>CM077462.1:37460153-38676684 GCA_039654755.1 Calcarius lapponicus | reverse complement strand
GCATTTATGCTTTTATTTGTAAGCTAAGACAAGGGCTTTTATTTTTCTCATATTTTTTATTAGAAGGTTCATTTTTAATTTGGTCCTTGGTATTCAAAGTGGTTGCTGTGTTTTTGCTGAATGAAAACTGGGATTGAGATGGTTTTAAAAGGATTTTCATTTGGTGACTGCTTTAAAACTAAAGCAAGCTATCACTCAAGACCAATTTTTTAGAAGTTCTTATTTCCTGCAATGGAAAGGGTTCAGGTAAATATATATCTAATCAGATGACCATTACCCAAACATTTATGCTGTTATCTTCCAGGGATATGAAAGCCAGTTGGAAACACTCAGTTTTTAAAATTTTCTGTTACAATTCCAAATTTATGACTAGTGAGAACCTAATTAGATTATTCCCTCTCTTCAGGAGTTGATGAACATCCCCAGTTATCAAGATGCATGTGGGCTGACTCATCAGAGCGGGATGGCCAAATTTCTGAGGTTCATACCAAGATATACAAAGAGTCAAGAACTATCAGCTGTCCCATCTGTCAGAGGGCTGTGGGAAGGGAAGATGCAGGAGTAAGAACTTTGCAGAGATCTGAGAGAGCCAGGCTGAGCATGCAGCTGATGCCTGGGGTTACCAGTGATGTTGGCCAGAGCTGTTCTCCTTGCCCACCTTCTCTCCCAGCTAAAGAAGCAAAAAACCCACCAGCCTTGGTGCTGCACACTTTGCAGTCTCTTTGCAGGTACATATAACTTGGTGCACACTCTTCGTAGGCACATATAGTTTGAATCAAGATGCTCCCTCATCCCCTGGACTGACAGCTCAGGATATTTAATATGACAGGTTATAAGGGCACATGAGAGCTTTTTGAAGCTGGTCTACACTGCATTATTCAGCTCTAGAGTAAAGGCAAAAATACAGAATATATGTAGGTTGGGTCTAAGAACATAAATTTTGAGTGGGATCAGAGTGGGAAGAAGAAGGCAGTGACAATGTGGCCATAGAGCAGCTGGCCTCAGGCAGGGTCCTTGCTGGTCGATGCAGACACTGTGGTGCAGCGCCAGCTGGAATGTTCTGTTTCAAGTCCCAGAAAGGCTGGTGAGGCACCTGGCTGTGCACCTCAAGAGCTCTTGCAGTGTGAAGTAAGTTCCTCCCCCAAGTTATCCCAGTCCCTCCCAGGTGTGGCAATACCTTCCTCCTCCCCCTCCCTTTATCTCCTCCTAAGTGCTGCCAGTCAATCTTAACATTCTTGCAGGGACACTGCCTGGTTGGCAGAAGTTCAAAAGATGCCCCTCATTGTCAAGGTGATTGGCCTGTCCTGGGTGTCACTCTTCCCCTGAGACTCTGCCCCTCCCACCTGGTTGGTGGCTCACCTGTCCCTTCCCTCCCCCTGTCCGGGTCTTAAAACTGACTGCAAAGCACATTGTTCTTTGTTCAATGGAGCTGGTTCCTGGGATTCAGATGTCCATGACCTTGGAATAAAAGTCTGGATTATAACCCTCCATTGAATCCGCTCCTTTTCCTCTTCACCTCGCCTAAGGACTTTCTCCCAGAGGTAAACTGAGTTCCTCTAAGCCTGGGTGGCCCAGCTGCAGCATCCAGCCAGCCAGAGGTGTCTCTGTGGTGAAAACCACCACAGCTGCCGCCTCAGGCCAAGCAGCGGGGGCCAGAAGAGCCCAGGCACTTTCCATCCGGAATATTGGAATTATATTCCAATAAAGAGCCACAGAGCTTTCCAGGTGATCTGCATGGCCACCAGGCTGTAAGTAGGTACAAACTTCTGGTGATGCCTTGTGATTACTACTGAAGTCGTTGCTGGCTTTTACAGGGCTCTGTTTTCTGTTTGCATACAACAGTGCAGTGAAGCCAGCAGTCAGAGAGACTGTGTTCATGCCACATAGGTGTACAAATCCAGCTTCCCCCTTGTCAAAGTGCAATTTGTTGTGCTGGTGAGGGAGGTCACAGGCAGCAAAAATCTGCAAGTGCTACATGTAAACCCTTCATTTCCAGATGTGTGCACGAAGCAAGTTCCCACTGTTTGTCTTGATAGGTGGTTTCTGTCTGAAGTGCTAAATTTGTGCATGGATCTGTGATAATGCAGGACTGCTGCAGTCCTTCTAACTATTGCCAGATCTGCTGAAGAGCAGTGAGAAGATTATGCTTCCCTCTGAATTCCACAGAGGTCTCCAAAGAGTACTTGTGTAAAGAGTCTCAGGCCCAGGAAACCTGTAATTATCAGCTAAATAAATAATTTAATTAATACAAACTCTGGGCTAGATCCCAGTCTGACTTGGCAGTTTTATTCCATTCTGGGGAGTTATAAAACAGTGCCAAGGGCCAAAAATCTGGCCTTTAGGGGTTGTTCTTCTGTACAAAAGTCCAGGTCTTATTCAGAGAAGAGGACCTAGCCTTGCAGGTTAGCAAAATCCTTCAGAAACAAATAAGAACTGATGGAACTTAATCTTTTTTGCCCTTCAGTTTCTCAAAAGCTCAGCTCTTTTCCTCACCCCAATCTCCCATCATTTTTTTCATCTTTACATACCTCTAAATTTCCTGCTTTTTGGCTGGGACCAAGCATGTCAGAGCCAAATACTGTTATAGATGTTTTTGTGTTGGTTCCAGCCCAACTGGAAGCAGGAAATACTAAAATTCTCCTGGGTAATCCTCTTCTCTGGAGACTTCCAGTCCAATTTTGCAGATTCATGAGTGTTACATGCTTTAGGCAAAGTTCAGAGATGCAACCAAAAGCCAAGTGCTACAGATATGTAGACTTGAGATACACAGGGAAGGCAGTGAGTTCTGTGTGTCTGTAACATCCCTTGCTATCCAGGCACTTGCCTGCACCAAAGTGCTCCAGTTTCTTTTTAGAGCTGAGTCCTAAATCATACTGTTTCTGCATATCTCTGAAACTTGGTCTGCACTTGGTTTGTATTGTGTGAGGGGTCAGGTTCAGGGGGAAGCCAGCAGAAAAGCCATATCAGGACCTGAAAGTGGAGACTAGACTAAAGTATGCAGACTGTATCATCCTCAGTTTTGTTCCTTATCTTTGTTCTAATCATGATATTGTGCTGGATTACACCTACCTGCCAGCAGTGCTGTGTGATGGACTTGCCCAGCAGGACACAAGTGGCTGGAGGTGCTGTTGGTGCTGTACAGTGGCAGCATTGAGAATTCAGGATCCTGTCATCATATGAAGGGCCACCTGGGCAGGAAAGTCCAGCTCTCCTGCACACAAGGAAGATTTGCATTCCCTGTAGTGGGGATGGGACATGAAAGAACTGCTGAGGCCTAGCTGGACCCCTCCTGCCAGACCCTCTCTTCTGGGCCTGGACAGTAAATTCAGACTGGTTTGTTCTGGGAAGAGCACATAGAGATGACAGTCCTCCAAATGCAGCTCCTCTCCATGCTGAACTTCAGCTCAGATCAGCTGATGGCAAGCATGTTTAAAGCAGCTGCCATGAAATGGCACCACTATGTGATGGACATTTGTACTGACAGTGCAAAAATAAAATCCTTTTGAGAAAGGAGAACAAAAGAGACTGAGAATAATCTGGGGAGCTGTTGCAGGAACAGGAAAGAATGACTACTGAGCTAGCCTCATATCAATGTGATTTCTGTCACTAGTGCACAAATAATCCTAGAGGATACCCCATCCTCATTGTTTGCTCAGCAAACAGCATGGACTTGCAAAGATGTATAGACATCATCCACTGTCAGAGAACCAAGGAGATTTGCTTCATGGGGCCTGTTTCTGGGGAAAAAAATTACCTGAACATGCGCTTCTTTGCCTGCTTTGGAGCCAATCAGGAGATATTAATTTAATAAGACTATTATTCCGTATTGTTTGCATGACATTAGCACAACATTAGTACCCATTGAAACTGAAGACCCATTTTAAGTGGCACTGTACCCGAGCACAGTAAGAGACAGTAGTTGCTATGCTTATCAGCTGGGCAGACAAAGTGTGGTATGTTCCCTTTCCAAATGGGGAATTGATACACATAAATAATGAAGTAATCTACCCCACAGATATCCAGTGTACAAACACAAGCATGACAGCCAGCTGCAATACTGAACCATGGTAGGAGGTTTAACAACACAGAAAACAATAGGTATTGTATACTGTAGGCTTATAAAATAGGACTGGGTAAAAAAAGGTTATTTTCTCTCCTGGGAATGGACAGATTTTTGTCGAACACAATTTGGCTGAAAACTGAATATGTGATTATTGTAATATCTTTTGTTTTGTAGTTCACATTTATTTTAAGAACAAATGCAAAAGTGGACACCTCACATGCAGAATATGTCTTTGGCCAAAACAAGAAATAACAATTTTCACTGAAAATTTGCTTTGGTGAAAAATTTGCAGCCAGCTCTGATGCAAAGAACCGTATGGTAGGTGTTTCTTTTCTGTTTGCTCTTGTATCCATCTCTGCAATTCTGCATTGCTTTGGCCCTTACTTGAATACCACCTTCTGCTACTAATATAATGCTGCCAGCTCTGGCAGCTCAAGCATAAATCTTCCTAAATTTGAGCATTGGAGTGTTGTGGGAGAGGAGGAAGAGGAGAGGAGAATGGGGAGACTAGATGGGCACAAGGGGAATTCAAATACAAATTTTATAAGACAGGTGTCCAGCTTTGGTTAACAAATTAGAAAGGGAATTAATTTTTAGCTGTTGTGGTCATGGAAAAAGCTAGAAAATTTGGAGCTCACAGTCTCAAATACCACTCAGCCACAGACAAAGATCCTTGATCTTCTGCTTTGTTCATAGTGCTGGGGCCAGGTGCACCCCAGCTTGCCATGGGCATTCAGGGCAGGAGCTTCTGCCAGCATCTCTGCTCTGCTACCTGCCCCGTGGTGGGCCAGGGCCCTGATGCCAGCGGCTGGCCCTGCTTGTGCATGGCCTCAGCACACCTCCAAAACCTGGGGCCACACACCAGCCCTGGGGTGGGGGGGAGGAGGAGGAGGAGGGGGAAGGACCAGCTGGCTGTAGCCATGAAAAACCCGTAGGAAGAACCATTCAAGGACCTTGGGGGGATTTTTGTTTGGAGTAGCTCTGTTGCAGCAATGCTAGTTGCAAGCAACACACCCAGCACTTGCATCACTGCTTCTTCTTGGGCTGTTCAGGATACTTATTTCTATAGGGTATAGGGTTGCTTACACTCAAATGCTGCATGCTGGTTTTGTGAACCCTAATGTTTTGCCTTAAATTTCATTACAGAGGTAGAGGAAATAGTGTGGAGTTGTGTCTGTCAGCTATATGTATCCTAGTCTGGAACAATGCTTCTGTGAACAATCTGTGCTGACATGCCTAAAATAGTGAGAGATTTAGGCTTTTTTTTTTTTTTTAACCCCTTGTTCTGGGTACCTTGTGCTAGACCCCACCTACAGTGCCTCTGAAAAATTTTTCTTCTGTCAAAAAATGGTATAATTTAATTCTCAGGAACTAGTGAGCTACTATTATACACATTGAGATCTGTAGGCCAAATGCTTTTTGACTGAAATAATTTTACAAATTCTAACATGCTAGAAGGATTTTAAAATCAAAGGTAATACCAGAGGTTCTGTGACATAAACACCATAAAAAATATGTTCAGATCCTCTTCTCTTATTTGCCTGTTATTTTGTGTGAGAAGTATGCTATGGACTAATGAAAAGGTTATGCCAAGAATTTAAGAGAAAATTCTGAACTTCAAGTACTATATAAAAATGGAAATATAAGCACAGTTTTCCAAAGGACATGTCTCCAGGGGCAGACTGGGTGGCCCTAATGGTATGAAATGCCTCATTGCACAGGGCATCCTTCACATACAGTCATTTGGGGGACAGCACACATGGTTTGTAAATTAATTCCATAGCTGAAAATGGGTTGAGAGGGTAAAAAAACCACAAAAATATGGGGGAAAATGTTTGCAGATATACCCATATCTTTTGAAGTAAAATCAGTGTAATAGTTATGGTAGCATGAAGATTTATTTGGGTGGAAAAGACCAGCATGTATGTATTCACAGAAATACTTCACATCTTTGTCTCTGCATTGTTTGTTTGTTTGTTTGTTTTATGCTGGTTTTATTTTTCCAGTTTGCAGCAATAAGTTGTATAAAACCTCTTCTCTCTGGGTTTCTGGGTAAGTGAGGAATACACTACTGGTATAGGATGTTCTCTAATGTGAGACATGAGTATGTGCTCCACTTACAATGAACATGGTACATATTCCCTGCATGACTGCTCCAAAGTGATTCTCAGGAAAGAGGAGAACTCCTTTTAATAATGTTTAATGTTGAACATCACTTGTTTCCTCTTAGAAATTTATTCTTTAGAATAAAGCAATTTATTTTGGAACAGACATCTTAGGTCATAAGTTATTCTTGATGTGAATGGCCTCCTGCAAAGGCTGTAAGTAAAACCTCCTTGAATGATTTTCAAAATCTTCTGCATTTGGGATTGGCATTTGATGTTTGAAAGGACTATACATGCAACTAGAACACACGTGAGCAACCAATATAGATATGTTTAAAAATGAGTCCCTCTGAACTGGCCCCATTGAAATGGCCACAAGAACATCTGTGTATCACTTAACACAGTGGGAGCTCAGAGCATTTTTATTAAGTGTTTATCAAAACATCATACAGACCATCTGCATCATGTTGTCAGCTATTCTCTATTTGTGATCAAAAAGGTGTACCTGATACCGAACATCTCATTTCTTGCTTCAATAATTTTAGGATGGCTAATATTTATGTTTTGTCTGACCTCAGAGAGCTGTGTTTTTGTACACTTTTTCTAATATACTATAGGTTTCTTAAGTTCATATACATCAGGGGAAGATAAAAACAGCCTATACTTTCTCAGTTTATTTTTTTTTTGTGGAGGTTAAGTACTCAGAAAAAGCTTATTTGTGTCCTTACTATTTTGTTTTGTAAAAGCTACCATACAAGACTACCTTGGATTAGGAGATAGTGTGTGCAAACACACACACACACTATCCTGTATGAACTCTGGTTACAACTAAGTTTTAAATAGCCCTTCCGTCAGGGAATCCCCCAACTCTGCATTACAGTGTATTATAAAAGTAGCAAATGAGTCAGGTTTCCCAGTAAACAGGAGCTGAAAGCAGCAGCAGGGAGGAAAAGCAAAAGCCACAATGAGACTTGTTGTGACAAGACTGTCATTACGTTTCTTGTCTGTCAAGTAGGTATTAATAAAGTTACCTCAGTTACTGAGTTATTGCTTAAGGGACCAGAGGTAAATCAGAGAGGCTACCACTGCTTTTCCATGTGAGCAGGGGCCTTTGAGAACTTTCTGAGCTGTTAATTCACTATAATGCTCTAGCAGGGACTTAAAGTTTCATGTGTTGTTTCATCAATAAAAAAGCTGCCACTGGGTAGTAAATTATCTGTGGAATCCTCTCTCTGGGAAGCCCTGACCCTCTCTTGGCTGTGCAATGCATCATACATCTGGGCCTGACCCTTATGTACAGGTAAAAAGGTATCAGCTATGACTGTTTGAGAAACTAGGCTTTTGATTGCAGAGAAACTGGGCTTTTGATTGCAACACCCCCCCCCCCCTCCATTTTTCTAGAAGAACAAAAGATAATCTCAAAGTTGATTCATGTTTTAAACCCATGAACAACCCAAGAACTGAGGAAAATTATTATCATTAGGCTGGCAAGAAAGGGGAACATGAGAGAACGTGGGAACTCTGTATGGTGGCTGGCAAATATTTTTAAAATCCTGGTGGAGGAGCATCAGGGGGAAACAGCAAAGTGGGGTGAAGATGCTTCTTGAGTGACACCTGAGACAACAACTGTGTATGACATCTGAGAAAATTTTAGATAGGAGAAGAAGAAATCAAAGAGAAGGGAATGGGCGGAGAAGGGGGAGAAGCAGTAATGCTTTGAGTAGCGCTTTGCTATTTCAAGTGAGAGTTTGGACATGGGAGTGGGTATCTGTTCTTCAGTATTCCTGAACTATATCTCTAATTTACATATGCATTAGGTCTGCCAATCTGTCCTTTACTGCCTGAAGTCCTGACCAATGGTTAGTAATCATAATGCAGCATTTCAAAAAGCAGGAGTAAGGAGTTCATACTAAAAGTGAAAACAAGAACTCCTTCTTTCCTTACAGAAGTGCAGAGAATTGTACTTATTATAAAAAACTAAATGGAAGGCTGCAGCTTTCAAAAGGCAAGGTGTGGTTTGTGTGCAGAAACAACTTGTGTTTTGTTGAAGCTGACTTTTAAAGCAGTTCAATTAGAAAGAGGTGCTTTTGTGTCCTGTGGTCAAGCAGTTGATCGGATGAAGAGGCAGACACTAAAGAATGAGCCGCAGCAAAGCCAGCATCAAACCACTTGCAAGCCGAAGTGAGAGCCACTGCAAGTTAAGGAAATTGTTTTAAAACTCACCCGTGGTCAAGCGGTGCATGTCACATGAATGATGCATGTCTGCTGCCCGCCCGCTGCCCGGCCCGCCCGCAGCGGCTCCGGCCGGGGCGCGCTGGGCACGGCGCTGGGCTGCCCTCGCTTCGGGGAGCGGCGACAGCAGCAGCCCCGCCAGGCACCCCTGCGGGGGCTGAACTCACAGCCTTGGCAGCAAAGTGAGCAAGGCGCTCGTTTTAAATAAATTGGCTGCAAATCCCACTTATTTTTGATCCTCGCTTTCTCTTAATATTTTGCGAGTCTGCTCAGGATCTGAGGTTTCAACAGAAAGTGGTGCTGTGGGGGAGGTTTCTTCATTTATCAGCCTGTTTTACAATCTTCTGCTTCAATTCCAAGGCAGACAGATTGATGGAACAACTACGGTATGGTGGTGCCACAGTTGTAGAAGTGTGTGATCTGTTAGAATTTGGTGTGGTTTTGTTTTCACACACTGGCTATTTTTTTGTTGAAGTAACTCTCTTTTTCCTAATACCTCCAGCCACAAAGTAGTTTCATCTCAGCAGATGTCTTAAGCATAGTTCAGCTGCATCAGCAGATATTCCAGCGATGGTATTGCTCCCCTGTGACTCTCAACAGGGATTTTTTTAGGGTTTTTTTATTTAAGTGCTGGCAACATGGTTTATTTATAACAAGGAACATATTTCTAGAACATTTTCTATATCCATATCTATTTCTTCAATCTTTATCTCAGTAAATAGAACTTAGTGTTCACATTTAGATTTTTCTTTTTCTCCTCCTCCCTGTACTTTCTGCTCTTCAAACAGCAGAGTGGATAAGAAATGCTTGGTCAAAGAGCTGTTTGACCGGTGCTGTAGTCTAGAGCAGACTCAGCGGCACTAGACAAACATTTTCTTTACAGCATTAGTTCTTTCACCTACAAGATATATCAAGCTAAATGTTCGTAACACTGCTTTTTTCCCTCATGTGTGTTTCAATCTTTCTGACATCTGGAAAAAGTGTTTTTTGACTTGGTCTTTCCTGCATAACTTCTGTTTAAACTCGATTCACAAAAAAGATATAGTGTTTTCCTAGGGTCTGGGTGATTAAGATCATTTCTCCTTTTGCCTGGCAGTGCTACAACTCTTTGGTAGAAGGAGCCCCAAAAGAACTACTCTGGGAATTGTCACATTTTATGATGTATGAGCTTCTTTTTCATTTTAATTTTACCACAAGAAAAGAAGGAGCATTCTCCCATCTGCACAGGTCTCCTCAGCTCTGCTGAAGGTTGAGACTCAGAGCTGCTTAACTATTAAAATGAAAGACCAAAATCCTGCAGAGTCCTCCCAGGCAAAGCTCCTGCCTCCTTTCATAGGTGCTCTGCTTGATGAAATATGGAAGATCAAAGGCTTAACAGCTGAATTAACAAGCTTTGCTGGGCCCCCACTGCATGGACTGGGGCTGGAACAGGGTCTTTTTCCCAAAACTGGGACTAGAGCATTACTAATGCAATGACAGGGGTGTGGTGAAAGCTGTCACCTTTTTGTCTCCTGTTAATGGGAGAACATTTTTTTCAAATTTTGTGATTCTCACACTTGCAGATCTACTGCCTGGGTTCCTTCCCCATTTCTTCCAGAGGCTAGAACTGAGCAGAAGCACAGCAAAGGCCAGTCACTTCTGTGTTCCCAAAAGACCAACTAGTCTTCACTTTAAGCTCAGGTCCAGAAGAGACATTTACATCACTGATCAGGGAGCTAAGGTAGGACCTTTATACTGGAACTTTCCTCTGGCATAAAATGACCAGGATGAAAGCCTTCCAGCTGCTCCACCTTAACCATAGGCAAAGGCAAAAATGATGAAGCTAAATGAAATTTGTCTGTGAGATAATTTGTCTTGGAGGTGAGGTCCAGGGGGGTCCTGCCTACTTAGAGCTGGTGAATGTGGCTCTATATTTCCAGCCCCTTAGGCAATGGGAAAGGGATTGCCTATAGTGCTGAACTGTTTGCAGAGTCCTTAGGGACTCTGCAATGGGTTTGGGCCTTGGTCAGCTTTCTGGCTGGTAGGTCCAGAATTAGTGCAGGAGAGGAGAGACTCCAAATTAACAACTTGGTAATGGCTATCCATTTTTGGAGAGTAAGTGAAATGGGCTGTTTGCATCTTACTACCCTCAGGGACAGGGACTAGAGCTCAGCATGTTTAATTTACTACTGTATTTACCAGTATAGGCTTTAGTGCTCCTTACTATTTCTGTTATTGATGTAGATCATGAAGGAAGAAGCTACAAATGTTCCAGAAACCTGCTTTAAGGTCTTACTCCCTATCTGTTGCTTGAAGGAATACTCCCTTACTGTGTTCATCTGAAGGTGGGACTGTTTTAAAATGCCAGTAAAAAACATAAAGTTCTTCTCTTCCCACCCTCAGCACTAGATCCTGTCATGATTAATAAAACCATTTAAAGAACATTTTCCATTTCTTTTTTCCATCTGCCTTACCTTGTCCTGACCTCAAATTAGTTAAATGAAACAGTGAACTTCCTGAATCAACCTTCTTTTTCCATGCTATTGATGCCTCAGGTTTTAGCTTTTCTATTGTTCAGATTCTGTACTGCTTTGGTGTGTACTTCTGAGCTTCATATTAGGGGATAGTAAGCAGTCTTCACAGAGTAGGTAGACAAAGCAATTCCTTTTCTAGCTGGGGACCAAGGACAAATGATCCAAATTTCAGGCCCAAAAGCATAAACAACAGTGGACCAAAGAGAGAAAAACAAGAAGAATATGACTTCATAAGCTAGAACTATAATTGGACAATTAACTCCGATATGTTAATGGACCAGAATTATAAAAGTGTGAGACCCCGTGACCGGTCATCCATTTTGTGACCATTTTGGGTTCATCTTGGGTGTGGTCCTGGCTGGGGTCTTGTGCTGCCCAAGGTGTATCCATTGAGGCCTTCTAATAAATACCTACTTTATTCTTTAGCTCCATCTAGTCTCTGCTCTAGGTCAGCCTTCACAAGGCATCACTATAATCCCAGGCTTCGTTTTGTCAGACTTTGAACTTTGTTATAAGGATTAACTGTCCATCTCCATTTCTGCTTTTAAACCATCCCATAGCAGTCCGGCTTTGCAGCCCTTGTCATTCATAACTGTCTTGTATTTTCACAGAGGCACTACTGCAGATGGTACAAATGAAAAGAAGAAAGAACTGCTCCTCCCTGTTATTCATAGACAAAACATGGTCAGACTATTCAGCTGCAAAAATCTTCAGTGCAGAGCTGTTTTCGTTCCTGACAGTGCTCCTTCTGCAGCACAGAAACAATCAAAACTCTTTCTTTCATGCACAGTTATACAATATCTGAGACACACCTTTTTGTATATAGTACTGAAATGTATGATAATTTGTTCACCTTTGTAATCTTCTTGTGGCCACAGGGAAGGTTTGTTGGGGGAAAAGTATGTTACATGATGTCTTAACTGGTGATTTTCATTACGGACATATCGGCTGTGCTTGGGCTGTCAGCACACAGCTCCTGCCCTGGTTCTATCGTGACTCTTGTGGGAAGGATCAAATAGCCTTAAAGCTTTTCCAGCCTGACATGGTAACTTCAGGGACACATGAGGAACCCGGAAGCCACCAGCACTGCAGGTAGAGATGGCACTGTCAACCCTGCCGGGAGATTAAGTGGCTCCCAGCAAGCAAAGCTGGGATTTCTGCAGCATGGCAGGGTGATGGGAGCTCCTGGATGCCTCAGCTTCAGACCTTCAGGCTATTCAGTGCCATAGAGCAGGTGGGGCCATCTGGGACCATGATCATGGTGTTTACCAGATTGAAGGCGGGAGACACTTAGCAATGGTGAAAACCGAGCTGGAGGTGGCAGCAGACCCTTATCAAGAAAAAGGAGGCACATGGTTCCAAACTGGGGTTTTTTAGATTTTCTGTTTCCAAAGCATCCAAGGTGCCTTTTCTCAATAGAAGCACTATTGTTTCAAATCACTTTCCTGCCATCTTGATTATATAGGCCTGACATCCAAAGCCACGTTTATGCCAACCTAAGCACATAAAGCTTCCTCTGATCGCATTAAACTCTCTCTGGAATCTCAGAGTTTCTATATTCAGCCTCCTCCCCCTTTGGCACTTTGTACTTTGTAGTACCCTCAGCCTGTTGAGCTTTGGGGCAGATCACCATCTCAACCTTATCACATAAGTCCGTCAGAGGACTTATTTCCTTGCTCTTCAGAAATCAGGGAGCCAAATTCGTGTTGTTAATATTTCACCAAATACTGGTAGAATTGCCACCTACCTTTGTAACTCAAGCATAGAGTTTATACTTAAATCGAGGTGTCTGTGTAATTTTACATGTTGAAAATGGCAGACTCATTCCCCCATTTCTAAACTTGATCATGAGTTTCTCCAACTTTCTAAACTGTTTTCCCACTTGATGTGTTCATGTGTGTATGTAGTGGAAGAGGGGAATTTTAACACAGTGATGTTACACCAGAGTAACAGTGAATTTCAGCAGGTTGTATAATACTGCATTTTCATCTTTTCCCCCTAGAATCCTTGCAAAAATGTGGATTTAATTAAAAATATTTTTAGCAGAAAAATCCAGACTAATTGAACATGGCTCAGGTGTGTCTATCTAGGATCACAACTGAAGTTGCTTTTTATTTAACTGAGAAGGCTTTAAAGCACAGTAGACATTTGCAGAAAAAGTTGCATAGAAAAACTATTGACATGATAATTAAAAAAAAGAATTCCTAATTAGCAATATTGAACTTTTTTTTTTGTTTTACTGACAAAACAAGGTTCCAGAAGTCATGTGGAAAATGTTATTTTATTTGAAGATCTTCTGGCAAAAAAACCCATATACTGCTCTCAGTTCAGCCTAATAACTCATCTTCTTAGGAGACCAGCTGTCCCAGAGAGCATCCACACCCTGGTGTCATTTGTTCAGTTGCTTCCAGAAAGCTGCAAGTGAGCCATGGTGATGGCTGAGTGCTGGAGCCCTACCTCAGGCAGCTGGTGAGGCTTGTTGATAAGTGGTGGTGCCCTGGAGAGGTATTTCAGGTCAGTGCAAGAAAACCAGATGATGCCAGATCTCTAATAATATTACTGCCACCTTGATAAGTTTTAGGTGGATTAAATCTGTGATTCCCCAAACTCGCTCTCTCAGCAGGTTCCTTGTAGGGCCATCTCCGATTTGGTCCCAGAGAGCCTCTGGATGCTGGCAGATGCAGCATCTGGATGCAGGCTGCGTCATGTTCCTAGCTATCAGAGAAGTATCTTCATGGTTACCTGAAGGGTGTGGTTGCAGAGTCATGCTCCACAGAGAATATGACACAGAACATGCTCACCATCAGCAGTCCTTTCCTCAGTTAAAAAATCCCCAACAGGAAAACTTCAGTGTCTTTACAAAGTTACGTGGAAGTCCAAACACATTGCTGTGGGTCGTGGTTCTTATTGATGACAGTGGAATGCAAAGATTGAGGTTTTCAGGAGTATCTTTAGATTATTTTTCTGAACCTACAAAAAAATCTGTGCTCTAGCTAAATTAATCTGAATCATGGGTTGTGTTCTGGTGACCAAGGTCCCTGAGGACCCGTCTTGGACTCAGCGTGGCTGTCAATGTGTGCCTTTGAGCCGCTGTGTGAATCCCAGCACTGAAGGCAATGTGCCATGCCATCCGCTTTGCTTAGCCAGACAAGTGTCCAGCATTGTCACTGCCTGGTAACTAATGCATACAGTTTTGACTTTACACAATGCAGTGCAATATGTTTGGCTCCACATTTTGAAAAGGGTCTGCCCTTTGTCTCTCTTTATCAGTATTATCTGACATTGAGTTATGAGCTGCTAATGACCCAGAGATAATGAAAGTCATGTCTCAGAAAGCTCACAGTTTGAAACACTGATGCAAGAAGACAGGAGAACCACTCAAGAAATCCAGTGGGAAGAATAATCTGTGCCTTTGAGCATAATATATGTTTTAATTACTGTTTGTTTGGCACTCTGGTGGGGAATATGGAAGAA
Organism: Calcarius lapponicus; assembly: GCA_039654755.1. Taxonomy (NCBI): domain Eukaryota; kingdom Metazoa; phylum Chordata; class Aves; order Passeriformes; family Fringillidae; genus Calcarius; species Calcarius lapponicus. The sequence goes on along the minus strand of CM077462.1, from coordinate 38,662,297 downwards.
AAAAGCTTTTAGAAGAATTTTCAGTGGGTTGATGGCAGTGGTTGGATTTTCTTAGCTGAATTCCCCTTCCCTCAGTTTTCCATCTCAGAGTACTGGCACTTTGATAAGTGTTGATGGAAAACACTGTCTTTTATGCTTAATGTGGGTGTGAGTAGAGGGGAGAGTATATTGAAAGTTCTGCATGCAAATGCCAGAAATGCCTGTGGTTCCCACACTCGAAGGAGCAGAACAACTGCTCCTCCCAGGAGGCCCAGTAGTGTCAGAAGGTGCAAAGCAAAGGGAAGGTGGGCTGCAGCCCAAGCTTCTGTCTCCTCCCTAATTCTGACTAATTTTGAAAGCCAAGCAAGGTCATGTAAATTAGGAGCTTAGTGCCCTGGCATTGCCTTCTGAGGACATTTCTGTGAGGTATGGTTACAGTAGTTTTGCAGACTTTGCTTAGGCCGGTCTCCTGTTGGAGCCTGTTGGGCACCACTTCTGCTCAGCTGTAATGATTTCTGTCTAAATTATTCAAGATTTACACTGGTATGATCTGGATGAAAATATGGTGCAAGTATCCTGCAGATATGCCAAGAAAGGAGGCAGTTGTATGTGAACACATTCATTATGCATATTACCCCAGAGAGGCAAGCCACTGTCTTCACTTGCCACTTCAAAGGGGTAGAAGGGGTCTGTTAAGGCAAAAATAAAATCCACAAGATGCCTTGAGGGAGAATAGTTGAGATTTTGTTGATTTGTACAGACAGCAATGGAGACAGAAATCTCACACTTGATTTTAAGTCTGCATGGCCCTTTTCTCAAGTACACTGTTGTATCCGAGTCTGAAATCTTCAGCTAAAGCACTCTGCAGCCCAGCAATGAGGCTCCATGATCTTGACAATATGCCTTTGCTTTTGTTTTTATAAGTCAAGAATATGCAGCTGATGAAAGACTGTCACAGATTCCCTGCAGAGCACTCGCAGTCTGAATCTCTCTCTCATGCCACCAGAATGAATCAGTCTGCAGACAGCAGTTTTTAGCAAAGATGCTTTATTACCAGGGCTGTAGCTCCAACTAGAATGAGGGAACTCATTACTTTTAGAAAATTATTCTGATGTTTGAAGTTCTTTTACAGCCCCAAACTGGAGAAACTGCAAAGCTCCACATTTCTTTTTTAATGAGAATGAATGCACTAGATCTCTTTAATTAGACAGAGGTGGAAATGTATTAATTACTAGAGGACAACTCTCCATCTTCAAGTAACAGTACAGATGGATTGACCCAAGCTCCCAGTGGTAATAAAGCATCCTGGCATGTTGACTAACAGCCTTGGCTCCTGCTGGGATGAAAAGAATACGTGGGTACTTCCAAACCTTCATGATCATGAAGTACCATGAACAGGAAAGAAAGGCTGGACACCTTTGGAATGCTTATTTTCTAACTATGCACAATGTTTCTATAGAATCTTACTGATTTGCACATGAAAAATAATTGCCTCTTCCATTTTCCTCTCTGCTTCCACACCATCCTCATTTTAGGAGCAGCTGTCTAAAGGATGGAGGCAGTAGACAATTTTAGAACATTGTTACTTCCATTTTGAGTGGTTTAACTCTTAAGCATTATTTGCTGAGTTCAGGACTTTGTGAGAAGCATGGTTGCTAAAAATCATGCTGAAACTGAAGTAGAGGAAGGTGATAACCAGAACAGACTGATTTTTAAGTGGGATTGTAAATTAACTTACTCAACTGCTGTGTCTTTCTGCTGTTATCTTTTTCAGCTGTTGTCATTCACCTATCTGTTACAAATGCCTAAATAAATTAAAAGGAGGAAAACATTGGACATCACAAATATTGACTAGAATTCAAAGTAGCTGGGAATAGTTGCAGTGCCTATGGCTTGAATGCATGACAAGCAATCATTCAGGATAGAAGCAAAAGCCTGAGCATAGAAGAACTGTTCTGGAGCTGAAGGGTAAATATTGACAGCAGGACTTGCAAAAACATTGAAACTTTATTGTTAACAGAGGACTGTGCATTTGTGAGTTGAATTCATGTTTTTCTTCCTCTAAACACTGCAAGAAGCTTCAAAAAGACCCTAGGTAATTCTTAGACCTGATAATTTTTGTTTTTAGATTTGACAGGTAAAGAGCAGCTGAAGAAAGTCTCCTTCCATTGGCCAAGGTGAGTAATACTCAGAAAAGAATTACTTCAGAGGAGGGGAGTAATACTAACCTATTTGCTGTTGCAGTTTGAATGCTGCTAGTAAAGTCCAGGGTAAAGAAGCAAACAGGCTTTTGCACAATGTCCATAGATGTTTAATTCAGCCACGCGGCGAGATGATCTCCCCCCAACCCCCATCCTCCTCCCCAGGTCCCAAAGTCCCTCCCCCCGGGGCCTCCCAGCAGTCCTTGGTCTCCAGGCAGTATCAAGGTGAGACCCAATCAGGGAAAAGGGCCTGAGGGCCCCAGGAGTACCCATATTTAGGCATAGGAACAGGGGAAGGAGCCAATGGGGCGTAGGAGAAGGCCTCCAGGGCCTCCACAACTCCCCATTTTTTATATTATTAAGAAAGCTTTTCTGAAGGATCAACTCAATTAACATAAAAACAACTTTCAAAATGCAAAGAATTCTGAGTCTCTAGTGTCCAAACAGATTTTCTGGAGTCTTAGAGCTGGCAGGAGGGATGTGGCGTTTTCTTAGCACGGTTTTTCAGGAAACTGAGTCAGGAGAAGGTTTCGGCTGTGGTAGACTCTGCACAAGGCAGCGTAGGTGGTGGTGTGCCTGTTGGAAACTCCAAATAGAAATCATTACTTCAAAGAGAAAAAAAAAGGTGGCTACTTTAGGGACATTTCCCCTTTTTTTCCCTCTTAATCACGCTCCCTCTGGTATTATGAAGGAACTCTGGGGAAAGGCGTTAGTGGAGGCAGAAAATGGGAGACGGGAAAGGGTGGTAGGAGTTTGTGGGAACATAATAAAGGGGTAATAGGACAATGGAAAGGAAAAGGGGAAAATGGGATGGGGGCAGGAAGGCCATAGGAATTGGGGAAGGGTATTAGAAGAAGTGGGATTTATCAGACTGGAAGGTTCTTTCATTATTGACATGGGCTTTCGAATGCAGGACAGCTCGCCCATGTTCTGTGCTCTTCTTGCTTTTAGGCTGTTGCTGGGGCTTGATGGTTGTTGGTTTTGGGTTCTGTTTCCTTGGTAGGTGTGTGGAGGACTTCTATGATGTACATAATATTTTGCAGGGTTGTAGTCTGGTGCATGTTTGCTACCTTGCACTGGAACTCCACCAGGTCCTGTCACGTCGGCTGCTTGGGGGCCTTTCCTTCCTTGTAGTATATTAAATTCTACAATTTCTCCATCTCCTAGACTGTGGAGGTATTTCTTGGGGTTATTCTTTTTTATAGCAGTCTGATGAACAAACACATCTTCTTTGTTATCATTCCGGGTTATGAAACCGTATTTGTTTTTTACATTGAACCATTTTACTGTTCCCAAAATGTTCATGGCAAGGACTTTTTTACTTTTGCCAGGGGGTTTGTGTTGGTGTTGCTGGATGCGTTGCAGGTGCGCTGCTGTGTGAAGTTTGTCCCGCTCCCGGCGCTGGGCAGCCACACTGGGCAGACCCTCCCAGGGGTCTGTCTCAGCTGGTGTCTGCAGGCGGTGCCCGTGTGGGGCTCTCGGAGCAGTGATGGAGGGCAGGGGGCGGCGGTTTCTCCGCCAGCTCTGCGGTTCTGAGCCATCCCCCGGCGGGGCTGTCCGCCCGCCCCGCAACAGCGGCGTCCCGGGCCCGCCGGTCTCACTCGCCCGCCCTCGGCCCTGAGGAGCACTGGACAGCGAGCATGGGCCGGCTCGCTCTGGCCTTGCTGGGTGCCGGCGGGGTGGCCGCAGGCTTTCTGCGGGGGGGGGGGGGGGGAGCCACAGCGGGGCATGGAGCGGCGGCAGCCCTGTGCAAGGGGATGCCACCCCCGCCACGTCCTGCGGTGCTACAGCAACCCAGGTGAACGCGTCCGTCGGAGGAGGTGTGGGGAGCAGAGGGCGGAAGGGGAGACCCCGCGGCCCCTGCCATGCGGTCTGCGCCATCTTGGGCAGCGGGAGTACAGGCGGGAGAACCCGGGGGAGGGGTTTTCAGCTGATGTTTATCCCCAAGACTCACAGCGCATTTTAACAGCATACCAAATAAAGAACCCAATTCTGTGTTAGCTCTTGACTTTTCATGAAGCACGTGTAAGAATTCATCGGTTAAGACTAAGTTCTGCGAAATATGAGGAAAATGCTTAAATAGTAACTGTAAAAAATACTTCAACTCCTCATCTGAAGACCAAAAATTTTCTTGAGGAAAAGACTCTTTAAGGTAGAGGTAAATTTCTTGTTGTGCGTGGGTGAGTGTTGTCTCCATCTTAGCCCAGTCTCTTCCCAACACCCGAGAGTACAAGGAGGAAGGAGCTAAAATCTCAAACTCACCACACTGGGGTAAGAAAATTCTCGGGGTGGTCTGGTGCAGATGTTTTCCAGGAGAAGAGGTCTCAGAGTAATCCGGGGGTCCAACGTTGGGCGCCATCTGTTGCAGTTTAAATGCTGCTAGTAAAGTCCAGGGTAAAGAAGCAAACAGGCTTTTGCACAATGTCCATAGATGTTTAATTCAGCTGCGCGGTGAGATGTTCTCCCCCCGACCCAAGGTCAAAGTCCCTCCCCCCGGGGCCTCCCGGCAGTCCTTGGTCTCCAGGCAGTATCAAGGTGAGACCCAATCAGGGAAAAGGGCCTGAGGGCCCCAGGAGCACCCATGTTTAGGCATAGGAACAGGGGAAGGAGCCAATGGGGCGTAGGAGAAGGCCTTCCAGGGCCTCCACAATTTGCAACTCCCAGATTTTCTCTATCAGCTTGAATGTCCATTACTTTACTGTTTTGAGCAACTACATGAAAAATGCACAACAGGAAGAATTTTAAATTGTGTGAGCAAATCTCTACCTTCTGCTAAGGTGGCACCTTTTCATGTGTTTGCGTGGTATCAGTGGTAGTTCTTAGAGCAAGGTGGATGGGTATGTCAGTTCTTTTCCTCACTGTTATTGTTTCAATTCACAAGCCAATTTCATTAAGATTTAAGAGAGGGTAAATTCTCTGATATTCAAAATTTCTGGTAAAGGTCCGTGAGATGTATGGTGAAAGAGGACAAGGATCCACAGTTACCTGACTTTCACCATGTCCTGTCTTCTCCTTCCAAAAGAAAAGTGTGGCAGAATTCCTCACAGGGCACCTGAAGCACTCTTGTGGACTCCGTTGTGGAAAAGTGTTGGACTTCTGACTGACTGGTTGAGCAACCAGTATGGAGTGTCCTGGCCAGTCAAACTGTGTTCATGTAGCCCTGGTCCCTACACAGGTCCTGATGTCTCTTGGCCCACCAGCAAGCTAGACAAAGTTGATAAAATCTTCCTAGGAGAAGAACGAATAGCAAGGGCATAAGGATGTTGTGGTAGGGGACTGAAGAGCCCTGCAGTGAGGAGAAATGAGGGAACTGATGCTATTGTTGTGGGACTGTAGGTGAAAAAAGGATGAGTTCATTGTTGTGATTTGTTTGAAGGTGCAGTCAAGCATAAATCCTGTGGAAATCATAATTAATTAGTGAAGAAGCTGTTAGATTTACTTGTTCATAGTGTGTTGCATTGTTCTGTTTAATTCCGTTTGCCACATCGGGAAAGTGCTCTTCTTTTCAGACCAAGCTGTATGAAAGGTCATATTTTTGACCCAAAAAGGTTTACTTAACGGTTTTAAATGATGGATCGCCCTGTATCTTAACTTAATGACAGTGGCACTTGAAAAATGTGGTGGTGATGTATGAATGAGAAAAACAAGGCTTAGATCCTGGTCTCATGCCAGATTTGTGTTAGTCAGGCTCTGCTGCATTCTGTTTTCTTGTGTTTAACTCTGTGCATAGGACCCATCAACACTGTTCTCAGAGCACCTGACTTCTGCAGTCATGTTGAACAGTTCATTTGCCTAACTCTGATCTAATAGTAGGAAAAATCAGCAGTGATTTGATTTAAATTGACAGAGATAATGCAATATATTTAATATGGTGATGTCAGAATCAGGTTCAGAGGATTTGATCTGGCTGGTGTGTTCATACAATAACTGGAAGAAGTGCTTACTGTAAAACAATACGCTCTTTTCTTTTCTTTTCTTTCTTTTACTTGAAGTTTTTACATCTGGATCTGAAGAATTGTAACCTTGTGGGAAGCAGTGTAGTTTTCTGGCCTCCATTCATCCCCAAGGCAGGAGCAATGCTGGTAGCTGATGTGATCTTCTCTAGAGCTCTATAAATTGTGGTGGTTTGTTTCTAGAAGATTGTCCTCTCATGGGTTAGGAGGAAAATTCAGTGTAACCTGGCTTTCTGAGCTGGCTTTTTTACTTAGGACCAGTGAGCAACCTGTTGAAAGAGCAAACAGGCCCTTTTTTTGCCCTGCACTTACTTTTTGAAACATGTCAGGTATGGAAACCCTTCCTGGCAGAACCTCAGCCATCCTAACCATCCCCTTCTGGCTGTAAATGGTGGTTCTTTCACTTATAAAATTGTGCAGTACTGAGCTTTGTAGGTTGCATCTCTGTGTATTTGTGGCAGGGATCATCCACTATGCTTCACCACTCACTCAGTTGTCATGTTGCAACCAATATTTTAACTTTGAGAAAGTTACTTGTCCATTTGGAAAAAAATTCCGACCAATAAACTGACCAAAAACCCAAAAGCTTGATGAAAACTGATAAATCAGTTGTTTAAAGTCAATTTTGTGGGGATAGGAGGGAAAAACACATGAAACTTTCTAAAAGAGTAAGTGAAGGAGAAAGAATTAAAACTAATTGCAGGGTGTCCTGTCGCTTTTAGATAGGTACATTTGCCATATTAAGTTGAGGAAAGTTTTGACAGCAAAAGATAGGACCAAGGTTTCTTCCATCTTCTCGCTGTAAACAGGTAACCCTGACTTTATCTTGTGGTGTGGAGTGCTCAGCAGCCGGTAGAAAGTATTGTTTTGTGTTGTCCTTTGCCTGAGAGCTGTTCTCCTTCCCTGACAAAAACTATGTTTGTGCAGTGTTCTGGTTTATAAACAGGATGTTCTATTTCATGTATTAAATGTGAAATGACTTACCATGAGAGTTTCATTAAAGTAGTTGAAAAGTCCAAGAGTTGCGTGCATGGAATTAATTTTTCTTTGATATCAAAGACCCTTTGGCTTGGGTTTTTTTGTCAAATTGGAGAACAACTGTGTAGATAAATGACTTCGGTGTCTGCCTCATACAGCACATGTGATGTGAGATGTTTGGAGACTTATTTTTTTCATGCCAAGTTGATGCAGGAACACTACAAAATAGTTTATGTAGCATTTGGGCTGATATAGAGCCAGGTGGGCTGCTTGTCCAAAGGCCTGAATGCTTGCAGCCATCCCAAAAAGCACATCTGTAGGTCACCAAAATGCACCCTGTCTTGCTGTATAGCTGTTGGATACTGGTCTGTACTGAGAATTTGCATGTGTGAGTAGTGATGACAGTGCTGGCATTAGGCACCTTTTAAGTATGCAGCAGTGCCTAGAATGTGTGCTCACCACAGCTCCCCACGGTGCGCCACGTGCCGTGTATTTCCGACACCGAGCTCACATTAGCTCATGAAGTGATAACCACAGGGGTGCTTGGGGCTGGAAGAAATTATCTCCGCCCCAGGGTATTGCCATGAACTTCTGGTAGTCCATAATGGGCACTACCTGGGCAGTTTGATATCATGAGTGTTACCAAGAGGAACTAGCAGAGGAGTTTAATATGTTCTAATTGATTGATTGGGATTCCTTGGACAAAACCCATTTAAAATCATAGGAGATTTTTTCAGAACTGGGTTTTCAAATACGGTTTATTGTTGGAGAGCTGTTGCAAAGTAGCTATAATTAAAACATGTATAACTGTAGCCTGCACAGTTTTTAAGAATAGCACAGTAAATTATACCCTTGTCTCTATATGGATTATACCTAATTGTTGAATTTCAGATACGTGACTGGGAATAAAATGTGCCTTTTAGCTTTCTTGTAAGACAGTAAAAAAATGGATTGCAATTCATTACATTCTTCTATTATGCTCATCTCTGTAGTACTTGAGTGTCTTGTGCTATTACTATCAAAGTAATCTCTGTTGCATGTTTGCTATTTCAGTTTCTTACGGAGAGAAACAAGCATGAGGAAAAGTTTTGAGTTTCAACTGCATGAAATGTGAGAGTGTTTTTACAGATGCACGTGCACACAACCAATCTGATATATTTAAGTTATTTTACTTAATGCTCACAACATGTCATTGGAAGTAGATATGTGTGGTTCAGTTCAACCAACTGATACTCTGAAAATTTGTTTCAGGTTCTCTTATACTTCAAACTTAGTCATCTTACATGGGAGTGTAGCCAAGAGGTCTCATTGCTACATGATGTACTATGAAATCAACACACAGTACAGACTAAACTAAAACTGGTGTTAGATAAACAGATCCAAGCATGGAGTAAGTCTGGATGACCCGAATGGATGTGTCATATATTGCTATGAGTTATTGATGACCTTTCATAATTCACAAGTGGCTCAGGTTCTCTCCACCACTTCTGAGATATGAGATCATTAAAAATTTGTGCAAATAAATAACGTATCTTGAGTCAGCTCATTGTATTTCCTATTGCTCTCCCTTTCCTTCCACGTATGGTATGTATTCATATCCTATTTATTTCAGAAACAGTGAAATTCCCACCAGCAGCCATTGGGAAGAGAGTTATATAGAATAGTTATATCATTGGAGAGCTATATTTCATAGCTGTGCGGTTATAGACATGAAATATAGCCATTTAATGTGTTAAGAAAAACTTCTGCAGTTATTTAAACCAATAGGGCTATTGTATTTAAATAAACTAAACTTTACAATTTGGTCGCATCCAGTGGATCAAATTTTACCCTGACTTATAAACTGAACTCTTTGAAAATCACAAATGGCATCATCAGTCTCTACAAAACTGACTCAATAAAACTGACTCAGCAAATCCTCTGGGTATGGTGGAATCACATCAGGGATGATTTGGTCTAGCAGCTAAGGTCTTTTGACCCTAAATGTGCTGTAGTCTCAGTTATTGTTTGCCAAGTCTTCTTTCTTTTTACTTGGAGTAGTGCAACTCTCTCAGCCAAAAGTGAAAAGGATCCCAAGTCCATTGAAGTTAAATCTTTCCATTGAATTCAGTAGGCTTTGGATCAGCTCCTAAGAGCAGCTGCCATCTTGGGGAAAATCTATGTGAAAATTTTCCTTGATTTCATTATTAATGATCTATGTCTTGAGAATACTTCATTTTGATATTTTTCCTATACAGTATTTAAATGCAGGGTTTCATTCCTCATTGTTCATGCATCTTTTGCGGTCAGTTTCCATCAGCAGCTTTCTTACTGAGCTAATAAGAAAAATATTGCAGTTTGTAATCTCTTCTTTCATCTTTGTGTTTATTATGTTTTGAGAATGTATGCAGTTCCATGGGTCAGTCATGCCTGTGAAACAAGTTTTGTCATATTACTCAAGGTTCCTGCTTGTAGCCACGGAGCCCCTTATTTCAATTTCTGATAGGCACCACCTGGAGAATGCTGTAGTAATTGAGCCAATAGCACATGCCTGTGGGGGAAGGAAGCTGAAGCCTATAATCTTTGTTTTGATACATGTATGGTTATGGCCTGGTCGTTCATTGATTGGTTATTTATTGGTTACTTCATTTATTGGTTATTTCAGCACATGGCAGTAACCCAATTATAGTGGTGTTGCTAATGAGGCTGGTGCCAGTTTAGGAAACCTCTGCATTAACCTGTATCCACAAAGTTAGATTTTCAAACAGCAGAACCCTTATATTACAGTATAAGTGCATGAATCTTATTCTATTTGTTTTTTTCTGATTTTATTTGAAGTGAGGTTGTGCAATTAGTCAGTTAAAGGAAACCTACCAGCATGGTAACAATACATACCTAAGTGATTCTTGCTGTATGGTCAGAGAGTCATAAAATGGTTTGGGTTGGGAGGGGCACTAAAGTTCACCTAGTTCCAATCCCACTGCCATAGGCAGGGACACGTTCCACTACATCAGGTCGCTCAAAGCCCCATCCAGCCTGGCCTATGGTCCTTCATTCTAGGTCTGAACATGAACATTTTGCTGCCTCCACTAAACATCTTACTGGGGAGATTTTTTTTCAGTGAAAGGCCATTTTCATAAGCATTCGGGGTGAGGAAGGCCAGAAGTAGAGAGTTACTGCTAGTTTTTGTACAGCCCGGCACATTTAGCACAACCAGTATGCTTTCCTGCAATGTGTGAGGGATTACTTAATTTACTTTGAGACAGCTGTCCAGTGGAAAATCTTGGAGGAAGAATTTGGATGATGGAGAAGAGAATGAGTAAAAAAAACCCAACAAAGTGGTTGAATTCCAGCTAGGAGTGCAAAAGGAATCTGGATGATGGTCCCCTCTCTGTAATGAGGCAATGCTGGCATTTGTAGAAACTAAGATTATAGCTGAGGTAATTGATATCTGTACAATCACTAAAGATTCACTTTCCACATCTCCCAAAGTGATCAGAAAACCTGATACTTCCCAAAACTGCCACTGAAGTCACTGCTGCTGTTAGATTACACTGGCTGCATTCTTCAAATTGAAGTGCCCTCACTTTAAATATGACGTTTTAGGGGCTTCACAAAACACGAGTCATTACTTCACAGACAGTTTTTCAAAAACTGTTGCTTCTGTGTTAGCAGATGCCAGTTTTTCTGCTAAATAAGCCAAAGATTCAGTTAATTGTACTAACTGTGCTGAGTAAATCATGCTTTGGCCCCGTGTGCAGCTATCTTTCCACCATAGCCATGAAGTAATTGATGGAGTAGCACAGGAAAGCTTACATTCTTGCTGTTTGGCAAAATCATAAAAAAGTGTATTATTTCTTAATGGACTTAGGAGAGATGAGTAATTTAAATCTGGTAAACATATGAGAGCAGCAGTCACCCTTTCCTTGGATAGTAGAGGAAAACATTGCTTTAATAACTCATCTAAATATCCTCCTGCATGAACTGAAAAATTGTTTCTAATCCATCTAAAACTGTAACAAATTGTTTTTATTCAAGCTAACCAGGTGCAGTACAACCCAGAGGGGTCATGGTCAAACTTCCACCAGCAGAAATCAGCCGGTAGTTTTTCCATTGACTCTAATGAGGGTTTTTTGTTTTGCTTAGTGCTGATTTGAGAATAATGGGCAGGCTGGCAACCAAATATTTCTCTGATTCATTACAACAAGGACAGGCCTACTCACTGTAGAAGAGCACAGATGATTAGCTTCTTCAAAATTTGATGAAAAACAAAACAAAACAAAAAATTTGTCCATTGCCTCTTTGATGTGAATGGGGAAATTCACTGGTAGTGCTGGGTTCAATTCTGGGCTTCAGAACAAGAGAGACATGGACATAATGGAGACACTCCAGAAAAGGGGCACAAAAATGTTTAAGAGACTGAAGCACCTCTCCTGTGAGAAGGGGCTGGGAGAGTTATGAAAGGAAGAGGAAGAGGAAGAGGAAGAGGAAGAGAAGAGAAGAGAAGAGAAGAGAAGAGAAGAGAAGAGAAGAGAAGAGAAGAGAAGAGAAGAGAAGAGAAGAGAAGAGAAGAGAAGAGGGAAGACCTTATCAGTGTGTATAAATACTTGAAGGGTAAAGAGGACACAGCCAGGCTCTTTCTAGTGGTGCCTAGAGAGAGCACCAGAGGCTACGGGCCCAAACTAAAACACAGAAGGTTCTCTCCGAATATCAGAAAACAGGTTTGCTTACTGTGAGGATGAGCAGTTACTGGCACAGGTTGTGCAGGGAGGTTGTGAGTTGTCTCTCCTTGGAGGTAGCAAGAAGCTGACTGGACATGGTCCTGGCCAGCCTGCTGTAGGTGGCCCTTCTTTACCAGGTGGGTCGGACCAGGTGAGCTCCAAAGGTCCTTTCCAGCCTCCACCATTCTGTAATTCTGTGATGAGTGGAAGAGAATTAAGACTGCAGCTGAGAAGAGCACATGTAGCCTCAACAAGAGATTGTTCCATTGATTGTGGCTTCAAATCCCAATGGGACAGGTAATAAAATATACAGTGGGGGAAAGAGTAAGGAAATGTAGCCAAGACTACTCAGAAACCGTTGTATTCAGTAAGTGGTTTTTATTAGTATTGATGTGGAATAAGTGTAAACTGGGTGAACTTGCATGTGTCCTGTGAATTAGTCATTGAGGTTAAAGAAAATAAAGCTTTCACTCCTTTTTTTTTTTCTTTCTGAGGAGAAATGGTTCCCTTCCATACCTATAAGGTAAATAAAATCCTCATCCTTAACTTTTAAAGAATGCAAGATTAAAAACCTGGGAAACAATCCACTATTAATTCTGAACAGGCACCCAATTAGTGGCAATTTGAGATCAAGGCAATTAATACCTTTATAAAGTGCTTCTCTAAAAAAATTAAGTGTTGCTAATTTTTCAGAATTCCATCATATGGTTACTTTAAGGTTATGACAAACAGGTTAAGAAATATGAGCTAGGCCTTAGCAAGCCCTTTGGCTTACCAGACAACAAGCAGTTACTTTTTAAAAACCTGAAAGCACTGAGAAATGATGGAACAAGAAGAGAAGAACACTACCAATCCTCAAAAAGAGACCATTGTTAGTAATTACCATTTTTAAAAATACTTTAATCCAAAACTCACATCTGATAAGGAAAATAATCTTTGAACATCTAGAAGACAGTAAAATTATGATCAATAACCTGCACTGTTTTGTCAAGACTAAATGTTGCCAGACAAACCATTTTTATAGCCTAGACTAATTAATGGAAGAAGAAAATGAGGTAAATGTTATACTGAAGGTCAGAGTCTCAGCTGGAGAAAGGAAACATAACCATATTGACTTCATCATACTTATTAAAGCAAGCTGAAGAACAGCATTTATACCTCAGAACTGCGTTTCTCTAAGTCTCATAAAGTTTCACCAAAAAAATTAAATTTTAAAAAGACATTTCACATAACATGAAATCTGGGTAAATGTCCACAAAACAGAGCATTTTGGAATGCCTTTAGGTCTTGCAGAGATTGTTTCTAAAATGTATTTTAATTGCTGGCTTTCTTAATAATCCAGGGAAGGTCCAAATTTTATTGATGCAGCCTCGTACATGCTGTAAACATTTGGGAAAAAAAGAAGAATAAAAAGTATACACCAAGTCAGGGAGAAAAGCTGGGTAATAATACAAATATGATATTTTAAAGGAAACAAGTTCAAAAATACCGATATTCAGAATGAAGAAGAAACATGACAACTGTAGTCCATTTTTACTGCCTAAAGATCTAAGCCCAGTTTTGGTTTGTGTGGGTTCTGTCATAAATCCTGTCTTCTATGTATGTGTTTTCATGTGAATTATATAAGTTCAGTGGAAAGGATTCCCATTCTTTTCCTTATATTATTATCTACTAAAAGAATTACTTGGTGTTGACATCACATAGTTACTGACATATTTATTAAAATTCGTAACTAGAAGTATTTTAGTACATGGAATAATAAAGAACAGTCTTTTACTACAAGGGAAGAGGTAAGATTTAGATGTGGACAAAGAGAAAATGAAAGAGCAGAGACACAATACTGGCCAGCCCGATAAGCAATGATTTTGTTGGAAGTGATGTGGATCTGTTTTTTATTAATTCCATCTTGAAGATATGCCTCTTCTCTCAGATCGGTGTTGGTCAGAATTTACTCCCAAGGTGAGATTTTCCAACGATGTGCTTCATGGTTGGACATTAGTCCAGCCCAAGGTCTGGAGCTCTGTATAGGAAAATCCAAATACAGTCATATCACGTTGAGATGATGCAATCACACAAACAAAATCAGTTTACAAGGCTCCTTACGATCAGGACAATTTAGTTATGTTAGGTTGCTCCTTGTGCAAGCCCACAAAATAATACAGGTGGAAAGGGTGTAGACTGCGCCACCTCTGATATTTCAGGGCTCTCTTGGTTTCTCAGGTAGATGGCATGTTATATTCCCAGATGCTCCCATAAAGCCAATGCTTTTTGATATACAAAATGGCAGCACCAATAGGAACTCAGAAGAAGGAATTGCTGTCATTGTGTTGCAGGCATAGCTAAGCATAAACAAAGAAGGGGCAGCCTCATCTGCCTGGATGTTTGTGAGAAAATAATCAGAAATATTTTTTACTGGAAACTCATGTGTCCAGAGCTGCATAAAGGTTATGTGCAGTACTACTGTTCACATGCTACAGTTTGTAGTGAGAATGTGGGGCAATTATGAAAGTGAAATTTGCTTTTTCTGCAATGTGTGCAACATTTATTTGAAGTGAATTGTTCCAGCGAACGTATTTGCCAAGAAACTCTTTCAGGAGATAATTTAAGGAAAATGAGCACCAAAGAATGGAAATTATGGGATTGAATTCGCTTAATTCAAATGGAAAATGTCTTCATGGTTTTTACCCAGCAGGTAATGCATATGTTTATTGCATTATAGAAATTACAGAGCTAGTTAAATTATTTCACTATTTCTGACATTCTGAAGATCTTTCCACTCCTTATGATCTGAAATTGATACCTTTTCTGCTTATTTTTACAATGTATTTCCAGAGGGTTTTGCCAGAATTTTTATGATATAATTTTAGAAAATTCATGTTTACTAATAATCTATTTTCTTCCTGAAAGTAGGGAAAATAATGAAAGCAGCGATGTTCAATTGCATTTAAAAATATTGACATATGCATTTGCCAAAATTTTAATAGGAAGTGCTGATACTGCTTGAAACATTCCCCTTGTAAAAGTGTAGACCATTTTTTCAACAACATAATGGCACAGGATTTGCTGAGAGCTATCATAAATCATAGAATTGTGGAAAAATTCAGGCTAGATCTCTGGCGGTGTTGTAGTTCAGCCTTCAGCAGAAAGCAAGGCTGGCTTTGAAGTTAGATCAGGTTGCTCAGTCTTGTCCAGTTGCATTTTGAGTACCTCTAGGGATGGAGATGTCACGATTTCTGTGGTCAACTTGTGCCAGTGCTCAACCACCATCACTGTAAAAATTTTTCTTTACTTCTGATCAGGGCCCAAATTGGGACACACTATTCCAGATGCATCTTCACAGGTCCTGGGAAGAGAGGAATAACCACTTTCCCCAGAACACTGCCTACACTTCTGCTAATACAGCTCAGTATGTGCACAGCTCCCATTCCCAGAGCTGGGATCAGCAAGATCCATATCCACAAAGGAATGCTTCGGCTGGTTGACTCCAGTCTTGTGCTGAGCACAGCGGGTAGATCCTACCCAGGTGCAGGATTTTGCATCCCTCTTTGTAGCATTTCATGGAATTCCTTCTGACCCATTTCTCCAGTTGGTCTGGGTCCTTGGGTGACATCCAGTGTATCAGCCACTTCCCCCAGTTTGGTGCCACCAAGAGACCTGCTGAGGGCTCATTACCTTCCCCTGTCCAGGTTCTTGATGAGTTCAGTATCTGTTAATCCATGCTGGCTGTTCGAGTTGCTGTCTTTACTTTCACTTGCACTAAAATGACCTGCATAAACACTTACTCCTTGATTTTTTCAAGAACTGAGGAAAGAGTGACTATCTTTTAGCTGCCTGGACCCTCTTTGTTACTTGTTTAAAAAAATACCTTTTTCTCTTACTGCAGACCCAAAGAGGCAGTCCTTCCCAAGGACATCTCTTCTCCATGGAGACATTTGGGCAGAGGAATCACATATAATGTAAATAATCAAGTCTGTCCTCTCCAGCCTAAAAATATTCTGCTTCCTTGGGGGAACAGGGACTTCATGGGGCACAGCTCTTCAGTGTCCTCAGACACGCCAGTGTTGTCTATTAATCATGAGTCTTTCTTTTCCCTGACGCAGGCTTCTCTGTCTGTCTGCAAGCATATGCTCAGGTGTAGGAACAGGCTGAGTTTTGGAGTTGTTTATGAGAACCTAAACACGTCTGGCACCTTTGCACAGGACAAAGACCTTGTTCACTGAAGCAGACTGTGTAGAGGAAGGACCAAACATTCCTGCTAGGTCTGCTGATCCATGCCCCAAACATGGCTATTCCTCAGCACTTCATGGAAGCTTCAAGTCTAGGCCACATTGGAAGAAATATCCAGTGAGAAAGACAGAAATTATGAGGGTGATGGGCTCCCACCCACTGTCAGGGGGGTAGGGTGGGGTGAAATGGACAGTTTCTCATTCCTCTAGAGTCCAGGGGGATGTGATGGGCTTGCTCTGTTGCATGGAGTAGAAGAAAAGGTTGTGGCATTAGTCAGGCTTTGCTTGTTCCATGCGCTCACTGCGAAAGAAATGCTAAAATAACAACTAACGGGTCTAGTAAAAGAAAACATGTTGTTTGCTTTCTCAGAGACTCTAGGTGACTTTAGGCAGAATCTGTGGAGAGGGGTTAGCAATCAGGCTATAAAAATGTTACAGCTCTATCTAGCTTTGTTCCATGCTTCTCTATGGCTGAACACACTCCCACAGCCGATCTCAGCCAGCTTAATCCATAAACTATTCAGATAACAAATATTGTGCCTTCTCAAATCAGAATTACAGCAACTCCTCTTTTCATCAAACAATCATTCAGGAATGAAGGGGACTTTGACATCAGAGGGGTGTTTCTGTGCCATGACATCCTGTCTGGGCTCTGGGAACTCCTGTTTCCCTGTGAAAACGAAGGTGGATGAGTGCTTGCTCCAAACACACTGCTGATGGCAGGGCTCAGCCTAGCAGCTCCCAACAGAGCCTGGGTAGAAAGTGGCATTACCTCATATGTCACTGTGATATTTTAAAAGGTTGCATAATTACTCTGACTGTTGCACTCGGACTGGGTGACAAGACTATGAAAACTGAAATATGATCCAGAAACTGTTTGGATTTTTTTTTTCTTTCTTTTCCCCCTTGTAGTCTGGGGGTGCACTGCAGCCTGAATTGTTACAGCGAGAAGGAAAGTCAGTGAGGAAGGGGAGAAACAGGCAATTGCAGACTCACCCTTTCTGCTGTTGCTCAAGGCTCAAAGGAAGCGCATACAGCCACCTGATTTCCATCATTCCTATTTCCATGATGGCCCTCTCTGATGGTGCCCAGCACATTGCAGGGGGTATTTTGGCACAAGACAGCTGTCTCCCAGCTGTGGTGCCATGGAGGAAAGACCAAGCATTACCCAAAAGCACTGTGTACCTGAGGCAGCTCCTACCAGATGTGTTATGACAACAGAGGGCAGCAAACTTTACCATGTTAGGAACCCCTCTGCCCTTTTTGAGGCAGCGCCTGCTAATATTTCCCTGAGAAGGCACTTTTTGGAGTGTAATGATGCCTGTCCTGCTCCTGAGGATTGTGATCTGTGTTTGGAGGGACACAAGAGCCTGGTACTACCTGACCTCCACAGGCTTGGTACCTGCCTGGGACATGTAGCTGTCTCACTGAGTGATGGGCCCCAAATTAAAATACAATGAGGTTGTGAAAAGCAGAATCAGTTCAGTGCAAAGCAGATGTCCTTGACTTTAAAGGGCATAAGGAAAAAAATAAGTTTTTTGTTACTTTCATAATAGATAATTGCATTCAGCCTTTAGACTGAGAACTACATTATCTGATCCAGACTGATCTGCTGGTTTTGGGACCTGACAGAACCATGGTTAAGATGAGCACACACTGAAGCATGTGAGGATCTACTGAGCAGTCTCAGCTTTTGCACAGAGTTTGTAGAGCAGAGATGAAAAATGAGTTTCAAGAAAGGCATTTCTCACAGGCACACAGAAAGCCCTTTAAATGTGGACTGCACTCCACACAGAAAAGAGACCACATTAAAAAGGCATTTAAACCCCTGAAAGTCTTTTTGACTTCTGACTTCAAAAGAGCTCCCTCACAGAACTGTACCTGCAGTAGCTGCCTTCTGATCATATGGTCAGGCATGAGGGAAATTCAGCTGATTTCTCCCTCAGCTATACAATGAAGCATGTTAAAAAACGTGAAATTGGAAAATTATCTTGGGTTTTTAATCTTTCTATGCCAAACAAATGGATTCTTTATTTTCCACTCTATCTACTAGAAATGCAAACAGTGATGTATGAAATTAATTTGGAAGCTAGATGTTACTAAGGTTAAATTTTACATTTTTTTCCAAGGATGGGGTGAGCAATTAGGACTCCTTAGTGCCTTATTGAAAGTAAAAAGACATCTACCCCTGGGATAATTTGGAAAAAAAGAGTCTGTTTTCCCAGACATCTAAATAAAGTGGAAAAGAGTCAAATGAGGGCAGCAAGGAGGGATTGGGTAAATAACCAAGTTATAAGTTTGTTGCTGATCTGCAAAGTAATTGAAATAAATAACTAAAATGCAGTTTGTGTTCTACTCTCCCAACATTAGGATTTTTAATTTGCCATAGAGAAAAAGCGTTTAAAAAAAAAAAAACAAAACTAAACTTTGGGATAAAAAGTCACAGAAAGTTTGTTGCTCAGAGTTCTGAGGTAAAAGCCAAGAAAATTAAATTAATAAAGTTGGCAGCAGCTTGTACTTCTCCTTGACTTGAAAGGAACCCCTGGTTACTCCTCTGCCCATGTCACAAGGAAGTGTAGGATGTGCAGCTGCAGGCAGCTCTGCTCCTGGCCTCATCCTCACCCCCTGGCTGTGCTCTCCTCCTTGGAACATCCTGAGCCCCACACGTGGGGTACTGGCAGAGCGCTGGGAAAAACTGAGAGGGACCAACAACGAGCTGACTACTGTCCTCCAAAGGTGTAAAGGGCTTTAGTTCAAGCCAGTCCTTTTTATCAGAAGGGACACTTGCAGGCTCTGCAGCACCTTCCACAAGGATCCAGGAGAGCAGAAACACATCAACTCTGACTTACGGCCAGAGTTTTTTTCTGGAATGCGAGTGCAGCTCCTTGAGCCATAGGAAGAAATCAAACCTACATCTTCCATTTTTTTTAGCTGAGGGTATTAATTTTGTGTTATTGGATGGAAAGTAAGCTACAACTAATTTTATTTACATGACCTTTGTTTACATGACCTCTATTGTAAATACCCAGAAAGTTAAATATTTCAAAATGTGAAGGGCTTATGTTCAGTAAGTGTCTAAACAAACTGTTTCTGATAGATTAACTCCTCCTCCCCCCACTGCCCCCCGCAGTCTTAATTTGTTTTGGCAAAACCAGTTTGTTGAATTTGTTCAAACTTCAGAGAATGATCAGCCAACCTGAAATGCGCTTTCTGACTAATGATTTACCAAAAGAAATTTACTGTCTTCTTCCCAGGAGGCATATCATTCATTTGGAAGTTCATGGTGAATTTTCCTTTATTCCTTTCTTTCCTTTACAGTGGATTTGAGCTTCCTCAGGAGACAGGTGGCTCCCTTTGCATTGCCTGTGATTTGGCCTTTCAAAGAGGGAGATTGCTAGCCTCCTGCTTTGGATGGGATCAGTAGACCATCCTTTTTGCTCTGCCTCATGCAGAGAAGGGGGCTCCTGTCAGCACTGGGGGGCTGTGAGTGCAGTCAAAGGGAGCCTGAAACCATGAGGGCTGCAAAATCAGTGTCCAGTTAGTGTCTTGCCTGACTTTGCATGCTGTGTCTGGGAAGATTTGAAAGCAGGCAAAGGGGATTTGGTTACCTCTGATTTGCACCATCCTCAAGCACCTTAGGCAGCTGACAGAACCAATTTGGATCCATGGCTCCTTGCTGCAGAAGTTTTAGGGAATGGGCTGAGAAAATATAAAGTCCTTCCAAGACTTGATACTTCTTGATGCTCCTCTAAAGCTGCCTTACAGTTTGCTTAAATTAACCCCCTCTGGGTGCCACCTCAAACTTCCAGTGTTGTTGCAGTGCTGATGTAGCTGCAGGAGGGTATTTTTCCAGGGGAGTTTGCAGTGAAGAAGAATGCAAGACAGAGCAGTGGTGAAAAGTTTCCTGGGTCTCTTCCCTCACAGCTGAAGTGGAGCCCAGCCCAGGCAAGGGGCTAACAGAGGGAGGACAATCTAAGCATAACATGGAGCACTGTGGGGTGCTGGGGAGAACACCATCTCCTGATGTGGTAGCTTTCCCATGTCCCATGTAACACGAGGGCAGGGATCTTGCCAGTCCCATGCTGAGCACCATATGTGAGCTGGGTTACATTCACTCAGAGTCATTCAGCCGCTGATTGCAGAAAGCCTCCTGGGAAAGTGGGTGGTTGTCTTTAAAATGATCTTCATCCAGCAGAGCAAGGCTTTGGTTCAGTTTTGCTAGTGTGGAGCACTCCCATAATTTTGAATCATATCAAGATTTGATTGCGAGTTTAAATATATGTTGTGAACATTCAAGTCCTGTGCAAACAAAGACCAGACAGAGGCCAAGACAAGCTGACGCATGAGCAGCCATGCTGTTCCCTCTCTGGGCCAAGAACTGGATTCCTTCACAAAACCGTCTGTGTTGCAGTGATAAAAAGGTGAATATTTGACATAGTTAAATAGATAACACCCTGATGCCTTAGTAAAAAAAAAAGTGAATTAATGGTTATGAGGAGACTCTATAAAGTGGCTGCTTGCAGCAGCAGTGAGTTGGCTGTGGTGCCCCAGAGAGCACCTTCCAGCTTAATTTTATTGTTTGCTGGTACAGATCCATGAGGAGGTATTCACTGGGATTTGGGTTACTATTTTGTTTATAGAAAAATCTCGCCTACCCCTTGTTATATAATGCACTCAATGTGTTGGAACTATGCTTGAAAGAACAGATCTGGGTCATAGTGTCTCTCTCTTTTCCATCAGACTGAATTATCATGCTCCTATTTGAACTGACTCGATTAACAATCCCCCCAAAGTCTGTGCAGCTACCTGTGGAACAAGCAGGACTGAGTGCCCTGCCTTTGGCTCCCCTGAGACAGTGTGAACCAGTGCCTGGGTGGTGATGATGATGTAGCAGCCACTGACACTGCTGCACTCACTGCTGAGAACAAGAGCCCACCACAGAAGTCATGCTGGTGTTCACTGGGATGCAAGAGACTGAAAACTGATCAGGCTTTGAATCTCTGCAGGCTGGGTAGTTCATACAATATTAGTTAAAAGCTCAGATAGGATAGTTTGCCTGTGTAAGTCCAGTTAAAAAAGTGAAATAGATGGAATGTCTGCAAACTGGCATATCAGACTCCTACATCAGTGTCTAGAGTCCCTGTCCCACCTGCAGGATGGCTGGTTCTCATACCATGAACTTGATTTGTTAGCATGTCTGCTGTCAAAAGGTCTGTTCTTATTTTTTGTTGAGTTATACCTTATATGTGTCTTTTTTTTGCTACCTACATTCTCGTTTCTGCACAGCGGCAGCCAAGCAGGGGCCCAATTCCTGGCCCTCGGATTTATTCCCATTGCTTTGATGGGCTGAGTCTGGTGCAGCCTGTATCACAGAACACCTGGATGGGCTGATTGCAGACATTCACTGGCACTGCAGTCTCAGCTGTGGAAACAATTTTGCTGGCAGTGGAAGCACAGTTTTGCTGGGGAGGCGCCCATATTTCTGGTTTGAAATGTGTGAAGTCTCACCAGAGCTCTGCTATCAGACCTGTTGGAAATTTTCCCCTCACTCTCTTGGTCCACCTTCTCTCATCCATCCAGATCTTACTTCTGCTTCTTCTCAAAGTCCCTGATATATGTTTTCTGGCTTCTTTTGCTGTCATCTCTCCCCTCATTTTTTCTTCACGCATAAGTTCTTCCTTCACTGCGTTTCTCCACTGCGTCTTCCATTTTCTCTGCCCTTCCTCTTAAATTCTCAGGCCTCTCCTGTTTTTCTTCTCATGTCCACATTTTGGTCTTTTCTCCAGAAGCTCCATGAATGACGGCCTCAGTAATGGAGCACATTCCTTGAAAAGGCCTTGTCTCGGACCTCAGAGCAGCAGAGAGATGCAGGTCCAGATGGTATTGCTGCTGTTGATATTTATGAACAAGTCATGCTATGGACCCATGGTGCCAAGCATTGTGCAGCTGGGCAGGAAAACACAGCTCTTGTGCCACAAGTCCTCATGTCCTCCACAGGTGTAAAGGGGTTACAGCCTCAATCACCAGCAACTGAGGCATATGGAAAATAGGGATAAATGTACTAAACTGTTTTAGCACATAAAGTTGTGAACACAATTTTTCTCCCCAGTCTAATATCCTTATGCATGTTAACTGTTTTAATTCCATTCAACCTATTAACTTTACTGGGGTATGACACCCATGTAGAAAACAGAAAAAACTTGCTCTTGGTGTCCAAGTCAAGAGCTCTCAGAGAGTTCAAGATCATCAATTTCTCTCCACAGTGTCATGGTAGGAAAGTAAAACTCACAGGAATTAAAGGCAACGAGAGGAAAGAGTGGGAGAAAAAACAAGGAAACTTTTTAGTCTGTGCTCACCACCTGACTCTGGCTGATGATCTGGACTGGAATGCCTGTTTTCCTGAGGCATGGCTGAAGCTGAAAAACGCAGCAAAGTCTTTGCATTCTGTGATATTCCAGTACAGTGTTCATGAAATTCTGTGTCAGCTTCACAGATGTATTGAGGCAGAAGACTGTAAAGATCTAAGCAAGAAAGTAATGATATGCATTCTTCCTTTTTATATCCCTGATGTTTAAACTTAAGGTTTGATGTCATCTTCCGGTTAGTAGGTTTTGATGTGCCACAGGCTTTTCTATCAATATATGGTTGTATTGTTTCCTATGACTTGGAGGTCAGTTGGCCAAGGGATAAGCAGACCTGTAAAGTTTAAGAGCAGTGAAATGATTATTTTGATAATATTTAACTTGCCTAACACTTAATGTGCACAGGTATTGTACTCAGGAGTGCAGCAGGGCAGCCCGATCTCCTTTAGCTTTCCATTCAGTATGCCTGCAGAACCAGGAAGGCTGTGCATCAGTTTGCAATTGGCTTGGTAATCTTTCATGGGGCCTGTTTGTGTCTCTTGTGCTGAAGGCTGAATGTAAAATGAACATTGTTAGCCAAGAAAGCAAATAAAGGGAACTATTTCCCAAGGCATCTTACTCTGTTTATTTAACGCCTCTGAACAAACCCCTTTCCACATCCCCTGAACCTACTGGCCACTTCAGATAGCTTCATTTCCTGCTGGGTGAGTTTTTTCTAAAATGTTTATTCAGCTCCAGGAAATGATGATTTCCTGAATATTCTGAAACTTCATATTTTTGTTGTATCCCTGTTTATTCAGTAATTTTACTTGTTGTGCAAGTGTGCAAGGCACAGCAACACCTCTTGAAATGTAACCGTGAGGACAGAATGAAACTAGACATAGTACAACACAAAACAGAGTGAAACTAAATCTGGTTTTGCTAATTTATACACAAGTGTATTACCATTAGCATGAGCCATTACTTCTTATTTATACTGGCCTTAATGAGTTCAGAAGTGGGTTTTTTAATTTATCCTGCTCTAAGGAAATGTGCCTAAAAATTCAAGTTAGTGAAGGAGAATTAATTAAGTTAAAGATTCTGTATTTCACAGTTTACATTAATGTCTTTTAGTTTTGTTTAAGCAGCAAACCAACAGAAGGGACTATGTTTTCCTCACCCTACAGTGGGACTGAAAATAAGCAATGCTTATTTTGTGAGGTTGAAATTAACCTGCTGCCAGCACTCCAGCCTGACATGAATGTCACTACAGAGTGAAATTTGTGCACATTCTTAATGAAAAGACCATAATACTTTATGCACAAGGATGGGAACCAAAATAACTACTCTGAAATGAAACGAGCTTCTTTAAAGTAAATTAACTGGGATTGGTCCCAGAGGAAATTCAGGAATTGCACAGCCTTGCCATTTACCCAGGACTGAGCCACACGTCCCAGTCATGCTTTCCTCTTCTCCCTTTGCACCTACTTGTTTTTAAACTTCTTCTTCTCCTGTCACTATTGGCTGTGACTCCCTTTGGTTTTTTCACATCTCTGCTGAGTCTGAAGAGAAATGCAATGTGAGTATGATGCTTGCCCCATGCTTACCTGGAACTTCCTCACAAAAACCTCACAAAAAACTTCCTGGAACCCTCATAAAAACCATATCCTTCAATGTGTGTCCATCTGGTAAGATTTTTGAAGGAAGAAGAGACCGAAAACTAAACTTTACTTTTCTTAGACAGCCTTTTATCCTTGCCCAGGAAACCAGCCTCTTCCTCTTCTGTGCATCCTTTCTTGCCACTCGTATACTGTCTGTTAAATATCCTTTTCAGAGTTTCCCTTCCTTCCTTCCTTCCTTCCTTCCTTCCTTCCTTCCTTCCTTCCTTCCTTCCTTCCTTCCTTCCTTCCTTCCTTCCTTCCTTCCTTCCCTTCCCTTCCCTTCCCTTCCCTTCCCTTCCCTTCCCTTCCCTTCCCTTCCCTTCCCTTCCCTTCCCTTCCCTTCCCTTCCCTTCCCTTCCCTTCCCTTCCCTTCCCTTCCCTTCCCTTCCCTTCCCTTCCCTTCCCTTCCCTTCCCTTCCCTTCCCTTCCCTTCCCTTCCCTTCCCTTCCCTTCCCTTCCCTTCCCTTCCCTTCCCTTCCCTTCCCTTCCCTTCCCTTCCCTTCCCTTCCCTTCCCTTCCCTTCCCTTCCCTTCCCTTCCCTTCCCTTCCCTTCCCTTCCCTTCCCTTCCCTTCCCTTCCCTTCCCTTCCCTTCCCTTCCCTTCCCTTCCCTTCCCTTCCCTTCCCTTCCCTTCCCTTCCCTTCCCTTCCCTTCCCTTCCCTTCCCTTCCCTTCCCTTCCCTTCCCTTCCCTTCCCTTCCCTTCCCCCCTTCCCTCCTTCCTTCCTTCCTTCCTTCCCTCCCTCCCTCCCTCCCTCCCTCCCTTCTCCACCACGTTGTCCCCAGTTCAGGTGGACACACGCAGGTGACAATGTCTCTGTGGCCAGGTCACTGCCAAGACAGAGCCTTTGCAGCAGCAGAACAGGATCTGCTTCCAGACCACCCCTTGTGATGCAATGTGACACCACTATGCCCCTGTCTGACAGGAGTGCTCTTGCTTCTGACACTAAATGCTTGATATCCATGTTGCTGAACTGAGGGTGCTGTTCCCAACATGTTGCTCCCTCCCTGAGTTCATGCTGTGCAACTTTACCAGCAGGATGCAGGGCCAAAAGTATTTGATTTTTAACCAGGCTTTGACTGTTTTTACTTAATCTCTGATTAATTCACCTTAATTCCTGTGTGACCTGCTTTCTCCTTTTGAAGGGGGATAATTCCCTCTCTTCCTCCTGTTAAACATGGCTGGACAGAGCTCCAACCCTTTTGTCTTTTTCAGTCCAGGACTGTTTTTCTTAGTACTTTTTCTGCTCTAGCATAGATACCAGACCATCAGCTCCATCGATGCCTTCCCCAGCTTTCACAGAAGGCTGCATCCTTTTGAGAGATGTGTTACATTTTAGCTGTCTTTAGTCTTGGTGAAGATTTCAGAGGTTATAGGGGACCCATGGAAGAGTGTTTTTTTTCTCCTCCAGAAGTTTATTCTACTTGGCCTCTATTATCACTTCAGCTGCTGGGAATCATTTGCAGTAACATGTTTAAACCAGAAATTTCATGAGAAAGATCTACCCCAGGCTACAATTACATTTGTAAAGTAAGCTGCTAGGTGATAGGAAAGCAAGTGAATCACACAAATAAATAGGTTTAAATTAACTCCAGGTCCTATACTAATGCATGATGACATTTACAGCTGCCTTGGCTTACCCTGCCATCTTCTGGTGATACCTGCCGCAAGATCAAAAGTTAGAGGTGAAATGAGCTGAAATACTTTATTACTAGAAACACAAGAGTTGGCTCCAGTCCAACAGAACAGTTTCCTCAAATAACTATTTTTAATATACAGCACCATATAGAATTCCTGCAATAAATGTTAGTATTTTAGACTTTGATTTAGCTTCTTTCAATAATGTAGTTATTTTACTGGATGATATTTCACTAGGCTAGAGAAACCTCTCTGGCCTGACAATGCCTGCCCTGGCAAAGGCAGATTAAAAAAAATGTGCCCCACATTTCTCTCTCATTATACAGCAACCAAAGATGTTGAGGCAGACAGGGCCACTGACTGGCCAAGTATTCAAGACTGTAACTGCTTGTCTCCAAGTCTTTAGATGCTCAGTTGGAAACTGCCTCTCAGCCATCCAAAACCAAACCATTTGACACTTCCTACAACAAAACCACCAATCTGAGCTCCAATTCTCTCACTGTGTCTCCCAGCTTAATAGCTTAAATAATTTTCTTTTTGGATGGCCATGTTGGGTTAGCATATCAAGGCTTGGGTAGAAACAGGATTAAAAGAGTGACTTCTCTGAAAAGCTGCCACAAGTTTCCCCCACGTCTGACAGAGCCAATGCCACGTAGCTCCAAGATGGACCCACAGCTGGCCACTGGCCAAAGCTGAGACCAGCAGGGACAGCGGATTCTCTGGGATAACAGAGTTCACAAAGGGAATGATTACTGCCCAAGACCAATTGCAGTGGGAGAGAGGAGTGGGAATGTGTGAGAGCAGCAGTTCTGCAGACACCAAGGTCAGTGGAGAAGGAGGGGCAGGAGGTGCTCCAGGTGCCAGAGCTGAGATTCCCCTGCAGCCCCTGGTGCAGAGCATGGTGAGGCAGAGTGTTCCCCATGGATCGTCGGGGTCCAAGAGGAGCAGAGATCCAGCCACAGCCTGTGGAGAACCCTATGGCAGAGCAGTGGGATGCCCAAAGGAGGCTGTCACCCTGTGGGAAGCCCATGCTGGAACAAGCTCCTGGCAGGACTTGTAATGTTTTTTCCTGAAGGACTGCACCCTGCATAAGGGACCCATGCTGCAGCAGAGTAAGAAGTGCAGGTTGTATGAAGGACTCACCTTGGAGAACTTCATGAAGAACTGTCTCCTGTGGGAGGGACCCACTGGTGTGGACCCTGCTGTAGCAGGGGCAGAGTGTGAGGAGTCCTCCCCCTGAGGAGCAAGTAACAGCAGAGACAAATTGTGAGGAACTGACCACAGTCCCCAGCCCTCAACCCCCTGTGCTGCTGGATGGAAGAAGGTAGAGAATTCAGGAGTGAAGCTGAGCTCAGGAAGAAGGGAGAGGTGATAGGAAAGAATTCAAAGATTTTTTTTCCTCATTACCCTCTTCTGACTGGTAAAAAATTCAATTAATTTTCCCTAAGTAGAATCTGGTTTGCCTGTGATGGTAGTTGGTGTCCTCTCCCCATCCTTAACTCATGAACCTTTTGTTGTATTTCCTCCCCTGCCCTGCTGAGGAGGGGAGCAATAGGACAGCTTTGATGGGCACCTGGCAGCCAGCCAGCATCAACCCAACACACTGGTTTTCCTGTTTTTTTCTATTTCTCTTTGTATCCTGCCCAGAATCAGTCTGTTTTTCTGCTTGGTTTTGCTCTTTGACCAGCTCCCAATACCCCCTCTTTACAAAGATCTCAGCACTGGCCATCCCTTAAGGCTGGAATTGAGTCTGAATTTTTTATTTGGATATTTAAAGTGCTGCTGGTTTGGAAAGTACCCCCCTTACCCAGAGAATAATTTGGACTTTTTAGTGGAAAACCAAGAAGTATTTGGTGTTTGGCAATAAAGGGATTAGTTATGTCTCAAAACTACAAGCCATTCTTTAATTCTCACCAAAAATGTTAAACTTTTTTTGTCTGAAAATGTTTAGTTGCCATAAACAGAGGGTTGGGTGTTTTTTGGTCTTTCCACAAAATGTTGAAAATTTTCATGGAAAGCAGCTGCTGTGGGTCAAAAAAAAAATCAGAGTAATCAAAAAACCCACTCTTTTTACTGTTCAGTAGAGAAGTTTGGATGGAAAATTTTTGACCAGCCTTACTTTAAGACCTTTTATGGTGCTGTGTTGTGAAAGGATTAGACAGGGGCTCTATTGGACTGCTCCACCTATTTCTGTTTATACTTCATTATGACAGTCTCCTCACTGCCCTCAGGCCTGTAAACCTTTCTCTTATGATATTTACAGTATTTATTTAATTGTTTTAAAATGTTTTGCTTGCTTCTACTTTAATTTTACCAACAGGGCATCTTGCTGGTCTGCCTGATTTCCTCCTGGCTGCCTGACTCTTCTGTGACAGATTGCACTTAATGGTTGCTCTAGTTGTGTGACAGTAGGTCTTCAGGGCGCTTCAGCCTTGCAGAACCTTATGTCTCTTTTGGTGTTCCCCAATGGCACAAGGCTTCCTTGCATCTTTGCAGCATCTTTATCCTAGGACTTAGCAGCATACTCATTCTTGTCCTCCTTGGTGCTTCAGTACTGAGGAGCTTCCATGTTATAGCAGAAATTGTTATTGTTCAGTCATTGAGGGTGATCCTGTTGATTTTATCACATTATTGCTTATCTTCATGGTGTCCAGGTTGTCTGAGATTCTGATGATCTCAGCCTTTTCTGCACCAGCTTGTGTCACCTATTCTGCTCTAGGACTGCACCCTGAGGGCTCCTGCTTCCACAGCAGCACTCCCTAGGGCCCTAATTACAGCAGGCTGCACAAGCTAATTCCAGATGATGATGGCTGCTGTATCCCACAGGGAAAAGCATTGTAGGGATGCAGGACCATGGCTGTTAAAGGAACTCCAGAAAGACAGAGGCAGTTTTCCATTCCCCCACGAACAGCCAATAACAGTACTGTGTAGAAAGCATGCATGGAGTTGTGCTGGTTTCAAAATCATAAGGTATTTTTTTTTCCGTAATGCACTGAGGATCTCCAGGGACATGGCAAGTCAGCTTCGCTGATTGGTATCATTACCCCCCAGTGTGTTCACCAAAACTAAGACTAATTAGTACTCTAGACACTATGTGTATGCAAACATACTGGTTTTTATTTTGCTTCCTCTAACTGCCATCTGATCTCACTCAGTAGCACCATCAAGCAGTGAACACATGAAGTCTGCCGTCAGTCTCAAGCTCAGGAGCAGGGGATGCAAGAGGGATTTGCTGCAATTTGCAAGATCCTGGTGGACAGAAGCTGATGCTCACAATGTGCTGTCTTGGCAGGTCTGAGTCTCTGTCATCCATCAGCTGAGGCAGTGCTAATTCTAATTCTCGTTCTCAGAAAAAAGTGTAGAACCTAGTCAAGTCAGGCTACGTATGCCCTATACTCCATCTGTATTTCTAAGGCAATGAGGAAAGCGTCACTTTTCTCCCCAGGCAGTCAAATCCCTGAGCCCACTGTTGTAGACAGGGTAATTAACCTACATGGAGCATTGATTCAGATAAAAGGGGCCATTTCCTGCACAAAACTAGACAAGTGTAGGTTGTGTGGGCTCAGCCTCTCTCTCTAGCCTTGCCAGGATCCTTGTACGCAGACTCAGTCCACAAATGGGCTGAGCAGTGACCCAAAATATTCTGCAGGCAGTGACACCCTGTTCATTGTGGTGCTTGGTCCCACTGTGCCCCCTGGAGCACCCAATGCTGCAGGACAGTATGAATTTTGCAGAGGTGGTGATAATATTTGAAATAAGTGTGACCAGATGGTGAGAGGTTTCTAATAATGTAGGACATGCTCTTAGCCAGTGCCCGTACTGGGAAAAGGATACTTTTGGCATCTTTTTCTAAATATTCCTTTTGAAGCAGGCAGAGAGGCAGAGTTGATCACAGTGACACTGGTGCAAGTCCAAAGTACCAGCCGTGAGTGACTGAATAATGTTGGATTCACCTCAGGGTAATGAGATCAGATCCTGGTCCACAGAGATCATTCTGTTCTGCAGTAGGCATATGTAATTTCTGTGTGAAAATGGCAGGGACTCTAGACAAAAATATTGGCCATGATTACTGGTGCGTTTTGCAGGAGATGCAACTGTCAGTGGAATCTCTATGATTATAAAAGTACAAACACACCAGATCTCTGTCTCGTTTCAGGGGCCGTGGTGCATCACAGGTGGTGAATTGCAGGTGGTTTGCTAGGGTAGCCACAGCAGTATCCTGCTGGAGGCTCTGGCTCTCCTGCACACTGCATGGGGAGCCGGCAGCCTTCCAAAGCATGGCAAAAAATTGACACCATTTCATGCTGCAATGCTACAGGAAAAAAACCTGATTAATAAAAGTTAAATTCCTTGCTTTTTTTTCCTGCCTTACAGTCACCTCTGCACCAAAAATTCTCATCAGACTGTTTTCCAGACATCACACACTTATTTAGTCATATTTGATGCATGTGATAGGTAGGTTTGAAATCTTTGGGTGAGGAACAAAACAGCTGCTCAATGAAAGCATACAAAAGATGAGAGCTCGTGAAGACTGCTAAAATGCCAAGGGGCAGTATAACCTTTTGCTACTTAGAGAAATATTCCTCACAGGAAATATAAACAGTCCCTCAAAAAGCAAACTGACCATGGCTGAAAACAAACCTGTGAAGAGATGCACCACACTGGGATGTATTTATCTGAGGGAGGGAGGCAGGAACAAATCACAGTCAAGATGGTAAAGGCTGGAGAGACACTGTTTATTCAGGATCCAAAGTAATTTTTAATTTAAGTTTGGTAATAGATTCTTCTATGCTGGCTTTTTCAGCATTTCCTTCTCTGTGCTTCCTAATTAGACATTTTACATTCTGTTGCAATTAAAAAGAAATAAACCCATAAAAAGATTATTTTAAAAAAATGAAGAGAGGTGTTTCTGAGAACTGCATGATTTTAGTCATAGTTTCTATTCTGACAAAATCCTTCAACAATTTTGCCTTCCGGCTGTGGATTTCCCCTTCTTATCTATTATAAGATCCCCCAATAAATCTCTACTTTCAAGGTGAAAAGCTATTCTATATTTTAGGTGGGCTGCTTTAAGGAAAAGATGCAGGGAGATTCAAGTGATTCCCACTTCTGGCTTCTGCCACACCCTCCCATCCTGTTTCAAAAATAGTTAGCAGCAAAACACATAAGTTTAGCTGAGACAGTGAGGGCTCAGCATCTGAGCCTGGCCTTGGTGTCCTGTTGGGGCTAACGACAGAGGGTATTCAGAGCTCTCAGTTGTGGTTTGGGGCTGTGGTATGCACATACCACACTCCTTATGCCTGTTTGATGGCTGGAAAATTATTATTACTACCTAGAAGATCAAAGACTTGGCTTTAAAAAATAAACAAAGAAATGGAAAATGGTGTTTCTGCAGCTTACAGGCATGCTGGGTGGACACAGAAGGGCTTTGGTGAGGACTGAATGCAGTGTGCTCCTTGCTGTCCATGCAGACTCCAGCCATGCAGCTACACAGACATGGACAGCATCCCGTGGTGGGATCCCATTGCCTCTTTGCTGGGATAACACAAGTGGCAGATAGAATTGGGAGGCTGATTTAGCATGGCCCCTGCCAAGTTGAGCTGAGGTCTTTGCTTGGAGGGGTTATGTCTGGGAACAGGAAATTGAGAGACATATTTATGGGCAAATACTTTGAGAACACGCCAGGTTGCACCTGAGGAAAGCCGTATGATGAGGACTTGAAACTGAAATATTAACATATAGACAAATAATGCAAAACTAAGATTTTTTCATTTCTTTTCCCCTTCTGAAATAAATTATTATGAAATTTGTATTCAGCAGTTCAGTAAACAAGAAAACTTTTTCAAAATGGCATTTAAACTACCAGATAAATCTGGTAGGACATTACCTTTCTGAAGTATGCCAGATATTCTTTGGCATGCTACTTGTTATTTAACACAGCCATTAAAGGTGGTTTATCTGTGAAAGGGGAGAGGGAGAGTAATGAGACCAGCAGAAATGATGAATTAACTGGCTGTGATTACGTGGACTTGTAGAGTGAGCTACTGCGGTGAACAGTTTTGTGAAACAAGAAATGTTAAAGCTGAGTCTCTGGGGAGGATAGAAGTGTCATGACTCTAGACAAGGGGCTGCAATGGACTCTTTTCATGGGAATGGGAAACAGACTTTTTGTAGGACCCCTGGGAGGGCTGTCAGGACTTTGGGGTACCTGTGGTACCATCTTGTGATCGTACAGTCACTTATTGCACATTCTTAAGGCATCTATCTGAGGCTAGGCATGATATTTTGGCAAGCTGCTTAGCACGTTCTTTTCAAATGTAGACTCAGCTTTTTCCAAAGTTTCTTGGGATTTCTTAGTAACTCATGTTGACAGAGAATCAGAGCCTTTGGACACACTTGAAAAAGACCGAAAAACATAGTATTGGCCTGAAGAAAGTTAACTTTGTTAAACAAATCTAATTTGAATGAAAGAGACTTTCGAGGATAATTTAGTGAAACCAGTGCGTATCTGTGAACATGCATGGCTGAACACCGGATTCTTCCTAAAATGTGAGGAAGAAGCCAAAGTGCTCAGGTACAAGGAGCAGAGGAGCTGCGGGGGGTAGGGTGGTGTTTTCTGCCTCCACTGAGCCCTTGTTTCTTACCTGATTTTGTACACAAGGCTCAAATGACCATTAGCTCCCCTGGAGCATTGGAACCTGAGAGGGAACTGTGTCAAGAGGTAAATGGGTGTTGCCTCTCTTCAGTGCTGTGGTGCTGCCTGTACCTCACTGTCTGTGCTGCTGCTTCCTCTGGTTTGAATGAGTCTGAATTTTGAATGAGTTCAACAGTTTAAGATCAGATCCATCCCCAGCATTGGGCTATTTAATTGTGGTCATGATTATTTGTGTTTTGAAAACTGCTATGGCACCATGTTACAGTTTTTTTGCCAGAGATACCATGGTAAAATCAGCTGAGTGACACTTCTCTTTGGTGGGGAGGGTTGGGAAATACTAATAAATATGTCAAATGTGCTGAAGTCAGAAAAACCTCTTTAAAGTAAAAGAAGAAAAATTTTTTTTTAACACTCTTGTGCCATGAACATTTTCAGAGCAAGACTTTTACTGAATTGGAACACAGGAAGAAGACTTTTGTTTCCAAAAGTAAAATAAATATTTCACACTGGGTCAAATGTAGTGGTTTGGGCTGACCCAAAAGGAAATTTGTCAATTCAGCTTATATTGATGTTTTTCCCCCAGCTTGATCATAATTGTTCTGCTCTGCCTAGATCAGGGTGGCCCAGCAGGGACTTGTCTGCCTGAGCCCATTGTGAGGGCTCTGATGATGCCTTTAGAGTTGGTGCAGGTACTACTGTGGTATCCCTAACCCAAGCTACCCCTTTAACAGCCAAGGTAAAAACTGCTGAATGTCCAGAAAATTATTACAGCTGCTTATGTTGGCCAGTCCTTAGAGGCAGTGGTGCAGAAATCCCTTCTCTCAGGGACCATGCTCAACCTCCCACCCTGGTGATACTTTCACCCACTAAAGAAGTTCCTCTGAAGTTGACAAGTCTTCTGTTAGCTCTGGGCATGCTGGGCCAGGGGAAAACAATGTTAGGACATGGCATAGAGGGGACGGGAGGCTTTGTCCTTCAGAGAGCAGGTAGAAGAGCAAAGTTAGTACAAAAAGTGTGGCTTGATCCCCAGGCAAGTGGACTGGTTGTGGGACTTGGTGTGGTGTGCCATACCCTGGGGAAGAGAGGAAGGACTTTGGTGCATTGGTGTTTATGTGTCATACCAGTGAAAATTGCAGTTCTGGAGAAACAAGGAAGAGCATGATTCTGCTGGGGAATGTGTGGTAGCAAATTATGCTGGGGCAGACTAAAGGTCTGTCTAGTCTGATGACAAGATTTTGGCACTGGTGAGCAGCGGCTGAATGCCTGTTATGAGGGTCCAAGTGTGCATGCCACTTCCACAGAAGCTTTCCCAGCATCCAGCCATTCACAGACCAGGGCTACCTGAGTCAGAAGTTCTGTAGTACACTGAACACCTTCAGTTGATTTTTGCTTGTCCAGTCTCCCCGTGAGCCCATGTAAAGTCTTGGTAATCCACAGTGAGCTCCACAGCGTGCACTGGAAAAGACAGGGAATGGGCATTTTCTACTTAAGCTCCCCATGCTTCTCATGACTACCTGATTTTTGATCTTATTAAAACCTTTCCTTTACTTTCAGGTCTTCTGTTTCCCAGGTTGAAGCATTCTGGGGCATTCAGCTGTTCCTTGTGTGCAAACAGTACTGAACCTCTGACCCTTCTTTGTTGATTTGCTCTGACCCTACTCCAGTTTGCACTGCATCATTTTTAAGTTCTGTGGATGGAAGAACATCCAGGACTGTACAAAGTGTTCACAATGCAAGCCCATCCTGGCTTTATAGAATGGAAAAAGCTGCTGAGTTAGCCTTTGGCTCAGCCATACCAATCTGAATGGCACTGCAGTCAGAGACAGGCTGCTGTGGTGGGAACAGACCATCTGAGAAAGGGCAAAGTTCTCCCCAACAGTGTGGGAGCTCTGTGCCCAGAGTGTCCCACCAGCCTGGCAGAGAGACCTCCTGCAGGCTCATCCTGGATGAAAGAAGAGGAGAGGACATTAATGAGGTATTTATTCTTTCTCTTATGAAAAAACAGAAAACCCTCCGGCCTGTATGTTCTGATGCGCAACTCCCCATCAACAGCCAGGTTCTGTGGGAAGGAGCAAGGGCACAGGACACAGAATGAGCTGCTTGCCAATGGGCATGAGATGGAACAAGGCTGATTTGATAAAAGCAACAGACTTAGGAAGGGAAAAGACCTTAGAGATATCTGGATGTAATAGAGAGTGACTGCTTATCAATTAAGTGGTCTCCTAGGGTCTGATGCTGGACCCTAAGAAATGGTGGAAAACAAAACCAAAAACAAAACCAAAAAAGAAGGATGCAAACTGGATCCCAGTGGCCAAGGACTTTATTACCATAACTCTTACACCAGTGCACTCACAGTCCATATTCTGTGTACAAACAGCACTGAAGATAGCCCCTGGAAACCTGTCTTGTTTGATATGTCTGTGCTGTAGGCTGCAATTTCTCCGACGTCTGCTAAGGGAACAGAATTGCTTTTTAACCTTGTTTTTTTAACCTTATTTATTCTCCCCAGCATGTGAAAAACACATGTTGAGGAGCCAAAAAACGCTCATCCAATGAAGGCAGAGTCTTGATAGCTACCTCTGAAGAAATGCTGTTAGAGAATATCTCATTTTAAAATGAGCAAAGTTTTTGAAGAATGGACACTAAATATTTGCCCCAAGGTGCAGAGACCCCAGGACTGGGTCTTGGCTGTTGCTGTTCCAGCTGTGTCATCTTTGACTTCTGCAAAGCCACCCCAATATAATCTACCAAGGACATGGCCCCTCATGTCATTCACGCTGCTTTTGCTCCATAGGGATATGGTTTGCCAAAGGCTTTAGCATTCTATTTGTGGCTCGGTTTACCAAAAGCAGACCACAGATAGTTTTCAGGGTGGGGTCACATGCTGAAATTTCAGTGCTCGCAATTTCTGTTTCAGATTAAAAAGAGATTAATTTCTGCTTTCCAGTGTTTTGTTTTGCAGCTGGCAGGTAGCTCTTATTTACTTGAAGATGGTTTTTACATCTTCTGTTTGAGTGCTTGGAATAGAGCAGGCCATGTGAAGAAGTGGGAAGAGTTAATCCAAGTAGGAGAGGTTTTGACTGCAGCTGTGTGAATCTTTGTTTCAACAAAGCCTATTTCTTTTTCATACTTCAAGTACATGAGAGGGGGTAGTCAACCTGAAATGGTTTATTTAATCCAAAATATAACAACTTGGGTTTGGCCTGCTTAGTCCTAATAAAAGAAATAAATAAAATGAGTCAGTCTCTAACTGAAAACATCTTCTAAACACCAATTTAAGAAGATTTCAGTTTGAAAATGGAAATGAATACATCTCGGCTAATAAAAATTATTATTTCAGGTCAAATAAATCTTGTCCAAAAATAAAAAAAATCTTTTATGGGTAGAGGAGAGAGAAAACCCTTTTCGAGTGCTTGCAGTTAGATCAATGGCAAGGCTTGCTGAGAAGGACTCTTTCCTGTGTGGAAGATCCAGAGATGCACTCAGTGAGGAAACTTCCCATGTCACTTTAGCTCAAACGAATTTGGTGCTCTTGAGGAGCTGGGGTCTTTCAACCCACCTTTGTCACTCCCTTACACTTACTTGACTGGCCCATCCTTTGGGATACCTTTGGGATACCACACCACCGCTGTGGCAAAGAGGCCACGTGGGATCCTGGGGATCTCCTCTTGAGCCCTTGGTTTGGAGATGGGTTTGGCTGCGTGGTGGCTGAGCAGGGCCACAGACCCTGTGCATGCTCAGCTGCCATGAGAAGCCACATCAGCCTGGTGCAGGCTTGGGCAGCTGATCTGCCTTGGACCATTACTGCAGCATTGAAGCCAGGAGAAATCTTGATTGAATCTAACTCATAAAGACTAACTCACTGAAAACTCCTTGAGTTTACTTGCACACATTTTTTCTAATAAATGAGCCATGCAAATACTTAACCCTATTATTGCTTCTTAAGAGGAACGTGTTAATAGTTTCTCTTTAGTAGTACACTCATTGAAAATTTATCTGTGGGGCATTAAAGTTTATAATGAACAATTTAAAACCAAACAAATAATAAAAGTAGACCAAATATCGCAGGTGAAATTGTGAATAACACACCAATAAACTTTCTGATTAAACACCTGGAGTAGATGAACAAGCATTTTACTGCAGGGGTCCTGAGGAGACCTACAGGTGTCCCTGTATTACAGGCAGGGTTCTGTCAGGAATCAGATCCATTCCCTGGGAGCTCACAGCAGGCTGTTTGCTGTGCTGATACCTTGGGTGCTACAGCAACTCTGCTGGGTGCCTTGGTCCCTGTGGTCTAGACTGCAGGGAACAGCCCAATTAATTGTTCTGGAATAAATCAGCTAGATCTTTTCAATTTGTTTCCTTTTGAACAATGATCTCTGGCAGTCTTGACTCTCTAGCTCAGAGGAGAAATTTTATTAACATCAGAATTCACACGCAACATGGAAAAATCCACATTTTTCAGCTGTTTTTACAATTGAGGCAGTAATGCAAACCCATTTCCAGAGCTTCATATTGCCCATGGGACCAGCCACAGTGTCTATGTGCTGGTGGATAGGGCGAACAAAAGACTGCCTGAGAACCTGGGCAGTGCTGGCAGGAAACAAGGAGGCATATTGGATGCTTATTTCCCATTCATAGGAAATGCAAATGGCCACCAACAGTTGATCTGTGCCACTCAGCAAGTTTTTTTCTCACTTTATCCCCATTTTTTTTCCCATCTATTTTAATCTACCATCTATTAAAACCCCTTTCCTGTTTCTCTGTCCCCCCTGCCTGTGCACTGGGTGACTTACCTCTTCCCATGTGCAGGTGGGTGGCAGAACACTGCTGCTGCTGCTGCTGCTGCTGCCCACTCTGGCTGCAGGGAGGGATCCCCTGCCCAGCATCAGGCAAGTGGAGCAAAGGAGGAGCACAGGCACTGTGGTAGCCACACACAGGAGGGTTTCCACAGTAGCTGGGGTGGGTGGGATGACTGGCAAGCAGCTGTTTTACGGACCACAGATGCACGTAGGACTGTTGTGTGTCTATAGGTGGGCATGAAGGAGTCCCAGAGTTGGGATTCTCTTCTTCAGCTCCCTTGCCACTTATTTTCTGCCTGCCCAGTTTAGGAGACACTGGCTTAGGATTTCCCTCAGTTAAAAAAAAAAAAAAAAAAAAAAAAAAAAAAAAAAAAAAAAAAAAAAAAAAAAAAAAGAAGAAATGT
This sequence comes from Calcarius lapponicus, assembly GCA_039654755.1. NCBI lineage: Eukaryota > Metazoa > Chordata > Aves > Passeriformes > Fringillidae > Calcarius > Calcarius lapponicus. Next base: position 38,624,761 of record CM077462.1, on the reverse strand, counting down.
TGTTCTGGCTTTTGAGGCATGCACTGCAGTGTGGGAGCAGCAAACCCCTGGCCCGGCAGTCGCAGAAAGCGGAGCCGTTTGCTGAGTCAGGTCCTTGATGAGCTGGCAGCTCCTCATCGGCCGTCTGGTATTCATTGTCGGCAACTTGCAGTCTCAACTTCCTACATCATCCCTTAATCCTCTAAAAGATGTGTTGCTCTGACTCAGACCGAGTGCTCTCTCGCTCCCCCGCCACTGTATCCCTTTCCATGGAGTCGTAAAGGACTGCGCTGACCTGGCCACCCTTGCTCCGGAGTGACGTCTGCCCGTCCCATGCTTAGATCATGGCAGGCAGTCGTCTCCAACCCAATCATGTCCTGTGGCTGGAAAGCTATTTAGCCAGCTAAAGCATATTCCAGCTCTACTTTGTCCACTATATTCAGCATGGAGTGGAAATGTGGGGCTTTTTTCTGCCGTACTGTCCCCACCAGTCACGTCTTCTTTAGACTAAACAGCGCGAGACCTTCAACCTTTTCTCCAAAATAATTTTTTCTTGACCTCCTTGCTTTCCCCTTGAACTTTCTTTTCTTGCTCAAGATCTGCTGTGTTAAAAGACACCATTTTGCCTTTGACAATCAGTGTTTTCTCAGGGAGCCAGGAGATGTCATGACAGGAGGTCAAAAACCTTTACACTTGAGACAGATCAAGCTTTCTTGTTACAAATAATTGCTGTTTGCCTCCCTCTTCTTGATCTGGCCTTTATGTTTCTGCACTGGCTGTACACCCAAAGGTAAATTGATGAAACTGGCACTGATCAGTATGAAAAATAAGAGGGCAAGTTCTTAAAGAAGGAAGGATGATTCTAAATCAGTATAATATCCTGCTCATTGTTTAAGAACTAGCATATCATCATATAATAGAAAGTTATATGACAGACCTTCAGTCAATGTAAATAGGCAAAGTTCTGTGATCGAGTTACACTGTGCTAGATCAGTGGAAAATTTGTCCCTGTGCTGGCAATTTAGGGACTTTGAACAGTTGTGTTGCTGGGGCTTGTTGTTTATTTGTTTGTTCCTTTGTTTTAAATTAATATTAATGTGTCAAGAGACATAACTGAAAGAGAGCAGAGAAAATTTTTCTTCTATGCTCCTTATTTAGCTCATTTGCTGGTGTGTTTAAGCTGAGCCTTTAATATCCCTGATTATCACCTGTTCTCTGCATCCAAATACAGAGCATTTTTGTTGGTCCAAGTCCCCCTGCTCCTGGAGGAAATAAAAGCCTCTCTAAAAGGAAGAGGGCCAGTGAAGTGCCCTAAAGCTGGATGAGAGATTCAGATGTGCAACACTCCAAACATCATAGTTATTTTTAAAACTGACTGGACTGAGTCTAGGTGGGGAACCTTCAGAGAAATTAAGAAGCTGTCCTTATCATTGAGGACCTGTTCAAACATGCCTTCTGCTTCCAGGTCACTTACTTCTGCACTTGAAATTGGAGGGAAAATTTACTCTGAAAAGAAGAAAAAAGAACGTTCATTTAGATACCATATGGATAAATACATGTTATTATCTCCTCCACTCTCAAAGATGTATTTTTTATTCAAAGCTTCTGCTACTGTACTCTTTGCTGGCCCTAATTCAATCATATACTAAGTTGAAATGAAGCTATTTGCATTCACAGACTTGCACAGCATAAGAAATAGTGCACAAACATTAGCTACAAATATTACAATGGGGGCATTTTTAGCACTAATTAAAGAACCACTTCATGCAAAAGCAGTGTAAAATTACATCAAGTGTAAAATACGCTCAGTTAAAGCAGTTACTATGTTCAATAAACAGGGTTTTTAGACATCTTTCCCATTGAACCAGAATTAGTTCTAAGTTCTTTAAGTCCTTTCCCTACACTGTCTCACTGTACAGTGCAGCAGTGAATTAGTGGCACAGATGACTGATTTTAGTGTATGCTAACTTAGAGGAAACAGTTTTTGTGCAGTGTTGTCTGTATATTGCTACAGTAGCTAGCATTGAGGTGATAATACCTGGGCATCCAGAAAAGTCAATTGGAAATAAACCCTGTGGAGAGTAATTTTCAGTGATGTCTGGGCACTTTTAAATTCTTTGTTTGCTACATAGAAGCACACAATAAAGTTGTTCATTGCTTTTCCTTCTCCCATCCTGTTGTTATAGTGTTGTGTGAAACCCTGTTCTGAAATTCTCCTTTTCCCATGGTGTTTCAATGGGAGTATTTGATCTCCTGGTCTTCTCCAAGGGGGATTGTGCTAGCATAGTAGGATGTCCTCATGTTATTTCAGGAGAATTATTTATGGGAAAAGAGCTAAGGAAATAGGGTTATTACTAAGGACTTGGGAATGGAGGAAGATGAACAGAACTGAAGGCAGTAAATTAAAGAAAGAATGAGACTGAAGGAAAAAAGCCTTACAGCAAGTCACGGGATCTGGTTCTGCTCTTGCTTCACACCAGTTTGCAATCACTGACCTAAAAACTTCTACACAACTTCAGAGTCTGTTTTGTTATTGTACATAACAGGTCTGAGCGAAAAAAAGTCTGGGGAAAAAAATTGTTAAATACACGTAGATTCCAGGACAGATCCCCAGATGAGCTTAAATGACACAAATCTCAAAAGAGTTCAGAAGAGCTGATGTAAGTTGAGCTCTTGGGGGAAGTTTGGGTGTGTTTAATTTTTTGCTGTTTGTATAATTTATATAATTATCTATCAGCTATGAATGATAGATAATTATACAAATTGTTACTAAGCTTGTTTCAGCATTTTGTGTATGGCTTGCTCTTTTATTTTGCATTTTTTTGAAAATATGCTGTACTTGTTTAGCTCAAATCAGTACAGAAATACTCATCCTCATTGTCTCCATTTGATGGATTTATGGTGCTACACAATGAACCCAAATCTCAGTTTGGTGTTTAAGTGCTTCACAATAAATGACTGAGTTGCAACCTTGGTATCTTTCTCCTTTGTTGGACTGTGCAATGAATTCTCTAAGTCAGCAAAGTGGCTTTTCAGCCCAACACCCTTCCTTGTCCTCCGGGCAGGGCAGATAAAGAGACACTTTTGAGGGGAAATGTTGAAAGCTACAGCTAGGTACATCTCTTTAATGTTTTGGAAACCTTCTGTAAATTGCTTTATAAATCATTCAGATGATCACAGAACAGGAAACTGCAAGAAAAGTGGTTCAGCCACAAACTAGCGATGACTGATAATGAACTGCCACTTAGCCTGAGCGACTGACATTTTCATTCAAACTGTCCATTCTTTCCAAATGTTTTCCTGAATTGCTTCCCCAGGATTTCTTTTGGTGATTTGAATCTCTTGTTGGCTGAATTATTTTTGCTTCCTGTAGCATTTCAGATAAATGAGACTGTACTGAGGAAAAAAAAAGAGCTTCCACCATTCCAGTGGAGAGGTTTTGGCTCTGCAACCAGTCTTTATTCACTTCAGAGACTCTCCAAGTAACAGAACATATAACATAGCCTTTTAATGTGCACATTGTTTCCAGCCTTCCTCCTAATGGTGATGCTGTAAATTGAACTAACCGTTTGGTCATGTTTTAATAATTAACACTTTAACACAAAAGAGTCTTTTTGGTATCCTGTCATTTGTTGAAGTTTCATAGGTGATTTTAAAGTCTGTTTTATCAATCTGCCCTGTAGTTGTGAGGAAAGAGATTCTAAATTAAACCTAATGGGCCTTTTTAATTTTTTTAAAGGGCCTTAGACCTGATTTAATTTGTGCCTGTAATACCGTGGTGTGATGTGTGTGATTTTACTGCCTCTCCACAGTAATGGCTCTGCTACAGTTGCAGTTCTTGTTGCAGCTGAAGGCAAAGCTTTGCCTTAGATCACATTCCTGGTGCTGGAGGCACAGGCCCTGCTGCTGGAGGGATGTCTGCATGGTGTTTGGCCAGTGATGCCCCCCACCCCCCTCTCATTTAAATGCAAAACAGGTTGATTTTCCAGACATTTAGGTCTAAGGAGTAGGTTCATCAAGGTACGACCTGATCCACTGGTTAGGAATTGCATTTCCTGTGATATATTCAGGACATACTGAACAGCCAGGTACCAGTGCAAACCTTGCCTAGTGCTTTCTTGCAGAAAGTATGATTTTGGATAGCAAAGGGATTCAGACTCTGAAATGGTTCAACAGGTTTAAAGATACCTTCACGTCACTGCATGTCAGACACATGCCTGGCGTACCTGGAATTAAGAAACTCTTCTCCTTAGCTCTGTATAGTCAGCTGAGACAAATCATGCTCAAGCACCTACTTGTGCTCTGGAAAGAGAGAGAATACACAAAGTGCAAAGAGGGAGACTCCCCACCCAACATAAACACCTGCCATGGGAGGTGTGAATACACTCCTTCCCTTGCTTCTTTGCTCCTTGAGTGATCATGAGACATAAAAACCACTTTGTGTGACGACTGAAATGGCTTTCCATTGCCAGCTCCTGTGTCCCTTCCTTCTTCCTGTGTTCTCACTCCAGAGCTACAAGAGATTCTTTGGGGCAGGTAGGTTTATGCTCCACAGTCAAGTGCTATGTAAAGAGAGGTACCTGGGCTAGCTTTGGACAGAGCACTGGGATACTGCAGGGTGCCAGTGGTAGGGAAATACACCTGTGCAATGCTCTGTGCTTTAGGCAAGTCATGGCAGTGGCCAAGCCACTTGCCCTGAGAAGAGCCCAGGACTGTTACAGCAAAGTGTCCAGGTGATTTCACGAAATGGGAGATAAAACTAAATCCTATCTGGAGAATGGTGTGGTGCTCACTGGTGTACTACCAGAGAAATAACAGCTCACAAAGACTTACCCAGAAGAAAACTATCGTCAGGGACCACACCCACAATATGAACCTAAATTGCCAAATAACCCGCTTTCTTTATGAAATAAATGCATAACCACAATGCTGCAATGAAATGGAAAACCAATTTTGTCCCGAGAATAGTGTTTCTAAAGGCACACAGGGCAAAACTCAGAATGCACCACACCCAAAGGTCAGGACAACAGTGAGAAATGAAATGCCAAAAAAATAATGCAATCTGGTAAAAAAAATCTCAACACATACACACACATGCACACACTACTTTTCTCCTTCCTTCCCTTCCTCACTTCTTCATTTTCTCATCCTAAGCAGATTTCCAGATAGCTGCTAAGCTCTATGGAATTTGTAAAGAGAAATCCAGATACTGGGCATGTACAGCACCTCTACTTGTTGAAACAAGTCTCAAACCCTTAGCAAGGAGCTCAGCATCCAGCGTGTAGCCAGTACTCAGGGTACAGAGGGCTCTGAAGGAGCAGTGTAGACCCTCATGCTTTGTTCAGCTGGAACACTAGCAGAATGGTCAGCTCTCAGGTAGTCCTCCTGCATCACTTCTTGCCATTCACCCATTCCTGCCACATTTCCTCTTTCAGTCAGAGAATACACAGTTTAAATGCAGGTTTTATTTTTTTTTCTATCTAGCCAAGGTTTTTCTTAATCCGAGATTATGTTACTGCTGCTTTTAGCATGCAAACAGACAGAATTTACTTGGTGATTGGCATTTTTAGAGGTGCTCTCCATTGGCCTAGCTCTGCATGTGTTAATATGGGCAATGAAATTCTTATCAGCTTTGGAAGCTTCAGCAATGTATTGTACTAAAAATCCTTAGTCGTTTTTTGTTCACAACTTTCCTTTTTTCCTCTTCTCTCTTCTCTTCTCTTCTCTTCTCTTCTCTTCTCTTCTCTTCTCTTCTCTTCTCTTCTCTTCTCTTTTCTCTTCTCCTTTTCTCTTCTCATTTTCTTTTTTGTTTTCTTTTCTTCCTATTCTGAAAAAAGCTTATGCCATTTCCCCTCTCCCTAGTTTTTTCTAGCCAGTTATGAGGCTAGAGTGGGTCAGTTGATATACCATTATACATCAGTGCCACATACCACCACACCTACTCAATTGTCCCTTTAGTATCACAGTATTAGTGCTTTTATGGTTTTTAATTAGGAAGTTCCTATAAAGCTAGAGCAGTTGTTTGGTTGTATTTTTAATATGTGCTTTGTAAAATGTTGAACTCTCTGTAGAGGTAGCCAACACAAACAGATGAGGCCATTTGGGTCTTTCACTAGGGGCCATTGAGGGAAGAAGTTTGTAAGCAGTGATGACACTGAGGCAAGCACAGTAACGCTCTTGCCTTGAGGAGGGAACCCCACTATTGGATAGGCAGAAGAAGGCAGGCATCCCTCAGAGGGTGCTGACATGTGGGCAAACGTGGTGGTGGAATATTGCTAATCGTCAGGTACCAGGAAGAACCAGGCCCCAGAGGCCTTCTGTTTGCAATACACTGAATGCAGCCTTCTCCAAGGTAAGTTTGATTATGAGGAGAGGTCACCTGACTGACAACTCTCCTCAAAACCAGAACATTTTGCCTTGGCCTCCTTTCTAGCAAAGAGTGCCATCTTCCAGAGTAACAGCACTGTTGTAATAAGTAACGAGGCTCCAAAGTCTCATTCTCCCTTCTGGCTAATGTCCCAGCACTGCAATCCCCGGGTAGCAAAAATCATGAGTCAGCTCCTTCTCCCTTCCTAGCAACTTGCTTGAGCCCAGGCAGGCCATGTTTTCAAACTTTTCTCTGCAAAGATGAGGGATGGAAACTTTTCCTGCAGGAATGAAAGTTGAGGTTTGTGTTCAGTGTCTTCATTCCAAGCTGGGACTTGAATACCAGCTTTACATTTGTGAAATGCTGGATGAATCAGGGGAGCTGGTAGCAACAAGGGGTGTTTTTATGTGCTTTTTTTTTTTTTTTTTTTTGCTTTTTTTTTTTTTTTGGTGGGGATAGAGCCCAATTTACACCCCAGGACTGAATGCTTGTGGGTTTGAAATTCAGCCTCTGCTTTAGAAGTTTTTTCTACTCTGAAATCTATTTTGAAAATAAAAAAAATAGTATAAAGTGTATCTAAATGGCACAGCACAATGAACAGATGGTTAAAACCTGTCCATGACTTTTTAGGATAACTCAGTAAGTGTAAAAGTGGGAAATTGGTTTTCTTGAACAACTGTTGGTTACTCCCCTCTCTTACACCAAAATGTTACACTGGGTGGAGGAAAAAAAAAAAAAGGGAAAAGACTTTGGGTGCAGACAGTAAGCTAGTTTGGGCTAGCAAGAAATATGGCCATATGTCTGCTTAGAGGCAGGTGAAGTTAGAGTTTGTGACACACTGAGCTAATGAAGTGACCTTGTTTGCGGTACTTGATCAGGAGTGTCTAGAACTAGTTTGGGTGTCTTTATGGGCAAAAAGAGAAAGGAAGGATAAGTGCAGAAAGGCTGAAATGTGACAATTTCCTTTCCTTGGCTGGGCAGCCTGCAAACTACTGCTCCCTGAATATTCCTGTCTTTGACTCTTCAATGAAAAGGTGTTTGTATGGTTTCTTTTTCACCTAATTTTTTAAAAAGAGAAAAGAGGGAGTAAGACTTCTTGCAAACCAGTGTACCTTGGGCTGAATGAATAATGTAAGAGCACCATTGTGCCTGAAACATGTGGCATTGTTTACTTGTGTCACAGTAAATGATTCATGTGGAAAAGCTGCATTTGAACAAATGAGATTGATGAGAGTTTTACAGGCTATTTTTGTGTAATTTAAAACAGTGCCTATACTTGATGGTAAAAATAAAAAGAAGATGAGACAGCTAGTGCTGTCAGCTTTTCTCATTCCTGATTCAGTCTTTGGCCATTCCCTGCCTCTGCTCCAGAAAGCCAAGGGTTCAGATGAAGAATGGAAAGATAAAAACAGATGACGGAGGGAAGATTTTGATCGTATCCAAGGGCCTCTACTAATGGGCCAATCTCTCTACTCCAGTTCTTCATACCCTCTAGATATGTCTTTAAGGTTGCTTAAACATGAAAGCTCAGTTTTCACAGTTATTTAAACCAAAGATAGGTTATAGATAAGAGTCTTTCATATCTCAGGAAAAATTTCTATTGGATAAAAGTGGCTATTCTTTAGGCATCAGTTAATAATTTATATGGGATGTGGGAAATTACAACATTCAAAAAGGCAAGAAGGAAACTTATAATGGATGATTTTAACCAGAGAGCCATTTGGTGCTGACGTCCCACAGCCAATAACAAATTTCCTTTGTGTTTCTATAAATAATAATAATGTTTTCTTTTCAAAACAGGAAATCCTGTATCCAGTCTAAAGTAACCTGATAGTGGACTTAAGTCTGCTGAATGAGAAAGTGTTAGTTACAAACCCAAAAAAACGCAGTTGCTGAGGTACCAGAGATCACAGTCAATTTAGATTTATTTTATAGAAATGAAATAAGTCATTGACCAAAATCTGCCCATTTGGAACTTTAATAGGGACAGCTTTTCAAAGCTTAAAGTATTTGCTGGCATAACTGACTGAGCATATCCATTTTAATTGGAAGGGCACTGAGAAAAATCAGGAATTATTCAAGAATATCATGCTAGTTTTCCCAAACCCCATGATTTCATCATCAACAACAAAAAAAGGGTTATATAAAAGACCTCTTGCAAAAAAATTCCCGAGAAAAGCAAAGAAAGAATGAAAAAATTATAAAATATATAAAGAACAGGAAAAAGGTCTGATCCCAATGGAGTTAAAAAAGATATGCTGTTTTTTCAAGCCTGTAAAAAGCCAAAATATTTTTTGCCTGTTGATACCCATGATAAAATCATGAATGCCAATACAAAAAAGGGAGAAAGGTGGAAAAATGCTTTTTCTTTACCCATCTGAAATGCTGGGTTGTGAGAGGAATGTTGGTAGCGTAACCAAGAGAGATGTGCCATGGACATGTACATTTATTACCTGTAGAGATGATGGTGATGGTGATGATGAATTTCTAGCATAACTGAGAATGAGTGATTTCTGAAGTTTTGCTAAACAGTTGCTGTCATTTTCTAGATGAATAAAAAGACTATAGAAGAATAAATGGTCACCAAAATGCTGTGGTTAAAATGTTCAAATTTTAAAAAATTGGTCACTGTTCATAAGGGCCATCAACTGTGATTTCAGTTTCACTACACTTTTTTGGGTTTGCTTTATTGGTCTGTGAGAACTTGGCAGAGAGAAAGAGTTGACTGCAGCCCCTGGCTCTCATGGTTGACTTTAACAACCTGAATGGGTGACATGGCAGGGCACAGGCAATCCAACAAGTTTCTGAAGACTGGCAAGAGCTATTTCCTGACACTGCAGATACATGAGCCAATTAGGTAAAATGTGCTGTTGGTCCTGCTACTCATTAGCTAATGGGAGGAGATAGAGAAGACAGGTTTATACTGCTCACACAGGTGCACATTGATAGAATAATAGACAGCAGACAGAAATTGCAACCAACGATGTTCTGATGGACATCAGGACAATTTTCCCTCAGAAAGTTGGTAAAATATTGGCACAGGTTGTCTCAAGACGTTTGGATGTCTCTGTTCTTGGAGGTGTTCAAAGCCTGACTGTACTGAGCAACCTAACCCAGCTGGATAAGTTTTGAGCAGATTGGGCTGCATGATCTTCAGCAATCTAATCTAAATTATTCCAGGTCAGTGGTTAAACTGATGGTTCTGTTTTTGAAACCTACAGAAAGATACTAACTGAATGAAGAATTAGTTTTAAAATAGGATCTATTATAGCAGAGGAAGAATGCCATTAACTGTGATTTCTTAAATCTATGATATCCCTCTAGCATACTTACTGTGTTCTCTCTGTAGTGAAGGTAATCAAATACAGAACTAAAATATTGGATGAGACAGCAAACACACTTCTGCTTTGAGTCTTTTAAAATTGGCAATTCCATCCCTAATGTTGCTGTTGGCAGAAAAATAGACCATAGAAACAAAGAATCATTTAGGTTGGTTAGAGAAGACCTTTAAGATCATCAAGTATGGCCATTAATGTAATACCACTAAGTCCACCACCAAACCTCGTCCCCAAGTGCCTTATATCTACACATCTATTCACTGCCTCCAGGGATGGTGACTCTATCCCTTCTCTGAAGAGCCTGTGCCAGTGTTTGACAATCCTTTAGGGGAACTTTTTTCCTAAAATCTAGTCTGAACCTTTACTTGTGCAATATGAGGCCTTTTCCTCTTGTCCCATCTCTATTTACTTGGGAGAAGAGACTGACCCTGACCTGGCTCTACCCTTCTTTCAAGTAGTTCTAGAGAGCAAAACGGTCCCCCAAGCCTCCCTTTCTCCAGGCTAAACATCCCCAGCTCCCTCAGCAGCTCCTCATAGGAAATGTATTCCGGAATGTTCCACAGCTCCAAAGCCCTTCTCTGGACACACTCTAGCCAGCACCTCAATGTTCTTCCTGAATTGAAGGGCCCAGAACTCAACCAAGATTCAAGGTGTGGCCTCACCAAGGATGAGCATGGAGGGACAATCCCTGCCCTGGTCCTGCCGGCCACACTATTTCTTATACAGGCCAGGATGCCATTGGCCCTCCAGCCCACCTGGAACATGGAGGAAAATTCAGGCATCTTGAAATCTTCATGAGACGTGACTCAAGGAATTTAAGGTCAAGCTCTGAGCATGGTGACAGGTCTCCTGGTTTGAAGAGGTAAATATTTATCTCCTGCCAAAAGTACCTGAGAAACTGACGTCATCTACCTGGACTTGTACAAAGAAATGGACACTGTCCTGCATGATATGTTGTCTCTAAATTGGAGAGACATAGATTTAATGGATGGACCTCCCAGTGATAAGGAGTTGGCTGGTTGGCCATACTTAAAGAATTGTGGTCAACAATTTGATGTCCAAGAAGAGAGCAGTGATGAGTGGCATTCTTCAGGTATTGGTATTAGGGAATGGCTGTAAACTGAAAGACAATAGGTTTAAATTAGATATCAGGAGGAAATTCTTCTCTATGAAAATGGTGAGGTACTGAAACCAGTTGCCTGGATAAGTGGTGGATGCCCTGTCATCCTGTGTAAAAGGCTCTGAGCAACCTGGTCCAGGGAAAGGCGTCCTTGCTTATGGGAGAGGGGATGGAACTAGATGATCTTTAAGGTCTCTTCCAATCCAAACCATCCTATGCTCTTCTGATTCTGTGATAAAGCTAAAGATTTGCATTTGCATGATCCAAAATGGAAAAACAAGACATAGGTTATAAGCTCAAGGTCTTAATATATGAGATTATTTAGTTTGATAAAATAGATTGTGACATTTTCAGAAGATCTGGGCAAAAGTGACATTGAATGAGTGTAGAAGAGAAAACTGTTCACCGACAAAAGAATGCAGAGATTTGGATTATTGCATCTTTCTTGAGCTGATGATTTAATTCCTTCATTTCACAATTTTTGCTTAAAGTGTTAGTGAAAGAGTGGCATTTTTAGAATATTAATTCCCACCTGTCTGGGATTTTTCATGAAGATTTGTTGACAAATGTTTGCAATGAACTCTAGGAGCAATTTTATGTGAAACATTACACTGAAAAATCTTGGAAAAAACCCCAAAGGATTGAGTTCTTATCCGTTTTCTCTTTTGCTCATTTTCATTGCCTCTTGTTTCTCTTCATGTTTAGATGTGTGGCCACTGGATGATTTTCAAAGCTCCCGGGCTCAGACCTCTGGCTCAGACTCCCACTGATGATGGAGGGCTCAAAGGAAGAATACCAGCATCTTTGTCTTCTCACAGAGAGTGAGATTCAGCAAATGGAAGAGGAACACGATATCTCTGGAGTTTGTCAATAAACCTCTAGGTGAAACAAAAGAATTATGCTTGCACTTCAGGTCAGATCTGCTGAGAAATGCCTGCAAACAACAGTACATTTGAGATATGTATTCAAGAACATTTCATCCTTGTGAAAATATTACCCTATTAAAACAGCCAAGGTCGCTGAGACCCAGAGTGATCTTCTGGTCACAAAAGTTAAGAATGCCTGGCGGCTACTATAATTAAATTATGAGTGTTAGGAGAATAGGGAAAGCAGTTTTCCCACAAATATTTATTTGAATTTAAAAGTGACTTTAGACATGACTTTGGTCAGAAATTCTCTGTGTTCTGGTTGTTGGGTTTTGGGGTTTTTTTCTCCTTGAAAACATTCAGACACTGAAGCTGGGTGTGAGCACTCAGGCCATCCCAGTTTCCACAGCCTTCAGCTTCAGCCCAACTGAAGGACAAAAGCAACAATTTCGGGTCTGCATCAAACACAGTGGGGCTTTTGGATGTTTGCAACTATCAATTCTCATCTCATGCACAAAATCCAGGTGATTATCTGGGTCGGTTAAGAGACAGATAGAAGAAGAAATGTTCGATTCCCACCAGAGAATGTCTGTAGGCAAACCACCAGTATGAAAAAATATTAAGGTTAGGATAAACTGCCTTGATAATCATTTGCTACTTATTTTTGTCTTTAAAATCTTTAAATTTCATATTGCTGGTCCATTTGGAAATGGTCTTTTGCTCGGTCTAATTTCTGCTTTTTGGATTTTGGTTAATTTTCTTTTTTTCCCTCCTGAAATGCTGAGCAAGCAAGTTCACAGGCAAATATGTGCAATATGCAAAAACTTACTATCTCAAGGCCTCAGCACAAAGTGGAAAAGACATCTTACACTACTCTTTCTTTTTTTTTTTTTTGGTGTTTCCAACTACATGAAAATGTACAACATTGAGCACCAGGCAAATCATGAGCTGACCACAAAACACTGTGCACACATATGTGTAACACTCAAGTACAAGGTGTAGCAATATGATAGGTTTAGTATAGCATATACGACAATGCTGTGCTTCCAAACTCAGTGTTTAACAATTTTCTATTGTTGTTTACAATAGAAAATTTTTATTGTTGTTTAATGCAGCTATACAAAAGTAAAAAATCCCCAAAATTCAAATAAACCAACAATAAATGGTAAAAAGCCTCCAGCTGTGTCTCATGTGGTATTTTAACACACACTATGTAAGGAATATTCAGCATTTTAAAGTAAATTTAACCTGCAGCTAGCTGAGGGATTAAACATGACTATTCTCAACTTGAATGACCCTTTCCCCTAAGTCAAGCTGCCCATTTAGCGCCCTTAATAAATACAGGGATAATTTAAACCATGTGGCTGCAAATTGAAAACATGGGCTTTTGAACTATGTATTTTCTTTCTCATGTTGGAACTCCTCCCTGGAGATATACTCAAGTCCCATGATCTTGTAAAAGACAAATCTGTGTATCTTTTTTATTAAGTGTTTCATGATATATATTTTTTCAGCTCTGTTGCAGTGGATGCATTTGAAAGATGTATTCCGTTGACAGTGCACAATACCTCAAAGGCTCTTGATTCATTTATCAACTCAAACTAATAAAAGGAGGATAATATTTCCATGAAAAAGAATGGGTTTTAAAAACAGCTTGACAGCTTGGTAGAATACATCAATTAAGTGTAGAGAGAAATTGAAGGAAAAATGGGGATCTTACTTTCTTTGCTAGCATTAGAATTAATAAAAAATATTTAATCTGTCCTTCAACAGGAAAGAAATAGAGTTCATTCCCAGCTTGCATACCTTGTGGTTTGAGCTGAAGAATGTTACACTCTAGTCTATATTCAACTACTGGTTTAAATTATAGCCTTTAGAAAATAATCTATCATTCACTTTAATTAATATCAACAATCACAGAGTCAGTTGGAAAAAAACCCACACAACAGAAGATGCTAATGCAAAATTAAAAATGTTTCTGTCCATTTTTATGTTCATAAAAACATCAAAGAGTCTCATCTATTGGCAGCTTTGGTACTCTGTAGCCTTAGGCTTCTTTCATGTTGATCCAAGGAAGGTTCACAACCAGTTTTTCTAGTCGGTGGCCCATGAGACACGTCTGGCCCCATCATTTCATCTGCGGTCAGAAGAGACACCAAGTGCTCTGCTAGACTGTTTTACCATGAACTCTTTTTAGTACCTTATTCCCCTGAGACAAATCCTTGGGCCTGCCTTTCCTACCACTGTTTGGAGATTTATCCCTCTGGAAGAAGTAGTGGCTGAAGTTCCTCTCCAGCAGTAGGCCAGAGAAGCCTACTTTCAGGATTTGGTCTTGAATCCAGTTCAATGCCTTTTCCAGGTCTTTTCCTGCTAAAATTGGTGATGTCAAGACAAGACATTTTCTCCTACAGGTGGAATATTCTTGTCCTCATCTGAAAGGTCCAGATGTCACTGAAAACAGGGTGGTAGGAAACAAAAAAAGCAAAGGAAGATGTTTCCTTCTGCAGATCTTATGTGCAAGCACTTGAATGCAGCTGAAAGGTTCAACATGACATAGCAGAGAGCAAATGTGCCCTCTGAGGATTCAGTAGGCAGGTTTGGAAATCTTTAGCTGAGAGAGTACGTTGTGTTTGACTCCTAGCCTGGTGCCAGGGATCATTTGTATTACTTAAAAACTTGTCTTCATATTGTCAGCTTGGAATCTGTATGAAGCCCTTGGATCAACAATGTCTCTCTTCTACCAAATATTTGCTGGAACAAACTGAGTAAAATTAGGGCACAGTATACCAAGAGCTTATGGTAAACAATTTGGTTTTGGTTCAGAAGGTAAAGAAATTGTGAAGGCAACATTTTATGAACTATATTCCGCCTGAACAGCAACATTCATTTCTGTTTTGCTATTCTAGCACGCTACCAGCAACATTATAAAGCTTCTTTGCAAAACACAACTCTGCAGCATAGTTAAGTGAAACATAGCCAATTTATGGTAATTGACCACACTGAAAAGATTATTTTTGCAACTATTCTTCTATCCCCTAACAATACACTGAATATATTGTGATTATGCAGTCAGGTCAATACTGTGTCCCGTGTCCCCTATCATTGAAAGAGTTGTTCACAGCATATTACTTGCATTTCTTTGTATCTTCTTTTTCCTGAGGGTATAGGATGAGAAAGGAGAAATTTGCATCTTCAGATCTTAAAAAGAGTTTCTGAAGGATCTGATGCATCCAGTTCCCAGATCTGCAATGCCCCAAGGCCCTGCAGAGTGGTGCAAGTAACAGTCCTGTTCACTTTTGTGAAGGTAACAACTGGGTGTCCAGTGTTGCTTGTCTGGGTTACTGTGTAGAGCCACAAGTTCAGTGAGAAATCTGCTCTTGGTGCATACTCATCTTTCTAGTTTTGCTTTTTGAGTTTTTAGAAGCTGGTGGGGTAGAGGTTGACTGACTTTCCTAAGTAATCTGTTTTTTTTCACAAGGTTCAAAAATGATAACTGACAATTTTGCTTGACTAGCCAGGAACTTAGTTTGTACATTTTATATTTTATTAATGGTTTACTATTATTATTATTATTATTATTATTATTATTATTAATGGCTTAAAATTTTATAAATGTACATTCCTTTAAATAATTTTTATGAACATTCCCTGCTTTGTGCATTGCCCTCTAGTCCCAGTCCCAATGCCAGTAGACTGCATTTTTCCTGAAGAAGAAAAGTTGAGGAGGTAAATGCATGAGATGGCTCAGTCCTACAACCCCTGCTTCATACTTTTATGTCTCTAGCAGAAGAGTGGCCCCATGCAGTTTGCTGGCAACTGGAATCTCTGCTCAAGTGTCAGAATTACATCATCTCCATAGCATCAGGAAAACTTTGGAATATGATAGCAAGGGACAGGAAGGTTGTCTTACCTCTGTCTGAAGGGCTGCCAAATGAAAAAAACCCAATGTTGCATATTCTTAAGTTACACATATAATAGGGATCATTATAGTTCAGCTCTTTGCTGAATGGGGCCCTTTCCAAGCTTCCAAAATTGCAGGTTTTCTGTGGGTGCTTTCTCTTGGCCTTGTCTGTGCATATGTCTTTCCTTCATTTCAGTCCTGCTTATGTACCTGAGGAATACCTACTGTCAACAAATTAAAAGTGAGATGTTGATGGCTGCAGCTGATTGAGCGTCATCTGCTAGTTACTGAAGTTTAAGTTACTATTTCTAGTAAATCCTCCAACTTTGAAATGGAGGTTTGTCTTGATTTAGTTTAATCCTTATGGTATCAAAATGTGGTGACAGCTTTAAAAAGAAAAATAACATAGTGCTTCAGGGAGCAAAACCAGAGTACAGCATTTTTAATGGTTTTAATTATATTACAGCACTGTTGGTCTTTTTTTTTAAGTATTCGCTCCTCATATTTTTCTTTTGTTAGTAGCCAGTTGACAGGGGGAAGCTCTTATTCCCTGTTCATATTATTATGTTCAGCTTTTGAAATTCCAGTTGGAAACATTTTGTTTATCAGAGCTATATGAAGAGTTGTTAAGTGGATCTTCATTAGCTTCAGCTTTTGAAAGACCCATTTGGTTAAAGCAAAAGCACATCACACTTTTTCTTTGCTCCCATGTTGATTGTCCTGGTAGAAACTTTTTGCCTATATGCAGGGGAGAGAGATGACATCAGGATTCACGTGAGGAAACCCTGCGGAGTGAAACATTTCTGTTTATGAGCAGTGATAACAACAAAATAGTTGAGCAAGAGCCAGAGCAACCACACATGCATGGTCTGCACTGCTGCTTTCAGGGCTTACACAAGACCTTCCAGCATCAATGCCTGTACTCTTCCACCCTGACCACCCTGGGACAGGTGGCATCTGCTGGCCTGAGACCCTGCCATAAATACAGGGCATGGAAAAGAGGTTTAGACAGGACCCTCTTTGGGATGGAGGGTCCAACTTATGTGAACTTGTGCGCAGGGTTGTTCCTTGAAAGGAGAAGAGTGGTATAAAATCACATTTTCAAGGGAGCATTCTGAGCCTATATGAAACTTTCAGCCAGCTCCTGTTGGAACCTTCAAAATGTCTTCTGACTCTTTAGCCTTCAGAAACCTGCCATGAGCTTCAGGCCCAAGGAAACCTTCAGAGCAGCTGCTAGTTCTGATTATGTATCTATGGTAGGGAATCGACAGGAAGAGGATCTTATTTTTTTCTACCTGATTTAGGGTGAGATCTGGCTAGAACCAATAAAACCAAAGGATGGGGAGAATTTTTTTTGCCTTTGCCAGGGAACTCTGTCATTTTGCTACCTTTAGCATGAAAAATTATTCTGTGACTGAAATACTGCCAAGAAAATGCCAAGTGCAAGTTATGCATCAGGATTTCTAGGCCAGGTCTTTGAATGTTGCCTATCTCTCTCATCTTTATTTTATGTATTTACTCTAGTTGAATGCTTTAAAGGTAAACAAAATGAACAATCAATTGCAGGAATAGAGGGGGGAGGAAAAAGGCTTCATTTCCACAGCTGGTAAATCTATCCCTTTTTTTACCTCTATTTACTCAGACTATTTTCTGGTTTGGAGCTCAATAGTCATATGTGATTTTAAAATCTTTAAGAAGCTTAATCCTCACAGTTGTAACAACATACAGCAGATTCATACAAGGGCAGTAAAATCCATGGGGTAGACTGCCAGGAAACTGGAGACATGCCATCACAGAAAGTTGTCATCATTGACCTGACAAATCTTAAGGGATTTTCTTGTTTCAATTGAACTTGCCCTAGTGCAAGGAAACAGACTGGATGATCTCTTGAGATCCACCCTATCCCTCCACTGTGTGATCTTATCTTGGGTTTCCTAGTGGCAGTGTAGCCTTTGTTATTATTTTCTGCTGAGCCAAGTAATGTAGCAACCTTTGTAAAATTAAGCTTCTATTTTAATAAGCAGACACCCTTATGGGAATCCAAAAGACAGTAACAAGAGGTTTAAAAAACATAACCTACAAAGAAAGGTTGAAAGAATGGGGTTTGTTTTTATGGAGGAGAAGAGACAAAGGGGGATGTGATGTATTTTCCAGAATGCAAAGACTGCAACAAAGACACCAGTGAATAAAATGGTCCCCTGTAGCTGTCAGGAAAAGGTCAACAGGAATTTAGCTTAATTTGTAGCAAAGAATATTCAGGTTCCATGTTACAAAGCAAATTACCAACTTTGAGAGTGATGAAACACAGTCTGCTTAGGGAGGCTGTGGCTCTCCGCTCCGCTCGCCTCAAGAGCAGGTGAGAATAACATCTGTCGGGGGTCATATACTCCTTACTGCTGCAACATTGTGGTGGATCAGATGAAGCTGAGCCTCTTCCAGTCTTCTATCTATGAAAAAACCAGGATCCATGAGTGAAATATTGCCACTGGTGACTCAGTGTTACACAGAGTGTGTACCCCCCACAACAGCCTGATCCAATAGCTCCTCAAGTCAGCCACAATGCTCAGTAAAACAATGTCCTCTGGTCTCCTGGCTGGGGGCCACCAGGAGTCCCTGGGATGTAGAATGCTGAGTCTGGCAGGGCATTTAGAGGGAGAATGGTATATGCTTCCCCTGTTTGCTCTCCCAATGAGTGCATCTGACCACTTTTAGAGATGGGATACTAAGCCAGACAAGGCCTTAGTTTTTTTAAGATAAAACCACACTTTATTCTTACCTTGTTTGTGTTCAGGAACCTGAAGAAGAACCACAGAAGAGCAATACAAGAGTTTTATCCTGTGGATGTCTGAGAAAAGCTTGTTCCTCCCTATCTATTCCTTCCTGACAAGTTTGTGATTCCCATCTCACCCATCTTTGACACTAAAACAGAGATATAGCAGCATGGGGTGTGAGGAGCCAGATCCTGCTCAAACTGGTGGGAAGTTCCTCCTGGCTTCCCCAGGACACTTAAAGTCATCATGTACTGCCTTGGCCAGCTCTCTTTTGTCATTAAAATTGACTGGAAATATAGCTTATGTACAGATCCCAGCATTTGAGAATCTAGGAGTTACTACTTCCAATGATCACTTCAGCAAAATACTTGTAACACTGAAAAACTGAATCCCCATGTTCCCTGTGGTAATAAAAGCACTTAAATAGACTTCCTAATCAGGCAGTACCTAATTTGCAACAGTGAACTCCCTTCAGCTATTCAATTCCCAATAAACTATTCACTTTGGAAAATGGATTCCACTAAACACTTGTCAGTAACCATGATCTAGAAGTCTAGCTTGATGCCAAACACCAACAGGTAGGTTTCAGGAAGAGCAGCATGCTGTACAGTGATCACAGCACGCAAACATGTTGTTACATGTGGAGGGAGGCTAAATCAATACAGCAGGGGCTCAGCTGCTCAGATGTTTGTAGATCTCATGGACTTCTTTTCCTCAGTATTACTCAGTTCAGCTGCAACTGAATTTCACCCGAAATGATGCCTCAGCTTGCCCTGTTTGAGCCACAGCAGCAGCAAGGCAGGACAAATAGCCCGATGAGGAGGTCACCCCAAAGGACAAATGTGCCTAACCCCTGGGAGCAGTTTCTGGCACCCAAATAAAGGGACTGAAGCGGGGATGTGAGCAGGCAGCAGCGTCTGAAAGGAACAAGGTCCGGGCAGGGGATCCCTGGGGTGAGAGAGACATGGAGGGAACGTCAGGCTGCATAATGACTCTCTTGAGTACTGATGGTAGCACATCCACTCCAGAGCTTGTGTGGACCTGATCTCAAAGGAGTCTTTGTTACAAGGGTTTTGCAAAACAGCTGTGTATTTTTAAAGTTTTCATTATTACAACATTTTGCAAAGACTTCTTGCAAAACTTCCCTGTTCTGTAGAAAGAAGCTTGGCAGGCCAGAAGGCTGAAACACCAGAGCCAGGTTTCAGCAGGTCCTGCAGCAGCTGACACAGAGCATGGTGGCTAATGACTCTGAGCTGTACCAGCTCTGAATGAAAACTAGGGCTAATTTTAAGCTAATTCTGTGTGGAATGTTCCTATTGGTCTGGCCACAGGGAGCTGTCTGCACATCATTTTAGTCTTGTCACTTTCTTTAATGTTTCTGTGTGTCATTTTAGAATAGAGCACACCCTGATTTCCAAGTTCAAAATCTATTCTGAATTAATTTTCACACTAGGCAGTAAGAAGACCTCACTATGGCTAATGACTGATGATGCCAGTATTTATAATCTGAAAGTTATTTCTTTCTGCATTCCTTTGCATACTCTGACCTATGTCCTGCAATAACAATTTAGTAGTTCAATTCAATTTCAAATGGAAAATGAAATCAGAAACCAAACAAGAATGCTTTCTACATTTTATCAACTGTGATTTGTGATATTTAACTTTCCTTAGTTTCATATCTACACTTTTGTAACCTTTTTAACTCTTTCCCCTCCCTCCTTCCTGCACCCTGACAGCTCTGGTTCATTTCATCGCTAAAATTTTCCAAACTTGTAAACTCAAAACACAAATTTTAACTGAGGCAACAACTTTCCAGTCCTGACAGCCATGGGGGATTAGGTTTTCAAAAGAGGCCAGTTTTGCTGTTGGGTCGAGAGCAGACTCTTCACATGCTGTAATAGGAACTAATAGAAAAACAATGGCAACAAAAATAACAAGAAGATTTGGGTCAGTTCTATCCCACGGCTACACCCTTGTGGCCCCTGGATATTTGTTCTCTGTTCTGTTCCCAAGTTAAGCGCTGAAAGTCTTAATGTGCCCACATAACTTCAGAGAGAGAGGGGGCAGGCCAACCTTGCCAAGATTTGTCCCTCTGATTTATGTGAATGCTCTGCTACTGTTTGCTCAGTAAAGAGTGTCTCCAGATGGACAGGCTCTGCCTCTGCATGCTGCACTGGGAAAGGAGATATTCCAGCCTGTTCTGACTCTTCTCAGTCCCTCCGGTGCACAATCAGGCAAAAGACCTGCCATTCCCCTGGAATCGATTCAAACCACCCAATCAACAAAACTAGTTCACACAGTCTTTGACTGAATTTACCCACTCTGTTTTTGATAATGTATCAGGAACAGGACATTATTAAAACCTGGCTCTGGACCCTTCCTGGGGCCTTATTCTGATTTCCACCAGGATGGCTTTGGGAATTGTCTCAGAACTGCTCTGTGGGCTAGAAAGTTGTCATCAATCTCTCTCTTTGGCAATGTCCCTTTGGGGGGGTGACAGCTAGGTGCTCCATCTTGCTGTGGGTGCTACTGTGCTCACATATGGCTGAGCAGCTTCACAGGCACCTCCTGCAGTGCCTCAGGCCTTGGCTATGAGCATGGGGCTGGTAGGTTTGTGTACTGATGCTTTGCAAGGCCAAAGTCTCTTTCCATGTCAAGGATGTGCCTTGAAATGTGGAGAAACTCCTTTTTCTCCCACATGTCCAAGCTCCTTGAGGCTGACACCCTCTGTGCCTTCCGCTTGGTCAGATGCTTTTGGGAGCATCCCCTGTTCTGTCTCCTTCACCCCACAAATATCATCTTGTGAGCCTAGCAGCATGTGACCCTTGCCACATGGTGTTTTTAAGACTTTTCAGGGTCTTTATCAAACCATCCCTTGTTCTTTGTAACTGGATTTCTTCCAAGCGTTGCTCTACTGCCGGGCAGCTTTCATAACAAAATTTCCAGCGGTCTCCCACTGGGACACTAACCTCTTCCATCTCATTCACAAAGGAGTTTTCTGAAGTCTCAGTCTTTTTGGTTGGTTGATATTCGAATCTGTAGTTTTTGTTTTCCAAAGGCTGTGTGTTGTCATTGCAGCTCATTTTTTTCCTTTGGTTTCTTATCAGGAGAAAGCTGCCTTTCACCCTATTACCAGATAATGCTTTGGTCCCTTCAGGCTTCTCATAGACTGCAAGATATTTTTGTGTCCTCAATCTGTATCTTTAAGGTTCTCTTTCTGAAGCTGCTTCTCGTCTAGACTCCCATGTGCCACTGTGAATGCTCATACAAGAAGACATTCACTCTCTGCATCTGCACTTCTTTTCTGACACTTGGAGAAGGGTGCTTTTCCAGCTATCATTTTCCTTGTGCTGCTTGGAAAGTGTGGTCATTTCATGCATGTATGGGATTTGATCACACTCCTCAATACCTGTGGGACTCTGGGACTTTCATGACACCATGGGCAAGAGTCAAGGCTCATCTGAGCATGGATACAAATCCCATTGCATGGTGGATTTACTACCTCTAATTTTCTTCTTTCCTTGGTAGAAGCAGGTAGCTGCTATGAGCAATTTTCTTACTGACACTGAGTAGCTGTATTCACCTGATTTTTCTTCTGGGACTAGATTGAATCCTCACCCTGAGTCAGGATAAAATGACCAATTTTCTTATCTGTGCTCTCCCACCCATAAAGCCCTTCTACTTCTGCACTGCACTGTGTGCATAGCTCACATCAAGGTGCTGTGAGCTCAGAGAAGTCCTTTCAAGGCAGATGAATTGTATCTTTGCTCTGAGACAGTCTAATGACAGCCTAGACCTGAAGCAATGCTGACACAGCAGTCATGAGCAATAACTTTGCCCTGACAAAGTGCAAGTTGCTCAAGTAAGTTTTACCCCGATTTAGGTAACCAGACAGTGGCAGGAGTGGCAGCAGGGAACAGCTACCTGAATACTTCAAGTTCCTGGAGGATTCTGCAAATGATGCTACCACTTCTCCTTCTGCTATTACCTGACCTATCCACAGTGTATTTTCCTGTGCCAGAGCCATCTCATCTAGGAAAACTCTGCTTTGGCTCAGCTTCAGTTTGTGAACCCTGAGTTAGGAATTAATTTGCTGCAGGTTATCAGGCCTTGTGTTGTACACTCTGCCCTTGAACCTCCATGGGAGCAGTCCATCATGGCAACTTTCTTCTTCCTGTTGTGTCCAGTTCCTCTTAAAATGCTCTTTTGCAGTTGTCTTAACTCAGGAAGAAGAGGGCACGTCCTCAGCAGAGGCAGCTGTCAGGAACCTGTTTCAAATGTCTTTCTAGGACTCAGACCTGAGAAGTAATACGGCTTTTGAAAACATTAAAGGCATTTGTGCTCCCCCTCCGTGCACAGCCCCACCAGCCAAAAAACCTTGACTCTCCAAGCCACAAGATATGCTAAAGGCAAGTCCTTCCTCCACCCCAACGTAGCCAAACTTCCACCTATATCCTGAAGCCACTTGGAGCTGAGAGCACAGAAGTTGTGAGGCAGCTTCTTCCAGCTCTCCATTTATACTGGTGGAAGAGAAAGTGGATCCCTCCAGAGAAGACCCCCAAGGAGGTGCTGTGAAACCCCACAAGCCTGGGGAACCCTCAGGAGGATGAAAGCCATGTATATCCAAACCACATTTCTCCCCTCTCCTGCCTTTGTTCTGGCTGTGCTGACTGTGGGCACTGAGGTGGCAGGCAGCTTGCCACTTCTCCAGATGGACTTGCTGCTGCCTCTATTTTTCTTCTTTTCTTTTTTCCTTTTTTTTTTCTCTTT
Organism: Calcarius lapponicus; assembly: GCA_039654755.1. Taxonomy (NCBI): domain Eukaryota; kingdom Metazoa; phylum Chordata; class Aves; order Passeriformes; family Fringillidae; genus Calcarius; species Calcarius lapponicus. Next base: position 38,601,649 of record CM077462.1, on the reverse strand, counting down.
CATTTTTTTTTTTCCTTTTTTCTTCTTTTATTCTTCTTTTCCTTGCGACAGGCTAAATCATGATCACAGGGAAGTCAGTGGCAAAACTGTCACCTGTTTCTTGGGGACCCAGGTATGGCCATGTGTAAATGAATTGGGATAAAATGACAAATGGGTTGTGGCAGAATATTTGTACCACAGCAGATAGATGAAAACTTGAATAATCCCCCATAATTTTGGCTGCTGTGGTAGCTGAACAACACTGAATCCTCTGAATGCTGACTGAAATATCTGTGCTCTTAAGAGTGTGCTGAAGAACCCAAATACATCTTTCCCCCTCAGAGTTTGTATGCAGCCCAATGTGTTAAGGTCAAGATCCACACTCCAGAGAGAAGCAGATGGTCTCCTGAGTGATGTGTTTTCACTCACTGAACATGAATATGAAAAAGCCTTCTTATTTTCCAAGCATATGAAAGTCAGTAATGTAGAACAGTCTCAGGGAATCTTAATATGTGAATAGACATGTGTTGCAAGAGTTTATTTTGGTCTTTGTACTCACTATGGATTCCTAAGATTAAATGATACCCAAGTACTATATATCATTGTTTTTATTGACTTGGTTCAAACATCAGAGCCATGCTAAAATGCTGTTTCAATTTGTGTAGATTTACAATAATTCTGACCTTCATAATGAACTAAACAGAAGCAATTCTGCAGTCAGTAAATGTTCACATTTCAGAGATACCTATAAATTATAAATACCAAATACTCTATATGAATGCACTGATGGTATTGCAGAGCTGTATTGCTGAATGAAAGGGGTGAAGACAGTTGCTGGAAACTCTCTTATATATACAAATTATGTTGAATTTTAAAGGCCAATCCTGCTCTCTCTTTACATCCCTTTTTTTACATCTCACTTTACAGCACTCTTTAGCAAAGAGCCTTAGGTGAAGGCACCAGCTAAGGACTGTCCCCACCCTTGACATCCCACAAGGCACAACGCACCATGCCCAAACCTGTTCCCCTCTCTATAACTCCTTTGTCCTCAGGCAGTCTGTGCCCTCCATGGCCTTCTTCCCCCCACCCCTCACCCATGCAGAAAGGGGGGAACAGTGGGATGAGTCACCCCATCACCTGCCACGTTGGAACCCTGACAGACCATTTAGTCCTGGCCAAGGCCAGAGTCACCTGGGTGGTTTCTCTGAGTTCAGGCTGAATATAGAGACCAGTATCTGCTGCTTCTTCCCAAAATAGCTGTGTTTAAGAGGGCAGGGAGGAATGTCAAAATGTTTTTAATAACCAACACAGCATTGGGAGCATTTATTTCAGGTCTTATTGAGACAGTGGAAAGAGACCCATGGATTTCAACAAGATCTGTATGAGACTTTAAAATTTATTGTACATCTAAGAGGAGTACAAAGCAGAAAGTTTAGGGAAAAAGCTCTTAAGCACTTTTCCCCCTAATCCTCCACCTGTACCAGCTGTTGGAAAACATCTTGCCAAGCATCCTCTCTCGTCATGCTCACTACAGAAATTTCCTGAGCTTGTCCAGCCAACCAAAACATTAATTTCTACTAAGGCTCACAGAACCCCCCACCTTTCTCGCCAGCTCAAGTAACATTAAATGTTTTATTCAAACACAGAAAAACATGGAGATTCCGAGCTGACACTGCTGCTTCTCTATGAGCTCTGTGTATTTTCAATGGTTCTGGCTAAAGATGTGAGGTAAGGAAGAAGTGGAAGTGAGAACAGTGAATTCCATGTTGAAAGAGTCATGTGGAGGTTTTTAACAGCATTTTAAAGTGCTCCTGAAAAATTTAAAATTGCATCCGTTTTGTGTGTGGAAAATTGTATGGTTGTACAACCTCTTTGTGTACAACAAAGAAATAACTGCAAATGCCTGTATAAAATGTCATGTCTGTTCATTCACCCACTTACCAAATGCATACAGACATGTCTGCAAGTTCTGCAAAAGGGTCATGTAGGAGTCTGTGTTGAAAATACACCCTTTCACAGTCTTTAGATGTTTTCTCAGTTTGTTCTATCTGCTTATTTCCCACCAACATCTAAGCCATGTAACGAGGGCAAAAGAAACCCTCTGACAGTCTGAGTTCATTGGTTCTTAAGAGCATTAAGGCCCAGAAATGAATGCTGCAAGAAACTTTATCTGACTGCCTGATGGATGGAGCAAACCACAATGGTAGGCATTTAAAAACCCAGCTGGCTGTGCCACGCTCGCACTCCTGAGTGTGAGCAGGATGTATTGTACCTCCCCTGAAAACTCTTACAGCACACTTACTCCTTCATGAATTTTGATAAATGGGTTCCATGCTATGCCTTTTAAATCCCCTGAGGCTCTAACCCACTGGTTGTCTGCAAATTTTTTTGTCAAGTTTTTTTTGAGTGACATAAATGTTTATTGTCGCCAGTATGCACTAACAGTATTGGCTGAAAATTGATGTTAAAACATTGTTTTGTTTTGAAACAGAGGGAGAAATCCTTCAAAAATAACAAATTTTTCTTCAGTTTGTTTCTTTGGAGATTTTTGCTAGATTTGTACCCTAAGCCTGCTTTTAATTTCTTTTGACTCAAAATTTATTTGTCTCTAAAGAAAAGGGGTCCTCAGAGACTGTTTGCCTGGTATATGTATTGTAGCAGAGGCCACAATGTATGGGGTTAGAAGAGAAATCTTATTAGTCATCTTCTTTTTGTTCTGGTTCTGACTCACTTGTTGATTTGGAGTACATGTGGTTTTTTTGCCTAGACCTCTATTCCTGATGAAATTAGCTTAGCCCAGTGATTATGACTGTAGATTGACCCACCAGACCATGAAATATGCCTCCCAGGCTTGCAGTGGCCATGTGCAGATCCTCAGACTCTCTAGCACTGACCCCCCAGCTCCCTGTATCCCAAAGATGGGGAACTAGGGGTTAAAGGATGAGTCTCCCAGAAGCCAGTATGATGAAGGAGATGGTAGATCATGAGACACTTCAAGCCATGATTGTGTTTTGGATCGTTCCACTGAAGTGTTCTCCTGCCCTGGGGTAAGTGCGGAGAGGCAATTTTGTGAACTAGAAACTGGTTTGGGTGTACCCTGAGCAAGTGTGCTGGGACGCAGCCATTCAATTTCATTTACAGGCTTGTAGGACCATCCCTCCACTGTCAGCCAGGACCAGCTACACCTCAGATATTCCAGCAAGCATTTCAAAAGCCTACTGTGGTGGACATGCCGTGGTCCAGTTGCTCCTGTATGATCTCCCTTCAGCATTAGGAAAGTGCTTCCCGATCTCTAACCTCGGCCTGCCTCCCTTTATGTCTGTCTTTTGTGTGTCATGGCAGAAAGTCCTCTCTACTCATGCAACTCTATAATTTAAATTTTCTCCTGTATTATGTTTCTCGACCTTTAATTAGCCCTTTTGCAGTTCTTTCAGCTTGGCACAGCTGAATCACAACTTTCTGGGAGAGCAGTTTACCAGACTGTACACGGGTCCTCACAGTCACTTTGCAGGGATGAAAATTGTTCATGTGTTTCACAGGGTGTAATTCTGCTTATACATTGCTAGTCTGGGGCTGCCCTCTTCCACAACAACACAAAGTTGCTGCTCAGCTTGTGATCCTCTACAGCCTCTGGATGGCTTTCTGCAGAGCTGCTGGCCAGGCAGCTGTTCCATCCTGCAGTATACCGCCACTTATTGCCCATGTGAGAAAGAATCTGCAATCTTGTTTCCAGAGTAGCATGTTTTCCAGTTAGACCTTAAAAATACTGGTTTTCCAAGATCATTTTGAATTCTGATCCTGTCTTCCAAACTCCTGACAGTCCTTCCCTGCTGGCTGCCATCTGTATATCCTCTCTGTTCCATCGTCTGAGGCATGAATAAAAATATTGAATATGACTAAGGCTGGGAGAGGCTGTGCCCCACCTATCCCATATGTCCTTCCACTTTGACTGGCAACACAGTCAAAAATCCTCTCAGTACAAACCTCCTGCCCCACCATGTCTTCCTCTGGATTACACCACACCAAAGCTGACTTCAATAACTGTTTTCCTCATAGAGACAAAAACTAAAGTGAAAGGCTGATGTTCAATTCCTTTCTCCATGCTCATGTTTACTATTATTTAATAATTATTTGCTGTAATAATGAATTCTGAGATAAATAATCTTTAGGCACATAATTTATTTGGAGGTAGACATTACATTTGTCCTTTCTTGTTGTCTTGTCATAGCCAAGGCAATCTCCAGTGGCAAGCAGAGCATAATAATGTATCACACTAACACTAATGTAAATACATTAATACAAAACTTCCTGACGTATTTGAGATGTTTAAAAAAATTCTGTGAGCCTTACCTAATTATTTTTTATCTGTTCTCTTGAGATTTGTGTTTCTGCCATTGCCTATTATTTTCTACAGTTTTTCCTCCTCTCTGCTGTGCCTTGTTTATTCTGCTGCCCTCTGCTTCCAGGCGCTCTCTGAACAAGCAGCACATTCCCTTCAGTAAAACCTTGTCCTCCATGCTGGAGGTTTGCAGCTGTGCAATTTTACCCTTTTACAACCTCCTACAAATTCTTCCTCAGGTTGATCTACTGTGGTCTCAGCCTTAGGGAAAATGAGAGCATTTTGGGCTATAATACGGGGAGAGTGGGGTTCCCTCAGGGGAGAGGCGGGGGAGCAGGCAGTCCTCCCAGTTACAGTGGCACCTGAGAGGGCTGAGTGCTGGACTTGGGAACTCCTTGGCTGCAGAGAGAATCTTGAATTTTGGGCTTGTTAAATTGCCCTGTCATTATAAAGGCAGAGCAACAGCTCAGATCAAAAACTTACCCAGGCAGATTAGGAATGTGTCAGATGCTGAAGTCCTCAAAAGTGCTAATACCTTGCTGCGCTTTTATGTGGTTTAAGTTGTGCATTTGTTTTGGAGCCAACAGACAGTGCCAGAAAAGAAGACGAAGCAACATTTGCCAGTCCTCCCTTTGTAAACCTACATTGCACAGTGGGAGAAGCAGGAGAATTTACTTTTAACTAAAGCCAAGTCAGTGGTTTAATCTTTGTAAACACGTCCTTAAGTGCTCTGCCTCTTATCTTTATGCCGTGGCTCTTGTACTGAAAAAAAATAAAAGAAAAAAACGTGGAAAGCTGTTCAGCCAGAAATATCACAGTTCTGACATGAAAACTGGTCATCAATCACTTTCCTGTGGAGCTCTGTGTGAGTAATGCATGTGTGTGTGCGTGAGCCTGTGTTTGTGCTCCTGCGTTGTTGAATCAGCAACTGGTGGCCTACAGTGCAAACACAGCCTGCTCCTGCAAAAGAAAGAAGAAAGAAGAAAGAAAGAGAAAGAAGAAGAAAGAGAAGAAAGAAAGAAGAAGAGAAGAAAGGAAGAAGAAGAAAGAAGAAGAGAAAGAAAGAAAGAAAGAAAGAAAGAAAGAAAGAAAAGAAAGAAAGAAAGAAGAAAGAATGAAAGAAGAAAGGAAAGAAAGAAAGAAAGAAAAAAGAAAGAAAGAAAGGTTAAATAGTTAAAAGGGAAAAATCCTCTACACAACAAAATCTGAATTCTCCTGAGTTGTGAGTTGTCTGGAAAAATCTCCCAAAGAGGAAAAGGTCTTGCTGCAAGCTAAACTCAAAATTCGAGAACTGTCTGGTTGTCTGTGTTAGTGCACACGTTTGTTTGCAGAAATCAGATCGATGTTTTAAAATGCCATTCTTTTTAAAAAATGAAATCAGCATGCATGACCTGTTTTGCTACTTTTTCAGGCTTTGTGGAATAGGTGAGCATTGCAGATGCTGGTAGCGTGTTTAAAAGCAGGTGTGAGAAATGACAATTTTAAAAAACTCAGCTTTTTCATGTGTATCTTTTCCAATAATATGTTCCCCTTATGACATGCAGATTTACATTAGGATAGTCTTTTAGACCATGTGTCCTCATCATAGCACAAAGAAATGCGACACAGAATATTGGAAAATTCAAGGCACAAAATAGTACCAATTTGTGCAGCACTGAGTAACTGGGCCGCTGAAATGGAACTGAGAGAATGCCATGCAATATTGGTGGACCAGAGAAAGCTAACAGTGAATCCCTTTGACACAAAGGGAGCTTCAGGACTTCCTATTCTTACATTTATCTGTAACAATTGTATTTGCCTCATCTCTCTGCTGCTGTGCAGATAAAGACACCCAGGGGACATTTTTCCAGGTGTTGTGTTTACAAATCTTTTTCCCAAGTGCATCTTCCTTTTTAATCCTTTTTGTTATTTGGACAATAACTAAAGGGCAAACTGGGTGCACTGTGCATTAAACCTCAATTTTTCCCAGAAGCTCTGTGATGTCCCTGCAGCCAGACTGTTTTGGTTTTGGCACCAGAGGAGATCCCCTTTATGCAAACAAGGAGCCTGTGCATCTTCTGAATCCCTGCTGAAAGGAAGGTACTGTGTGCTGGTAACATGTCATGGGCTGCTGAGGGTGCTACTCCTATTAAAGTCCATAAAATATTACAGGACTGGTGTTCAGAGGGACCAGCAGGATGTTTCCTCAGGATATAGCCAGTGGTGCAAAGAAGCTGGGCTGTTTTCTTGACCCTCTTTTTGTTGCCAGGGTTTTTATCTTTTGTGTACCATGATCTTCCGAAATAGCCTGAATTTTTCTCTACTAAATAAAAGAGAGCTTATCATTGCAAATGTTACAGACAACAGATTCAGTAACTATATTCAAATAGTAAAACTCCTACATTAGATCTGTTTTTACTACAGCATCTTGTTTTTACTACAGCAGAATGACTAAATAAAAAACGAACACAATGCCTTGTGTATAACCGATGACAGTGAGATTATACTTATTGTTATCTCCAAGTAGAATGAAGTCCAAGTCAATAAAGGATATTAATTGTGCTTTAAAGAAAAAAAAATCATTTTAGCTAAAAACAATGCTGGGAGAAATTCAACTGGGAGAAAGACTTTATTAACAGAAAAATCTGAATGATGATTGAGAATCATTGGATAATACTTAAGGAGATGCCCAGAAAAGCCCCACCCAGCAAAAGAATCTGCATTCATTGAAGGGCCTGCTGCAGAAGGGAAGTAAAACTTATGCATATGCGTACTTGGATCCCAGGAGAAAATGGAAAACACTCTCAATGTCAATACATGTAAAATAGCAGGTAGATTTTGGAGAAAATTGATATAAGGGGAAACAAGTAACAATGAGAACCATGACAAGCAGAGCCTGAGGAAAGTTGCCTGTCGAGGAGTATTTTCTTGTATTTTGGGGATTTTGTCTTAGTATTTCCAGAATAAAGAACACTAAAAATTTCATGTGTCCATTACGAGATGAAAATAGTAAAACTGCCAATAGGAAAAGATGTTAAAAAGAGGCTTATTCTGTTGTATTTTTGTCTTCTGTCCAGGGAAAAAACCCTAAACCCTAATCATTTACTCATGCCAGCCAACAGTAATCACCTAATTTTTGTCCTAGTTGTAACTAAAGAGGAGGTTAAACAGCAGATGATAAAGTCAGGCAAGGATCCGAGTAACCTGTATCCAGCAGTCTAAAAAAAAGAGCAAGCCAAAGAAAATAAATCTTATCACACTTGGGAAGTTCCAGATGCCTGGGAGAAAGCTAGGACGATAAATGGCATGAACCAGACAATTTGTAGACCTGTCAGCCTGATGGGGATCCTGGAAAGTGGAACTGGTACTGCATAACGTTTTTATCAGGCAGCAAGGGTGATGTGGAATCAATGGGGAATGTGCCAGATGCACCAAAAGTAGGTCAACTTCTGATCTCAAAATACTCTTCTGCAGGGGTATGTTCATCACCTAAAGATGTTTCTGTATAGATGTGTTTCTGTGAATCATGGGAGAGAGAATCGTGGGAGAAAGGAAGCAGGTGGGAGTTCGGGATCTCACACTGGTGTTGATATTCTTCAGACTCTTCACAAACAAAGCACAAAAATATGCTGGACTGAAAAACGTACCTGGGAGAGGTCTAAAGGGACCAGCAAACCAGAAGGTGGTCTGATTACAACCTAGAGATAGCTATATAATAACAGACAACTCAAGAGACTGTTTCAGTCTGGCAGACAAAGATACAAAACAAGATCCAGTGGCTGGGGTTGGAAATACATTTTTAATTAAAAGTAATTTACTGTAAGAAAGTACTTCATCCTCAGAACAACTCACAATGGATAAAAAAAATGTTTATACTGGAAGTTTTTCCAGAAAAGTCTGTTTTATTCCAACCATTGTCTTTGGATCTGAAGCTTGAACTGATCTCAGTAGGTCCATGGAAAAAGAACATTGGCTTGAGGGTCCTTGGTGAGTCCTGTCCTTAAAGTCTATGACCTGCAGAGAAATAGAAGTAATGCTGCATGCTGAACAATCTATTCTGAGTCAGGTGTCTGACAGAGGAGGCCCCACTCCTTGTGAAATAAATGATTTCTGAATCAAGGCCATGTTTCATTCAGAAGAGTGTAGTCATTTAGGGTGTGTGTAATAGCTTGGCTGTTCAAAAAACCACAGTGCAGTTATCTAATGATAAAACCAGCAAAGAGAGCAGTGGGAGAAGGGTGGCTATTCACTGTCTTCAATGTCTTCTTTAACACATCACATTCAAATATTTCCTTGGACTGGAAGAGATACTCTTTATTACAGAGATTAGATTTGTCCTTTTGGGAAAATGGGGTGGAGGAGGAAATCTTACAGGGTTTTTGCTTTGTTCCTTTTCAAGCCATTATATCTGATACTGCCACTGAGCAAGTTGGCAGTATCACTAATTCCCAACAGCACAATTATACTCATTTTTGCTCAAATATAAAATGAAGAAATAAAAAAATTAAAGTTTTGAAAAGGAAGAAGCACTAAGGTAAAAACCAGTTCAGAGAAAGGCCATCAGAGCTGCTGACTCCAATGTGTCTTTGCTAAAGCAGCTCAAACTTGAAATTAAGCAGCAGTGGGGAACATCTGCAAACCATCAAAGATGGTGCAAAGGTTGGTGAAAATCTTTGTGGCCTCTGTGATTCATAGATACCAGCCAAATACAAACAAAAGCTTTTTTCTTTTGTGACAGACATAGTATTGTGGCTTGAATCACACAGAGCCCTATTGTTGGGTTATTTTATCTTATTTCTTTTGCAGATTCAAGTGGGGAAACAGGCTTAAAGAGCTGTTGGGACAGAGCCTGTCTTGCACGAAGGCAAGTGAGGTGGCTCTCTCATCTCAGGCTCTTCTCTCACAGCCTTCTGTCAGTGGCTCTTTCTTCCCTCTTATTATCTGTCATCCAGGGATGTGATGTGACTGCAGATGAGCCCAGACCTCGGTGGGCTGCAGGATTTTATGACAACATCGGTGCAGATTTTAAGAACCTTTAAAGTTTCTTGGTGAAGTCTGTCCTTAAAACCTCTGACCTGCAGAGAAATAAAAGCAATACTGCATGCTGAGTGATCCTCTCTGTGTCCGGTGTCTGACAGAGGAGGGCAGGAGGCTTGGGTAGCTGTTTGGGTGTTTAAAGAACACTCAAGTCCAAGCTACACCAGCAAGACTAATAGACAGCTGATCTGGGATCTTAAACCTAGCTCTACAGTCCAGACACACCTTTTGTTTTGAGGGAAACCTGATCAGTCCAAATGCCCTTTTTTGCTAGTACTTTATTCCATGTACTCTCAGCAAAACTGATTAATGGACATTAATTGAAATCAAGCCTTGCCTCTGCAAAGTAATCTATTGTAGGGGCTGCCAAACCCAGCAGCCTGATAAAGGCAGGGTGGCCACATCTTTTTGCTCCCAGGACTGTGCCACAGAGGGGCTGAGCACACAGCCACCACAGGAGCACATCCACACTCACTCAGGATGCACATACACACATTGCTGGCAGAAATACACATACACAGGTGGCTCAAATCGGCCAATCCTGTCCCGGCTCTGGCAGCTCTAGGAAGTTCTAGGAGTGGGAAAGGTACACATCCATATAATGTGGGTGCCTCCATCCAGGGGGTTGGATTGTCAGCCTGCCTAGCAGCTGCCCCTGCACCCCAGTCTCTGCCAGCACTGGCACCTGGGCATACACAGTCCTGTGGCTGTGGCCCCACTCCAGGTCCCTTAGGGACAAGCCCACTTGCTCAGCCTGGAGAAGAGAAGGCTCCAGGGAAGCATCATTGCAGCCTTTCAGTACTTAAAGAGGGCTTAAACAAAAGATGAGGAAAAAAATTTTAGCAAAGCCTTTTGCGATAGGACAAAGGGCAATGGTTTTAAACTAAAAGAAGGTACATTTAGACTATACACAAGGAAGATTTTTTTTTTTTTTTTTTTTTTTTTTTTTAGAGTGAGGTTGTTGAAACGCTGGAACAGGTTGCCCAGAGAGAGGCAGTGGATGTAGACATTCAAAGCCAGGCTTGATGGGGCTCTGAGCACCATCATCTAGTTGAAGATGCCCCTGTTCATTGCAGGTGGGTTGGATTAGATGACCTGTAAAGATCCCTTCAATTAAAAAAAATCTATGATTCTATCTATGATCAAAGCTGAGCCATTTTGAAAATCAAAATTCCATCAAAAATTAGGTCATATCTGACAGAAGCAGCAGTAAAATCTCTGGGCATGCTAAGGTCAAAGGGGACTTTAAGGCCTTTTGTTGAAAGCTTGAGTGCCATGTTTGGCTTGAGAAATTGATTTAGCATCCATCTCCCTGCAGCACATGTTGTGCATGAAGCCCTGTAAGGACTCTGCTAACTTGCTGCTGTCCCCTGTAGTCCCTTGTTACCACAACTGATGATGAAAGGTGATGCCATGAGAACATTATCTGCACCAGTGGGTTTCCCTTCTGTACTGGCTCCTCTTACCTTGGGGCAGGCTGGGCTCCAGCACTTCTGTGAGTCTAGCTGTGACTGATCTGAGCACCCCTGCTTTGATTTTTGATAAACTGCAGGAATACTCCTGGCTTCAACACTAGAAATGCGCAAAAAGGTCAGAGACCTGGCTTTAACTCACTCTGACCATAGCAAGCATCCCAAAACCGTGTGTGTGTGTGTCCTTCGCCAAGATGGTCCCTGAGCCAGTCTTTGATACAGCCCCATAAACCTCCACCATAAACATGCAGTGCTGAAAGAGATCATGTGGAACCCTTCTGATCTTACCTTTCTGGCACTGTCAACAGCTGCTTCCTCAAGCAAAACAGGGGACAAAAAGAGAGCAAGAAAGATTTCATGGGGCTGATCAGAGGCATTTCCCTCCTCCCCTTTTCCATAACAGTCATAGATACAGTATTTAGCAATTTCCTTGGCAATTAAATTCTCAGTGGCTAACAATGCCCAAAAAGAAAAAGGAATGGACATTCTTAGCTGAAGTAGAATTGTCCCAACAAGTCAACCAAGTGATGTCTACAAGTTCAGATCAAAAGACAAACAACTATTGTTTTGTTTTAAACTCCTAATATTTCAGGGATTAAATTCAGTGTTTGGAATTGGCTTAGTTTTCCTCATTTCCTAGGAAATGAGGAAAACTAAGCCTCCAATTCTTTCCAACTTTGGTCACAGTAGGAATTGTTGAGATGGTCTTAGACACCAGCCATCACCCAGAAGAAATCCCAGTTTACTCTTTCTGGATGTTAACAGCAGTTATTAATACCTACTTTCCTGTAGTGGTTTTGGAAGGCTGTCAGATGGGTTTGGAGTATTTACAGATCTTCCAAGGGTGGAGTACTTGTGCTTGTTTGGTAATGCTCTTGGCCCCTCATGTGGCATCTTTAGTGCTCCTAATCTGTAGGTGAAATGGGACCCAAGAGCACAACTTTACAAGATAGTTCCGTTATACATTAGGAGCTGAACCTTCCCTTTGCTACAAGCCATTTAAGAACTATATTCTTGTCATCTTTTTCACTTATTTCCCCTTCTGATGTAGCCAATATGTTGGAATCCTTTGTAAAAACATGTCATTTATACTTATGTAAGTATTTGCTATTGTAGACAACTTGCTTAGAGTTGCCTGGCACCAGCAAGAGCAGAGCATACAATGGTAAATGGAAACTCATTTCTTGAGTCAGCTTAGGGCTGAGGAACTTTGTGTTTGCTGTTTCCTAACTATGAAAATTGCATGGAAAGTTCTGCAGGTATCAGCATTTTGCAATAATCATTTCCATATAGCCAAATAGAAAAATTCATAATTTTGGTTTCTACACTAGATTTTGCAGGCTTTTAGAGCAAACTGAGAGACCTCTGAACAATATCCTCCTACATTTACATCTCAAAGTGTAAAGCTCTTGAGGGTGATGACTCATAAAACATTTCTTCCTTCCTCAGAGATCCAAGCTTGCAAATGGAAACAGGGTCTGCAATTCCAGTGAGGAGGCTGGCATGAGGGGGTGGGAGGAGGTGTCAGGGCCCACACCACATTACATGGTGATGGATTGATGGGACCACATCAATGGGCCCTGAGAGCTGTGTGCCTCTCTGGGTAAGAGGAGGCGGCAGGAACAGAGGAATGTCATTACTTAACCCACCCATGAGGCGAGAAAGGCCTCAAAGTCAATAAGCAACAGCCTGGAGGTGCCTGGAGCCTCACAGCTGAAGCCTGCAGGTGAACTTGGCTTCCTGATGGGAAATCTCCAGCCAGTGGAAAGTCACCAAAGCCCTCACCTGCTCCCCCACTTAAATCAAAGTCACAAGGTGTCATGCCACAACACAAACAGAAATAAAGTCTGGCTCAACCTGCAAGCTATACATTTAGAAAACAAGGCTGGCCTTGCTAATACCGTGTAGTTTCCTTTGCAGCTCCTGATATTTTAAGTCTGGAAGAAATTACCCAAATCTAGTTGTGATTATAAGCTGAAGCCAGAGCACCTGTTTCTGTCTCTTTTGTCACTAGCCCCGTGGTAACTGGAGTGGTAAAAATCAGTCAAAGGAGTAAGAAGGAACAGTTAGCATCTCCTCACAAATGCTAAAAGCAGCACCAAATGACGTGTATGAATCATCCCATCTACTCTTATACAAGCTAGGATAAAAATGTAGCAGTCACACAATCTGCAATAAACTGTCATGCTCTGGGACATAATGCATGTCTTAAAGTTAAGCAGAAACTGTTCCATGGGCAAGTCATTGCATAGTGTGGTACATTGTGTTTGCACCTTTCTTCAGAGCACCTGTGCTAACAGCAGTCAGGCAGAAAAAAAGATTGCAGAAGGCATTTGACTGATCTGAATGGCAATTTCTATCTCACCACGGGTTATATTCTCTTCCCCTTTCAGTTTTTTCTTTTCACAATGCAGTCAGGGAGTACTTACGTCCATGCTAAGGGAATGTGTCAAGAATGTTGCTCAAAGGGAAGATGGTTCCATCCACTGTTAGGTTTGCCAGGTAATTAAATTGCTCATTTAAGGTTTACTTAATCAGAGTGACTTCTCTGCTGTTCTGTGTGAAGAAATGATGATGTCTTACTGCCAGAGATTATACAAGTGCTTTTGTGTTTGATATAGTTTAGGAAGCTACTGCTCCTTTTGTTTTGCCTCCTGCAACAATATTCAGAAGACTGTATTTTCAAATGTAGCATTTGACACATTGCAGCGGTACAAAAGTCACCTAATACATAAGATGACCAGATCTCAAAGACAAAGCATGTGACAATAAACTGAACAATGCCAGGGCATTTATCTGGGCATGTATCTGAGACTCAGCTGTGTATCTTGTTTAATGTGTCACTGCTCTTCCTGGCAGATTTTCAGTGCAGCCCAAACACCAGTATCTCAAACACTCCCCATTTTGGGGGTTAGCATGGAGTACTGACCACTCCCCCGCCACTGTTTGGGTGTGGTCACCCTACTCTGAAGATCTGCACAGTGTAAGTGAAGTGAAGCCCGCCCTTTGCCCACTGTCCTCATTTCGATGACAGCAATGGACACAATTTATTAGCGTTGATAGCAGAATTTCTCCCACTTCATGCTCTTATTTTCATTCCCTGTATTCCTGCATTTCCTATTCTCATCAGTTCTCTATTCTGCTGTTAACATAGCATATTGCCAACAAGTGGAGCAAGGACACCCATTATTATGTGCTCCCTCCACAGGCAAGGTTTTTAGGGCTGAATTGCTGGCAGAAGGTCCTGGGTGCTGCATTTTCTCATATTTAGGGTCCCCTTCACTCAGACAGGCCCTACATCTGCTGAGCAAAGAGTGGGATCTTCAGTGGCCAGTAAGCTGACAGGGACTGAAGAGAGCTGATGGGGAAAGTCCTAGAGAAGAGCAGGGTGACCTTCCTTCATAGAGCCAGAGCTGTGTCTCCACAGATGCTCCTTCCAGTGCCAATAGATGATTCTGTGATGTTCTGGAATTACAGTCTTAAACCAGACCTGTTTTAGGAGCTACTATGTGCAGAGGAGACTTTCCAGGCAGGCTAGTAAATGCTTTCTGGGTTCAGACAGAACAGGGGGATTATGAAACATATATGTGTTTACAACCTTGCATTGGAAGTAGGTTGCCCTTGTCTGCCTAAATGATTTGTGGATGAAGCCACAAATTAGCCACTGCTGAGATTTACGTGGTTTCCTCTGACTAACCCTCATCCGCCTCATATGCCTCACCACAGCTCCCCTGAGCAAGTGCTCCATAGGGCCCCCAGGACAGAAGGCCAGACCAAGGTCAGGATACCTCCAAATTCATCAAAATGAGGCCTAAATGAACCCCACACAACATGGGGGCACTGTCCCCCAAGCTGTCCCTCTCTCCCCAGAAGCTCCCGTGTGTCATCTGGTGCTGGATGAGGGGCAGTGCTGTCAGCACAGGCTTGCTTCATCTGTGCACACACCATCTGGGTGCCTTCTTCCCTTTCCATGCAGCTGCAGGTTTCCTGCTGCATATGTTCAGCCTCCCACAGCTGGAAGCAGTAAGAGGTAGTTTGATCTACACATTATACACAGGAAGGATTGAAGTTTGCAAATTTTTAGCACTCTGCATGCTAGCAGACCCACAATAATCTTCATTGGCTGGTTTGCTCACTTTGTGGTTGCCATTTTCATCCTCCTATGAGCAGATGCTGCGACTCCTTTAGGAAGAAAATGTTCTTGTCACTTTGTCACCTCACTGTCATGAACCCCTGTCCACCATTTGCTATTTTGTGGAAAGAAAAACCATCCCCAGCATTGCTTCTGTCCATCAAGAGAAAGGGCTGAGCTGGCACTTTGCCATACTTGGTGAGTGTAGGTTGGTACAAACTGTCTGAGGTTTTTTATAGTGCCTATCACCAGAGTATCAAAGCACCGAAATATTGTTAGTCATGTTTGCCGCCCCACTGATCTTATCACCAAAGGCCAATCCTACTGGAGACCATTGGTCTTCCATGTGGTATTGCTTAGAGGGTTTGTTTTGCTAGACGGACTGATCTGTAGCCAGCATTGGGAGAGTCTCTAACTCTGGGGTCAGATTCCAGGCTTTAATTAATACTGATGATAAACACTCTGCTCGTAAGGGCTTTTTGTAAGGTGACTTTAGTGCAGCTTATAGATGTGCTTTCTGAAATTAATTTGTTTCATGTTGTGAAACTTCCAGCGCTTGAAGAGGTCTACAGACATTGTAAGTCTTGAAATTGAGGTTAAAAAATCCTGTGACAGGTGCAACTCATGTAGGAAACATCACAAAAATAGATTTATAAGAGGTCTGTGAAATTTAGAAATAGCTGACTGTACTATTCCAAGTTGACTTGCAGTTTTCTCAAGGATCTATGTAATAATTACATTAGACCTTTTAAATTTCAATATATTTTCATGCTTTGGCACTCCCCAGAGACAATGAAATAAATCTTGTGGGTTTTTGCATGTTGCAACAACTGGATGCATGCTACTGTGGTCAGTTTTAATAGGTATTAATACAGTGAGTAGCAAGCAAATTATAACTGTTTCACATTAAACATAATTTTACAGCAGACAATTTTATAAGGAGAATGGAATGAATCAAATTCAGTAATTTGTATTAAAATATCTTTTACATTCCCTGTGTTGCAGTGGAACTGATGACAAGCCTAGAGAAGCATGCTAGGACAAACAGACCAGAAAATTAAATTCTTCTAGTTTTCATATGCCGCAGCAGGAATAATTTGCTTCTCTTTTTTTTTTTTCTCAGCTTTTCATTTTTCTTTTTGAAGAGAGGACTACGATATAATCTTACATTTCTAAATCCTATCACAAATATTTTTTTTTTTAGATTCATAGAACTGTGATCTGTTCCAGTTTTTTTGGGGTAGACTCTGATGTGGTATGTGTGATAGATTGCATTTACTAGGATGTGAAGAAAACCAAAAGGTTAAAGTCAAGGTTGCAATCTCGGGACTCTGAATTTTGAGGAACGTTTATTCTCTCAATTAAACATATACATATACTTGCCAGATGTCCGAGATCATATCACATTTTTGACGTACAACCCATGTTTAAAGAGGTTGTGCTTAAGCTCTGGATGCTCCTGAAAACAGGATACTTAGAGACACAGGGTGTCTTTGGGCGGAAGCTTTGAGCTCATTGTGCCCCATTGATCAGGAGATGTCTCCAAAGGCTCTACAGGGCTCCATGGCTGCTGTCAACTGTGGAGAATCCAAGGTCAAAACTTGCCTAGAAAGAGCAGAAACTCCTTCGGCTTGGTTTTAGCTGCCCTTCGATTTAGTGTCCTTTCTGAGTCACTCACCCAGTTATAATCAGTGCAGGGAGAGACAATACCTGTAAGGCTGTCTCTTGTCCCAGGCTTAGGTGTTCCAGTCCAGCAGGAAGGCTGCTGTATGTCTGCTCATCACCTACAAGGAGAACCCAAACAACAGCCTTGGCTAGATATCTAGCATTTAGATAGTTTCACTGTAGGCTGGAGCACCGCCAGCCAGCTAATTGAGAAGCAAAGACAGATGGAAGGTTTGTTCATGTTATGTTTGTTTGGTTTTGTTTGTTTATGTTTTATTTCAAAGCCCTTTCCTTACCTTGGAGCAGACACAGCCGCTTCACTTCTCTGAGCTAGTCATAAATCAGAACAATTAGTGCCTGCTCTATTGGATCTTTACCACTTGTAAAATAAGGACTATGAAAATACTTGTGATGGTTGTTACACAAGGCTGATGTCTGGTCGTTAGTCAGTGAATGCAAAGGGCTGTGTAATTCATGGATCAAAGATGTGGACCCTTCTCACTTTGGTTTAGGGATTTCCATTGCACTCATCACTTGCTCTTAAATCCTGACCCTATAAATACTTCTGTATGTCCTTAATTTTTTTGTGTGAGGAGTTTCCTTGATGAGATAATGGTATTACTCACTACACAGCTACTTATTCCAACTCACTGTATTTATAAACCAGGACGGTTTCTCAGAAGTTCCAAAGGTCAAAGCCCTGTATATGTTTATGTGAAAAAACTCAGGTATTTTCCATTTGAAATGTCTTTATTTCTTGGCACTAGAAATAAAAAATATTTTGCTTTCAAAATATAGAAGATTTGTAAATCTATAATAATAATAAAAAATCTAGTAACCTTCTTTTTTTCCCCCCACTCTTCTTTTATTGATACTCATTAAAGCTATTTCTCTGGAGAAAGGTTTAGTTCACTAATGCTATTTCTCTGGAGAAGGGCTTAATTTTCCTACTACTGGTATTCGTGATATCTAGAGCAAAATCGTGAGAAGGCTTAAAATAAAAGATACATTTTTTAATAGCTTGTTTATTTTTTCAGATGGGCTGATATATTGTTCTGCATGCCTATCCTTGTGATACTGAAACCCAGCAAAAAGAAGCCTTACTGACCCAAATGTTTTTTTCTTTTAGAAAACTTGCTTTTCTCATAGGGGTCACAATGTGATCAGGTTTTCAATTTTTATGGCATGGATTCTTTTATTTTAATAATGCCTCAGTTTATATGGTCATGCCATTACAGGGATGCTTGCTTTTAAAGAGAAAAAAATTGCAGGTAAACACAGGACCTGGAAAGTACACTCTGACTTTAGACTTTCCATAAAAGCAGCCTGAATCATGCTTCAAAAGAAAACAGCTTGTTTTTTCATCTGGTCTCACTTGGGGCAGTTTTCAAGTTCTTGAGATAGTCAAAACTCAGTATCAGGTTTCATTGCTGGTAATTTCTTCATTTGTCTTGTATTGGCCTACATCTGAGGACTCCTAACTGGAACTGATGCTTTCAGCTTGTAGTAGAAATTAAAGTTGCTTTCATTTGGTATATCTCCTTGGGGGTCAAAATAGAAACAGCGGGGAAGGGAAGGGAAGGGAAGGGAAGGGAAGGGAAGGGAAGGGAAGGGAAGGGAAGGGAAGGGAAGGGAAGGGAAGGGAAGGGAAGGGAAGGGAAGGGAAGGGAAGGGAAGGGAAGGGAAGGGAAGGGAAGGGAAGGGAAGGGAAGGGAAGGGAAGGGAAGGGAAGGGAAGGGAAGGGAAGGGAAGGGAAGGGAAGGGAAGGGAAGGGAAGGGAAGGGAAGGGAAGGGAAGGGAAGGGAAGGGAAGGGAGGGGAGGGGAAGGGAAGGGAGGGGAAGGGAAGGGAAGTCTCTGCTGCTGCCACATGAGACTTCCACAATCTGACTGCAAACACCCTGGGGTACCCAACAGTCTCCTGTGCATCTGCATGGGAAGGAGGGGTGAGAATCCCTTACTTCTGCCCCAGCAAGGATTTGGGTGGTATAGTAGAACAACCTAGACACAGCCACGCAGCTTCACACTCTGCCACTCACATCCTTGGCTGAAACTAGGACAGAGCACAATATCCTGTTTCTGACCAGAAAACAGAAGGCTAAGGTCTTTAACTGCAGGCAAGGACCCCTAGGGATAATGATGGGGTGAAAAGGAAGTTTTGAAACCTGGATATAGCAAGGCTGTGTACAGGTCTCAGACGTGTTGAAGCACTCTTCCCGGGCAATACATTTCCTTCTCCACACTGCACTGTTAAAAAGCTGTAAAAAATCTGCACATTGGTCTTTCCCATGCAGAAGAGTGGACTGTCATCTCTACATAGCATTATTAATATGTCAAGACCCATATGAATAAATGACAGGCAGCACTACTCCGGGACTTTTCTTGCAAGCCAGGTGAGTACAGTATGGCCTTGAGGCTTTTCCCTGTGTTGTTTTGTGAGACGCTCTGCTTTTCCACAGTAGGAAAATTTTATTGGTCCTTTTAACATTCTTCCCTTTCCGGTAGTCACAGCTCAGTTTGGTCTGTTCATGCTCTGACTTCAACCCTGCAGCCAGGTCCTGACTGTCTCCTGTACTGAAAAAGTGCTGTGCATCACAAATATGCTATTTACAATATAGCTTGTTTTTACTTGTACATATGCCATAACTGAGAGTTAGTAACAGCTGATAATTACATGTAGATTTCACATGAATGAAAAACAAATGCCCTGCAGGCACCAGATTTGAGCGCTAAGAGTGCTCACCTCCATCAATTGTGCAAAAAGCTGGAACAGCTATAGAAAAGTCAGTACCCTTCTGCCAATGCATTCCAGTGTCACCAGTGAGGGAGTTATCAGGCTTTCAATGTCATCCCAGTCTATGACTAACTGAAAGACCAAGGAGAAGCAATATAGAAGTCATGTAGAGTTGCCTTACCCATCTCTTGGCAGCATTCAGGAAAGAGACAGTTCACCTTCAGCAGGATTCTCCCCGCTTCTGACGCAGTAATCTTTCTGGATCTGCTTATTTTAAGTCTAGGCAGATGCTGAGGAGGAATCTGTGATGAATTCACACTCTTCATCTAGCTGAATATTCCGGGTATGTTCCCTTTGATGTTCATGCAGAGGGTGAGATTCATGGCTGGAAAATATCACTACAGTTTCTGTGTATATATGCATCTGTCAAAAGGTGTGAAGATCCTCTATCCAGTCAAGACACTTCTTGTGCTTGCCATTCACCTGGCACAGTACTTAGGAAGATCATCACAAGTTTCCCTTCTACTGTAATAAATGGTATTGACTAGCAGGCATTGAAATGCTGGTAGAGTACACTGGCTAGAGTAGAAGAGCAACACAAACCTATCTGCATCTATGAGAACTGCATAAAAACACACTCCAAGTCATTCCAGTCATTCTGGAAAACAAAACAAATGCACAATGTGTAACACTATTCAAAATCACAGCCTTAAAGTTCTGTGCCATAAAGATGACAGCAGTGAATATCATGCATAAATTTAACAAGTTGGAAAGAATAATCAACCCATGCTTACATAACAGTTGCATGAAAACTTCCTAAAAAAATTTGCCATCATGGCTACAGCCCTCCTTTGTCTAGAAAGGTAGCCATGTCCCAGCAGCCCCAGTCACTGAGGGGTGAAATGACCCTCATTCCCACCAAAGTCGCTGGTGAAATAACTGAGCTGCATAACTCCAACTGGCAGCCTGTAAAAAGCTGGCTTAATCTGATTGCAAGGTCTGCTGTTCCAAAACAAGGTCTAGGAGCTTGTCTTTCAGAGTCCTGGTGTGCAGAGAAGAAAACAGTTATAGACAGAGCTGGCTTAATAGGTTAGAACTCCAAGCAGTTGTCCAAGACCCCAAGACAGCAGGGCCTTGCTTGGCTCGGTTTACCAGAGAGGCATCCAGCAAAGGGCCTGAGCCCTTTGCCCAGGCTCTCTACAGCTCTGACGCCAGCTGTGCAGCAAAGCTGCTGTGCTTCCAAACAAGCCCAGCAGCAGAAATGACTGAAAAGATGAATCTAATCTTTGCTGACCATCCCAGACACTGCACTGGACATGCTCATCATCAGCTCTCTCATGTGGATGTTTTTACATCATGAATGTAGACATTGCACCATGGCATACCACCATGCAGATACCCTTACAACACCAGAGATGACCAAGCCAAAGTTCTGGGTGAAATCCAGAGCTCTCCAGATGGCCAGCGCCATCTTCTTGTGTCCTTCACTTGAATATTTTCCCAAGTATTTTGGAGAACATGGGATGAGATGGGGCTATCTGGATTGTCAACGCCACTGCAGATGAGGGCAGCACACCGCTCAGTTTAGTCAGAAACACCCAGGATGATTTCCTTCTTATAACCCCTCAGAACATTCCCCATTCCCCAACTCACACCTCTGCAAAATCCAAGAAAAGTAAGGCTGGAACTGATGCCTACCTCCTACAACTGATGCCCAGAAGAACCTGCTGCTCCGCATGGTCATGCAGAGCTCTGGACAGAGAAGATTGCGCAGCGCCCAGCGTTCAACTCTGCACTGGACAGTGCTGGGATGGAGAAGAGGGGCTCACACCTGCCACCATAGCACTCGTAACTATTCCAGAAATAATTTGCATTTGCTACTTTCTGGCTTGCTGAGACAATTTCTCAATACAAGCAACATGCTGTACTTTCATCTCTGCTTTTTAAAGGACTCTGATTGGTTGTATCCGGAAAGAAAAGATTATAGTGTCTTTTGATACATACTTTATGTTTCCTCCTTTATGATGGAGATTGTGCTGTTGGAGATCCTTTCTGAGTTCTGAATTCCTCCCTCTGCATCTCCCACTTGGCATGGACCCGTGTCCTCTTTTTTCCCCAAAACCCAAGCACCACTGAAGTCTCACAGAACACGCCAACAAGACCTGACTGCAGTCCTGGTGGTCCAGCTGCTCAGAGGAAGGCTTTCTCCACATGCAATGATACTTTGCAACTTTCTAAAGGGAATAAGAGTCACAACAAAGTGATGCTATGCAGGATATGCTGACAGGCTCACATGTCCCATTTATTATTTTGCTAAGAGCTTCCCCTTTTCAGGATGTTTGAGAGCCCCCACCCTCAGCCTGTGAGTACCTTTGGTTCCCTGCATCTCCAAGGTGCTCTCTGGATTGCAGTGAGTTGCTGCAGCTGCTGTGGTAAGTGCTCACATAAAACTTCTGCTGGACTGAGTGCAAGTCAAAGCAGTTCTTGAGTAGGTTTCACTCATTCAGCAGCCTCCTGGGGAATATCTCTCAATGTCTCATTTTACAGCCTGTCTTTTCCTGCACTCAGCCTGTATAGTCTTTAATTTTCCCTCATTCCCTCCAGCTCCATGTGGACCATGATCTGAGTGACCACTGATCCACACAGATCTCCTGGAAATATCCTTAAATCCTATGTGCTTAGGGAGGAAGATGCCTAAAAGGAGCCACGTGTACTCAGTGCCAGACTCCTGGGTTTTGAGAGAACATACAGGGAGAAGGAGTCCACCACCAGAAAAGCCCATCCCTGTGCAGAAACCTGCCTCACTGCATAGCCAGAATTGAAGGAGGAGACATCAGGTGGACACTCCTGTCCCTGGCGTGGCACATCTCCACATGTCCCTGCACACAGCCATGTGTGTCACCAGTGGCAGAGGATCCTCCAGCCTCTGTTATGCTTTGGAACTACATTTGTTAATTGTTTCTCAAGTTCAGTTTAGGCAAATGCCATTTTAGCATAATTTTATTTACACAGGGGACAGATTAAACCAGTAATAATAATGACACATATTAGGTGCAGCTGTTCTATTTTTTCCCCCAAGCAGGCCTGCAGCACTGTTTCCTAATTTAAGTCCTGGTGCTACAAATCTGAGTAAATTTTACACATGGGAATATTTCCTCTAGACTTGGTGGAGGCTCCTCAGATGTAAAAAGCTGGATTTTCTCACAATATTCTCAGGACTGAACCCATACTTTAAGTGGCCCAGTTTAACCTAATTTTTGCCCATATTAAGAAAAAAATCACCAAACAGTGCCAAGGAATCCTCTGTTACTTTTCTGACCAAGTTTTGCTTAATTATTTAATCATAGTCATGCCAGTAAAAACAATGTGTTTCACTTTGGAAACAGTCTTGCAAAAGTCTGATGATGATTGTCTGTATCTCATCTTAATGATGTATAAATCTTAAAGACTTTATCTCTTAAAAAGTAAAAGGAATGAAGTTTTGTTGGTGATGAGGTTTTTTTTCCTGTTTGTTGGTTAATTGTTTTTTTCCTCTAAACCAAGAGCAGTAGATGATTTCCCAAGATAATGAAACAAAAAAGAGATATATTCGTAGTCAACCTCCTTAATGTGTACCCAAAGATGGTGAATATATATGCTGTGGAGTGACAGATTCACAGATTCTGTGTAACTTTTTACATATTTTTTAATTTGTATCCATAACACATTAAAAAAAAGAACAGAAATTAAGAGAAATTGAGGACTAACACAGGAAACTGTAGAAAATATTTCATATCCTTTTAATTAAATTTATTTCCATTTATAATTATTGTATAACTTACGGTATAAAAATAATTTTAGAATAGCCTGAATTTCTGCACATCTAAATGCATTTTTCCATACAATATGAATAATGTTTGTTTCAGAGAAGCCTTATAAATTGTGGAATGATCCTCCACAGCAGGTATAATATAAAACATTCTGCCATGATTAATCTTTTCTTTAATAAGGACTGAAGACTAAGTAGTTTAAGTTTCTAATAGCTCAGGAAATTTTCAGGATGTTCCATAGACATTTCAGGACATGACCCTCAGTTGGATAACAGAGTTGTAGCTCATTGAGTTTCTTGTCTAGTTGTTGATAATGACTTCTATTATTTTTTCCCATTTGTGATTTTTTAAATTCAACTTTCCTGTCATTGCTTTGTGCTGTTTCTTAGTTTCTGCCTTCTCTGACTATGATAGAACAAAGCATTGAGCTATTGTGGGCACTAGCAGATGGGGGCAGGGACAGGCAAATTCTGCACAGGGCATTTGGCACTCTTTTAATTTTGCAGACTTGTCTTTTCCACTTAACAACATTCCCACTTAGCAACATGAAAACATATTTGCATTTAATAAAGGGGAAACCAGATGAGAAAGTAAAGCAGATCTTGCTGTCACCTTAATAGATTGTGAAAAAGAAAAGGAAAAAATGTATTTCAGTGCTTCTTATAGCTAGAGGCCAAAGCCTCTGGCTGTTGTTACAAGAACACTGTTACCACTACTAATAATGGATCAGAGAGAGGATGCAACTGGAAGGAGCAGTTTATGGAAAAATGATCATCCCTCTATTAGACTCAATCATACAGGCACAGAATGGTTGGTGTCACAATTCCACAGTTGAATGGCAAGAAAGGAGTTGTTGCTGGATCACTGTGGGTACATCAACAGCAAAACAAAAAAAAGTGGCTAAATAGCGCAAAATATACTGTGAAAACAGGAAGGAAGAGCATGTAGGTGGGACCATATGGCACAAGCTTCTTCAGTAACCATAGAACACTCCTCTTCAGAGAATGAAGAAATAAGAGCTTGATATAGAAATGTTTTCCTATGCAAAGTACTTGCTTATAATAGAACATGGAGGGAATCAAACTTGAGGGTCCTGCTAGGATCTCCATCTTTGCTGGGGGTTTTTGGGCCATGTGGATTGAGGAGCACTAGCAGAGATGCAAAATCAATGATAAGCACAAGAATGATGTATGTCCCTGACTAGAACAAATGCAAAGGGAATTCATCCTGTGGTTGGATGAAGTTTTATTCCTAAGGTTAGAAATAAAGACTGTTTTTTGTCCTTATTGTTTTTACTAAACATAGCATCACTTTTTGGAGGAGAAATTGTGTAAAAATTGATTTATTTTCTTCCTTCTTTGTCAGAAAGATAGAAATTCCATGCCATTTTATTTGTGGAGAATTCCTGAGACATTCAGTCACAACAGAGAGGATGGAAGAAAACCTAGGACGGGTGTGTAAGTTGAGTGAGGCAACACAGATGGTCCTTGTCAAGAAGTATGAGCCATGTGAAACCCTCTGATGATACAATGTGATGTTTGCTGGAATATTGGGGTTGCAAAGCCTGGGATGTAGCCCCAAGAAACATGAAGCAGGAATTGTTTTCTGCTGTTGTGAGTGCTTTCAGCATTTAGGGTCTGAATTAGGGTGTTAGTCAAAGAGGAGCAAATTGAATTCCCATATGACTGTAAGAAAATGCATGGGAACCTCACCTTGGGCAAGAGAGAGGGCTTTGGATTCATGAAGGACACATGGGAAGGAGGAGGGGGAGAGAAGAGAGCAGTTTGAAAAAGCAAAGACCTGGATAGTGCAATAGGAAAAAAAGGAATTATAAGAAATATGATAACATAGTTATTCTCATTTGATTTTGAACTTCCATTTCCTAGAAGGGACAAAGGAACTGACTGACACTGAATTACCTCAGTAGTGGGAAACAGGGACACCGGCCTCAGGCTTGAAATGCATTAAGGGATTGAACAGCTTTAACTGAGAATGACAACTTTGGTATAAGCGGCATATGGGCCAGAACACAGACTGAAGTAGCAGAATACACAAAACTGCATAAATCTAGGCTTCGGTTATGGAAAAGGAAGCTAATTACACTTAATAATGCTGGTGTTGGAAGAGAGAGAGAACTGCTGAAGGAGAAGAGAAAGTCGCCAGTCCAGAGAGAGGCTATTCCAAGGACATGTTGAGAGCATCATCCTGCTTAAGTGATTCAGTCATTTGACTCAGGAAATGGAAACTTCACAGATGTATTATCTCCAGACACATCTTCTCCTAGTTCTTTCCTCAAGGATGTCTGGATAATGGTGTCTTGTGTTTAGCTGGACAACCTGTGCTGTGTTGTCTGGATGCAGCCCCAGCTATCAGTCTCTGATAGCAATCTTCCCAGCTAAAACAAGGGTCTTTTACATGTACCAGTGATTCAGACCCAGCAAATATATCAAACCATAACTGGGTTTTTTATTTGTTTCTTTGGTTGGGTTTTTTGGTGTTTTTTGGGTTTTTTTTTGTGTGTGTGTGCATGTGTGTATGTTAATCACCAGCAAGTGATTTTATTTTAAATGAACATGACAAAGAAAGGGGCCATGACAGCAGGAGTACATTGTAGGAGTTCTGGCACAAATCCATTTGAGTTGTACCAGACATTCATGTTCTTTGTAATCCTGTCTATTCCTGCACCAGCAAGGAGAGGATATCTAAATGTAACCCCTGCACTTACTTAGCAAGCCTTTCAGCTGATGAGTTTTTATGGAACTGCTGCCTTCAGCAAGAGCAGAAAACTCTGGAAACGCAAACATTTCTTATCTTCTAGTATTTCTTGGATCTGAATCTCTCCTACCTTTCCCTAAATTACTCTTTTCTTCTTGAGAGATCAAGAAGACCGAGAGTAGGATTTCCCGTCCCTCTGCTTGGCCACAAGGACTGCTCACTGAGTTTGGAAAGAAAGATAGAGATGATTGGAACAAACTAAGCCTGTCTGCTTTCTTGATGCTGTTGGCTCAAGGGAAGCTGTTTCTCTGAACAATTATAGTATTGCTAAGCTAGTTCAAAAAGGGAAGAATTCCCTGAAAAAAAAAAAAAGGATATCCAACTCCCTACAAATATTTTTTTCATTCTAATGGTAGAAATAGTGCTGTTTTCAATAGATGGGAGCAACTTGTCCTCAGAGTATCATGATAAGGCTGTGGAGATATCCTTGTGCTCAGAGTGCCAAGGGAAATGCTGCACTCAGAACACCTTCAGAATATGTAAAATACAATACAGTCCAGGAGACAAGATGCTTCAGTGAGCGCCTCATGGCAGAGCATTATTAAAGACTGTGTAAAGTCTAAGAAGATTTTTTCGCCTGAGACATAGTTTTCATTTTCCTATGAAGGCCAAGGGAGTTGTTCACTCATCCCCTCTGTTAAATCAAATGGCTCCTAAGCAGTGCAGCTCCATGGAAGGCAGAAGCCTGGGCAGAAAAGCAGCCACAAGTCTAAAGGCAGCTGTAGGCCAACCTGGGAGTCAGGGGCTGTTTGCACCAGGGCTGATTTTGGGTTCCTGCCTGCAAAGTGCAGCTCTGCGAACCACTGCAAGCAGGAGAAAGCAAATTGTGTGGGAGGTTTGTACCAGAGAAGAATGAAACTTAATTTCAAAACTTGGTTGCCATAGAACAAAAAGCAGTTACTTCAAGTGTTTGGAAAGGAGATTTTCTTCCTAGTAAACACTTGGGCCAGTGTTTGTTCCTTGCTTAATAAAGTCAGTGTAAGAGAGCAGAATTAATTGTAATAGTAGTCTTTTGAAATGACATATTTTCCTGCTCCGAGATTCTTAACATCTATTGAGATTGTCAGAGACTTAGAACATCACTATTTACAGCTGAAAATTTCAGTGCAGTGGAAACTGGAAATGTCTAATGATTTTAAAAAGTTAATTTCAGAATTTTTTAAAATTTATTTTCTTTTAGTTAATGTAATGTGGTTTTAACTTTTATTCTACTTTTTCACAGTACTATACAATGTGTAAGTAACGACAGCATGCAACTACTTCTGTAATGTACTCTTATTTAAATTACATTTAAAAATCACAGAGGCAAGAGAGGCAAGTGCCATTTAGCAAGTTTAAATTTTTGTCTTCTTTTTCATTTCAAAGTGTCTCCTGCTTTAATTTTGACGCTGGCATAAATGCCAGAACATTGCATTAAAAAAAATTAAAACTTAAACTTTATGTCCCTTCAAAACTGAATAAAGAAGTTCTGGAAGCTATGAAAATATTTTCATTGTAAAATTGATAAACTGGTAACTTACGTCAGATATTATGAAAATCTAGGTTTTCACAACTAAGTTTATATTTTATGAAAATTATACTTTCAGACAGTTCAAAAAGCAAGATTGAGAATAAATTCACACTGGTCTATTATAGACTACTCTTCTGCATAGTTTTCATGCAAGCTTTTGAAAACATATAGACTTTTGATCTAGAGCTCTTCCTTCAGAGACATACTCATAGTTCCCACTAAACCTAAGACACTTGTACATGTCATTGCATGCATAAATCTGCAGAAAGAACTGGGCCTAAATTTTGAACAAAACAAAATGATCAGATGGCCAGATTAATTATGGTAATGGAGGATATGATGAGGCAGGGATGGATAAATTAATTCAATTGCTTCATGTTTGCCATAGGCAAACAGATACCGCAGGTTAACTCTGAAACTTGCTGCTATGCTAGTTTTCATGTGTTTAAATTCTTTTTAGCTGTGTCTACTGAGAGGAAAACTGTTTTAGAGAGAAAATATGCATTCATATAATTTTTATGAGAATAAATATGGAACAGATTCCAGATTTTGATGTAACAGACAATGAACCCATGTAAAACACATCAGTATTTAGACAAAATAATATTCTAGAAAAATTTGTCATTTCTTAATCTGGAGGGCAGCAGCTGGCTGTGCAGGAAAGCTAGGAGAAGCTGGACTTTCACATGTGTCACTCTAATGAACAGGAATAGTCCTCTAATGGGGCTAAATGAGCTCTAATGAGCTAAATGACAAGAGGCATCAAAGGGTGGGAACAATGTGAGAGGGGCCATCTCCTGCTCCTTTCAGACATGGCCTCCTGGCTTTAGTGAAGGCCACAAAAAGATACAGAGGGGAGAGAGGAGAGTACCAAGGTCCAGGCACTACCTGGGACTCCCACTGTCACCCCTATGCAAAATCAGCTTTATGACTCCCGGGGGTTGGGACTCCATGGGAAATGTGTGAGATCCCACTGCAGCTCTGGCATTCAGACCTGGAAACCTCTCTCCCCACACAAGATAACATCTGCTGCTGCAATTGCGAGGTGATGTGATATTAGTCAAGCAGTTTAAGTGGTAGCAGGCTGTGCAGGAGTAGAGAAAGTTCAAGTTTAAAGGCAGCTGTCAATGCACAACTGAGCAGGGAGGGGGTGGAAGGGAGAATTGTTACAACTGCACATAATGGCATTTATTTCTAGGAGGGGAGGGTTGAGGTTTGGTAGTTTGGGACTTTTTTTACTGGAAATAGAGCCTTAGAAATTAACTGCTGCCTTCAGTTAGGGAGCTGCTCA
The DNA here is from genome assembly GCA_039654755.1 of Calcarius lapponicus. Lineage (NCBI taxonomy): Eukaryota > Metazoa > Chordata > Aves > Passeriformes > Fringillidae > Calcarius > Calcarius lapponicus. The sequence continues at coordinate 38,572,929 of CM077462.1, read as the reverse complement.
AGGAGCCTCTCTGGTGTGGAGTACCCAGCGAGAACTCCCACAGACTGAGCATGGCCAGGAAACTTGCAAGTGTGTCAAAGCTGCCTCTTTCCCTGCATCACGTTTCATGTTTGCAATCTTATGGTGAAGAGAATGCAGAAGTGCTCTGACAGCATGAAATAACCCCAAGGTCTCACACACACACACACACACACACACACACACACACACTCTGCCCCTACAAACTAGAGGCCAACTTCAACTCCACCATCCTGTCCCTGTTCCATATAGGAGATAATTTGTATTTGCACAGATGCTAGGGAAGTTGTAATTCCAAGAAATCTAGAGCATGGACTAAATAGGTTCTGGATTGCCTGTATGATCCTGAGTGTGGGAGAAATGCAACCCCCTGGGTGCTGCCATGAACACCTGGCCCCTGTAAAACACAGAAAGCAAAGCAGGACCTTAAGGCAAATCCTTCAAGATGCAGGTATCTCAGGGACTAAGCATCCCTCCCATCCTGGCAATTCACACCACAGGTATCAGCAAGGAGTTGCAGCAATGAATCCTGTATTTCACCAAGATGATTTTTTTATATTGCATCAGCACCCAAAGTCAGACATTTGAGCACTTTGAAAACACCTCCTGTTCAAACCTGGGCCTCATGGTGAGTCTGCCTCATCTCTCTCTTCGACTGTTTGGCTGGTATTCAGTTTTTGTCGGGTTTGGGGGTTTTCTCATTGTGGCTTTAGGGGTTTTTTGAAAGTCTACGTCAACAGAACAAGTCAGTGAAAAATATAGCAATGGCTAATTTCTAATGAAAGAAATGTGCAGACTTAAGGAATACATGGAAAGACCAAGCTCTGGACTCTTTGTACAAAAAGGGGTATTTTTTCCTTGACTTCTCATGGTGTCCTGGGGGGATGGGGAAGATATGATGACCTTTGTATTTTTTATTGCCACCTTCCCTATCTCTGGAAATTATGATACACACGGACACTGATCCTTCTCTCACCAGAGTAAACCCACAATAAATCTGATGTTTTTGAGTAAACTGGTTACTCTTCCCCAGCTGTCCCCCTCCCCACACCACCCTGGTGTCCCCGCTGTGCCCCAGGGAGCTCTGAAAAGCCTTTGGCTGGTGGGAGGAGGGGAAAGCTGAGAGGGCTCAGTGTTGCTGCGTTAGGAAGTGACAGATAGAGCCAGCCAGGCAGTGCCCCGGCCCTGAGCACGATGATATTCATTTCACACAGCCCTTGCCTGTTCCAGCTGGAACGATAGGAGATGCAAACTTTGACTTCTGCGTTTGAAAGAGATATTGTTTGATGGAAGTGTGTGGGTGGCGGGTAAAACAAGCAGCTAAGTGTCAGCACAAGAAGCAAACATTCTCCTTCCCTCCCTCCCCAATGTAGTTTTTGACGTAATGAGCATTGCTCCCAATTTTCCTTCCAAATAGGCATTGCACCCGTCCCCATGGCAACTGTCATGCTCAAAAGATGTCCTGTCAGGAGGCATGAAAGGCCCAGAGACATTTGTATTAGATGGTCACAACCGTGCTAGCTAATGCTTAACAAATACACCACGAGGCTGCATTCGTCAAAATGAAGAGCACAAACATTTGGGTTCCATTAAACAGAAATTAATAAGATTCAAATAGGAAGAAACCAAACTGGACTGGTTTTTTTTTTGTGTATACAGCTGTGTTATGAAGTAATACAAGGAACGTTAGTATGAATAATGATTGCACATGTGCATTCAATTTATTTCTTCTACTTCTTGTATGGTCTCCTTTAACCCTTTTTCTCTATAGGTTTTTCAGAAATCAAACACAGGTTTAACAGCTGGGCAAGACAGGGATTTCAACTGCTCCTTTCACACTGCCAAGGCCCAATAGCACTTCTTTATTTAAAGGCACTCTGGGTCATTGGGAAGTTGTGCTTTTGAAAAATGTCCACATGCTTCGTGATTGAGCACACGAAAATGGTGGTCTCAATTTTACCAGGGAAAAGAAGTGGTCCAGTCTCTAAACAAGGCAGGTTGTATCCAGAACCACTGTGCATCTTCCTACCTCCCTCGGCCACAGGGAAGCGCATCTGATTTATCCCAGCTGAGGATCTCGCCTCAGGTCCAGGCACTGAAAGAAAATAACAAAATAGAATCGTGTTTCCAGTTCAGCTGAAAATCAAAAGTGAAAGTTCAGGAAGACAGCAGAGCCTCCTCCCACAACAACCCTTCTCCTGGCTCCTCATCACCAAACATAACTTAGAGCAGTTCCTTTCACCCGCTGCTGCAAGTAAACAACAAAAGTGGACTGTGTGACACAGCCTGACAATGACAGTCTGTACTTGGCTTTATTGGCCACAAAAGGCTGTGGTAGCTTTGCTTTCTCTGGTCAGCTGAACCTCATGCTTTTTCTTGTGAGAAGGGGAAAAAATAAAGGAAAGTTGGCCAGGGTCCTGATTGTGCCACAGGCCCAGGCCTGCTACCCAGTGTGTGTGGGTTTACCAGTGCCTGGCCAGCCTCCACATCTGCTGCTTAGAATTATCCTTTCCCTGTTTTGACCTCCTAGCTTCACAGGCAGCAGAAATAATCATACCAGAACCTGCATTTCCATCACACAAGGTTTATATTCTCACAAGGTCTAGTTTTGCAACAGTTTGAATGCATATACCTATTTGTGCCAGGACTCTTACCTCCTCCTCCTCCCCCTCTTTCCCCTTTTCTCCTCATACTCCTGCCTCTTTGTCCCTGAAACTCCTGTTATCCCCCAACCCTCCATCTCTCTGGCTGAGCAGAATAACACCCTTATCCAACACTGGGCAAGTGGGAGGAGAGGCAGCAAATGGAAAACATTTCTCTTTCTGGCTGTAATTGCAAAACAGGAATTTGCTATTCCATCAGCATGCACATATCCAGACCTGGGCTTTTGTAGAAAAGCCAACTTTCACTTAATCCTTTGGATAGACAACTATTTTTCTGGAGAAGTTTCACCAGACTCCCATATTCCCATCCTTAGTTTCCCCAAGCCTTCTGTCCTGGTTTAGGGCAAATTTGGGAGGAAACTTCCAAAGGGGTCCCTCTAGAAAGCAGATTCAAGTGGCCCCTCCCCCAGCTGGTTTGGGAACAAGATTTCCTTGGAGAAAAGTGGAAAAAACCTATTTATTTAAGAAACAAAGTATTCACAAGCAGAGAAAATGGTTAATATTAAACCTTAAAACTTCTCACTGTTCTGAAAATATGGCAAATTCAGGAAGTTCTCTTTGTGGGGTCATAGCTTGGCTTGCTCAGTCTCTTATCAATTTCTTCTGGGCTAGAAAATGCTGCATCCTTCAGTAAAGAGACCAACAATCTTCCCCAGACCAAAATGCTGCATTAAGCAACAAGCTCTGGTCAGTTCTGGATGACTATAAAACAGCCCTGGCATAGGCTCATTCCTGTTGTTGCATCTCCTGTGTTTGCCATGGAGTCACATGAGATGATGGGCCCTCTGCCCCTTGTGTGAAGCACTTTCCACCTTCTTGAACATCTCCAGACTCTGAAGACACCCAGCCTTGGAGCAAGGCAGGAAACTTAGTCCACAGCACATGTTTTAAATTGGAAAATTACTATTTGCTGAAACAAGAAAATCTTTGCTACAACTAGACCTTTCCTGAAAAATTCCTGTTCCAAAGCTCCAGGCCAAGCTTCCCTCCGAAGAGAAAGAGGAGAACTCCTGTAGAAGCGCATCTTGGTGCAGCTGCTTAGCAGGGGTTCAGACACCTGGCTCAAGCCCTGGCTCCAACCTTGAGAAAGATATTTAAGCAGTGTCTACACCCTCCAAGGTTTGTGCCTCAAGAAATCAACAACTATTTTAGACAGTTAAGCACACTGTCTCTCCCTCTTCAATATTTCTAAAAAATAATTAAGTTGGAATCCACTGGAACAAGGATTTATTAAAAAAAAGTGGAAAAAATTTCTCAATTTATCCTCTTTATATCCTTTCTTTATCCAGCATCTTGAAGGAGAACAACCTTATATTCAGTATTCCCATGTGGAATTTTCTTCTTCCAAGAAGAAAAACAAAAAGTTCAATTTTCCTGCTAAATAGCTTACACGCCTAACAATATGTGTTATGATAAATTCTTGCCATATTCATGAGCAAAAGTCACAATAATGGGTATCACTCTTAATGCCAGTCCTTTCAGGAATAGTCCACATTTCCCAGCCCATATCCTTCTAAAAGATCATAAGGTTTCATGATCTTTTGTTTGACATATCACACATGTATTATTTCAGCTCAGGCCATTGTTTTAGTGAAGCCTTGGAGCCTTTGCAGTCTCCAAGCCTGCATACAGAGACATCTTTGAATGATATTTCTGGGCTAAAATCAGGTTTTGGTTTTTTGTATCTTTGTCACTCCTCAGCTGGACAACATGGAACATGACAGGAGCCATCAACACTCAGGAAATGTGGTCCATGTGCCTCTTCAGCAATGTGAGTTACCATAAGTTTTCAGGCTTATTCTTCCCTCTCTGGAATGTTTTCTGCTATCTTTTTTAAAAAGCTGAACATTTTTTGAGCTTTTTAAAGCTCAAAAATTGTTTAAACTTCGATTAAAGAAGTAGAAGCAGAGAGAGATGACCTAGGAGGACCACGGTGATAGTGCCGAAGCATGCAGCACCACGGTTGGGAAAGCCAGAGCCTGCTTGAAAGGTGATGAGGAAAAGCTTCACAGCAGCAAAAGCAAAAGGAAGACCAGGGAAAATGCAGAATAGGGCAGGAGACCTGGTGACGAAGGACGTGGGAAAAGACCAAGGTACTCAAATCTCTCCTCCTTGTCTTTACTGATAAGATATACCTTCAGGAATCCCAGGTTCCTGAAACTGGTGGAAAAGGTGGGAACAAGGCAGCACTTCCCTTAGTGGGGAAGGACCAGGTTAGGGAATATTTAAACAAACTAAATGTACCCATACCCATGGACCTGGCAACCTACACCATGAGGGGGAACTGTGGTTGCCATTCTGTGGCCACTCCTGATGGTCTTGAAAAAGTCATGGGTATCTCAAGAGACTCCTTAGGACTGGAGAAAAGCAAATTTCACTCTTATCTTCAAGAATGACAAGAAGGAGGATCCAGGGAACTATAAGCCACTCAGCCTCAACCCAATCATTAGGAAAGTGACGGAACAAAACCATTTCCAAACATATTAAGGACAAGTCAGTGACTGGGAGAAGTCAGCATGGATTTATAAAGGGGAAAATATGTTTGAGCAACAGAGAGTCTTCTGCAGGAGCTAGGCAGCTGAACTGGGGCTTAGGTAGGATAGAGATACCAAACACAAATTTGCCTTTTTGCCATTTCTTTCTTGAGACTGCTCCATAAGAGGGATGGCATAATCTCTGGCAGGCCTCTGGCCTCCCTCATTTCTGAGTCAACTTCTTTAAATGAGCAGATTGTTAAGAGTCCAGAATATCTGTAGTCAAAGCTGAACAACATGAACTGATAAAAGTCAAACTTCACGAAAGATATTGCCTTGTGTATATTAGCCAAAAATTCTACCCTTGCTTGCTTGAAATCTGTATTTTATTTAGTTAGTCTACATGAATGTGTGGTTATGGCTGCAGCATGAAAATTCTGGTAATAGTCTTTATAACAATGAATGCCCTGGCCCAAATATTTTCCTTTATGTCAGTGAAATTTCTGATAATTAATTTTGACACCTTGTATTAAAATAAAAATAAAGAGCCCTTACTGAGGTTCTTTAGCCAAAAAATGTAGCATAACACTCAGAGAAGTTTGAATATTTTCCAGAAGACAGGTTTTTTTTTTTGTCAAAAAAGGTTTCCCTGATTTTACAAAATGGAAATGTTTCACAAGAATCTCATTCAAAGTTTGGCACTTAAATGTAAATATAACATTTAATTTTTGCTTTATTGAACTGTCCAAAAATTATTCTGTTCTAGCCTGCATGAAGAAAACCTCAGAGTTTTGAATTGAAACGCTGAATGACAGAGGTGGGAAGGTGAATAAAACCCTCTCACTTTCACACAGGACAAGAACATCTGGCAGATGTCAGGCTGAGAGCAAGCAAAAGGAAGCTCTTGCATGTGTGTTTATACTGAGGATGTCCTTCAAACAAGATGACAATAAAGGTTCAGGGGACAAATTCTATGTGTGCTACTACATACAAAGACACCAACCCCAACACAGAAAGTCTCTGAGCCATGACTACTAGACAGTATTCTAGTGAAGAATTGCTATTTGTTTCCTCTTTTACATTGGTACATGATGCCTGGTTCAGGGCAAAATGAACCTTTAATCTTCTGTTTCCAGGGAAGTAGAAGTGAGCTTTCTGACTGGTAGCAAAATTTGGTTTCCATCTGAGTATTTTCTGCATGTTCTATCTTTATGTTTTTCAGGACAAAAACCCGTAAAACAAATACAACACACAACCCCTCACACATCCCCCAACATTCAGAGGCTTTTATTACAAAAGATTGCCCTTTTTTTGAGAAAAATCCCAACCTTTATCAAATTTCAAGTTTGTTATATACTTAAAAAACATAAAAGAGAAAATAATGAAGCATAGAAGAGAAATTTTAAGCTCCTTTAAACCAGGTAACACAGCCAAACACTCTTTTTCTTTTAGACTATACTTTGCTCATAATTCACTTATTTATTTCAGCAGTTATTTCTGCAAAGTGTACCATGCCTTATGTAACAACACAAACAAATTCAATAACTAAGCCAACTTAAATAAGCCAACTTTAGTTTCTGCTCCCTAAATTTGTAGTCTGAAAGAATTTAGGTCAGGTGTACCCTCAGCTTTTGGAGAATGGTCTTGTCCATTTTGCTCAGGGGACCAAGAGATTCCAGAAGCATGAAAATTACTTAGCTAGGGTCAAAATCCAGATTTGAGATGTCATCTTTGATTTTTAATGCCCTTGGCTTTTCCTATTGGCATAAGAGTCACAATGCTGTACTATTTTGGAAAGTCTATTTCTTATTATTTTATGTAAACTTTAGGAAAAGCAACACGGTTAATCATTCAGTGACTAAGTATGAAAATCATTAGAAGGAATCTTTACAGTTTATTGAAACATTTGCTAACTACCATACGAAGATTTACTAGCCCTTTAAAATGATGATTATTTTTCCAGGACATTGGAAGCTCTTTTAAGATCTGTTACAATCCAATATGCAATTCTTTTTCAGCGAGATTTCACTAAGTGTTGAGCTATTTTTCTTTATGCTATGCCTGGCACGTATATGTAGCAAGTTTGCAAGTTTGGCTGTCATGAATATTTCTTGAGAAACAGCCTTGGACGGAAGTAATTTTTCTAAATTAAATAAATATGTTGTTTCTGATTTTCCAAAATACCCAAAGGAACTAGCTCACATTCTAGATCAATGGCCTGCAAAATTTCACCTTGAAATATGATGAATTTTTTTACTTAGTGAAGCACAAAATGTCTCTGGGAACAAAGAAACTCTGCAGAGGATTGGAGCCTACAAACTTTACTTTCTCAGAAAGCAAGTTTTTCTATTGATTTTAATGGTGTTGATTATCTGAATTTTCATGTTAGCTGACAGTCAGGAACACTTTGCACAGGTGTCTGTACAGTCAGTATTATTTGGCAATTATCTTTCTGGGATATTTGGACTGCTAAAAAGAAATTAGGTTTGTTTGCTTTCTTAGGAAAAGGAAAATTCCAGTCCTGTAACAGATAAGGATTTATGATAGTAAAATTCCAAATCATTTCAGACATTATCCTCAAATCCTTTTTTGCATTGTCAGTTTGTATAAGAGGAGCTGAAGACTCCAAGTTAAGAAGCATAGGGGTAGAAAATACAACCTTTTGAGGGCTCAGGCCTCTCTGAAGACATTAACTCAAGTTGGGCTGGGAGCTCTGGGTACAGCAAACCAATGTGGATGAATTTCAAACATGCTGACTAAAACGTTTAAGAATCAATGGAGAGATACAGATTTAAATGAGGTCTTAATGGCTTTGTTATAGAAGGGGAACAGGAGTGTTACAGAACTTCTGTCTCCTCACTACCACGAAACATTAGAAATGAGGAGGCACAGATGTGCATGGGGAGGGCAAGAGCAGGCCTGAACTCACCCATCATTTAACACCGTGCAAGAGCAGTGAGGAACCTAAGGCAGAATGGGCTTCAGGGTGTTCATGACTTCGCTGTTTGCTTGAAGATAGACATCACTTCAGCTTAGATCTCCCTGCAAGTAGGGCTTTGTCTTGTTCCAGATACACTTCTTGTTAGCTTTGGCAATAGCTGCACAACTATCTCTCCTCTCAGTGGTCTGCCAAAAAAAGGTAAATTGGATGTACAGGAAGACTTGGGTCTGCTCCACAAAGTGTTATCCATAGAAACGGAGTCAGCAAGTCACACAGATGTGCCCAGAAAGGCTATTAGATCATCAGGACTGATTTCCCAGGATAAAACAGGCCATGATTTTGTTCAGATTTGTTTGGGTTTGGGGTTTTTTGTGTTTGTTTGTTTGTTATAAATTAAATTTGTTCCATATCACGTTTTCTACCTTGAGCTTGTCTTCCATATATATATACATCTGGCCTTGAAGTGAAGACTTTTGGGACAATAAATTGCTTTGGCTTTCCAAAACATTTTATTCAGCTGTACTTTTCTTCACTTTAGTCCCAGAATATCTTGTGATGAAAGAATGTGTGGCACATTCAAGTTACTTATTCATCCTCTTTTTGAACAGATTCTGAGGTCTTGCACTGTGCAGAATTTTTTTCCCTGCACTGAAATATTTTTCCTGGCTCATTTTTTTATATCTTCTTCAGTTTTTCAACATATTTTTATAAATATGGGATGACCAGAACTAGACATAATGTTCCAACATCTGTGTTCCTACAGTTATGTACAAATGTAAAATTATATCTGTGTTTTCAACCATATTGATTGGCAATATTTTCTCATCTATAATTTCCTTGTTACATTTGAGTGAAAAGTTTCTTTACATTTCCTTTTACCCATTGAAAAATGCAAATGGAAACAGACCAATAAATTTTCTGAAACAATGTTACATCCTTGAAATTATTACAGCTGAAAACATATTTTCATATATGTAGGGGTACAAGGAGAATCTAACAAATCAGCTGAAAAGTATTGAGTTGACATTTTAAAAACTAACTATTTGAATGTTTTAGTCTGAAATATTTAATTTCAAAATTTGCTTCAGCTTTATTGTAATAACATATTGTACTTGAATACCAAATAAAATATTTCTGTGCGGTCAAATAAAGTAATTTCTTCAATCTATTGTGGGTTTTTTAAATCATCGATCAAGAACAATTTAAAGAATGGAATAGCAAACTAACTAGGAAAGTCTTCTATTCTGCCTCCTTTATTGGTCATTTTCACTTTGTTTACTCTATTTTTTTCCCTTAAAATTTCTGTCTGATGAGAGAACCCCTCATTACTTTTGTTTAGAATTACCCATTTGCCTTCATGAGTCCTGGCACAAAGTCAACATCTCAGTTATCTGAAATTATCCTGATAGACTAAAATCTATTAAGCATCTCCTAAATATCAGACCACTAAGCCAAAGGTCATCTAATCTCTAGAACAGGAGATTTTTAACAGCCTGTGTAGGTATATTGCTCTGTAATACTCCTGTGAGCAGCACCTAGCTCCTTTAGCTAAATGTGAAATGTCTCATGGAATGGTTTATTTCATACATCACTGGCTACATCTTTAAAAGAATTTTTGCCATCTCTAAACTATGAAATTCCTATAAGAATTCCTCATTGTCCTCTTCTCCTTTCAGGATCCACCTACAGTTCTACAGTGGAAAGACAGATATTTAATGGAGCCGTTTATTTCCCTGTGCCTTTACTTTCTGTATTGCTTTTCCACATTGCCATGTTTGTGTCTGCATTATCTTTTTCCTGCCACATCTTATATATTGTCACTATAGTTCTTTTATACCTTTCTCCTTCTGTCTTGTTTGTGGAATTGAAAAGCTCTGATCCATGCAGTACTTGTCTTCTAAAAAGCATTATTCCTCACTATGCTTTTTCCTGGCTTTTCTTTCAGATTCCTGAAATTTGCAAGAGCCCATCTCCACTTATTATTAAAACTGTCCTAGTATTTATTCTCTGTGAGTCCTATTAAGCATTCTTTACATAAACATGCTAAAACAAAGCTTTTAATCTTATGCTACCAGCATAACTGCCCACAAAGCACATGGTTCACAAATGTGAAATGCTTGAGACAAAAAGGCTAGGACACAGTAGTAATTTCAAAGTTGGTTCTTTTCATCATGTCAGTTTGGCAAGGATTTGGGGGTTTGCCTTAGCATGTATTATTTAAGGAGTTTATCACAGTCTTCTAGGATGCCATCACCATTCTATGCTCAGTCCTTGCACTCTTGTGCTGACTGGTGGGGCTCAGAGCCATGGCCATGGATGCAAAACCCACAGCCAACATCCACATCCACTCTTGGGTTTGGATTTTGTTTAACATGCCACTGGCATGGGTGGATGCAGCCAGGCTGAGGCCATGCTATAAAATAATAGGATTGCTGCCTTCAAGTGTGATTTAATTACAGAGGAAGAGCACTTGAACAAAAGCTAACTTTATTGACACTGGTAGGGAAAGCCCTATTCTGGGGAGCCGAGTGTTTAAATGGTGGTTAAAGTAACCTCTAACAAGAAGGATCTTAGTCCTTAAATAATGGGATCATGGGGTCATATGAAATCCTCTCTAAGACGGCAGACTCTTTATATAAATCATGAGAGCATAATCTCTCCAAAAAGCACAAATAACAAAGAGGGCTCAGTACATGGATGGTAGGTCCACAGGTCACTCAAGTTTAAGTCCCTTCTAAAAAAGGGGAATTCAGTACCTAAATACTGAGAGAACAGTGTCATTGTGTACCATCATTACAATAAGGAAATTATTTTTAAGATGGAAGAAGCAACCCCTTTTGCTTCTCTGTGGAAGTCTGTCACTGGTGGAAGTCAGTCACTGATGCTGTGACATGCATTTCTAGACATACATACAGCAAGGATTACTGTGCCTATTCCAAGAGGCTTCCTGAGACACTGCAATTTTATTGACTTCATTTCTGTGCGCAGATGTGTCCCTTCTACCGTGGACTTACACCAGGCACGTGGTGTCCCCACTGTCTCGCTGCCCCCCTCCCTTGTCACGTTATCCCTCCCTGCTCATATTGTACCCTTGTCTCGAGGCTCTGCACTCACAGCTTTTTGCAAATGGTCCTGACTCCATCATGTGGCAGCTTTTATGTGGTCTGAAATACTGCCAGCTGCCCTGGTCCAAGTCAGAGTGACTCTCAGAGCCCTCACAGGACTATCTGGAATAGCATGTTGCTTCTCAGCGTGATGCACAAAGACTGGCACTTCAGCAGAAAGCAGCAGCTGAATGGAACATGGAGGGTTTATTTAAATTAATCATCACTGCCCTGGAAAGCACATCAAAGATTTGGTGTGGAGGTGCCATTTATACAAGAGGAGCTCATTGTACATAACTCCTATCCATTATGGGCCAAGCTGCAATGTGGCTTTAAGAGAAGTTGGTTGTTCCACGGAGCTATGGACTGCTGGGACCCTGGCCCTGGGTCGTTCCCAGTCAATTCTCCCAAGGTCCTATGGAGTGCTGTCCAGACCAATGAGCCCTGGTCTAAACCCATTCAGTGCATTTCTTCTGAGAGCTCTGGCCTGTTTTTAGAGTGTGTTGGTAAGAGCAAGGAGCTCTTGGCTTATCCTGTAAGACATTGTTCTATGCAGGCTATCACTTCAAAGTGAGAGAGTATTATACTATATTTGAAATATGTTATAATTTAAGAATCAGATTATGCAAAAATACTCTCTCATAAAATTACATGTTAGAGTTCTACTGCACGTTCACAAGCAAAGCATTTTATTTATTACATTTTTATATGTAATGCAGTTGTGTCTGTATGCATATGTTGCACTTAGAGGAAGAAGAAAAGCTCCCATAATGAATGCAAACACATCTTCAACTCAAACAGGCCCACTTACAGAGATATAAATCCCACTGAGGAGCACAAGTCTGATAGGTCTTGTATGTCTTTTGCTTAGAGGAAGTACATCTTCCTGGTGTAAGATTAGAGGGATGCCTTTCATCCTGAGCAGCAGTTACCTTGGTATAACTGAAAGTAAAATATCTCTCTGCGCTTAACAGGGCTCTGTGTCATTTGGATTACATGTCTAGGTATATTTCTGATAGAAGTGTTGTCTTCGTTTAATTCAACAAAGACAACTGCAATGAAAAGGAAAGATTTCCATCATTAAGTAATACTGGCTTGTATTTAGATCAGGTTTGCACAATTCTGGTAATAAAGTAATATTATTATATATATGTATATGCATGCATGGAGTGTGTGTATGCATGTGCATATATAAATGGTATTTACATTCTCTTCAAATATATGCTTCTAAAGAGAGACTGACCTGATAGTCCAAGATTCTGAGAAACTCTGAAAGCACAGGTCACACACATATACTTACTAGATTTCTGCTGCTTGGTAAATTCTAATCCTGAATACACTGAAATCAAGGGCAAAATTTTCAGTCACTTCCCAAGTACAGAATCAGGCCAGCTATCCAACCACAGCTGAAATATTTGAGAAAGCTTTGCTAGACTAGCAAAAACAAGAATAGCAGGCAAATTTTCAGGTTAACTCCACAGCCACAGGAAAAAGAGCTGTTCCCCTACAGGAAAGGGAAAATGAAGGCTTCAGTACAGTGTGCAAGTGTGTGTGTAGCATTTTAGGGTGTCAGTCCTCATGGTGGGTTAATGTTTGTTTATAAGCACTCTTTTGGGTGGGGACTAATTACTGCTGGTTTAAATTACATTAAATGTCTGGGGGTGCAAGGGCTTATCAGTGATTAAAGAGACGACAAGGGGCACTAGCAGCTTGGTTTTACTTCAACATTATTTTTCACTATAGTCCATGTTTTCTGTGCTTGTGCATATTCCTAGTAACGAATGTTTTTGGAAAAAAACAACAACTTTTTGAAAAAAAGAACCCCTTTCTATTGGTGAAGATCAGTGTGGCTATGGGCCTTTCCACTCCTCCAGAGCAGTATAATCCTGAGAAAGGTGCAGATTTGCCAGGATCAGGGTTGTGTTTTGGTAGAAACTTGTCTTTTTCCCTTTTAAAAGAAACTTAAAGCAAAATTTTGCAGCTGCATTTGATTGTATGTCAGAAAGGTGAACTGACCCTGTTCACATGGCCCCTGTTTCTGGTCCTGGAACAAGCTGTCTTGTCATGTTGTGAGAAGATCTGGACCACCAGTGATTTTAGGGTAATGAGATGCAAATACTGAGATGATGCAGAGCTGAGTCTGCTCCAAACAGCTGCAGGAATTACTTCTGTAGCATTAAGTTTAAAACATTTTTGTTGCCCACGTCTCTAATATCTGACTTAGATTAGGAGCTTGGATTTTTTTAGTTTTTTTTGCCTAACACTCAGTCTCCATTCTCAACTGAAGAGTGTATTGAACACACCTCCCAGCAGTACAAAGCCATGAATCCAGCATGCCCCTATAGTCCAAGAAAAGGTTTTACATCAAATTCCATCAGAAGTTTTAAAATGTTGTTTGGAGTCTTTTAGTCTTCTGTTTTCAATAGCCGTATTTTTTTGGCATGTTGCACCTACATTGCTTCAAACTTAGTTCTTATAAAGATCCACTTGTCATGTACTTAAAGGGTGCTATATAAATTCATGTAAATCATAAATCATTTCAACAAACACTTGCTCTTCAAGACCAAATCAAACTCAGGAGAGGCTGATAGTAAAAGGAACACACAGGAGGATGAGAGGAGAGCCATGTTACCCTGCAGCAGGCCATTACTGGTCATCACCACCAGCCTACAAGATGCCAAGGCCCACCAGCCCTTTTTTGTGAGCAGAGGAGCCACAGCCTCCAGCTTTGGGCTCCTGTGTAACTTCTTGGCTGTGCTCACAGGCTGTGGGGCAAGGGGGATTGCAGGCACAAGAAGGAGCCCAGCCTCAGCAGCACTGGGACAGAGGGAGCGTGTTGGCACACGTCCTCCTGCCTCTCCCAACTTGATGTGCAATTTTCAGGCATAAAGCTATTGTTTCGCTCACTGGGCCTTCTATGGTGGCTGGGCCAAACTTCCTGCTAGGAGCCAGGATCTGCAACCTTATGAAAGTTGCAGGGCCCGGCAAGTTGCCGGTATTTTCAGCTGGATTGAGCCCAGAACAATTTTATTTTCATCAGAAATGTTCCCTGGCCCTACCACATGTGCAAGCATATATGAAACCACCAAGAAGGCTCCCTCCCCCAGCTATCTTATTTAGCTAAAATTCAGCTGCCCAGCAGAACTGTTTCTTATCCAAGCCCTTAGAGACAGGAGAGGAGTGGAGAGATTTAATTATAATCTTTCTCTCCCTGCACCTCCCACAGTACGCTAATGCTTTTCATTAGCCGAAGCCAAAACCTTGCTTTATAAGCTGCAAGAGCTGTCTTTTAAAAAACACATCCAGCATTAAAAGAGTTCTAAATGGCAGTAACAGCAGTGTAACCCTCATCCACAGGTGTGGGAGATTCGCTGGAGGATTGCTGGTGGAGAGTTTTATTTGAAAGACATCTGATTCCTATTTCTGTCCACTGGGTGATTACACCTCACATTACAACATTTCTGTGCCCACTGACAATTTCAGTCCAAATGAATGAGAGAAAAGACTCAACATCCAGGAGCTCTGATGATTTTCATAAGTACCCAGATGTTTAGACTTTTATCTGAACCTTATACAAAAATATGAGGCCACTCCCAGGGGCAGCTTGACAAATATCTTCAGTTCAGTGTGTAGAGCAGACATTCATACAGACATATCACTGGAGTAGGTACATCTGTTAACCTCAGTGGCATGGAAATGCAGGAAAATTAAAAATTACACTTTTGACCCACAACTGCAATGTTATTTGAGTGACACAATTAAAGGAGTACCTTATATTGATGGGAAGGTTCTGAGGAAATATTATTGACTTAATTGTCATTGCCATACAGAATACATTGAGCTGACTTTCATCTTTGAAAAATTAGAGGTTTTTTTCTGGTACCTCCCCAGAAGGTGATTACCCAGAGGTCTGAGAACACTATGGATGGAGCTTGGTTCCCCACAACACCTGATTCTTTATTATTTTTCTTTTTTTTTTTTTTTTTAGGAAAATGTCATTTTTCTTCTCATTCCCTTGCCCTCTGCCAGCTTCAATGGTATAAAGAGGCAAATAAACCTCAGCAAATCACTAGGGTGGCTTCAGGGGTGTTTGTTTGTTTTATCTGGTAGCCCTTGGAAGCTTCAGGCCAGTTGTGCCAGCCCTGTACAAACACTGAGTGCGGTGGGAAATCCTCATGTGTGAAGAGCTGACAGCCTGTACGGAGGGAAGAGCACAAGCAGCAGCATAACAAATACCTGTCTGGTCAATAAAGGACAAGTGAAAAGGCCATGGGATTACATGGATTACAGTAACTTGGTTACACAGATTAACCAGGCAATTAAAGGCAGCAGGAATAATAAATATCCTTCCAAGGGGAGCCACTATTGGGCTGTAGGCTGAATGTGGCCTTTCCAACACTAAACTGGTTTTGCCACAAACACAAAATCACAAAAGCTGAAGGAGAGGGAGAAGGCCTTGGGAGCAGCCCACAAATGGGACATACTTTCCTTGATTCCTCAAGAAATTTTATACCGTTGACTGGGGTCTTTTTCATTTATATTTTGATGGTTTCTTATCTTACATTTTAAAAGGAAATCTGCTGAATGTCTAAAATGCCTTTTGGCAGTCAGGCCTTTTGTTGCTGATCTCCGACTTAAAAACAGTTTAACTTATCAAGAAGCTTTGGTGTAGATCTGGTGTAGTGAGTTGGTTCATTTGGTTTTTAAATGCTTTCTTTTGGATCACTTTTAATCATCACTTACATTGCACATGGCCATTTATGCATTGACAGGTTGATGGGGACTTTAATGTACATAAAACTTTCTCTGTCAGGACTTATGCCTCTCTGTCAGATTTTATCCTGCAGTAGAGAGGGTTCATGTACAGTTGCTGACAGATAAAATAAGCTCCTCCAGCAGCTGCAGCTCTGCCTCCCACAGATTTTTTTTCTGGTTCTGTGTCCCTAGATAAGTGTTGTGAAAGCACAGGGCTGTGCCAGGACAGGCAAGCAGGAGCACGGCACCAGACCTGCAAGAGGGACAATGACTTCACCACACCAAGGCCTGTAGTGCAACACTAAATGTTTGGCATCATTATTTAGCCCCAGGTGCAGGAGACAGGTAAGTAAACCATTCTATTCTAAAGAAAAGTGCATTTCCAGCCTGGATTTCTGCAGAGAAAACCTAAAAGGCAAGAAGCTGACTTTGAAAAAAGATTCAAAGTAATGAATCATATAAAAACCAAAAAAAGCTCATGAATTTTAAGCCTGTCCCATGATTTTAAGGACTTGAATCCTGAATTTGAAACTCAGTGGGTTTCAATATGAGAACATGTGTTCTGGTGTGTGGTTCAGAAGGCAAAGCACTAAGGTTTCCTTCAAGCCTGGTACAATCATCTAACACTTGAGGTATTCAGATATTATAGCTGATATGAAAAGATGCCCAGCATCTGAAATTCACAAAGAAGCCAATGGAAACTGCAAACACTCAGCTCTGAAGGATCAGGCCTTTAATCATTAATATGTTTCCAGATCTATAAAAAATGTTTCCTAAGACACTTTATTTCTGCAAGAAATTCCCTGTTGGCAAGAGACTTTTCATAGCTCCTTAAAGACCTATAAGAAACTGTGGAAGAAATAAAGAGGGGTTTTGCTTATGGAAATGAGACCTACTAGGGAGCAACTGGAAATGTTTTTATGAGTCTCTATAATGGAACTACAGTAGCAGTTCCATGTTGATTTTTATTGGAAGACCCAATATTTTCTTTCTTCTTCTTTTGTAAGCCTAATTTTTTCCCACCTGAAGCTTCACGTGTGGTCTCCTGGCAAAGGAGAATATTTTTGTAATAGCTGTTGCGATATGGCTTTGTTTTAAGGAGATATTTCAGAGAACACTTCAAAAATTTCTTTAGAGCTTTCCTTATTCATTACAGAAGTTGAAAACAGCTAACACTAAAAAAATCCAGTTTGATTTTATATTTGCTCTTAAAGAGATAGAGCTCATAAACATATACTTAGTAATTTAAGTGGTACCAAAATTTGGGGCTTTATTAAAGGTAATTTTGAAGACTATAATAAAAATAACATAAAATATGAGAAACTAGATGGATAGAAGATTTAAATATTAGATATAGGTCCATCAACCAACATGAGGATGTAAACCAGAAGAGATAACAAATTAAAATATATGCTAGAAGCTTTGAAATAATTAAGGTGTTCTTTGTAGTAGAATTCTTCAGCCTTCTTTTTGCATTGATGATAAACATTTTTGCAAATATCTTGTTCCAAGTAAATTTAATCCAAACTACTGTTTATGTCCAGTAACTGATTTCTAGTAGTAGCTGAGAACTGTCACATTCCTTCAAGTGACTTGGCACACATGTAGCTGTTCTTGTAGGGAAGAAAATAAGGAAAAGGTAGTTTCAGTGAGAGCACCACACTGAATTTTAAACAGACCTATCAAAGTGGACAACAAACTGAAATGTCCCATATATGACAAACAGTTCTCTAGTGATACTTTGAGTTAGCCCAGGTATCTCTGAAGAGAGCTCTGGAGCAGAGAAGCTTCCTCCCTAAGCAAGTCTGGAAAGGAGCATGTAGCTTTTTCATTAGCCAAATTTTAAAATGCCTTCAGCAAAATTTTAGCAAACAAGTCACGAGGTTTTGTCAGTGGACTCACTTTATCTTGTGATACATGGCCTGATCACAGAGGTCACCGGATCTGAGCTCCATTCAGGACTGCTTGTTCCAGCTTTCCTCCAAGGCCATGGCTGTCAAAGTGCCACCCTCAGGCTTGCCTCCCTTTTCAGCATTCTGAGATGCTGAGTCTTCCTCCTCCTTCTCACTGATAGACACTTGAGTTGCAGCCCACAGAGATTTCACCTCAGTTTTCATTAAGCCTGCTTCTGGGAAGTTTTGTTGGTCTTGCCCTTAGTTTTCATAAGAAAAAAAATTGCAGGAGATAAACTGATTCTTTAATCTCTGGAAAAATAATCTTTCTCTTAGCAGACAAGTGGCACATCTTCTTTCAATGTGCTCCCCTCTACTTTATTCCTGTTATATCCTTTTCCTTCCCTTATGCTGATAAATCCATTCCTGCTTGTTTGCTTTATTATCTTCAGCACAGAACCTTTTTTTCTTTATTTATTTATTCCCTACTGATATTTCTATTGCCTTTGCTTATATTTTTACAGGAATTTATTTCCAGACAGAAGGAGAAACATGGAGCCCCTTTTCCAATTATACCATTATGCCTATCATATTTACAGTACAGTGTATATCCTGGTATCCTGTTTTTCTTCAATTACAGCATAAAATGAATCCATCTATTCTTTACTACATGAAAATATACTATGCTCAGTAGGGAAGGGACTGCCTGCTTGTTCCCTGTAAACTTTTGTTGAGGTTTGATGAGGAGCAAGTGCAGAGGACTCCACCAGCAGGGCTTCCCCAGCCAGCTCCTTGATCACCATGATGTTCTTCTGCTCTGTTCCTGTAACATGCTCAAGCGACCTGGGGCTGTAACTGCTCAAATTTGGTTCATTATAAACTCTGCCAGGTCAAAAACTCATTTCAATCACAAGGCAACTACTGTAGGGTGAGATGTTTTACCCAGGGTAACAATAAGTTCTGTATTTCTGTTTCAATGAAAGACCCTGACCACCAATAAGAGCAATGTCAGGCAGGCAGACTATAATGTAGGTAGATTGGTTTCTGATACAAGGGTTAACTTGCAGTCCTGACCTCAATCAAATAAATTCAAAGTTTCACAGAAGTTGCACAACAGCTTGTTTTCCTTCTTCTGCTTCTTCTGCAGCTACACATTTCTCATGGTAATGAATACCTGTAGCAGAAGATCCAATGAAAAACACTTTTTTTTTTGTCGCCTTTCTCGTGTAATTAGAGATGAAAATGGTGAGCAATCTCATCAGACTATATTTTCATGTTCTTCATAAAACTCTCAGCAGCATTCAGTCCTTTTAGTGACTACTTGATTCAGACTTCTGGAGATTCACCCTTATTTGCTAATCACTGTTTCTGGGATCTGATCTGTATAACTTGCCACAGACTTTTTATATCATGCTGCTTGTGATGAAGCAGTGTCATGCAATACATTCTATCCAGTGTCTCCTTTAACCGAGACTTGGATATCAGGTCTTGGACAAAGGTTTGGAAGACAGCACTGAATTTACAGCTAGATGTGAGCTTAAGCAGCAATTGCTCAGTGATTTTCTATGTAGGTTCCAGGGTGCAATGCTATGTAGTAACTGGAGATAAAATGTCCCTGTGGATTGTCTTTCTGCACTGAAGTAATTCCTTATGTGCTGCTCAGTCCTTCTTAGACCATTGGGTTGTCCCCAGCAGAACTCCTCTCAAAACAAATGGGGTGGTTGTAGTGGCATTTGAGGGCTTGGCTGCAACAACAGCTTTCTGGTATTTGATGTGTAATATTGAGTTGCTAAGCTTGTCTCAAGGTTTTATATGTGCACTTATTATTATTAGTAGTAGTAGAAGTAGTAGTTGTAGTATTAGTATTAGTATTATTTAGTATTAGTACATCTAGTGGAAACTGTCCCTGTCCATGGCAGGGAGTTTGGAACTAGATGATCCTTAAAGTCCCTTCCAACCAACCCAAATCATTCTAGGATTCTATCCTTCAATGGCTACACCCCGTCAAGAAAAGAAATTCTGATAATAATACCATTGTATGTATTACATGTAGGATTCATCAGACCAACTTTAGCCATCAAAGTGTTTGATCTCCACCATTCCAAAACAGAATGCACAAAATAAGTGGGATCAGCTTTTTGCTTGTGTGTGCCTCTCTGATCGACTCCAGAGAAATCTGGAAAAGCAGCTGAAATCACCCTTTGGAAGTGGAAAGCGGATACTGTCATGTCCTTCAGGACACGGACATGGAAAATTCTCCATTTATTTGATTTAACAATTTATTCTTCATCTACCAAGCCATAGTAATTTATTGTGCACATGATCCCAGCTCACCCAAGCTAAGTGCTCACTTTAATCATTCTCTGAAGACATGCCTTAAGTTGTGGCAACTTAATTGCTTATCCAGGTCTATTCAGACCTTATTTTCTCAAAGTGCATGGTCATATTCACCCACTTTGTTCAGAAAGCCAACTAAATACTGGCTGACACTTTACACATAACCCGAGACACACAAAATTAGAAAAATGAGAGAAGTTATAGGTCTACAGTTGTTTTTATTTCAAGCAAACCTTCCAAGAAACAATGCAAATGTATAAAAGTAATAACATCTAGATGTCCTCTTGGTGTAAAGTTGGAAGAAAAGCACTAAAGCTATCAAAAATATTTATAAATATTAGGAGTCATATTATATTTTTATTTGCTTTCAAACAGGAGCTGTGTGGCCCAGGTAAGGGAAACACTGACCTTTCACTTCTGTTCTCTCCAGCTTCAGTGCTGCTGCAGGCCCTAAGTGAAAATGAGTCTATTGGTCTCATCCAAACCTCAGCCCATGTTAGCCCACATTACAAAACACCAGAGAATTTGGCATGATCAGCAGTTTCTGCTCACGAGAGGCCCAGGACTGCAATAGCAGAGGTGTTAGAGATCAGAATTTGGGAGCGCTGGTTGAGTTACATGGGAAAGCAAAATACTTGGTCTCCTGCTTTCATTGGGACTGTATTCACTTGCACAAAATAAACACAGTATGAACAATGCGAAAAAATATTTATATCACAGCAAATGATACTTATAAATAAGGCAAACAGCTCATTACCACCATTCACCCAAAGGTCACAGAGTGCTTTTAAAGCAGAAATTTAGCTGCACCCGTGAAGTAGTGTAACATCGTTCTTATTTTACAGATGGAAAAACTGAGGCACACAGACACCTTCCTATCCAAGACTGCACAGGAAATCTGTGGCAAGACCAGCACAGGCTCCAGATCACAGGAGTCTGCATGTGGAGGGGTTTGGGGAGGACAGCTGAGCTCCCTTGCACTCAGATGCCTGTGGCAAGAGCTGAAGCATACACCAGCAAAAGGTCAGTGTATCCATTCTCCAAGCTGCAAAGTTCCAGTCTGAAAAGAAATATAAATACAATAAGATTTTTCTGAGGTTTTTCTTTTTCAAATATTAATTGTTTCTTGGCACCAGGAGTAATTTTTACATCAAAAATAGTTACATATTACATACAGTTATTTACATAGGTTTGCACTGTCTCTAATTTGGAAAATTTAATAAGAATATAAAGAAAACCTGTAGACCACTGGATATCAGCCTGATGCTGTCCTCTTAGCACCATGTAATGGTAAAGTGTTCTAGATGAAATGGGTGAATGTCCTCTTATGTCTCTGTTTCCAGGCTACTGTTTTTTGTTTTTTTTTTTTCCTGACCTGATATCTACATTACTTCCTCCTTACATCCTCTGAGCTGTAAACTAAATTAAACATTATTCTGGATCCCGGGCTTCAGCTGCTTGGAGTAAAATCAACCACCCAGAAGAACCCAACCTAGGAGAAGTAATGCTTGGGTACTGTGACAGAAGTGATTTTTATGGGAATGAAGCCAGAGGAAAATCAGTTGCTCTATAGCTGGGGATCTCCCTGATCCTTTTGCAAGCCTCACAGTATCATCAGCACATCACCACATGTGCACAGACTGTCACTCCTACAAACTATTCTCACTGTTCATTCCCAGGTGCTTGATCAAATGCTTTGGACTGCTTTTGGTGACTCCAGTCCTTTCCTCCACACCTTTCATTTTTGAAGGCTCTCCCTTAATTTGCTGTTTGCTCTCCAAAAAAATGCTATATTGTGAGTCATTAGATCCCAAGTGAACTTCTCGGCAGATTCCTCATTTTAAAACAATTATTGGATGCTTGTCACCCAGTTCCCCTGCATTACAATGAGCCCCATATTAAATGGGATTACTGGCTGAGGACACTGTCACGCTCACTAAGCACCAATCTAGTATAAGGAAGCAGCACGGAGCTGCAGGGCTTCTCAGGGCTTCCACATACCTGGACAGTCCTTGGCAAGAGGACCATACACTGCAGGGAAGAAGGATGGGCTTTTTGTTAAAAATGCACCGGGCACCATATTTCAGCAGTGTCCCTCATGTGAGCTTCCAGCCTGTGAGGAACAAGCCAGGAAGCAAAAGGAAGTCCCAGGGGACTTGGTGCACCACACTTTAGGATGCATGTGCCCCACAGCACATCCAGCAGACTGCACCTCTGGCTTGCAGTGTGAAGCTCCAGCAGAAATTATTGTGGAGAGACCTCCAGGAAGAAAGCAAACGAGAGAGGAGTTACGCTGTGATGGCTTCTTCAGGCTGAGACATCTTGCTAGCTTTTAAAGCCAAAACACAGTGGTAGTGTTAATGCTGCTTAGGTTGAATATCTCACCTTCTTCAGACAACCCTGGGGGAGTGAAACTCAGTCTGAAATGAGAAAAGTTTCCCAAAGGTGAGTTCATAGATCACAAAATGCGGAGATGGAAAGAATCTATTCAATCATCTATCCCATCTCTCTGCCAGTTCAGAATTACTCCCCATGATGTTTTTAACATAACTGCTTTTCTCATTTGAAAAAAAAAAAAAAACAAAAGTGGGAAAAAATGGGGGAGAAATACCTAAAAATGGTTTATGAGCTTTTCTATGAAAAACTGTTCAATTCCTTGACTTAATTCTAGTGTCTCCTTTTGCTTTGTGCAGATGAGTTCAGCATGTGCCAGGATGTAGAGCAAACCAATATTTTCTGGAGGGACTCTTCCACCATCTGCAGCATCCAACAACTGGAAAAAATCCTCCCAATAACTGGGTTGCATCTGCATTTTCTTAACTTTGCTAAATTTCTCCTCCCTTTGCATGAGACTGAGAAGTCACTCTTTCATGATAGCATTCTCTGTGGTTATGGACTAACTAACCTGGAAAATGCTACTAAGTCTTCCCTATTTCAAATATTACATGCAGAATGAGACACACCTTTACTAAAATAATGGAAGTAAGCCATGAGTCTAAAAAGTGGTTTGGATGGTGCAGTTATGAAAGAAACCATCCTATTTCACTGTGGGGAAGAGAAGAACAAAGAATGTTTTTCACCTCTGAGGATTCCACAAGTCTAACTTTTTTTTTTTTTCCAGTTTAATTTATGTCCATGTGTTACATAGTCTGGATCTCTTTTAAATGTCTGGTTGGACACTGCAGCCTGTTTCATCCCCAGCACAAGTTTCCTACTTCCCTCTCAGAGTCGAGATGTCCCAGGGCCCTTGCAGGGCTCCTTGACGATACATACATTTGGGACAACCTTGTCCATGCAAGAAAAGTCAGAAAACTGAAGGCAACAGGTGTATTACTCAGAATGTCCTATTATACCAGGCAAATGTTAACCTGTGGGGGAAGCAAGACTTTCTCCCTACTCCCTCTGACACTGATGCTGCAGTGAGAGTGGTGCCAGCAAGACTCTGGGTTTGTAGGAGTCCACTCTGGGGCTCCTCAGCCCATACTATAGACACTATGGCCACTTTCAGACTGCTGAGGTGTGAAACACTGATATCAGTGTAACATCACAGCCAAAAAAGCTTATTTTATCAGTTTAGAGTAACAAAAGTGAAGAACTTCTCGCTCCCCTCATCTCTTGCATTCATCACCGTGAAATGGAAGAACGCGTACAGAGTCGTGCAACAAGCTGTCACATCAGCTTCAAAAGCAATGGCCCACACAAGCAAATTTCCCTACTGTACAGCCTTGTTATTTAAGATTATTTAATCAAAGGTGGCAGAAAGCAAGAGGTGGTTGTTGTTTGTTAGTTCTTTTTTCCCCAGGAAAGCAATGCAGCCATTCCAGAACGGGCCTGAGTGTTGACAGCAGCATCTACCCACAGATACAAGGTATAAATTGCTTAATTATGTGTGAAGATTATGGGAGCCAGGTCAAACCTGAGTCACCAGCAGTTATTCAAAAAGGTGAAACAAAAATGATTAGCAGATTCCTTTGGAAAGTGGTAATTGTAATTTTCCTTCATGCTCATGTGGGTGTTGCTGTGTCTCCTGGCAATACTGTGGCCACCTCCACAATGTGTGCAATGGCAGGGGCCAAACATAACTCAGGGCTCTGACATTGCAATATTAACAGCCTTCCAAGGGACAATGCAAGGGAACAAAAGAAAAGCTGAAAAATATGATTTCCTAAAAAAAAAAAAAAAAAAATAATAATAACCCAAGCAAGTAAAGTCTTTGGGTTAAAGACTATTATTGTAGCACTAAGGACCTTTCCCTCATGTGGTTTTATGCAGAAAGCTTTCAGCATTTCCAGAACTACCATTAAAATGAGGAATGCCCAGTGATACTCCATTTTGTGTAGTCTCATGCTGCTGGCAAGTGTTGAGCCCATGAATGTGACTCTGAGGACAGAACTTACCTGTTGGATGTCACAGCACAGTGCAAGCAGCACAGTCCTACTGGTAAGTCTAGCTCAGGCTCCTCTTCACTGGTGTCATTTTTGACTCCTCAGGAGAGGTAGGTGCTATACTGGTACATGTTGCCACTAGTGAAGGCAGAGTTGCACTTGAGGTATCACCAGAGTAACCGTGTGATTAAAAAAAAAAAAGAGAAACTTGTCTCTTGGTGTAGATTTCTAGCGCTTTGGGGGGGTGCAGCAAGCATTGCATTGGAAAAGAGCTTTCCTGCGGCGTTCGAGTTCCTGCACTTTCAATCCCTGCAGATAGCGTGGAAGTGAGTGGAAATTTAATAGTGATAAGAAATAGCGATAGTTAGCTTAATTGCTTTGACCTTCTGAAAAAGCTGAGGGGGAAACGCTCGGAGAAGTTTCTTCCTTTTGTTTATTTATTTATTTTCCTTCCTTTCCCTCCTTTCCCTGCCTCCTCTCTCCCTTCCCCTCCTCTCCTCCGCCACCCCATCCCATCCCATGCCCCCGCGGCCCGGCCCCGCCTCCCACCACTCGCGCAGCCCTCCGCAGCCCCCGCGGCAGCATCACTTTTTCCGCTTTTAATTCCTCCCACCTTCGCCTTCCTCCCTCCCCGCGCCCGCTCCGCGCCCAGTTTCTCACCTTCTCCGCAGCCTCCCGCCACCCACGACGGGGCCTCCGCGCCAGACCCGATTCCCGCTCCGCTCCCGGCTCCGTTCCCTCTCCGCTCCCGGTGCGTTCCGGCTCCGCTCCCGCTCCCGGTGCGTTCCCGCTCCGCTCCCGCTCCCGGTGCGTTCCCGCTCCGCTCCCGCGCAGCCCCCGCCGCGCCCTGGCCGTGACTCGGCAGCGCCACCCGCTGGCGGCCGCGGGAAGGGCGGCCCCGCGCCCCGCCGGCCGCGCTGCGGGGACTCGGCGGCGCCGAGCGGGGACGCGGCGCTGCGGGACCCCTTCGGAGCAGAGCCGGCATGGGGATCACTGACAGACGTCGATCCAGCCCTAGTCTGTCACCCCGGGAGCCGCGCCCGCCTGCGCATCCCGGCGCCAGAGGCACCACTGGCCAGGATCCCTCTCCAGTTCCTGCTGGTTTTATTCTGGGCAAACAAGGTTGCACCAGGCATTGAAGTTACGCACCACCATGTGCAGAGCTGGGCGGCAACGTGCAAAGTCGGTTAAAGCCCGAGTAATCCTGTCTCAAACCTTTCCTGGGTTGTCCATTCCCACGGGGAGGCTGAGCCCAGGCCTGGCCTTGTCCTGCCCGCGGGAGGGATGACAAAGCGCTGTGGCAGCTGGGGTGCCCTGCGGCTGTGCCCACCGAGGGCTGCATCTCTCGGCTGCCATCTCTGTGTGCCACAATCCTCCTCTGCAGAGCGGCCGTGCGGCAGGCGCGGAGCCGCGGGCGGCACTAAAGGTCGCAGGGATGCTCCTTCGGGAAATGCTCTCTGTCCTGAGGATGCTCTCTGTCCGGGTGCATACTCAGCAGGAGCCTCCAGACGAAGGGTCTGGAATTAAAAACTTTCACATTATGCCTGTCCAAAAGGGAGGTATTGATGGCCTGGCAAAAGAACAAACTTTGGCAACTCTTTCTTTCCCTTGCCTGTAACCTGGCACTGCCTAAACAGTGCTCCTTGCACACTGACCTTCTCTAATGACCACAAACATGGCTGAAGAAGAAACCAGAACATTCTGTGGTGTGATGCAATTATAAAATCAGTTTTCCCTAGGGAAGTTTTCCTAGGGAAGTTTTAGAGTCTTTATGTGACATTTTCTTAGCATGTGCAAGTTTGCACATAACACAACCAGCAACCTCTGAACTGTCTGGAGAGGTTCAAAGTCACCCTTAAGCCATGCAATATTCAGCTTAAAATTGATAAAAACCCCTCAATTTCTAGCTGCGGGCACCTGTCAGATATTGCACATTTAGTCTGGCACTGAGTATTTTGACGGTGAAGGAAATATACTTTAATGTTTGACAAACAAGGAGCTCTGCTTCTTTGAATATGGTCAGGAATTTGGAAGGCTAAAGCAATCTCAGAGCAGGGATTCATGAGCTCAGGTGTGCTGCTCAAAGGTGAATGACAGATGAAATATGCTACAGAGGTATGGAAAGGTTACCTAAATGGTAAGCCTGGTCAGAGCAAAACCAGCACCTTCTGGAAAAAAGTGTTCCAGTCTTTTCTGGTATAAACCTCAAACTGCTTCAAGCAGCTAAAAGAAAGTGCAGGGCAGTTAGCATGAGAATTATTTAAGAAAAAATATCCATATGAAAAATCATAGAAAATTTTTTTCTACTTTATTTTTTTCAGTTTTCAAATTTCATCCTAGATTTTGGAAACAAAATCCAAGTAGTTCTACATATGCCATGAAAAGGTGTGTATGTACATTTTTGTTGCCTTACTATGTAAGTTTTCTATTTTCCTGGGCTACTTTGCCTCCTTTATTAACCTGAGCCTCGTGTGCAGAGTACAGTAGGAGGATACTTTTGTCAGATGGAATTGTTGATGCTCAGGGTTTCCTTGCTGGTTCAGTTTTCTTATTCACTATTTCCCTGCTGTAGCAAGGGTATCTCATGTCTGAAACCTTGCATGCTGGTGGGAAACATCCTGATCCTTCAGATGCTACTGTAGAAAGATCCAGCTGAAACAACAGGGTGTGTGCTTAAGCAAGGACTGCTCATGTGAGCAAGGATTTGAGTCATCCAAGCCCAAAAGGACTGGTAAGGAGGAGGAAGCTGTTTCATCAAGAGCCTGGTAGCAGGAGATGTAAACACATAACCCAGGCAAAAGAGGCTGATTTTGTGGATCAAATGCACAGCAGTTGTGCTGAACTGGCTGGTGTCATCTGGAAAGCACCACAGAAAAGGTGCGTACAGAGAGCTCTGAATCAAAGGTGCTTTGGTGTAGGATGTTGGGGTGGGTATATGGAATAACAGAAGTGCAAGCAATGTTTGTTCTCCTTCTGAACCCAAAGTGGAATATCCTGGCATTAAAATCTGAGCTTTTTTAGGTGTGGCAGCACTGTGTGTGTGTGGCACTTGAACTGGTGACAGCAGGTCCCTTTGCATGTGTCGAGGGCAGGAAGGCAGAATGTAGGCTTTTCTCTCTGATGCTCTAAATTTCACCAGCTGCATAGCAAACACAAGGCACTGCAGAGAGCAGTTTGCACCCTGGCTCAAGGGCTGCTCACCCGGGCAGGGCACTGCCAGCCTGCTGGGGCCATGAGGCCAGGAGAGCTGTGAATCCCCACCCCAGGAGCATGTCGGATGCTTGTCTCTTCTAGCACTCTTCATCTCAATTAAGGCAGGATGAAACGGGACCTTGAGCAGCAAACGTGCGAGGGGTAACTTGAGATAAATGCGCAGCTGCACAGATCTCCTGAAAGGGGGTGAGTTGCACATTTTGCAATTAGGGTGAGCTAATTGTATGTGCACAGGCAGTTGCCACAGCTCAGCTGATGGGTGGTAACTTATTAAACCACAGTAATGTGAGCACTTTTGAGTCATGAAACCATACCCAAAGTGCTTGCAGACTCAGGGCCTCAGAACCCATTGCCCTCCCATTCCCTTGCACCGTCATCTTGAGGACAGGGAGAGGAATTGAAAACCTGCACTGTATATTCTGATGCAAGATGAATTTCTCAAGGGATTCTTGGATTTCTAGCCAGAATTTCAAAGAATTTAACAATGTTTTCTTTTTAAATGACCATGAATCAAAATATTCATTTTAAGTGGGAATGTTTGGGAAAGAAAGAGTTCTGGAAATTTTCAGCATAAACACTAGTTCTTGTAAAAAGACATGAAGAGTGATATTCAGAAGGCCTAAATCTCCCCCAGGTCTCTGAGCCTTCTGTTTCTTTAGCTAGAAATCTCTGCAAGCCTTGAGCCATCCAGAAGGGAACCTGTCCAATTTGGTGGAACTGTGGCTGGACTTGCTAGTTTCTAGGAAGCTTGAGGAGAAAATTATCATCTGCCAAATACTTTCACTGCTCTGCAATTTCCTCATTAGTTTTCTGTACACGTGCATGTGACCTGACAAACAGAGTTCAAATCAGCCAGGGGTCGGTTTGTTTATTTTCAGAATCTTCCTGATGCCAACCCTGTTAGCAACACTGATGAAGTGAGCTTTGACCAGGATAGCATAGCTCAGATTCCGGCCCTGGTGATGTCAATGGGATCTTCCTATGGATCTTCAGATCAGGATTTCAAAACACTGAGCTGCCCATAAATGAGGGTTTAGAGATTCTTTGGGGAAGCTTTTCTTCTAAATGACTTTTTATTAAACTGGAGATAAAACCATTTGTGCCATTAAACCATTAATGCATTGCTGAAAAAACTGGAACTCATGCCCTGTAATAGGGTATTTTTTGTGTGTGAGAGCAAATGAAGTGAACTAATAGAAACAACTGTAAAAAGCCTAAATGGTGGGAAATAACAAAACAGTCCCTTGCAGCTGGGGCAGCAGGGGCCTGGGCTCCAGCGGGTGGCTGTCACACCAAAGTGCATGGGGGTGGTGGCACCACTTTGTGCTCTGCAAACTGGGGCAATCTCAGGGCTGCAGCTGCCTCCTCACAGGTTTCCTCCCCCAGCCTCTCTGCTGCCTTCATGTCTCCCCTCCAAGAGGATACCATTAGAAAAATAGCCAAAAAGTCTCATTTCATAGGAGTTCTTCAGCTTTCTGTCCTTCCCTATGACGGGTGGCACCACCAACAGTGGATGCACGCTCACTGGAAACTGGAGTAGGAACGTGTATAACACCTTTGTGTGCATTCCCTCTGTTTATTTGCTGCCTGCTGTTATGCTCAGTGTTGCCCTGGAGATGACAACATTTCAGCAAACACCACAGTGTTGTGCTCCCAGCAGAGCCCTTTTCCCTCTTCACTCAAGGGACAGAGTCGCACTTGAAAAAAGAAAGCAGGTATCTAGGGCTGGCTGGACCTTCACGGCACTTTTTTACTATTTCTAAATAACTCCTAAGCTAAGACATCCCATGCAAAATTTCAACCCAGGGCAGCTGTCTGTGTTCACACAAAGAACCAATGAGTAAGTTTTTTGAGGTAGTCTTAATTGTAGTTGGGAGAATGAAACCAGTGTAACATTTCAAGTGTGAACATAAAATATGGCAAATCAATCACAGTATGGAACCACATTTGGAAAGTATTCAGCTGATGATGTTCCTGATCACACGTTAACAATATTTTTAAAATAATTAAAAAAAAAAATTATAATCACATGTGGAAATTTTCTCTTCCAGCCAATGGAAAGAGATACTTTTTTATCTCATAGTCTACAAAATTCCCTCACCTACTACCCAAATCACAGTTAAAAGGAGCTTAATTTATCCCTTTAAAAAAAAATTTACAAGCCCTTATTCCTGCTCAGCAATCACACAGACATTAAATCTTATTGCAGAAAGGGGAAGGGGGGGGCAATGTGTCTTTTCAGCATTACAGCTGCAGCTGTTTGACAGAAGTAAGTGACTTCATAAACCATCCTGATTTGGCAGTAGAAGAGCAGAGTTTTATGCTGTCTGCTGCACAGTCACGGGGCTGGGAAAGCTCTGCAAAGCAATCTTCACAAATGTTTCACCTCAGTTTATAAATACCTTTGCTTCACCGTGTTAATGCCTCTTCTGCTTTGCTTTCCAGTCACCACCACTGGATCATCTACCAAAACCTTTTATTGCTTTAAAGTGATTGATCCCACTGGACCCACATATTTTTCTTCTTCTTTTTCTTTGTCTTTTTTTTTTTTTTTACCTTTTCTCAACAGAAGATACTGAACTTACACCTCTCCATTGGTTAATTTATGGTAAAATTCAGTAAAAATCTAACAGACTGTCTTTATTTGCAACATAATCAGAGTGTATACCTTCTCATGAAAGAGTCCATACTTAAGCACTGTTTCCTCTGTCTCTCTCAAGTGCTCACTCAATAAAGAATTACTTGAAAACACATTTTCCTGAACTGTGATGAAAACAGAGAGATTTCTGATGGTTGTCTTCTCAGCCTCCACATTTCTGTATTCATTTCAAGACCCTATTATTTAGGAATGAATTCCTGCTCCTCCAGAGCAACTTCTGGAGACATTCCCAGCTCCTAATAACATGATTTTGGTATGAGTTTGATATGAGAAGGCTATTCACTACTTTGCAGGAACACCATTTCCTCTGGGAAATCTTCACTGATGTAAAGTCAGCAGGAGCTCTCACTACAGTGAAATCTCCAGGATTCACCTTTCAAGGTATCTGTGATTTTTATAGGAGTGTTACAGCTCATAAGCTCTGCTCGTTCCCTGGGCAAGCAGCCTGCTCCTTCACATTGCCAGGGGATTTTGCAGGATTTGTCTCAGAGCACATCGGACCGGAATGTAAGAATCTGAGGGAAAAACTGCCAATGAACAAATGAGTTTCTCAATGATGGTCTTCAAACACTGGTGAGCTTCAAGTAAGTCTTTCTCAAATTGTTGTCCCTCTCTTTGTAAAGCTGTGTTACTACAGATGTTTCTTAACTCAGTGCTATCCTAAAAGAACTAGCAAAAAGAAATGAGGAAAAAATACTGCTCCACAAGCATTCTGGGCATGATTTTCTAAGCAGAAATTTCCTAATTATGCATGTTTTCTGATTTAGTGGGAAAGATCTTCAGGTTTGAGATAAATGTATGTAACCATTAAATAACCACTGCAAGATGTCTTGGCAAGAAGCCGTGGATAGCAATTTCATCTTCTCAGTATCAATGGGCACCTACTTCTCCAGGCCTCAACAATTACTTAAAAAAAAAAAAAAAAGTAATTATTTCTGCCAGACAGATCTTTTGCATCTGTCCTCAAGCAATTTAATTCACTCTACCCTATCAGGCAGGGGTAGGACCTCAGGGAAATGTTATATCCAGAGGTGTCTCAATGGTTCCTGAGGGGAATTTATGACAGCAGCCCTTGCTGAAGCATCACTTCCATGCAGTGTTCCTCATCTGTGATGTGAATGTGATCACCAGTGAGGCAGGTGAACTCAACAGCTCTGCCCATTGCACACCATAACAAATTCTGATGGCTTCCCAGTCCCCCAGACGTGGCATGGCCTGCAGCATGGAGAGCACTGCCCTAATAGCTGCCCGTGATGGGGAAATGCTCTGCATGGGATAAATGCATTCCTTAATGCAGTCAAACTAACGTTGTGTGTTGAAGCTCATGGAACCCCTTGACCTCTGTGTTTAGAAATAAAAGCCAAGTGGAGCCAGTTTTTCCCTAAGGATGTGTAGTGCTGCTGCGTGTGGCAGGGGCAGCCTTCTCCCTGCCACTGACCTCCAGCATTGGTTTGTGAGTACTGTAAGGCAGTGCCCATTTATACTATGACTAAAGGAAAACATTCCCTTTTGCCTCTGTCTGCTCCCATCCCTCCCTAAAAGAGCTCCCTTTGACCTAGAAGATCCCAGGTTCATAAAAGCAAAAAGGATTTGCAGTTAAGGATGAAAATGCAATTTAACATCAAAACCAGTGCTGAGTGGCTGCCCCAGCCAGCAGATAGAAGGCATTTGTTATGGCAGCTCTGGAACTGGCCATCCAAAACCTCTTTGGTATTGTATGGTAGCACTTGTAGGTCTGCTGTAGGCAAGGTGAACTCACTGCTCTGGTATGTCCCTGTGCCGAAAAGCCAGGGAGTCCTGAGTCAGGAGCTTAGCTGAAAAGCAGCCTTTTTCACATATATTTCCAAAGTTTCCTTTTTCAGAAAGATTTTGATGTTTCCTTTGAAGGTCACCTTTCAAATCTGTTCTGTAAAGTTGCCTTAGGTATAAAATCCTTACTCAAATATATTTAAAGGTCAAATAAATTGCACTAAGTAAACAAGCTGGCTTTGCTAGCTTTTGCAGGTGTCCAGCACATGGGAGTGTTAGGATACATGACAGAGAACAAAAACTTAACTTATTTATCTCCTTTCAGTAAAAGTGGGCAGTAACTAACTGAAGAAAAAGTTTCAGACTAAAAAATTCTTTCCATTTTGGCTTCAGGAAATAGGCCCCTTGTGAGCTGAACTGATAGAGAGCAACAGCTCCTGTGGTACTTTGCCATTTAAGAGAGGGTAACAGGAATATTTGCAGTAATTTAATTTTAAGTGTTTTCAATTGCAGGACAGGAGCAGATCCTCCCTGCAGCTTTCATTTGTCAAGATCCATATGTTTAGACAGATGAGTTAATAAAGAACCTCCCCCAGAATAAAAACAACATGGCCTACTAGTTTCAAGGCTAATTTACGGCTTAAAATTTTCCACTGCTCTGGGACTGTTTCATGCAGTTGTCATTCAGTGGTAAGCCGAAGTTTCAGGATGTTTCTGATGGCCCAGCTTTTATTTTTGAACCTTAACATAAAATTGATACTATCCAGCAGCTTGCTCCGCGTTTATGAAGAAGCCACTTTTATAAAGGCTTCCTTGGAGAAGACACAAACGGTTTTCTTCCATCTTTTGTTTTATTCAGAGGCACCAACCTGACCCATCAAACAGATTCCTACAGCTGGCTGTTACAGACAGCTGCCTTTTTCTTCAGCACACTCAGATTCTAGACCCAGGCCTGCTGCCAACCCTCAACATTTTTTCTTAATCTCCATGTGTCCTGGTAGACAAAATTTCCACTGAAGGCAGAGTGGCAGCGGTGGTGCCCTGGTCCAGGTGCTGGATGCACTCCACGACTGGCGGGCCAAAATCTGGGAGTCATGGCTGGAGTGCCAGAGCTCCTGATGTCCATTTCTGGTAATTCAGGACTACCACCCCCACTGACCTATTTTATATTTTTCCAATATAAACTCTCAGCATAGCTCAACTTCTGGAAGGATAAAATGGCCATTTTAGAAAATGATTCCTGTGGCATTCCTTGGGTACATGAAAGTCTAAGCTGAAACTTTTTCCCAGAGGCTCTGCATGGGGTCAGTGGGGAGCAATAGGAATAGTTTATGTGACCCAGCCTAGATGGCTGCTGTAGGAGGAACTGAATCTGGAGTGTCTCTTTCTCTGTGATGATCCTAAAGGGAAACATGGTTTGAGCAGCTCAGTCCTCAGGAAACATCATGAGACAGATAAGCCCCACTTCAAGTCCGTATTCGTCTCTCAGCATCTGTTTTCTAAAAAGGTTGCATTTGGAAGATATCTCCTAAGATATATACCACTGAGAGTGGTGGAGTTTTTAATAATTTCTTGTAAAGTTACGGTTCCTGTGGAAAAAAATAAGGCCCCCAAGCCCCTCATGTAGTTTGTTCTGCAGTTTCTAACTGGAAAGCCTTTTTCTAACACAGCAGGTGCAGATTCATGCAGAGTGCAGGACTATTATGTTAATAAAATGGAATCACCTAAGCGTATTTCCTCTGAGCTTCCAGAAAGATCTTGGAAACATATCCTTACCTGAAAAAGTTCAAATTGTTCATTTGTCAGTATTCAAGAAAAAAAAAATACCCACACAAACAAGTATTGATGCCTACAGCTTGAAATAACTTTATGGAGGGTGAGGCAATTTTTTCCAGCATCACTCTTCATATTAATTACTTTAAAAAATGAACATTCAAAGCTATTGGGTCCAGGAACAGCTTCATATTATCAGTGGCTGCAAAATGAAAAACGTGCATGTTGGCACATTTGTTCAATCTGTGGTGGCAAGCAGGGACTCTCCTTCTGTTTTATGTAAATTTTAATGAAAGCAATTTATCTTGTTTCCGCCAACCCAATGCCATTATTTATGAATCAGTCATCAGATCTCCTGCATAAAGAAGAATGAGTTAGGTTGGTACTGAGAACCAATCTCTGATTTGTGGCAGGAAATCAGCAACCAGAAAACAAGCTTATTAACTACCATTAGAAATGTCATCTAGCAACTGCCACCATTGAATTCCATATACGCCACCCAAAACGGGCGAATCCCCAGGGTGGAAAGCCCTGGGCTTCTGCTACGTGAGCAGCTAGCACAGCTGCCTGGCTGCACCAGCCCTCGCTGGTCTCCTGAGGATATCTCCAGGTCTTCAGGTCACCTGTGGCCAAAGCCAGCAATGCCTGATGACGTGCTGCTGTTTGGCCTTCAGTGAACTTGCGGGTTCTGTTTTGTTCCCTAGGGATGGGTCTCTCTCCAGCTGGAAAACAAAGCCTGTGTCTGGCACCGCTCTGGCAGACTTAGCAGGGGCAATGCACTGTCCCCCTGCCCCCCTGCCTGCCTGCCTGCAAGGAACCTGGCAGAGCTGCCTCCGCCATCACTTGAGTCCTGGTGATGTGACTCACTCTCAGTACAAACTAAGTGCTACTGGCCTGATTTCACAGCAACTGCACTGTTTCACCTGGATGGAAGATCTGGGGCAAGGGAACTACAGGTGGATGTGTGTGTCTGGCAATGCTGCTCCTTTTGTCTAGGAGTGCCGAGTCTTCTGCCCTGACCTTTCTCTGTGCTGGGCAGAGCAGCAGCACCATAGCATAGGGGCAGGAGAACTTGCACTGTCAGAAGGTTTTTTATTATCCCTGTCTGCCAATCTGGCACCTTTTAAGGACACTATTTTCTTTTCCTCCTTAAAGAAAACACCATGAATGTTTTGCAATTGGGATGGCTATTTTACCTTGGTGTGATTTATGTTCCATTCCCTTCTGGCTGCCATTGAGATTGGCCTAGTCTTACCCACTACACATTTCTGATTTAGAGCCACCCTCACAACCCTTTGCTGCAACTTCAGTGCAAGAGACAGGATGTTATCAAAAAGCTGCATAACTGCACCTGAGCACAGCCAGGGCAAGCCACACACTGCTATTTTGGGAAGCTTTTATACCTTGTATTTTTCCTTTTCAAAAGCACTCGTATTGCTGCTTAAAATACAGAATCTATTTTTAAAATAGGCTGTTCTGTTCACCTTAGCAGTGTGTAATTACAGGAGAGAGACAGCACGGGCATTAATACAGGGCGCCTTTGTGGGGGCAGGAGGCACGAGGAGTTCACTTGTGGGTGTGATGCCAGCAATCAGCTGGGTAGACAGCGGGGTGAAGGGGTCACTTGGTCCCGGGATGGGGGAAAGGGGCCCCTTGCCCTTCCCCATCTCCCATCTCCCCTTTGGCTAAGCCATCTCTACAGTTGTACTGCAAACTCAGTAACAACACACTCACTGTCAATAGTAAAGTTTGCTCCAAGTTGTTGTGACGGTGTCACTTTTCATCAATTGCTGAGGACTAGCACTGTAATGTGCACTGGAGTGTAGCACAAAGTGTTGCTGTCAGTACCTACAGAGGATGAGCTATTTCAATGTGTTCTTCCCATTCCTTGATTCTATATTTTCTTCAAGACTGTGTCTGTGTTTTGGGACTCTTTTATAGAGTGATTTTTTTTGAACCCATTCAGCTGCTAAACCAACTAATTCGGGGAAAACAAGGAACGACCTCAAAACAAAGGGATAACAGGAAAATCAGGTTTCCCAAGAAGTAACTGAAAGAGATGTAACTGTAGCAATAAATGAGAAGTGGAGTACTTCTCCAAATACTGACTCCTACCATGAGCCATAAACATGGAGCTTTTCTTCAAAAACAATGAGTGGAGGAACATATTATCAAGGGCTGCCATTTTGAAGGGACTCTGGCCAATTCATCATCTCAGTGCTTACCTTTAAGGGCTTGTTTACTGGAATTTACAAACAGGTTTTAATATAAATGGATCCCTTGCATCCAATTTACCTCAAATTCAAATCTGCAGCAGCGAAATTACTTGCAATTAAAGGTGTTAGTTACCTATGACACAGTGTTTGAGGAAACCTATTGTAGACTGTATGTACTCTCACTGAAGAAGGATTGGGATGGAAAGTCCCAGGGCTCAACAGTTCATGACAATGGGAAAATAAGACCTAACTTATCTTCAAGCAGAATACAAAAATCAGAACCCAGAGTAAACCATAGTCTCAGTGGTATCTAAACTTATGCTTTCGTGCAAGTAGATATTAAAGCTGTTCTGGGAAAGAAGAGGAAGAAAATAAAACCTTAATTGAGATGGCTGTATTTCATCAAGCTAGCAAAATCCAGATGTCATTAGCCTTGTTTATTTTAAGTTATGAGCAACAAAGAAGTTACTGGAAAATTAGTATTGCAGAACTCCAATCTGTCACTATTGTCTCATTTTTAAGAGTTATGTCTGACTATTTAATTTGATTTCTTAACACACTCTTTTTAGTTTCCACTATCATCCTTTCCACCTCAGCACGTATTTATTTCTAGTGGACTCTCAGGTGGGTCTTTCTGGAGACTGAAAATATTTGGGTCCAAATGTTTAAAGGTGCTACTGATTCTTGATAACTGAGCTTATGAGTGAGTTGTATCTTGATTTGAGATAGCTTGAATTTAATTTTTAATGAATTATGAACAATCACAGAGCTGGACATAGTACACATGAAAACAGCATCCTGCATTATATCAAGTTCATCACCCAGATACTGAGAAACAAAAAGACATAGCAAAACTTCATTCACAAATATTCATCCACCAGATTAGACTTTAAAGTGGCTATGTCTTTGCTGCTTCAATATGCCCCAGTTTTCCACATTGTACTAATCTTTACTAAGAAAGTTGGCATAGAAGCAAAAGCAAATTCTAGTTTTAGCTCACCCAGCCCAGCAATTTGTGTCTACTACTGATGGTGTTTCTGTGGCATGCACTTTTGGTACTAAAAATTTGACAAGAACTGCTATCTTGTTCTACGTGGTAAACCCAAGATATAATAAGGTAAAAACCTTTTGGACAATGCCAATGCAAACTGACTGGGGACAAGATGTTGGAGAGATACTGGACTTGAACAATTAAACCCATGAATTGCAAGCCCATACCTAGGCTTTTTCTTAGACTTCTTCCTGGGCTAATATGCATAACAATTTTATTTATTGGAAAATTGAGTATTTTTCCGAGCATACGTTCATTTCACCTCTTATGCTGGATATATTGTGTGTTAGTTTTGAACAATTCTGAGCTCTGTGGGTCAGCCATATTCCACTTGCAGGTTACAACTCTGCATCTTGTGTTGCTTTTTGGCTCCTTGAGGACTGGAGAATAGCTTCACAGTTTAAGACTTTATGTGCATTTCTAGAAATTTAGACATATGAAACTGGCTTCTGAAAAAGCTCTAAATAATCTTTCCAGGCTACTGAGCATGTCAGTAAGCCTTCATTCTGCCAAAAAAGCTTTTTTATCCCCTGAACTCCTGTGATGCAACTGCACTTAACTGTCAAGTAGTTTTCTGTTTTACAGGTTTTAGACTTAAATTACTTAACTGAAAATTACTGTAATTGAAACTCTTGCAGTTCACATGGCAAGACCCAGCATGTGCAATTATGAGTGCAGTCCGCTGCCATTCTGTCAGAAACCCAAGATCAGTGTACTTCTTTTCTCTCTCTTACTTAGGCATGGGTGAGGAGGAAGAGGATTCTGCTGTAGGAGAGGAAACAGGAGATGTTGTACATGTAGAAGATGGGAAGTTGCTTCTGTTAATAGGGACATCTTTCTGTGCAGAGCCATCCCTTGAAGTATTTCACATCTCTGCAGCCTTGGCTGGGCCAGCCTGCCTGGCTGGGGCTCACCAGGGCTGAGAGGTATGTCTCCACTCTCTTCTCCTTCCTTAGGGCTCTTCCCCAGAGCTTTTCTCTCTTCTTCCAGACCCTGAGCCCCACCATGCTCGACAACTGCCCCTCCTCTCCCGGTCTGTGCTAGCTGGGCCAGACCTGCTGGTGCTGGAGGTTTGGGTGTGGGAAGGCTGTGGGGGCCGTGGGGAATTTGGGGGGCTGCAGAGCCCAGAGGAGGAGGAGAGGTCCTGCCTGGTACCTGATGGATGCAGGCAGAGCACCCAAACCAGCCATCAGCATTCCCACCTCTCTTCCTGCTCCAGACCTGGGTGAGGCCTTTTTAATCCAGTTTGGCCCTTTCTCTCCTTCTCCCCTCTTGTCTCTGGCTCTGTGCTGGGTAGCCACCTGCCCCACCTGCCTCTCCAACACCCCCTGGCAGGTTGAAAGCTGCAGGTCCCTGGGAGGAACACGCAAGAGAGTCCAGAGCTTGGGATTGCCAAGCCTGCTGCACAAGGCAGCGTAAATCCTCCCGTGGTCCCTGCTGGGAGTGGGCTTGCCCTGGTTGGCCCAGTCAAGGGGCTGAGGGGCACGTGGAGTCAGCCTCTGAAGGCTGCATTATAAACCTTGGTGCCAAAGGATTTTACAGGGTGTTTCAGTGTGTAATTTAAAATGAGAGCAAGGGCCAGGAGCAAAGTCCTTCATTCCACACCCCTCCTAGTTTTGGGGATGGATCTGGTTGATATTCCTGCATCCCATGCCAGGTACCTCCCAGTGACACACACACGGAGAGGCAGAGATACCGGGAAATGCCTAGATGGGTCTAGCCATCAGGGTTTCCATCAGAAAGGCTGATGATAAGCCAAAACTTCTCAGACTACCTCCAGTTTTATTACTATTATTATTATTCACAACCCCAAAATGCATCAAATGCATCCAAACCTGTCAAGCTGAGAGTATCACATTTGGAGCATGGAAAAAAAAAGTCTCAAGTAGGAAAACAGTGGGTTGGAAATGGGAAGGTTGAATGAGCCCCACCTGAAATAACTCAAAAAAAGTATTTTTGGCTTTAGCAAGTCAGCCAGAAGGATCCTATATGTTTTTGTATATAGTTCCCAGAGGACTTAGAACTGTAAGATTTGATGCTAAACCTATTTCTGTGCTGTGAAACCAAGGACAGCTGTACAAATATTTGCTGTTTTTAATTAAACCTAACATTGCTACTTCCTTCATTTAAGTTAGGTCAAAGGACTGGCAATTTTATGCTTTGATAGATGAAGAAAAACAGTTGTGGGTGTTGT
The DNA here is from genome assembly GCA_039654755.1 of Calcarius lapponicus. Taxonomy (NCBI): domain Eukaryota; kingdom Metazoa; phylum Chordata; class Aves; order Passeriformes; family Fringillidae; genus Calcarius; species Calcarius lapponicus. Next base: position 38,533,505 of record CM077462.1, on the reverse strand, counting down.
GTTTTAGAAATATGTTATAAAATAAGAAGTCTGAGGGAAAAGGCCTCTGAGGCTATAATAGCTCTACCCTTGTGCTTTCTTCTCAGAGATGTTTTTCTTGTCCAATATTTTGCCTTATCCATATAGCAACTCTTTCTGGTGTAATTCTGCTCATTACTTTTCCTTGAAAGACTTTTACTTAAACTTTCCTTACACTCCCTAGTTAAACTTTAGATAACATTCTCTCAGTGTTTTTCATAAATGTAGATAAATCTGCTTTGTCTGGGGGAAATTAAGAGGGGCATGCCAGGTCCCAAACCCTTTAGATGAGCCCTCACCAAACTATATTGCTTCAATCACTCAGCAGAATTTCTCACAATAATTCCAACTGGAGAAGTGCTGGTCTTTCTCCTGCTCTGTAGAGATGAGATTTATTGTCACTGTTTCTTCCAAAATCAGGGCTAGATTATAAACTATCTGCTCAGAGACCATTTTTTGGTTTCACAGCTAAGACCAAAGAGCAGTGAGCTGCAACCAACAGAGGAAAGTTCTTGTTTCAGCTCCACGGTATGTTGCTTGTCCTGGGGTGAGTCCCTCAGTCTTTCACTGTGGCAAATGAGGACAATGATGTTGACTCCCGTGGTGACCTGTTTTAGGACCTGTACAGTGAAAATGTCAGGTATTACAATTCAGCAGGCTTTTAGAAGAAGGTGACAATGACTTAGTATTAAGCAGTTGTCTTTTTGTCAAAAATTCTGCATTGATAAACATGCACTGTCTGTTGGAGAATGGCCATTTTCATAATTTTTTGTTTAAAAATCAGGAAAAAATGCTTAGAAAGTCAGAATAATGCCTTAACACACAGGCATATATTCTAAAGATTTTTTAGATTGCTTTTAAGTCAAGGGATAGACAAAAGGTACCAAGGAGGAGTAAGATAAGTGTTTATCTTGTGTTGATCCATATTTTGTCTTTTGTATTGCTTTAGATTTTCATTTACAAAAAAAAATTTTGATATTTCAATTCTCATTCTAGTGAAAAACCTCATATTTTTGTGTGGGGAGGAAAAAAGCATCATTTCTTCCCCTCTGCTATAACAATGAAGAGAAATGAGAAATTTTCCTTTCTGCCTAGTTTTTTATTTCTGCTTTAAAATCACATCTGATTGTGCTAAGTGAAATCAGCATTATAGGATTTAATGGTCTTCAGTATGTTTTCAGTAAAGCTTGTTGTTATTATTATTAATATTACCATTATATCACTACTGCCAGCAGTTTTACTGTTGCTGTTGTTGTGGTGCTGAGCATTAGTGTTGATGTTAGAAGAAAACAGTTGTTTTCCTAAAGATGTAAACCTCATCTATCAGTTGATAAACATTTGTCAGCAGATGGATATCTGTTCCTTCCTCTTGAGGACTATCAGACTGGCCTGGCATGCATGCTGGACCCATGTCAGGCACTCAGACCAAAGTGCAAATGTGCTAGATAGTGAATAACAGGTACAGGAGTAGGGAGAAAAACATGCACATTTGCAGATTATCAGCTTGATCTCTTCCTAAGTGCTAGAAGTATGATCTTCCTAGGTGGTCTAAAGTCTTGGGCAGGATTAACATTTTTATAATACCCTTTTGAATACAGAAACCTAAAAATCTTCAAACCATTTAACAAACTTGTATCAGGAATTTGTGTAAGAAATACTATATAAGGCCAACTGCAAAAATGAGAAGTGGAAGTGTGTCTTTATTTCCAACATCTGCCTCCCTTCCAACATCTGTTTCTTTTTAATCTGTGTACCCTGTGGAGTCCTGCATACACTGAGCAATTGGTGAAGTAGAGAGTAAAGAGGAGATATATCCTGACTTCATGCTAAAGAAATCATATGCAGTGACATCTACCTTTGTTACCACTAGCACCTCTCGCCTCACAACTAAAACCTTGGCAGAATGGGTCAGCTGACTGGTTTTAGCAGGGTTCCAGTGTGTGTCCATAAGCCCAGAGGTTCTCTTCCTGGCACTGCTGCTGTTCCATCTGCATTGCTGTGCTTGCCTGAAGGGGCAAAAGTGGACATAGGAGCTCCCCACTCCAGGACATAAAGGGAACAGCCAAGTTTTTCCCCTCTGTATTTGTGCTATAACTGAAAGTATTTCTATATTCAATGAGTTTTTCTCAATGACTTAACCATCCTTTTAGAAAAATAAGATGAATAGCTGCTTATTTTAATCTGGCAGCACTTTGAGCAAATACAGCATTTTTTCTGTCTCATGTAGCTCAAGGCTGAAAACCCAAAGAGCAAGAAAACTCCTCTTCCCCCCCTGCCCTTCCAAAATGAAAGTCAAGATTCTGTGGGATTCAGCACAATCCATGGGATTTATGTTGCACCTGTTGAATTCTCATAAGAAGTATCAATTAAAATACTGTGACTTTGGAAGGAACATAGGAAATCTGTGGGGAGACTCAAACTCCGTGGCTTTCCTGCACCTGCAGCAGTGTGCCGTCCCTGCTCGGTGCCTCTTGGACAAGGAGGGGCTGCTGGGCTGGTGCCACGTGCCACTCCTTTTCCATTGGCACATGGGAGGAGCCCATTTCCCCCACCTGCGCCCTGCTCACTGCTGCTTGTTTGGGTTGGCACGCACTGAAGGTATCGGGACTATGAGGCCTTGCAGACATAGTGCTGGCGCGTTTGGTGGCATGGATTTGGGATGCTCTCCCTACCCTTGAGTGTCTGGACTGTGAGCCAGGGAGGGGAGGCTGAGATTTTGTAGCAGTTGGCTCCAAAGCCCAGTCCAACCTGATACTAATTTTAAAAAAGCTTGAGTGGCTGTGAGTCAGTAAGCCTTTGTTCCCCAGCTGGTGATAGTAGTATTTAGCAGGAATGGTTGGGTTCTGCGCTGCTGTTGGTTGTTGCTGCTGCTCTTTGCACATTACAGTGCTGGTGGTAGGGCCCTGAGGACACAGGACCTTGGGGAGTACTTATGCTCAGGAGAGACTCTGTTTCCAGGAAATGTGCTACATGTCCTCCCAGAATTCTGCAGTTCTAATTTGGACTTGATTAGGTTGTCCTAACTCTTTCCCTTCCCTTCCCTTCCCTTCCCTTCCCTTCCCTTCCCTTCCCTTCCCTTCCCTTCCCTTCCCTTCCCTTCCCTTCCCTTCCCTTCCCTTCCCTTCCCTTCCCTTCCCTTCCCTTCCCTTCCCTTCCCTTCCCTTCCCTTCCCTTCCCTTCCCCACCATCATTCCACAAAGAGGGGTGGAGCTGCTGCTGCCCAGCGCGGAGGTGCTGGGGATTGCTTTGCTGCTGTGCAACTGCCCTTGGAGATAAGCCTGTAGGAATTCATCCAGAGAAACACCTGCCTAGCGCATATTAACAGAGCTTAGGCATAAGCCAGGTGCTGAACAATTACAGATGCTCCAGAGAATTTCAGAGACCCAGTAAAATGCTTATGGAAAAACAAGCAGAGGCTTTCAGGAACGTGGCTTTGAGCACAGACATAATTTCTGCCATCTACTTGTCCATTGCTTCGGCTGGATATTGACTTGCTTGTTGAGTTACTCTGTTAGATCAGAGTAACCTGAGCCCACATTCTGACTCCCAGAGTCACAGGGAGTGTGTTTTCCCTCGGTGTTTTCCCTGGATCAGGCTCATCCCTAGCATTTTGGTTGCACTCATCTTGCAGGTGTCCCCAAAACAGGCAACTCATCTCCCTGAATTGTGGCAATGGGGGATCACCTTTGTGATCTCCCCCAGGGAAAAAGACAATGTCCTCATTGTGCTGCTTGTTGATGAACGAGAAGAGGCAAGTAAGCTATAAAGTGCTTCCACAGTCTCTGACCTTTCTCAACTAGAGGCATTTTCCTGTGCCTGTGACAGTTTCTCCTGTTCAGTAACCCATAGTAGATCCTTTCCAAGTGCCTGTCCCTTTAAACCTGTGCAGAGACAATGTCTTTTGGCAACAAAGTCATGCCCGCTGGTTACTTGAGGAATCACTTTATGTTGTTTTCAGCCTTGCTCCCTTATAGCACGTGTCTTGTACTGAAAGGGACAAGTCAATAGTCCGTCGACAGCATTTTGCAGATCTCTTTTGCCTAGTGCTCCTTTCCAGCCTCTTCCCATTCTCCTGCTACAGGTTAGTGTCCCCACAGAAGGCCAGCTGGGATTGTCCCTTCTCCTGAAAGCATGGACTCAGCCCAGCTCACCCACAGATCCATGAACAGCGGAAGGAGCGTGGGTGGCTCAGCGCTGGTGTGCTGCACACAGCCCGCGTGGCCGGCTCTGCTGGCTCAGCCCTGGGCTCTGGCTCTGCAGCAAAGGCCAGGCACAGCTGCTGGGTGCTGCAGCCTCTTCCACCCCTGTGGCTCCTCTTGTGGGGAGCACTTGACCAGACTTAGGTGTGTGTTTCTAGGATACAAACACAACAATATTTTCAGTCTCATATGTGTCATTCTGGGGAGACATTTTGCCCTCAGAACCGGCCTTTTTATATAACACCAACTAAATACATATTGCGCCTAAGTGGAGATACTCTGTTAGAAATAAATGTGCTTATAAGCATTTGGAAGCGTAAAGGTGATATTTATAAAGTGACCAGAACACCCACTATGTGCTGCATGAGCCAGTGAAAATAACAGCTGCTGAGTTTTATCAGCTTTAGAGCACCACAGGAGCAGCGCACAGAGTGGTTCATCTGTGATGTGTCAGTGCTGAGCACAGCTGACTAATGCACTGCTGTAGCTAAAGACAGTGTAATCATATAGAGACTATAAGTACATGATAAAATGGGTAGCAGTTTTATGGCTTTTCAGATGCTTTATCCTAATATCCACATCTGTACTGTATTTGTGAGGGTAAAAGTAATGAAAATTCCTGCAAGTGAAAATAACTTTATTCTTAAGAGTATATCCAGGGGTGTTGTCTTCCCTCCAGCCCAGTGGTAAACATGTTGATGTTGGAGTGAAGAAAAGGTTCTTATTTGTCCTGGATGAGTGAAGTACAGCTTTATCATTCTGCATTAACTGTTTCATATGCTGTATACACTTTTTTTTAATGACTAACTGGTGGTTCATAAGTCACAGAAACTTTTTCTTTTTTTTAATTCTGAAACCATTAAGAGCTCCACATAAAATCTAGGGTATAAAGTCTAATAGGAGTTAAAGAAAATGCAATTACTTGATGTGAGTCTTTTCTTCTCAGAACAGTTTCCACCATAGAGGGTTATGATTTTTTTAAATTTTCCATGTCTCTGAAAGAGATGTAACTTTCCTTAGGTGCAACATCAGGTAAACTAATGGAAGCTGCAATTCAATGGACACTGAAAGTCAGTATAGAAGGGCATAGATGCAGAAAGACACAGCCCTACCTTCTCACAATCTGGCCTCACATTCCTGCTTGTGCATCACCTCCTCCATCATAGTTGTACAGAGAACTGGAGTGAGAAGCTGATCTAGATTTAAACCTACCCAGCAAAAACACATCAGATGGATTCCCTCCCCAGAAAAGCTAATTTTGCAGATATGGAGGCTGCTGTGCCAGCATAGGGAGGAATGCTGTGAGGCATGAACCAGCGATGGAATATCAGTGATTTCTTCCCTTAGCAGCACTTTTGCCAATTTACAGTGTTCATCAGGCTGTCACCACACTAATCTAAGAGTATAAATATTAATATTAGCCAGTACTAAGTGGGATAGGTATTTATTAATTAAAAACCACAAATAAATATATTTCTGTGTCTTTGGAAGAGGGGCCATGAGAATGGTTTATATTTTTCTGGAAGCCTAAATGCATGTTATTTGGCATGGAAGGGAGTTGCTACAGGCTCAGTCTCACCTGTGCTAGCCATAGTTCACTTTGCAGATGTGCTGAAGGATGTTCAACATGTTAGCAGCAAGTGACTATAATTGGACCTTCTGGGAAACATTATGGGTCACCTAAATTCAGCAAAGAGTCCAGAGGGAGGAAACTGAGCTTAAAAGACCTGGGAGACTTGAGCTTGTGCTGAACACAGGATATCAGGTGGTGGAGGAGGAACTGACTCTGACCGGAGGGGCCTGGAAAGGAGCCTGGCTCGGTAGGGACAGACCTGTAAGGCTCCTAGTGAGGATGTGAGCTGGATAAAAAAGATGGGAGGGAGTTCTCTGAAAAGTTTTGAATTTGCATTAATGAGGCTGGCTTTCAAAGGGGAAAAGTTCTTGGGAAAACAGGAAGAGAAAGAGGTTGAAGCAGAGCCAAAAATTAGGCTGGGTGAACAGCAGAAATCATAAATCTGTGCACAGTTTTTACCTGCTCTTGAAAAATCCCAGTCATGAAAGAAAACCAAACTTTCATGCTTGAGATCTGCACAGCAACACATGAGCAGTTTCTATGGGTGAATGCTCAGCTGAGCAGCTGAACGAGAAGCTGGCTGTTGGTTAAGAGTTAGTGATTGCAAACAGAGAGCTGTTTATGTTCACAGGAGAAGAATGGCATACAAATATCCTACTGTTAAAGAAACAAGGTCGGGTCAGGTGAATAAAAAGGATAAGACATTGTTTGTGTAATAAAAGGGGCTGAGTAAGGACTTCAGAGTGGGGTGTGGATGAAGTTACATAAACAGAACCATTAATAAATCTGCTGTCAGTACTGTACACTTGCCACTTATGCATGTGGGCTGGGCAAGGGGCCAAGTGAGTACACATTCATCTGTAGATTCCTAATATTAGCTGGATAAAACTTGAGTGTACCACTGTAAATGGAGTCCTGTATATTTTCCCTTTCGTCAATGGAAAAAGAGGCAATCTCACATGGGGATATATTCTGTTGTCAAACTCTCACAGAACTCCCAATAAAGGATGTATATATGTGGGTGGCTCAGAGTAGGTGCCTCTTTTCTAGATGGCTGAGTTAGGTAGACGAATCCCAACCAAAGTGAGTGCTTTTCTTCAAAGTCATTGTGGAGTTTTCAAAATGCAAAACTAATGCTTGAGAAGCTGAACGTAACTTGCAGTCGCTAATATTGATCTGTAAGTACATTTCCATCTCCCCAAAATTATTTATTTCTGCATCTACCCATCTTCCATATTTATGATGGCAGCTCCCTCTGGATTTGACCAAAGAGGTATTGTTTTGCTATTGATGCTCCCACGATACATGAGTTCATCCGAGTCTCCTGTTTGAAACAAGCATGCGAGGGGCCAATTCATTGAGCACAATTTATTCCAGATCTTTGCAGAAATATACAATGCTCTTGAGCCTGTACAGATGTGTAGCCAATAGGGAGCTGTTTGGCTACACAAGTTTTTTATATATTTTTCAACTAAATCAGAAATCCAAATGCAAAAGTCAGCACTCGGATGTCTACATGGATTTGTGACTCTCCTGCCTGAGTTGTAAGGTTATAAACCAACGGAGGGATTAAATTCATATGTACATTCTTTTTCTTTATCTGACAGACCTAAGATGAATAATACTGCTCATTTACAGAATTACAGAACATTTAAATGGGAAAGGTTTCTTTAAGCCACTGAGGTAAAACCATGGATCTTTTGAAAGGATTTTGAGAACCTCAGTGTCACCATTTTTCATAGGAAGACATCTCTTCTGCTAACTCTGATGATTTCTTTTGTGTATTTTTCAGAGCCTTGCCCACTCCAGCTTAAAAATACTCAGAAATGGGACATATGCTGGCAATCCTACTAACATAAACCAAAGTTATTTAATAAAACTGTAAAACTGTTCATTTTATCCGGTCCTTTCAGAAAGCCATATGTGAAAGAAAAGGAAGACAGTAGAAAAGTGATGCCATTGGCAGTGAATACACAAACACTCAGGTTGCTTCAACCCACAGAAGTGAGTTCAAGGATTATTATAGCTCAGGATGTACACATCAAATTCCTGAATCCTGCCACACCCATCCCTCTGACCTTAGTGCTGTCCTCATCACAAACCCACCAGCAGCTGGTCAGGTGGCCAGCCAAGTACATGAGAGGTGTGTCACACTTGCTGCCAAGCCCTCATGCCAGAAAGGGGGGTCTGGATTCACCACAGGCAGCCCAGGGCATAAATCTGACCTCACAGTCTTGTTTAAAAACATCACTTGCAGGCTTGGTCTGTACTTTTTTGGAAAGGTTCAGCTGTAAATGTTACACAGGATAATGCTGACACCTGAGGGCAAGATACATGAGGCCTGCAGAAAATCCTGAGCCAAGGTGGCATGGATGCAGTTTGCTTGGGAGAAGGCTTGTCCCTTGCCGTGTAGACTAAAGCCAGTTGGTGCCTGCTAAATGGACACTCTTAACACAGTTAGACCTTTCTCCAGGGTCCAGATTAACAGAAACCAGAGATTATATTTGTTCCAGCTTTCAGATAATGCCCTGATTTCCCTTCAGCTTAGGATGCTTTTGAAATGAGCCCCAGTTTCTCTTGGAATGGTGGTTGATGTCACTGCCAGGCACACATCACAGACCCTACAGCTGGGGCAGGGCTGGTACCTACATTTAGGGTACAGAGGTCAGCAGCCCATGCTGGTGAAGCTTCAGAAAAGACAGTCCCTAAACCCCCAGGCCTCACCATTGCTTAGTCAGAGAAGAAGAAAGACTGTACCTTTCACTAAAGGCTGGAAGAATCCACGATGAAGTGGCAAGGCAAAAATAGGGTCAGTCTGGAAGAAAAGTCTTATATGTGCAGTTAGCTTTTCAGTATAGGAAGAAGTGATGACAGACTGTTTGCTTCCATCCAAATCCCTCTATCATCCAGTCTTGGAGAGGACCAGGGTCTCTACATGGGACACACTATATTTTTAATCCAATTATGTTATAGCTCAGTCCCTTTCCTACAGCTCAAGCTAAAGCACTAATACAATTAGACAGCAACTGGGTTTAACAGCCATAGCCATAAACTTGATGGTTTGCATAATTTAGTTGGGAGTTTCCTTGGAGATTTGCTGAAAATACTGAACTTTGGGGTTTGTTTTTGTTTTTCTTCCAAATGTAGAAATGGAGACTATTACAAAGGCTATAAATACAAACTTGATTTCTCTAGAAAGAGAGGCCTATGCAGTGTGTGTTCTTATTTTGCAAACATGGTCATGAACTGCTATTAAATTCAGCGTGGCTTTGCATCTTAGGGAAGAGCCTGAAGGATTTGGCTTAGATCCATGGAATTGCATGCCAGCCCTTCCACAAATACAGCATTATCAGTTTTCACATTGTATTTTTCAATCAGAGGTGTGGCAATCAAATGTGCAATTTCTATAGATAAACGGAAGAATGTGAATAGAAAAGAAAAAAGAAAAAAGGGAAAAAAGCCCCCCAAACCACAACTGTCAAACTGATGTCCGAAGTCAGGGATGGGCTTACAAGGAAAGGTGAAAATGATATGGCTGTCCTCTTAGCATTATCAACAGCCAGAGGAGCAGCATGACACAAGAGCGCTTGAGTATCTCCATTGCAGGCCCCCTCCTAGATCAGAGCTGTATCTGGCCCTGAAAGTACTTCACAATATAGTCATTGCAAAAGGAAAAAATTCACCTCAATTAACAACTTCCTTGTGTTTTCTGTAGGTGATTTGCTTTTTAATGTCATTATAAGTTAACATCCCACTACTATAATATGAAAATTAACCCAGATTTATTTTTTTTTTCTGCTCTGTTAATTTAATGTAATATGGTTTAGACAGGTAAGCATTTAAAATCATAATTCAATTAAATTACCACTGCTAAGGTATGTCCCTGACCAAAGAGCACTGAGTTCCTTAGAGTAGAAATTTAGACAAAACACGTCTCATTTTTTTTCTGTGGTTCTATTAAGGCAATGTGCCTAAAAGAATCAGATTATATTAGATGTGTTAACAGGATTGTAAACCACATATGCATGTTTTGGTCCTATTAATATAAAGCAAGATGCTGTCATTTTCTTGAATAGTTGAGGAAGTGGTTAATTTTCTTGTGTAGATCTTCATTCATCCATGTTTGAAGTTGTAATGGGCTATTGGACATTTTACAATGAATCCTCTTTATCTTCACTCACCTGAATTCCCCATTCAGAAAGTTAATTGGAAGATGTGAAAAGTCCAGGGGTATAATTTTCCAGGCCAACAAAAGTGAGGGGAGGGGAAAAAAAAAGAAAAAGAAGGAAACTTTTGGTTCTGAAAGAATTAATTTAAACCATTTCTAATTTTACTTACCTATAGATTCATACCATGTGATGGGTTATTTAGAGTTTATATTATGGATGGTTATAGTTACTCAATGAAGGAACATTTGTAAAAAAGACATGCGCTGGATACAATATATACTCTATCTCTTCCCAAGTAGAAAAAACTTGCAGAAATCTTCTCCCTCACCCCTCCCAAAGATCTGGGACTCTCTCCAGGTATCTGTCTGCTTTTGCTCTGAATTTTCCACCCAGAGTTGGTGAAATATATGTAAAGCTAATTCTGTAGGTCATGCTCATGGCAGAGCTAGAACCAGTTAAACAGTGCTCCCAAACCAGACCTAGCAATGTGCTCAGCAGGTGAGTGGGGAACCAGACAGAAGGGCCAGATGGATGTCAGATCCTGTGATTTCATCACTGGCCTCTGCAGAACATGCACTGGCAAATGAGTTTCAGTTTTGGGCCTGAAAAAAGGCAGCAAGGAAGAAATGGTCTGGGTCAGCTGCAGCCTCTAAAGGAGAGTGTGGTGCTGTAAAGGATCCAAAGATCCATCCCCAAAGGGCTGACAGATGAGACACAGGGCTGTAGCAGACCAGCACCTGTCTAGGGCAGCAGCTGGAAACCAAGAGAGCTACAGCAACACATCACAGTCACCATTGCATGGTTTATATTTGAGCAACAATGGGCGTTTATAAGTGTTTTCTTACAGTGCCTTGCACTTCGCTTTTTCAAGTGATTTAAAATAACTTTTAACTGGCTAAATGGATAACCTCAAATGAAATACTTAGTTAGACTTTTCCAAACAAAACCTTTTGTTGTTGTTTGCTTTTTTGTTGTTTGTTTGGGGTTTTTTTCTTCAGCAAAAGCAGTGTTTTCCACTGTAGGTTTTTGCAGAGAGTACTGTTTCTTGTCAGGAAGGTCAGCCCAAGCAAAAATTTCCAACAAGCTCTATGTTGAAAAAGTGGTGGGGTTTTTTCAACCTCTGAGACCCTGAAAAGTACAGTCAGGGCTGCTGTGGCTTTTCACAGCATTTCATACTGACTTGTTTTTCTCACTGTTTATGTAGATAGGGGGCTGCTAAGAAGTCTTTTCTGGACCTTCCCATCTCAGATGTCTGGGACACTTCTTACTCCTTCATTTTGAAATCAGAGTGAAAGGATCTTTTCTCCTCTCTTTTCACTTTCTTTTCATCATGCCAAAAGCTGTCTTGAATTATGCAGCTTTTGTAAAACTCCTTGAAATGTGTTTATATAAGAACAAACCGTAAAAATTGAAGTGAAAGGACCAAATCCAGGGCTGCACTTACTCTCCATTGATGAGGTACTCAGGAAAAGCCTGAATGGCAGCATGTGAATAAGAGTAGAAGAGCGATTAAATTATACTTTAGGGGAGTTGGGGCACCATGGGCAGGCAGTGCAGATTCTGAGCACACTCCCTATGGATCCCATATGTAAAGGTGGACAGTTCATTCACGACACTGACATAAAATAGAGATTGAGTTTCTCACCCACTTTGCATGGCAAACCCATGGTGTAGCTGGCAGCTGTTGCTGTGACAACCATACTTGGGAAACCCCTACAGTTCCAAAGAAAACAGTGCTCCTCCTCTTTTTATAACTGGTTTCCTCATGGCTGGTGCACTGGTGCTGCCCAGCCTGGCATGTGTGCTGGGCCATGGCTGGGGCAGGCTCCGTGTCACAGAATGGGGCCCTGAGCTCTGCGGCACCCAACATAGGAAGGACGTGGACCTGTTGGAGTGGGTGAGAGGAGGGCCACAAAGATGATCAGAGAGCTGAAGCACCTCTCTTACAAGCACAGACTGAGAAAGGTGGGAATGTTCAGCCTGGAGAAATCTCCGGGAGACCTTATAGCTGACTTCCAATACCTAAAAGAGGCCCAGGAGACCTGGGAAAGGGCTTTTTACACAGGCATTTTGTGCTAGGACAAGAGAGAATGGCCTTAAATTGAAACAGGGTAGGTTTAGATTAGATATTAGGAAGACACTTTTTACTGTGAGGTTGGTATGGCCCTGGCACAGATTTCCCAGAGAAGTTGTGAATGCCCCATCCCGGGAAGTTTTCAAGCTTGATAGGGCTTCGACCAACCTGATCTAGTGGAAGGTGTCCTTTCCCATGGCATGGGAGCTGGAACTAGATGACAATTTCCGACCAAACAATTCTATGACTCTATGATTCTTTATCCTTCTGGGAGAGAAGCTTGCAGTCTTACAAATGCCCTCCACAACTATGCCTTGAAGGCCACCAGAGTCCTTTTCTTTAACACCCTTGGGCACTGCCATTGCTGACCAAGTTATAATCATATTTTAATGTTTGTTTGTTTGTTTTTTAACTAAGGTGAAATTACTGGAATTGACTTACTACAAATGCTGCTTTCTGATCAGTCACTGAGCCCCCTCTTTTGCCAGTGTATGGATACAGAGTTTCTAGGTGTTTAAAACATGTAAACCCCAGCGACTTAGGATCTCTCCAGAGAAGACAGATAGTCTAATTGTTCCAATATTAAAACTTATACTTTAAATTGCTAGGGGCAGATCCACAATTTATGGAAACAGATATGCTTGCATAGGTATCTGTGGGAGTTCATGCCAGAGGAGGAACTGGGTCTAGAATTTGATTCATTTTCAAAAGATCCTTAACAAAACAGATCTCAGTTTGTGCTTCTAGGAATGAAGAAAGATATAAATTTAATTTTAAACATGCATTTCATTTATTATCATATTGGAAGTAATCAGGTAACATTTTTGGGGGGTGGATTTTTTGGTCACATTCATTCTGTTCATTCCAAAGATACTGGGAGGTCATCTTTGTAGGAGACCTCTACTGAAAAGCAAAAATGTGTCACAGCAAAAGTCATGAAGCGAAAATAGCCCATCCTCTGATTCTCCCCTATGAAATGACAGCTCAGTCATACCATTTACAGTACTCCCAGAGCCAGGTTACTCCAGGCATTTTGAAGCAAGATACAACTCTGTCTCTTACTTGAATTTACTGCCCAAAAGTAAATCCCATTGGCCAAATCCCCAGCTTCCCACTCCACAAGGCAGCTGTCCTGTTGGGGAGGCCAAAGAAGTAGCTGGCTCTAAGAGCCCAGCTCATGGTTGCCTCGTAGCTACCATGAAGATTTCCTGGAAGACACCTGACTCGTCCTAATCAGTCCCACCCCAAAACCAAACTATGGGGACTGTAAGGGATCTCAGCCTTCTCCTAGGGAAGAGACAGGAGCAGAAAAGAGTTTCATGACTTTCTTGCCCCCACCACGACCTGCTCAGCCCCCCCATGCCACCACAGCACCTTACCAGCACAGGAATGACCCTCCCTGGAACCTCCTCCTTCCTGCCAGGGCTGCTCTATGCAGTGATAAGAAGCTTCCCTACTCTTTACTGACTTATAAACAGAGATAATGCTTGGCTTTATGAATGTGACTTTGCCTGATTTTTGAGATACTGACACAATGCATATTTGCAAAGGCTGTTCCTTCCTCTGGCCATCTGAGTACAGTGTTTGAGAGAGTATTTATGTTTGGATACATAAGATCAAAGACTTAGGCAAACAAAGGCTTCAACAGAAAAATAACAAATAGAAGACACTTGTAAGAGCTGAACACAGTTGAAAGCACAATGAATATGAGGATAAATAGAGGTTCCTGTCAGCTGTATGCTTGAAGGAAGAGATCAGCCACAGACACAACAGACAGGCACAAAGGCAGAGTGCTACAGTGTTTACAGAATCATGTTTGCCGGGGAGTGCCTGAAAGATCTGAGCAGGGTTCTGGGAAAATCTCTGCATAGATGCTCTCAGCCAGCACCAGAAAAGGCAATGAACATTCCTTCTGAGGTCTGGAAGGACCTAGAACAAGCCCCAGAGATTGTGTTTTCTCAACCTGTCAGAGCACAGAGTTAGCAGCTGTGTTTTGCCAGTGTGCTGGCCAGCACAGCCTTTCCCCTCTGGTACCAGGGGACTGTTACTTTTCAACCTGTTTCTGGCTGACAGGCAAGAGATTTCAAAGGACCACTTTCCTGTAAGACAAAAGGGCACGTGGAGTTACTGAGGGATGATGTCAGTGGATTTGCAGCTAATATTTGCATGCTGTCTTTTCCCCATGGTAGCTTACCTCCATCCCAGCAGAGTCTAGTTGCAAGGCAAAGCTGCAATACAATTAAATCACTTAAGGGAGAAATCTCCCCCTGACCCCTACACAGGTTACACTGGCCCTCAGCTATCTTTCAACATAGACACTATTGTTTCATTCTTTCTGAAAAAAAATAGCATAGCAGTTTGATTCTTACCTTTTTTTCCCTGCCAAACCTTCCAATTCATTTGCCCAGAAAGAAAAGGAAAACAAACAAACAAACAAACCCCTAAACAAACAAACAAAGAAACAAAAAACATTGTAAAAACTTCTTTCCTTTAGCTCTAAATAAATATTTCGGAAGTACATGCACCCTAAACCTGTTCTCTGAGATCTCTACTGGCATAAGTACTGGTAAGTTCTAGAAGACGGCATAATTTGGTAATAAATTAGAAAGACATGTAGATAAATGCCTGACTTAATGCACTTTTAAGGTCATAAAGATCAGAGATGGACAATACTACCAGAGCTCATGTTGCAAACAGCAGTAACTGTGTCCACAGAGCAAAATAGTGGAAATAAAGGGACAAGACACACACACGCTGAGAAATCATTGCTGAAACTAATGCCAAATATAACAAATTAGGCATCTTGAAGTAAGACACACAGAAAAAAATAAAATGAGCAGAAAACAGAGTAACTGACATACTGCAGGAATTGTATATTTTTCCCATACAGGTCACATACCTAGGAGCTATGTGCTTTACAGGAATCTGTCAGTTTAGTGCCTTGATGCTGATGGTTCTTATCTCCACACTGCCCGAATGCCTGGTGGTTCTAGTTTGCAGTTCATAAAATCAGTTCTTCTGAGAGCAACATTATTTGTGACCCATTGTGGTTCCAATTTCTATTGTTTTTCCCACTGAAAACATCTAGAAATACATGATGTCATTTTTTGAGGGTGAAACTGTAATAGCTCATCTTTTTTATGCATGTTCACTATATTTTCTTATTGGTTTTCTCAGGGATCTTCTGTTAAATGAAAAATAACAACATAATACAATAGAACAGATACTGTTAAATGTTTATTACTAAGTACTGAAATTTTAAAATGATTGTACAGTTAAGTGTTAGACAGCAGAGAAACCCTGTAGAATATGTGAAGAAGCAAGGCTGGTTTATTGCATACACTTACACAGCATGGCCTCCTCAATATTTCATTTAGAACAGTGGGGACATGGGATATGTACCTCCACAATAAAGATGGGTGATGAACATATTGTTCTTCAAAACAGAGTTCAAAACTCTTCTTCCAGAAACCTCCTGCTTTTATCCAGGTAGGATCTGGATCATAAAGGTGTCTGCATGCAGGTATTTATCTTTTTGTAAGCTCCTGTTTCAGTCAGCTGAAATCCATTTACTGTCAATGGGGTTCCAAAAAATAGGTGTCTAGTTTAGATTCCCTGGTTCCATAAAGAGGCATCTATACAGGCTGGCAGATGTGACAGAGAGTTAGGATAGACTTATGGCAAACCAGAGCCCTGCAGTAGCAGCAGGATGCTACAAAGACGCCCTTTACTATCTTACTATTGCCCAGTGACTTCTGCTTTTGCTTTTATTGTGACCATAATAATTGCACTTTTTAAGATATTGTGCCTTTATTGAGCGACCTGGTCCTGATCCTGACATGCAGATAATTATGAAGAAGCTGTACATGACACTTTCAAAGGATGATTATACCCTATGATGCACAGCAATGAAAAAAAAAAATCACAATGTTCTTTCAGACTAAGGGCTGCTCTAGCACTGGTGGCAATCCTGCTTTGGGAGGGAGCAGGATGACCAGGAAATCTCTAGGCATCTCTTCCAACTGACATTTCTATGATGCTACAGGCCTGGCTTAGTCATTCCTACGTAACAGAACAATTTCATAATCTCTTCATGAGAACTGTTCCATTCTTGACTGGAACCTGAAGTCAGTATTTACATTTTTTATAACTTTATTTTGAGTCTGAGTTGGTTCAACAATTCCCCTGGCCATGGGCTGTGTCTCTACATTTGTAAATGGTCCAGCACACCCTCTGTGCCATGCAAATAACAGTGTCTCAGGATACTGCAACTATTCTTCAACTGGATCTAATTATATGGAGGCCTTACAAGGAGAAATAGCTCACCAACTTTAAGAAAAGCTAATTATGAACTTAAAGCGGATCATTTATGCAAGTGGTTTTCAGAACACAGGTAACCAAGAAAATAGCAAATATTGATTTTAACCGGACCAAGACCCTTGTTCCATGAGCAGCAAATTCTTCCTGATTGTGACAATTCATTGTATTTGTATAATCTCTTGACAAGTTTGAGCTGTTAGGAGGTGTGAAGGTGTGCTACTATAAATGGAAGGAGATAAAGCTGAGCTTGAGCACAAGGTCCAGGTGTCCCCTCTTCTTTACTGTTCGCTCTTTTTCCCCCTTAGCTCCAAACAGTTCTCCCCAAAGCAAACATGAGAGAGAGAGGAGCTGTAAGCAGGGTAAATGGGGGCACTGATTGCTTCTAACCCTCTTTTATTTTGTAGTAGGAAAAAAAACACTGGTGAGACAAGCCTAGAGCAGCTTGGGCTTAGGGATTCCACAGATTTACCCAGAAACTGCAGGGGAAAGAGGGAAGGAAGGGTGGATACTATCAGTGCAGTAGGTGTGTTAGTTAGGAAGCACCTCAGGGCTGTCCAGCTTTGGGGGGCTCTATTGCAGTGTTATGGTGAGTACTTGTACAGTCAGAACAGCTACGTCAGCAGTAATGCAACAAAAAAGCCCAGAATAGAACATTTATATGTCATTTATCCTTTTCACCTAAGAAATTAATTTCAGAACAGAATTAAATAACTGGATGTAATTGAACAGATATCCAGCTTAATACTAGTGTTTGTAACATTTGATAACTTTTTTTTTTGGAGAACATGGTGTTGGATTCTCAGTTGACTCATTCATTGTGAAAGTATCCACTAGATTTCCAACCACTGAGATTTATTTCTTTTCATTAAAAGTCCACATTATTATTTATATGGTCAAGAACATAAGCAATGTTGGAAAAAAAAATAGGTATTAAACTCTAAGAAAAAATATTCAAATCAATAATAACAGAAGAAAAGAAAAATATGTAGTACATATTAAAAATGAAAACAATTGTTATAAATATAATGGCCTTAAATGTTTGCTTTTATGTGACAGATGTTTTTAACAAAATGTCTATGTTGGCAGTTTGAGCACACTTATGATTTTAATTTGTGTAATATTCCCTTTTAGTATTGATGTCTATTTACAACATCTGTGAAGGGTCTGTAACCTGAATGTGACAGGGAAAAACTAACAGACTGCTATTGGAATCTTTCCACTGGGCCCATGTAACAGACTATTAACAAAAATCTTAAATAGCTATTCTAATCATCAACAGCAATCTTACACAAATTATATCAGACCCAAAGGACCCGATTAACTTTAAAATGCCTTACAGACCTGAAACATAAATTTTGCTCCTCCTACCTTCCTCTGCAGAGTCAAAATCAGATCATATCACAGGCCCTGGTTTTAGCTAGGCACACACAAAATCAGTATGCAGGGCAGGCTGCAGGCACGCAGGCAGGGTTCCACTTTCATTACAGGGAAAGCACATTTCTGAGTATTAAAATTAAATGTAATCCTCCTTTTTTTTCCCTGTTGCTGTTCTATAAATCTCCAACTGGAATTCCCATTCTGTAACAACTCTTTCAAGCAGCTGGAACTTGGACAACATCCTGGCATGGGGAGGCATTAATATGTCATTGAAGTGATACCACTGATAGAGGCAGATACAGGATTTCTGCTGGAGGAAAGCCAAGTCTTACCAGGATGGTTTCACATAATAGCAAAGTGTAAATGAGAGAACATGAGTTGGGTTTTTTTGCTATTAATTTCTTAATATTTGCACCAAAATTTGAAATGCTAACTGTTATTGTTATGTCCCAGAGGTCTTTTCCACAGAGCTCTTGCTTGTTCACGCCTTCTAAGTCAGGAGCCAAGATTCCCCCACCTTTTGCCACTTAGGCCCTCTCTTTCCCTCCCCTCCCACACATACCCTTTGTTTGACCCCATCTATACTACAATAACTATTTAATTAACAACAGTTGTTAAATTTGTTTATGGCCTGACCTTGTAAGTTTGGCTGGCCAGTTAAGATGGAGCCAAACTGTTTTATATCTTGGTTACAAAAAAAAAAAGCCTAGGTAGAGATCTCAGCTAAAGAGCTTTTTTTTAATAAAAACTGAAAACCAAAATGCAACAAAAAAAGGTCATTCCATTTGTAGCCCCCGTTGGCCTCATCCACCGTGGCTGCTCAAGCTGCATTATAACCAAGTCCTTGACAACAGAGCCTGACAGCCATCGACTGCTAAAGTTTTCTATTTCTCATGCAGCAGAGGAAAAGTAGGACAGTCCTTTGAAAGTTTTTTTATTTAAGGCAAAGCTTTTCATTTAAGGTAAAAAGATTTCTTCATCTCTAACCCTGTTTTGCTTGGCATTTGGAAGTTGGGTCTAGTTTCTGTCAAGACAGCCCTAGGGTCTCTGACAAATCTGGGTCTCTGCTGGGCACAGCTGCTTCTGTCTGAGCTGCTGATATTGTCCCATGGGTAGGAAATGTCTGGTGTTCACTGCAGTTACTCCTTCTTTCTCTCTCATTAGACATATTTCACTTCTTTGTTTCTATCTTTTTTCCTCCTTTGCTGAAATCCTTCTAATTTCTTATGGGTTTATTTACAATTGCTCTTTCCTTTTTCTGCTTTTTGTCTGTCAGAATTTCCACATTATATCACTTAAGAGTTGAACACAGAAGTCTTAGTTTAACAACAAAAAAAGATGTTAGCTTTGGTTTACCTCTCTCCTCCTAAGTGCATTCAATGTGGAAATCCTGCGAGGCAGAGCTAAGATAGCCTCGCCAAGGACTGATAGTGTCCTAGATGTGTTCTGTGTAATTCAGAAATTATATATTGCACAATTAAACCCAGCTGGTTTTTTCATATTTTTTAGGTTTTCTTCTTTTTAGAAATATTCAGATAATAGTTTTAGCACTTTAGTATTTTTAATACCTCAGTGGAAATACCTCTCCCTGAGTCCAGGATGGTTCCCCAAACATTCTGCTGCTTAAGCAAAACCGACTTGTAAAATTTTATTTCAACTCTGTGAAGAAAAATGTGACTGCAAATGGGTCTAGAGCCAGACCATAGAAGGCTAAGAGAGTATTTGCATGGTGGAAAAGAAAAGAAGCAAAGCCTGGCTGCCAGTGAAGGAACTCCCCCATATGCCCTCTGAAGGCAGGTTGGTTGTTGGTGGAAAGGAGAACTGTTCATCCTTGTGCCAATGTCAGTGCGCACAGAAGAGGACACAACACTCCTGTGGGAGCTGTCTATGAAACAAAGCCAGCCCAGGTGATCAGAGATTTATTTCATGAATGCATACCTTGGCCAAACAGGCATTTAATTTAAAAAAAAAAAAGAAGCATGGGTGGACAAATAGACAGGCATTCCATACTGTGAATGTCAAGGTCTTATAGGAAAGTCTTCAGGACATTCACTGAAGAAAAACGGGTATTCTTACTCCTAAAAGCTCAATTCTTCTGTTGTGCAACTGAGAAGGAAACAGATTTCCTGTAAGAAATCATTGACTTCCTAGTCACCCTTGTGGTTGGGCTAGCACAGTGGAACTGCCATTAGAGTATCTCCTCACTCTGATTTCAGCCCAAGAGGATGAGAAGGTGAAAATCTTCATTTTATAGTGTGTTCTTTGCTATCTAAATATGCAAAAATCAGTCCGATTTTTTGACTACAGGCTCTGCTGGTTTCTTCTTTTATTCAAACAGACTTATTCCAAATTCTGTTACTATCCCTTTGAACCAGCAGTTTTCCTGCTCTTTTTGTGTAATGAGCTGTACATGTTCCAAAACAGTTGAAGATAATTAAATCATAAAGCAGTAGATCTCTGATCCACCTGAGTGTCAAGGAAAAATTAAAAACATATTTTGGATAAAGATTAAGGAATCACATCAGCCACTGGTCTGGGTACTTTCAGAAGACACAGGTATATTAGAAAAGCTGAGTTCAACAGGTGATGCATGACATTTCTACAGAAGTTTGTGTTCAAGAAGCTTTTGTCTTCTGTTCAGCTCACTACCAATGTACGTAGCAGAATCAGTTGCCTTACCTGAAATGAAATTTTGGACCAAACTCTTCTATATTTTTGAATTAAATTGTTCCAGATAGACACAAGATTTGGACTTGTATTCAACATTCAAAAGAAGTTTTAATGAAACTAAATGAAAAATTATTTTATTTTTGCAGTATTTTTCTACAGTATCTAGAGCAATATTAAAGCACATAAACCACTATATCAAATACACGTGCCTCCTAATTGCTATTACTTTTAGCATAGTTTCCCATAATTCCCACGATGGGGCAATCTGTCGGTCTTCCCATCCTTATCTCCATGGCCAGTTTCAACCAAATTAGAAAGAACAAGATTCAAATTAGACTCTCACTCAACTTGACTCTGGTCAAGTTTTTAACTTGACCAAACATTTCAGAAAACTGAAGAATAAACTCTCCCAAAGCAAAGTTTTTCTCTAAGATCAGAAGAGACAGGTGAGTACCTTTGGATCTCTCTGAAGGCAGACTTTGTCTGCAAAAATTACATGCCCAGTCTCAGGAAGGCAGCAACGATCTATTGTTGCTTTGTAGGGCAGAAACACTGAAATAAGGCTGGCTCTCTAGCTTTCTTGAATTTAACTCAAGTCAGGTCCCTCAGTCAGGCAGGCTTGAACCCCTCTCAGGCATCTATGAAGCAATGAATTTTTTCTGGAGGGCAGAGGTGCTCAGACAACTTGCCCTCACTGAGACAGAGACACGGCGAGCTCAGCTACGGCAGGCCCTGGGGGCCAGCAGCACACCCCAGCTCTGAGTAAGCTGAAGCATGTGATGAGTCTCAGCTGGCTCAAAAAGTGCAGAGGACCTGGGCAGGGGAGCTGGGGTTATGATGAGGGAGGCTGAAGAACAAAGACAGAATTCCATAAGGAACAATTTGTTCCTTTTAGAATTTGTTTGCATTCATTAGTTCTGCTGCCCACAAAACAACTCATTCAAGTGTGTCAGTTGCTTTTGTTTACTCTTGTAAATGCCAAATGCATTCCAAATTCAACTGTTGGAGTAATGGGTAAGCCTGTCCTTACCGTACCAATTGCTTTTCCAGGACATCAAATGAAAATCCTCTGTTGTAGGAATATATCTTTTGTGGGTGGATTTGCTGATATTGCAGTCCAAATGCCTCTTACAGGAACAACCATTGCACTGACTCTTGCTTACATTTTTAATCTTTCTTTGGCCTCTGGCCATATTCTAAATAAATGAAACATGCCTGTATTGTTCCATCCAGCAGACAGATGATAAAAGGTCTGTTTCAGACTATGGGCAAGTCAGTCTTCAGCCAGTCACTTCTAAAGATATGGAACAAGTACAGCAGTCTTTAAGTTTAATACAACCCTTTCACATTTTAAATCAATTTACAATCTTTCTTTGTAATCAGTTTGGTTACTTCCCAAATCCAGTACAGGGGATGTTTTATTGCCAATTCTTTATTTCTGGTATGATGTTCTTGATAAGGGTTATGTAAAAGACAACAATTCTCGATCTGTAGAGAATCTTTGAAACAGCATCGCACACAGGTCCTTTGTTTCAATAAAGCTATGGATGGTACATAAACCTCAACAAGTTGTTATTGTAATTATCTGCCTTGAAGGTCACAAAATACTATTAATGATGTTCCAAGTAACAAGGACCCTTTTCCTCCTAGAATTTCCCTTGAGAACATACTTGGCTGAAATCAAATTTTGTATATATTAACAATATAATCTTTTTGCAGTGCTCACAAAAAAGACCTAATTGCATTAGTGAAGACGCAACACTTCATAAGCCAATACATAATTCAGCTGAGAATACTGATTTTCAGTCTGAATTAAAAGTAACCTGAGAGTATAGCTAGTTTCAATATGATTAACACATGCAGCAAGCTAAGAATTCAGCAATATCTAATTTCCAGTGAGGTTTCTTTTGCCCATGAATTCAGGAGACTTTGAAAGATAAATGAAAAACTGTTGTGAAGTGAAAAGTTTTATATGGTAAAGGAGCTGGAACCATTAACTCAGAAACAACTGAAAATTCCAAATTCTTAAGTATATTTTCACATTCCACAGAAAAGACCCTTTTTTTTTCTTCCTAAAAATTTCTACTGTCAGAAAAAAACATGGTCAAGGATCTCTGCGTGACTGGCTGTCTCTTTGGAGCCATGGCAATCACTTTGCCTGGGCTGGTAGTTCTGGGTAAATGGACACCGTGCATGCACCAGTACCTGCACACAGTTGTTGTTACACAGTCTATTTCACAGAGATGCAGATCTACAGTAAGTTTTCTTCATGTGCAGTAAGTCTTACACTTCCAGAAATGCCAAGCTCACAGTGCATGAACTGGCCATGCCTATGAAATCTTCACCCACAAGTCCTAGAAATAGGTGAGCCTTGCAAGATTTATTAGACTACTGACCTGCTATGCCTGCTTGCAGTCGTCCTATTTGGCAAAAATTCTCACTAGGCATGTTATGAGCCATAATGAAGCATGGCTGTGTCTAAACTAGCAAATAAATCAACCCAGAGTGCCTTCCATGGGCCCAAGGGAAGAAGCATGATGCTCACACTGTACTCTTCCCCCAACACAGGGTGGCCCTGTGTGGTGGGTTGACCCTGAGTGTCAGATGTCCACCAAAGCCACTTTGTCACTCTCCTCATCAGCTGGACACAGGAAAGAAAATATAAGGAAAGGCTTTTGGATAGAGATATGGGCTGGGAAAAATCACTCAGCAATTACTGTCATGGGCAAAACAGATTCAACTTGAGGAAATTAATTTATTGCAAATCAAAGCAGAGCAGGGTAATGAGAAATAAACCCAAATCTTAAAACACACTCCCCTCACCCTCACCTCCCTTCTTCCAGGCAGGGCTCAGCTTCACTCACAATTTCTCTACCTCTGCCCTGCCAGTGGTGCAGGGGGATGGTGAATGGGGGCTGCGGTCAGTTCATCACACATTGTCATCACACATCCTCAGCAGGATGACTCACTCTTTCCCTGCTCCAGCACAGTGTCCCTCCCACAGGAAACAGCTCCTCACAAACTTCTACATGAATCCTTCCCACAGGCTGCAGTTCTTCACAAATTGCTCCTGTGTGGGTACTTTCCACAGGGTGCAGTCCTTTAGGAACGGGCTGCTCCAGTGTGAGTCCCCATGGAGGCACAGGTCCTGCCAAGAGCCTGCTCTGGCACAAGCTTCCCGTGGGGTGACAGCCTCCTTTGGAGCATCCACTTGCTCTGGGTGGGGTCTTTCACATGCTGCAGGTGGATCTCTGCTCCACTGTACACATCCACAGGCTGCAGGGGCAGAGCTGCCTCCCCATGGTCTGTACCAGGGGCTGCAGGGGAATTGCAGCTCTGGTGCCTGGAGCACCTCCTGCCCCTCCTTCTCCACTGAGCTTTGTGTCAGCAGAACTGCTTCTCTTGTGTAGTCTCACTCCTCTTTCTGTCTGCAACAGTGCAGTTTTTTTATCCCTTCCTAACTCTGCTATCCCAGAGGCACTACCACTGTCACTGCTGGGCTCAGCCCTGGCCAGTAGAGAGTCTGTCCTGCAGCTGGCTGGCATTGGATCTCTCAAACATGGGGAAAGCTTCTGGCAGATCCTCACAAAAGCGACCCCTGTAGCCCCTCCTACCACCAAAACCTTGCCCTGCAAACCCAGCTCACACTGCTCACACTACTTATTGGGCAAAGCCTTGTTGTCCCTGGCATTGTGCTGGTGCAATATCTGGGAGGTTTACTACCTGGCACAGGATTAAGCCTGGAGTTGCTACCAACTAGACAATACAGACGGTTTCTGAACAGTGCTTGAGGCCGTGTTCTAACCCTGTTTATTTTACTTCTCCTGATACCAGTTACAGTCACAGTTACAGTAAAGAAGCCACAACCAGGAATAATGCAAGAAGCAGAAGATATCTGTGTTCTGTGGGAATTGGCCACTCCAACAGGGGAAGAACCAATAGCTTGTCTTAAAGAATTTTCTTCATCTGTGAGGACAGTGTTTGTATTCTGTGTCAAAATGAGGCTTCTTGGACTTAAAACTCAGATATCTCAAACTGCTACAGACCTGTTCTTTCTAAACCCACTCATACCTGTGCCTTACAGCTCACCCTGCTTTCACTTGTAGGCAAAGCTTGGTTCTCACACAACCACTACACAGCCCACACTTCTGGCCCCATGGAGGGATTTCTGTGCATGACCACAGACGGGCATAGGCAGATAACCCCTTCTAATATATCTGGGGTTCAGAATAACAACAGCAAAACAATGTTCCAAATTCACCAGCGAAGATCATTTTCTAATGATTTTGAGTTCTGTAGGTGACTGAATTTTCCTTTGAACTGTGGCAAAAGCTCAAGTTCTTGTTAGACATCACATAATCCATGCACATGTTAGCCATTTTACAAATGTTATTATTCAAAGCTGGGAAGCCTTCAGGAATATTCACACCTACATGTGTTGTGGTTTAACCCCAGCTGGCAGCTGAGCACCATTGCAGCTGCTCACTCATTCCCACCCTTTCTGGTGAGGAGGAGAATCAGAAAATCTTCAAAATCTTCAGCCCTCATGGGCTGAGGTAGGAACACTTTAACAATTCAAACAAAATAAAATATATTAATAATACTAATAATACTAATAATATTAATTGTAATAATAACAATATTCATAATGAAAAGGAGAGGGGGAGAAATAAACTCCCCAAAAAACAATGCTCAATACATTTGCTCACCACATACTGACTGATGCCCAGCCGGTCCCCAAGCAGTGATCTGCTTCTTCTGGCCAACTTCTCAGAGTTTAAATACTGGCCATGATGCTCTGTAGTATGGAATACTCCTTTGGCCAGTTTGGGTCAGCTGTTGTGACCATGTTTCCTCTCAGGTTCTTGTGCACCTGCCGGCTGGCAGAGCAAGGGAAACTGAAAAGCTTTTGATTCAGAGTAAGCACTACTTAGCAACAATGAAAACGTCAGAGTGTTGTCAACATTGAGATATATTCTCATACCAACTTCAAAACACATCACTGTACCAGCTACTCAGAAGAAAATTAACTCTATCCCACCTGAAAGCATGACAACAAGAAAGAATAATTAGGAGAGAGAAATCTTGGCTGGGATGTTGATACTCCACTACCTTACAGCATTTGAACATCATAAGACTCATGACTAAGGCATTTAGAATTTGTGTTTCTTTATCTCACAATCCTCTTCTTCCCTAGAAAGGTCACCAATGTCATCTGAAATACCCTAAGGTATCTGACATATGTACATGCAATTAGAGGTTATGACGAAAGAACTATGGGAGACAGTGCCCTACTAGACCAGAAGTGGATGCAACCAAACTGCAACCAAACTGAGCCTACAGTCAACAAATGCCATGAATTTTATAGAGCTGATGGGCTGTCCAGAGATGGGTATCTGTTTCAGAGGGAGCTGAAAGATGTTTGTTTCATTAGCCTGGGTGTGCACTCTCATAAAATATGAACTTGTATCAAATGTGTCTGAAGTCAGTGACCACTTACTGAGGGAGGACTCAGACATGAATACAAATAAACAATATGCTCCCCTAAGCCCTACTTCCTTAGGGGACTGGGCTATAAACACCACTCAGAGTTTCCATAATCATTTTTACCATTGCTGTTGGTTCTCCTACTCTCTTGATGATGGAGGACAGAGACCTTTTATGGCAGCCCCAAAACCAGAAATTCAGTGGGTCTGCTGCAAGACTAAGTCTGGGTTTGAAGTGCACAACTGACCATCATTGGTGATAGCTGTGCTTCACAGATTGGCACACAGTATTTGCTAGGAAAGAAACGAAGTCTGCATGGAATTATCTCTCTGAAGGCAGCATTATAAACAGTTCTGTTCTTTGAGATTCCACCTGGTGAGTTTTCTGCAAGAGCATAAGTGTGTTGGTTTAGACTTGTATGTCTGAAATCAGAAGTTATCTATTTTAAGTTTCTTAATTAACCAAAGGGACCTCTGTAATTCTGTCTGAGTTGTTGCTGGATAAAAAAATTATGAATGTGTTCCTTTAATAATGGAATTGCTATTAGTATACAGCAGGGAGGGAAAAAATAGCAGATATTAATCCATTAATCACATCATGGTTGTTCAGAGAGAATTCCTCAGAGAAAAGAAATAGGACCACCACAGAACAACAGAAATTATAGATGCTTAAACACATTTGAGGAGAAGAATAAGTGGCATTTTTAACTACATGGATAGTATCCTAGGATTCATAGTACTTTAGGATACTCTAGGATAAATAGTATTCCCACAAATGTCTGAAAAATTTAGACTTCAGTTCCTCAGTACCAAAGGAATGAAGCCTCAATAGAATAACACACAAACATATGCATATACATATTTTATATGGAAGATAGATAGATTTTTTTTTTATTTTATTTTTATTTATTTATTTAAATGATTGTGTCAGTATACACGGATACATGTATAGTGTATGTACCCATGTATATAAACTGTGGTAAAAAGGTGTTGTTAACATTTTTTTTTTTATCCTACAGATATTACATTTTTAACCATTGATACTCTGGAAGGAAAATTGCAGCCTCAAGACTGTGAAAGTACTTTTGGCAAATAATAATAACAACAACTATAGTACCAGCAAAAATAACAATAATGCCATAACACAGCACTTACAAGGTTCACTGCAACATTCAATCTCAAGTGTTACCTTCTTTCTTACTAACCTGGACATTTTGTTTCATAGCTTTTATTCATGCTCTGCTTTTCGAGTGAACATTTGCTTTCTGAGAGTGTCCTAATGGGGCTGAGAAATTTGTTGAAATACACAGTAAAGGAAGGCTGGGTTAATATAGCTGCCATAATGCTTTTGATGCAACAATTTTTAATCTGAAAATATTAGTAAAGACTCATATGTTTGGCTTTTTTTTTTTTTAAGGTATTTCAGGGGCATTGTAGGCTTTTTTTATTTGGTTGATTTTGGGGGGGTTGGGTGTGATTCTTTTTTGTTTTGTTTTGTTCTTGGTTGGTTTGGGGGGGGAGGGGGGTTGGGTTGGGGTTTTTGTGGGTGTGGGTGTTTGGGGTTTTTTTACCAGTGTCTGAGTCATAATGAGGATATTTTGCAGTAACTTGCTGCTGTGGATAAATGTATCAAGCACATTAAACAAGTGTTGCTACTGTTCATTTCAAGCCAGCTCACAATCTGTATACTCGTTCAACTTTTTTCTCTAAACAGTATACATCATTCTGAGCAGCTTCTGTAAACAGACTGAGGTCTGCTTGCTATAGCAACACACCTCCAATAAGTGAATTTTCTGGCTGATTAAACAGAGGAACAATAACACTTCTTAGATCTAGCATACTTGCGTCAATAAATATCTGCTTGTGCTAACCCCACAGTAAGGTCCTCATCCATTCTTAGGGTGCAATGGATGCACCAAAAGAATGGGAGAATGACAACAACGATCACAACTGTATGTAAACAGGAGCTTCTCCCAGTATAGACAAAAAAAAAAAAAAAAAAAAAAAAAAAAAAAAAGGAAAAAAAAACCAAAACCAATCTACCATCAAGTAATGGAGAAAAGTTCTTACCTTTCATCTGAGGTATCTCCAGTTTGGATATCTACCTCTAGATAAGCGGGCTAACTCTGACATAAACTTATGAAGTAGCCCAGATGGATGCTATTCTGTTTCTCTCCATTTAGTAAAAAAAGACACTACATAATCAGATTGAAACTACACTACATCAGATTGAAACTACTTGGTTGTGTAGTTTCAATCTGATTATATAGTGTCTTTTTCTACTAAAAAGACATAAAATTAGGCAATAAATTAGGAAGGGACTGAGGGGATGGAGGCAAGCATAAAATTAGAAAATTAGGCAATATGAATCCCATAGTTGCTGTGGGTGTGCCTACATTTTCCCATCTAATTCAGCTTTCTTCCTTTTCTCTCTCTTACTGCTATTTGACCTGACAAACTGGCAAACTCTTGAATTCAGAAGGTTATTTCTATTAAAGCCAAAAACGATAATGGTTACCTATAGGTGCCCAAGGTGATGCAACTTTGTTTAGTGCAAAGGACAAAGTGATTTCTGCTCAGAGCTGGTTAGAATGTTTTTCACCATTGCTTGAGTGCTTTTAAATGAATACCATCCTTTTCCTAAAAATTGACTATTTTCAATAAGAGAAGCACTTGCTTAGACAAATGCTGTCATGAAAAACAATTTAAAATAATTATTTTCCGGCTTGACAGATTGACTTGAAATTTCAGTTAGAAATTCAAATGATGTTTTTAAAGGTTTGCAATGCTAATTTTTGTTCTTTCAGGTCAATGCCATCTCTGTGTCTGGCCTCCACATTTAAATTTGTTTCAATGCCACATATGCTTTGTTTTGAATAAAACCAAACAAAGCAATAATTTGGCCTGTAATTAACTTAGAACAGTATTTTAAACTAGATAATGTAAAATGGATCGTAATTATCATGGTACATCAGTTAGTTACATGTATCACTAGGCCTTTTACTGGCATTGAATATAACCCTTGCATCCCTATGTGCAGGTGACCCTTAAATGCGCAGAGCAATGGATTTAAAGCCATGCATGCAAATGCTTGAACCACTGGAGCATAAAGTAGATAAACTTGGCCCATATTTGTTGAAACAGTGTAAAACAAAACATAATTATGTGTAAATAATTTTCTCTTTTAAACTACAATCTCTACTTAAAAATGAATGACACTTCCTTCTACACAGTCTTGTTTCTTGCTCTGAGCAAAGTTTAAAACTGCCTTCACTTAAAACTAGTGTAGGATAGAAGGAAGGAGTAAATTCTGCAGCTGAAGGTGGACAAGTGGTAGCATTTCTTTGGCACCAAAAGTAAGTAATTTTTGTTTGGCAAGAAAGGATGCTTGCATTTGCACAGATATTTGCATTATAAGAAGCAGGCCTAGCAGAAATGAATGAACAGACATCACGTAGGTGATGTCTGAATGCAAATCAAATGGCTTTGAAATGTGGAAAACAATTGTCCTCAGATTGGGTTAGGGTTAGTCCCATATTGGATGCATTTAACTTTCTGGACTTAATGAGTCATATGGACCCAAATGAGAATGCCCATGTGCATGAAATTAAGATTTGAGTACATAAAAAGGATATCACCGCAGCAGTTCAGATCAGTCTAGTGTTTTAAACATCAGCATTTTCTTTCAGGGAGACACCATTACAGTTTAAAAGTGCTGGCAAGCCTGAAGGTATTTAATTCTTAAGCAAATAAGATTTTAGTATCATCAGCTCTTGACAGAAATCCCTAATTAGTTTATCTTTTGCTTATAATTATATAGTATATCCTCTGTTTATAAAGGGGAACAGTATATATCAAGTGTGGACGAGTAACAGCAGAAAGTTTTAAATATTTAATATGTATAAATTACTGCATAATTCTTATTCCAAAACTGATGTCATTCTACAGCCTTGTCCAGGCCTATTTGAGAATTTCCGTTTGGGGCATTTCAAAGTATCTGAGAAAAACATTTCTATCTGAAAGTTCCTGGAAAAGGACATTATAGATCCCAGGGCCAATATACATCTAGAGATTGTGGGAGATGCTCATAAATCAAAAGAAATGAACAGCTGAAATGTCCATTCAGCTCAGTTGATGGTAGGAGTACTCAGCACCTCTGGAAATTAGTCTGCTTCCCAGGTGCCTAAATAAGGATGGATTGGTGCTTTGAAAAATGTGAGCTTAATAAGTCAGTTTTGTAAACATACAGCAACACTTGCTACAACATTTCCATCACACACTACAGCCAGGGAGGAAATAGGAGCTCTGGAACAACTGCAGCTTATGCTTCTAGACTTGATCCTGACACACGCTGCATCTGGAGGCTGGCAGACTTGGATTCCTGGCTTTTCCAGAGCTTTGTTAAGCTCAGTGGTGCACAACATGCTAAGAGCCGCCACTTTCAGGACTAGGAGCCACATCTTAGGGAGAACCCTTTTTTCCACATGGAAGGCTTTCCTTCTAGGAAGGTTTCAAACACAGCTATCAGCTCTGTTCTGCTCTTCCAGCAGTTTTGTTCAGATTACAGTGGAACTGGTGAGCTTCCTTCTCTCTTTGCTAACACAAGAAGCGAGGAGAATTTTACAAGACCCATCAGTGAGTGTTGCAATCCAGGCATACGCCACGGCAAATTGCAATCACTCTGAGAGCAAGTGATTTCTCTGGGGACTTCAAAACACATGGTGCACTGCGGTCTTTGGCACTTAAATCTTGCCTCACTTCAATCAGTGGAAAAAAAAGTCAGAAAAATTAAAATAAAACAAATTTAGATTAATGTAATCTCAGTGATGAAGGTATATGCTCAAACTTCAGGAAATTATTTTTTTCAGCCTTACATCAGCTCAGCTGTTTTGCATATGCTGGCCTGGGTTAGTTCTGCTCTGTTAGTATGTTTTTAATATTTGTTTCATATCTCTGAGATTTACAATTGATATGTATACTTTAATACTTTTGATAACATAATATTTATTCCTAAATCTCTGGGAAGGTGGCCATCCATCCAGTCTTGTGCGAGTAAAGCCAAGTTTATGTACATATAAGTAGATGTGCATGAAAATATGCATTTTGTGTTGTGGCTATGGCCTCTCAGTGAGATCTGGAGGTAAAGAACCTATTTACCAGGATCAGGTTGTATACATGACCCACACAGCTGGGCAGGATGACGCCTGTGAGAGAACTGTGGCTCTGCCCTCGACCAGCCTTGTAGGACTGGGCTCCATCGAATGGCCAACGCTGGCAGGCACCTCTGGCAAGGGTCTAGTCCAGCTCCCTCCTCAGGGCTACAGCTACAGTGGCTGCTCAGAGCAACACCCAGCCTGGTTTTTGATACCTCCGCTGACAGAGACACCACAGGTATTCGGGACAACCTGCTCCACTAAAGATACACTTTATTATGTTTAAATGAACTTTCCTTCAGTCTGCGCCGTTTGTGTCAAGCCCTAGAAAGAACTAACTACTACAGTCGTGACATGTCATGAGATAGAACAAGATCTGGCTGGAGAAGGGGGGCATGCAGAGGTGGGGCAGCACTTTTCCTGGACAAACACCCTTGTTCTAGTTCCTGGAGATGAGCATAACACAGCACAGTTTAAGCACGGGAATGATGAAGCCAGGAGGCGGGCATGGACTGTAGAGGGAATCAAGACCACCCAAGCCCCCCAAAGCCCTCTGACCCATTTCCAGAAAGATAATAAAGATCGGACTGCGCTTGGTAACTAAATTACACGGAAAGTGAGAAGCCTGTCTTCAGGGTGGAGAAAACCTGTCCATAAAAAGGTACCCCTCCCAAGCCTGGGCAGCGACCCCTAAGACCGTGAGCTGGATCAATGCTGGAATCTGGTGATCTCTTTACCCCTCTCTTCCTTTCTCTTTTCCCTTCTCTACCCCTATATTCAAAACCCACTGCCGTGTGCTTACACTTGCATAGTAGGTCAGGAACTAACACAATTTCCACGCCAAGTGCGCCATTCACTAATAAAACTTTCCGATTGCTAGCGGACTCCGTGGCTTCTGTCGCTCCTCTGGACCACGAGCGTTTTAGGAACCTCGGGGGCTCCCTCCCCCTTGCGGGTGGGACATCGCGCCCGCCCGAGTCCCGCAGGGCGGGGCAGAGCAGAAGCTTCGCCGCCGGCGCTCCCTGACGACCGCCCCGCCCGCTCCCCGCGTGCGCCGGGAAGGGGAAGAGGCGGAGCGGCGGCGCACCCCGTGTCATGGCCGCGCCCCGCCTCCGCCCGGCCCCTTCCCGGCCCGCCCTGCCCGCCATGTTGCGGCGGCGGCGGCGGGAACGGGAGCGGCGGGATCGCGGGGCGCTCGGAGCATGCGGGGCGCACGGAGCGGGCAGGGCGCGGCCCCCGCGCAGTGGGTGCTCATTGCCCCAGGTAACCCGGCGGGGCCGCTCCGCGGAGGGGCGGCTCTGCCGCAGCGCCCGGCTCTCCTGCCCCGCCGGCCGGCTCGGGCGGGAGGCGGGCGCTCGTCCCCGGGGCCCGGGGCAGGTGCCGGGGCTGCTGCGGGCGGCCGGGCTCCGCCCGGATGTGCAAGGCCGCTTTGGGACACGGCCTCTACACGAGGCCCCGCACGGTACTCGCCCTCCCCTCTCCAGGGACCCCGTTTCCCTCCCTGGATCAGTGCGTTTAATTTATGTCTGTCATTAGGATTTTGCCAAGGACTCTTGCCACCCATGTCCCTGATGGGGTCTCGCTGTCCCCTCGCCGGAGCTGGCGGCCCGCCTTGCCTCCATCCCTTCAGCTCCTTCCTGCAGTTTTTGAAGGAAACGATTTAGTGCCCTAAGCCGCAGCTGTCAGACAGACTTCAGTGCTAAGCCAGAGTGAGATCTCACTCAGTGATTGTGAAGCAGCAGAGCTCCCCACGGCAGCTCGGCAGGTGCAATACCCACTGTGTTGTGGAGGCTCACTCTCCCGTTCCGTGCTGAATCACTGGGAGGATGCCTTTGCTCCTTACATGTATTTCTGCCCAGTATCAGGTTTAAACAAACAGATCACAAAATTTCTAAAATTAAAGAGGATGAGTGAAACCGGATGTGTTCAAATGCCAAGACGTTAAGAGGAAGGAGACATAACTGTCTTTTTCTAGCTTGGTTTTTAAGGAAGCGCAACTTCCATGATTATCTGTGGGCCAGCTTTGTACTGTGGCTATTTCCTAACTCGCCCATAACTGGAGAGTGTTACCAAGCCTGATAAAAAGGATGAGTTCTTTGGAGTAATTTTCTGAGCTTTGTCTGTGATGATGTGAGAAATGCTGTAAATGGCGCCACTGAAGGAAAGGTATAGCAAGAGCTTCATTCAGCTCTTGAAAATAAGGCAGGAGCTCAATCTTGAGACATGTGCCCGTAGGAAACCAGTCTTCTCTAGTTACATGAGAAGCAGAACCAATTGCTATGATTTCACTGATTCCTCTCTTCCTCTAGTTTTAACTTTTTGGTTCCACCCTTTGGTGTCTGACATGTTTGATGCCTAAGAAAGGAATTTATAAAGTGAGGAATTCCTTTTTTTTAATATTGACTCTGCAGACTAGGATTTAAAGCTGAATGCCGTATCAGATGACTGGCTATGCCAACAGATGTCCATACTGTGCAAATATTTACAAATATGCTTAGCTTATGCATGAGTACTCAGTTCTGTGCAGTAAGTTAAATTCTTCAGTAAGTGTTTGCAGGATTGGAGCCAGAGCTTGTAACTTTCATGAAGCCAGACAGTTTGTATTACCAATTATGCCAGCACAGCTCTGACAAAATTTATATAGTACTCCAGACCTGTAAGAAAGTTTATTAAGCCTTAGTTGAACTTCAAAGCACGTAGTGATTTTTAAAAAAAAGTGGCTGATAAATTCAGGACTCCACAGCTGATGAGAGCCAGCCAAACAAAACATTTCATGATTTTAGTTTTGTTTTAGTATTATTTTCAGAAAAGTTTTTTTAAGTTAACATGTCACCACTTTTCATAATTTTGCATTACATAACTGCTCTATTGAATGAATCTCAGAATTTTTTCATTGGCTGTTTATCAGAATGTGTAGTAGGAAGACCTGATTACTTTCGGGGATGAAGATGGTTGCAGTTGGATTTAGAACAAAATTGTCCTTTGACAATAAAATTCTATTCATATGACTATCTCTATCTTCATAATACCAGTATGGCATTACATAATACCTGCATGGCATTACATACGTACCTAAAACCAACTGGTGCAGAAAAGTACTGGATCTGTTTCTGGGTGTGAGTTCAATGCCATTTGTTCCTGAGTCTACTAAAAAAAGCTTGTCTGCTTTAATATGGAAGGTTATGAAATTACTACTGATTTCCTTGTTCAAGTACACATTTATATGCTGTTATATTGCGTGGACAATGAATTGCTGCTCTGCCATTTAAAGCATGTGTGATGACTGACGAGACAAATTTCAGTTTTATTTTTGATTTTGTAGTTTTTATATTGGTTTCAGTGTTCTGGAAACAGCTCACTGGACTGTTTCCAGTGAGAAACAAGGACTCTCTTCTGTCAGGTAGAACTGCGCGTGTTCTTTGTTGGAGTCATGACTCTAGCTAGAGGAATGCAGTCAGAGTGAGCTTTTTACCAATGCTGTGAACGGTTTTTAGAGGGACAGATTGTCACTTTCTGTAGCAAGTGATTAATTCTGTCAAATTTCCAGCACTGTAAAAGTTTGGTAATTAGTGGTCCTCTCATGCCTGCACATCACAGGGCAGAGCTACAAACCATATGCTCAGCAGTTACTTTGCAGGGTTTGTAGAGGTGGGTGAAGGTGGGGAGGGGAAGCAGGGTTGACTGAGCCCTCAACAGCCCTTCTGCCCCACCAAGACGCTTGGGCTGTTTGGCATGGGAGAATTGCAGGAAGGGAAAAGGAGAGCCTCAGACAGTCATGTCTGAGCTGCCTGCTAAGCAACTTCTAAGTGAGATTGCAAATTTTACCTTCAGAGATGGTAGTCTGCCCTTGGCCTGGTGAGAGGTGTTGTGATGGTTGGTGTTTCTGCTGATACTTGCTTTTTTTTCCATGAAGACAGGACAATTCGACATGCAAGTACAATCATATTTTTGTTTTGTTTTTGTAAGTGTAATGATTCCTTGGTTAGGGATTGAACCACCAAGGGCAGGACAAAGAGGAAAGGCAGAAGTGGTGGGAGAAGAGTTAGGAAGTGCTGCTCAGGCAGGGTGAGAAGAGGGTGGTAACCATGTTCATCACTCCAGAAAGGCTGGAAGCCGCTGATGTACCTCGTGCAGCCTTACTGGGATGTGTAGTGAAAGGCTGAGAAATGGATGTGAGTGGCCAGGAGAGAAAGCAGTGAATAAACAGGAAGAGAGTAGATGGAGGGATTGATTGTTGTGGAGGAAGGTGAAAGGA
This sequence comes from Calcarius lapponicus, assembly GCA_039654755.1. NCBI lineage: Eukaryota > Metazoa > Chordata > Aves > Passeriformes > Fringillidae > Calcarius > Calcarius lapponicus. Next base: position 38,498,211 of record CM077462.1, on the reverse strand, counting down.
CAGAAAACTTGGTCATGTTGGTAGTGGTAGAGCTGTGCATGCTGGCCTTGAAACAGAGTCAGCTCTTAGGGCCGTTTCTGCAGTTGCAGATTAACTGTGCATTGGATATACAGGCACCAGATTTAGCCTGGGGCAGGCTCAGCTCAGCACTAGCAGTTTATTAGTTCAAGTGCTGTGCCATGTTAACACATCTCGGCTGTTTCCAGAACCAGCTTTGCAGTGCAGCTGCTTTCAGACAGTGTCTGAACTAATAAGTCCTGATGGACCAAGCTGGCTCTGTGTAGACCCACTTGGGTGTTTCTGTGCTGTGCTCCATGTTCCAGGGGATTTTATTAGCTTGGCTGGAAATCTGGATCTGAGCTTGCTTTGTGCAGAGTAGTTGACGTCGATGGTTAAGAAGACCTCCCGAATGCGGAGTTCTGGAGGAATGGTGGTACAGAGACACCAAAGTGCTAACGAGTCCTGAAGGACCACACGGGCTTCAGTGGTGGATGGCTGAGTTTCCAGATAGTGCTTTCCTGCATTTTGAGTGGGAGTTGGGTGATCAAGGCTGTTACATTACCCTTGTATCCAAACTGTTTTTTCCGTGAGAATGTAGAAATGGCTGGACTGGCTTTCTGTTGTTGGTCTAGCTACTGAACAGGTACAAGAGAAAAGTAGTAGCTCCTGGGGATTAAGCCTTGGCTCTCTCACCCTTGGCTACAAAGTTACTAATGATATGCTTCAATAGAGCAGATTCTGTCTGTATTTACTGAGTATCCATGTACTTAAAAAAATATACTGCTACTTTTTAACGTGAATGTAGGAAATTTCTACCTGCCTTTTCAGCTGGGTCCATGGAACTACCGTTTTTTATGTGATCTCTGAAAATCACAAGAGCTAGAAGTTATTTTCTAGACTGAGAAATATTGCTGAGGCCCAGCAGTATTTTAGGGCTATCTAAAGATTTTTAATTTTAGGGCTATCTAAATCTAAAGGCGGAGCTTTGGAAAACTCTCAAATACTGCGGTGAAGTCACTGTGTCTCACATAGATGTGATCTGAGCTTTGTATAACAAATAAACATTCTTATGCAATGGCTTCAAACTAGTCTTACCAAAATCACACTAGCTGCTTAACAGGATTAGTGTGAAGGACAGTCTCTTTTTCAGTATTCCTCAGGGATAGGTGTTATGTCAGAACTGGAACTATTTATATCCTTCACTGGTTTTAGCAAAGAGGTCAGGAATTGAAGGCAGTTTTCTAAGTGTGATGTTCCACTCTACACCTAAAGTTAAGACTGACATGTTTAATATGTTCTGTCTTTGTCTGTATTAGGAAAATAAGTAGGGGTTAGCTGCATGCTGAAAATTATTCTCAACCTTTATTTTTCTGATCTAGACAAGTTTAGCTGAGCACATTTTTTCAGTCAGCTGTTTTCTTAAACAGTAAATTGATTAGCTCTTATATTGTTTTATGGGAACTGCCATATGAATAGAACTGGAAGGGGTGCAATGGGGGAGGGAAATTTAACAATCCTATTATTTTTAGAAATGACTTATTCAAAAATAAAAGGAGCAGTTTCAAATTATACTTGGCAAATTGTTTGAACAAATCTCATATATGCCAAAAGTCAAATGGAGGCAGAAATAAATGGACTGTGATGCCAAACCATGGGGCATCAGCACACATTAAATTAATCCTCCATCCTTTCAGTTGAGACTAAGGAACTTTTGTCTCCATGCAGTAACCGAGGAAGTATTTGACTTGAAAATTTTGGGTCATAGTGAGAGAAGGTGTCATAGCAAAAGAAGCTGTGGAATACTTAATTTGTGAAAGTGGTTTGCTTTAAAAACAGAAGTAGACAGGTTTTGCATTAATTTTTTTTCCATCCTTGCACTTTGATACATGCTTTCACTTACTGTTTTAAAAAAAATTCAGTTTATCTGCTATGAAATATATCACACTGCTGGGCTGTTAGTGTGCTTGAATCAAAAATTGTAATGAGTGTCAAAATTGAGCAGAATAATTGAACATTAATACTTTCCCAGAATAATCTAGGTAAAGAACTTGGAAATAATGTTTGCAATAAACAAATACGTATTTTTTAACAGCTGAGTCAAAACATCAGAAAACCTATATGAAATAATTGCACATATTTATATACCTTTTTAATAAGGTGAATGTGAATATGCTTATTTTAGAAGTTAGCACTCTGTGGGCATATTTTACTAAACCTTCCCCTAAACTGGCATTTGCATCTCCTGAACAAAGCCTTTTGCCTGCAGGTAATTTGCACTCTTTTTTACATGTCATCTCCTAAAAGGCATACTGAGCTCTGCTGTGAATAAAGCAGATATAACTGGCAAGCTAAGGAGCCAGAAGGAAGCATAGCAAATAAAATAACTGAAAAGAGATGTTTTAATGTGTAACACCATCTCCCACTTCTGCTTTCTGCCATCTGGCTTGGAAGAAACCAACTTATGCCAACTTAGGCCCCTCTGCATATGGGAATAGGGCTGATTCAGCCAGTAATACAGCTGCACCAGTGCTGACCCTATAAATATTGAGAAGGGAAGTCTGTAGTTTTTATCCTTTCAAGTGATAACCAGTTCTTGAACTTCTCAAGACTGACCTCCCCTTTATTCAGCTGAAACTCTGCATGTTCTGCCAGGCATCTTGACTTCAGTAATGGATGAATTAGTACTGTCCATTGCTACTAGTGAGTCTGTGAACATGGGGGTTTTTTGGCTAAGAAGTGAATTGTGCCAGCATAAAGGGAAGCCAAAAGATGCTCTCAGGCTTAAGTCTTAAAATTTAGCTGTATTGTGTAGCTATGTCCTGGAGCAAAAGACTGTCATTCAAACTGTCAAGTAGCATTTCTTTCTGAAGTTCTGGTCAAGACAGAAACCAGTGCCTTTTTTCGATACTGTGTTTTATTGTGGAATGTTCTAAATTATGTCACATTGAACATTGTTTCTTAGGGCACCAAATAATAAATGCCATGATTACCAAACTGATTATCATTTTGTCTTTTACAATAGGCATGGCAAAAGTCCCCTCACTGAAGCGCGTACTATGTACAGTCGTAGAAGGAGTAAGGTGGTGAGGTAACATTGAGTTTACATAACTGAGTAACAGTTAAGATTATTTCCAAAAATCAAGTGTGGGCAAGTACAAACCCATACCCTCTATGTAAGCACTGCGAAATATTGGCTGTTTGCAGAGATGAATCGAGCTGTGTTCTGTTCAATGCTCCCCTGGGTATTGTGAGCCAAGGAAGCAGCAATGTAGACCTGTGGTTCATCTCCTGCTTCCTCAACTCTGTCAATTCACACATGATCTGGTCTAATTCGTGTGCATTGGTCAAAGACACGTGTGCCACATGTGGAGCAGGGAATATTCTGTGCCATCTGCTCCTGCCGTGGGTTCTGTCTCTTGTTCCAGTGAGCTTACTGATAGGATTGAAAGTTATTTACTTCTTCATTGTGTTTGGTTGCTTCTCAGCTGGATGATTGAACTGAGCTGACTTGCTGTAGAGCCATTAACTTGCTAGTTTTGGTGGTACAAAACAAGAAGGGAGCAGAGTTGGGGACCCCAGGACTGCACTTTTCTATGGACTGTGATCTTTGGTCATTTGAAGCCATTTATGATACAGACTGTATTCTCAGTCTGTGCATACCGGAATTCATTTATTATATTTGCAGTTAATTACCTTGTAACTTAGAAAGGTGATACAAAGTACTGGATTTATTAATTATTTTTCACTAGGCTTTTTTCAGGGCATGCTGCACAACAAAGGACATGGACAGTGAATTAAAGCCTTTTTCTTGAGGGTTGAGATTCTAAAAAGAACACAAATAAAATGTTTAATAGATCTAACCTTTCTGTACCCTTAGGCTACACAGTTTCAAGTCTTCCATAAAATGTCTATTTAATGGGCTTCATCATAATGTCTCCATCTGACACACCTTTTATGCACAGTTAGAAGCTAAGAAGGGAATGGAAAAGACTTGTGTAGGTGACGTATGGTTTAATATCTGTTTTTAAATGAAATCTTAACTTTATATTTCCAGACTTCAATAGTCCTTTTTCTTTGCAGGGTGGTGGTGGTTGGGAAATTTGTGCTCTCAGAGGGTTTTTTCCTCTTACGCATTTGACAGATATTTACAGCCTTTTTGCTTGCTTGGCTGGCAGCTTTTTGCATAGGAACTTCATATAACTTGATATTAGTCTGTTATATATAGTACTCTATAAGCATTTTTTTAAAAAAGGAGAATAGACTTTGCATCATCCATAACAGTTTCATAGCTCTTAGTGGGAGCTTTACATTGTTTTTCAATTGATGTTGCTGTACCAGGTAACACTTTTTTGTTTTAACAACCAGATTCATTAGTGCCTCGTATCTATCCATTGTGGAAGAAATTATTGCCAGTAATCCTTTGAAAGTTGATTAATTTTCACTTTGTTTTGTTTATGTATTTTGTAAAATTTGCCTGCTTGCATGTCTGACCTCCATGAAACACAATAATCTTTTCTCCTGTTCTTCAGCTACGTCCTGGAAGTGTCTGCCTTCTGTCTTCCCAGGCAGTCTAAAGAGTGACTTGCTGGCTGAGATGCCTCCTTGAGACAGGATTAATAGAGCCTCTCTGTACCCTTCTGTCAGTTTGTTGTATCATTGTAGCGTGTGTTTTCCTAGGAGAAAATCATGCTGTAATGACGCATGTTAGTGAGCTGACCTGACTGTGGGCCATTGTTGGTAGAGAGTGTACTGTTCAAAAAGCTCTCACCTCTCTCCTCCCAAGTATTCTTGTAGATGATCAAGTTTGTCAGGGCTGAGCTATGGGAACTCTTATAATAAGCATAGTGGCAATCATCTGATGTTTTCCTTTAGAATTTGACAAAACAGTTCTTCCTGTAATATTACTTTTTACTGTTTACTTTCTGTAGGGGATGTTTTCTTATCTGGAGGTGAACCTTAATATTGAAAAAAAATTCCTAACCTAGTTTAATTCTCAGTTTTGCTAGAAAATGGCTACAGTACTGCTTTTTTAAGAAGTCTGTGTTTACTTAGCTATAAGAGATCCTTGCTGAAGTAGAAGGACTGATAAATGTAATGGCATTAAAGAAATCCAGTTACCTTTCCTGGCTACAGTCCAGAACACAAATAAGTTAGGTTTGGACACCTAACATCAAAAATCCCTTGCTCAGCATTTTCCTAGTCATGAGGTATTTAAACTCAGATAAATAGGGCCTTCTTTGCCCTTAAGGCCATATTAATACCGCATCCAGTTTTCCAAGCAGGCATTCTCCCAATTGCCTCTTTTTTTTGTCTGCCAACTTGACATATAGTAAGCCAATCTATAACAAAAATATACTTCAGATGCCCCTGGAAGTGGAATGGAATATTGCCTACATTTTGAGGAAATTGAATGTTAAAGAAACTCAAAGAAACCGCTTTTGCCTTTGCCTGGTCCTTCCCTTCTTCTTGTGCGTGTACATGTCCCTTCAGGCAAACCATTTTCCGTGGCAGCTGTGTGGAGAGTGTGAGGTACACTCTGATCCCATCAACATGAGATCCTGTGACAGAAGCCTGCAGCTCAGGCTGTTGGTTGGTGTTTGATCCCTGCTGCCTTCTGTGCCGTGCTGAGCCCCTTGGAGCCTGAGGAGCACCAAAGAACCCCGTGGGGAGTGCTGTGCTGCTCTTCACCACCTGGGGAAGAGCTCCTGGCAGGGCCAGAGGGGCAGAGTAGAGGGTGCTGAGCCTGGTATAACATGGGGCAGGCCTGGATGAAGGAGGGTGGTTATCTGGTTGGGAAGATAAAGGGTTGATGAGGAAGAGAAGGGAGACTGTATTCCTTGGGTTTGTTACACTTAGTGCTCCCTACCTATAGGTGTCCCTCAGGCTTAGCAGAGATGGATAAATTCAGTGTGTTACTAGCAGGTTAGGAAGAGAACATCTCAACCCAGTAAAGATGCAAATGTCATTAAACCAGCAAAAAATTAGGAAGGATTGTCGACTTAATTGCTGACAAGATGCAACTTTGGGCTCAGCTGGACTCATTCCCAGCGTTCATCAATCTGTGCATGAAGAAACCAGAGCAAGCGAGCGCTGAAAGTTCCTTTGGGGTTTTTTTTGTTTTGCTTTGTGTTTTAAATTTTGAAACTCACATTTACTGTGTATATTTTAATATGTTCATGTGAAACACATCAAAGTAAACACGTGCAGTGTGTTTCTTTCACTATCATTAATCACTTCAGTGTTTTAAAAAGTAACAAAAAATACACTAATGTTAAACTGTGGTCAAGAATTGAAATATACACAGCTCTAGAAATTGGAAAGTCGCCTTTGCCAGGGCAAATGTAGCTTGACAACCATGTGTTTATGTATCAGCATATGAAGCAAGTCCGCTTAGCAAATACGGATTTTTTCCATTAAAAGCCCTCAACTTATATTGAAACTTTTTGAAGCACTTTTTCAAGCCACCTGAAGACTCAGTTGAGTATTGAAGAGAAGAAAATTACTTTAAATTCTCTGAACAGCTCTGAGAATTATTACCCTCCACCACTTTTATCACTAAACACAGTTGGTTTTTGTGTCCTGCTTATGTTTTTATCGGGACAACTTCTGATGGTGGCACAACTGAATAACAAGGGGTGGATATGAAGGTTGAGTTATTTGGGCTGGGTTTTTTTGCCCATGAGGTGTTGGTGGAGAGCCAAGTGTTAGAAGTCCACTTGTCCTTTTTAGATGTGGCTGGGGCTTTCAGCCAGGGTGGAGGACTGCTACTTTGAGTTGTTCCTACTTCCCTGTTTGCCAAAGAATTGTGCCAGCTCCCTCTTCCCAAACCTGCTGGATGTTACTGAAAGGGGAAGGACAATGTGGCACCTTCTGTTCCTTTGAATAATCATGCAGTCTGCCTCTACTGCTCCTCTCTGCTTTCTTCAGCAGCACTGTAACACAAACATCAGCCTGATCTCTGTCAGTCCATTCTCTGGGATCTGGATACTTATTATATATGTGAAATGTTTTAGTAATTTTCCTTGCTCTGATGAATGCCTGTATGAAAGGAATTGAGGCAGAACTGGCAGTGTGCAGGCTAAGAAAGATGATGCTGTCATGGTGCTCTTTACTGAGATGTGGGAAGTTGTTTTCATAAATATAAGTTAGACTTTCCCTACGAAGAGAACTTGGCTAGAATATAATTAACTGGGGATACTTAGAGATGTGGTTTTTTGTACTTGAGTCAGTGTCCTTATGGTAGCTGTTTCCCTCTTTTTTTCAGTTTCACAGAAAAAATTATACCTTTGTGGCTCTGCTTTTTATCTTCTGTTTGTTCAAAGATACAGGAAAGAAAATATCTGTAAGGGGCTTCAGCCAGAGGTGCTGCATTCTCTCAGCTTCTTTTTCTTGTGGGGGAATTAAATGCAGTCTTTATATTTCAAGTTTATACATAACAGATAAATAAGTGTGCATGTTTTTCACAGACATAACAGCTAGAGTAGGCTAATTCCTGCATAATCTGACTTCGTGAAAGCTTTAAAGGGTAGTTTCTTCCCATGTGTATTTTACCTTTTGGACTTTGTTAATGTCCACGTTGTGCTTGGCCTGACTAACCAAAGCATTCTCATTGTCTTTGTGACTAATCAGGGCAGCATATCAGTTCATCTTACTTAACTGGGATGTCAAATTTAGGAGCTCTCTTGCCTGAAGGCTCTCTAGGGGGAAGTGGTTTTCAAAATCTAAATCATCCCCAGGTGCATATCTTTCCTGTGACAGATAGAGAGTGCCAGGAAGTCTGGAATCATAATTTAAGTGCCTTGATCAGGTAGGATGAATTTGGGCTGAGGCATACAATTTTTAGGCAGATGTGTGTGTGTTTTCAAAAAGTGTCAATCCAATTAATTCTGAATGTCTTGGTGAAGCAGATGTGAAATACTTCACAATTTACAAGTTCCTCACTTTTTCCTCTCCCCCTACAGAGGCTGCAATTGACCCCCCAAAGACACCTGACAGCGAACCCTTGTTTACAAAACTGCGCAACCCAAGCACAGGCAAGTTCTGGAACTGTGACATGAACTTGTTAAAATTCTGGTTGATTTTCTCCACCACCAAAAGATTCATGTTTCTCAAAGCTGAAATAATGATGATAGGTACAAGTCTTACGTGCCAAAGATACTGCTGGTTATGCCAGATGGTTAATGCTGTGCAAACATTTAGGATTTCTTTTATAATTTTAATTGGTTTTATTCATCAGAAATATTGGCAGAACAAAAGAGGGGTGTAATTTAAGTTTTGTTTTTAAGTGCATTAGTTTCGGGGAGCTTACGGGGTTGGGTGTTGAGTCCAAGCTTTTTTTTAAAATCCAAATTTAGGCTTCTTAGCATTCATCTTATGCTATAAAATAAATAGAGTTAGAAGAAGTGATTCAATTGTACTTACCAAGCTTTTTAGGTCTTTTCATTTTTAAATCTAATTTCCTTCTCGTGGCCTGGGTCATGGTGTCACTTTTCTCTTTAAGAGAGGACAAGGCACTTTGAATTCAAAATACATTAGAAAGACCAGCAAATGCAGGCAATTTAATGACACCACCATCCCACCATTACTTTCTTCTAGTCATATTGTTCTTTTTGTCAAGGACTTTTAATTATTCTATGATTAATAATTGGAGTGTGTGATGCTGCAACAGAAATTTGCAGCAAGCCTTTGTTAGGGTTAACATTCTGTTTGAAAAACATTTTTCATGCTGTTTTTTTTTCTTTGCCTGAGGTAGTTTCTTTTCCATAGATTAAAGTTTTATGGTTTTGGTCTGAAATTGACTGCTTGTATTTATATATATTTACATATATATGTGTAACTGAGTCTTCAAATGAGTTTTATTGTCACAGTATAGGAACCATATTTGTTCTTAAAAGAGGAAAATTGTCAAAAATAATAATACAGAATGTAAAATCATTTACTCATCATGATGCCTGTTTCTTGATTGCTCAGATTTGCAATGGGAATATAAAGCCACATCTATTTTCCACCTGTGTTATTGTTTCCTGCTGTAGCATACTGCCTTTGTAGTTTATGTTTTTAAAAACATAGAGGTTAATTTGTTTTTCTCTGTGTAAAAAGAGATCTGTTTACCTTGTAGAATCAGACATCTTGTGGAAGTTTTCTGGGGAAAACCTAAAGTGCAATGATTTGTCTGGGTGTGTTCCTTTAGAATTTACAGGACCATATTTGTAGGCCTGCATAGACTTTCAGTTATGTAGCCTGTTATAAATGCAAAGTCTGAAAATGGAAGAACTGAGAACACACTATTAATGTATTTTCCTTACCTTTGTGTCTAACAGATGAATTGTTGATGCCAGATACTGTATAAGTAGGCACTGAAGGACTCATCACACTATAGAATCGATGCTAACCACTTTATTAAATAAAAGCATGCTTCGTCCTTTATATAGACAGGTAAAAAGAACAAGATTTCTATCCCTTACAAAGACTATCAAGTAGGATCAAACTGCAATTCAGAAGTGCCACAAGAAACATTAGTGAAGTTGCAAACAAAGCTGTCCGGGTTCTCTCTCCATCCCCTGCAGTTCCTGTCTTACAGTACTGTAGGGAACCCATGGTGACTGTCCTTTTAGCATAATAACCTAAATTAAGGAGCTGTACTTAGGTAATAAAAAGGGTTTTTTTCCCAAGATTTCATAGCTCACCACTGGATTTGGCTAGCACACTCCCTGGTAGGAGTCTTAAATTGTTCAGTCAGCACTTCTGTGAGTAGTTTGATATGGGGCTGATCAAACTGTGGTGTAGACCCTTGTTGAGGGTGCACATGGTAATGATTGAAACTTCTGCTCCCCCCTTATGACTATTCATTGCTCCTCTCCTCCCCTACCCATAAGAAAAATTATCAGAGTACTGAAATTATATCCTTAAGTGAGGTTAAACATCTGGTCAGCCTATTGGATAAAGGGGAAAAAAATGCATTACCAGTCATTTTTGGGAATTCATCTGTCTGCCTGTTTTTGCTGACCTCCCTCCGCACCTGGGGGTGTCTGCAGACTGAGAAGAGCAGTGCTGATGTCAGCTTTCAGGGCTTACACTGAGCCTCCTCTGAGCCAGCCCATCATCTGCAAGTCACTGGAGCTTTGCAATTTATGTGCTCTGAGCAGGACAGCCCTGCTGTAGTTACTCTTGTTTCCTGAAGATGGATTGATAAGCAAGATAGAAGCAGTTCAGCCAATAGACTCAGCTGACCACATTTCAGTGGCCCCTTCTGTAGTTGTGGCAACTTCCCATTTCAGCTACGGAAAATGCCAGTCCTGTTTGCAATGCATTTGTCACCCTTCCATTGTAACCCAAAACTAGTGTCAAATGAGACATGTGTTATGGGATGACCTAAAATAAAGCTTTTCTTTTCCTTTCCCACTATTAAAGTTCTGATGGGCACTTCAAACCAACTTATTCTAGTTTCCTTGTTTACTTTATATGTCTACCCATACAGAGTCATCACGATCCATTTTGATGCACAAAAGAGTATTTCAGATTGTCAGTGAAAGGTTTGAGACTTTTGTTCCCCTCACCCAGAGTCTGATGTCCTCAAGACAAACATAATGGAAGGAGAGGGAATTCTCTTGTTTTCCACCTTTCCTCTTCACTGCAGAAAAAAGCTGATTTCTTGAGTGATTTTGATTTGGGTTTGGATCAAAGGCCTTGTGTTGTAAGATGAACTATTCACACATCTTATTTATTGATTCAAATTCAGTTTCGTTTATAGAGCTGGTAAATGAACATCTGTATATAATAGTGTTTTTTGTCTGAGCTCTCTTTGTAGTGAGTTTATGTAGACTGTGTGTATGTTTGTGTGTCTGTATGTATATAAGGCACATTCTTCAAACATATTGGGTATTCTTTTGATTTTTCTGAAAGCTTACAAACACAAACCAGATTTCTTTTCAACAGGGGAAGCAACCCTTTACTTATTCAATAGTGGTGCACAGCAGCTGTTTGAAGTAAAAGCTTTTCATGAGGAACGTCGTTCCTGGTTTATAGGTCAGACTGTTCAACAGGGTGAGTTGGATAATGTGCCTTTCCCCCATCTTTAACTAATGTTTGTACACAGACCTTCCCTCTTTCTTCTTGTAAATTTACAGGTGTTTTTCCTTGTTTGAGACATGCTGCATCATATCCCCACCTTCTGATAGACTCATTTGCCATATGGATTTAACCAGGGCTGGGGGCTTTGTCATTACTCTTTAAAAGGTTGCCTTTGGCAGCCTCAATTAGACTGATGTTCATTTGTCATTTTTTGAAGGGAGAAGGAGGGGTAAGTAATTCAATTGTGTTTAAACTGAAGTGCCATAAAATAATTAGCTTTCCTTGTCAATCACACCAGCAAGTCCTCTTTGTATGTTAATCTGTATTATCCTATGGGAAAGAAAATAAAGGGCTGGAAGGCCTTAGCTAGCTAAGCAAAGTGGTGTGTTAGAGCTCCAAGCACTGGAATGTATGGTCTTGTGTTCTTTAAATTGCCTCTGTAGTCCCCAGCCTAAGTGCTGGGTTCTCAGGAGAGGTCTGAAGCTGCTGTTTCAGTGTTCACTCTGAAGGGAGCTGGTCTGTAATATTCTGGACATTCTCTGATCCTGTTCACCTTTGTGAAAATGAGGAGAAGCTTGTGTAACTTGCTTGTGATGGCTTTCACAATCCATTTTCAGTAAGGATGTTATTGTAGCAGTGTTTCTCTGCCAGCATGTCCACAGACCAGCATGTCCATAGGTATTAATTCAGAAGATTAAGGTATATTTGTTTTATTCCTTTTCATTAGAGAAAAGTCCATTTATAGTAATAAATAAAAGCAACCCTTCCAGACATATGCCTTCTTTAACAGTAATATCCCAAAGTGTGTGCTAACTTTTAAACATCCTCTGCAGGCACATAAAGCAGTGCAAGCAGTATGTCTCTGAGCTTTTCCTTGCTCTGTCTTGGGGGTGAGCCAGCAGACTGGGTCTGCTCCCTGCTCCCAATTATGTCCACATTGTATTCTCTCTCTCCCTTTCTAACCTTTATTTTGGCCCTTGGGAAATAGTTGCCTTAAGAAATCATGCCCTCAGGTTTCTTTAAAAAATACAGTGGAAAAATTGTTCCTGAATGTTAGGGCTGCTGTATCTCTGAAAGGGTCAGGAGAAGAACAATAAAAAAAAAACAAAAACTGTGTGTTTGCAGTTAAAACAAATTATCTGATTATCTGCAGAGAAGGGCAGAAGTCTTTATACACTTCTAGTGAGTCTGAATCTTTAGAACAAACAAAAATAACTCCTCCTGGAGGTAGGGTGGAAAGCATTTAAATGGAAGCTTTTAGAAAGTGGCTAGTGGCTCTTTTTCCTTCCAATTTTAATATCAAAGCTTTTGTGTTTATAAGTAGCCCTGATGCTTGCCTTGCCTCACACTGAGCATCATGTTGGTAATACACATGGTAGGTTGGATATCAGCTTTACCCAAAACACATTCTTCTCACATGATCTTTTGTTAGTTTTAGGGCCATCATAATAGGATTTCCTTTTCTTTAATTATCTTAATCATGTGATTTAAAACAAAAATAATTACATTTATTTGCTTTTGGTTTGTGCTAATTACTGTCAAATTGTCATCAATTATTTGGTCTCATTAGTGAATTTCCTTGATGTTACATTGTTTTCAATTATCTGCAGTTGTACAAAAGTCCTGACTAAGCCATTGTCCTGCAATGAACTCCAGATGGGCAGAGGTGTCTGTTTCAGTGGGAGACCAAGTTCTTCCTTTGTGTGTAACCTTGAATGCAGCACTCTGAGCCATGTATTCTGATCTAAGTTTATTTTGTTCCATTAGGAGACTGCATCAGATTCTCCCTTTGCAGATGAAGGCAGCTCTCACTTAACTAGCCCTTGAAATTCTTTGTTGTCCTGCCTGTCTCTTCTGCCAGTGCAGTGTTACCTTGCCCAGTGTTAGAGGTGGAGTATTGCTGAATATCTCTGGTGTACCAATCCAATTTCTGTTGCCCTCGAATCTGCCAATAGAGGGCAGCTTCAATTTTGCTGGTTTTAATACAGTCCAGAAAAAAGGCAAAATTCAGAGTACACAAAGCAGAAGTCCTGAAGTGGAGTTTGTGTTTTGGTTTGGTGGGTAGAGGATAGAGTTATCTCTGTATTTTTAATAAGAAATTACAAATACTATTTTTCTGTTTGTTTTATTGAAATATTGGGATTCTTACTAAAAAAAAAATGTTGTTCACTCTTCTAAAAAGCATCCTAAAGTCTCAAAAAGTCAATATATTATGGAAGCTTACTTTTGCTTATCTGTCACCTAGATGGGCGCCTGCTGTTTGTTACACCAATGGACCCCTTATTTCTGATACTTTACTACCTCTTAAAGGCAGACAAAGAGGTAAGCCTACTTTATTTTTTCCTCTGAAATTCTCAGGAGAAAACATTATTTCTGACTTCAGTTCTGCAGAAGTTATATTAATTTTACAAAGAGTGGCTTCCATAATAATGGAAATTTAATTTGCTTTTAAAGCAGTATTATCTCAATACCTAGAAGTATTTTTGTTTCCATCAAGTTTTTTGGTTGGTAAATTATGCTACAAGAGTGAGCTTTCGATCTAAACAAGCACTAATCACCTTCTTTTTTTTAGAGAAGAGAATCTCTTTTGTCTTCTTGTGAGAGAGCTATTGAATTTAAGAAGCTGACATGTCATCAGATCAAAACAAACTAGTGCCCTTTCTGAGGCATCAGTAAAATCATTCTTTTGGGAAAAAAGGGGAAAAGAAAGAAAAATTTGGATGCTATGGAGGAGGAAGGAGGAACATTTCTGTGGCAGTTTGAACTTGAAAGGAAACAACATTTGTAGAGATGCCATATCATAGAACAGCAATGGGATGACTGAGTATCCAAAAGTTCGTTAATTAAAAAAATTGGTTCATCGGTTTATAGTGAGTGTAAACCTCACTTAGATTTCGGAAATATATCAAAAGTCGTAGGCAAATTTACTGATATTTTTTAATAAGCAGCCTGTGAAAAAAGGGGCACAAAATAAAACCAAAATGTTGATATTTTGTTGTTGTTGTTGTTGTTTTTTGCTCATTTGTTTTGTATGTGGAGACAGTGCGCTTTATGCATCCTAAGACTTTTTGCTCTAAAAGAATTTCTACAAGGTTGCTTGCTATTTTCTGCTTTAGATTGCAAGTGGAGAATGCAGGAGAACAAATTATTTATGGTGAAGATATAAAGTCTCCTTATACTTTTGTAATAGTAACTTACTGTTCTGTCATGATTTTTTAATTATTTAAGGTATAGGGTGCGCAGATGTATTCTGTATTTCGGTGGTCAGGCTGGTCAATCAGAAGAGGTCAACCCACAAGTAGTTCAGTTTGTTCCCTGGGCACTGCACTCTGAATTCATCACTCCTTTGAAAGCTTTATATCAAACTTAAATTAGGGAAGTAGTAAATCTCTCTTTATGTGGGGTGGTGTTGAGGTAACCTGAGTAAAGAACAGCTACTGCTGCTGTTTCTGTGCATGGGAAGAGTCCTGTGCTGCCATTCACTTTTTCAGTGCATTGTTTTCTAGGTTTTCTGGTTTTCTTGGCAAGGCATGATGCCAGATAAATGCATAGAGCTGTTGTGGGTCCTAAAAAAAGGCAAATGCTTTCCTGCAGCACCTTGCCTAAGTTAGTATATTCTGCAGTCTTGTGGCGAGGTTAGCCTGAATGCAGCACAGTCACTTCCAGCTTGAACTAATGGATATCAGTGGATATCATAGAATCATCCTTTGCACTGTCCTTTGATTTTGATAGTGTGATGCAGGATTGCTTGGTGTGTCTCAGAGCAGAGCCATCTCCTATACAGCACCTTTCTTGGCTTAGGCTCTGTGCCCATGCGTGAGGTAAATGCAGCTGTCTTGCTTTGGGACACAACTAGGTCAGTTATGTATAAGAAAGAGCTTATTGCAGTTTTATTTTTGTGTCTCCTAAATTCTTTTAGCCACGGTTATTGTGCCTTTTCCCTTTTAAGGAGAAGAAACCCTCTAAATACTTTCTTGGTTCTGCTTTTTTGTGTTTGTTTGGGATTTTTTTTCTTGTTTTTATTGTGATTTAACAATAGATGGTTACTTTTATTAAGCCTCTGAGTGTCTAGCAAGAGAATTAATTAATAATGAAAGCAGTGTACCCCAAGTGGGTTTTTTCATGCTGACCAGTATAATGAGTTCAGCCTTGGCTGCAGAGACCACGCACTCTCTAAGCATGAGAAGTTCACAGAGTCTTTGTACTGATGCACTAAAGGATCTTTCCAAAGGGAAGGTTGCCAGTTGTGCCAAACCATGCTGAATGATTATGCATTGTTTGGCAATGGCAAAATTTGTTTGATGGTTCTGTCATGTGTGGGGCTATTTAAGTTGTGCCAAAATCACTTTATATCCCTACTCTGGCCAAACTGGAATTGACTTTGCAGAGGTGAAAGGTTAATACTGTGTTCCAGAAGCTGCCCTGCTCCTTTGAGATTTATTTTTGTGGAAGGAAAAGCAAAATTTGAATGGAAGTTATGACACTGGGTTTAATCCAACAGGTTTTGGTCTAAAACACTATTGGCACACACTGACTACTGTGTCTTATGTCATCTTCCAAAAAATCCTGCTGTACTTCACATTAGTTTCTCCCCATGTTGTTTTAAATTTGGCCTTTTAAGTGCAGTGTTTGAAGAGTTCAGCATTTTGCAGGTATTTACTGGTCTGAAATAAATATTTATAGCTTGCTTTGTAATCAGTTTCTGAATGTATCATGTGTTACCATTCAAAATGTGATCTTCTTTAAATCCTTTATTTTAAAGCTATGGCCATTGCATGCATATATATTTATATACATATGTGTAGTGTGTATATATGTGTCTTAACATTTTAGTAATGCTTTTGCAATCCCTTTGATGTATTTTCAGCAGCAAGGAAAGTTCCAGCCACTTGATCAAGTTGTGCTAGACTCAGAATACCCTAGCTGCCCATTGCTGCTGAAGTGTGCAGATGTTAAACAGTACATACAGCACGTAACAGAAGAAAAAGGTGAAAAAAAGGGGTGGGAGGGGAGGGAGGGCAAATAAAAAAATACTCAACTTGTTAGTGTCACCTCATTACAAGATATATTTAAATATTGTTTTTTGCTTTACTAAACAACCAAAGTGCTGGACACAGCTGTACTTTAAAAACAGAAGCTTAGGCTTAGAGCTTGTCATTGCAGTTTTGTGAATAGAAATATGTGGATCTCAGATTATCTGCTGCAACTCTGAAAAGCTCAGGCAGTCTTGTTGCTAGGTGTCATACAAATGATAAACCAATCAGAGCTAGCTTCTTGACATTATTGTATATGTTGTGAAGTCTCTTTGACTTGGATCAGAATCTTACATCTCTCTCAATTCTTTTTGTAGTGTAGGATGGTCTGGCATGAAAGTGGTCCATTTTCCTTTTTTTCATCCTTTGTCTCAAAGCATTGAAACAACAAGTAGAAAAAAGCTGGAGAAGAATAAATATGCTGCTGAAAAAGAAGAACACAAATTTTCCGGCTTTGCATAATTTAGTTTTGTGGGTTTAAGCTTAAAGACTTAATTGTTTTAAAATACAAAAATTGATTGGGATGCATATGTATATGAGTGAGAAAACTCAAATGGAAAAAGTTAGCAAGCTATCAGTTCTGTACATAGTTTCCTCAGCCTTTGCTCAGAATTCCCTTTGGTGTGGGGGCTTTCATTTTATTTGAGGACAATATATGCTCTCTAGGGAAGGGACACAGGAGCATGACGTTATTTTTGCAGGTTTGCAGATACGCAAAACGTGCAAGACCTCGGTTTTTATTTTCAGTCCTTTGAATAGCATTCTACTAAGGCCTGCTAACTCCCTGATAGGGAATGGAGATCTCCCTACATGCACGTGGAGATCTGCAGGAGAATGTACAGGAATCTTTTGCACCACCAAATGCAAAACTAGTAAACTGTTTGATTCTTATGCACTAGAGCTCCTCCAAGGAATTGAGGTTAAAGTTAAAAGATAGATTGAAAGCTACAAACATTAAGAATTTGCTTTCATGAAGCAATCTGACCATTATCATTGATACATATGTAAGAAGAAATACTTTGCTGATCTACAGATAATTGGGAAGTGACTAATGAAAGGTGATGAAAAGATAACATCTACTAAGTAAAAGACCAGACCTCCTTCTAGCTGTATAGAACATTGAGGTGTTTGTGAGGGGTAGAAGCTGTAAATTAATTTAGGTGAACAAGTTTAAGTATTTTGGGTTTGATATAGTGCGTGTGCAGTAGGGTAGGGAAGTTGCCTTTGAACTTCAGGGCAGGACGTGTTTCTGTTGAAAATGCTCACTTTCACAAGGGAGCAGAAAATCTAAGTAGCAAGGCTGTTGTCACGTTCTGTTTGGGACTGGAGTAGCTGGAATTATGTGCTTTCATAAACACATAATTGTGGAGTAATATTGCTATTCCTCCTGCATTTCCAAAAGAGCCTACAGAAACATTTAGTTACATTTTTTATCATTTGGACCAAAGAGTCTTTTTCTTTGGGTGAGTTTTGACTTTTGAGAAGGCTTTTTTCTTCTCATGAAGTGACAAGTATTTCCATTAAAAAGTATTTTTAAGCTTTCAGGCAATTGCTTGCCCTACGACTTGTGTAATACGGGATAAGTAGCCAGGGTGAGAGAAGAGCATAGGAACTTAGGACATGGTCTGGATTATTTTTTTTGAAGGGACACTTCCTCCAAACAACAGCGCAGCCTTTGGGCAGTATCTATGTTCCCAAAACAAAACTTTTTTACAAAGTGTTTGCTATAGACAAGATCTTATGTCTTGGTCCAACTTCTGTATCCATTCTGATACTGTATTTGCAGTTATTATCCATCTGGGAGCATCCTCCTGTAAACTGTATTCTGTTAGACAGTAGTGAAGATGCTTCACTGCTTTGTTTTTTCCATTTTAAGTAATGTATTATGTACACCCATAAGTTTGTGTCATTTTGCCAACAAATTGTATTAGCTGTTAAAGGTGTGTTCTCTTCCTGGGTTTTGTTTTGAAATGTGAGGTCAATAATGCTTTTGTCGTAAAAGCTGTACACACACACACTCATCAGCTTTATATGATATTCTTGGATTTTCCCAGGCATGTACCTGCATGTACATGCTACTTCTTTTCTTGTTCAGGTTTGGATTGGGTTACAGTGGAGCTTGTTCTTAGGATTTCTTTCTTTTTATAGAACACCAAGAGTACTGTTATGCAACAAACCCCTTGGCACTTTCTTGCCTGTCATGCACACATCACCTTTCTGTTTAATCCACTTCTATGTGTTTCATATTCTCATGTCTTTTATTGCTTGTAAAAAATACCAGCATTATGACTTCAGATACTCACTCTTTTCTGGCTCTTAAGAGCTGTTGTCCACTTTGTAGCCTTTCTCATTTTAGGAGTAGAGCATTAGGGCAAGAAATACCAGTTGCATTAAGGCTTCTGCAGCTCTGTTCTGCTTGACAGAACTTAACAACGTAATTATTTCACTCTTCATTTAGTCTTAAGACTTTTAACATCTGTCTAAGAAATTCTTACCCCAGAGCACTCACAGTTTACACTTACTGAATTAGCAGAAAATCCACCTTCCCTGGCCTCATTCTTGAAAGGCACTGAAAATTCATTTAGTTGAATTAAATTCTGAATTACCTGCTTTAGTAGTTGTGGAAAGGGTGTGCTACAGCTTACTAAGTCTGGGTGAGGCAGGTTGTTTGCTAATAAATTCTGACATTGGATTGACTGTACAGTAGAGAGGGTTTAAGAAAGGGTTATGAATTCCAGTTCTAGAGTGTTACTCTTTGTTTCATTTTGCAAGGCAAAAGCTGCACTATGATCTTGTCTGATGTGATTAACATGAAGAGCCAAGAAAACTTACCTGATTAGAAGAACTAAATAATATTGCCAAGCTTGTATTCCCAGGAGGTAGGAAAAAAGGGGCCCTATAAGTTTCAGAGTTACGGAAAACACTGAGAAAATGGATTTTAAAATGTGCTTTAGGCAGTTTGCTCAACAATACATCAGGGAAACTTCCAAGTCTACATAGCGATTACCCGATCACTGAACATATTATTTAATTGTAGAACCACTTATATTCCATCTGTATTTCTCAAACCCAATCTTTCCAGATGTCTCAGACCAGTTTTATAGGCACCAGACACATTAGGGAACAAAAGGCTTTCCAATATATACTCATATTATCAAACGTAGTCACTAACTCTCACCAATATCAAATGTGCATCACATGTTAAATCCACGTTTCAATATTGAATCCTTTTGTCAGCAGTTTGTGACTTTCATAACTCACTTTAATTCTTCAGAGGTCTCGAATATTGTCAGTTTCTAGGGTTTAATAGTCAAAACTGTCAAGCACACAAAATATTTTCAAACAAAGTGATCTCTGAAGGGTTCAGTGTAATTATTTTTCACATGTTTTAATGAAAACGGCTTCACAGTTCTACATTTCCTTTCCCTGAGTCACTCTGAATCATGCTGTTGTGGGGGAGTCTGCCTGGGAATCCAGACTAGAATTACTTTTCAGCATGGGCTGGGGGATGGTGCCCAGAGGATGTCCCTTCCTCGAACTTTCTTAGATAAGAGAGGAATCCATGAATTGTACTCACTGTGCTTGAACCCAAACCATGTTAGCCCTTTGAGAAGCAGGTTCAAGTACCCAGAGAGTTTTCCATTTTCTGCTCCTTTTCTTTTAGAGCCATTTAGAAGCTTCTAAGTCCTAGAGCCTGCAGCCAACAATGTCACAGCTAATTGTTTTACCTGCAGCTCATCATTAAACAAAGTGTACATTAGTGTATTTTTTCATTTTTGCTCTGAAGAATTTTTGTATTTTGCTATTATACAACTATTGAGACAGATTTAAACTTTTATCTTGCAAGCAGCTTTCCTTGACCTCTCCGTACCCCCTGCCATGCATGCAGAAAGAGCACATAATAGTTCACTGTTTGTGTGCAATTTGGAAGAGCCAAGATAAACCCCAAAGAAGGAAATGCTGAAGGAATCATAAATAATATGTTGTTGTTTGCCAGAGGAGAAGGAAAATCCATGAAATGAGTGTTGGAATATGACACTCTATCAGTAAATGACATGAAACAGATGTAGATATTTATGGAAATGGTATACAGGAGATCAAAACTTATTGAAATACCTGTTAAAGGAAAGGACTGAAGCAGCAGGCTCCAAAATCTCCTATGAAATCTTATTAGGCATCTGATTCCATTTCCCAAATGTAGCTTTCTGTGAGTTAACACTGAATTTTTATACTGAAATTTCCCTGAGCCTTTGTAATTTTCTCTTTTTCCTGGATGTTTTGAACTGATGTATCTCCAGATCACGTGTGAATAGCAAGTGCTCATGATGCCCTCGTTATCGCAGGGGAAGCACTCTCCAGAATTCTTAGATCATCAAGTTAATTTGTGTTGCTCCATAAATCATGAGTGAATCATGTACTTCCTCCCACAAGGAGTGAGTTTCACTATTTTGGATTCAGTATTTTCTTTTAACATTATATTGAACTATGTAAAAGAGGGATAGAAGTAAAAATTCTGTTTTAGTCACTCTGCCACGAGAGAGGAGAACTGATAGGGAAAGGGTTTATAGAAGAGGTGGATGGTTTAGCTTCAGTAACCAACTCTCTGTCCTGGTCTCTTACTAGGTGCTGAAATCCAGTACATAAAGATTTAAGATAATCTGTTGTTTAAAAAAAAAGAATTGCGGAACCAACATTTTGTATTATGAGATATAGTTAAAATCACCAGTCTGGTGACACAGGGCAGTGAAGGTGAAGTGAAACTACAAGGGCTCGAGAAGAATCTTAGTGAATAAGAGAACCCAAGATTACACAACTAAATAATATCTGTGCTTTGCTGGATTAGGTCCTAATTAAAGAACTGTCAGATTGTCCAGACTTGTTCATATCAGCTCAGTCTACTTTTTTTTTTTGCTTACAGTATTTTTTAGACTTATTGCCCTGATATCAAATGTGCAAGATGCAAATTAACTTTTATATTCTATCTAAAAGTTAAAAGATCTTAAAGGTATTGAAAATGCAATCCAAACCAGACACAACATTTTTCCCCTTGCTTGTTTTTTCTCAGAGATTGGCAGTCAGAAATTCCACAAATACAGCCAAGAGAAGACACTGAAGTGGTTAAAGAAAAAGGTATTGTGTTTCCCTTTTGCTTTAAAAATTGCTATATGTTTAAAATGGAAATGCTTTTTAGTTTGTCCATATTTGCATTGGAGCCATGTGCTGTGCCTCAGTTCAAGGTATGTGTCCTGTCCAAGAAGGACAGACATTACAGTAAAGCTGCTCCACTTGGGAATGTGATCAGGTGTTAGAGATATTAACAAGCTTGTTGCATTTCTCTTTTTGACGGGACTGGCCATGAAAGGGGCTTATATGGGGTGTGGCTAGAAAGAAGAAGCTGTCAGCTTGTTGCTGTGGGCTTTGCATAAGGTGAGGGGCTTGCTTTTGCTTTGTCCCTTTCATAGATGGGCTAGAGGAGAGTTTTAATTGTTAAAGTTTCTAAATTCTGCTGTGCTTTGAAGCTGGACAGAACTGCCTTGGTTTTGTGCTACAAATGTGTTTCCTGAAGTTTTGGCAGAGTTCACTCAGAATAGTCCTGGTTTGGTTGCTATTATCCTGATCCAATCATGCTGTTCAAGAGGCCTGTAGAGTTTGCCAGAAATAAACTAGTGTTAAAGCTAAGCTTGATGGGGTCTTTGTTTTGGTATAAAGAAAGTGAATTTCATTTTACTCATGCACTTTTGCCCTTAACATGATGCCACTCTACAGAAAAAGAGGGTGTGCATCACATGATGAGGAGGCCTTGTCATTTAAATTAATCAATACAAGCACAAAATCTGGTCCACTTTCTGCAGTGATTAGGCATGGGAATGAATACCTATTTTGCAATGATTACCTGAATACTTACATGTGAACCTGTTTGTGTTGTTGAAAATACCTTCGTCTGACAGTTTTCTCTCTGTTGGATCCAGCACATCAGTGCCCTATAAAGTCTTTAATCTTTGATTTCCACCAGGACTGCCTTTGCCATCCTGCTGAGCTCAGGAGTGTTCTGAGCAGGTGTATTTCTCACCTGTATAATCATGGCTGTTGAGTCTGAGTAGCTCAGCTCATCTAAGGGTGCTGCAAAAGTGGTGCTGTGTTGCCAAGGCAACGTGTTCAAAGACATGCTAGTTTCTTTGGGTTTTTTGAGCTCATCTGCTAGTCATTACAAATGTATATTAAATTTCACCACAGTCCATAACTTGAGTGTTTTATATGCTTGAAACAAAATTACAAGAGCTTTGTCACTGCATTAACATGTGCATAACAATATTGATACAGGCATTTCATTCTTTGGTTTTCTGTAGGTTAATCAAACAGTGAAAGCGCTTAAAAGCAACAATATATCAGTAGGTGAAAGGGTGCTTGCAAGTACATTTATCAACAGTAAACAGATCACAGATGCTCAGGAAGGTAAGAAAACTAAACATTGTAATGAATTCCATTTTTGTGAAGTCACATAAGTAGAGATAAAACACATGATTAGAAACTAAAATATATTGAAATTGGCCTTTGCAGTAAATTTATATCCTGTACAGAAAATTCCATATAAATTGCGACTCTGTGCCTTGGCTTTTCCAAGTTCTTTGCTGTCTTCATCAGATGGCATTGTAATTAACAATTACAATGGTCTCAGCTGGGGTTCTCTTAGCTTCCTCACAGTTCAAGGAGGAAACATTTTTCTCAGTGAAATATTTGCTGAAGTGCTTTGCTGAATTGAAACTGTGTTAAAGAATAGGACACATATTTATAATGTATATGAGTTCCCACCCAGTAAGTGTGTCTGTATTAGAGCATGCTTCTTTTCATTATTATTCTTATTAGGATGCATAGAGTATTAGCATTCATAGAATTCTTCAAAATGGTGAAGGGTTCTTGGGAAGTCATGGTCACAGAGAAAAGGCTCCTGGTCCAAACATTACTTTATGCAACAAATGTATGAGTTGGATGACTTTTGTGGGTGCGCTGGCATTTTACCATCCTCAACCCACTACAAATGCACGAATGTGTAATAATTAAGGGCAAAAATTTGATAATTTGTGTCTTAAATTGTAACAATTCTGTTACCAAAAAGTCTGTTGGGATTCTGTTTGCTTCTATTCACCATTTTGCTGGGGACAGCAATATCCTGAATGTTACTGACACAAAATTCTGTAGAGAAACCTGAAAATGGACTCAGAATAAAATCTTAAAATGTTAATGAAAATTAAGAACAGTTTAGAGCAAGATGAACCAAGGCAAATTGTTTCTTATTACAAAGACATGCGGAAGTCTTCATGCTATTGAAAATTAAGGAGAAACAAAGCAGCTTGCTGACAAAGTGGAAAATGAGCTACCCTGTCATGATATCAAAAGAAACAACATAAATGAGATTTACGAGGCAAATAGATAATTTTATAAAACAGACATTGTAATATATGGTTTTTAAAAAGAGACAAAGTTACAAAAGTTGTGACTTTAATGTCACACTAGCTTTTCATCCTTTTCCCGACCCCTACTTTTTTAAAGAAAAGGAAAAGTGTCCTGGCAACAACCATCCTGACTATGCTTAAATACTTCTTTTCTAAAATTTATAATTACATATTTCATCTGCAGTGGTTTTTTTTTTCCACCCTGCTTTTTATTTGTAGTGACCTGATTATATTAGTCTTTTTTAAAACCTTGGGCTTTCATTTTGACAGAGCAGTATTGAAATTGGGAATACTGGGGTCTAAACTAAGTGAGTTTTGGAGGTAGTCCCACTGTATGTGGTGTATGACAGGAAGTCAAATGGGCATTACTCAACACTTATTTCTAGTAAGACTCATTTTCATGTCTGATTTTCACTGCTGTGACAGTGCAATTTATTTCTGTACAGAATTGTTTTCATTGGGGTATTATGAAATTTCAGCACCTTAAAAATAGGTGGGTATACGAAGTTAGCATCTACATATATGTAGGGCAAAAATAGGGGAGGATATAGTGAGAGCAAATAGGCAAGTCGGGGAGGTTTATCATATAGGACTTGACTGTTTCATAGAGAAGCTGGAGAAGGAAGGTGTGCAATATTCCTGATGTTTGATGAAAGATTAATAACAAAGGCTGGTGTAAGAACACAGACTCCATAGGAGGCAAATAGTGGTATTTTTAAATTGGTAAAGGAAGTCAGTGAAGATTGCTTCAAGTCAGAAATGCAAAGGGAATGGATTTTGTATTTAGTATGAAATAATAGCAGCTGATTTGGACTCACCATTCAGTGTCATAATGCAAAGAGCGAAATGATTGGAATATTTTTGTTAAGCAATAAATTGGACATACTAAGTGCTGAGGTGAAATTGTTTTGGTTTGGAATTATCTCTTGTTCTCTCCTGAGAACAAGAGTAGACTTAGAGAGTGAAAAGTAGACTTAGAGAGTGAAAAATCTTTGATGAATCTAGGCAATCAAGGAAGGAGAAGTGCAGATAGGTGATAGTAAGAATTTATTATCAGTACAGCTGAAATGCGTATGCTGCTGTCCATTTGTTAATGCTTTCTCCTTCAGTGCCAGTTTGCATTGGGCTTTTCAGGTTAAAAAAAGAGAAAATGGGGGAAAAAAAGATAAATTAAATAAAAGATAAAAGCACTGAAGTAATAGCTCTTTGCCACCTTAAGGTTGGTATGCCATGTGTTTCTGAGCTCTCTAATTGTGGAGGCATATGAGCAGATCAACTGGCCTGTTGGAGTTGGAATTCAGAGGGGAGATTTTAGCTTAATATCTGTCTGGCAAATGCTTCCTGTGCATGGGTGCAGTTACTCCCTAGCAGCCTCAACAACAGCAAATTTAAAAAATCCAGCCCATGATCAGTAAATGCTTGTGAAGAACGTGACCGGAAAAGATCTGGTTTAGGACTTTGTGTTATAAAAGGGTCACTTTTTTTTTCCCAGTCTCTCAGAAGAACATTTATAGCAGGAGTGCCCTGTACTGAAAACAGCTTCTAGTAGTTCATATTTCCACAGATAATTATCCTGTCTTGCCAGTGATGTTTAGATAGGCCTTGGCATTTTCTATAAAGTACTGAAAATTAAGTACAAGACTTTGAAATAGACTCATTGTCTCATCTAATTGTTTTCAGTTGAAGCCAGAAAATGTTCTTTAGTACTGAAGCCCTTGCCAAATAATTGTAAGATCCAGATGCTTTAAAATTAATGATTGCATGTTCTGTTGAGTCAGCTTTTTACTTTTGCAGGTTTTTAAAATTTAATTTCTTCGGAAAAATACACGATATCTAGTACTCGCAGAAAGTGAACAGCTTTTGTAAAGTACATGCAGCAGATATTAATAACATGTGCTGACAAAGTGAGTGTAGTAAGTCTTTACTTTTTAAATAAACCTACAAGTGTTACATAACATAAACTACTCAAGGCAGAGAAGCATCACAGTGTATCCATTAGGAGTCTGTTGTGAGTGATTCAACCTTGTGCCTCATGGTAGCACATGCAACATGGCTAAAGCAACCTGACTGTGTAACATGAATGTTCTTTTTCTCCTCCTCCCCACTCCCTGACCTCTTCCTGAAGACTATGTACGGTATGCCCATGGGTTAATATCAGAGTATATTCCTGAAGATCTGAGTAAGGAGTTGTTAAAATACTTGGGGTAAGTATTGTTCCAGCTGGCTTATAGCTTTACATGGCATGGATTAATGTCCATTTGGTCATTTCTGTTGAATACTGAGATTTGTTCATCAAGGCAGTGCAGTGAATGACACAATGAGATTATATTTGCCACGCTTGAAACGTGATTTTTCAAATGTGGATTATGGGTTATTTTTTGGCTTTCCTATGGTGTTAAGGACTGTGAGCTGGGGGAGATGTAATGTTAAAGTCGGATATGTCTGTTACCACTGTTGCCTGATGAAGCCCTGAGTAATGTATCCTGTTTGAAAGCAAGTGGGAGGAAAATCCAAAAGAACAGTTTGTCCAGAATTGTCAAGCACAAACAGAAGAGCCAGAAACTGAGTCTTCATCCCCAGTCCTCTTTCCTTTTCCCTACTCACTCAGTGCTGTTTGGGTTTGACTTATCTCACCTGTGTTAGTTTGTATTTAAACCTGGAAGGTGAGCCAACATCCTCATCCTGGTGTTCCCTGCCAGCAGCAAACTTGGCTTGGATCATCACTGGGACTCTGCACCTACTCATCAGTTCAGTTCTGCTCAAAGGCTTCTGTTATGGTGGCCTTTGGAAAAGTGTGCAATTTGCAGCCTGAAGCCCCATAGCTGAACAGTTTCATAAGTCAGAAATACAGTCCATGAGCTGCTTTTTTTTGCAAGTGCTTGCCATGTGTGAGCAGCTGATAACCAAAGCAGCATTCACGAAGAACGATTTCCAAACTTGAGGTTGTGCAATTCATCTCTCTTAATTTTTAATTTAAAATCTTTTGTTCTGCAGGCTCCC
This sequence comes from Calcarius lapponicus, assembly GCA_039654755.1. Classification (NCBI taxonomy): domain Eukaryota; kingdom Metazoa; phylum Chordata; class Aves; order Passeriformes; family Fringillidae; genus Calcarius; species Calcarius lapponicus. The sequence continues at coordinate 38,471,657 of CM077462.1, read as the reverse complement.
AGAACTTAGAAGCCCAGCACCAGAGCCACCAGTGAAGGTAGGAGAACATTAGGATATTGATAGATGTGTTGTAAGTTAATTTTTCTGAGTTATTTTTGAAACTGGACCAGACCAAGCACTGGGTACAATACATTAAGTAAGGTGGCCTTGTGAAAAGCCAGTCTGAGACAAGCTCAAGAAATTTACCAGGTAACTCATATTTTTAATAAGGAATATTTTGGTTGGTTTTCCTGCTTAAAAAGGGGAGGGAAAAAGAGAGGCATATTTTATGGTTTTGGTCAACAGTCTTTTTCATACGTGTTTTGCTTATTTAGTTTTATTGAGGTTGATGGGACAATATGACCTCATAGGTTTTCTTTCATATATAATTTATGAGGACCCTGAAAGGGACCTCCTGGGTCATGGATTCCCAGACAACCATGTTGAATAATCTCTTATACACTGACCATTCTTCACTGTAAGTCTCATTAGGATTTTTTATTTCCATTACTTCTCTTGGAAGAGTGTTCTATAACCTCATTCTTCTGATGCTCAGAAACCTTTCTGTAAATTCCACCTTGAATTTATTCATGGCCAATTTATTCCCCTGCCCTTTTGTGCTAACTTTATCATTGTTTTTTGAAATTGAAATGGCTCCTTTCCCTCCCTAACATTAGTTCTTTCAATGTGTAAAGGGAAAACATATATGCTTTGTATTTTCATTTTGAGAAGCCAATTTGGTTGTGTGAGATGGGTTCTCCATTCCCTCATTCTGGAAACATTTCTTTATACCTATTCCAAGATGAATTCAATTGTTTCAAAGCAGGTGACCAGAAAAATGTGTAATTATTTCTGATAAAACCTTTACTCATATAATATGATGGCATTCTTCCCTTCTTGTCTTAACTAGAAATGCTTTGTCCCTTACAGACTAGAATCCCATTTGCCTCTGTTGATGTGTGATCAGATAGCTCTCTGTCCTGCTGTGAATAGTTAAGACACACAATTGGAGGGTTTTTTTTCCACTGCAGTTTTTGCTTGATCAGTTCTCAGATTTACAAGAATTCATGCAGTTAGTTTCTGTGTACATGACCTTTTGCTTCTGTACATTTAATCTGGTTTTAATGTTTCCAGTCTTGAAGGTTCCCTGACTTTTTCACACAGTCTTAAAAGCTCTTTAGGTGTTCATAATGCTACTCAGTGGTGTACATTCAGCAAATGATAGCAATCTATTATTATCTTTAATTAGTAGTTAACTAGTAATCTCCATCTAATCCAATGGCATCCCTTTCTGCATTATTTGCCTTTGTTTCCCTTTTCCCCAGTTTCTGATCTACCTTAAACTTCTTATGCAGTATTTGTTTTCTGTAATTTCAGCTGCTTAAGTGGCACCATGTCAAGTCCTCTGGCAATCCTTCACATTCTGTCACCAGAAAATGTGTTATATTTGAGAAAATAAAGGCAACTTAGTAGGCATTACCTTGTTTTGATTTTAGGCTGAGACATACTGAGAGAGTTGGAGTTGTTCAGCCTGGAGAAGAGAAGGCTCCAGGGAGACCTTAGAGCACCTTCCAGTACCTTAAGGGGGCTACAGGAGAGCTGGCAAGAAACTTTTTACAAGGGCATGTGGTGACAGGACAAGGGGCAATGAGCTTAAGCTGAGAGAGAGTGTGGGTTTAAATTAGATGTGAAGGTGGTGAGGCAGTGGAACAGGCTGCCCAGAGATGTGAACTCCCATCCCTGGCAGTGTTCAAGGCCAGGCTGAATGGAGCTCTGAGCCACCTGGTCTAGTGGAAGGTGTTCCTGCCCATGGCAGGAGGGTTGGAATTAGATGATCTTTAAGGTTGCTTCAAACCCAAACCACTCTATGATTCTGTGTTTCATTTACTCTTTAATTATTCATCCTTCTTTCACTTTTTTCCCCACTCTCTTCTCCTGAGTCCTACTATCACTTTTTCTCCCTTCTTATATTAGAGATGGGTCTGTGACTATTCTGCACTAATATGGTCCCTGCCTGACAGAATAAACACCAGGTTCTGGCTGTCATCTTGTAGCTTCTGATGTAGTCTTCCAACTGGATCAGCATACTGAGTTTTACTTCTATTCTATTCTCACTTCTGTCCCTGCGCTTACCCTCTTCATTTTTATTGAAAATGATTTACTGAGGCAAAAGCGTTCTTCCATTTTGGGTCCACACATAGGTTAACTTTATTATCTATCCAATCCCTACAGTACAGCAGCTTCACTTTCTCTTTTTTTAATTCCCTTTTTGCCTCTGTGGCTAAACAACCTTGTACTGTTTGTTTTAATTTCCTTTCCAAGGTCTAACTCAGCTTGACTTCTTGGCAGTTCTCACTTAGTCCCGGGATTACCTGACTCCTAAACCGATCTTTTTTTTCTTTATGTTTCCTTTCCCCCAGTCTTTTTTTCCCCCATTCATTAGAGACTTCTGCTTACACCTAGTGTCAGTTGGATTTTTTTGGAGGATGAATGGGGGGTGGTGGAATGTGTGTGCATCTGTGTGAGCAAGGAGCCACATTTATAGTGTTTAGTCTGAAAAGCTTTTTCCTCCAAGATTTTCACCTTGTTTGAAGTAGAAGATCCAAAATCACTTCTTCAGTCTTTTTCTTTTACCTTCCAGATGTCTTCCTCACACATCAAGTCCCTTTGCTTTGCCTCAGACAAGTAAGGCATACGGTTTGCAAAGTTTGCCCCCTAGAACCAATAACCCCACTTTGGATAATCCTTCCCATTTAATTTAAACTGGGCAGCCCATGTCAGCTGAAACGAGATTAGGTACCATGCTGGCCTGTCCTGCAATGTCCCTGCTACTTACTGAAACAAAGTCTAAAAAAACCCTAATTTCTGGCTCATTCACTGACTGTTCTGTTTAGCAGCATGTCAGCTAGCACATAGAGGAATAATTGAGCCCTACTGTTATTAATAGCATTTGTTCTCCAATGGATATCCAGAGATATGTTATTTCCATGTGGCTGGACAGTTGTTCTGGCTGCACAGTTACTTGGCCCTTTGATTCAGTAAAGAATTATCTTTATGTGTTGTAAGTGCACATCAGGAGCCAACTGATAGTCATTAGCTATATAAGCATGTTAAAACAACTGTATTAAACTGCATGTGATGTACATTCCATATTGTGTACGAATAGCTCTTATACCGTTGGGATAGTTCTGAGAATCTATTTTTAAAAACAGTTTTATTTCAGCAGTTTGGTTGCAGAGGAAATGAGGCTTAGAACTGTTCAGTTGTTGGGTAGAGAGACCTTGCTGAGGATCTGATTAATTTCCAGAGCACTGACCAGGGTGTGTATGATGTTTCTGTGTTTAAGTCCTTGCAACTTCAGAGATTAAAACACTCCTTTATTTCACAATCTCAGAGGAGCAAGGTAGGCTTATACATGGAAACTTCGTCTCCTTCAGACTGTTTTTAATCATGTGTGTTGACATTTCTCTTCATGAGGGCAAGGTGTATTATCAGACGTAATATATGATTATTCCAAAATAAGGTTCTAACATGCATTTCCTGTTTTGGAAAAATAATTGCATGTTTGGACATTACATTAAACTCTGAAGGGAGGAAAGATGTAGAAACTTCAGTGATCAGTCGAAAAGCAACGACACATTCTCTTTCTTGAACAAGAACAAGCTGGGTGCAGCCTGGTCTTTGTGATTTAATGATTAAATCAAAATTGCATGTTCTTTGTATTAATTGTAAGCCGTTGATCTTGTGTTGTAATCATCGCACTGTCCAGTTTGTCAGCACAGGGAGTCTGGCTATTGGCAGATGATGAGAGACATTTACAAAGAATATGTAGGCTTTGCTACAACTAAACAGCAAATGTTTTGCTGAAATGCAAACATTTTTGTTATAAGTTTTAAAAACTTGTTTATCAGATTCCAAAAAGAGGAGAAAAGTAATTCTTCATTAGATTGTCATTTGAAAATGTAATCACAGCACAGTAAACAGCCTCCTAAAGAGGCTGATCCAGATTCCATTGAAATCAGAAGAAAAGGCTTCAGTTGGATCTGGTTCTAAGAGCTGAGAAATCTAGGCTGCAGACCTGGCTTCTGTGCCAAACAGAGAGAGGGAGGGGGAGAGAGAGAGATATCAGAAGCACCATAAACAAAATGAATAAAACAGCATCTTAAAATGTATGGTACCATCCAAGTTGCTTGCAAAATCACTCTTTTTGGCACAAAAGCTGGGAAGGCCATGGTCTAGATTTCACAGGATATTAAGGACCAGGTAGTAATATCAGATATATAATAATAATAAAAATACAGTGTTGTAAAATACTACATACTTTTTTTTTCCCTTTTGGAAACACACCAGAAAGTTTTCACCTTTAAACTAAACACATGCTCACAGTTTATGGAAAGAAATATTCATTTTTACAGCCTGATCATGTAGTGTGCTTAGAATCGTTCATGTGCATTATTTCTGAAGTTAGAAGGCACACAGCACATGCAGAGTCAAACTTCCATAATATACTGTTGGATTCAAGTGATGAATGAGCTATGGCAGTGTTTCACTGTTGCCAGCCTGTAGAAACTAATTGATTCTAAAGGTTGTGCACAGACAACAGATGACCCACATGTGTTGGCAGATAGCTACAACACTGGAGGTGCTGCACAGGTCCATGAGATCATGAACACCACAGTTCCTTGACTGTCAGGCACTGACTTCCAACAGCTGCTCCAGAAAGTTCTCTAAATAGACTGACACCAAAGTCACAATCGTGGCTCATTTCTAGCAGTCATTCTTCAGAAGGCTAGGAAGAAAATGCTTCCCCTGACATTGAATGCTCTCTTCTGAATGCTGTAAGGCTGGTTTATATTCACATGTAGAGGAGACGATTGCAGACAGAAGTCTTCCACTCCTGCTGCAGATTCTTCAGTTGATTGCCAGTCCTGTTTTGGTGCTATGGTTACACTTTAAAGCCAAAGCTTTGAACTTCCATGTGTGTACATCATAAAAGTGGTTGACAGAGCAACTTCCTCACTCTAACATTTCAGAAAAGGAAATTGTCAGATGTCCCTGTGGAACCGCAAGAAGACTATACTAAATTTAACAGTGACAATCTGAAAACCAAGAAGGTAAGCAAGCCTTGCATTCATACATGTTTTGCTGACGTGTACATTGATAGCAAATGCTAGCACAGAGTGCTTAACTTTCTCCTTCAAAACACATCACAAATACAAAACAAATACAAAATTGTCTGACATCTGTAATTATATCTCTTTGAACTTTTCTTTCAGGTTTAATTTGACACTTTTAATTTTGTATTCTGAATTGTTTTGTGCTATTGCTGCTGGGCTATATTTCACCAGTGAATATTACAGTGAGCCTCACAGGCTCAGACACATGTGTTAAGGTGTTTGGCTAACGTTTGCAAATCTCTTTGAGATCTTTAGATGAGAAATCCTATAGCTTAGTGATAGCAACTGGTAAATTTCAGTAACTCAAAAAAGAAATGAAGATGGCAGCATTTACTTAAATTCCAAGGGATGCTAGGACAGGCTTTATTTTTACCTAGAAATATTGCTTGTGCACTTACTTATGTCAACTTAATGAAGTTAAGTCAACACAGAACTTACTGATTGCCAGTTCCAACGCATGTTTGGAGGCCAATCCAAATCTGAGTCCAGCGGTGCCTGCCACTGTACTATTCCTAGGAGAGCAACAGAGATGTGAAAAGAAATAGATCCTGTCTGTGTCTGCCAAAGCTGTGAGGCTTGTACTGGCTTATTTCTCTGAACATTGAAAGAAAATGAATCTTCCTCCAATCCGTGGGGAACCGAGAAGGCCCGCTGTGCTGGTCTTGTGACCTTCAGTCTAATGCTGACTACTCATTATCCCTTTGCAAAGAGAAGCAGCTGGTGACAGAGGCATTCCTTCCTCCCCCCAAAACCCCAGATTTTTTTTGTACTCATTGCACATTCTAGTCTGGAAGTAAGAGGATTGCCCCTTAAGTGAAGGTGATAAATAGTTTAAGTATGCATGCTTCCTCCCTCCCCACATTATATACTATAGCTTTTGAACTAAGCATAAAGATAGAAATAAACTGAGGAGAGATAATTCATTTTAACATTAAATAAGATTTACTTCTGAAGTAATAATGCACATTGATGAGAGAATCTGGGAAAGAAAAGATAGCCCTTGGACTCTGTACAGTATACTACTCTTTTTAAAGTACTTTGGCAGTGGTTTTGTTTGTAGAGTAACACAGACAATCATACAGTTGTTGTCTATCTCCATCATATCCATAACCATCTAGCTGATCCCAAGTACTGTTATTGAGAAGTCCTGCAGACTGAGGAGTATCATAAAGAAAGGTCAATGCAAAGTTTTCTTAATAGGGAAAGCAGCTAGAGATTTAAAACATAACACTTTAAAATACAAGAAAGAAAAGAGGTTGGCTCTATAAAATGTGGTTCATAAAACATGTTTTAGGTGTAGAAGTCTGGGAAGTTGTCCCAGTGGCCTCAAAAGTGCTTTGGAAATGTTAGTTACCTTCTTCATTCCTAGTTCTTAATCTCTTTTCCCTTTATTTCACTGTGCATAGTCTTTGATAGTAAATCAGTGTGAATTATTCATCATCCGTAATGCAGGTCTGTAATTCAGCCTGCTGACAGCATAATCATGAGATTGAGTTGGAGGGTACAGAATGCATCTGCTCTATTGCATGCATTATTCCTCTTAATGTACACTCAGGGATTATCCCAAAGTAAACGTTTGATTTGGGATACCTCATGCTGCAGAAAGGAGAGATGTTTCATCTCTTCCTTGTAGTTGGTTTTCTGTCTTTGTTTGAGGTTAAGTAATTCATGACAAGCATTCTTCAGTTTGAATAATGTCAAATTTGTTTTTTAATGTTTTTCTCCTACAATTCAAAGCCTGCATGACATTATCTTTACGGCTGTATACTAAAAAAGCAATTCAACTTATTGTTTGACTTCTGTATTTAGGAGTTTGTAGCATCTGTTTCCCCCCTATGGAGTTGCTGTTTAACTGTTTCTGTTTATCATTTCACTCACAGGGAAACACCAAGATGTCAGCAGCACAGAAGGCTCTGGCCAAAGTTGATAAGAGTGGAATGAAATCCATTTCTGCTTTCTTCAGCTCCAAACCTAAAACATCAAAATGAAGAGTTGTTCTTTAAAGAATTTTATACAGTGGTTTTTTATTTTAAGCTAAAGATATCTCCTGGAGTTTTTTGCTAGTATAGTGTATGCAGGGCATGTTGGGTCCAAGTGTGATGGAGAGGTCTGTCAGCTGGCAGGGCACAGAGCTGTTGGGCCTTAGTGAGGCAAGGCAGTACCATGATATCTGATTTTCCAGCCTGGATTGGGAAGATGGCTCAGCTGCATTAACATGGTTCTGTGAGCTAGAAGCAAGGCTTAGCAGGGTACTATGCTGTGCTGCTGCTGCTTCTGGAGCAAGCCCAGTAAAGCCCACCACAGAGTTTTCTCCATTACACTTCATTCTAGGCTGAAAACTTGCCCACCTTTGATGATTTTTTTCTTAAATTCATAAGGAACGTTATTTTTTTAAAACTTTCTGAAGTTTTTTACCCAGTGTTGCATCAGAGTAGGATGGCATAATTGCATTTTTATTTTGACCCAAATATAAGCACTGATGTAAGCATTGTCAGTGGTGGTATTTTATCGAGGCAGGGATACTCTCTGTGTTGGGATTTGGGTTGTTTTCAATATGCTGGAAACAAATGGCAATGAATGCCAGTGTACATGTAATGCAATAAAGTGCTTTGTGTAACAAACTTGTGCTTGCTGTATTTGCTGTATGCTTCAAAAGCTAGGTTTGGTTTCAGCACATTTTTTAAGTGCTTTTGGTATTTTCCTGTATATAAATTTTAATCCTTAAAGAGTTCTGGCATCTCTTTGGCTTTACGTGATAAATCTCTTAGCACATAGCAATATAGGGGTATTTTTATGTTTAATTCCAAGGTCAAGAGGTCCTTACAAAAATAATCAGGGAAAATTTGATTTAAAGGCAAGAATGGGTGGGGTTTTTTTAAGAAGCCTGTTTGGCGTTGGATTCAAAAGCTTAAGTATGAGTGTCTTAGATAAGGTTTCGTTTTACAAAGTTTTGCACAAGGTAGGGCTGTTACTTAAAGTGCACTACCCACTCTTTACTGTGTTCTTTCATCATTACAGACTATTCCTGTGTATTTAGAGGGATAGCTGATGAGGCTTCCTTCAATCACAAAATTGAAAAAGAGTTGGAGTCACTGGGATCATTTGTACCGATCTAGCCAATTCTACACAATAATCAATGTCATCCATCAGTTGTTGCACTGAGTCATTACTGTAGATCAACTACAATGTGTGTTTTTGAATGACATTCTTAAAACACATCAGTCTTTGCTACTTCAGCTCAGTAGAGAATCTGCTTGTATCCCTTGATCATGTGAATTTCAGAGAAATTAGGAATTCCCCCTTTTTGAGTAACTATGCCATTTTTCCACTTCAAACTTACTTGCTGTCACTTACAACTCTTGGATTACAATGGTGTCCGTTAGGTTAAAAAGCTCTGTGGCACTCTCTTCCAACCAGAAATGAAAGAGAAGTCTTGCCATGTGTTCTGTGCAGTTTTGTAGTTTGTGTTGGGTTTTGTGTGCGTTTCAAACTGATGGTTTTTACAAAGTGTCAGATGTAGTTTGCAAATGCGCAGAGGGTCAGCATGGCTGGAATTCCAGATAAAGGAAAATACTTGGAAATCTACAGAATTATTATGTCTGATAACAAATAGCATTTGAAGACCCCAGAAGGAGCAATTGTGGTTGTGAACTGGAAGGGTTAAATTCCAGAAAACATTCAACCTCCCAAATTCATGTGTGTAGAATCATGGGATGCCAAAGTGATGGCAGTTTTGAAAAATACCCGTCAAAAATGCAGGATGATACTATGGGAAAAAAAGAAAGAAAAAGAGCAGGCACGTTCTGTCATGTTAATGGAGAAGTTCTGTGCAGTAAGCAACTAGTTAGGGAGTGTTTTGGTAGAAAAAAGGAGTTTTGTATCTATTAATGAAAAGCCAGTTCTAGAAAATGCTGAGAAAGCAGACAAGCATGGGATGGGTGCTTGTTGGAAAACCAAGAATGGGAGAGGATTATGTTAGAAACAGGAACTATGGGGCAGAACAGATACATGGTAGAAGGTTTTCTGGATATTTAAATATGCTAGTTTTAGGAATTTGGATTTTAACAGTTCAGAAGTTTTGTGAAATAAACTTTCCAATCATGCCTTTTCATTGACTGAGCTGTTCAAGAGCCTTCTATGAAAAAGTCCTGGTTTCTCTGGTCAGAATTTGGGACAGAGAGAGAACAAATCTGATACAGATGAGAGGCCTTTGTGCTGACCTGTTACTTCTGGGGTACCAGATTTTATTTTTTCTTGCTCTATGCATGCCTTTCACATCTGCTGCTGTGCTCAAGGATTAAGTCTAGAGTTCTTCCTCTGTGCAGGGATGCATTCTGCTTTAGTGCCACATCTCAACTTCAGCTGTCAGCTATGCTGTAACTTACCACAATAGTAATTTTATTAGTGACTGTACTTTTGGTTAAGCAAGAATTTGTGCATGACAAGAAAAATAAGCCATTTCCAAAAACCATTAGAGCTTTCACGTGAAAACAAAAACTTTTCCCTTTAGGAAAGCAAGAAATACATTTAGTAAGTTTGAAACTTCCTGGACATGTATCTGTAAGAAGTTATGAAGAGCATTAGGTGCCAAGTGCATAAAACAATATTTCCTACCACAATAAGGATTTAAATATCGTTACCCAGCCTGGCCAGCAGTAGCAGTAGATCATTATGAAGTGTTGCTTTGCTATTTCTTCCTTGGTTAGCATAGTATGGAGCAATATGCCAGCGCTATTATAGAAATGTGGTTTTACTTTATTTCTTTTTCTGGGTTAACATGACATCTCTACATGTTCATGTAAATATCTGATGAGCTGTGATGATTTTATAGTTGTTTATCTGGGATTAAACAGCCCTCACATTTTCACTTTTTTGGACTTTGCGTAGCAAATGGGTTGACATCAGTGGGCATGGAAAACATGGAAATACAAGCACTGACTTAGGGATATTTAAGGGTCAAACTGGCACATCATTTTCAGTCAAGTAATAAACTTAGTTCTATTTGTAGAAGTGATTGGTGATTTGAATATTTTCAGTGGAAGAGGTGGCATAGTTGGCAGAGCTTGCATTCAGATCTGAAATCTGGAAGGGTTCAGCATGCTTGTTTTCAGGTGTTCAATTGCATCTGACGTGATGTTGATTGGGGCAAAATTAAATGCATGGATGGTTATTTGGATAAAGTAATGTTTTTGATTAGGGTTTTCTCTTTCCTTTGTAGATGCCTGAGAAAAGACGTGCAAAGAAGAAATGAAAGGAGCTTAAGGAGACTCACTTGTATTATTGTAACTCGCCATAATCACAAAGCTGCTTTTGACGGCTTTTTTTACGCACTTTCTGAAAAATAAATGTTTGACATCGGACATGCCCTGTTCCAAGAAAGAGCAAATCTCAGCAGATTAACATTGTTAAATATGCGGTGTGTTAAACATACTCTGCTTCAAATTTTATAGCTCACACACGATTGGTCTATCGGGCCCTTCCAGGAAAGCACTTACGAGCATGCCTAATGTTAAGCACATGAGCAGTGATCCTCAAGTCAGCCGTGTTGTTCGTGTGGGTAAGTGCTTTGCTGGATCGGTGCCTGCGGCCCTGTTAGGTGCTGAGCATCCTGATCCATATCCAGCAAAGCACTTACGTCCATGCTTATCTTGAAGTGGAAGAGCCAGTCTAATATTTGTGCATTAGTGTTCACCATAAAATCTCTCTTGGCACAATGACTCGTATGCTTAATATTAAGCACCTGCCCAAGTATTTTGCAAGCTCAGACCAACTGCATCCTTGAGCAAGTCTTAAATACTTGATTTTCTATGTTTTGTACTCATTTTTTAATAGAATGTATGCTTTCGGTGACTGTAATTGCATGTTTTAGAAGCTGTATATCAAAATATGTTTGTATAGCATGTTTTATGCAATTTCTTCTTTCTTTTTCAAAAGTCCAATGTTCAGTCAAAAAATCAACCAAAATGGGACAAAACTCAATATTGACTTTTTATAGGATATTTACATTTTTAAAAGTAATTTCACTGAGTTTGATTTACATGATTGTGTCCAACGCTGACCTTTTTTACAGAAGGTGTCACCTAGCTCAGGTTGTGTGTTCAGAAGGGCAGATGGAGAAGCTGTATTTTTTTATTTTACTTCTTTTATTCTAAGGGATTAAATCCTTACAAACATATACAAAATAACATGTACATTTTGTGTTAAGAACTAAACCAAAACCTATCTAATTTCTCAGGTTAAAAAAAAAAGACCTAATTATCCTTTATTTATTAATGTATATGGCACTTTCTGTGGAGTGATCTTCAACCAAAATGTCAGCCTGAGTCTACATAAAACATGCAGAAAGTGGTTGCTAATGAGATCCTGAAGTGATTTGTGTCATATGCAGTCTGATGTTCTTAACTTAAATACCTGTATATCAAACTACTATTAATATATAACTCCTTGCTGGAGAACTTTTTAAAGTTAATAATTGACAGGATTTTGAACAGAATGAATTTTACTTCTGTAAATTCCAATTGTGACCCCAGTTCAAAGATGCCTACAACAAATAACCAAAATGCTTGGTAAAGCTTGAATATATTTTAAGTGTTCTAGATAAAATGTAAAGAAATATTTTACATTAACTCTAGCAAATTTTGCCTAACTTTGAGTAAAGAAGAGCTCCAATAAGAGTTTATTATGACCTTGCTGGAAACTAAATTCCAGGACAGAGGCAACAGCTTATTCAACTTTCTTTTCAACTGATTCTTCTCATCTCTGTTTCAGAATATGAAAAACCTGAACTGTTAACTGTTTAGAAATCATATATGAAAGGAAATGTAATCTGAATGCCTGTTTCAGGAATTTGCACTGAATTATTTTTGTTAGTCTGGTGAAGCAATGTGCACTTTCTCTTTTTAAGGAAAAAATATTTTTTTAACATCATTTTTAGGAATACAGCGAGATTATTATATGGGTCCAAAATGAAATTTCTATTTTTCTAGCTTACATTAAAAAGTGCTTGATGTACGAATTAAGATGATATATTTCAGTATGTGGTTCCATATTTTGTAAGATTTTATTTTTAATATATGTGCAAGAAATAAATAAATGCCTTTGGAATATTTTGCTGATTATTTCACTAATATCACAGAGGAATGCAAAGAAAAATGCAGTGCAGTCAGGCTGCTGGTGCTGTTACCCTCCACAGGGTAGTCAGTAATTCTTCGACTGAGTTGGAGGAAATAATGAATCCTGATAGGAATACAAATCTGAAAGTTCATTTAGACAAATTCGGTGATGCAATTAGGCTAATCCCTGAGGATGTTACTTTACAGGTGTTCTAAAGAGAACCCATCTCTGTCTACATACAGTTGCTGGCTTACACACTGGACATTCTCATTTTTGAGAACATGATGGTGAATCTTTGAGCGTTGGTGGGATGAAGAGAGTGGAGGTGAAGAGAATGATGTGATTATTTGTGTGGCTCTTTACGTATTTTGCGTTCTTCACCATCACATATGTGATACATAGGTGCTCCATCACAGACTGACACAGAACTGATAAACAATTATTTTCCATGTTTTTTAAGAGCAGACAGTTAATAAAGCACAGAGGAAAAGCTGTTCCTCTGCCAAAACATTATCCTAGTATCACCCTGATATTGTAAGTGCTGACATGAAGCTTCAAGGCTGTTAGGATAGTTACAGTCATTGCATTTATAAAATCCCATAAACAAGGGGCAAAGCAAAGGTGATGGGTATTTTATTTGACTGCCAAGTTTGTTTATTGATATTAATGAAACAAAAAAAGAAAAGTAAGGCTTGTACCATTTCATATACCCATCGCTCACCAAGACTTATCTGAAGAAAGCGAAGTACCAGTGCTAACAACAAAGCAGTGGCACAGCATCTCTTTAAATATGAAGTAGCATTTACATTTCTTAGTTCAATGAAGTCACCTTGCAAGGCATTGCTAAGACTAAGGAAAACAGCACATTGCTTTACATTCTTGAAGAGCTTCAATAGCTCAAGTGTCCAAGCTGAATTCTCTAGTATCCACTCTGTGCACAACTGTTGTCTTTTAGGGTCTGTCACATAGCAAATTGCGCTAATTTTTCCAAAGCTCCCTTTAAAATGCATTGCATATCCTGAGATAGTTGCAAAGCAAGCAATGGTGTGTCAGGTAAAACAATGCCCCTGTGAGGCTCATCAGTTTTTAAAAGGGGAAGGTAATAGGAAGATGAAAAGTTCTGCTTTAAAATCCAGCTTCTGATTTGGGATTATGGTCATTGTTTTGTTCGTCCTTTCTCTTTTCAATCTGAGGACCTGATTCTTTTTCAGAAGGTGCTAATTTGTTATAGTCCCATCTCCCCTTGCCTTCAGGCCAACTGAGCAAACTGTTTCAGAACAGGAATCCACATTCATGAGGACAGCCAAAATCAAAACTCTCTGCAGCCCTTATCGTGCATAGACTCATCGCTACTTCCTCCTGAATTCCTTGTGCAAGCTGGCATTGCTACAGGTTCTTCCAAAACAGTTCAGAGTTGATTCAATAGGGGTGAAAGTGAAAAAACCCCAACCTGACATTCTTCTCTTGTAGTTAATCCTACACTGGAGAAACTGAGCAGAAAGATTAGAGAGACAACAATGAGGATGGAAAACAATGAGGATGGAAATTAAGAAGGCAGCAAAGCTGGCTCAAATAAAAAAGGCAGTGTTGAAAATAAAGGAAAAGTAGGCAGGGAGGAAGGAAACAGTGGAAAACAAACTGTTGAATTGAATGTGGAAAAAGACCACAATAAGTCTGAACATGAAGAAAGCAACAGCAACGCTGACACAAATGAAAAAGACTATATTTAATTTCTGCTGAATTTACCTTTATTGGCATCAGTCATGCTATGGTCTCACCAGTGATCTGGTGCCACTTGAGGGGGCACATTGGGTTCAGAGATCAGGCTGCTGTTATCAGCAGTGGGATTTGCTGCTGCCCCTCTTCTCTAGATGCAGATGGAGCAGCACTGAGCTCAGTCCTGCTGTTCCTTCCATATGAGGTAGACCCCCAGGTGTCATGCCTTTTGCAGAGCTCGCATCATCTCTGGACAGCAGCTGATGGCACTGCGTGGCTTGCGTGGTGTCTGCAACTCCTTACATGTGTTTCACCCTTCTTCTGACTTCAATTTCCTCCCCGAACATCACGTCCTGCCACATCATCTCTTGAGGTTGCAGCCACTGGACCACGCTCTTTCTTGTATTTCAGAATATCTTGGTGCCACCACTGCCTGAAGGGTCCTAATGAGTGAGTACCACTTGCATCAGCTACTGGTGCTGCAGAGCCACATTGCCAAAAGAGAATTGTCTCTGTCTTCCTCCACAGTCTCATGGAAAATTGTCCTGGTTTAGGGCAAATTTTGGGAGGAAACCTCTGAATGAGGTCCCTCTAGAAAAGCAAATTCAAGAAGCTCCTCCCCCAACTGAGGGGTTCAGGGAAAGATTTCCTTGGAGAAAAGTGGAAAAAACTGTTTATTTAATGAGCAAAGTATTCACAGGCATAAAATATGAATAATATTAAGTAGTATAACTTCTCACTGTTCTGAAGAGATGGCAAATTCAGAACGTTCTTTTTGTGGCGTGTAGCTTGGCTCACTCAAGTCTCTTATCAGTCCCTCTGGCACTGGCAAGCAGCATCACAGGCCCCATGGGCCACAGGTGTGAGCTGCAAGTGTTTTTCTGAGTTTTCTGTCCAGAGCAGGTTTGAACAGTTCCAAGAAAAAGAAAAAAACACAGTCTGGGGAACTTCTCTGCCTCAATTTACTGAAAAAAAAACCCAAACAAAAAAGTAAAGGAGAGCTCTCTTCCGCTGTCTGTCCATGCTGCAGACAACACAGTCCAGGAGAAGGAGCAAGTGCAGTCCCTGATAACAAACTCTGCACTTCTCTCCCTGCTTCACTCTCAGATCCAGTCTTAAAGGTGCAGAACTTAATATTCAGTATAAACAGAACAAACAACTGGGGATACAAGCACCATAAAGTCATCCCAGGTCTTTAAGACAAGGGGTAACAAGTATAAGTTTACTGGGAGAGCTTTTGTCTTGACATAATAGAAATTGTTCGTGTTAGGAACAATCATTCACTGGAACAACCTTTCATGAGTTGTGAGGGGGAGTCCCCCTCACTGGAGGTTTTCAAGATGCCGTTGGACAGGGTGCTAGATAATCTCATCTAGGCTCTTCTTCCATGAATGGTTGGACCAGATGATGTTTTAAAGTCCTTTCCAACATGGGCTGTTCTATAATTCTGTGAAAACTGTAATGAATGTGCCACCACAGAATTGCAGCAAAAGTGAGTGCTATGTACCTTTTTCCCAGCCCATTGTTTAGAGAGTGCAGCTTTGGCAAAGAGGAAACCTTCAGAGAGAATTATTTCTTGTGGTTTTTATTTCCAAGGCAAATTGTCCCTCTATGCAAATGCCTGACTTGAGCATTTGCCTTCCAGGACTATTTGTTAGTGACAAGCAGCATGGGCCAAATGACCTACAGAGGTTTTGTTGTTGGCTTGTTTGGAGGTTTTTTTGCAGGAAAATATGGGGGGGAAGGCTCAAAGGCTGCCCAGGAAGGTTGTAGAGTCTCCCACTCTGGAGATATTCAAAACCCACCTGGATGCATGCCTGTGTAACCTGCTCCAAGTGACCCTGGCTGGACAGGGAAGCTGGACTAAATGATCTCCAGAGGGCCCTTCCAACCCAAACAATTCTGTCACTCTGATAAGCTTGGAAATAAAGGAGTGGAGGTAGGAAGGGCAGAGAGAAAAGAGATCTTGAATAGCACAGGGAAGCAAAGAGGATCATGGATCAGCACTTTTCCATGCTCTCATTTTATCTGGAAGTCGTGCTTTAAAAGTTCTTCTTCACTTGTGCCAGTGGTATGTGTAAACCGCTAGGTAGCAGGCAACTACTAAAAAGCAGTAACTCATTAGAATGGACATGCTGTTCCACGACAAGAAGAAAATGTTACTGGACCCTTTTAAGAGAAAACCACCATAGAAATGAGTTTGCCAGTAGCACTTGCAAGGATCAGAAAGATTCTTGGTGCAGTTTGCCAGGGCCTTTTTCAGCAGTTCTTCATAGAAAACTGTTTATTTTTACACTGTACAAAAGAGTCCTACTTGGCTTTGAAGCCACTGAGAGATGAGGTATCTGTCCCAGTGGGCTTACAGAATAACTACAAACAGTGACATTCTCAGATGTCCTCATGCTTGTGTCCATGTGTTCTGTTCCATGTGTGTGTGAGTATTTTCAACTCTGCCAAATTGTAACCACACAAATTCTATTGGACAGAAAGGGAGTTGTGTATCTGAATTCTGCCCAGGGGTTTGGAAGCATTGAGCTTAAACTAACAGTGTGTATAAACAGTTTGTTTTTTGGTTGACATGACCTAAGCCATTATGCTCACAATACCTGGTCTCCGTGAGTGAAGGGAAAGGCTTCGGAAGGAAAAGAGCTTCAATGGGTAAACACCTGGCTGCACATCTTCTGCCAACAGGAATCAGGCATTGACAACTATGGAACCCACTTTGAGGACTGAGACCTGCTAGGAACAGGTGGGACCCATCTGACATAGTGGAGAG
Source organism: Calcarius lapponicus (assembly GCA_039654755.1). Lineage (NCBI taxonomy): Eukaryota > Metazoa > Chordata > Aves > Passeriformes > Fringillidae > Calcarius > Calcarius lapponicus. The sequence goes on along the minus strand of CM077462.1, from coordinate 38,454,896 downwards.
TTTGCCCAAGTGGAGAGTTGTGACGGATTGATACAAGCTCAGGAACAAAGCAGGGAAGATGCAGAGAGGGATTATTATCTGTGTGAAGGGATCTTTTGGATGTATGGAGCTCCTCTATGGAAGAGATGGGCTTGTTTTCTTCCTCCTTTGTGAGGTGGAGAACATAACCACCATAGGTACTCAAAGTTGTCACTTTTCGGGGGGAAAGTTGAATAGATTGGAGTCTTTCCTTAAAAATCTGGATCCTCCTCAGGATTTTGCAATTTAATAGCCAGGAATCACATTCTCCCTACTGGCCACAGTATAGTGGATGGTGAGGGTGGTCCATCAGGACAACACTCAGCCCACATCACACCTTTGTCTCACATCCATTCCTTCCTAGGATGGTCTGTGCTCTCTACACCTGGGTTTGGCAGTGCTTCATGGTTTGCTTGTGGCCCACTGTCCTGACACTGTCACTAACTTGTTTTCCTCCTTCAGCACCCTATCAGCTGCAAGTATTCCTAGGAAACATTTTGGACATTTTGCCAAGTTGCTGTAAGAGATGTATTTGCAGAGGGCCAAAAAAGGTCATGTGTCCCTCCACCCCAGCCTTGCTTGACAGAAAGCCAGGTCATGCTGATACTGATTCCCCTTTTGCACCTACAGAACTCTATAATTTCTGTCTGTTGGTTCATTTTCCACACCTGATCTATGGGACACTGATTTTTCCCTCTTGTTGAGGAAGCTATGTGGTATTAATCTACTGGCGTTAGAGCAGCACTTGTTTGTCCAGTGATCTTCAATGTCTTCAAGGAGAGCTTCCAGGCATCATATGGTTTATCTTCTACAGGAGATAGAGAAAGAAATAAATGAGACAGGAAGAAGGATGAGGAGTGGTGTGTCTTAATGAACAAGAGATATCTTCCCTAGGGAGCCAGGAAAATATTTTAAACTAGAGCCTGCAACCAGGGTTGGTGAGTGGGCAGGAAGAGGTGGAAGACAGGAAAAGAAAGGTTCATGTCCTGAAGGAAATGACATCAGCACTGCTTCCCAGCCAGAGAGCTATGGCAGTAGGCACAGTTGCCCACTGAACCTTCTTGGGCTGTGGAGATAGGGTAGGGTCTCATGTTCAGCCAAAGTGTCCAGATGCAATCAAGTGTTTCTGCTCTGCATTTCTAGGGGGAGCAGACACAGGATATCTGCAGGCAGCTGGACCCAAACAAACATCTGTGGGCTTTGTTCCCCTCTCACAAAGGTAAAGGTGACCTGAACGGCCAGAGGAGGAGCATAAAAGCCCTGACTTTTTGGCATCCAAAAATCTGGTTACACTTCTTCCCTTGCTCCAAAACTCTGCTGAGACCTGGTGTGATAAACGTACCTTTTTTGCCTCATGGAGGGGAGGAAGGATAGGAATGTCTACTTTTCCCCCATCTCATGGTTTTGTGGTGCCTTGTATTTTACTATGAGCTCCTTGAGGCAACAGCCATTTTCTCAGTCATTTTCATGCAATTCTTGGCTTACAGAAGTCTTGATCATTAGTTATTCCTCTCAATCTCAATTGTAAGAATTTTGTTATATTCAGGGCTGCAGGATTTGCCCATCTAAAATATCCATGAAACAAATCAATTCTCCTTGAAGGGTCCTAAGTCCTTTTTGATCTTTTCTAGAAATCCATTTAAGTGAAGGCTTGGTTTATGATGTACACTGCTGTGCTTCTTAACAGACCTTTTTGTAAAACATGAAGATTTGATTGAAATATTTTTAAAATACTCAATTTTTTAAGATATTCTCTTCCTTGGGTCTCAGAGTTCTATTGCTTTCCACTGGGCACGAGTACAGCCCTTTGCCTGAGCTCACTGGCTCCTGGCTTTGGGCTGCTGTGGGTCTATTACACCCGAGGGAGTAGTATGAAGCTAATGACCAAGGGCAGAGGAGAGTTACACAAAAGGCTGCTGAATAAAGCCTGCAACAAACCAAAAATAGCTGGGGGGAGGTGGGAGGAGGAGGAGGAGGAGGAGGAGGAGGAGGAGGAGGGAAGGCGGGTTGTGCTGCCCGAGGTTCCAGATGGGCTCTGCGTGCTGCGTTACAACAACAGAGACACGGGGGATGAGCGGAATGTTCCCATCCCTAGAGGATGTATGGCACCAACCTGCAGCACACATTCCTCACCAGGTGAAGGACTGCCCAGATCCCTGTCCCAGGGACTCCACCTGACCAGCTGGGATAGAGGGCTGATGTTCAATAAACTGGGAACCAGCATGGCTCTTTGCTCCTACAGCACTTAGCTTAGTAACTAATTAGACCAATTCCTAAATAAGCGTTACAAATAATAAACATGTAGTAGCATCCTGGTTTAACCAGGAGTTGAAGATAGTGCTGAAAGCATTTATTTGTGTTTTAAATGGCTACTGGAAACCTCCTTTTCAAGGATGAGTTAAGTAGCCTCATTGTCATGTCGCTGCTGCATTTTGAAGTTAAACAGCTCCATGATCTATGAACTCAAATCACACAGCTAATTACCCCACATTCCCCCTTCTTGCTCCCCTCCCTCTCCCACTTTGCTCTTGAAATACATTATATTTCTTTGGCAGTCCACTGAGAACAATGTCTGCTTTTGTGTCAGCAACATTGCCAGTGGTGTAAAAATCTACGCGTCTGTCAGGTTTCCCCATGTGAAACATAATTGCTTAATTTCCATTTGAAAGTACATCCCTGACATTAGAACAACGTAGACACACCAAGGATAACAATGATTTCCTGACACCTACAATGGGGCATAATGTGGTAATAAATATGTGTGCAAAATGAATGCTCTGCACACAGAGGGAGCAGGTCTGAATTTACAGCTGCAGATGAAGTGTTCCTCAGGAAAAAAAAAATAATAAAAAGAAAGAAACCAACAGATTAGCATCAGTGTGAGTCTATGTCAACCAGATGGCTTGCTATGGAAAAAGAGCTTCCCTGCTTTATTCCAGTAACCCTGGCTAGCAGGCTGAATGTCTGAGATGAGAAAAATGATCTCATTCAGTTGGGGTTTTTTTTCACCCTCGCATACATACAGTTTGAGCTGGAGCAGAGTAAAAGCTCTGAAAAGAACACAGAAGTTGTCCCCTAATGGTGGCGTGTGATGGACCAGGAAAGCTCCTGGACAGGGGTTCAAGCATGCCAAAAGCACAGTGGAGAGCACTGCCAGCTGGGAGGAGGGGAGCCCTCAGGGGACAGCCACTGGGTCCAGCCAGTCATCTACTCTGCACCTTGAAATGATGATGTGCTTCTCTCGAGACTTCTCCCTGCTTCAGATGGTCCCTGAAACGGTTGGAGCAGAGGTCATCTCCCCAAAGTCCCAGTTGCTAGCACCCTCAGATGTTAGTGTGATGGCCGGCACGGCCTGGCATGTTTGGTCCTGGCCTGCCAAGACTGGACTTGGACTGGAGAACATTTGCAGTCCATGTGGAGACAGCCACACCAGGCTGCTGCCTGGTCCAGTTCACCTCATCTCATTTTAGGCATTTAACAGAACACTTAGTTAGGAGCAGTTTCCTTCAGGGTCACTGGGAACAAAAACACATCTTCATTTGAGTGTTGACAAGGAGTCTGGTGGTGCCTCTCTCTACAGACTGTGGGAAAAAGTCCTAGTGTAATAAGACTCTCAACTTGGCCTGAAGTGAAATGGGATGAGTCCAGGCTCAGATGTCTCCCTTCAGGGTGATGAGTGCTGTCCTTTGCCAGAGCAGGTCAGGACACCCTCACTGTCAGACTCTCTGAATCACACATGGCTTCTCCCCTGAGACACTGCAGTTTGACAGCTAAGGAAGGGACCTGTAGCTGACAGTTTGAAGAAGTCCAAGTGCACTTATCTTTACAGGCATTTGAGAACCCAGTATGAGATTTACAGTGTTGGCTTGCTGCTGAAGTATCATTTCACAAAAGCTCTGGTATAGTGGTTCCTGGGACAGACAATGTGCTTCATGCAGCAGGCAGTTTTGCTGGGAGTTTCTGGATTACAGTTAGAACTAAGTGCATTTCTGTGACACTGTGATGAGGGTTGTCCTGCAGAGGGGTTGTAAAAATAATCAGGGTGATTTGACCTCTCTTATCTGCAACAAATGATGAGTTGTGACTGTGCACCAAGAAACAGGAGATGAGAATCTTCCTTCTCTTTGGAGAAGTTGTGAGACACCATTTGTTAAGACCTCCTTCAAGGCTAGGGCACCATTCACAGGGCAAAAATTGAATAGCTATTTTTCAGTTTTCTTTGTTTAAATTCTGTTCCCAATGGAAATTTTTCACAGTAAGAAATGAGAAGGATGTCTAACTTTGATTTGGTCTATGGTAGAATTAATGTGCATGGAATATCCAGTCCTTGGTTCTTTACTTGTCTTTGGCACTGAATGAATGTCTGTCATTGTGAATATGTACAAAATTACTGTTTTAATGACCTGTTTGCTTTAATTAAGGCCTGGCTATTATCTTTCCAAGAGGCAGAGGGTCGGGGAGGGGGAGACAGAACGGGAGAAAAAAGCTGATCACTAGGATGTGTGAGTAGAACATTTAAGGGGCCAGCTGAAACTGAGAGTGGATTTGGAAAGGCTGTGTGATGAATCTGTGACATTGCAATATTTCAATCATCACATTTCAGATTCTGGTTCATGCATCATTTGCTATGAAAGTTTTGAGATTTTAATCAGTGTTTCAAGAGTAAATTGATACAGGCTAATCATTTAGAATCTCTGGCATGAGACCAAAGTGTATTATGTTAAGTGTATGTTATGTATTATAAAAGCTGCTTGCTGAAAATTAATTGAGTATTCCCGTGCTAGATAATGTTTCTCCATTCCCCAGAGCCCATCCCTTTGCGTGCGAGTGTTTTCCCAAGTGCAATGCAGATGCCAGAGAAAAGGTGAATATATAACATATGTAAAAGACTGGCTCAGTTTGACATAGCACAGTATCAGGCCTGCTAACCTCCCTGACTGGATTGTGGGGCTGTTTATTTGTCTGCTTAATGTGTAGGAGGAAAACTTCCGGTACAAAATGACAGAAAAATGTATTTTCCATAAAAGAAAAATATAAGAAAGCCTATTAAAAAAAATGGAATGTATTTGCATTTCTGCTGATGGCCTATGTGGACTTGGCAGAACAAGCAGCCCAAGTAAATGACACAGTTAGCAGCCAGTGGGCCTAGGTAACAAATGTGGAACACACTGTGAATTGAAAGGCTCACTAAATTCCCATGTTGTGCTTGTCCTGCTTCCTGCTTGACCTGTGGCAATACTGATAAAAGGAAAAAGCTCCAAGATGAGAAGCTGGGCACACCTTTGATTTGCCAACAGCCAACAGTGGGTGGCCACCAGCATTATTTATCCTCTGTGCTGACATTTCTGCTACAAAACATTTCCATCTGCTGAAGTTGGTTTCTCAAGGGGATTTGGGCTTCTTTTGCAAAGAGGGATTGATTTTGGAACTTTTCCTGTCTAACTAGCACAGAGGAAATAGGTTCAAATACCCCTTCTGCACAGGGACTCCCAAGATGAATCTTCCCACCATCAGCATGTTCTTCCCAGCATCCTGGTCAAAGCTGTCCTGACTAATTTATGGGTTTTGGTCATTAGGCAAAAAGATGGGTATTTGCTGGCTGCGGTGGGATCTCACTTCCCTCAGCTCCAGGCTCAAGTCCTTATTACACATTTACTCCCTTTACCACCTTTTAGAAAGTGGAGAAGCATCAACGCCCGGAGCATGTGTCCATCCTCTCATCTTCTCATGAGATCTCAGTGCAGGTTCATTAGCCTCGGCTGGGCAAGCCAAGAGTTTGAAGCCCATTTGTACACATCCCAGGCAAGAGCCCAAGCCCTCTCCCTCCCCTGCCCCCCACGCTACTGTTGAAGTCCCTCAGCCACAAAGTGAGGAGAAAGGCAGCATTTGTCTTGATAGCTTTGGCTAGGACACCCAGCCTCCCCCTTTGGCTGTCTGTCTTTCCTTCTTCGGATTTTTTAAAGCCCCAAGGCAATGGAAGGAAAGCATTTGTTTGGGGTCACTTCGAATTCTTCAGTCAAACAGAATGAATTGTTTCATTCCACTGAATATTGGGAATTCCTTTTTTTTCTGTTTCTGTTTAATGGATAATCTCCTCCCCAAGGGGAAAATCAATAATTCCCGTGGCCTTAATTTAGGCACACCCATTACCAGTGTTTCTAAGTTCAGATATAGTCCATAAGATGGAGGAGGGAGACAGGGCTGGGAGGAGGTCATCCAGCTCTCCTGAGGAAGTAACATCTCAAAGGACTCAAGAGCTCCTTTCTGCTCAGAAGGTTTGCAGTCCCTTGCTTCCACCCATGGCCTGGTTTGTATCACAGAAATGCCAAAAGTACACGTGCTGGGGGCACACAGAGCAGCTCTCATGGACTGAGTAGAGAAGTCCCATATCTGGCTTCCCCCTCAGGGCCCGGTTGCCCCCCAGTCATACATCTGCAGTTCCACTCTGCTGGGCTCTCTGGCCCTTCTTTCAAAGGACAGCCAGCTGGCCTCCTCTGTTGGCAGCTTGCTCATCACCTGGTGGTCATGAAACAGTAGAGGGGTGCCTTGTCATCTGGCCCCCTGCTCCCAGATGAGTCCTCCTGCAATTTAGGGCTGCACCCTTTGCCCTGATGCCTGGCCCTCTGACATGCTGTCTTTGATAACTGGAGAAGATCCTTGGGTGTCCTGTGGGAGAGGCTTCATGCTCATGATCACAGATGATTTAACATTGCAAGGAAATGCAGTTGAGCCACCAGCTCTTATTATTAGTGTAAATATTCCAAATGTTTATTTATCTATTCTCTGTTTATACTGGCACCCTTTGGTAGAACAGTGAACAGGAAATAGAAATGGAGTTTCCAAGAAGGCAAAATATTCCTAAGATTCACAACCGATATCCCTCTTCAGTTCTTGGGGTGAAAGATCTTTCCTTTAGGAATAATTGAATGATTTAGTGATTATGACATCCTCATCTTCTCCCCTTGTGTCATTGAGACACAGACAATATTCCTCCAAGAATAGGAGGCCAGGCTCTTTTTTTCATGGAAGAGCTTTCAGAACTTCTTTGGAATATCCTTCAGAGGTATTTGAGTCTTAACACCAGATGCCAGAAGACACAAGTGCTTCTGCTTCATTTAACACATATGAAATGGCACAACCAGGCATAAAAGCTAACAAAGAGCTAGAAGCTTGTGCTGCTAGAGGTAACATCTCCTTCCTGAGAGTCCATTTCTTCCTTCCCGTTGCTGGCTGCTAATTCACCATATGGCTGTGGCCATCCAACCACTCCTGGTCCCTTCCTTGCCTGTCCCATTGAGCTGCTCTATAACATGCAAATTTCTCTGATACACTAAAATGCTATTGTCAAGTCTCTTGTTTCTCCAGCCCCATCAGAGCCCATAAGCCTCACCACAATTAATCCATTCCTCTCTAAATTCATCTCTGCATCCCCCAGGATCATGGAGAGATCAGGACTTTCCTTCTGTCACCTATCTGGAGCTCCTACAATGAAGGATCTAAATTGCTTCAAGAAGTAACCAAGCTACCATGAACTGTTTAGAGAGTCTGACCTTGGGAATGCCTGCAGCAGAAAAAGAAAAAAAATTTGCTCATTAGCAAAATATTTACATAGGTCAGTGCAGACATCAAGGAGTGACAGAACCCATCGCTGTGAGATGCAGGTGCTAGGGCTAGCAATCATAGCTCTACACAATTCTGTAGATTCATGACTTCCAACTTTTTTCTTCCCTTTTTGAAGATCCCTCGAAGTTTTTCTAAGGGAAAGACACATTGCTTTATAGTGAATTTAAGTCCACTAACAGGAGGCATTCGTGACCTCAAAGGATTGAGGTAGAAAATCTCTGCTATAACTGTAAGTAATGACTCCTAGGTGCTTCTTGTTCCAAAATTTATAGGACGACACGATCTCAGTTTCTTAGCCAAGGTATTACATGGGTCACCTACTGCTGAACCTCTGGCTCATCATGCTTAACTTTGTGCTCTGCTTCACCTCTGAATGAAGTCAAGGACAGCGATCCAAAGTCCATGGTCAGTGTTACTCGGAACTTTCTGTATCACGCAAAGGACTTAAATTATGGCTCCAGATCCAGCTTGAAGACACCTGCCCTCATGCTGTATGTTTTTTATTAAAATACTCTCTCATGAGTGTCATATTAGCAAACTTAAATTTGGGGGCTCTTTCCTCTTTTAAAGGGCAGTCACTCTGTAATGACATATAGCTCATCTTGAACTTTATATTAGCAGCCAAAGAGAAAGGTTGTAGACTGTATTTGATTTTAAAAATATAGGTAATAAAATTTCATCTTTTTTCATTTTGGAACTTGAGACCAAAAGTACTGAACACTTCTGTTTACCTTTATTACACAGTATTGGCATTCCTAAAGTCTGGACTGAAAACTCATCATCTTTTTTCATTAAAGTGCCTAATATCAGGCTTTCTGCAATTTATTGTTCCTTATTTTCCATGTATTATGACAAAACACTAATCCTAGAATGTCTGTTGCCATTGCTAATTGGAAAGCCACTCTTCATTGTTCCTTTTTTTCATTCTTCATTAGGGCCAATTGGCTTTAGTTGCTGGCAGATAAAAAGTGAGAACAAAAAGAGGTGTTAAAAAAGTGCCAGGAAAATCTCCAAGCAGTCCTCAGTGTGAACAGATCTAGCTTGTCAGTCACCTCAGGAGGAAACTCTGGTAAGGCTGACAAGACACTTTCTTGAGTGCTGCATCCAGCTCTGGGACCGCCAACATAAGAAGGACAGGGAACTGCTGGAACAAGTCCAGAGAAGGGCCACAGAGAGGATCAGAGGGCTGGAGCACCTCTCCTTTGAAGACAGGCAGAGAGAGCTGTTCAGTCTGGAGAAGAGAGGACCTTCTGGCATCTTTCCAGTACCTGAAGAGGGCTTACAAGGAAGCTGGAGAATGATTTTTTACAAGAATATATATGATAGGAAAAGGGAAAATGGCTTTCAACTGAAAGGAGTTGGGTTTAGATTAAATATGAGGAAGAATTTCTTTACTGTGAGGATGGTGAAGTGCTGTCGTGGGTATCCCAGAGAATCTGAGGGTGCCTCATCCCCAGAAGTGTTCAAGGCCAAGCTGGATGAGGCTTTGGGCAACCTGGTCTAGTGGGAGGTGTCCCTGCCCATGGCAGGGGAGTTGGAACTAAATGATCTCTAAGATTCCTTCCAATCCATACCATTCACTGACTATGATGGTTCTATGCCTTTGGGATTCGCTCATTCTTTGTGGCAGGGCTGGTGCATTGCATTCAGCTGTGTCTGATAGAGCTGCTCCTTTGCTTTTGATTTCTTTTCTCATCTGCTGTATCACCAACACTACAGGTCACATAGCAAAAGCCGCAAACCCAAAAACCTCAGAGCAAAACTGCATGAGAAACTTCCTTATGGAAGATGGAGGAAGGCAGGTGGAGTGGATCATAACCTGGCACAGCAAATGCATGTGAGGTGGCTTGAGGGGCCATATCAGAACAAAGAAGTGGAGTGCAAAATCCTGGGAATGGTTCTCTTCTGTTTTGTGACCATCACCCAGCAGACCAGAGCCAGGGGAGCAATGCTCTAGAAGCACAAGGTATCCACATTCTTAGAGCCATTTTTTTTTTCCTTTAAACTGTCTGACTCTTTACCTTCAATTCCCTATGCAGCCAATAGCAATTTTATGGTGTCTCCAGGAGATTCCAAAATCTTCAAAAACACTCTTGAAAACTTCGTGATGAAGGAAACTTTGAGGTGAGGCTGCTGTGAGGCCAATGGAAGCTAGAGAGATGGGTGATGCCTTGTTCTGCACAATGTAAATGATCCTGATGGTCACCTATCATCAACCCATAAAGGTGTGAACTCTGCAGTGACCAAACCAGATTAGTACTGTATTTAACGGAGTATGGTTTTATTCACAGTGTTCAGCGTGAATAAGGACAAAGCAGATTATAAAATCAGGACAAATCAGATTATAAAACTGCTTCAACTTGTGGGTCCCACATGGTAAAAAAATTGGAAATCTGGTGTTTAGCATGGCTTGCTGTGGTGGGGACTTCATAGTGGTGCCTTTAACTATGGTTGGGTTTAGCACTAACATAAATACATCTGCCAAATCCCACTGCTGCTGTGCAAGCTTACCAGCCCTGAGCAAAGCTTTCCACTGGCATCAGCAATCAGGAATGTCTACCCTGAAAACAGACAGGGCCAGGTACAAACCCAGGTCAGCAAACAAAGCCACAGCTTACACCTCCAGCCTCTCAAGATTAGGTAACTCACTAAGGATGTGAGGACTTCAGTAGCAAAGCCAAAGGGACAGATTTTAAAGGGGCTTGGTTCCTTCTCTCCCAGGTTAACAAGGAGGAGTGAAACACATAAATGCTATAGAAAAAAAAAAGTTTGGCCCTGGGGGAGCTATTTGCTATAGCGTGCAGATGAGGTATGACCTGGCTTTACTAGGCTCATCTGGATCATCCTCAGCCACCTCCCCTTGTGTGAAATAAAGCATCAGGACCATTTTAAAGCAAGCCTCCCTGCCGGCAGTGCTGCTTGTAGTAAGCAGCTGTTCCATAGCAGTTACCACTTCTCTGCCCAGGCTTCCTACAGCATCTGCCTCCTGAAGGGCTCAGAGGAGGAAGAAAGCAGGGGTGACCATACATAGTGCTCTGAGGAGCCAGGAAAACATGGACTCAAAAGCAGGAGGGAAGAAAGGCTTTTAAGAGCCAAGCTTTCTTACATTTTCTTTTCCTTTAATGAGTACAGGCTTGCTTGGAACCTCACATCCACACAAAGGCATGTGGGTAGTTGCCAAGTTGGGTTTGTGTGTGCAGCTATCACAGAGCTTATGGGGTAATGGATCCAAAAAGGGATTAGACAGATTCAGAGAGGGTGAGTCTGTGGTGGCTGTTAAACTTGGTGGTCTGGACACAGCCCCAGGCCTAGAAAGCCCTTAAGTTGCTGATTGCTGGAAGCCAGGACAGGATGCCAACCAGAGCCTGAGTCTCTGCATTTCCCATTCTTAAAGATCTTCCCTAGGGATTTTTCTACTGCCTCCTGCTAGAATGCTGACCTAGACAAACCTTTGATCTGACCATGTTCTGCCAACTTCATGTTGCTATTCCCATCTATAACATGGGCCCAAAGAGCAGGGAATGAGTTTAGCTGTCCTCCTCAGTCCCAGCAACATCCTCAGCATGCTCAATGCTTCTGTTGGATATGTGTTCCTCACATGTGCTGGCTAAAGGCTGGTGGCTTCACGTGTTGAAGAGGAATTAATAAATCTGTTACTGTTTTCACAGTCCTAGGTTCAAAACACAGTCTTTGCCAGAAACAATAGCCTTTTCATCTCTCTAGACGTGAAGTGGGATCCTGCTGACTTGCTTTCTGCCATGAGTGCTCCTGCTCTGTCAGAATTTCACTCTAAGGTGAGGTCCCATCCCTGCAAGCAGTGATATATGAGTCAACAAACAGGCAAAGTGTTTGCATCTGGACCAAGGTTCCTGGGACACTTCATGGGACATTGCTGACATTTGTTTGATTTACAGCAGGGTAGGAGTCGCTGCCTCACCCACGGGTGTTTCAAAGACAAGACACTAAGCATGTGATACAGTGAAATCCCCTCCTCTCGGGGGCAGAGATGTGCTGTCACAGAGAGATTTTGTCTGCCTTCCACTGGCAGAGGTACATGGCAAGCATAGGCTGCTGCATGTGAAGGTGAGAGGCAGTCCATATTCCAAATCCTGGGGCTGAAAAAGGGCTCAAAACCAGACATTTTAGTCATGTTTCTAAATCTAAATTATCCCTTAAACTTCCCTATCCTACACCCTGCAGAAGATTTATATTTGTGCACCTGACCCACTGCCAAGCTCTTTCCTGCTCCTTTGTCCTTCTGCATGTCTTTCTACTGGTTTGCCCAGATTGTTTCAAGATATGTTCCCCTAGTCCTGCCTCTGAGTGCTTGCTGGCTCTTGTCTCCCCTTCCACCATCACTCTCAAAAAATATTGAGGTAACTGCAAAAAAGAAACTTCGGAATTTATGTAATTTGACATCCTATTCACACAGGTTTTGTGTTGTGTCCTCCAGCTCCAGCTGCTTGGTCAGCATTTGTTCAGGGCCAGGGCAATATTTACCCCTTTTTACATGTATGGTTTCCACAGCATGGTGAGGCATGGATCTAATTCTCTATATCTACTTTCAAAAGACATCCTGCTGTCTCATTTTTGTATCATCCAGTGTCTTCACTGACAGCCAACATGAAAGAGGAAAAGAAGGTACAGCTGGGCACTGGGATATAAATTGAATTTCTTGAGGGATTTTCTTTAGGCCTGAAATGGAGAATGGCTGAATTACTTGACACTTCAAAATAAATTGAGCTTGCTACCTTTTCCCAGAATTCAGAGCAATATTGTTTTAGCTGCTTTATATTGGGCCGGCAGGCCTCCTGTATGAACCTTTCTGTTCAGCTTGGCTGCAGAGAGGCTTTGATTTCATCCTCAGTTGCATGCAGATGCTTCCCTGAAAAGCCCTTCTCCCTTTCACTTCCTCTTTAGTGTCTCCCATCTATTTTAAAGTTTGAAATTTGGCAGATTTCTACTCAAGAGAAAACCTGGAAGTTAGGATAAGGAAGACTACACCAACACAGAGACCAAGAATTATTGAAAGGAAATTAAAAAACTGAAATGGCAGTGCACCCTCATTACTGCTGCACACATTTTGATGGCCAGGGCAGTGGTATCCAAGGCAATGTTTTATTGTTCTAGGTCACTTTCTGCTGTAATTGGTTCTGGGTGAAAATAGCTTCCCATGTACTATGCTCTTTTATATAGAAAGCCATAAAAGCACCTGGTAGTGTCAGCCCCAACACTGCAAGGAGCCAATACCCCACTGTTTCCTACTTCTGATAAGGATCTGCTTGCAGTGGAAGAGATATCAAAAACCTCATTTACTTTGAGAAAGGATACAAAAAAGCTGGATGGAAGATAGGATTTCAAGATATTAAAGAGTTGCACACAAGAGTTCAAGCAGAATTCAATAGGTAGAATTCAATAACTTCTCAATAAGTATCTCCTAATGCACAGCACATGGATAGACAGCTAATCCACATGGAGTTCTTCTGCCTCCCTCCCTGTACGTGTAGCACTCTGCCCAGGCATGTCATGGTGTGGGATTGGGGCTCAGCGAAGCCTTCTGTAATTCATACTTCATTTAAGTATCCAAATTTCACACATAAACCAGGAAAAAAATTATCTAGTAAAAAAGAGAGTGTGATGGTCCATATTTGTGGACTCTGGTCTGATTTGTTCAGTTTATACCAGGAAATCTCTTTCGTGAGTGCCAGCTCTGCAACCATTCAGCCCCTGCTCTTCTCTGGCTCATAGATCATCACCACAAAAAAAAAAAAAAATATCCTGCAACTGGAACTTAACAATTCCACTGTGAAGCATGAATCAGAAAGGAGTCCAGAATTTTCTCCTACAGCTCCATTAGCTCTACAGCACTAGTAAAAATTATTTGTTGCTAGCAATTTTTTTGAGCAAAAGTGAGCTTTGCAAGTCTTCTCAGAAAGGAATCTGCTCTAGACATTTAAGGCTTCATTTGCATACCTATTTTCCTGTTTGTTATTGCACTTTGCAGTAGTTATTGGTGGTGTAAAATATGTGAAGGTGTTATATGTCTAGTACAGCAAGCAGCATTTTGTGACTTTATTTAATGAGTATTTCTCTCTGTTCTTGTGAGAGCATGTGTTGGGAATGCCCAAAGAAAGTCAGAAAGACTCCATGATGCTCAGTTCTTAAAGTACATTACAAGAGCATTACAAGAGCATTTTTTCCTGTTTTCTATAAAAACAAGTAAATTTCTTTATCTCACAAACTGGGCACTGTTTCTCCTGCACATCAACCTAGAATTGTCCTGTGTTGCATGATATGAAGTGATGCCGAATGTGACTAAGTTGCAAGAGCCAGATGAAAACCTCAGGTTTACACAGGGAGCAGAGTGGAGCATCTTCAATCCACTGTGTCACCATTATGCCAGCTGCAGACCAGACTTTAGGCTCCTGAGGGAAAAAGTCCCACTAACATCAACAGAAATTTTGCCCGGATGTGGAATGCAGAGTCAGACTCTTTGTTCACTAGGGAAGGAAGCAATGCCACAGTAAGAAAGCTGTTATGTAAGTTATTTATTGCTGAGTTTAGGGTTGGTTAGGATTTGTGCCAGGTACTAAATCAATTGCTGGTCATGGAAATTTTATTTTTTAAGCATTTCTCTTTTTGGATGCCCCAAAAATTGCTTTATCTGTGAATTATTTTGAAAGACCATGACCAATAAAAAATGTGAGAATCATAAATCAGAGACAACATGTTCCTGCTGGAGACTCTGAGAACATAAAATAGGAAACCAGAATTAGGACTGCTAGGAAATAGGTTCCTTTTTCTTCTGCAGGTATGGGTAAGCATAAATCCAAAGTCCTTGCTTTCAAGGGAGTTGCCGCAATTATTCCACAAAATCTTTAGGTATCTTCAAAGAACTCAGGTTTATGTGCCCAAGCAACTTCTCTGCATCCTGTATATATTTTGCCTTCTTTACCACTCTGTTCTGTGCTTTCCCTTTGTTGGATATCCACCGACAGTTTCCAACTCATTTGTCCTGCATTTCACACCAACCTTGCACAACTCCTTCTGAGCAGCACTGGAGAGGACAAGTCTAAGATACTCAAGGAATCTCTAGATCCTGTGTAGCTCAAATTTCTCCAGATTGAAGCCTGAGCAGAAAGAGAAAAGCCTGCCAGCAAAGAAGTCCAGACACGGAAGCGAGTGGACGTTACACCCTTTCCAAGTGATTACCTCACTCAGTACACCCTGCTGCTCTGAGGGGCCTTGAGCCCATGGAAACCTGTCCAGGCAGGGAAGCATGCTACTGCTTAGAGGTCTGTATCTGTCCGCCAACAATTGGCTCCTGTGTGAGTAAAGCAATTGCTAGGATTTTTACAAGGTGGGGGTTAGGCCAATCTTACTCCTCCATTTAAGCACCTGGATTTTGGTGATGGGTGGAAATATTAAGTAATGGGCAAATAATTCTGTTCACATGGTATGTGTGGGTGGGTGGCAGTGTTCGCACCTCCACTTACAGCTTCCCTTGATGTCTTTCTCAGACATGCTGGATTATCCCCCTGAATCAGCTACCTCTTTCCACTGATTCGTGTTGATTTGACTGATTTTAGGACCATGCCCAAAGTAACCTGCTGTAGATCATTCCAAAATGACCCTTGTTGTGTGATTGCCCTAGCCAAAAGTGATGGGGAAGAAAATACTCAGTTAGGTTTGCATCAGCACTTCTTTGTCCTTACTGAAAAGCTGCTGATCTGAGGTGGGTACTCCTGGAAGACTGTGACTTTCTCTCCAGGAAGCTGTGTTGACAGTGTCTCCAAACAAGTGGTGCTTTTTTCATTTTCTCATCACCAGCCCCAGCAAGCACTGGTCCAGAGCAGATCCCAACTCTGATCAGCCTTCAAGAATCAGAAATGAAACATCATATCAGTTTCTCATTGTCTCTACCTCGAATATTTAGTAGTACTCCTTGAACAGTCATGCCTAGCAAAAGCTTGAACAGGCTGGTCCCCACTTAGCATTCTAGGGCCTAAGTAACCTCTTACTCCCCTGTAGGAAGCTGTGCACTTCCTTGGAGAAACAAAGCTTTAGCCTTGGGCTAATGACAGGGCAGTGGTGTTTGTAAGGGGAAGGTGATTGAGACTGTAACACCTTAGTTGTTTTCCTATCTTCTTGTGACTGTCATCTGTGACAGCAATTGGCAGAAGAGGAGAAGGGATTACAGCGCCAGTGCACTCATGAAAAACATCATTTTGAACATGTTTCCACTGGACTATTCTCTCTTCCTTACAACCCAGCATGCTAAAGTCAGCCCTCTGTGTTTGTACAATTAATGTTATGCTTTTATAGCGGGCTGATGAAGAGCTGTAAAATTGCATATTTTCAGTGAGCAATTTAACATGTCCTTGTATTAGTACCTCTTGCAAGCAAAAAGCAAGTGCAAAATAAACCATTACATCAATTATTTTGTGTCTGTGCACGAGTTACTAAATGAGTTTCTGGTTATCCCTAAGCACATATACCAAAAAAGACAGAGTTTGTTTCTGAGTGCTAGTTTCTCTAAATTGTCAGTGAACTGACTACTTGGCTATGGTTAAATGCATGTTTTAGTGCACTATTTGATTCGGAATTGCTAAGTTCTTCCTGCTGCAAAATTAGAGTCCCACAGCCTGAATTCAGCATAACATTACACATGAATATCAACCTGAAGTGCAAATATGTTAACATTCACTGGAAACTGAAATCCTGCTTGAATATCTACTGGTATACAGCATCTTTTCCAGAGCAAGAATCCAGTCATACCTCCCTGGTTGGACTCCTCAGCCATAGGGCTCATGATCTCTTGGAAGCAATTCTCATGCCAAGGGCAAGATTGGCTGCTCTTCATGCATGGCTGGTGATGGGGACTGTGATGCCCCCCCCCCCCCCCCCACCATCATCTCCAACTGTTTCATCTGAACAGCAGGAGATTCTACAGTCAAGCAAAGCCCAATCCCTATGACCCATTAAAATTAATGGTAAAGCTCCCATAGGGGTGAGATGGACCCAGACAATGTCCCAGTCTTAGAATGTGCTAGATGTTTCCATTGCTGTTGAAGGTGTGGGTGTCAGCCACTGAAAGGAGAAGTACTTGCCATTAACATGAACAAGCAACGTTGTTAATATAACTTCAAAAATTTCCCAATGAAAATACTTTAGTTTGTCTTTTTTTTTTTTTTCTTTACATATATGAGTGAAAGGGACATTCACGAGATCTGTAAAGTCTTATCTCAAAGAATTGAAAGGCATGAAAGACCTATTTACAAGACCCGATGTTTGAAGTTCTGAAGGAACTCTGTACACCCCACATTTTCAGCCAGTTTCACTTCCTGTGATGACATCAGATTCTGTTGGGTTAGACAGAAGAAAGCTCATCATAAACCCAACCCAAACAAACAAAATACACACACAAAAGCGTCACCCACCAAAGAAAACAGTAATGGAAACACTTACTTTATAAACTTGATGGACATTGCCAAATCGATCAAACTTGGAATACATTTAATTCATCATATCCACTGTTTGGAAGGGCTCCCAGACAGAATAGATATTTGTGATTGTCATAACATCATTGAAGAGTACTGTACAGGAATCAAATTCTCATGAGGAAGAACTCAGCTCCTAGATGTACATTTCCCCATAAAGGCTTCTATTCTTATTTGACTAAGTCAGCAATAGACTTTGACAACAGATTTCTCTAACTTGCCAAAATTCCACTAATTGGTTTGATAGCTGAAGAAAAGCTTTCTGTAAGAATAAGAAAGATTACCATCTTTCCCTGTTTGGTAGCTGAATTACACTGATTGAAGTAAGGACATCTCCCTTCAAAGTTTCTTTTGACAGCCCAGCCTGAGTTTTCTAATATCCTCAGCCATGCTGAGAGAATTTGAGTCTCTTCTCTTTTGCATCTGCTTATAGATCAGATTTGCCTGAAGAAGTGCAAATGCCCAGAGCCACACAGGGCACCTAACTCTAGAGACATAAATTTGCAGCATTAACTCCAAATTCACCATCACCATTTTGTGCAGACATGCTGAAGCTTGGAATTCTAACACAAATAAACATACACACCGGAGAGTAAATTATTGTGTGCTAAGCAAGAAGCAGTCAGACACCTCTAGCTGTAGTGGCTAAAAAGGGCTTGTTTGGTAGGTGTTGTACAGGACTTTGCTGAGCTGGTATATTCCAGGCTGAAGATCAGAAAATACACACGCCACAAATGCTCTCCTTTCCTGATACAAACTGTCTACTTCTACATCTACTTCTTCATAACAGGGTTCTCTTTTAAAAAGCTTTGTAGCAGTGGTATCAGGCATGAATTTATGATGCAACTCTCCTAGGTGGAGCTCCCAGGCAAGGTCTGTTCCTCATGTGCAGCCATCTGTTCCCCATCATCATAGCTTCAAGTGTCCCTGATGACGCTTGTATGCCCTGGGTGTTGTAATTCATCGTCTGGAGAAAAAGAATACCTTGGAACTGCTCTGGTAAATGCACTGCTACAAAGGGAGCTGCAAAGTTTAAAACCATATATATTAGGAGAAGGAGAGGACAAGGAAGGAACCTCCAAGGAAGGAACAAAGCTGATTCCTTAAGCTTCCTTAACCTAATGTGTTTTGGCAGCATGGCATACAGCACAGTCTCTGCCTTTTCAGCCTCCAAATTCTTGGACCTCTTCCATTCTTCCTCTCCAGATGGTTTGAAAGCTCTGTCTCTGCCAGGTGCCACTGGTTCATCACAAGAAGATTTTTTTTTTGCCGCATCATGAGATGCAGCATCAGGGAGTTTCACCTTCAGCTCTAGTTACATCAAGCTGCAAATCTTTAGAGAACACAAGCACATCCTACATTGCATAGACTCCATCCAGATCATCCCAGATTATCCTTTAAATAAAAGCATGTGTCAATGACACTATTAACACACTCGTTTTTCTCCTCCACACCTTCCCAACCCATGGATTAATGTGTGATAGGAGCAATACAATCTAGCTTCCCTTAATATTATTTAGGCACAACTATTAGAACTTATCCCAAGATTCCTTGGGAGGAAAGCTGAGGGAACAGGCTAGTATAAACAACTGAAGAAAGCCTCCTGCACTGGCCGAGGTACAGCTGTGTCTTCAACTCATCACAATCCCCCACAGAGAGCTATACCTCATTCACTGGAGACACTATTCTCTCTTTTTTTCCACTATACTCTCTAGAAGTAGGCAATCAACTGCCTTATGAATCTGGCTGATGCACCTGGCCACAGAATAGAAGAAGACCATATTTTGCCATCCAGGAAGAGCTCTGTACACTCAAAAGGCTTTCTAGGAAACAAATGCTATCCTTGCTGCCACCCTACATCTCCAGTCCCTGCCCCGTGACACAATAAAAGCAGGACTTGTTTCACTTGGAAGGTTTTCCAGACATTTTAATCAACAGCTGTAATTTTCATGGAGACATGGACAAGATGTTCCAAACAGAGAACAAAAGTAGAGGTAACCTCATTTGTAATGATGCATTAGTGAAAAGATTTTTTTTAATGTGTTCATTGGCAACTTCTCTTTGTTCCCACTGTAGTCAGAACTAAAGGTTTCCCTGGGAGCTGCCATGACAATGTAAAGAAACAACAAAAAATCCCATGTCATATCAGAAAATTACATTCAGAATCTCAGGTGCTTGGAAATGGACGTTGCTTAATGGAAAAAACAATCTCCAGAAAAGCTGGTATTCCATATAATATTTGAGTTTATATAAAACATATATTCACAAAATCTTCAGTTGCCTAATCTTGTTGTTTGTTAGATTTGTGTTGTTCAGTTTTGTTGTGTTTTTTTTTAATCTTCTCCTCTCTCTGGTTTCTTCCACAAATACACAAGTAAAAAGATATTTCTGACCTTCAGCACAGGCTGTGTTTCTCCCTTTGTTAGATTAATTTTTTTCCTTTTGTTTTGAGAACAAAGTTCACAATATATTTTTTCCTCCTCAAAATGGGAAAGGTAAATGGTAGATGTATGACAGCAAACTATTTATCTAAACTGGCCCCTGAATTTCATAAACTTGATGTGAACTCATTAGTATTCATATCTGCTTGCTTGATACACAGCTGAGTGAATGAAAATTATGAATAAGGATTAAAAAAGGCTCTATTTCATAAGAAATGTAAGATAATGACAGTGTGCAGGTAAGGAGCCAGCCCATATACTTGTTTTTCTGAAATAAAGGTTTAGTTCCATGTTAACCCAAATATACTGCCTACTGCTTCCTGAAACACAGACTGGGAAGCAAATGCACAGCACAGTCTTCTATCATCAGCCCCAAGCCTCTCTGAATAACAGGATTAGAAATAAATTACAAGTTCTCTGTAAAAGAACATAATAAGACAAAATAGAGACACCAAGACCATGGAGAGGATTTTGAGAGGCATAAATGCTGCTTAAAAAAAAAAAAAGCCTTGCTGAAGGTCTTGAATGTCCTTCTGTTCTTTGTACCATCAGAAACCTTCTTTATCTGTAATAAAGTGGTACCAGACCCTCAATTGATTAATAGAAAAATATTTTTAGTTTCCACAAAACAAAATATCTTAACAAAACTGTTTTGTAAAACCTCAGAAAATTTTTATGGGATGATTTTTATGTGACAATAGAAAACAGTGGTTTCTGGAGGTTGTAGAAAGTCCAGATAACCAGTTTTGTGAAAATGGTGATAGAAAAAAATCCTGCACATAATAATGCAAACATGTTTTTTTTATTGCTATCCAAAACTTCTTTGTATAACACTGGAGACTCCCTCCCTCCAGTGGCTTGTGAGATGACTCTTCTTCATTACAAATATTCCCATGGACATAGAAAGCAATACTTGCTGTTCATGTAGTTTGGTAGAAATGGCAGTATTTTGGCTGCCACAGCCCATTGAAATTCTGTGGCTGACCAGTGGAATATTTCAAAAAGAAGAAAAAGAAGCCAAAGACAGTGACCCAAAAACACTGAACTGTAGCACACCTGGGAATGTATACAAATATATACTGTACATGCATCCTGGCAGAGTCTGGATCAACAATCCTTCAAACTGGGATGTCTCCTTTAGCCGGTGTGAGTGTATGCCCGTGCGTGTGCACAAACACTGGTGGTGGTAGTGGGCAGCCATCAGCAGTGCTTATCTAAAATCTGAGGAATTACCATTCTGACAAAGAATAAATAGTTTTTTCCTCTTCATCATCATTCCAGACATCAATGTCCCCTCTGACAACAGCTATCAAAGATGTGTTGCATTTTTTTCATTTCAGACACTTCTCTGGAAAGCTAACAGGACCATTCTTGTCTCTTCCTCTAGTTGTATAAGCAATCACAGCAATTATATAACTGATGAAAAACCAACTTTCTTTCAGGACAAATGTACACAAAATAATTGGAAGAAATGAAGGGCAATCCAGAATACATATTTTTCCTGAGAAGATAACCCAATGCACCACAAACATAAGTTAAGCAAAAGGTCTATGACAATCAGAAGAAAATAAACTCACTGCATATCATGGTCTGGCTGCATTTAGACAAGAAAACTTCTCCCACCAAATCCAAACTCTGCAATCCCTGCATAAATCAATGACATCACCTTTGGTGACTCACTGCTTACAATATTTATATTCAGCAGGCTGTCTCCCTCTTGGGAAAGTGTCTGCACTGCTGAGACCCATAACTCATTCTGATCCTTGTACGGGAGATAAAGAGGATGTTCTCTCACCTTGCCTTAATTTCACACACTCTGCACGATATCCCAGCAGGATTTCTTTTCTCCATTTCATGACAATGTTGAACAGAGCTTTGTCTGCTGCGAAGCTTCAGCTTATGCTGTCCAGGGAACAGCATAGAGAAGAACATATGTGAGTGTGCACATGTTCCTGGGCATGACATGAATCATCTCAGTAGACTGTTTTAACATGATGCACTTAGATAACACAAAGGCTGAAAGATAAGCACTATACTAAACATGAGATGGCAGTGGTGCATGCAAGATTAATTTTGCTTCAGTCTGCGAAAGGATGATGATGCATTCTTTCATTACATGCTCATACACTTATTCTCAAATACTCTCTTGCACATTTTTGTTATGTTTTCCTATTATCTGAGCTGGTTGCCCCAGGCTCCCTTTATAGACAATAAGAAGAAACAAGCATTTCTGCAGTGCAATTCATCTCATCTGAAAATAGACATCCAAAATACGACAGCTGAATCACCCTTGAAAAATACCCTTCAATCATTTACACCTCTATAAAATACAGTCACTTGCCTTGATTTGGCTCACAGACAATTGCCCTGTGTGAATACAGGCAAGATAAAAGACAATCCAACTCGTTCTTCCCCATCCCTCTTTAGACTTCAAGGCTATAATGTGTGTTATCACTGAAATATTTCTGGTAGATGAAAAAAATGCCAAACTGGAAGAGAAAATTGTAAGCAATTTTCCTCATTTCTGTAAATCATTGAATGCGCCTCATTACCTTTATGAAAGGCTCCATTTTCTAAATTTGTGTCTATTCTTGTTTTCCTCTTTGGGCTGTTAAACTTCTGCAGCACAAATGCTTCTCTCCCTCTTTGCACTCTTGATTAAAAATTTCCACCAGCATTCACTGTTGAAGAACTCTGGCAACAAACTCTAGATGGCCTTATTTAAAAGCAGTCATAGCTTCATATTATGTCCTAATGATTAAAGTAAATTATTCTATGTCAAATCCCACCCAAGATTATTGATTAAATACGTTTTCTCTTTTCTCTCTGGTTCAACCTACATTTTAGCTCTTACCTAGTACATCAACAGGAAAATTAAGTATATAATGTGCCTTATAAGGTAACAACTATAGCAAGATTTAATAATAATTTATATTCCTACAGATTTGTAAAACTTAAAAAATCCTAGCCAAGATGTAATGATTCCAGATTCACACCAGAAGAACCAAATTCAACATCTGGATCATAATTTCATCCAGAGTAAAAAACTTCAAGTCATGAAGCTTCTGTGTGCATGTGCTGGGGTGGGGGTGGAAAGTGTGTGTGCAAGATGATGTGCCTTTCTGAAATGGAAACACCAGGCAATTTTATGATTCTATTCATAAAATCTGGGAGAGAAAGTTGTGTCTCACACACCTAAATAAAAATTATAAACAAAAAAAAACGTGGTGTTCATCTGACTCTTTAAATGTTACCGCAAATTTTCCTGCCTGTGTTATTTATAGAGTATCTGTCATTGCATACACCAGCTGCATAACCACTGCTATTTGGGTATGATCAAATTAAAGTCTTAGGACTAAGAGAGGTGGCCATTAAATTCTGGGGAGGAGTAGGAGGGGCCTGGAGCTGAATAATGGAAATACTTTGCATTATGAAGTCCTGTATGTGACTACTCTTTCTCAGCAAGTGTTGTCCCCTTAGTTCTCCTCAAAGCAAGACTGTCAGGGCATGCCTGGCCAGGTGCAGTACAAGAGAGACAGGACTTGCCTGGCACGACATCACAAAGGCCTCCCCTGGCAAAAGAGCAGTGAAGAAGCATTGCTCAGTCTGTCCTCCTTCCCAGATGAAAATATAGTACATTCATTCCTGAGGAGAACTCCCAAAGACCTACAGACACTAAGAAAAGCTTGGACATAAAAGCTGCTGGTGGAATCAGCATGCTACCTGTTTGACCTAGGAGATGTATCTTGACCAAAAACCAGAATAAACAAACTTACTGGAATGAGGCATCCCCTTCCTTCTGCTTATTTCACGGAGATTTCTATTTCTATTTTGAGATATTGTTAATGAAAATCAAGACTAATTTGGGGCAAGCCCACAGAAGGGCTGCTTCTCTTTCACAAGCTTTGGTTGTCTGCAGGGAAAAACAGGGAAGGCTGTTGACCTTGTGCAAGTGGGAATTTAGAGAACAAGGATTGCCTCTTCACACAGAGGTGCTGTGCTCTCCCTGTGCTGAGTGTTCATGTCTCCATGTTTCCATCACTCTGTAGGCACAGCCTCTAGGACAGGCTTAAAGGCACCTGAAACCAAGCTCCTCCTGAATGAGCTGACAGGGCCTCTGGAGTTACTTTATTCCTGGAGGAGCTGTATACAACAGGTCAGCTGAATAACCACAGACTTCACCTGATCCATTGATTAGATCTCTGTCATCCTGGAGTTTAGACTTCTAACTCAGGTGTGGACACTCACATACAGGAGTCTGACCTTCCTAACAACTCAACACCTTGGTCTGACAGCAGGATCTGCCAGGAGGCACTGGCATAGGTGTGCTCTCCAAGCCATAGAGAAGGAGCAAAATGTTTTTACTTACTGGCATGTGTCACTTGAATCAGTAACATCATCATACAGAGTACAAGTCATGAATATATTTTTGATTCCTGACTGGGTTCTGAAGAACATGGAGCACAATGATTCAGGTAACATACAGGAAAAATCATCCAATCTAGTTCCCTCTGAAAATGATCCTGCCAATGATAGGGCTGGATACAGGGGAGCCAGAAAGCAGGACACAGAATTCTCTAAACATCTTGATTTTATAAAAGCGATTTCCAAGGAAAAAGTAAAGAAATTGGATAAATCCCTATCAAGAGATCTTTGGAGTGATGGGCTGAAGGGAACACAGTGGGCATGCAAGGGTTCCTCCATACCTTGTCCAGGAGGTATGATTCCTCAAACAGAAACACAGAAACTGGAAAAAATAGCCATATGAGGAAGGAAAATATAGTCGTTTAGCCTTATCTCTTTAGAGAGTCTTATCTCTTCTATCCTATGTATTTTCAGCTCAGTGCAGAGCTCTATTCTCCCCTATCAAGAAAGAAGATCAATCGATGCCACAGATAAAAAACTACACAGAATCATCATTCATCAGAATATGTGTCTCTCTGCATCTTCTGCATCTGAGCAACTTCCAGAGGGTCCAGACAAGACCCTGATCCTGGCGTGTCAGATGCTACAAAAACCTGAGTAAGAGTGAGTCTCTGGCCCAGTGGGAGCAGGGAAAGGCTGAGAAGGAAGGGGAGATAGCATTAGTATATAGGAGGGGTTAACACTAGGATGTCAAAAGTAGAGTTTGGATTCCTAGTTTGAAATAAGTAAATAGATGTCACTCTTATCTTTCTAGTGAAACTCCTGATAGAGACGGGAGTTAGAGATAGTAGAAAGCAACCTGTCATGATTCCTTTATAGATCCTCAATACCAACGGCATAAAGCAGCCAGGAGTAAATTCAAACACCTTGCCAGTGCAGCTGCTGGCATTGATTTAATTTTCAATTCTTTTCTGATTGTCCTGTAAGATTCAACAAAGCAGCATGAAAACTGCAGACGGAGAGACAGATGTGCATTTAGGCTACAGTCAGGCTGAACTGCTCTGAGATATCACACACGTTGCAAAGAAAAGATTTGCAATTCATTTCACCTGCCTTTGGATTGCTAGAAGTCATGCATGTAGTCAGGGCTAATTGGCTAGAGCCCTTTATGGTTTGTGAGAGAAAGGTATTTTGAGAAGGTGATTCATCCTACCCATCCTTCCCCTGAGATGAATATCCTGCATGAATGACTATCAGCCTCTGGTGACTGCACAGGAGCTGGGCAATGGCTTGTGCTGGATACACAAGTCCTTAGCTGGTAAAAGTCACTCCAGACAGATTGAAGAGGAGCCCACGTACCCTGTCAAGAAGAGTTTGCACATCTATAATATTTTATACCTAATGGAAAATTCTTGCATTGCTCAGTCCACTTTCTCTGCCTGCTCTTGTATTTTGGCTACACCTATCATTAAATTTTTCTTCCTGTTCTCCTGATATTAGTGCAATAAGCCACTACCAGAGAAATACAGTTATAGTGGGAGGTGAGGGATGGGGGCGGGGGGAAGGAGAAATAAAACACACTGCATGCAAAACCATTTCAGAGGCTGAGAGCAAAAAATCAGAGCACAGGCAGAACAGCCTGAGTGTTTCTGGCGAGCTTGCAGGCACAACACAAGTAAACATCTGAAAGACAAAACTACTATCAGCTCAGCATAGAAAGCAAGCTGCCAGATCCAGAAAAAAATGAGAGTGAGGCCAAACTTAAGCATGTGTGTGCATGCTGAAAAGAGCCAGAAAATCTCAACAAATGTCACCATCCACTCTGGTTTGATATACAGGCCCCAGAGGCCAAGAACTTGACTCTCAGGTCTTTTTTTTTGTGCAAACTGTGACATCTCAGACTCACATTAAGAGCTATCTATATGTTTTGGCTCAATATCTGCACCCAGTTATGTTGGTGGAAGGAACTTCAGATTCACACCAACGTAACAGAGTTTATTTTGCCATCTGTGTTTAGTCTTCATATTAATAATTAAGTCAAGCGATGTAGATTCGGATGGAAATTCCTTCCTGGGGACCAGGGCTGTGTTCTGTGCAAACCCCCCAGCAGGCACTGAAACTCTTGGTTCAAAAATTACTAGTGGGAAACCTAACTACTCATTTTTACCTAAGTATCATCATTGTTAAGCTGTGCATTGCCATGGGCCTGTCATTTAAGATTTCTGCTGAATAAGAACACACCCCAAAAAATAATGAGCTCAGTTAATGACACTATGAACTCACTGAGGATTTTTCTGAGCTAAAAGTATACCTTTTGTGATCTGTTAATGAAGGATGAAATCATCCTTCCTGTCAATGAAGCAGGGCTGTGGAGAGACAAGTTGCACGGGTTTCCCAGTGGAGTATTTCCCAGCCCATGCCACAGCGCAGGGTGAGTTGCACAGATTCCCCTTCCCTGGCTCGGGAAGTTTTCCAGTCAAGGCCATCTCCCCCAAAGGATTGTTGGAATTTGGTGTGGCATTGGCTCACAGCTTCCCTCCACCTAGGGGTGGATGGACGGTCCCCACTGAGCCAAGTGGGTCTCTGTCAGTTGTTTGCTGCCTCCTGACACAGGCTGGCCAAATGAATGAGTCTGTTCTACCACACTCGACACATGAAACCCAGAGAGGAAAGGTAAACCTGGCAATAGGTAAAGGCATTATTAATTTCATGGGCAAATGAATCTGTCACCGCTGATGAGAGATGTCTCTGCCCCTTCTGAGTTCTTTCCTGATTTGCGCTGAGCACAAGTCACTCAACTTCTATGGGGATATGACTCAGCATTGAATTTTGGCACAAGCTGCTCAGAATTAATTATAATTGTGAATTGCAGTGCTGTTGGGGCCCCAATTCTATTGCTAATTCTTCTCACCACATAATCAGGTTTTAAGTCCCTTTGACCCCATTACAAAAATCCTCATTTGGACCGGTACTTGTCTTCTGAAGGATAAAACACATGCGTTTTTTACAGGTTTCTTTGCTAAAGGTCTCTATAATGACATTTCAGACATTAATTGATAAATCCATACTAAAGGAAAGGAAAACACTAATATATTGAACCTCATGGAATAAAAAGGGAAAAACAGAGCTCATGAAATGCTAGTTAAAGCGTGATGGCAAGACCCTGAAAAAAAAAAAGAAAAACAGTGCCCTCATTTTTGTGTACATTCATTTTTTTATAGTTCTGCTCATTTAGACCTCCAGTGCTAAATTCTTCACATCAATAATTCAAATTTCCGTAAAGAAAACAGTAAATTTTGAAGGAAGAGTGTGACTAAAGGCAGCTACAAGAAAATAATCTCTGGGCAATTTGAATCTTTTTAGATTCAAAAATTTTTAAATTCAAATATAGCTGAACTATTGATGGAATAAAAAGAGGAAATTAATGGATCTCATATCAGATTTGGGTGGAAAACAACTGGTATTTTGGGAAAACCATCCAAAAATTGGCATTTTTATCTGACATTCAAAGCTTGATGTAGGATTTTTATTCCCTCACCTCATATTTTCATGTTAAACAGTGATTCTGGAAGAAGATCACCAGGGTCAGACTGCCTGCTCGCTGCTTCTGCTCGCCTCTCTTTGCAGCAACCAATTTACACCTGCTCGTTGCTGTTCTGGCACAGCAGATGTGATTTTCTTTTCTTCGTCATGTCTTTTTTTTTTTTTTTTTTTTTTGTAATAGTACATCAGTTTTGAATGCCTCTTGCAAGAGCCCTCAGACACAGCTGTGTGAACATAAGAGCAGCAGGATTTCTCAAATTCACAAAGCCTCTATATAAATTCTGGGTTTGTGAGTAACTGAACTTTGAGGAACATTGTCAACAAATTCTTCAGGCTCAAATTAAATGGGAAGATCAGGAACACCCCAGCCCTGCAGGAAGAGAGCAGCAAGGGCTGCAGGAATCTGACAGAGGTGTGGGACAGTCCTTTCTAACTCAGAATGACACAACCCCAGGTCTTAAAGTTAATAGGCTCACAGGCAGAAAGACTGGCCTAATTCTGGACTTCTCATGAGTCTAATTTAATTGCTAGAAGTGAAGCTGTGTTTGCTCAAGCTTAGCTCCAGACCAGCTTTTCCAGAAGCAGTCAGGCACCAGTGCATTTGTCAGAGTCCCTTTACTCCCACTGATGCTAGTTATGTGCTTTTTGAAAACCCCACTTAGGGTGAGTGCAAATCATGCCCCAGGTGTGCTCACTTGGGTTTATTCAACTGTAATTACAGGTCAGCTCTGCTTGCACCAGAGTCCTTCCACCGAGCTCCTCACTTTCCTGACACAGCAATCATCTGTATCCCTGATGTGAGGGTGGTAAAATTAATTCTGCATATTGGAAACTGAAAAGTGAAGCTATTGAAGGGTAAGAATGCTATGAATCAGTTCTCTCAGTGAAGTGATACTAAAGCCAACTCTAGCTTAGGAACAGCTTGTTTATTCTTGAGCAAGCCCCTTCCCCCCTTGCTGTTCCACATACAAATCCCTGCATATGATGGCAGCATGTCTGTCAGTTCAAAAGGACTCAGTGGCACATCAGGCCACAATCCAGCACAGACTGAGAGCCTGCATGTGGGCAGTGCCAGGGCTGATGGGCCTTTTTAATGCAGGGAACATTATTAGTCTGAATATTTTGAGACCACAGAGCCATCTAAATCTGCCATTGCTGACTTGTAGTCATAAGCAGTGCAAAGACATCTTCCTTCCCCCCCCCCCCCCCCCCTTTAAAAATACCTTTATGGTATTTTGGCATAAAACAGAGAAAAAAAATTATAGAAGTTTAGTTTTCACGCCCTAAATATAAACATACCCTTGGAAGACACAGCAGCAGATGATGCAGGAGCAGGTTAGTTTTTGACTACCAAACTGCTTGGATTAGTAAATTCTGGAATAACAGCATTACAAACCCCAAGAAGCTGGGAACTTCATATATTGATTCTCCTGGGCCTTGGAAGAAACTCCAGAATCAGGTCAGAATCCTTACCTCAGACCTATCTCAAGACTGAACTTCTGAATCTTAAATTCCTCTGCTTATTATTTTTAATCCATCTTTATATTTTATGTACCTTAGAGTGCATTACTCCTAGCGATGACATTACTTTGTCCATTTGTTCCCAGCCACAGTCAAAGGCAAGTGGTCACCCTCTCAGCCATGATTTACTGAGGTCTCAGTGTCCCCCTATGATGTCATGGCTATTTGTAGCCTAAGGAAATCTCTGCCTGGAAAAGTAAACTCATTTAAAGAACTAATGATCATTGGAAACTACCAAACAACTGCCTGGGAAATAAGGAGCCCAGAGGTGAATAACAGATACACACTCTGACTGTCTCTTGGTGAAGCAGGACAAAACTTCCCTTTTACTTTCATCCTCAGATCTCTTGTTCACAGAAATAGGAAGGTTGTAGAATAGCTAGGAATGAACTGCCACCGTGTGGCCAAGTCACAATTTTAGCTACCTTTCTAGAAATCTTCAAGAGGTGATGCTGTAAGTGACAGTCCCCAGCAATTAATTGTGGAAGGTTTGTTCTCAGTCACTTATTTTACTTTGGTGTCATGAGCTGTGTCTCCCTATCAGTGCCATAAACTTCTTGGTAAAGTCTTGCTTCCTTCTCAATCTCACTTTTATTAAAGGGTGGAATACATCACTTTTAATTCCATAAATTCTTTTTATATCTTCTCTAATAGGTTACCTCATCTTCTGTGAGGAGTCAGGGTATCACAGTCACTGAGTCATTTGGATGGTGATGCCTGGTCCTGCCTTATAAAAGATGGACAATATTTTAATAAGACAAGCCTAGTAGTAGAAAACTTGTCATCATGCACTAAATTGCTGCTAATCTAGCAACAGGCTTTAGCTTGTGCTTCTCAGTCTGGTCTGAAGCAGCTGGGCTCGTTTGTCGTGGTTTGCCCTCAAAATTCTTCCACAACATTTTTCTACCTGGTAAACTCACAATAGTGAAAGAGTCATTCCACCGACTTTATGCAGCCTGTTTTCTCTTTACCATGGGCATAATTCAGAGCTGCAGGCCCAAAAGTTGGCAAAAACCTCCTAAACACAGCCTGCTGTGACTGGTCAGCTTCGTGCTGCTTTCATCTCTTTGGGGACCTGCCCCACCACCAAATCACAGGAGGCACTCTCTCAAATTAACCCAAGCAGAGTGACAAACTGACCCAACAGCTGTGAATATTTTCAAGACACCCACTAGGTGTGAATCTAATATTTTAACACACCCCCTCAAAGCTGGAGCAGCAGATAGCCATGAATTTTTCTATGCATTACCTCGGAGGACTCCCTGCGTTACTCGAGGCGATGCTGACACCTTCTGCCTTCATTGTAACTTTATGGCACTGCAAGATTCAAACCAGAGCTTACATCTTGTCCAGCTGCCAACTTTCCATTAGCTGCCTATATTTCTTCTATTTCTGCCAAAGACCCTTACAATTTTACCTCACTTACATGCATTATGATTACACTGAGTTGCTCAACACAAAAAGACGAAATTATTTTCAGTCCTCCAGGACATGATTCCTTCAACAGACTTCACCTCTCTTCAGTTGCTGGATTCTTGTACACAGTGCCTTTAGTTTCTCAAAGAGAGATGGGGATGTGGTGTCACAGAAAATTGTAGCCAGGGCCCCTTCAGAGCTAGCACTCAGCAATGACACAAGCTAGAAGGACCTGACATATCGTAATAATTCAACTGAGCTGGATTTGAAACAAAATATGAGATGCTTTTGCAAAGATCTTGCCTATTATTCCAGTGCACTCTGGGAAAGAGCTCTTGGGGATCAGTGCTGCAGGGAACACTGGCACACAGTGACCTTGATCGATAGAGGTCCTGGTTGATGCCCTTCATTGCCACGGCCTGGGGGCATGACTCAAAGGACTCACTAACAATCTCTTCAAAAGATCTAGGTCACTCAGAGCTCTGCCGGTCATGAACAACTCTTCTGTTTGATTAGCACTGTCAGAACACCTCTAGTAGCTGCTTAATTTCTAGGATGCTATGCCTGAAAATAACTGCAGGTTGCAGCAAGGTCATTTAGAGGGCATACCCATGACAGAGAGAATCCCTTCAGTGTCCATGCAGAGAGCTCTGCCTACAAAGCCATGAGGGAATGATTCAGCCCAGATGGGGAGCACTTTTGTAGGGCAACCAGCTGCTCCTGGAGGCTGTGTAGAAAGCTGCCTAGGGTGAGCCAGTGCCAGGCAGGGGCAGGGTTTTGTCTTGGGATAATACAGAGGATGCTGCCATCCACACTAAATCCTTCTCTGAGGAGGCAGCTGACACTGGGGATGGAGATGCTCCCCTCTCCTCTCTCCTGCTCCCTTTGTGCTTAGCTGCCTACTATAGCACAGGTAGAACAAGCCCTTTGAACCCTCAGCTCCCACCTCCACAGAAAGTGCCCTGAGATGCAGGGACTTCTCTCCATAGCTCTGTTGGAGCTGAGCCATGTTCAGTGAGGAGCATACAAGGGCTAATATGCTAGAAGAAGAAGGAAGGTGCCTGTATTCATGGGATAGGTGATAGAACATGTTCTCAGAGAAAAACTGGTTTATTTTACTTGCCTAATTAGAATTTCCTAAGATGATGACTGGCTTGAAGTGAACTTTAAGAAAAGAGAAAAAAAAATCACAGAATTCAAATAAAAATTATAAATCTGATTTCCCCCCCACCTTTGTCTCTTATTCATAAAAGTAAACCCAATTTCACACTGAAGGTTCTGTGCTGGACAGCAGGGGGACCCTCACCCTCTATCACAGCCAGATGATCAGAGATGTCTGTTTTACAAGGACAGACAAGACATTACAGGGAAGGACTGCTTTGCATATGCTGAAGCAGTCTGGCTCTGCACATCAAAATGCATTCTTAAAACAACAGCAAAGAGATCAGTTACCCCAATGCATAAAACCTTGGCACAACGAACATGAAAAACAGCCCAGGGCAGAAAAACACTGGAATCCTTTTCTTCTTTCTTCTCATCAGTATTTTAATTACGCACATGCATAATTCTGTTATGGTAACTCAAACAAGATGGTGAGATTTTCTGTCAGCACCTTTCCATGTTGCAGGTTCTAGTAGCAAAAAGATGCCCACACAGTCAGTAAAAACATTCCTCGGCAACTTCAGTATGAAATTCTGTTTGGAGAGGAGTTTCAGGGTGACACAGTTGCCAAAAATGTACAGTTCTGTGCACTGTCCCCCTTCTCTCACACATACATAGAGCTGCAGCCTTGAGGCATGCCAGAACCTAGGGGTGTGTTTGGAACATGCTGTGCTCTGGCTATCCCACCTGGCTGAGTGGAATTCCATGAACACATTCAGAGGCAGAATAGTTTTAAGGGCAGACAGTACA
Organism: Calcarius lapponicus; assembly: GCA_039654755.1. Lineage (NCBI taxonomy): Eukaryota > Metazoa > Chordata > Aves > Passeriformes > Fringillidae > Calcarius > Calcarius lapponicus. Next base: position 38,422,558 of record CM077462.1, on the reverse strand, counting down.
GAACTGGGGAGGTACAAAGGCAGCAACGCAATATAAAGGATACAGACTATTGTGAAAAGCACCAACAGCAGGGAGACAAAACCCAGACCTTAATTTAAACTCTTCTTGAATATGTATCAATTATGTTGTTTAAACTGGTCATTTTCAAGAGAATGCAAACTAGGCCAAGAGCAACAAAAGCACCTCCAGAATTGAAGTGCTACAGAAACAATTCTTCCATCTGCTTCACAAACATCACTAGAAAAAGAATCAAAATGCTTCAATCAAACAGGAGATGCCAGCTCTGAGTGGAGGAACATATGGTTTTTTGGCACTTTCCTATCTTATGACAGAAAGTGGCCTAGATCATTAAGTTCAGAGATCTACTTGCAACCCATGGCAGAAATGCCTTTTGAATAACTGGGAACAGGGACTGGGAACACAAATCAGAAAGAATTAACACCTACCAAATGTTCTGTGTGAGGGCACTAGGCTTATGGGGGTTTTGGTGTATCAGATGGTCTATACTGATAGCCAGTGCCTTAGGAAACTCATCCAAGCCTGTGGACACAAAAACTACTGATCATAGAAACAAGGAAACACTAGCAAATCACCAGCTGGTCATACCACTGCTGCCATGATCCATCTGTCATTGTCCAGCACCAGCTGAATGATGCCAGATGAAAAAAAAACAGAGTAAGCAAAAGCTTTATCCCAAACACCTTAGCAAATTCTTCAAAGTATGAGCTCTGATAGGCAGAGTACGGGTCTTACCAATTCCAAGTATCACATGGAATACATATCCCCTCTAAGATGAAGAAAAACACTTCTAGACGTCATTCATCCTAACATATTGTCTTTAATGATGGAGTAGCAGAATTCCAAATATTGGGTATAATCTAAAGGTGATGTGGTGGCTTTGTCTGCAAGTTCTCTTCTGCCCCTGAGAACAACCTTGCTCCAATTTATTCACAAAATGTTCTCCATGACTTTAGGCTTTTCTAGTGTACACTGGGGTGTCTAGATTCATCAGCTGGGTGTTAGATGAAAACTAGCATGGGATGTAACCACATGAAACAAGTTGCATACATTTTTGCATGCAGTGATTATTTTGATGCATCCAACAACAGAACCATTTCCAATAGCAAGCAGAGTACAAAACACACTGGAGCACACTATTCCCCCAAATACATGTTTCTAATGCTGATTCCCTCACTCCAGCTCTTTTCTGCTCGTGCTGCAGACGGAGTGTATCTTGGTGCTGCTGTATACTCTCAGAACACAGAGTCAATGATGGCACGTACAAATTTTCACAAGCAACAGAAGGAGAAGGAGCTGCTCCACTGCTCTGACATTGGAAACACTGCTGCAAAAACTCCAACATATTTGCTGAATTCCTTGAGCTGCTTTGCAGTACTGGAGTCAGAAGAAAAATTACTGCACCAGGCAATCTCTGAATCATTGCTTTCTGTAACAGCACTAGAAAAAAAAGGCTTGTCAAGCTGGAGATCCCCCCCACCAAGCTGAATGACAAAGCAGTATTGTTAGGCACAGAAAATTTGATGAGATAAACCCTCATATGAGTCCAACATTGGAATAGCCATGGCTTAAAATACGTTCCCCATGAAGAACCTTCAGTGACTGCACAGGTCACTTCTGGAGTGTAAGTGGTTAAAAAAAAAAAATTGAGGTCTTACATGCCCTAGTTCATATATTCTGTCTTCAAGTGAAAAGGGAACATTCTTCTTTCAACATTCTTTCTTGCGTGTTTTAGGCTTAAATTTTAAAGTGCTGTATGCCCCTTCCACAGCTTTGGGCAGGTACATGGGGTGCCTTTCCAGCCTTTTCCTAGAGCCAGTGGTTCTCCGCTGACTGTTTCTTTGGGACTGCTTAGCTACTTGGGCTGTATCTTGTGAGTATCTCCGGGGAGCACGAAGGATCCAGTTTGAATGCAAACTGTGTTCACTCGTACTGGTAGCAACTGAAAGGCAGAAGATAATCTGGGATTAACAGTTTGTCAGTGACATTTTTATCTGCACAGTGCGGGAACACAGCAAGGGTGCTTGCTGGGTCTTTCCTGGAGACAAACCTGGTTTCACTGCAGGATATCACTCGGGATGGGATTAATTTTATCTAGAATTTCAACACCTGCAGCATAAATATGTATGTGAGAGCTAGTACCTTCAAATACACTCCTTGGGCACTGCTAAAATGACCTACTCCAGTTATTCACCTCAGCCTGAAGCAAAGGTGAGAAATATCTATATCCCTCTGCTGATTATACAAGGGAGATGATGACCTTAAACTGGCACATCTTTATTTCTTTGAGCAGTCCCATTTTTTCTGGTGGAAACCTCCAGTTATTTAGCCTAATCACCAAATGACTTCTTTTTTGATAGTTGTAAAGGAGTCACCCAGCCATTTCTCAAAAAAAAAAAAAAGAAGAAAAAATACATTTGTACTTTCTATAATTCTCCAAAGACAGCTTGAGGTAGAAATGCAAGGGTGGAGTTCAGCCCTGAGCAGAGGGCAAGCTCTATTCCAACCCTGCACATGCTGCGTTTGCCATGTAATGACTGCGCATAAAATAGCTGCACCCATTCAACAGGGAACAAGTGATGTATTACTGTAATTTCACATATTGCATATAATGGTCCTAGATTTGGGAAGCAAAACCAGAGGACAACTGATAAATTAAATAAATTAATTAAACAAATGTGATGTCACAATGCCATTCCTCCCTCTACCCTCTGCACCCCAAAACCCATCATATTTGGCTGGTTTATACTGCACCATCAAAATCGACATCCACATTTGGCAGATCCACGTCAGGAACTCTCCGCCATCTCTCTGAATCCAGGTCTGCAATCACTGAGTCAAAGAAGGCTATTGCTTCTCTCACATCTGAACTGGACTGTGGGCCTTTTCTCTCCATGGATGCCTGTTGATCAGACAAAGGAGAAAAAAGTTAGCCAAGGGCTGGGCACAATGATTTCTTAATGAGCGAGCTATACAAAAGATGTATTTGATGCCACACTTCAGGCTATCAGAAAAGAAACACAGATCCAAATAATATACTCCACAGTGTATAAATCAAAGAAAGCAGGACAGCAGTCTAGCAAATATCCATCCTGTTGCATGTTCAACAGCAAGTACCTTCCACTTGGGCACTACTGGCCAGGTGTTATGAAATCCCTTAGAATCCATGTACCAGGCCATTTAATTGGGTGGCCAAGTGACAGCTGGGCTTTATGACCAAATTTATTCTGCCTAGCACTAGGCTCCTAAGGAGACACACATTAGAAATGTAGTCATGCAGGGCTCCTTCTGTAATTAATGCTGGGCTCCAGTACCTTCAGAAGATGAGTCAGGCCTTAAGTAGGCTGAACCCTCCTCCGCAGGCAGCTCTTTCTCTCAGCTGAAAAGGGATTGAGGGGTAACTGTGTTACTAATATAAGCATCTTATTAAAATGCCTAGGTTAGGTGAAATCAATCCAGATCTAAATTGCTGAGGTCTTTTTGAAATTTAAAAGGATGGTGTGCGCTAAAATATGAGTCATTCAACACTGTGATAATTCCCACAGGAAAGGCACACAGTCTAAAATTAGGAGCCTGTCTTGATGAAAAAGGAAATGCCTATCTATAAATGCTGAAGCAGTCATAAAACCTGGGTTAGGGATTCTGAAGGTACATATGGGATGAATAATTCCTGCCAGGCTTTACCTAATGAAGGGACGGATATTTTCCTTGCTAGTCCAAGTCAGGTATATTGTCAGGCTGCAATGCCAGCTCAGAAAATTTCTACCCTGGGTTTCAATGAGAGAAAAGGATACGTGCTGTGTCACACCTCTGAAGGACCAGCCTGTTCCCTGTTCTGTGGAGGCAGAGAGATGAACTAGCTGATTCCTCTCCTGACATTATGGGTTGATTGACATCCTCAGAAGTGTTTAAAGATAGCTGCTACCACACATCTACTGGAAATAGTGACTGCTATTATGACTAAGCCTTTATTGGTTAAAAGGCATTTTAAAGACATGCCTATGTGCTCCCAGCATCTGACCCACCTCTCTATTCTTTTCTTCCGCTAGACAGAAGTGGCACATTTTGAATCCATGGTCAGTCTGTAGTCCGGGACCCAGGGATCTTTGGATCAAAACTCCCATGGGGACAGGTTTGTCTGGACAAATTACCTTCCCATAAATCATGCAGCAGGTTAGAGAAAGAAGTGAGTTTCCACTGATAGGTAATTTAATAAGAACAGGTAGCTTGGGAAAAAAGCCATTCAAGCCTGGTGATAACACAAACCTTGCAATCTATGAACATAAAATGTGTAGTTAGGAAGAAGAATAGTCTGAATCTTGTAAAAGTCTTCCTGACCTCTCCCTAATTTTAACAAAGGCAGAGGTGTGCAGCTGTGACCCTGCCATTTGTGTTGGCAAAAATATCCTGCTGATGTTCCTGTCTGTTTCCAAGGGGATGGGTGATGGAATGAGCATGCCAGTCATTCCCAGATCTGTTCATACATAGGGCCAAACTCAGATGACAGCATTCTTAGCCTCAGACTGTGGGAGAGGCAATTGTTTGCCAAAAAACAAGTTAAGCTTTTGGTGTTTTTCTTAAGCAGTATTTTCAGCAGCACATCTCAGAAGTTCACAAACCATTCTGACAATCTGCTGTGACAGAACATCTAAATATGGCAGCAACATTATTTAACATCAACCTGGCCTAATCAGTAATTTCAGCCGTACATCCCTTTTTCCCACCATTCCCATTATTATCCAGCTTAAAGACTGCACTGGATAACTGTGAGTCTCCTGTTGAAGTCTTGTTTGCAGTCATGTTACCCAAACAGATCATCCCACTTGCTGCAGTCCTTTGTTTTGTCCTCACTGAATCAAGTCTACAGTCAATGCAACTACTGAGCTGTCTAGCAACATGCTAACCTATAAAGCTTTTATATCTAGGATACATGAAAATAATCTACACCAAAGATGATATTCCATTTTTATTTTTGTATTTTCATTACAGTAAAGGGTTAAGAATTACACTGTCTAGAAATGACCACCAACTTATTCATGAAGAGAGAAAGGAATCCTTAAGAATTCTTCATGCCCCACATCCTACCAGTAGAGGTTGTACTGACGCTAAATGTAGCACTGACAAGTTAACTGACCACTCAGAAAAAAAAAACAAACCGTTTGTTTCAGTGAATTTATAATTATTTTGTGTAAGTAATTTTGTCAATAATAAGACAGCCAGGAAATCCAGAGATTACTGCATTTTTCAGTCATTAACAGCTATAAATAATCATAGTGAAGGACTCCGAGGTACTTAAGTAGAATGTCAGAACTTGCTCTTTCGTAATATTTTCCATACTCTCACAACTTTTCCCTACTTTCTCTCTCCCAACATTCCCCCCCCTCAAACACAGACATATACATTTCTTTCTATGACCCGTCATTCATTCCTAATTTTACACTACTTAGAAAGAATCTTAAGGTATTTAGCAACACTTAAATTGATGCAAAAGAAAAATGACAACTGACTGAAAGCAGTAAAGCAGAAAATCAATACAGGTGATATAGCTTCAATTATTTTGTTGCTTAAGACTAAGCACATGGCAAAAGTTCTTGGAAATTACCTTAGAAGATTCTTTGGAAGGAAGTGGAAGAAATGACTTTTTTCCAGTTTTGGATGATCTTGTGGATGCTGGAGAATCTGCAGCCATATGCATGGATTTCAAGTTATTGATGTTTTCAAGATATTTTTTCCTCAAGGCTAGCAGATCCTGTAGGTACTTCAAGCAGTCCTGAGTCTTAGAGTACATCCAGTCTCTGTCTTCCTCTTTTGGCTGAAAGCAAGAGTCGATGCTGGTTGTACTTCTGCACTTTTTTAGTGGTTCACTAACTTTTTCCTGGTCACCTCCAAGAACATACATAGAAGTGCTGCGGATCAGCCTCACTGCAGAACCAGCGCCATCACTGTAAGGGATGTCATCTGTCACGTTTCTTCGCTGGGAGTTGGGGTGAAATATAGAATGGATCTTTTTGAACATAATGTGTCACTTCCTCCCCTTTATACTTCTCTTTCAGCTCCTTAATTTCACACTGGATCTGGCAATCAACAGCAGTTACCTTTTGCCCTCAGCAGACAAAATATTACCACTTTCTGTAATGAGGAGGGAAAAAACCCCCTATGGCTGCGCCAATTGTTTTCGGTCTAACATTGTGAGAAGCATGATGGTAATGCAGAAAAGTATTTTCTATTCCATTTGTGTCTGTGAAAGATCTTTGTCCTTTCCTCGGTTTAAAATATAGCTAAGGAGGTCAAACAGCATGCTTTGACCTTTTGTTTGGCGTCTCGTCCCCATAAGAAGCATCAGCACGGATCCTGCGCGCTCCCGGGTTCCCGGGGCGCCGGCGGGGGCGGCCGGGGGCGCTGGCCGTGGTGCTGATCGGCTCCGCCCGCCGCGGGGGGACGCTCGGCAAGAGGCGGCCGGAATCGGCCTCCACAGGGCCAAAGTCTGCGTGGAGAGGAATGGTTTCTGTCGAGTGGAGTCCAGCTGCTGAAAGAAGTGGCTCTGGGCTTCACCCGGCAGTAACCAGGAGATGGCTTCAGCTACCTGATACCACGGCGCTGCCAGGAGCCCAGCGGATTCAGGTGTCAGGCTCTGTTACACTCAGTACAAAGATGCCCTGTGTAAGGGATGCTGTAAAATAAAACACTCTTCCAAAGTACTCCTCTGGCAAAATGTTTCAGACAGAAACACAAGAATTTGTACATTAGTTGTCCTCCTAGATTGGTGCAAGAACATTTAATGCAGCAGGTTTTATGATTGATTTTTGGCTGAAAGTACTGAGAAATTTTGACTATTATTGGCTTACTCAAGGCAGGGCTAGTATTTGTGACTATGTGTCCAGGTGATGTATGCTTTGGAGATAAACAGATAGTGAACTGAGGCAATCAACAACAATTTAAAAGCAAGCAGACATGCCCCAAAGGGTTTTCAAAAGAGTTTGTTCAAAAGAGTTTTCATAGGTGATCCCAGCCAAGCATTGACTGCTTGAGAAAAAATAATTATTTTTAAATCAAATGGATATCACCCTGCAAATTTCTTCTAATGCCTCTGGAAGTGCTAATTGAAGGCTGAAGCATCCCAAGATATGTAGGATCTCAACAGGAAAGATAGCTGGCCACATAAATTTGTGCCCATTGCTTTGGGAACTCCAAAAACTGGATACTAAACATTGACCACAACCATCTCAAAATATTCCTTTTGTTTATAGCTAAAGTTAGTATGTACTTATAACAACTAAGAATTGAGGCAAACTAGGTTTTGCCACTTTTTCTCCCTTCTAATAGTAGCAACTCCCATTGCAGCTGAAAGCAACCTAGAGATTGTTCTGAAATATAGTCAGCTGTTTAGTACTGAGTACTTGTATGGAGGTATTCCATTATCGATTCTCTCCAAAGGTCTACTCAATCTTCCAGCTAGGTAACAGATTAAGTTGACTTTATGCTAGCATAGATCATTAGAACTGTGAAAAAAATATGAGCTTTCTCACCGGATTTACCTGTCTGAGACAGATAAAGTTTCAGGTCATCAATACTAACACATAATAATAATAATAATAATTCCACCTATATATTGATTTCCTTTTCAGAGCAAAAGGCTGTAAGGGGGTTTTAATACACTGTCCTCAGTGGGGGAGATAAATATCTGTCACAGCCATTTCAGGAAACTTGTTTACCAAGTTAAGAAAATGAGATTTTTCCAAAATAACCCTAATAGAAATGTACTTAGATTTGCTGCATGGGATACTGGTCTTTGTTTACAGACATGATACAATACCAGTGAGCCTCAGAGCACTCCAAGTCCACTCAGTTCTCTTAGTCAGAAAATCCATAAATCAAGAAAATCAGTGGGAAATCAAGAAAATATTGATAAAGAATCAATAAGGTCATTGGGAACTCCACTGAGAAACTGCTTATAGTATCAGACATTGCCTTTCAAATTGCAGATTATTTGTAAGCTCACCTGGGCTTATAAAGAGCTACAGGGCAAAGAAAAAAACAGAACCAACCAATGATCCAGAAAAGCCCCCAAGGTTCTGTTGATGAAACCACAGGAATAGGTACACCTGTGAAGAGTAAATCTGATTATATGCATTGCATTTGAAAAACATTTCATATGGGCCATAGCTTTTCCTACCCTGCTTCAACTGAATACTAAAAACATATGCTGACATCTCACTAATTTAAAAAAATAAATAAATAAATAACCTTTCAGGCTCTAAAGAGAGTTCTCAATTTCAAAAATGTTCATTCCCAATTTTTTTAAAAGCTTGCTGGGTCACACTCATTCTGTGCCAACATATGTGTCATTTCCATTGTTCATGGTGTTGTTAAAATCAGGAAGTATTAATAAATGCATGAAGCAATACAATAACTGCATTATATAATAGAATTTCATTTGTAGTCATAAAAGGTAATTTACAATTATTTCAGACATGAATGTTTTATTCTATGCTTTGGTAATGGGCAGTGAGACAATCTTTCTCTCCTATTGTATATTAATTTGTTTTCTTCAGACAATCTACTGTAATTTAAATAGCTCCATGGATTTAAAAATTTAAAGGATGAAATAAAGGATATACCCTACTTTGTTTTCTAAGAAGAGAAATGCCATTAGAAATGTTTTTTTGAGGTATTTTCCTGTAAGGCATTTGCTTTTAAACATGTTTCCAGAGTAGTGTTTCATTTATTTATACTCAAACTCTGTTTCCCATGCACCTGTAAGTGTCCCTTTTTAAGTAAATAACAGGGCAATTATAATTCAGCCACAACCACAGATCACAGGTCTCTTCCCAGAGTTACTGCTGTGAACTGAATATGCTACTGTTATCTAAGACAGCTGGTAACTAAAAGGGAGGGTCTTAGTCAAGAATTATTTCCTTCTGCATAGACACTCATCAAATGTCAAATATGGCTGAAGAAGAAAATTTAATTCTCTTAATTCAAAGTTCCAAGTTCATGGACAGCTATTAAATCATAAATAAAGACCTCTCAAAGTAAGAGCTTGTGAGAAGCAGATCAAATAGACCAGACTCATCAAATAGATCACACTAAATATTTAATGGCATCTAAGATTACTGGCTTTGACAAGGCAATGCTCACACCTTGCTTGTTCATTTGGCTACTTGAATCTGACTTCTTTTACTCAATGTTTTTTGTTTCAAGTCACTTTTTTTCCTATTACTGCTTTCAACAACTCTTCTTTGCAGCTACCAGTGATCTAAATTCCATTTAACAACACCTAATCACTTCCAAAACTGTTTTTTTTTTGTGGTTTTTTTTCCTAGCCCTGGCATTCTGTCAGCTCCTGATCCACTATGACTGGATAGGAAAGTCAAGTTAGAAAATGCAATATATGTGCTTTGTTTTACTAAATTGCCTACACAGTTGGAAAAAACCCATAAAATCAAATGTACAGATAAATACACTTTATCAATAAGTTATTTGTCAAAATGCATTTTTATCTCTTGAATAATATGCCAACGTGCATACAAATCTCTTTACTTGATAGTTAAATTTCATCATGAATGATACAAAGAAATGTCAAATCATCCTTGAAACAAAGTTCTGATTTCAAACAAGAAAATCTTTGATAAACTGTAGATGTCAACGTATTTTTTTTTATCACAAAGATTTATGAATCTGTTGTATCATATCAGTTAGGATAATACATTTTATTATATTTTAAAAATTTAAATGAGAACACTTTCTTTGCTTTTGAAGAAAAATAGTTTCACCCATAAAATATGTGAGTGGATAGCAAAGTTACTGAGGCTTGTGCTATTTTAGCTAGTTCAGAAATTAGAGCACAGTTGTCAGCCTCTGGTGAACTCTTCCATGTCTATGTAGCTGCATAAAAAGTAGATTCTTTGGACAGAGTTAATTGAGAGAGTCCAAAACAGAGGAAAACAGAGTAAGCAATTCACAACAGCAAGAATCAACACTTTGCTCCCTAGTCCCTGACTATTTCATATATTCCATTGAAGCAGAGACACACACACACAAAGTTACATATTTAAGAAAGACAACAAATGCTGAGAATGCTGAGACCATAGCTCAGTTCTTAAAAAAAAAAAAAAAAAATTAGCATCCCTGGCTGCATATGGTAGTAGTTATGACACTTAGTGGGTCAAAGATCACACAGACTTGAAAATATGAGCTAGTGGGGCATTTCCAAATCCTAAACCAGGTGATGATCATCAGTGCCTTTGGAGGGTGGCAAGACACATCCATCATTAGAGGTGCAATCCCACTGGTTCCTATCTTTCACTGGCTAAAAGTGAAGATGGAAGAAGAACTGACCTTGTTATAAAGCAAAGAAGAAGCCTCAAGAATGGTCATATCTGCTCTTTCAGCCCACAGAGGTAACAGTCCATTCTGCCTTCCCAAATCTGCAATCAGGAACTGCTGATATCAACACTATCCTGCTTGATATTGTTCCTCTTTTGTGAAGTTCACAAAGTATGGGAAAGGAGATAAATTCTGATACCATGCATTTCAAACATCTATGACTGCTTCTTTGAGGCATTAAACTGGAGAAATCAGTTTCTCGAGATTGAAGATAAAAATTTTCATTTGAGCTGATTCAGAGGAAAATGCAGTGAAATCTCTTTGTTGCCTACTTGTCAATCTTGATTTTTAATGGTACATGCTTGAGCTGTGTCAGACAACACTAACCTGTCAAACCAGCTGAGTCAGAACACTGACTCCCCTATCAGAAGACAAATAGGGTTTTTTGTAAATCTGGAACATCAACTTTCCATCTAACCTAAATTTTAATCAAAGTATTACCATTTGACTTAGAAGACATACATTCTCCATAAATTTGATGAATGAATGAAAATGAATGAAAAATTTCATTCATTGAACAGGTTTGTTGTAGCATAAGCACAGCCTGGGACCAACAAAAACAGTGACTGCATTCCTAACAGGCATGAGAAAATAAAGAAATGCCAATTCATGTGCAGTAACATGTATGGAAAATAATTACACAAATGAGATATCAATTCTTAAAAAAAATAAAATTGCTTTTGTTGTTGTTGGGGAAATTATTGTGCATATTCTGTAACAAAGCAATAGGATGAACACTAGTGAAACACACCCTGCTTTAGACCTATGTCTACAGCTGTTGTTTGGCAGCCTTTTCAGAGGGTGAGAGGTTACCACACTTATCCCCTGCTGTATCTACCCTCCTCCTTCCTTTTGTTTCCTCAAACAACCATGCTATCATTAAAAACTCCATCTCTGTGACAAGCTTGACAAGGGAACTTTGTCTTGTCTTCTGTCACACGGGGTCAGGGGAACAACCAGTTGGCCTTGCTTGTTTTGTTGGAGGAATTCATGTCCTTTTAGTGGAAACTCTGTTAGGACCTTTCAGAGCTTTGTTAGTCTTTGTTGAATTAGATATTGTCTCGCCTCTTGAGTCCTTTGTTCCCAAGATGGCTGAAGAATTATTGTGATGTCCAGCTTGTTGCCTGTCACATCCATCACCCATTGATGGAGTCTTTGGCAGGTGAATGTGATAAATAGCCAAAATTCCTTCATGATAGGTCAATGAGGAATGGAGGTTGTAAGCAGCAGTTCTTCAAATTGGTTTATAGAACACAAACATTTAAATGACCTGTCTGTCTTGATATTTAACTGGATCATCTGTTACTCATTCCAGTTAAATTCTAATATACAATTATCCTTCCCACAAAGGATGTCCATAAGAGAAATAATGAAAGGGGACAGTGTGTCTTTGGTAAGTCACAGGGCTGCCAGACTTCATCAGTCATTCCCAGGCAAGGCCTTCTCACAATACCTCCAGATTTGTTCATAGGCACTCTTGGATCTTATACTTATCTCCTTCCTGCTCTGCTAACCCAGTGAAAAAGGACAAAGCTAATTTAAGTGGAGAGGCAAAAAAGGAGCAGTTTGGCTGGGATTTCTGAGAAAGAGGGGCTCAGTGCAAGTGAGGTATATCATTTGAGCTCTAGAGACGGAAATACAGAAGAAATACATCTTCAACACTTACCTATAGTGGGACTTTTGCATGTTAACGTTTTTCTGCTCACATCACAATGTCTCTGGAAAAAAAATAAACCTGTATATAGCCCAAAACACAGCCTGCCCTGTCTCTGTCCCCACTGCTACAACATAATTCATCAAAGGGGACTATTATCTTTGCTATAAGCTTCTTGAACACATCTCCTAGTACATCTCCTTCAGCACCTGCAAAGGTACTTTCAAAGTAAAGCAACTTTGGTTGTGCTAAGGAATACAAGGAGCCAGCCAGGGCCCTTTCAGCAGGCAGCAGCTACACCTGCAGTGACACCCTACAAGAACCTAATCCTACAACAGCATCACTACCATGAGTAGTGCCTCACCAGCCGTCTGCTCCAACAACTGCTGACATCACTCCATGCACCGTGAGAATGGAAATATTTTACTGATAACAGGTAGCTCCCTGAAGAGAAGCAACCCAAAATAGGCAGGATCATTATTAACCAGGTTTGGTAGGAACAGTAGTTGTCGCCTCTCTCTGAGTGGTCAATAAAGAAGCAGGAGAAATCAGATTCCATGTTTTTCTTCCACATTTACCAGTTTAAACATAAAATGTGGTAGCTGGTAAACATGAATTCTTTCTCCTTGGATAATTTGATCTTCTGCCTCTACTCACTTCCCACCTATCCAACCTTCCACTGTCCTTGTAGCACAGCCCTGCCAGTCTGTATTAAGACACATTTAAAGGATAGGGGAAAGAGAAGAAGAGGTGGATACACAGCCTTGCCTGCCACTTTCAAGCTAAAATTCAAAGACAATTTCCCTTATACTCCCTGTGAATAGTCAAATAATATACACAGGTGTGGCTATTTGCAGGGGCAAAGGGAGTTTATTTGGATCTTCTGAGGAACTTTCAATCAATCAATACCTTCTTTCAGAGTAGCTGGTCTATAATGTGGGATCTAGATATGAGAGGAAAAATATCATACTTGAAGCAGTGGCTGCACAGAAGCTGCAAAGAGGCCCACTGCCAGCCTGTTGGGCACAGGGTAGCTGTTTTTGGGTATCTAGATTCAAAAAGCCTGCATGAAGCTGGTCAGCAACTTGCAGACATGGACACTTGATGTGTCCCTGGTGTAGGTATTGTTTGCAGTGGGTCCACCTTTGAGATGGCTCACCAATAATACTGAAGAAAGTAAGACGAAAACAATTAAACTGTTATCTACTCATATTCTTAAAACAACCTGGAAAGTCTTCACAAAGGTGAGATTTCAGCCAGGTCAGAAAATCACTGAGATGTAGGTGCAGGTGGTCATGGATGGTGAAATGGGTTTGCAGCTTGGCAAGGTGTTTGCAGTAATCTGCAAAGCCAAATGACACTTTCCAGACTAAGATACCAGTTAAATCCACAAAGCTTGCAAGTCAACTTAGTCTGCTCTCAGAAGAATATGGAAATTTTTTATTCCTGTGCCCAAAAATGTGGCAGAATGCGTGCCTTTGGCCCAAGGTGGGCAAAACATGGAGATGCTAACTTTGTTTTTCTCTGTGACCTCCAGGTCAGGCAGGAGGGAGTGAAACTAGGTTAACTGAAACAGAAGGAAATATTCATGTGAACCCTGGTGAGCTGGAACAGCTGAGTCTTACAGGCCTGTAATCTGAGCATTGGCACAAAATGAAAGGGACAGCCAGAGTGGCAAGGACTGAGGCAGCCAGCATTCCTCTTGTGTTTTTTTTTTCCTAAAACCATTATTCAGAAAAAGCATCTCAAGGAAACTGTGGTAGTTACAGAACTGCACAGGCCAAAGTTACAGATCAAATAGCTGCCAGAGCTGGCAGCAAGCAAAGGTCACTGCACTTGTGAGGCAAAACACACTCACCAAGGACTCCATGGAGGATCTTCAACACATCCACTGGGGCTAAGCAGATACAACAGGAACATCCAGAAAAAATTGCTGCAGTGGAAATGAACTGCAATCCATCATCTATAATTCTCCCTGCATAAAAAGAAATCCAATTGTCTGAAAACATGAGGCAGCAGAAACTGAGTTGATATTTCAATTTAATTCACTTAAGTTCACCTTATTGACTTCAACAGTATGCAGAACACTATCTTTTATCACTCAAGTGTCACTGTTCTTTATTTTTTGCATAGTCAATATGGTTATGGTTATTGATGTTCTTATGAAATATGCACTTAGATTTCTTCACAGTTTGCCTGGATGTGTGCCTGTGGATATCAAAAATTGTTCTGTGGTATCTGGGTGGGGTTTTTGGGGGAAAATTGAGGTTGTTTCAGGGGGAAATAGGTAGGCCACCCTCACAAAACCAACCTTCACAAGGTCACAGACCTCTTTGCAAAGTTCATTGCTGTTGTGGAGCCTATAATGTCATTATATTTTCCAATAAGTGCTCTATTTATTCCATTTCATTGGCGCATCCTGGCAGAAGTGATTATGTTTTCTCCTCGCTCTACATGACAGACAATTCTTTTTTTTTCTGAAAAAGGAAGTCTGAAAATCTAGGTTACTGTGCAGAGACCAGGCTTTGCTTTCTGCCTTTTCTGAGCCTGTGGGTCAGCTCGCAGCACCTTAGCTACTGCCAGCACATCTGCAGAATATCCTTCAGTCAAAGACAACACCTACTCCAGAGAGCTGTGCTCCCTTCTTGCCAGAATTGAACTGCTAGTCCCAAACTTTAGAAACGCTGGGGGTTTCCTGGCGTTTTCCACTGCCTTTATCTTCTCCTGAGTCAGCCGTGGCTTGGAACAAGAGGGAGGATGCTCGCAAGACCCGCGGCAATGCTGGCTCCCGAGAAGGGCTCCTTTGCCGATCAGTTTCACCGCTAGATGGGAGCCTCGACCTCCGGAGCCTCCGCGTCTGAATCCCGGCTGCACACACGGGCTTCCCGGATTTTTACCTGCGCTAAGATATGGAAATAACAATATCTCTGGGCTAAGACATTTCTTTAGCTTCTACACGGAGGGTATAAAACTGTATAAACCTTCCAGGTGAGGTGGTATTCTTAGACAAAACCGTAGAAATTACTACAGCTGTATCTGTACAGGTGATGTGAAGCCAGATAGGACTGGCCATGGATTAAAAAAAGGGAAGAGAATGAAATTACTGCTTCCCTCCAGTCTCCACACAGGAGGTAACCCCTGGTGGTTCACAGCTGGGCTTGCACTGAGGTCCCCAGGGCAGCCCTGAGTTCCCAGGGCATAACATAAACCAGAGCTATATACTCCAATTTCCACACAACGTTTCTGTCTGCAAGCGCCACATAAACGAAGAGTGAGTTTTCAATGGTTGCTATAAGAAATTACTCACAAAATGTTTCTCATGAATGAATATTTTTTATGTCTTATTTCCGAGAAGCTAAATGTGAATTTTTATGTTATGGATTCAAGGTGCTTAGGATGCATGGCTCTCATGGGAATATTCTCTAACTGAGGAAGTAGCTCTCAGTAATGGGATATGAACTGCTGAATACTCATAATTATGAACTCAGGATTTGCTTCTGCAGAAAATTCATGTTGGCTCTTAGCCAATATCAATGAGATCAATGGCAGGTATTCCTGCTCTCTAATGCCAAGCCAGATGCTGAGAACTCCACTGCTTTAGGAGACAGCAAATTCATTTCAATACTTGGACAGAGCAAACAGAAAACACAGTTTATAGAAATTAGCTTAGAGAGTCAGAAGACTGTTTGTGAGAAGAATTTCTGATGCTCACGCATCATTAGTCCTTACTTTTATAACCCCACAGAAAGCTTCTTGTTTCTTGCTCTTCATTATTTTTTAATAAAAGTGCAGGTATCTGACATAATCTTCCTGTATGTCAACTGTTTGCCCACATAGTGCCACAGCTGTAATTTCTGTAGTGGTGCTGAATTCAGCATTAGGTGCTGAATTCAGCATTAGAATTCAGTTTGTGTTAGATGTTATGCATCTACATCTGAGCGGGAGCATCAAATAGTGAAAGGTCAAACCCCCGGCTCTGAGGGCAACAGACATGGCAGGGATTACATCTACCTAAATAAATTCTCTTTTCCCCCCACCCAGAATATCTGGGTTTGTCTTTTAAACCAGCTGGAAAGACTGTGTTCCTGCCCAGGTTGTGATGTGCATTGTTTAGTGGGGCTCTAGAGGGTACAAGCCAAAATTGCTAAAAAGCACACAGCCAGTGTGGTCTATCACAACCTGGTCATGATGGCACAGGGACATGGTCCTGTTCCATCCAACAGTCCAGGCACAGCTCTTAAAGGCTGGGCCCTGAGCTAGTATAGACAAGCTAATTCAAGGGATTTACTCACATTCACTGGAGTCAGGATTTGGTACACACTAGCACACATCAGTACAGGTTAGGAAAAAAACCCCTATGGATTTGTTTTTGTTATAAAATAGCTGGAAATTTCATATTGCCATTTGTAAATGGATTGTGTGTAACACAGAGAGCAGAATCAATACTCTTATGGGCTTCACAAGCAGCTCTTTGCTCTTGGCTGGCAGCGCTTCCCTCTAGAGCTCTGCCTGGGATTAGAATTGTGCTGTCATTACTCTAGATGTCATTAATCCCTTCTGTTCATTTAAGTCAATATTTTTTTTAGTGCTGCTTGGTTTTATTGGTTGTCTTTTATGGATATTGGGGCAGAAGGGGGGAGAAGTACCATCTCTGTGAAGCAATTGCATTTTGATAGGCAATACTGCTGCTTATTGCAGGAAGAAGGACACCTTATGTTTATGAGCTAGACCACCCCATATAGCTGTTCTCCCTGTGGGATAAACTATTTAAAGTTTACAGGTAGCGTATCTAACACTCCAAAAACTTTACTTTCCCTGGAAAATTGTTTTGTTTATGTAACCTGAGATTACACTGGAGATAATTGTAACTGAAATAGACGAAAAATCTTGGACTTGGTCATGGTTTCTTTGCCTACACATTGCCATTCATTCCCTGAGTTATAACATGGTCCCACACCAGCTGGAGCTTATGGCTAAGCTAGCCTCAACTTGAGCACTATAGGACGATAGTCTGAACTGATAATATCCGGCACATATACACATTTTATATGGTAACGAGGAAAGGAAGAAACTATAGCTGAATGCAAGAAAAAAAAGAAAACATGGAACACCAACTGAAAGGAATCATGAGTAGGTGCACTACCAGAAAACACTCTGAATTAATATCTGAAATGAAACACACAGATTGCCAGCGTCTCTATAAGAAGTGCCAATTACTCTGAAAGACATTTGGAGGAAAAAAGCAAAAGGCTCATTCTCAGCAGTATCAGTACTGATTGACAGATGATGTCACTATTGCATCACTGCCTTTTGTGACAGGAATTGTGTTCACTGAATGGAAAACTGTAAATAATAAATATGTAGTGAGCTTCTATAAACAGAACCATTTTTGTCATGCTGATCATTTTCAGTTTTCTGTGATTTGCAGGTGCCTGAGATTTTGCAAGTGGAAAATCCATACAGACAGACTGGAAGCTGCTATATGTGAAGAGATGAGAATGCCAGTCTGATAACTATAACTTTAAACCATAATTGATTTCAGTTTTATTTTAATCTATAGTTATAACACAGTAATGTGAACATTCATTTAATGGGCTGAAGTGCTGATTTTTTCATCTTTTTATAAGCCAACTGCTGCCTAGACATGCACCACATTCAGTAGATGCACAATTTGTTCCTTAATCTAATTACTAATAAAGGTGTCTGCAGAAAACTTTTTTGGATTGCTGAGTTTTACAAAGTTTAATGTTGTTATACCAGCCAGAGATACAAGTTAAGGGCTTCACTGGTTCCAATGTCTGATACAATTAGGTTAATGGCATGAAGCCACTGGAGTGTGGGGATGCAGGCAGACTGCTCTGTGCCCAGGAGTCAGAGCCATGGTCATATTTGCCCTTGCTGTCAAAGAGAAGAGAATAGTAATGACAACAGTAGCTAGAAGGATCTTTCTAGAAATAAAAACTGGCAGGCTCTCCTTGTACTCTCGTGCCCGTAGGCAGCTGTCCTACAAAGTGCTCACACTTCCTAGAAATTTCAGCTGGATTTTCTGGGCATGGGCAAAGACCTTTTAAGAAAACAAAATAAAACAAAACCCCCCAAAAACAACAACAAAAACCACCAAAACCAAAACATAACCAAGAAAAACCAACAAGTTTCCCCCCCCCCCCCAAAAAAAGCCCGCCCACACCAAAAAAACTCAATCCCATATAAACAATTTGGTCTAATGAAAGATGTGTAATGCTGTGCTCATCATGTCTGAGTCTTTCCTTATGTAGACAATAGCATGAGAACATTAGAATAGATCACAATGAGGCCTCTCTCAGTGAGAGCTCATCTCAAATGACTTTCACACCCCTGGAAAAGTCCCTAACTTGTTAAATTTCTTGCAGCATCTTCCTAAGTATGGAGGTTTTCTCCCCCATTTTCTCCCAGGTCATCTCCTCCATTTTTATGAACTTTTTTCTTGGTTTCAATCCACCTGCTTCCAAGCTGTGTTCTAATTCAGCTGTAACCAACTCAGTATTGGAATGACTGGCTAATTGTCATCCTTGACCACTGTTCTGGCTATATAATGGCTTATCTCACTCACCATGCACATTTGGGACCAAGATCAAAGACACCAAGTTTAATGTCACAGATACCTGTGTATCCTACCATAAAGGTTTCTCTTTGACAGAGGTGTAGATATAGGGAGCTTCTGCCTTGAACTACACCCTCTGTCATGTGGTCCTGCCTGTGTACTACATGGAAATTATTACCAAGTGTTGCTGAGAAAGAGCCTGAGGTGTACATGTTCATACATATATATAGGTGGTATATACATATATACATATGTATGTATGTATGTATATGTACCCATGAAGCCCATTATCCTGAGTGCAGTCAGATTTCAGCTACTTATAGACTGCTTCTAGATTTTTCTCTTTTCCACAACTTAAAAAGAAATTAATCTCAGCCATAAGCCTGCTCTTGTGCAATGCAGAAAAGGAGGTGACCAGGAGGGACTAGAAAACACACAGCAGATTAGGGGGAATGTTCTCCTTCTTATTATTGAGATTAATTATCACCATGTGACTGCTCATGCAAGGGTCAGGCTCTGCTTTTTCACTGGCACTGAAGGCCAGATTATCCAGAATGTTAGGGATGTTCCCTGCTGCATAAGAATGAAAAAAATTTGAAACAGAGCCTTAAGGAGCAAGAGATAACTAGAGAGAACCCCTTAATGTAAACCTGTCCTGGTTTCAGCTGGAAAAGAATGTTCACAGAAATGCTATGAAGATGGAAGGAAGGTAAATGGATATTACATGGCTCAGGTCCCACAGCAGTCTGTGTTCACAAGGCACTGCACTCAGTTTCACAAACCTTGTTCCAGCTGCCCGGTTGCATGACTTCAGTCAGCAGGATTTGGGACCTGGGCTGCTAAATCCACATGGAATTCCACTGATTCCACCGGTTCTGGAATCTCAGAACTATGCTCCACTCCTTCATAGAGACATACCTTCCAACATCTTCCTTCCATAGACACGGATGAAAAGGTGTTAGACAAGGACTTCTGTCAGCACCACAGGATTGAACGTCACATCAAGAACATTTAATTGTGAAGTGGGAAAGGAAGCACTTGATAGCTTTTTAGTAGACAGGCTTTGAATCCCACTGAAAAAGCTAGAGTGGATTTCTAATTCTCTACAAGTAGCCCCTTTCTTCTTATGCCCAAGTGTAACTTCAAAGCATCACTTAACGAGCTTATTCTTACAATAATAATAAGTGATATTCTTACAAAATATCACTTGAGCTGCTGGAACTCAAATGCCTCCAGAAGATGTGAGGCATGTGACTTCTACAGAACTTGGTGTAAAACCAAATTCAGATAAACACCAGCAGCACCTCATCACACAACATCTGCCTTCTTTGTGGCTGCTTTCCATGTCCCCAGCCACTCTGCTGGAACTGGTCAGCCGACCCCTAAATATCAATAAAAGCTCATGTAATGACATATATGTATGCATACAGGGAGCATTCCAACAAACTGCTTGTTTGGTCATTGTCATCTAGACTTCAATTATGTGAATTTTCTGGTTCAGGGCACAAAATCCACCTTGCAAGTACATACATAGGATACTCGTTTCACTAACTCTAAGTGGTGATATCAGTTGTTTAAGATGGCACCAACCCTGCAAAAGTGTGTTGTCTATTACTTGGAAGAGAATAAATTCCTCTGCAGATGACTCAGGAGACCTATTTATTTTCTCTGGCTTTGAAGGAAGTCCAGAGGGATATGTGTCACATCCTGGGTATCTAAACTTTATCAGATGGACTGCTTGCCCACGAATCTTCTTCAAGAACCTCTGCTACATGGGAGAGAGGGAGATCTCCTGACACACAGACGCTCCAGTGCTGTTCAGGGCAGCAGGCAGGCAGCCCACAGCCAAGGGTCCAGCTGCAACAGCCGCAGCAATACCCCACCCCTTGTTCCCTGAGCAGGGCACTCAGGATCAGGGGAGCTCCTTTCTATGCAAAGGATTTTTGCCAAGCTGCAGTGCAGAAGAGTGAGGGCTGGACTTCAGACATTTCTTAATTGAACGGAAAAGAAAAGAAAGCCAAGTTGTAACTGAGGAGCAGTTCTAAAATTAGTTCAAATAACAGTATGATGAATATCGTGGAAAGGTTTCCTTTTATAACCACATCTGCACAAATAGTGAGAAAAGCAAATAGCAATATCTCTTGTTATAGACTAAGTAAATATTCTGCTATTGTAGATGCTGTGGAAAGCTGAGGTGTTTTTTTTCAAATAAAGATATCAGATTACTAGCAGGATTCAGTCTTTTAGATTTCACTAACATATGCAAAACAACAAAGACAACATTCTAACAACTATTCCTGTCTTCTTAGTACTGTGTAAACTTTACCTACCTGTTGTTGCAAGGCATCCCTGAACTGGTAATAATTAGTGTTGACTCCATGATTTATAGAAGGCTGATTAATTTTTTTATTACATAATTATTAAGAAACTTATTGTTTTTTAGACAGTTACCATATACTTGGGCTTAATTGGTCTACTAATTTAAATATTATCACCATGGCTAACTAAGTAACTACTCTTTGGTAAACAAATTTCTATAATACATTTCACATGTTCATAACAACAGGTGTAGCAAGTTAAGATAAGAATTGTTTCTCATTCTTTTCTCTGATCTTCTCACAGATGTTTCCCCAGGACAATGCCTGGGAAAGCTGTTTCTCTCTGTGGCCAGAGAGCTGCTGCCACACCTACCCCTTCAATAAAGCCATCAACCCTCTCAATGCCCAGGCAAGATCAAACTTTACTCAGGCACCTGCTCTGTGGGAAGGTTGGCTTCCCTATGTCCAGCCTTGTGCCTCCCCTGCAAGGTGGATAGATATGTCTGTGCTCTTTGGTCACTCACAGCAGAAGAGAAGCTACAGCAGATAAACCACTATATAGATACTGGACAGTAAACCACTGCTATTTTTTATTGGCTGGTGAAATATTCCAGAGCCCACACCTGGTTCCCTGAGCCACCTACGACACTTTCCACAACCATTGCAAAATTAGTCACAAACTACACTATGAGCTCCCACCATTATCAGCCATTAAAATTCTTCCTTACTTACAGAATGTTTAAACATGTGTTATTATATCATGGCTGATATAATCGAGGGTGACAATGTGGGTGGGGAGGTGAATAAGACTTTTTTGGTCCATTTACTTCTTCCACTGCCCCAAAACTTTGCCAAAAACACAGGAAAGGAAGCAATCACTCAAACAATCCAATAAACATTTTCTTCATGTGGGTGATCTCATGATACTGCAACCACAGTAACTATAGTAGTTACTAAATGAAACTTTTCTTCCTCAGATAAATGATCTTATCCCACAAGAAATGTTTATCTAGCAGAAGTAGGCAGTAGTTACATTCTCTGCAGTTTATAGGTAGTATTATAAGGGTCCTTCAAGAGCAAGGAATTTTTAAGTATCTGTAGAGAATACTATCATAAGCCTGCACAGTTTCCCTATCACCCATGTGCAGGCCTCTTTTTAAATTATTACGCGAGAAACCACGCAATGTGAATCACCCTGAAGGTGCCTGTCTCTCTCCATTAACCAAGGCAGGCAGATGTCCAAGTCTGCTTAGCTCCTTCACTTTAGAGTGCTCGGAAGATGTCTATTATTAAGCAAAATTCTTTCTGTCCAATACTTGTTCAGCAAGGTCACTGTTTACCTTGAATACAAAATAGAGCTGCACACACATCTTCATTCAGAGAATGGCTCCCGGTTTTCACAGATAGAAAACTTCTTCTCTTTCAAACCTTCTTTCAGAAAAGTAATTTCCTTTAAATATTCTCCAAATGTAGACTACTCTTCTATCCAGTGCTTGTCCTCTGGGCTGGTCATTCATGCCTCTCATTTTTACCTAGAAGTTGACACTATTTGGTTCTTTGCACCAAACCCACCTGTCTCTCTCATGTGTCCAGCACAGACTTGTGTAGAGGGACAATGGAAGAAGGTGACATAGCCTTTGCTGATTGTCCTCTGCTCCAGAACTGCCTTATACTAAACATTCTCCAAACTTCAGCCACCTTTATGAGGACAACATGCAGATGCTGGAGCTCATAGTAAGAAGTATTTCTGCTGTGCCCTCCTGAGAGCACCAAGAGAAGCAGTGGAGTTTTGAGGAAGATAAACAAATAGGGTGGAAACACTGAAGATGAGATAAAGGAGGTCAAGGTGTGTCAGTTTACAAAAAAATATACTTGTTAAAAAAGTAATCTCCTTAGGGCCACAACTCAAAATAAAGGACAGAAGATGGTAGTGTATATTTAAATTGGAGAAGATAGAGGAATGGTGTAACCTTAGATGGTATAAGAGCATTCTCTCCTTTTCAATCAACCACTCCATCCCTTTCTCACATGCTCAAGAGCTTCCTTATCCTCTGCAACCAACATTTGAACTAATGGCTCATATACAGAGCAATAAAAGAGTTGCAGATTTTGAAGACTACTGAGCATCTGTATTGTCTGTGGACAGTAAGCACTGAACATCCAATCAGTTTTATGTGGAATCCTAAGCACAGATGTAGACACCTAACTTTAAAGAGATGAGACTGAAAGTGATTGTCTAAATGTAGGATGAGATTTTATGTGATAAATCCCAGATGAGTAAACTTGGCATCTTTATCATTACTCCATGAACAGAATTGCTGAAGAGTATTTACGGGAGAAACTTCTGGACAAGCTGAAATAACTTGTAAAACTGATTTTCACATCCTTTAAGAAAAGACAAGTGCTTAAAATTATCTATTTGAGTTTTTCCTTTGGCAGACTTGGAATAAAATATTTATAACTTCTTAGACATTTTTAGTCTTAAGAAAAACTTAAGACTTTTTGTAGTCTTCATATCTATAGCATTATCATGGAAAATATCTGGAAAAGCACTGTTTATGAGATCAGTCCTGCAAACACAGAATGCTGCTCATAGTACATAGCACTACCATTTTCTGGACAGATAAAACTAATGGATAGTATTTCCTTAGAGTTAAGATCAATGTTGCATTTTCAGACAATGAACATAACTCTTCCACTGGTTTCATGAAGCTCTGTTTTGTCCAGAATCCATATCTAACCCATTTAATGTAAGTCACACCCCATTTCTCTGAGTATAAACAACATTCCTCAGACAGGGACATGCTGATCAACTTCCTTGAATATCAAGTTAAAGAGAGATTATGAATTTATTCCCTATTGTCCATGGAGTGGCATTTTTTTACATGCTGACATGCTGTGATGAGCACTTTATGATGGATAGCAGACTGGCTCTAATACCACTTGATCCTTCATAAATTAAGAGGCAAGAGGCAGCAGCCTATCGTGTAACTCCATTACTGGGGTTTGGATTAGGAGTGTCTTGCACATGTTATTGTCCTTCTTTTAGCTGCCTCATGCTAGGTGTCTTGAGAATAGCTTTTGGAAACGTTTTCCCAAGCCATCCTTTTACTGCCCATCTGGCTCTCCGAAAGGATCTATTTGCCACTGAGCTTCATGGGCCCAAGTCTGGAGGAAATCCAGCAATCGGCAGAGAAAATGAGTAATTTTAGAAAGAAACTTTTCTATTTCATGTCCATCTGCATTGCAGAACCTGATCCTGACTAATAAAGTAAATGGTTTTATTTTCATCATTATTTCTAAGTTCACCTGTGAAGACTTTACCTATTATACTCTGGCAGTGTCTGTTCTCACAGGAGATCTGTTGCAGTAGGTGTAGCAGTGGGCACAATTACAGTCAGACCTTTCCCTTTCAGCTTTGAGAGTTGGTGTGTTTGAAAAGCTTGAATGCAGTTTGCATTCTCCTGGGCCACAGAGGCTTCCTATGGGTTATGGGGCATTTTGTGTCAGCACACCCCTCCCAGCCTGGGTCACACAGCCCCTGTACACTCAGCAGACCGGCCATGTGAAACTTTATAGGAACCAGCAAAATAACTGGTGAGCAGGGAAATGAGAGTTTAGCCCTCCTCCCCCCCTCTGCCACAACAGAGGAGCCAGACTGGTACTGTTGTTGCAGCTGTGGCCCAAAGGAAACCAGGCAGAGGGCCAGTGGGACTAGCAGGGCTGTGCAGAGCCATGCCAATCCTGTAGCACGATGGAGAGAAGACACATTTCAACCTTACTGTCATGAACAGGACCTTCTTATTCCTGGCAGAACATTTAAATGCAGATGGACTTCCTTCCACTTTGATTTGTGCGTCAAACAGCTTGGAGCTGAGAGGTGCAATCGGCAGCTTTGATAGTTGGATGTTGCCTCTGATGTGTTTTCTGTGGTGATCTGTGTACAGGATGATACCTATAAAACACTGGATACCTATAAACACAGCTCCTGGCAGCAGCACTAGGGTGGAGGTTTTGGCAGATTCACCAACAGGTTTTGCTACATCAAAACCCCTGACTGAGGCACATCAGGGCTGAGGACAGCAGCCATTAGGTTCTCCATCACCTACTCAGTGCAGAATTCCATGGGGAGTGAAATCACAGCATAACTGCTACCTAGACAGCTTTCTTGTTTCATTCAGATTTTTCCCTCACCTCTGTGTGATGCCCATAGAATGCTGCTAGAATATGTAGTAATCATAAAATCATTTTCTCTTAGCCAAACTGCTGGACAATAAGAAGTGGGATAAGTTCTGATCCACTTTGTACACTCTTTTGTTCCCTGCCCTTATAACATATCAAAGTTGCATCTGGAGATAAATCACGGAAGCATCATTAGAAGTTTGTCCTGTCCTTATGCTTAAACATCTGCTTCTGGCTACTGGATGAGATAGATGCTGGGCTAGATGGATCTGGGATATGACCTAGTATGACTATTCCAATAGTCTCTAATGAAAGAAGATTGCAGAGCAGCTAGGGAATCCAGGAGGCACTGCAGTTTGAAGGAAAGGCACTCATGTGCTTCAGTGATGGGCAGCCATCCAAAACACTAAGGTAGATGGGAGGCAATAAACTCTGGAGATAAGCAGATGGCTCTCAGGCTACAGAATGAGTTTACAACCAATACTAATGGTCTTGGGCTTTTTATGAACTTCTTGCAAGATGCCAGAGCCAGCTATTATATGTCTGAGCTTCTAAAACATCAAAGATATTTTTTAAAGTTGATTTACACAAGCCAAAAAAACTTATGTAATTTTCAGTTAAAACTTGCAGACCGCAGAAATAGCATCCAAATTTCTTTCCTAATAATCCTTTCTGCCTAATGAGTTTTTGGGCCAAGTTTCTGCCCTTTATACTTTTATTGGGCCCAGTTACAATTCTGCAAGTCTTTCAGTGCAGTTTGAGAACAGCAGCTGAAGTAAAATTGAATCTGGGCTGCTGGGATCCTGTCCTCTGCCTTGGAGGAGCCATCCACTGACAACCACGGTGTTCTGTCCCTCTCTTTTGTCTTGCTGCTGGACTTGGTGCAAGGAGAATTTGAGTCTGGAAAGTAATGTTTCTGAGGATGAACCATTTCTTTCTTTTGCTAGGCTGGTTTTCAGTCAGATCAGCTCCTTCAAATTCTCCAGGTGGTGTGGAGATGAGGGGGTGCCCATGCCCAGCCAGGGACAGGAGAGAAGGGCAGATGTGCCTCCTCCCTTTCGCTGAGTGTTAGCTGCTGAGTGGCTCTGCTGCACAAGAATGAGAGCTCCTGGCTCTGTGGGTCACTGGATGATGCAGCTTGCAGGTTTGGTTGAGACCTTTAACATGATCCATAAACTCTCAGAAAAGACCACCCTGGTACAAATGGATGAACCAGAAAATTGGGGAATTTTACATTCTTTCAGTGATTTATCGGATCTGATAAGACATTAAAAAACTGCCTGGTCCATATTTTGGGGCAGAGTGTTTCTATTTAAGTCCCAATGATTTTCTTCCTATTGTTCCTGTACAAGACTCTGCTTTCATTCCTTGCCAGGTTTTGGCAGAATCATTGAATGCTTTGGGTTGGAAAGGACCTTAAAGATTATTTATTTCCAACCCCTCTGCCATGGGCAGGGACAACTTCCACTGCACCAGGATGCTGAAGGCCCCATCCAACCCAGCCCTGAACATTTCATCATTGCCTTCTAATGTTCTCAGCACAGGCAGAGACTTCACATATTCAAGGCTGCTCTCGACATGAGAAGGGATAAAGCAGTCACAGCCTCAGTCTAACAAGGGAGGGGAAGGGAAGGCTGCACAAAGCTACTGGACACAGGAGCTCCTACACCAGCCAGAGCAAGTGGGACTTTAACATCTCCCTGCACACCAGTAAATCTAGTCCTTCTTACAGATGTCAGAAGTGGAAATGGAATAAAATATCTTGCAAAAATTGCTCACATTTTATTTCAGTGGTCTACTTCACCGTGTTTACCATTGTTTATACTATCCATAAAACAGGCATTCTTGATGTTGGTTTGATACATCAGTGGCTAAAATTCACAGCTACTGGATGAAAAGTTTTAGTAAAAACATTTAAACCTAGTAGAACCATCTGACTGCCAATCTTATGATTAAAGATTTGTATCACAGGTAATTCAAAACTTTTTTTAAAATGTGGTAGAACAATTAGGAAATAAAATCTCCCTTGGAGATCCAACAGTGTTTTAAATGTAGCTGCTTTCCAGAGTAAAACTTTTTACTGTCATGACCAGCTGCAAAGGAAAAAAACCTTAAGATCACTTTCAGTTTCAGAAGAGTCTACATGTAAAAGCTGCTGTAGTATTTACTGCTGCTACCATAGGGGCTTAATCTTTCCTCTTTGAACATCAATGGGTACAGGATTGGTCCTTGAAAATAAATGTTTTCTCTACCTTGTAAAGCACACTATTTAATGAAAAAAACCCTTAATTTAATAGGAGTTGTCATGGTTACCAATATAGGAGTGCTTTTCTGAATATAATAATCATTCACTAAGTATATGTGAAGCGTTCAGGACACTCACCAGAAGCCAGAACTGTCTCACTGTCCTCATTAAAGTGGCAGCAAGTCCATTGTCTGCTTTCCTGGTACACTTTTCACATACGTGACATTGGTTAGCACTTCTTCAAATGTGTCAACTGAAACATTTCCACTGTGCTTTAGTGGATGTGTGCCAGTACACTCTTAACACTTCCATCAGCAGAGAAACAAGGCAAACACCCAAGCATCACCAGACTCACTCTGGCTCAAGCACTGCCTGCCTACCTCAGCAAGTCCAGGGAAGACAGCTCCCTACTCTGTCAGCCAGCACAGATCAGAGTAGTCTCTGGCCAAGTGGGCTAAGAGTACCTGGAAATGCACAAATTTTTAGGCCTCTCGCCACCCTCTGATATCTTGAAAGCAGCTCTCTAGTCCTAGAGAAAGTAGAGCTAGCTTTGTTTGGATTGTGCTCTCCCTTCTTGCAGAGCAGCAAAGAAGAGGTGCAGTGTAACTCTACCAGCTGGTGACCAGACAAAGGGAGAATTCACCTCCACCTGCCTTCACACAACCACAGCACATAGCCCTTGTACCAAGCTTCCCACCTTCAGGGCTGCCCAAACTGCTGCTGAGCCCTTCTACGTCCCCTCACACCAGTAAGGGCTGTGTCCAAGTTTGGAGCAAAGGCTCCCCTCTGATGCTTTATCTGGGATGTCAGGACTGGTCAGTGCGCTCACAGAGCTTGGGGACTGATCCAGCATTGCCTGGCACAGAGCCACTGCCCCAAAGTCCAGTCCTGGGTGTTGATCCTGGCACCACTGATTACATCCACTGGAAAGGTCTGAATGGGATCATTGCAGTGTAAGAGCAAGATGAATTCCTAATGTCCATAAAACAGAGTCACCTTTACTTCCCCTGGAAAGTGCTTTTCATCACCCACATTGATCAAGCCTCCAACCAGAAGCTTGAACAGTGATGGGGTGCAGCTCTACTTCCCCTTGTACTCCCATAGAGTTCTGGGCTCCAGGATGATACTGAAAAGAAAGGACTCCAAATAGTCAAGTTTTTATAGCAGTTGTTACTGAGTGCTAGAAGTTTTCCATAAAAACATTAATATACTAGAATTCAAGTAAAAAAGAGCAATTTGCTTATAAAATGAGCATTTGTACTGTTGTACCATGAACTTGGGTAGGAGTGTGTGTGTGCTACGGTTTTCAAATGAAACTTAAAAGAGCGGGACCTGGGAACCAAGCTCCCTTAAACTTCACTGAAAACCCTCACCTTGGTGCTTTGAAGAAATAGCTTTTTATTGCATAGTTGTATTTTACCTCAAAATTGTAGAATTTTAGGAGGTTGGGTGTCTGGCTTGAGACCTACCACAAATGAAACTGACCTTATCATAACCTTTAAAAATCCAAACAACCCAACAGTCTATGTGAGAAACTGCCACAACTATTTTGGCAACATTTACCAGTCTAAAAGTCAGCTTTTAGGGCTGACCTAGCATGAAGAGAGAACCACATGCCAAGCCATAATTTTCCTCCTCCTTCCAAAACTGCAATTGTCTCATTTTTTTTTTAAACCACAACCCCGTGTCTGAAGTCCAGCAGTGAATGTTAACAAAGCCTTGACCTGCAGAGGGCTAATTTCCACGGGGACCATTAAAGGAGAAAAACTTTTCTATAAATGCCAGATTCTGTAAACTGAGAAGTTCATCACTGAAATACCTAGAGTAGTGTGGAAAGTGCCAGGAATGGAATCCAGAATCTCTTATTAGAGGGTGAGATTCTGCCTCTAGAGTCAGGTAGCAGAGGGCGGAGACAGCAATTTGAAAGGTTGTAGTTGGGAATGAAAAATCCCATCCCTTGGCATCTTTGCTATTTCTTTGTCTATGGTACTGAATCCTCTGCTAAGCTAGGTTCTTGGTCTGTCTCTCAAAAGCTAAGAGGGCTCTAATTTATAGCATAGTGCCAGAAGGAACTTCAGTGGCATTGCTCCCCTTTTGTTTTGGAATTGCACAGGAAAATGGAGAGATCCCAAATGCTGCATGAAAAGAAAATAACTGAGTGTTTTTTTCCCCAACAGAACACCCCTATCACCAGAATTTCAGTCACATGAAAAGGAACACATTTTTCTCCTCTCTCCCTACCCTGCCACACTCTTTTGCTTACATTCCATCCTCCCAGCTGGTGCAGGAAAGATGATATCCCAGCAGACAGAATTCAGGGAGCAGAAAAGATATTGAAATTTGAACCCAAGTGTGGTTTCATCAGGGAAATGGGTGCTTTTGCTTCCCCTTCTTTTAGTCCCTGTATGATCCGATGCGGTTCATCTTTCAGCTTCCCAACCTGCCTTTCCTCAGCTGGAGGCTGCAGCTATTGCTCTCCTGCACTGTGCTCTCAGTTACTGAGACCACTGTGTGATGAAGGAGGATCTGCTGCCTGCATTTGCTTTGGTGAGGACAGAGATTATAGCAGATGGAGGCTGCAGTGAGGTGGTGCTTAACTTTGCTGATGCAAGCTAAAATGTTTAACCTTGGGCAATTTGCACACAGAGCCCCAAATACATGGGAAGTTCCCTCTGGAAGGTAGACACCTCCTAATTACCCACTGTGCAGGACTTACCATGATAACAGATTTGAACACAGTCATAAAACCAGGCTTTACATCCTCTTTTAAGTACTTTAGGTCCTGTTTTAGATCTGGATCTAGGCAAGTAAGAGCAAGAGAACTTCCTGCAGAACTAATGTTCATTTCACATCCTCAGTGTTTGGTTTTGAGAACAGAATGCTTTACTTTTTTGGCATCTTTGAAGATCCAAAGTCTCCTGATACTTTTGTGTCTGGGTCCTTGCCACCACTGCTATTAAACAAAAGGCTGGAAATTTGAGGAAATTTAACTTAGAAATATTTTAACTATTATCTTTGTCTTTAAACTGATATCACAGCATCACAAGTATCATAAAGTAATTAAAACTTAACTTCTCTTTTTACAAGAAATAGTGGAGAGGACTTAATGTGAAGTACAGGTAACAGAGAAAATCTACGTAAGGGGCAGGAGTTAACACCTCATTCATTAAAACCTTTTAAATGCTTGGAATTTAATACAGAGAAGTCTCCTTTTCACCATAATTATGTGAAAGACCAGAATAAAACAGAGTTAAATGGGGCAAATATATAAATAAGAGAACCTACAGTTTGTGGTAGCTTTACTTACTATCTTAATTATATATTTCCTTTGAATGTTTCTTTTTTCCCTCCCTGGGACAGATGGAATAAATTAATCTTAAATGCAGCATAAAATCTATTCCAGATCCCCTCATATGCCAGTGTTTAAACAAAACTAACTAGAATAATAAAAGTCAGAAATGGAAAAGATCTATTAGCTGACCACCTAAAATTTTATATACAGAAATGTATCAATTTAGCTAAACCTATTTCTAAATATTTAAGGAGGTTTGGTTACACCTTAAATCAGTTCAACGGTGGCTAGAGTCAGTTTATTTCACTTTGAAACGACTCTTAAAAGCAAATTAAAGTGACCTGCTTTTAAGCACAGTTGCACTAGCTAAATAAACGCATGTGTGTAGGCTAAGAATCAGAGAGACAAGCAGGTCTGTCCCATCCTGGTAAGCGAGACTACCAACACCACTTTTGGGAGGCCCAGGGATATCCCTGGCCATTGCAGTGATGGAGAATAAAATACATACCCAAGACAGAGCCCTGAGGTGGGAATCAAGAACTGTTGTCAGTTTTGCCTCTGTCCAGCCTTGGGGGAATCCCTTAATGACACAGAACATCTGAAAATATTAATGCCTCCTACCTGAATGTGGTGATTCAGATTTTAGCAAGCTGGGAAGCAGACAAGCACAGCATTTTGGTCCCAGTCCTAAAAGAAATTGTATAAATTTCATTTTGTGAGTAAATTGTTTTGGATGGCAGTTTACCAGTCACAAAGTATAGAATAGGTTGTTTCCATATGTTCTGAATTACTGCGTAGGTGCCTGCACAGGATTGTTCTGTATGAGCCCCATTAATAGCATTTTGTCCAAACTAGCTTTTAACAACTTGCTGGGGGGAGAATGGAAGAGGGATTATTTAGGGGGCTTATTCCATACCTAAATCCTTATATTTATGGGAATGTTAATGTGAAATCCTCCACATAAAATGAGAAATCATTTCTCTGCTTTCAAATTGACACACATGCAACCCATGCATGCATGCAATCAGATAGTCAAAACAGATCAAACACCAACTTTCCTATACAACTTTTTTTCCTAATTCTGTATGAATAGTAGAAGCTGAAAGTTTCCTCTAAAAATCTCTGAAGACACTCAGTGGGTTGACCTTCTATGATGCTGAGAAGCCACAGGACAGAACATGAGTTCAGTGTCTCTCCAAGGTGGAGCAATGGGAATTCTCCAGTTCCATAATAAGCACTTTGGGGTTTGGTACTGACTTCTTGTCCCTACAACAAGGCAACACCACCTTGACAGCTCTTCCCAAAGTGTTCTCCTTTCCTTTTATTTCACAAATGTCCTACCTACACCCAGATTATTTCAGAGAACTGAGATCATGTACTATAGGAGACAACAGTAGCATGAGCTACACCCAGCCTGTTAAACAGTGTTAGGTGTCACTATTAATTTGTGCTGTCATATACAACTTGAGAGACCATTGGCAGGCTTGAAATAAGGAATAGCAGTGCCATGCAATGTAGAGATGGACATAAAAGCACTGGTGGCAAACTAAACCAGTTTAGCATTTCTTAGACCAACAGAAGGTTGGTTTGTGTGGTATATTTTTATATTCTGGTCAGTTTTATGTCTTTAATGTCAAGATTTTAATTATTTTTCTTCTTTCTTGTAAGACATAAATAAGAAAAGGTATAAGAAAATAACTTTTTATTTTAAAAACTTTTTTTTTTTTTTTTTTTTTTTTTTTTTTTACTTCCAACCACTTTCTCGAAGAGCCTGCAGCTGATAGAAATCTGGTGATTGTTAGAGATTTTCCAAAAGAAAATTCCAACTCGTCAAAGCATCTTCTACAAAATATTAAAGGAAGAAGCCTCCAGTTATGGGGTAGATTTAATTGTCCCACAGTATGTACATTGTGGGTAACATAGAGCACCCCATCCCAGTTTTGTGCTTTAACCTTTGAACCTGATTCAGAAGAGACAAAGAGCTGGTCTCTAGAGAGCCGAGCTAACAAATCAGTTCTGCCCCTCCTCTTGTAAAGTCTGACACAGACTGAATGGGCTCAGTGGATAAAGGGAAAACTTTTTTTTCTTTTTATTTTTTTCTTTTTTCTTTTCCTTTTTTTTTTTCTTTTGGCCGGGTAAGATCTTGGTTCACACCTACATGGATGGATATTTGTATTTCTGTTAGTGATGGCAAAAGAGATTGGTGTTCACTTCCAAACACAAAATAAATAGACAACAGGAGTGCACCCACAACTTTTCCCTTCGCTCTCACTTTATAGACACTACCACTCAGCTTTCCTACATCAGCATTTCCTCACAGGCAGCATTCAAAATGCTTCTAACCGTCCTTTTGCATCATTACAGAAATTCTCATCAGGTTGGAAACCACCCCTTGCCCGTTTCTGTGTGTAATTTCGAAGTTATTGAAATTAATAATTACTAAATATATATTAACAATACTAAAAAATTAGTAATTTCAAAGTATTCGACGTAACGAACAAGTGCCAGGCAGCACTGGCGGAGGCTGGAGAAAGCTCAGCACAGTGAAAGACTTCAAATAAAAGGCTGTAACAGCGGATGTTCCATGACCGGATGGACAGTGAGAACGCCCACACATCCAACAGTCTCTCTTAACTTCCACTGGGCATGGGGCGCTGCACCTCTAGCCCAGAGAGCACTGAAGTGTCACGGTGAGGGTGCTGACCTGTTTTGGGAGACAGCAGCCCGTGCCCGCGGTGTGTGTCCCGGCTCCGGGCACAGCCCATGCCCGCGGTGCGTGTCCCCCTCCGGGCACAGCCCGTGCCCCCGGTGTGTGTCCCCCTCCGGGCACAGCCCGTACCCGCGGTGCGTGTCCCCCTCCGGGCGCTGCAGGAGCGGGCGCGGCGGGCGGTGCCTCCCGCGGCGCGGGGCGGGGGCCGGGCCGGGCCGGCGGAGCGGGCGCTGCTCTCGCTGCCGCTGCCGCTGCTCCGGCTGTCGCGGCTCTCGCTGCCGCACAGGGCGGGCGGCAGAGGCGGCAGCGCCGCTCCCAGAGCTCCCAGCCCCGCCGCCGCAGCCATGGAGAAGCAGCCCGGCGGCGAGGACGAGTGCGCGGACTCGGGAGCGGAGACGGGCGGGTGAGTGCGGGCGGCTCTGCCGGGCTCTGGCGCAGCTCCCGCCGGCCCCAGGGGCTGCACTTGTTGCCGGCGGCCGCCGCCGAGCGCGTCCCGGCAGCGGCGGGGCTGGGGCTGGGCTGGGGCGGCGGCTTCGTGTCCCGGGCAGAGCTTCCCTCCGGCAGCATCCCGCTCAGCGCCGAGTCTCCTTCCCTTGCCTTTCCTTTCCTGCCCTCCTGGGACCCAGTCCGTCGTGACCCCTGGGGAGGCATCACCCCGCTCCGAGTGCCCCGGGGAGTTCGCGTTCCCCTTCGGTGAAGCAGACCCCACCGTCCTCCTCCTGCGCACGGGGAGGAAGCCACGGACAGGTCGTGGCTGTGGGGTTTAAGTTCGAGCTCCAAGGCACGGGGTGATGGCTCGGCGGTGCGGCCCGCGCTCGGCTGCAGACGCGCTGGTCAGGGCTTGGTGCCGCACCAATCCTGTATGCCGGGATAGTGCGGCTGAGCATGGTCTGGGAGCGTGTGCAGGACCTGTCCTCTCCTTCTGGCAGTGACACCCGGACAGCATCAGGCTCAGGGAGCTGACTCCTCAGAAGGACCATTGAGAACCTTCTACAAAAGCAAGTTTGATTTGCAGGCACTCTGAAAGTGGGTTGCTCTTGTCATGATTCTCGTTGTGATACTCTCCGTGCTACCTGAACTGCTGTAAACTTTGATGGGAGTGTCATCTCAGTCAAGGAGACTTTTTCCCCCCCTGATTTCATGACCATGCTGCCAGAGGTGTGCTGTGTTTGTTAGCTGCATGACTTCTCCTAAATTAATGGAACTGCAAGGATGATCCATGGGATCTCCTGTTCAGCTCACGCCTTCAGCCCATCTCTGTGGGAGAGAAAGGGAAGTGCTTTCAAGCCTGTCCGACATCCTGCTCCCTTGGGATGTTGTCAGGAATAGCAGTGAGTCTTTGCTCCTCCTGTGGCTCCAGAAAGGCAAAAGGAGGTTGCATACTCCTGCTAAGGCTGCTCTTTCCCGAGTCTTCCTTCTCCTCACTCCTTGCTCCTCCAGCTGTTTCTCTCCATGCTCCTTGCCTGGTGCATCTCCTTTGGCCTCTAGTCTGACTCTTGCAAAACTGTAAAGCTAATTCTTTGCACACTGGTGTCAGGCGCACCACACCAAAA
Organism: Calcarius lapponicus; assembly: GCA_039654755.1. NCBI lineage: Eukaryota > Metazoa > Chordata > Aves > Passeriformes > Fringillidae > Calcarius > Calcarius lapponicus. Next base: position 38,387,620 of record CM077462.1, on the reverse strand, counting down.
CTGAAGTAGCAATATTACAAATAAAAGTCTAAAAGGTGAAAATGGGATATGGTAAACTTTTTCACGCATCCAGGTAGTAATTAAAATAATTTTTTAATCTCTTTTGTAGTCTGAGAAATTAAGGACTTTTCCCATCACCTTGTATTGTAGGCACACCTAACAGTAAAAGCTTTAAAATATTTTATGTGACGTAAGTTCAAAGGAAAAAATCCAGGCTTCTTTTCCAGATATAGGTTAGTCCCCGTTAGGGACATGGGTAAAAGGAAGACAAAGTAATCAGTGAGCTCTTGCCTGGTTCAAAGCTCAAAACCCCTTGATTGGTCAAGTCACTCTTAATTTGCTGTGTTTATCTGGAATGGAAAAACCTGGGTTTCCTTGGGACAGGCACTTGGAAGGATTCGACCCAGCTGGTGACATTAGCCTTTAGACCTCAGGGACCAGCGTGACAGCTGCTTGTGTCTGGTGTTGATGAGGCGCTAAAGCTGATGATTTTATGAAGTGTCTCTGTCCCACGTGTGACACTGGAAAGTATAGGTTGGTAGAAGAGTCTGTCTGAGGAATTTGAACCATGACATATGGCAATTAATAGCTGCAGTGCTTTGCACTGACGTTTATTTTGAAAAGCAATGGGTCTCTGCATTTCAATTATTATTTTTAGTTTTGTTTAGCAGCTATTTAATTCTGATAAACATGTTGCGTATGTCTCTTTCACAATGTTTATATTTCAGCTTTCTCACCAACCCAACTGTTCACAGCACTTGCTTTTCCCTGTTACCAGATCTGCTAGTGGCTTTGTCTCAGTCCCATCACAGCCATTGCTAAATTGAACAATATTCCTTTTTCACCAGTTACTCAATGGTAAAAAAAAAAAAAAAAATTAATTAACTATTCTGAGCTTCAGCAATCATCCTCTGAAAGAATGAGGAGGAACGACTGTCAGAGTGATTCAGGACCAGTTTTGCATGGAGTGGTCGCTTTCTATCACTCAGGGAACAATAGTGGATAGTGACTGTAGTAACTCCAGGCGCTGCACGCCCTTGTCATCTCAGTGATGGTACGTAATGATGTGTGAGCTCTTACACGGAGCCTGGGCTGCTGAAGCTGCTTAGAGCAGCTAACAAATTGAACACATCAAGTACTCCACAGGGCATATGTTGCTTAAGGTTTTGTTGTGGCTGCCAGCTACAAAAGCAGGCAAAACTCTCTGCTAAAGGCAAGATCAATTACAATTCAAAGCCTTCATTTTCCTAATCCTTTAGAAAATATGTTCCTCTTACTGCATTTGCCTTGGTAAATAGGGTTGGCAAAGAGTCTGCTGAACAAAAATAGCATATATGGAGTTCCTGAATCCAATAAGAATGGATTGAGCTGGTGTTGTCAAGTACCTAAATAAAGGGTATAGAACGTATAAGCCAATTAGTTTATATTGGCTGTTTATTAATGAGATTTGAAATAGTTCAACCATTCTTGATCTGAGGGACTTTGCCTATACAAGTTATATCTCCTCAGGAAACACATTTTGTGAGGTTTTAGTATAAGAACCTTATTTAATCTGCTACTGAAAACTTGTAGTCCAGAAGTATGGGACACAAAGCTTTCTCTGGTAATAGTTTCAGTAGTGGATTTGTACTATAAAACCTGATATTTTAGGAAGAATGAAATAGTCTTTCTTTGGTCTTTTATTAGAAAGAAAACAGAGGGGGAAAAAAGTGGAAGAAAGACTGAAGGGAGGAGAAATGTATATGTTTACAAAACTGTAGATGAATAGCAAAGAAAAACAAAAAAGTGAGAAAAATAACAGTTACTTAAACTTAATTGTAGAAATATTAATTTTAACATTTTCTTGATTTTACAAGCCATGCAAATGCTGTTATTTCACTGTCTTTGAGCAGCAGAGTAAAGATGACAAACAAAGACAATTTTGGAAGTTGTTAGGCATGCCTGATTTTGAGGCAATGATACAGATTGGCTACCACTGCTATCCAGGCCAAAGCATCACCTTCATTCACTGCATTCAGGACCAATATCCCAAGTGAATGTGGAAAACCAGGTGGTTTCTCTGTTCTAAACATCAAGGTTCTAAACATTTCAACATCCATGATAGTTCCCAGCAGAAGTTAATTTAGACAGCTATAAGAGCTTATGTCTTAAAAGGTTCACACTTTAATCATTAGCTTACTGATTTCCTCCAAGCCTAAACATGTAATTTTTCCTCACCTTAAAGTCATTTAAAGTTTTGAGAAGTTATAACTTTTAATTTACTTGAATTTGCAATTTACCTGCTTGTATTTCAAATAAATTATTAATCTATTTAGAGAAAGTGAGGAAACATTGCTGAAGTACCAGGTGGGGAGGTTTTTTGTATACATTTAAAATGTAAATATTGATGATGCAAACTGGATTAAACAGTAGTTAATTGTTGAGTATTTCATTAATTTTAGGAAGAATGGTTATACTATTTTTTGGTAGTAGGCAACTGCAACAAAACAGTTCAACAAGATACAGAGAAATCCATTGCAAATCAGAGAAACAAGGGATGCTTGAAGTTTATGACACTGTACCATGCAGCAGCTATTTGTAACATATATTTAGCAAAATCCAGTGCTGTTTGGTTACAATTCATTTTCATGGTGCTTGTTGCCTCCTTTGCATTTTCTCCTGTCTCTCATGCCTCAAATTAATTTTGCAGGGATTATGTTCGTTTTTGGAGTGTTCTATACTTTTTTGTTGGTTTTCCTTATGGCACTCCCTAGCTGCATGTGCGATGCTGGCCAAATCACAAATTATTTGAACCTCTGTTATCTTATCACTTAAGCAGATCAAAAAAGCCTTTCTTTAATTTTTGCAGTTCAGTAAAAGGTGTGAAGTTCTAAAGCAGAAAATGCACTTGTTAATAGAAGGTAAGGCAGCCTATAAGTACACACACACACACACACACATATATATGAAGTTGTACCCCTCTTAGAGGTAAAATATCAAGAACACTGTAATCCATGTGTGTTCTCAGCCAGAATGGATCACTTAAATTATCAAATGAATAGTTGAATGTTTTATTGGGGTGAGAGGTTGTTTTCATGTCTCATGTTTCTGGCTTTAAGGAATTCAACACTTAGGATTTTGTATGGCAGTCCTTCAAATTGACACATCAGTCTCTTGTCACATATTTCATCCATCTATGAGAAACTCTCAGGAACACAAACCACCACTGATGCTGAAAGCTATTTTAAGGCCTGTTTTTTACCTTGGGGCTTCTTTTGTTTTGGTTTGGGGTTTTGGGGGTTGTTTTGCTGTGGGTTTTTTGCTGACGCTTTCACTTCATGTATAGACCCATCAGTCCAGATATGTCATGATACTCAAGTTGTCTCTGATTTGACATTCAAATAATGTGAAGTTGAGCTGTTTGTCACAAACTGGGGTTGAGGCACCGTTTCCAACCAGCTTTACTCAGTGAAGCGAAGCTGTTTGGTTGAACATCGGGGCAGGCAGACCTGGGAGTGCCAGGCACTGGAGCAAGGCACAGACAGCAAGGATGAAACAGACTTTAGATCACATTCTGGAGGCTGCGAGCTCTGTGCTGATACCCATAATTTTCAGGTCCCAGCAAGCAGCAAGGTTCACCTCAGCTAAATGTAGCTGTGTGAATGTTTGATGTTTAGTATAAATCAGGCTTCTTCTGTTGTTAATTAAGAGAATCAGGACCTCAGGAGGATAAGTCAGCCCCTGGCCTGGGATGGGTGGATACATGCCACCTGACGTGTCCCTCTGGGAGTGCTTTGTGAGGGAGTGGTGAGCAGGGTGTGCAGCCAGGTGTGCTCACTAAATCCCAGAGTGGTCCTGCCTCATCAAGTGCTTTTTGGAAGATGACAAACAACTTTTCAAACCTTATACAACAATGTTGTATCTCACCTGGGTTCTTAAACATTGCTGTTGCTAATGAGCTGTAGTGGCTAGAGCTGCCCAGTGGGAATCTGTCATCTGTCTTTGTCACTTTCCTAGAAATCCAGAGCAAGGAGTTTAGGGACAAGTTGCTGTGAGTAATTCCATTTCAGTCATCTTGACTGCATAAGTAAAAGTACCATGAGGGTAACAGATTTGTGCTGGACTGGTATTAGTGAAGCAGATTGTAATCTGACATGCAGGAATTTGGTGATAAGAAACCCAAGACAGAGCTATAAAGCCAAATCTTCTCATTCATGCCTGGGACTTTAGCTGCTATAAAATATTCCCATGTGCCCTGTGGAGCATTTTCTGAGGGAGGGAAGGAAAAGAAGCTGTTAAATACAGTACTTAATATGAAACATGAAATGTGCCACAAGTCTGGGTAGAGAAGGCATGGGAAATGTGAATCCAGCGGGTTCCATTCCTGTCCTAGGCAAGCAAAGGATGCAGAGAGCAGAAGAGATTGTGAACTTTCCACTATTTCATTTTGGGGAATGGGATTAAGGAGCCCTTGCAATAGAGATCATGGGCATATTGGGGTGTATTATGTATTATGTTAGAATTACTTGAGATGTTTGTTTCACCCAGCAGGCCACCTCTGGGGATGTTGCACAGCTCAGAGACCTTGGTCCCAGCCGCACCAGAGCATTAAACAGCCCCTAGGGGTGTCCCTGAGCACAGAACGGAGTTGTCCACGTTGTTGAATCATTAAAATGGTTTGATGGGATCAGTTTAAATGGGGCCATCTATCTGTCTCCCATGTCTTTCCTGGGTATGTTTTACCATGGGCCAGGAACTTGTTTTGCCACGTTGCCCTGGTTCAGGGATCATTCCCAGCAGACCACTTGCCAGGATGTTTTGGAAGGTGAGAGGTTTTACTGGTACAGGTGCAGACTGTTTCACAGCCCTTGGCCTGGCTCCCAGGCAGTTCCCCTGGGACTGTTTGTTTATGGCTGCAGCTGTCAGGGCTGTAGCTGTGCTAATGTGGTGCTGTGTGTTCACAGCTGATTGGTGTGCCCAAGGAACCCAAGCACCATGTGATGCTGGAGGAGCTGCATCGCTTGTGTGAGCCAGAGCTGTGAAACAGCCATGTTCTCACCCAAAGAAACAAGCTTACAGTGTTTCTAGGTACCACATTCAGCAACCGCAAGTTGCACTAGCAGCTTTTGCTGGTATTCAGTGGAATGCTTCCCTCTCTTGGATATTTTGAGGTTTTGTATCACTAATCAGCAGTGAGAGGCACACACAGATCTCAGAGGATTGTTCAATGTCTTTTGTGCTCCTGATGCTCTTGCCATGTCTAATAATGCACAAGTCGGATCCTTCAATGGTCGTAATGGGAACTGAGGTCCCACCTTCATCACAATCTTCTACATCCCTATTTTAATGTCTCTTGACACCTTCACAGCTCCTCTTTGCTGGTGGGCTGACCATTGAGCACACATTCTTTGCAGACTGATGTGTCTTTTGACTGAGCTATAAGCCTTCCTTTTCAGTACCTCACACTGTTTCAATACCCTGTTTGATAATTTTTCTTCTCATTATGTGCCTATAAAGGGAAAAGTTCTCTATTTGTTCACTTTCTGTCATGGATGTTTTTTTCCTTTTATCTATAATCAAATATCTGTCAGAGGAAATAGCTTGCTGCAAGACCACATAATAGACCTGGAACCTCTGAGCCCCAGTGTGGTCCCAGGTGTCACCATTAAAGCACGAGTGCTTTACTCTTGAGTTATCCCATTGGGAAAATCCTCTTCCAAGGGAAATGATAGAAGCCAATACTCAGGATGTTTAAAACAGGAATGAAAAGAAGAAAAGGAACACAGTTACTTGATGTCCACAGAGCTTGTATGCCCCAGGAGATGTTTATTTCAGTACTTGATTTTTCTAATGCATGATTTTGTTAAAGGGAATGTTGTGTGTGCTGGTCTAAAAAGCTTAAAAGACTTATACTAACTTCAGAATTTAGTGTCCTAAATAGATGACTGTAGAGAAAAAAATTTAATTTATAAGCCACTTACCAATGCATGCCATGAATCTGAATGGTTTCTTCTAATATTTTGAGAACAATAATGATTTTGCTAGCACTGTTTTCTTGTTTTGTTTTTGGTTTGGTTTTGTGGTTTTGTTTTTTTTTTTTCTTTCCTTTGTTTTTCTTTTTTTTTGGTTTTTTTTTTTTTGTTTTTGTTTTTGTTTTCAAGGACAAGATTCAAGGCAAAGAAAGAAGCTGGAGGGAGAACAAAAGGTGATCTAGGTTGTCCCCTGAGGGCCCCCAGAGAGCCTCATATTCATCTCATTTGGTTTTAGACACCCAGTCTAGGGTTCTACATTAGAAATGTGGTTTTTCTACATTAGAAATGTGGTTTCTGTAGGCTTCTTGTCTAGGCAACAGCTAGGGAGAGATACTTCAGACCTCTCTTCGTTGACAATAGAGGGAGTTCAGGGAGGATGCAGCCCTCATTTCAGTACCTGAGGTTGACATAAGCCTTTGAGCCTAATTATCCCTTTTTTTAAATTTGTGGATGTCAGTTATGCAACAAACATGAATTAAGTATTAGCTTGAACCATATTAGAGCTACAAAAAAGCTCCTGCAATACAATTCTAAAGCCTATTACAATATGTCTCTGCAATTTGTCTCCAAGCATGCTGTTGTCTTCTCCTTTTTAACCCCCTTCTTTTTATTTTTCCTCTTGTTTCATTTTTCAAGTCCTACATGTACATAGACTGCTACTCCCTAAGTTCAGAACTCATTAGTTCTCTGTGTCCTATAATGTGCCTGCAGCACTTTGGGATAATAAAATAACAGTGTGAAGTAATAGAATACTGTTCCAACTTGCAGTAAGCAAAAGGCAAAATGTTGTCTTGCTTCCATCCGAAATGCAAGCAGTGCAGATTCATTTTGAATTAGCTGCCAACTGCTGAACACAGATACATTGAAGGACAGCCCCAGGCTGTGTTCAAACAGAAGTGCAAACTAAATGAATTCTTGCTTGGGCTGCTTGGAGGCAGCTGGGTGTATATTGCTTGCCTCTAGGCTTATGAAGAATGACATGTTACACAGTTTTCACACCCTTTCAAATATACATGGTGCCAAGTGACACTGATGTGACTTGCTGCTGAAAATACTGGGTGATTTTATGGCCAGCATAGCACCTTAGCCAGCCCCTGGCATCACTTCCCCTTGGTCCCTGCCCAGAGCCTGACCAGCAGTGTGTGCATTGCCCAGCAGTAGGATCAAGAAGACCTCCTTCTCTGCTCGTGTTAATGTCCAGGCTTTAGGTAGATAAATTAGAATTTATCAGTCAGTAGAATTGCTCTGGTAAATTTTAGGGCTTGTGTAGGAACCCAGGACGTCCCTCTGGCTATCCAAAGCGGCCAAGACCCCTGCCAGGGGGCTCAGAAGCCCTGGCACGGAGCCCAAAACATCTGTGGTTTTGATTGTGACTCATGGAGCAAATTACCAACCTTATATGAAGATCAACAAGCCACAACAGTTTAGGTAGAATATTAGTGAAGTTATCATGGGGTAGAAAAGTAGATTTTGGGGTTTTTAGAATGGGGGTTCAGGAGGCAAGATGGAGGGATCTGGGTGCGTCCAGCTTTTCTCCTTCTTCTTCTTGGCCTCCATCTTCTGCTGTGATGTTGGCACTTTTAGATTAGTTTAGAGTAGAAGTTCACTGTCTAACACAGGTGATGGGTATTGGAAAGTAATTGTAAACATTGTACACGTAGTTTTTAGTATAAAGACATAATATAGCCCCGGGGGGCAGGCAAAGTGCCTGGAACTGTCCTGCTGGATGGACCTCAGCAGGACAGGAGAAAATTTTTTGTAGATAAGATGCAATAAACAAACTTGAGACTGAGAACTGAAGAGCTCCCACTCATTCTTGAAGCGCTCAGGCTAGGGAAAGAGGCTTTTAACAATCTCGGGGTCACGGTGACCAGCAAAAAATCCTGAGAGGCTTGATGTGCTTCAGTGGTCTCAGATCTAGGAGGAGGTTAGCAAAGCTTGGGGAGAGGGGTGTGCTGCTGATAGTGGGCACAAAGAACACAGGATTCAGAAGCCACAAGGACATTTGGCAGAGCTCACAAGATAAGGATGAAACAAATAAAGCCAACTAATTTCAGCAGCTGTGCTGAAGTCAGCTCTAACTAGGTAGAAAACAATTTCACTGGGGGAGATGGTGAGCACTGACTCCCAGCCCACTGGCTCAGGAAACCACTGACTCGAGAGACAGGCTGGTCATTGGCATGGCAAGGGAATCGTGTAGCCAAGCAAAGGTGGAATACTGATCAGTAACAGAGCTGTGTGACTGGCAGCCAATGAACCCTGACTTCTCTGCTTGCTAAAATACGAGCGGTGTGGAGCTTTGATGACTGGGGACCCAGCCTGTTGTGGGCCACACCAGCTCCCTGCTTTGCACAAACTGGACGAAAGGAATGGGAATAGCTCATCTTGGAGTGTAAATTGGTGCTGCACACAGGGCAGTGAGCCCACGTTTGGGACAACAATGTCATTACTGCCCCTGCCCTTCCCAGCTGCTTAGGGGCCCTGGGGGTGATTGTTCGAGGGCTGGCATTGATTGATGGAGGAGGTGCTGTGGAGCAGCTCTGTATGGGGTGCCTGAGGGTGGCTGCTAGTGACCTAGACCTGTGGTCTCTGCCAGTGGGACAGAGACGTTTCCTTGCTCCTTGGCCTTATCAAAGTGGCTGGGGGTCTTTTCTTAGCAAAGAAGAGTGAGGGAGCAAGAGCTGCAAGCCCCCACCAGCAACTCTTTCTCCAGCATTGCCCAGATCTTTCCAAAAACTATGAAAACCTCGTGGCACTTGATGGTATTGGTGAATCCTTTTTCATGAGTTTTGTGAAAAAGTCAGGTTGTGTCATCTTTCACTAGTCCAGCAGGACTGGCAAGAGTTGGGGGTAGTTCCTCATCATCTTCTCACCCAAACAGTATGAAAAGATGGCATCTGACCTGCAGAGTACTGAGTGCACAGCTGTGAAATATGGGAATGACTGTAATTGCTTTTTGCTTCTGCAGAGATATGTATATATTAAAATCAAAAGCAGATACTACACATATGTGGGACTGATGTCCTTTATTCCCTTGGTTGCCTGAGAGCCCAGAGTATGAGGGTGTCCTGAGAACAGGCTTAGATGGTATCTACTTCCATACACATCTCTTGGGAGTCAAGGCTCATGTGATTTCTTTAATTTAAAGCAATGTTGCAAACCTGCTGCAACTATTATATGAAACAAGGATTTAGGTTTGCATCCAAGAGCTGTGTCAGGACTCCCTGAGCACTTTGCCTGTTCAGGACACTGCAGGCAGGACACATGATGGCAGGGTGCTCTGGTGCATGGGGTCTGTTTTAGGGATCCAGGAGGTGTGAGGGTGGAGCCTGTGTAGCTGTGAACTCCAAACCCAGACACTCAAAGGTCATAGGTAGGGCCTCAGCAGTGGAAATCATGTTTTTTTCCTTAAATATTAAGTGATGGCATGTTTGTTTTACCTTATTTTTTCTGAATCTTCAGGACATAAATGGGCTATGTTTTAATCAGCTCAGAATGGGGTTTTCAGGAGTTTGGGGTTATGTGCAGCCAAAAAATTAATTCCACTGCTCCTCTGACTTTCTCACAGATAATCCAGTATGCCCTGAACTAGAACCAATGGCTGTATAGTTTTATTGAGATGTCTTCAAGAGGAAAATGATCTACGAAAGCGAAAAGCTTTGTCATCTAAATGTTCATATTTTGGCATTTTTTTTCCTTCTTTAGCAGTTGTGACTGTAGAACTATAAAAATTCTGCTCATCAAATAGAGTTCTCTTAAAAAGAACTCCAAAAACTTCTGCACAGCAGCATTTAGAGGACATTAAGTGAGGAAGGAGAAGAGCTGAGTTAAAGTCTAGTAGAAGTAGACTTCTACTTCTCACCTGTGTCTGAAGCAGACCATTTCTTCCTTATGGAAAGCCTTCTGAGCTTTTATGTTCACACCTAGAATTAGGTAGCATGAATAACCCCTAGACAAAAAGCATAGTTACTCATTCTACTTACATATTTTCAAAATTCACATGTGATGCCAGTTTTTATGAAGCAGTGTTCAAAACCTGTTCCAGTTATTCTCTTAGGAAAAAAATCATGCTAAGTGAGCGTCAAGTGTTTTCAATAAGCACTGTGTGTTAGCTTTGGTAATTTTTTCATTATCTCCTTTAGATTTAATACATTCTAATTAAAATATTTGTCTTGCAGGTCTGAGTACAGCCGTATGTCCTCTACCAGCAGTGAGTATAACTTTGAGATTCTTTTTTAAAGCGGATTATTATGTTTTCTTTTGTTCAGCTTGCTTTTATTTATTAACATCAACCTGGTGCTATTGACAGAGTTCACTTTGACACAGTAAAGCCTCCATTCCTTCTCCTCTTGGATCTATGTCTAGAAACAATATAGAAAATTAAACTGTTTGAATATTTATGACCAAATACAAACCATGTGTAAAGACCTAAATATTGGCTCTTGCAGGGATGCAAGGCAAAATGAGAACAAAATCTATAGACACAGTGTGGGCCAGTGTGAATGGGCCCTCAGGCCAAAGGAGTTTGCAGTGATGAATGTCATTGGAGCTGGGAACACAGGAATAATTGAATGTTTATTGTGAGCTGATGCCAACAAAGCACTTCAGAGCAACTCCAGTGAAGTTGGCTTTTTATTTCAGAGATGGTAGATGCTCTGTAAGTGCCACAGTCTTTCTAGACATTTACAATGCCAGTTGATTTTCACGTTATCCAACTGATAAAAGACAAATTCCTGTGCCTGGATTATTTTTTCTTTATTTTTCACTGATGCAAAATGAGGATTTTTTTTAAGCAACAAGGAACACTTTTTCACTCCATCTACTTCCTTAGTTGTAGAACACACTGCATCCACAGCACTTTGAAATGCAGCAATGCTTATTCATGCATGATTGCTGGTATCTCTCCTTGTCCAAGTGCAAAGTGATGTCTGTCTTCCTGATTCACACATAGACATGAGCTTTATTTATGCCAAGCAAGCACATCAAAAATTCCAAGATGACAAGATGTGTTTTATAATCTGGATCTTTAAGCACCATGAAAATCAGAGGGGAAGAAAGCTGTCAGGTTTTTTTCTCATTCACACATTCTGGCTGAAGTGTGGGGAGGGTTATTTTCCATCTCCCGTGGTCTTTACTGAAGGGCTTTAATTGATTTCAACAAGAGCTGGATGAGACAGCATTCGTAATGTCTGACTCCTGAGCTGATGTGACTAGCGAGGAACTCGTTGTGTTTCCTCCATCTGCTCACTGTGTGTGTGTCTGAGAAAGAGAGAATTTAGTGCAGCTTTTTCCTAAATTCTGTTGTTTAAATAGATTTCTGGATTCTCACTGTTGGACATAGTTTTTGAAATGATTGGGAGGCAAAATCCAGGCAATCAGCTTCTCTGTGCTAGTGAAAGCATATTGGATTTGCCTGATTACACCAGATGTGTGGCACACCACCCCCTCAGCTCACAGTTTCAGATGATGGCTTGGGGAATATGCTGCCAACTTCCTCCACTTTTTGGGTGGTGACTCATACTTACTTGATTAATGGAAGCAGATTAGCTCAAAAGAAAAGGTGCAAGTAGAGTATTTCCCATTTTAAAACTTGGTTTGAATCCCTTAAAAGCTTTGCGTGGCTGCTGCACATTTTACAAATAAAGGTAGCAAAATACATGTGTAAGCTTTGGTTTTTATTAAATGAGGTATTTCTGAGGGGAATGAATGTGTTGTTACGTGGCAGCTACAGTGTGTCCTGTTAGCTCTGGTCTGCTCAGTGTCCTGCTGGCCACTGCTGTGCTGTGTATGTGGCCATTGCAGTTGTCTTTCAACACCAGTAATTTGTCACTACAAGGAGGTATTATCATTCCGGCAAAGACACACGAGTTCAGGAGACAGAAAAGTCTCCTTCTTTCTCTTTTCTGCTTCCAAGGCAAATTATAGTGATACAGCTTCACAAGTAGCAGTATTTATCTTTGTCTTTTGAGGGGTTTGTGTGGTTGGTTTGGTCAGACACTGCAACAGTAACGGAAGCAGTTACATAAAAGAATTTTGGTAAAACAGAAATACTTTCATGTCAGAGGCTGGTACTGGGTATGTAATGCATTTTAAAGAAAGATTGTTGGAGAAGAGAGATTGGAAATAAAAGGTGATTTGGACCTTTTAATTTTTTGGGGGGAAAGATTCAATAAGTGGTATCATTCACAATACAAAAAGCAGTCTAGTCAATGACTATAAGTCAACAGCCCTTATACACAAGGACTGTTAGGCTCTAGTGTAGCACAAAGTAAGCTGTTGTAAATTAAGAAGGAAAGAGTCTCCATTACCTGCAGCTGCTTCACCTGAGGCTCCTGTTCTAATGGAGTTTATCTAAACCAGAAGGATTATAAGAAAGATTACAGGTTAATTTGGTTTTATAGGGGTCCTATTTGGTAGTACCAGCAAGGCTCCAATTTCAGTGTTTAACAAATGAACCATCTTTTCACTTTCTGGATTAACTCCACTGGACAATGGTTTTCCAACAGACATGCCAAGAAAAGGTTAAGAAAGACTTAGCAGGTGGATCAACTACAGCTTCTATCACAGCAACTGAGCAAACTGCAGGACTTTGCACCAATGCAAAGTTGTACAGGGATTCCAGACCCCCCATGTCAGAAGTAAAACCTCATTGGCTGCTAAATGGCAGTGGCAGGATCATTCTGTGCATATTTCTGGTACTTTTTTCCCCTGAGCACAAGGCAGCAGCTCCTGTGGTCAGTGTACTGCTTCAGCAGTTCAAAGCCTTGCCTGGTGCATTGGTTGGACCTCGGGTTTTAGGCAGCCTCTCACTTCTTTTGTTCTTTGCCCTTGTGTCCCAGCTTCAGACAACCAGAAATGCTTTTTGCTGGCAGCGTTCATCTAATGCTTGTGGTTTTGTACAGCAGGTAATTTGGGGAAGAGTACCAACGTTTGCAGAGTGTGTGTATTTCAGCAAGAAAAGGCAGTGGGTGCCTGCTGCACTGTAGCTGTTGTCAGGGTGACTGTGTGCCACTTGGCCTTGTCTTATTGAGTTGAACAAAAAGGTCATGCAAACCTGTCTGCAGAGTGATGCATCTGGAGGTATTACAGCTTCCAAAGGTTCAGCAGTATGGTTTCAGTGAAGAGGAATGCCTTTTCTTTTTATTTTTACCTGAGTGCTGGTGGATGTAGTTACTTTTTCCTTTGTTCTTTAGGAAGAAGAGTGCTTTGTCTTGTTGGGATATTTTGCCCACTGGTGTGCTCTTCATTAATCTAGGAAACGTATTAACCTTCATTTTCCTCGTATTTTCAATTACCTTTTCAATGATGGTGTTCAATTTCCATTAGGGATCCCTAATTCTATATGAGAGAGAATTGTGCTAGGCACTTTCCACCCACAGAAGGGACCTTTACCTGAGGTACATAGTCCCAAAATATAAAGACCGTAAGTGGCATATGGATGCAGACAGTCAGAATCACAGAAATAATTAATCAGTGTTGATCGGCGCAATAAACAAGAGTCTCCATTCATCATAATTTTAATTATCTTCAGATTGCTTTGAGCTATGTGTTTCAGAGATGATTTTCAACTAGGGAGGAGGAGTTTTGATGGGGGATGCTTATTGCCTCTTCTGCTTAATTTTTGCATTGATGAAAATGGCTCTTCAGAAAGACCCAAATCAGAAATGAACGTTTTGAAACATGACTTTTGTCATTTGTAACATTCACAAAGGATAGAGGAAATGGCCTCAAATTGCACCAGGGGCAGTTTATATTAGATATTAGAAAAAATTTCTTCACTGAAAGTGTGGTTGGCGTTGGAGCAGGCTGCCCAAGGAAGTGGTGGGGTCACCAACCCTGGAACTGTGTGGATGTGGCACTTGAGGATGTGGTTTAGTGGTGAACAGGGCAGTACTGTGTTAATGATTGGCTTCAATGATCTTAGAGGTATTTTCCAAATTTAATGATTCTGTGATTTGAAGTATTCCACACCTAGTCAGCCTTGGAGCCAATATAAGTATGTTGTCTTAGAAATAACTGTGGAAGTGAATGATTTTTTTTTTCTTTAACCATTTTTAGCCTGACAGTCAGGTAACTGCCTGGATGCTCATTTGTACTGGTCCAGCTAAGTTGGTAAATGAAATATAAAAATGGTCCTATGGGATAAGAAGCAAGTTTCTGGAAGAGTTTAGAGCCTTTGAGATTGTAGAAGCCAGTAGCATGCAGTGGTTCAGGCTGTGCTTCTCAGTGAGGTAAAGAGCTTGTCACTCACCTGCTTTGCAGTTGGAAAGCTGGTAATTCACCTTCCCCTGCTCCCCTGCCTTTTCTTTAGCAGATAGGAAACAATCAAGTCCTTGTAGGGTGTTCATATTTTTTTGTGGTAAACCTGAGAGCTGGCGTATTAAAATTTTTATTTCCATGTTGCACATACCCATGTTCCTAGCCCATGGAATTTCACCCAATTTCTGGTTCTAGAAATTGAACTGAAGAAGGTTTGTTTTGGCAGATACAAAATATGTGGGTTACTGCACATGTTTCTTTTTAATAAATGCTCTGTTTGATATTCTATTCCTACACTGGTATAAATTCAGATCATTGCTTGGGGATTTGGTCAAGCTTTGGTCAACATTTTGTCAGCGTCATCTGCATCAGCTCCCCGGGCTTGTGACCCTGTGGGAAGCCCACACTAGAGCAGGCTCCTGCCAGACCCTGCAGAGGCTTGAAGAGAGGAGCCCACACTGGAGCAGGTTTGCTGGCAGAGCTGGTGACCCCATGGGGGGCCCCGCTGGAGCCCGTTCCCGAAAGCCTGCGCTCCACAGAAGGGACCCACGCTGGAGCAGCTTGGGAAGCACTGCAGCCCATGGGAAGGATTCATGTTGGAGAAGTCCATGGAGGACTCTCTCCCATGGGAGGGACCCTACCCTGGAGCAGGGGAGGTGTGGGAATGCTAATTATTAGAAGCTGGAAAAGTACTGTGTTTAGCCTTCTGATCTGAGTTCTTGCACCTGCGAAAATACTGTGTCCTTGGACATCTCTAAATGTGATAACAAAGAGTCAGAGAGGCATGGGAAAGTGGAATGCAAGACTGAAAAAATGAAGAAGAGCTGATGTTTAGCTTAACGAATAGAATGCTTAGGTTACAGAATATGCATGAGCTTATTAACACTATTATAAAAGTATGTAACCTGATCAATAAATTAGAGACTAATGATCATCACCCCTAAGATGTACACGTTTCCCCTTCACCTCCTCAAATGGTGACTCCCTTCCTTAAATGGAGTATTCTCCTTAAATGGTGATTTTCTTTTAACAGGGAGGGGCTCCTCTCCCTGAGAAGGAAGCAGCAGCAGAAACGATGCAATGAACTGACTGTAACCCCCATTTCCCATCCCTATGTGCCACTGCAGGGAAAGAGGTGGAGAATTGGGGATAAATTTAATACCAAGAAGGAGGGAGGCATGGGGGAAGGTGTTTTTAAGATTCGTTTTACTTCTCATTATCCTACTTTGATTCTGATTTTGATTGGTAATAAATTCAGCTAATTTCCCCATATCAAGTCTGTTTGGCTCATGACAGTAAGTGATGATTGATCTCTCCCTGTCCTTAACTCATGAACCTTTCATTAAATTTTCTCTGCCCTGCCCAGCAGAAGAGGAGAGCGATGGTGTGGTTTTGGTGGGCACTTGGTGTCCAGCCAGGGTTAACCCACCACAAGATGACTTGTAACAAAAGCACAGGGAGAAATGGCTTCCTGTTACTCGTGTATCATTTCAAAATATGTCTTCAGTGAACTGTTAAAAGTGATGAAAATTAACCGGCAGCAGAAAGGGGAGTAGGTCTGATTTTGGCTTTGAAAAATCTGTCACTAAGCTTGAATTTCATAGTATAATTGCCAGCTTTAAGTTAGGTTAGTTCTAACTGATTCTGATCCAGGCACTGCTGGACTGTGTATCTTCTAAGTCTGTTTCTCCAAACAACATAATTTAATGAGTGTAAGGATATAATTATATTCTTTTATTGCTATACAAAGACACACTCTAGTATACTGTTTCTTATTTCCATAGAGAACAGAGATGCTTTTACAATGGCTGGCAATAAACTGTATTAAATACAATTATAAAAACAATTTACAACAGGATTGCCAGCATCATACTGCATTTCCAGAAGGTGTTATTATAAAATGAAGACTAATTAAAGTATGAGGAAAAATGCAAGAGGAAATTGGACCCAAATCATGTAAAACCTTAGCCTGCAGCATCTGTCAGTGTTGCAAATTCAGGTGTTTTATATAGTAATGAAATCTGAAGTGTCAGCTCCTGTGGAAAATAAAGCTGTGGAAAATATGATACATCTTCTGCATATCTTGCCTGGCTCATGTTATGATGCCAGGGGTAAAATGCAATGCTGATTCCCACTCTGGCAGGGGGAAGAGGGAAAATGTCACTGGTGCGTGCAACCTAGCAGTCTTTGGCTGTGCAATACATTTATGTAACTGCTTGTCATCAGATTCCACTGTGATAAAGGACCAAATGCTTGCATCCAGGATAGAAAAGTGCACTGCTGATTCACAGAGAGTTGAGCTTGGAAGGCACCTCTAGAGATGAGGCACAGCCATGTGTAAGGAGATGCACAGAAGAATGCATAACTTGAAATTAAACCTAGATTTGATTTTTGCATTCCAAGTGGCATTGACCACAAACATAGCATTGCCCTTGATAAGACTGAGGTCCCTGTTAAAGTTTGTCTGTCTTGGAGTAACCTGTGTTTTTGTAAAATTCAATTTCACTCTTTGGGATCATTTATCATGCACCAAGCTGTATGTTCCATGGCTTAATTACTTTCTACTGGCTTGGTGCTAGATTGGGATTTCTGTATCAAGGATGTGCAAATGAACCCTAAACAGTTGCTGCACCAGAGTTATCAAAACATTGTTTGCAGTTGTTTTGTATACTCTTTTCTGACCACATCCAGTCTGTTGTTTTTGTTTTTTTTCTTGTCATACAGATACAGCAGGTGAAAACTGGACTAGTTTAGTGGACTAGAATAATGTGTATGGATGACAATGTAAATTTTTTCTAGCTCCTTTTTTTAAGGCCATATAGTCATAATCAAAACCATGTAACCAAATACATCCTCATTTTTAATAATCCAAGCATATTTCAGAAGCATAGGAAATCTTTGGTAGACACTGAGCTATCGAATGCCATACAGTTGTAGTAAAATCTTACAGGAAATATGTCAGAGAAAGTTAAATTGGATTATTTGGTGATGTGGGTTAAATTTCCCCCTGTGGAAGTGTTACTGCTGCTGTCCCAGAAAACCACAAGGAGCTAGGCAGCCATTTAGTGGGTGTTTTAACCCTGAGAAATGGGTTGCAGGAAAGATCTTGGCACTCCTAAGTTCAGCTGGTACAGTGATGAGAATGATCTGGAAATTGTTGCTATGTCTGTCTGAATTGTTAAAGCCCAAAGAGGGAAGCTAAAAAAATAAATCTGTCCCATGGCAACTCCTGACTCAGAGGCTCTAGTTGGGGTAGAACAGGAAAAGCCATCTGAGTCACCGAGTCAAATAACAAAACACTTGTGAAGGCTGAGCTATTAAGGCAGTTTCTACTGAATGTTGCCAATGCCAACAGTCAGTTTCCTCATGGCCATAGCACATTATCGTAGGGTACTTTCTTTCATCTGAACTTTTAAAAATAAATAAATACCATTTGTTTATGCACACTCAGTGGAAACTGGGGCATTTGGTAATAGTGCATGCCACATTCTAGAGCAGTAGATATCCTCTGTCTGCCTTGTTTTTGTTGGTACAACATTTGTTGATTTGTAGTTTGGGGGGAAAAAAATAATTGTACCTATAGTTTATAAAATGTTCATGAAATGTTTACCTGGCTGCCTTCATAGGGGACCAGGATGGAGCACAGACAGCAAAGCATGCTGTCCACTCCTGCTTCCCTTTTCCATCAGCTGGTAGGGGGTAGATATTTTTAGCCACATGCTGCTGTCAGCTGAAAGGATTCTGAGATTCAAACTAGTTTTCCACTCCTGCCAAGTCCAAATGGGTCCTTTGCTGTAATGCTGATATTGTTCATTGTCTACAGAGACACAAACGTGGCAATGCACGGCCATGCCCCAGGGTGTGATCCCACAATGTCTTTGGCTGTATCTTCAGTGCACATGTTTTGGTGTGACTTCTGCCTCCTCTCTGGCTGGCTTTCCCTGCCACATCTTTGTGATACCAGGAAGATTTGTGCAAAAGCACAGACTGATTAAAAGAGGTCTGTCTGAAATTTATATTTTTAGCAAAGCTAGTTTTCTGACTGCCACCAGAAGACACAATCCTTATTATTCCTGAGGTCTGAGAGTTTCTTTTCAGTATGTCCAGCAAGCTCTTTCAACTTGCATCTAGATCTGACACATGGGAAGCGCTGGAAACACTTAGCTGAGAATAGTAGGGGGAAGAGTGCCAACAGTAAAGTCTTAAATTGTCTTAAGCCCATCATAAAATCACACTTTCAGTTAACTAAAGTGCATTGTGTGTGGTATGGACCTCATTGTTGGACTGAATTTGTTAGCTACTCAAGTGAGCAGTGTTTCTTGGGTTTTTTAAGGCAGTGTTCTTTCTGCCCTTTTATAAAAAACAGATTTTTGACAATCTCAGCTTTTCACAGGAGTGGAATTTTAAGAAAACACAATGCCTATAATCAGAGGACTTTGGAAATTATGGTGTTGGATGCAGTTTTTTACAGCTTTTGATTTACTAGTGGTTGCTGATGGGAGTTTTATTATGTAGTAATTTATTTACATAGTAATTGAATTACACACACAACTTGTAATTGAATTATACATTGCAGCTCTCTACAGAATCCAGTATTTATACCAAATATCAGTGTATGGGCTCTTGCCAAGAACTATGATCCTTATCTGTGGTTGAGGAGAGTATTGAAGACTTCAGTGCTCTCCAGAGGATAAGTAGATGATAAGGCTGTTGGGTTTTTAAATTGAAATTCTGATTATTTCTAACAATATAACATAATGTTCAAGCAGCATATTTTGAGGGAGAACACCAGGCAGCCAAAATAAAGAGCTCATGGAGAAGCCTAGAGCATTGGCAGAAAAATCATTATCTTACAGGGTGTTTGTAAGGAATTGCCAAGCAGTTTGCTTGCTTGCAACCATGGTGTGAAAGCACCCACTGTAGGTTCCTAAGTTTGTTTGCATGAAGATCCCATGCACTGTCTCCTCAGAGCTGGGAGTCCTTTTTTTCATTGGGTGCTTAATATACAATAAGCACAGCCTCTGCTTTGACATGCCTCCAGGCTCCATAAATCCTGGGTGGAATACACACACCCAGCAAAAAGTGTCAGGGACACGGGATTACACATCCAGAAACACAATATGGCATTCTCATCCTTTCTTTTAGCCTGTTTCTGAAGGGAAACATAATATGAGCTGGTGCCATCTTTCTTAACAGAGACACTAACTTCCCACAGGTTTCATTGGAACTGAATGGAATACACTGGGACAAGAGGGAGAAAAAGTACTAATAGGAGTTCAAGTTTCCCCTTTTCCTAACCTGCAGCTGGACAGGCAGCCCACAGGCAACACACACATCCTTTTCTACCAAGCATGAGCTGTTCCTTAGCTGCCAGCTAGTGAGGGGATAGGTGAGAATTCTGCAGCACTGTGAATGGAGAGATGAGGGAAATGGGGGCTGAGGAAATATCTGTGACCTAAGGAGTGACTCTGACTCTTTACCTTGGTATGGACAGTCAGCAGCCTTACTAAAGGAGTCAAAGAAGTTTTGGAGGATGCCATGGAAGACATGATGATCATGTAGCTCAAGGGCTTTTCTTCGATAACACTTACCACAAAACCACTTCTCATTTGTGGACAAGGAGTACAGCAAGATAATGTGCTAGAATAAGATGAGGCACTCAAGATGGAAGTGTGTACTGTGGAGAGTGATGGGCCTTATCTGAGGTTTGAGTCTGTTTTTTACCTTGGGCTACAAAAGGAACCCAGGACAGCCAGCCACGTGCTGGAGGGACATCCATCAGGTCCATAACCTTCCATGGGAGGACTCTGTGCCACAAAAGTTGTGATTCCCGTGAAGGAGATGAGGGCCACATGGCTCTGAAGAGGGCTTAGATGGCACCAGAGACCATCTGACTGCAAATGGAAGAAGGAGTGTCAGGTATTGTTGTATTATCAGCATAAAAAATGTAGCTATGCAAGAGCCCAGGCCAGCAGAAGGGAAGGCAGCAGGAGTACATGGAGAGGTGAAGGGTGTGAGATGGGCCCTTTCAACAGCAGCTGAAATTGATCATGAAAAGTTACCCTAGGGAGGTCAGGAGAAGATAGCTGGTGAGGGAGGGATGGAAATTCACTGGAGCTCGAGCACAGTGGGGAGTTTTTAGCAAGAGTTTTACCATCTAACAGCAGAGGCATCGCATGTTTAGGTCTGCCATTGCATTTGCTTGATCATGCAGGGGCTCTGTGGGCATTAAGTGTCAGCTGTTGACAAGATTCATTCCCTCAGGATTGGCTGCAGTGCTGTACTCTAAGGGTAATAATGACTCCTCATAAGACTGCTCATATTCATGTACCAGAGAAGCTCTTTATCTCCATCAGAGAGATAATGAGCTTTTTTTTTTTTTTTGCTCAGGGTTTTTTGTAATTGTTTTTCAGCTACTGGAGGAGCAGATTAACCATTTTTCTGTGCTTGTCTGTGTGCTGGTCTTCTGTGCATTGTCTGTGCTTCCTTAGCATGGATGGAGGAGTAGAACATTCATTGTAGAACATCCAACTGCAGTTCCTCAGGAAAATGATGCTCTGAGGGGAGTGTGAAAGAGGTTTCTCCTCTTGGCACGATGCTGTGCAGAATATCCCCTTTCTTCTTGCCTCTGAACATCCTTCCTGAGTTTGAGGTGGTGTGCAAAGCAGGGCATGCTGAGAAGCACATCATCCAGCAGCCCTGCATTTGTCAGATGCTATTAAACAGCAGGGAAAGAGAATGGAGGAGCTGGTGAATCTGTCACATCCTGCTTGTTCTAAAGATTATTGATGCTGCATAATTCATCAAAGCACGACTGACTGACATAGGGTTAGGGTGAGGGGTGTGTTCTGATGCCAGAGGTGTCCAGTTACAGCTGCCCATAAAACAGTGCTCCGTGTTTATGAAAGCAGCCTCTGACTTTGTGTCTGCCCATGAGCCTTTCAATTAGTACACCTAAAAGGATCACTCTTGCCCTGGACTCAGATAAAATGTGAAGGTCCTGTTCACAGAGAAATGACATGGTTTTATCATTTCCTTGTGTTTTTGCAATGTGATTGAAGTAGGGAAGTACTGATACTTTCTGTGCAACAGCAATCCTGGGAAATTTTAATTGGAAATATTATAGTGCCTTTTTATTCTGACATTATTTATACAGTGTTTGGGATTATTTTACATTCCCACAGTTGAAATATTTTGATTGATTAACAGTGAAAAAATACGCTGTTTTGTAATGTTTGGTTTTGAATTATTTCATTACTTCCTAATAGCAGTAATTTCTTGATAATGAAGTACTGCTTGATGGGAGTTGCAGTTCAGAAGCTTGGCAAATTCACCCTGAACCACTCCTGTTGCCTGATTTACATCTCTGGTACTGCATCATGCAATGTGGTCAAATGGAATTTGAAGTCTTACTGCCTTGTGTAGCAATAGAGGAATCTGGTCTGTATGGCACAAGGCAGGTTCAGGTGTTGATTCTCATGAAGCAGCATGCTGCAGTAGAAAAAATGGAAGTTTGTGTTCCAGTGTTCTGATTCTCAATGCAATATTGCTGGTCAGAAAAAAAAAAAAAAAAAAAAAAAAAAAGAATTTGTCAAGTATTTTTAGTGTACATGGCTAGAAAATAGAAATTATCTGCCACAGTTTGGAAATGCTCTTGCACGTGCACAAACTAGGACCAGGAACCAGTCTGCCTAAGATCTCACTTCATTGTAAATTCAGTCCTATCCTATGAAGCTTACCAGGTTTTCTTAGCCCTGTAGGTAACTCTTCATTAAATAATTCCTGGTAAGTCTGAGAGGTCTTTAGGTTCACCCCTTGTTTCACCAGCACAGGGTGAGGAGAAACATTTCAGAGGGACAGGTATTTATATATTTCCTGAGCTCTGCTGTGGGATGAGTTTAGTTCACTGGAGAAGCCTGGAAAATCAGATCTCATCAGGACTGCTGAAGGTGGTGACTTCTCCTGAAATAAAACAGTAGTTGGAACACTGCCATGAGAAAGAATGGGGTTTTGTTCAGGGCACCTCCAGAGGAAATGCAACTTGAGTATGTCACAGTGTAAAAGAGGGACCAGACTGCCAGATCATGGCCAGAGTTTTGCTTGAGCAAGATGTGCAAGAGACCTAGGGCCAAAAAGCAAATGGAATGGGAGACTTCTCTAACCTAGGATTATGCAGGTGGTGTGGAAGAAAACTCAAGGCATATTTTGCCCCTTGTGTGGGTTAAAGTTAGGTGCATACATACTGTAGGGAGAAGGAACATTAGATCCAGTTCTCCATATCTGCAGATGAATCTGGCTGCTTCCCAGCTGCTGCTGTCCTGACCTCACACCAACGTGTGCCTGCCTTGGGTCAGGATCCCTGCCTTCCCAGCCAGCATGAGTGATACCTGAGTCCTTATGGCACCTCTCAGGGGTGTTGGCTGCCCCCAGCCACTGAACCCATTGCTTTCCACTTCACCCCATGGGTATTTGTGTCACTAGATCACAGAATCATAAAGTTATTTAAGTTGGAAAAGACCTCTAAGATCATCAAGTCCAACCATTAACCCAGCACTGTCAAATCCACCTGACCTGTTTGTCCCCAAGCCTGGGCAGCTGCAGTTTCAGAGGAGTCACCAAAAGGAGGTAGTTGTCACAGGCAGACTTGACAGGACCCACTGCTTTCTTTCAGATTGTCTTGCTGATTAAAATGTCCTGGTTTCTGGGCAGGAAGAGCCACAGGGCTGGACTACCATTCTGCTTTGCAGGACTTTCTTTTCTCTCAGCTCAGCAATATCACATCAGCAACAAAATAAAAATAATCTGTACAGAAGGACCCGTACAATCATAAAATATCAGGGCCACTTTCCACTCCCAGCCTTAAGAGCTCAAGTGTAACAGCTCCACAGCATTTGGGCTGATTGGCTGCTTTAACCTCTCATGGGTGGTTAACAGTACCTAGCAGAGGAGTAAAACGTTTAGGATTGTAAAATACTCTTTCAATCCTGGTAGTAATTACCTCTTAGCAAAGTCAGTGCTTTGCCAACTCAAAGAGACCTAATCCCCTTCTGTCAAAGGAAGAGAAAAAATGTAATAGCTATGAGAACTGTGAAGCTTATTTTCAAATAGATGCCTCAGCATTTTGATATTTTCTGTGGGATTAACTAGTAACACAGGAAGGCTAATACATATGCGGAGCTTTCATTAGCTTCTGTAACAATTTGCCCCGGGGCAAATTGAACTGTTTCATGAGAAATGGTGTTGTTTCACCTCCTTCTTTGTCAGATGAAGGAAAAAGACTTGTTAGCAACATAGAAACAATTTGCAACTTGTTGTCATTTCAGTAAAGGTTTGTCCTTGCCTCATATTTCTCTTAAGTTGTCAAAAGAAAAGTCACTATTTAAGGAAAATACTCCATTTAAGGAAAACTCCATTTAAGGAAGGGTCACCATTTGAGGAGGCGAAGGGGTGACGTGCACATCTTAGGGGTGAATGATTATTAGTCTCTTATTTATTGATTAGGTTACATGCTTTTATAATAGTGTTAATAAGCTCATGCATATTCTGTAACTTAAGCATTCTATTCGTTAAATTAAACATCAACTCTTCGTCATTCTTTTAGTCTTGTATTCTATTTTCTCACGTCTCTCTGACTCTTTCTTATCACATTTAGAGATGTCCAAGGACACAGTATTTTTGCAAGTGCAAAAACTCTGATCAGAAAGCTAAACACAGTATTTTTCCAGCTTCTAATAGTTAGCATTCCCACATTAAGTTTCTCTCTTTCTTACCCAAACAGAAAGGGCTGCCATTTTAGAAGCACAGAAGCCACATAATGAAACATGTTAAAGCATCTGTGCTAACGTAAAATAGGACTGAAGCTCTTTCTGTACTGATCTGTTGCACCCACATAGTTGCTGCTAGCTCAAAAAGAAGAGATGATTTGCTCTGCTCTGTGTAACTCTGGCTCCTAAGGGTGGCTTTGTGCTGTGCCTCTGAGGCTGCTTCTGCGAGCATCTGGTGCTGATGGGCACAGGCAGCGACGGCTGCAGAATACTAATGCTGCCAGTGGCTCCCACAAGGCTCCACTTCTGAAAAATGCTCCAGCCATTCAGTGTCCATGCACCATGCTGAGCAACAGGAGGCTAGAAAAGCCGTGCTCAGGGATTTTATTTTTTTTTTAATGCAGAGCAAGAAGCTGACAGAAATGATGGCTCTGTGCTTCACATTGTTGTGCCTAGGCTTCTTTCAGAGCTGCAGTCATTTATATGCATAAATATCAAGCCTGTCACTTGTTGCAGGCTTTGATAGCATTTGTGTAACAAAGGAATCAGAGAGAGAAAAAAGCTGAACATCTTCTATTCCAGCCTTAGAAAATGAATGACTGTGTAGTGATCAGGTTTCAGGTTTTATTAGATCACTGTCCTCTGCAATTTGTTTTCCTTCCTGTTCTGCTGTCCAATGTAGAGGACCACGAGAGGACCTCCCCCCACAGCCCTTTTGTCTTTCTCCCACGCTGTGACTGCCCACAGGGGGTATCTCAAAGAATTACCTACCAGTAATGATTGCTGCAGCAAAGCCTCTTGCCACATACTGACCCCGTTTTTCTTTTTGTTTCCATTTTTTTTCTTCCATTAGCCATCTGACAAAGTCACTCCACATCACCCATTTCATGCAGAGATGCAGGAACTCTGCTGTAATTGTATTTTTGATTACTTACTTGGGTTTTTTTAATCTCCCCTAGGCAAGATGCACGCTTGCTATTTGCTCTGCATGCCATATCTTTCTGCAGTTCTAAATTGATGCCGACGTTGTGTTTACCAGTCATCCCTCTCTGCAAAGTTGTGCAGTTGCATCTAAATTTTCTCAGTGTCTTTCAGCTTTTCTATATTGAAAGACAACTAAAATACGCTACTCACACAAAAGCTGCTTTTCCATTAAAGCAATTGGTGAAGTATCACAAGAATGTTGTTCTGATGCCAGGAGGGAGGAGGGAGAGGTTTGTACTGATTGCTAATAGGAGGGGGGAATGGCCTTTGAGACAAACCCCTTATTAAATGTGGTCTGCACAGTGAAAAGCTTGGGAAGCCTTTCTAAGGCTTCTCACATCTAGGCTTTGTGCCCAAGCTCAGGGTCTCAGACATGGAGGTGGTTTCAGAATACCACACAAGGGGAACCATTTCAGCAAAAATATCAAGGTTACTTGATTAATTTATTAAAGTGCCTTGGATCACCGTGCCTCGTTATTGGCATGTAACTACAGCAGAACAAAGTAACAATTTCTCCCTAACCCTCAAACCAGCCATTGCTCTGCTGGGCTCTCAAAGTTCCTGGGACAAACAAGAGACAGAGCCCCTCTGAACATTGCCAAGGTTAAGTAGAGGTTTCTTTTTTTCCCCTGAGTAAGTGTAACTTTTTTGTGCCTCCTCCCTTTACAAGTCTTCCCTAATCTTAAGAAAACCTTGAAGCAGTAGTATTACAGTCTGAAGATATAAACAGTGCAGGATTTGTAGGGACAAGTAATATATTATCCTAAAGAAGGACCTGTATGCCTGAGGGTTTGTCTGCTGTATTTTTTTTACCAGCTGTATCAGTGGGTCTAATAAAAGATATTACCTTTCCCTACAAGTGTTGCCTTACTTACTAGAATAGTTTCCTCCAGGACATAAAACATTTAACTGTGTGTAAAACTCCAGCATCAGGGTGATAGAGCTCAATGGTGTGATTCCCATGCCCTGAGCCAGTTGGCAGAAATTAAAGTGAGGTGGGATGAGCACTCTCCACCCTTAACATTCTGCACATCAATAATGTCCCTTACACCCCCACTCTACACCAGTATTTTTGTCTTTCCTACCTCTCAGCTGTATGAACAGGTCTTTTCCAACAAATAAATGCATGTTGACTAGCATCTTTTGGATGCTGTCTCAGAGAAACAGCAGCTCTTATGGTATGCTTGATGAAACTTTTCTCTGCCTCCCGATTATTTTCTTGGTTGCTATATCACTGTACTTTTTTGTTGTTGTTTACTACAAGTGAGATTCAGAGAGCTGGAGAAAAAGAAAAGCCCGCTGTGGCTGAGTAGACTGTTTCTCCTTTAAGGGTCACCTAAGTGTTGTAACTTGGTTGCAAATCTTAAAGGACTTCTTTTATTCTTTTAATATTTCAGGTGAACTTTCTGTGGAAGGCATACAAGACCCATTCCTTGTTAGCGTCCATATTATCACAGACCCAGGTGAATCCAAGACTCTTCAGCAGGCCATTGATAAGCTTCTAGCCTGGATCCACCCAGACCTGCAGCTGTTTCGGGTCTCAGAGAGACGAGTGCCCAGGAAGCGCAGGAAGCCATTCAAGGCCGGTGTTTCTCAGCCAGCCCTCGCCGTCATTCTGTTCCTGCAGGAGGAGTATGGGGAAGAACCCATCTTGCAGCTCCATGAGACTTTTCAGCGGCCACCTTGGCATTACCACCACACAGAGCTAATGCATGGGAAGTTCCTTCCTTACATGCCATGCAGCCAAGACTTTTACACTCTGGCTCCAGAGACTCCTCTGTGGGCCATTCGCCCAGTGCACTACGGGAAAGAAATGATCCGCTTCACCATATACTGCAGGAATGAGAACTTCGTGGACATTTTGAAATTGTATGAGTTAATACTGAAAAGACCAATGTGTCAGAAAAAAGCAGACTTCTGTGTTTTTCCTGTCTATTCTAACATGGAAATAGACATTCAATTTTCTTTAAAAAAACTGCCAAAGGGACAAGTTCCAGTGAGGACAGAGTCAGCCGTGCTGGAGTTCCGAGTGAGAGATGTGGGGCAGCTTGTGCCTCTCTTGCCCAACCCTTGCAGCCCCATCAGTGAGGGCAGGTGGCAGACAGAAGACCACGATGGGAATAGGATCCTTTTGCAGGTAAACTCAGTAGACAGGGAAATAGAAGCACATTTCTTGGTTTTGTGCAGGAAAGCTTACCCAGAGCACTGACAATTGCCCTTTTGTTGGTTGGCTGGTTGGTTTTATTTTTTGCTCTATCCTTGGAGCAAGAGCCAGGACAGTACTGCTGAAAAAAGAATTTGAAAACCTTGCTGTGTTGTGTAACTGATCACAAAAGCAGTGAATGATGTTAGCCAGATATCAGTCAACTTCAGTTTATGCTAAGAGTGATGTGAAATGAGATAGCTGTTTAGAAAAATGAGGAGAGAAGGAATTATGAGCCCAAGTGGAGAAATCAAAGCTGGTGAGTGTAGTTTTATAAGAGGTATGGGCACAGAACTGACAGGGAGTTTTAAAATGGCCCTCAGTTATGAGACTTTTATGGGAGACAAGCAGAAGTCCTAATGGTACTCATTATTTTCTAGCATCACTGGGTGACAAACTGCATCTCTCTTTTGCACAGTGATTATCAAGACGAAGAGAGAGATGACGAAGGAAAAGAAATGTGTCCTGAAGGGCAGCCTAAAAGAGACATTCCCACTGACTCTCTTTTTGAGCTAACCTCAAGTGTTCCTAACCAAATCCTGAGAGTTTGTTTGTTAGGACTTCTGTAGGCACCATATCTGGGCAATATATCAGCATGCTCTGCTTCACCACACCACAGCCAAGGGAGATAAAAGGATAAGCAGCAAACTCTTAACAGCTGCCTGCCCTGCAGAGGGGGATCTGTGGCAATCCAGAGCCAGGTTAATGTGCATTCTTGCACTGCAGAGGTTTTTATTGCTGCTTGCATTCAAATCAAGGAGCACAGTCCTTCACCTTTATAAGGCTGTTGTTCAGATTTCAAAGGGTATTCTTCTGGAGTGAATTCCATTCACGTGGCTTGTCCAGTTGCCTGACCTTGTTGCTGTGGAAGACACCTTGTGGGTGCTGTCCTTGTACAGACCTCCCGGCATGCAGAGAGGTGTGTGCAACCCTCTGTAGCACAGTGCCTCTGGGTTTGTAGCTCCTGGGACTGAAATTCCAGGTACTCAGGGCATCTCTGCTCTGGTGAGTCACATCCAGGTGGTACTGGAACCTTTCTATGCTGTTTTGCAGGTGCCATCATCAGAGAAATCTCATGCCAGAGCTGAATAACACTTGTAAAGGGCTGAGGAGGGCAGCTTCCTTGCCCATCTGGCCAGCCAGTCACCAGTTTGTCAGGGTTACTGATTGCACTTCAGGCATATCTGTGTTAGCCCGAGATAAACTGCAAACTGAATCTGACATGTCATCACCAAACCTATACACAGCAACCACACTCACCAATGTCCTCTTTTCCCTGTTCTTTCTCAGGAGGTTTCTGCTATGTGATATAACTTTGGTTTATGGGACCTTACACTGGTTTCAAGCAAATTGAAGGGAAGGGTAAAAACAAACAAACAAAAAAATAGGGCTTCTAAATAGGGCTTTTGGTTTAAACCCAGCAAATTTTCAGAAGTAACAGCTATCAGGCAGTACAGAGGTAAAGTGAGACTTGCTGAGCAAAGAAAATTAGAATAAGATTTTAGCCCTAAGAACCAAAAGAGAAGAGCAGAAACCTGCCTAAGTGTGGTCTGCAAATACAATTGATTTTCATTTCTCTTTTTGGTGAGGATGATCACTCTGAACAGGAGGACAAAAGGGCAAATGAATGAAGTTACAGAAATGGAATTTATCACTCTGGAAGTTTGGTGAACCAAAAGAAGTTTAGTATATGCAAAGTGGAAAACAGAGTCTTTGGATCTAATTTATATAATTTTAAAGTCATGAAAACTAGGTCCTGGTGTATGGGCTTTAAGCACATCTGTACAATAAGAAGTGGAGCTCTAAGGCTAAATCAAAGGGAAAATTTCCTGTTACTCAGATCCCTACAGCCACCAGTGCAACATGACCATGAAAAGAAAATTGCAGCCCCTGGTGGGTACCAGAGTGACTGTGCCGTAGGAAGCGTGGGAGGTTGCACAGGGTCTCAAGGGCCACACCTGTCTTCAGTGGACTCCAGAAAGGTGACCTCAGAAAGGTGCAGGGACAGGGAAGGGCTCTTCCCACATGCAGAGGAATGGAGAGACAGTCCTGCAAAAGGAAACTGGAAGAGTAGGGTCACCTGTGCCCAACCAAAGTAAGTCTGAAGGGAGCTCTGACTTGAAGACAGACCACATGATAAACAGCAGGAACAGGAAAAGGCTGGTTTACTCAATGATTGTTTTGATACAAGAACAAGAACCTGCCAATAAATAGATTTTAGTACATATTCAGAGTTAACTAAATAGCAGCCAGCAGGTGCAAGCAGGTTAATACCTGAATTTAAGGCAGGATGGCCAGTTAGGGAGAGGAAATGATGGAGCATGGGTTATAGGAAATACTGGATTCGGTGATCCACAAACTCCTCATATTAATTTAATTCATTCTAAGTTAAAGCAATTATAATATCTACCTTTTAAATAACAAGACTACATTTTGACTTCTCACAGAGAGTTGCTCTTAGTAATATTACCCATGTCACAGCATTGATGATAACTTTGATTTCTTCCCAGTTCTATAAACTTAAACAATGACATCTCAGTACTTTTCAGTCTCCATATCAGTTGATAGTAATCATCAGAATGGTTTTGTTTACTTTATACAGATACTGCACCTTTTTAAAATTATGATTGTACCAAAATCGTACCAAAGTTTGAAGTTTGAGTATACCTCCATGTTTAAGCTAATGAAATGTGACCTCTTGCTTGTCCTGACAGGGACTTGGATACTTGCCAGCCAGATTGATCCATGTTCTTAATCCATTTTGCAAATGCAATTATCAGGGGGCTTAGATAAAGTCAGTTCAAGAGACAACAAAGTTATTCATGGGTAAGATAAATCTGTTTAATGCCAAGAAACTATTCCTTCATTTGCAGAATGAAGGAATTATTTTGTCCCAGTAGCTTTTACACATTGGCAGGTTGCTCCAAGAGTGCAGCCATATGACAGCTGAGGTGCAGGGTTCAGCTGGCTGGAGCAGGAGCAAGGCTTAGGAACACGATTGCATCCTGTGGGAAGACACCCACACCGCTTCACCAGAGCTAAGCCCAGAAGCAGGAGCTTTTGGCAGAGCAGTGGGAAGAACATGTAAATAATGTAGCTAACAATATACCGTGTACTGGTATGCTGAGTGTGCTGCTGGATTTATAGGTCTTGTCCAGATTCTTGGCTGCCTCTGGGCGTAATCCACACAGAGACAGATGAAGTGCTAATCAACTTGCACTCCTGGCAATGCAGTGTGGGAAGCAGGAAAGGTTGGTAACTGATTGGACTGGCTTGGCCATGCATGTTTGGGAAGCAAGGATAGTGAGCAGAGAGGAGAAAGTGCACAGATGGCTTCTTTACATTATGATAACATCTTTGGATAGAGTAGGGAAAGTAAAATAATATTTTGGCAGGATTTCCTAGCCACTCTGCGTGAGATGGAACATGCAGACATACCCAAGAGGGAGGTGTACACCAGAAAAATTAATATCTTACCTAAGCAGAGACTCAGCACAGGACCTGCTGCTGTTTTACATGCCAGAGAGTCCCTGTGCAGTTTATGAGGTGGCTATTTTCTGCCTAGTGTAGCTTTTTAAGGCATCCTTGAAATAACACTGCAAATGTTAACAGATAACAGCTTATGAGGAGGTAGAGGGATTCTTTTTTTAGCTGATTTGCTGAATTAATCGGCCAATGTTCTTATCTGTATGGGCAACTGTAATCTTGAGTTGAGAAGTGGTGTCATGTGTTTCAGGAGCAGAGGTAGTGGCCATAACTGACACAAGGAGCTGGGACAAGAGGACTCAGTTATGTACATGTGGAAAAGAGAAAGAAGGGCAGCTAAACCAAGGTCAGAGAAGGCAAAAAGACAAAAACAGGCAAAGAAAGTGCAATTTTGCAGAGAACAGTCTAGTCTGCAGGAAAGAAAATGGAGGTCAAAAAGACCTTCAAGCTTGCTGAGTTATTATACATAATAGTGCAGGTATTGAGCACAAAAAGGAAGGAAGGCAAGAAAAGCATCCACTGGCACAGGTTGCCCAGAGAAGTTGTGAATGCCCCATCCCTGGCAGTGTTCAAGGCCAGGTTGGATGGGGCTTTGAGCAACCTGGTCTAGTGGAAGGTGTCCCATCCCATGGCAGAGGGGTTGTAGCTATACAGTCTTTAAAGTCTCTTCCAACCCAAACTGTTCTATGTCTTATGATAGGCAAGACTGTGTACAGGGCATCTTGACAAAAATTATATTTATTTTCTTCTGAAAGTGGTGAAAAAGACACACTTTTAGAGCAAAAGTTGACTCAGTTGAGGGAGGTGCCATGAACTGATTTAATTAATCTGCAAATCTAATACTAGTCTCCTGTTTTACAAAATATTTTATTCTGTGTTTTCCTTTCCTTTTTGTGACATAAGTGTTTGGTTGTCCCTAATGCTAATGTCTGGGTTTTGGGGGAGCATAGAGAACCAGTCCCTAACTCATATAAGAGATTTTTACTTGTTTTTCTTCAGCCTAAGTTACTTTATCCAGTTAAGTTCTATGGCATACTAGAATCTCTTACAAATATATACACCCAGCAAAAATTCTTGAGAATGAATATATTTTGTGTTACAAAGCACTCAGCTTTTCTATTTTTGTAAACACATTACAAGCCGCTTTTCAAAGAGGTTCAATTTTTAATCAAATCTGTGCATTTTGCCTTTTTGAAATGCTGTGCTTCTGACTGTTTGCCTTTCAAGTAAGACTTATTATGATGATACTGAGGACTAATCTCAGCCACTTTTTCTCGTGTTGATTTTTTTTCCTCTGGATCAGTTCCACTGGTTTTAATACAATTAAACAAACACCATTGCACTCCTGTTGAGCAAGGCAGGCAAAATCTGGGCTGGAGATGGTGATGTCATTGCTGTGCTTGCTGGGTCCTGACCTCAGCGAAGCCTTGCTGGCAGTTCTTAATGCAGATAGTGCTTAAGGAGATCTCTATCTGCTTTCTTAAAAAGCAGATAACTTAAAATAGACTGCAGCAACACTCATGGATTTTTTTTCTGTTAGGTCCCGGCAGCCCAAGTTGAAAGTGCATTTCTGAAAGGTTCACCCCAACTTGTTTATGGCGTTCCCGGATATTCATCATGAAATTCTTCTGCAGCCCATTGTAAAACACAAAGACTCTAAATCCCTCCAGGCTTCACAAAGATTTGTGCAGAGATTATAAATGAGCAGCAGATTAGCACCAGATGAAAAAATCTGTTCTGTTAGAGAGCTAATCTGTTCAGCCAGTGGCCGGGTTTGCTGCACATCTCTGTGGCAAGGTCTGACAAATCTACCTCCCTGCATTTGGGATTTCAGTCAAAATCAATTTTGCCTTGTGCCTTTGTCCTCTCAGATGACTGATGCCCCCTCTGGCATCTCCCTGTGCTTGTGCCTGTTGTGGGCAGCGTGGCTGCGCCAGGCAGGCTCTGCCAGGCAGCAGGGAGGCAGCAGGCAATGCTGGGAGTGTTAGCAAGCTGTGAGAAGGCTGATGATGAGGAATTGAAAAAGAAAAGAACTCAGAAAAGATGCAGCTGTTTTCAAAGCCAGTGGCAGGATTAAGGGGCAGAGAAGGCTCCTGCAGAAGCTGAGGAGAGGAGCAGTCACATGAGCGCATAGGCTGCATGCAGCACTCCGTGTGCCATCCCAAGGTGGCACAGGGGAGCACAGTCACTGGCCTTGGCACAGGACAAGGAGCTAGTTTTGCCTGACTTTTAATCCTGGCTAAATCACTGAATCCCCTCTGTGATCTCTGACTAGTTAGAGAATGTAGATATAGAAAAGTCTTATTAGTCCACATAATCCAGTTCTCTACAAGACAGGATTAGCCTGTAATCTTTGTTCACTAGTAATTTGTGGCATGGAGCTTCTGACACACTACCTGCCATACACTGTTCTACCTGTAGCACACCCCTGCTGCTTGTACTCTCTCGTGTTCTCACTGCCAGGAAAACCTTCAGTTACATTCCTTTAAGATTAAAGTATTAAAATTATATCTTCCCATTATTTCGCATTTCTGCCCATATAATGAAGAGCAGCATTGAAAAATAGGTCTTTTAAATCCTAACTCATCTAAAAAAATTATCAAGGTGAGCAGCTCCTCCTATAAACCGCTGTTCAGAAATGAGCTGTATTAGTGAAGTCGCTTGGTCTGCCCTGCAGGCAGCCATTCTGGGGGCAGGCTGTGCTTGCTGCCTTCTCCTCACCATCCACTACTGCCTCCTGCCAGGCCAGCTGGGCTTGACCAGGAGCTGCGATCCAGGAGCAAGATTAACAGCAAGTATTTTGTGTAAAATGAAGTGCCTCCATCTAGCTGCAGAAACATTAAAAGAACTAGGAAAAAAAAGGTTTAAATAGCAAAACCCTAAACTAACATCTTACCTAAAGTAGGTTATCAGCTACAGTGTGTATTCTCACTGTAGTACAGCCCAAGGACATAGAAAACAATTCAGCTAACCAGCCACACACAAGAATTTTTTTCAGGGAAAGCTGATTTGCTCTCCAGACCCCATTGGCTGTATTAACTAGACAGCTAAATCTTATTTATGATGTCTGTGGGCTCTGCCTGAGGTACGTGTGGTAGACAGGTGGTGTGGCCTGCACAAGGTAAAGGTAGTGGCCCCAGAACTCTCTGCAGTGCAAGGATAGATCTGTTCCCAGAATGATTTTGGGAATTGATTCATTGAGCATGGTGGTAGAGTTGATGTAGTGTATCTCTGAGTTACTGCAGAGAAAGAAAAAAAAAAGGGTACCTTTTGTTAATGCTAACAAAATATAATAAGGAGTGTTTTCTTGGTCAAACACATCGAGAGTGCAGTGATCTGTTTGTGGACTTTCAGCATGTCAGATTATTTCTGGGTTATCAAAAATGTCTTTAGTTAACAAACAGCTAGTATATTCTTCATGGACAAGCTTTTTGTGTTGCAGAGTAATTTTTAAACAAATTGGCTCACATATTGCACTAATAAAATAATGTTATTTGTAGAGGTCTAACGTGATTTCTGGCTAATATTTTGTTGACAACTGACTCATTACATTTGACTCTTGTCCTCAATTTCTTCATTTATATAATTCTTTATGACATTAAGAGAAACAACTTACTATATTACACAGAAACAACTTACACCGTATTACAGATATATATATATACACATATATATATATAATATGCATGTGTATATTTACTCATCTACAGTATCTAAATGAACTTCCATGGTTTGGCTGTCCTATAATCTCCAGTAAGAAATCATGAAAGAACCGAGCATTTTTTGCAGATGTGAAAATCTTTTTTTTTTGCCCATAAAATCACTTCAATAAAAAACAGAATATGGCTGTGACAGATCTGGGTCACTAAGACAATGTGATGTGCACTAGCAAGATGTTAGAAGCAGCAATGTATGGAGCTCTTTTAGAGACTGGGTACAAAGAACCTCCTTGGTTGCCAGGTCTCAGCTCTTTCTGTCATGTCATATAATCTGTTTGGTAAAATGAGCAGGCTCTGTCTTTATCCATTACTCACCCCAGAAGACTCTTTCTGTTGTTATTAGAAACCTTTTATTAGTTGGTGGTTCTGTTTTTTAATGGATAGTTCATCTTCTTTATTTTTTTCCTGTGGCTCCATCATTTTCAGTTCAAATTTATTATTTTTCACATAGGTGTGGTTGGAATCATGTGCATTATTCCAGATGAGGCCATAACAGTGTTGTCCACAATGCTTTTTCAACTCACTTGAGACTGCCCAATACCATGTTGGCACAACCTTGTTGCGTTAATAGCAGAAAGAGAGCAGGATGCCCATTTCTTTCTCCTCTTCTGTTTCCAACTGACAAGTCCCATAGCTGAGATTATTGTTTATTCTCAAGAATATGATCTTGCACTTTGTCCCATTAGTTCCTGTCCCTTTTGGAGCTGAGATAAGCATTTTGTATGATGCAAGGAATTCCATTAAGAAGACTTTAAATTAGGCTTTTTAAAGGCTAATTTCTAAAAGCCTCACTGAAATAAGGGCAGAGGTGAAAACCTTGCGACTGCTCAAGCACAGTTCAGTTACCCAGACATCAGTTCCACAGGAAAGCCACCTCATTCCTGCTCTTTCTTGAGAAGGATGTTGGCTCATCCTTTGTCACAGCTGCTTTCCCTGTTCAAATGCTTGGGTATCTGATGGGTAGGCAACTGAATCCTGCCCTGGAACTGGGACTGAGCTCCAGATCTGGATCATAACCATGAGTTTGGGTCTTCAGTCTAGGTGTCTACAAGCAAACTGAACATGTGTCTGTAATGCCACTGTGAGCTAGTTAATAGAGCTGTTTAGGTAAGAAAGAAAATGTGAAAAGAGTTGAAAGGATTAGTAAATTTCCACTGAGAAGACAGAATGAACTTGCTGAAAGCTTTCTGATGTTTTAAAGGAGGTCAAAACAACAAAAAAAGTAAGGAAGAAATGTGAAATTACAATTATATATTATACTTCTTCCATTTCTTTCTTTTAAGCTGCCCACTAAAGTAGTAATGTTGGAAGACAGAATATGAATGAATCTGAGTAAGTCAATAGGAAGCGAGAAATTCAAGCTAGTGTAATTCAGCCCACAAAGCAAGGGTTCTCTACCATTTATTCTTGTTGTCTTTGAGGCTCCTTATGTAAATATTTGGGATTTTGGCAGGGTGGTTTGTCTTTGTTGTTGCAGTGAAACATTTGCTTCAAGCATACTGACTGAAGTCTGCTTCATAATTATTTGCAGTAACAACTCAGCAATGGAGACTCAGGGTTGTAAAACTGCCAATTCTGTATTAATGTGATCTTCTTCTTTCCCTCTCCCTACTGCAGCAAGCACACAGTTGGTGTAGGAAGTCTGCAAAGCAGAACAAGCAACCATATCCATCTGTGTCAACAGATTCCCACTTCACCACTCTGCCAGCCTTCCTTCCTCAGGGCCACCGATCCATCTCTGAACAGCCACAAGAAATGGGTCCAAAAAAGGCACATCACACAAATGGCCTTGGTCATTATCTTGGTTTCTCCCAGGAGGACTTGAGACACGGTGATCTAGGAGACTTCACACGCAGATCCAGGAGTGCCTCCAGCATTTCTTGGTCATTTCAACGAAGCAAGTCTCTGTTCTGCTTGCCCACAGTGAACTCCTCTTCAGCATCAGAGACATTTCATTTCAGTGAACCATTTCAGTTTTTAAACACTGGGTCACCTGCAACCAGGTTAAAAACATGGAAATGCAACCCCAAGCTTAACATTGATGACTTAGAGGATGCCCAAGAAACCAATGTGGACACAGGGATGAAGCTGTCCTTCTCAGACCTGTCTGTGGTTTCTGCATACTCTGCCCTTAATGGATTTTGCAGTGAGTTGGAAAACTCTCTTCCATCACAGAAACAAACTGTCACTAGGGCTAAACAGGCAGCCACCAGTGGAAGGCCTGTATCAGCCATGTGCAATACTTTTGAGTCACTTGATGGTTCACTGCCTTCTCTTTCAGAATGGTCTTCCAGCTCTTTCATGTCAGCATCTCTCTCTGAGCAACTCAAACAGTCCTTGAGAGGAGCTCCCTGTTCTCTGGATGATCGTGTTTGCCCAGCTTCACCAGTTAATGAAGAAGAATTTTACATCTGAGGTTTCTCAAACTTACACCTTCCAGAGGAAAAGTTTTCTACTTGTGACTGACAGCAGTGGGTCCACGCTGAGCTTACAGAAGGTTCCTTGCTGAGAAGAAGGTGATGCAGAAGTTTGTTAAATATGTGAAGAAAATACTCAGAACCCTCTGAGATTGGCATTCCCAAACTGGGTACAGTCGAGCAGTCTGAGATTGTACCCTGTGTCTCTGTACTGGAGGATGTGATCAGCAGAGGCCTTTGCACAGCAGCACAAGGTGGGTGTTTTCTGACCAGTCCAGCATTTGGACTGATGGTGAAGGAAATGCCAGAAGAGGCACACAGTATTCCATTTTAATTTGGCAGACAATGAAGACTAATGCGTGAAAACAAACTACTTTAACTTTTCTGAGAAATTCCCTTAACTCAGGAAAGGTGGGAAAAGAAAGGGGTTTTATTTCCTGTTCACAGGTTCCAAAGACAGCTCTAAGCACAGCAGGTCCCAGCAGCACAGCCCCAGTAGGGTCACGCAACAAGTTTCTTGTGAGGAAACACTTTCCTTCCAACCTTTGAGAGCTGGCAGTCGTGAGGTGGGGCAGAATTACACAAACATCAAGGTTGGAAGAGGTCTTCATCATCTAAGTCCAAGTGACAACCTAGCACTACCATAATTACCCCTAAACAATATCCCCAGGTGCCATATTCTGACACCTCTTAAACACTTCCAGACACTGACCCCACCAACTCCCTGGACAATTCATTCTAAGGTCAGACCACTCTTTCAGTGAATATTTTTTTTCCTAATATCTAATCTGACCCTCCCCTGGTGCAATTTAAGGCTGCTTCCTCTCATTGTTGCACTCAAGATATGGCAGAAGAGACAAACCCCCACTTCACTGCAACCTCTTTTCTGGTAGTTGTAAAGATCAGTGAGGTAGTCCTCCAAACTAAAAAATCCCAGTTCCCTCAGCTGTTTCTTATCAGACTTTTGCTCCAAATTCTTCACCAGCTCTATTGCCCTTCAAGAGACCAACCCCCACTTCACTGCAACCTCTTTTCTGGTAGTTGTAAAGATCAGTGAGGTAGTCCTCCAAACTAAAAAATCCCAGTTCCCTCAGCTGTTCCTTATCAGACTTTTGCTCCAAATTCTTCACCAGCTCTATTGCCCTTCTCTGGGCATGCTCCAGCCCCTCAATGTCCTTCCTGAATGGAGGGGCCCAGAACTGAGCACAAGGATTCAGGGTGCAGCTTCCACCAGTGCCAAGTACAGGGGTCCTGCTGGCCACACTATTCCTGATCCAGGCCAGGATGCCATTGGCCTTCTTGGCCACCTGGGCACATGCTGGATCATGTTCAGCTGGCCAGCAACTCCAGGTCCTTTTCCAGCCACTCTTCCCCCAGCCTGTTGCAATGTATGGGATTGTTTTGATCCAAGGGCAGGACCGAGCACTTGGATCACCTTACTGAACTCCACAAGACTCTCCTCAGCCCAGCGATCCAGTCTGTCACAATCCCTCTGCAGAGCCTTCCTGCTCTCCAGCAGATCAACACTCCCACCCAGCTTGGTGTCATCTGTGAAAGTACTGAGGATGCACTCAATCCACTCATCCAAATCATCAACGAAGATGTGAAACAGAGCTGGCACCAGTAGCCAACTGGATTTAGTTCCCTTCCCCAGCGCTCTCTGGGCCTGGCCATCCAGCCAGTTTTATTCCGTTAAGAGTCCACCCATCCAAGCCATGAGCAACCAGTTTCTCCAGGACAGTGCTGTGGGAGACAGTTTCAAATGCTTTCCTAAAGTCTGGGTAGACAACATCCACAGACTTTCCTTCACCTTCTGAGTGGATCCCATTGTCATAGAAGGAGATCAGGTTGGTCAAGCAGGATCTGCTTTTCATAAACTCATGTTGGCTGGGCCTGAGCTCTTGGTTGTCCTGTACATGCCACGTGGTGGCACTCAGGATGATCTGGTCCACGACTTTCCCCAGTGCCAAGGTCAGGCTGACAGGCCTGTGGTTCCCCAGATCATCCTTCCAACCCTTCTTGTAGATGGGTGTAACATTTGCTAATTTCCTGTCAACTGGGGCATCTCCAGGAAACCAAAACTCCTGGAAAAGGGTTGAAGGGGGTTTGGCAAGATCTTTTGCTGGCTCTCTCAATACTCTCAGGTGCATCATATCAGGGGACATGAATGTGTGTCTAACTGTGACAGGTCATTAACCCTTTCCTCACGGATATGAGGACTTCACTCAGCTCCTTACCCCTAACTTCCAGCTGTCATTGCTGGGTATGCTGGGGGCAGCTGGCTTTGGTGTTAAATACTGGGACACAAAAAGGCACTAGGTACCTCAGGATTTTCCTCATTCCTTACACTGTGATACCCTGTGCATCCAGCAAAGAATGGAGACTCCTTAGCCCTCCTTTTGCTGCCAATGTATTTATAGAAACTTCTTCAGAAAAAGTATCACTGCTTCCCCAGGGAAGAGGAAATTCCACTGTATCCTTTAATTTGACAGATCAGGATGCAGAAAGTGCCAAAAGGGAAACCTTAGGGAACATTTTCAGCCCCCTCACCCAGAAAGCCCATCCTGTTCAGCTAGAAGGGAGCCCTCTTGGCTGTGGTCTGAACCACTCGTGCAGACAGTGATAACCTGAGTAAACCATGTTTGCTACTCCTGACTCAGGCAATACAGCTTACCTTTTTGGAATACAAACCAAGAAAGGTAACCCAGCATTTTTATATATTGCTACACCATTAGACTCAAACAAAAGACAGCTCCCTGTTTTTTAAGGGATTGTTATTTTTCTGTTAGAAATAATCAATGCAGAAACTTTTTCTTTGTATTTCCAGTGCAAGCATACTTCTTTCTGGATGAAACTCATTTCTTCTTAAATACCTCTCCCCAAAGGGAAAACAAGTCACATTTTCTGTCTTTCAGAAGATGTTTTTAAAATATGCATTTTTGATAACCTGGTTTGCTCTAATTAAATTGGTGTTTAAAAAAAAAAGTAAGTGAAAAGCTGCTAACATGACAGCTAAGTACCTTCACCAGGATTTGACTCACATAAACAAATTTTATTGTACCTGTTCTGGAAAGTTATATTTTTGGCTGACACGTGTCACTGATCACAGCTCTGGTCAAGCCACTGGGGAAATTACCATGTTAAAAAGGTGTATGTATAATGCTGGTTGTAGCCTATATACAGGTGTAAATGCTGAAGACCTACCATGATGGCATTGTGGTATGTGGAATAAAAACTCATTTTCAGAGAAAGATATTTGCTGTATTGCCAGGTAATTTTAATCAAAAGAATTTCTGGTTTGGAGGGGGAAAAAAAAAGGTGAAAGAGCACACACATACTGTAAATAATAGCCACAAAAAGTGGAACAGCTCCCCTGGCCTGTTTAGGTAAGTGCATGGTTTTTACAAACTATTCTGGAAGAAAGTCTAGAGGAAAATGAGTACAGGTTTTTAGGGGAGGAACCTGCAGCCCAAGTCCAGAAGAGGCCAGAGGGCTTTTTCCTTTTGCTGTTGTTTTCTTCACACAGGACAAAAGGCAACAGACCAAGTCTCCTCTCTGTGAGATGCTGTCATAGCATTTACCAGGAGCAGACTTTGTCTTTTGTGGTAAACACAGTAAATAAATAGGGAAATCTATTCAAAGTAAAGAGCACAGAAGATTATCAGCCTTCTCTCGCCCTCTAAAACTGTTTAGGCTTGCTGCAGTTTTGGGTAAACTGTTCTCTTTCTGGGCCCAAAAATAGCAATAATGAAGAATTTGTCATGGTGTGCAGTGTGTTTACCTGCTCTGTGCTCCTTCAGACCCCACGCAGTCTTTCCTCTGACTGTAGTGACCTTTAGATCAAATCCCTCCCTGGAACACGTGAACCTGATTTATCTAAAGTTGTATTCCCAAGTTATTGTTTGTACCCTGCCAAAATATATATAAAAAAAACACTATGAAGTCAGACTAGCCATTTTTTCCATCAGCTTGCATTTCACCAAACAAACAGAGATGCCTAGGACAGTCAGCATCCACAGGTTTAAATTTATGCTTCATCATTTTCTGTCCATTATCATGGTATTTTCATGATATTTTAACAATACAGAAAACATTTGATCTGGACAAGAAATAAAAAACTCGTTTGAGCTGATGTAGCTATCTGACCCTGGCATCATGCCAACACTCCTGACAGAAAGCTGATTGGGGTTTTTAATGAAGAGGAGGCTCTGAACTGTTTTTCTGCTAAGGCATGCCTCTAGAAGGAGTCCATCACATCTGGGGGCTGTCGCCTGCTGCAGCAGGAAGCACTGGTACTGGAGATCCACAGGGAAGCACAGGACAGCTCAAGTGTCAGTCATGGAGTTTGTGTGTGTTATTAACCAGCAGCTCCTCGAGCATCTCAGCTCCAGATTTTGCCACAATAATCCTGATGGGAAGAGAGCTAAATGAGTGTCCACAGACTCTGCATTTGTACTGTCCCCACTGGTTCTGTCTCTGTTCTGTTTACTGATACCTAACTAGAGATTAAAGTTTTAATTGTTTACATTGATGGTGCTTGTAACCAAAACTTGTGGAAAAAAAGAGTGTCCTACTGTCAGGAAAAACAGAGGTGATAGTGGACAAAAACTTTTTGTCTATAAAAAGAAAGCCAGATTATGAAGCGTGTTTCACTGAAGGTAGGCTTCATTAATTCTCTTCCAATTATTTAAGAAGGGGCTCATCTCTTCAGAGACTTGAATATGCACAAGTTTCACAGCATTTACTTATTGATTTGGTTAAATTATCAACAGTGTATTTTGAGAACTGCAGGTTTTTTCTGAACTTTTTCTCCTTCTCACCCCAGAATGCACTTCTTCTGTGAAATAAAATAGACATGAAAAGTCAGTTGTATGTAACCTTCCGTGTGTTCATTTATAAAGTATTACAGACTTACAGAGTATTTTAACTAGGCTTCCAAAATGACTGCAGAGCCAGAAGCTCTACAGCTTTTGGTGGTGTGTGTTGGTGGGATAATTACAAAATAAACACAGCAAAAATATTTTTGTTGGACTCAGTTTTGCCTCTGCAGATTGGGTCTTTTGATTCTCACTGTGGTGTTGTAAATCATTTTCTCTAGTAAAGGTGAACAATAAAATAGGAGCTGTGACACATATTGGTAATCTTGCATGCTCAAATCCCATCTGGGTTTGTTTGATGTACATTGGTCTTCATGTTCATCCTTTCCTCTTGTTTTCATCAGTGTGTGGTGTTACCTATTATGCATTTCTTTATTCCCCCCATGGGACACGTCTGCATGTCAGCATTACATTGTATATGCAAAGCTGTGTAGGTTTGGCTTTCTTTGGTTTTTTATGGTTTTATGGTTTAACACTGTGGGTTTATATATGTTTTTATGGCACTTAGAGAGCTGTAGAAACGTCAGGAGTTGGAAGAGGCCTCTAGGGGTCGTCAAGTCCAAGGCATCTGCTGAAAGCCTTGAGCTTTGGAGTTAAATCAAGTTGTACAGGACCTTGTCTGGTCAGATTTGAAAGTATTTAAAGGTGGCAATTTCACAGTGTCTCTGGGCAATGTGTGCCAGTGCTTACCAGCTGTAATGGTGAAGATTTGCTTCCTACTCTGCAGTGACAATTTCCCATGTCAAAAATTGTGATCTTTCCCTCTTGTTTCACTGAGCACCTGTAGGAAATCCAGGCTCTATAATCCCACTTTAGGTGCTGGAAAACTGCAGTTGCTCCTGCAGCCATGGTCTTCTCACTCCTGACCCTCTGAACTCTCTCAGGTTTGTTGGTACCACTCTTGTACTGACAATCCCAAAACTCTACACAGATGTATGGATGTGGATGATGAGTGCTCAGCTGCCAGGAAGAAGAATTTCTGTCAACCTGCTGGCAGCTCCCTTGCTTAAACCACTCAGTATCCTGTTGGCCTTATCACTGCAAGGTTGCCCTGCTTCACCATGTTCAGCTTGCTGTTTACTGGGACCTCAAGGTCTCTTTCTTCAGAGCTGCTCCCTGGCCAGGTGATGCTTCCTCCTGTGCTGGTTAGTCCATGTCAGGTGCTGGGCTTGCATTTGCTTTTTTTGAATTCGGTGAGGTTCTCACTGGCACCTTTCTCCAGCCAGTGAAGGTCTCTGTGAGTGGTAGCCCTGCCCTTCAGTGTATCGGTCATGGCCATCACATTGGCCAGTTTCTGTTGCACTGTCAGTGGGTAGCCCATCCAGCCCCATGGATTTCTGTATGTGCAGCTTTCTGCATCCCTGACTCATTCTTCTAGTGTAATTAGTAATTTTCTCCTCAGAACTTTGGTAGATACAGACACATGGCAGGCCTAACAGAAAATCATGTGAGTGATGACCTTGTGACTGAAGGCAGAGGCTTTTCCAGTTGGCAGGTTTTTCCAGTTACAGAAGACAGGAAGTTTTCTAGTCTGTCCTGAATAATTCCTGAGTTGTTTAAGAAAGGTTCTATCTATCTTTCCTTCTTGATTAAATGGGTTGTGGGAGATGCCCACAACAATATCCCTTTTGTTAGCTTCTCCTCACCCATGAGCTCTTGAGTTTCTCACCCTCTGCTCCCTCACAAACATGCACAAATCCGTCCCACTCAGTAGCTTAGAGCACAAACCTCATCACCATCTTCCATCCTTCCATAAAGAACCTGTATACAGCCATGAAAGGAAAGCTCTGGACCAAACTGCCTCATCATATCTCTAATTCATCTGGTTTTACATCCTGAGAATGCTGAGGTCTT
Organism: Calcarius lapponicus; assembly: GCA_039654755.1. Lineage (NCBI taxonomy): Eukaryota > Metazoa > Chordata > Aves > Passeriformes > Fringillidae > Calcarius > Calcarius lapponicus. Next base: position 38,344,046 of record CM077462.1, on the reverse strand, counting down.
CCAGGAGTGATTTTCAGGTTCAGCAGCCTGAGCTTTGGCACTGGCCATCCCACCTGCCCAACAGAATGGAGCTGCCCAGGTGTTGGGAAGAGAGTCCCACCTCACAAAGGGCTTAGGGAGCAGTTTCAAACAGTGCATGTGTTAACTACTGCAGAAATCAGATTATTGTTTTTCCTGTCAAGGTGAGAGGTCTTAAGCCACTAACTCATTCTTAATAGGAGAACCATTCCATGATTTTGTTCTCTCTGTTACCTTTCTGTGCTGTGTGCTCTTTGAACTACAGGGTCCATAAACATGTATAGTTTTTGGAGATTTAGATGCACTGTACAAGTGTACAGAATAGCTTGAAGGTGTTTTCCATTTCATTCTCTGTTTCTATCCTAGTAATGGAACTTGGTCCTTTGGCTGCAGCTGAGGACTGAGCTACCCTTTTCATAGATATTTACATAGCTCTAAAGTCCAATTCCCAAGCAGAAAAAGTCAGTTGAGACCCTACTAACATGTATGTAAAATTAGATATTTTTAAAATGTAATTAATTTTACAACAAGCTACATTGAATTTCACTGCCTTTTTATTGCCCAATTGCTGTCTATTGTGAAGTTTTTCTGTAGCTTCCCCAGTTGTTCATTATCTTTACTTGGGTGTTTAATAACCTCAACAAACTCCCATCTCACAAAGCCCCCCCTTTTCCAGGTTTAAGTCATGCTGAGCAATGTAATCTTGAGTACAAATCCCTGCATGACTCCACTGCCAACCTCCTTCCACTGTCAGAGCTGGCTATTTATTTCTGCCTTCTGTTTCCTGCCTTTTAATCAGCCCTGTATTCACATAACCTTACCTTTTAAACCATCACAGCAGGATTTCTTGTGAAGGCTTTGATGAAGGGCTTTGGAAAACTGTTCTTAGCTCTACACCTCTTTGTTGATGCCTTCTGAAGCCCCAAATAGATTTAAGAGGTGTAATTTCCTTTTATAAAACCATGTTGACTCTTCCCAAAAAAAAATCCTCAAACTTATCTCTGTTTGGATGGTGACTTGTCTCTGTTCTGAGACCAGGTGTCATCTGAGTACAGAGCCATCCTCCCCGTGGCATTCTATCCCAGCTTCCAGGATTCAGCATAGTGCAAATTGCTAAATTTACATGGAGTCCAGACTTCCTGAGCCAAAAACTGCTCAGATCACTGTGTGACCAACTGCTACATTGTGCTACCAATGGATTTATCCTCCCTCAATTTGTCAGATTTCTTGCTGAATCTCTCTTAATTCCTCAGGTTTCCACAGCAGCTCAGGGCAATGAGCAGCACTGAATTCATTCCCTGCATGAGAAGAGAGACACGTTTATTTGCAGCCTTCACCCAGACAGTTTCACTGAGCACTTTCTGTTCCACAAGTCAGTGCAGGCTCCTGGAACATGTTGCTTCAGTAGCTGGGAAGGATTGTGTGTCTCCCTGAGCTCAGGAACCCACGAGTTGGGAGATAGCTGTGGAGGAATCTGACTGCTTGCTTTGGAAAGCCTTGCAGCCTCCAAGGCATAAATCTTGTGGAGGAATATGTCTTCAGTGGTAAAGGGAAGTGGGACAGGGAGCAGGTTCAGACATTGGATTGTTTGATTTCTTGTTGTCTCTGTTTTGGACCACTTCAAGCAGCTTTACCAAAAACCCTTCCTGGTTGTGCTCTTCACCCCTAGGACTGTTCCCATTATGGAAGAGGTCAAGCTTTGGCCTCTGTGTCTCCAACACTCTCCCACCAGGCTTTTTGCATCTTCCTGTCATCCCAGGTTCCCTTGGACATCCCACAGCATGAAACTCAGCCTCTCAGGGTCATGCTGTCAAAAACACCTCTCAGTGGGCTGCAGTGCAGTCCTCACTTGAGTTCAGACAACAGCCCCCGTGCTCAGTGGGCTGGCTGTGTCCCAGAGCTGAACAGATCCTGGGGCAGTCCCGGAGGGAAGCCAGGCCAGCCAGGTGTGTCTGGTGACCTGTGGGGCGCCTCTGAAGCCTGTGGACTCAACTCAAACAGTGCTGGGCTGGCCTTGGAGCTCAAGAACAGTACTCAAACCGCTGCTATTATTTTATTTTTTTAGCAATTTGCGGATAAGCAGTATTGATTCAATTTGGCCGCAGAAAGGCAGTTTTAGAGGGCTTCTCAGCTGTGCAGGTGCCTCCTGCCCCTGCTGCGGCTCAGCCTCCTGCATTAAGGCATGGCAGCCGTTTTAATCAGATGTCCTTTTCAATCCCTTTCCTCCTGAATATATGGTGCATAAAATGGAAAAATAGCTTGGGAGGTGGAGGCCATTAATCCAATCTGCCCGTCATAAATGAAAGCTGCCGAGTTAGCGATGCATAATGGAACAGCGATGGAAATGGGTATCGCCGAAGCTGACCGGCAGGAGAGTGCCGCCGCTCCCAGCTGCGGGACCGGGAGTGCCCGTGCCGTGTGACGGGATGGCAGCGGCGCAGGGAAGCACCGGCCCGCACAGGCGCCTGGTGCCATCTCGTGGTCCTGGCACGGAGCTGCCATGCCGGGCCGTGCCGTGCCGCCCGACGCATGAGGGGCACCGGGACCCTCCGGCTCGGCTCGGTCACGGCTGTACCGCAGCCTCCGTGCCCCGGGGCTCGGGCCCTCCGTGCCACAGGGCTCGGTCCCTGCTGTCCCCATCTCCGTGCCCCGGGGCTCGGTGCCCCGCTGTCCCGCAGCCTCCGTGCCCCGTCGTTCAGCCCGAGCCGCTGGCAGTGCCCTGCTGCGCTCCCCGCCCGCTGCTCTGCCTCTCTGCCCTCCCTCCCTCCGTCCCTTCCAGCGCCGAGCTGAGCAGGAGAGCCGCCCAGTGACCCGAAGGGCTCTGCCGTGTGCCAAGGGCGAGGAAGCGGCCGCAGCGCACGGGGCTGCTCTTGGGATGGAGCCGAGCATCCGCTGGGAAGGAGCCCCTGAGCACGGCACGGTAAGCCGGCTGCCTGTCACGAATTCCTCTGTTTACTTTGATGAAAATTTCAGCCCTCCTGGTACGGAGATAATCTGCTAAGTATGACCCAAGTCCTGCCGAGACAATGCTTCTTGTGAGGTTAGCAGTGCTACTGGAGAGCTCCTGCTCCTTAGGTGTAATGAACCTGGGGACAGGGCTGCCCGGGACACATACTCCTTAAGAATGCAACACATAATACCAATTTTATAATTCCTCTTGCTCCCATGAATTAACAGCCATTTTTTTGCAGCTCACATGTACTGTTGCATGGACATGTTTTTTTTTTAAACTGGGCTGTGATTAGGAGCAAGAGAGTTTTTTTCACATGGTTTACCATTACATGGTTATGAGTCCCACTTTTTCCTACTTTTGGGGTTTTTTTTTTGTCACAAGAAAGCAAAGCTATAACTAATTACTCTGTTCCCCTGCTTATGGAATTTGACTAGATGCCAGTGTTCCCCTGTTGTGCCATGTAAAGCCACAAAAATGCAGCCTCTGCCCTTCAAGTCCTTCTCCCTGCCACTTTGCTGCCTTGCTCTCTTTCAAGAGCTGTGTCCTGTGGTTTTCCCACAGGATGGGTGAGGATGCCAGTTGCCACCCTGCCGCGTGTGTAAAGACTCTGCAGAAGTTTTGAAGCAAGGACTTCTGCAGCAGATGCAACCACTGCCAGGTCTGCTGCTGCCAGACAGCTGGCCAGGAGGGCAGGATGGTGCTGGGACAAGCCACAGGGCAGGAGAGGAGCAGAAAGATGGGAACCATCTGTGACCCTCCTCCCATTTTCTGGCCCCAGATGGTGAATTAGCTTCAGGCATGGGGCTGTGCAATATCCCACTCTTTGGGGATGAGATAGGGAATGTGGAGGGAAGCCATCAGCCCTGGGGGACAAGGATGCTGAAGGTGTCAGGTTGCCAGGACTGCCCAAGGGCACAGTGTTTTCCAGGTTTCCAGGATAATCTTTGCTCCAAGTTGGTTTGCTTTTCCAACCACTTTCTTTGCAGATGGGTTCTTGTGGATTCACGCTGCCAGTCCCCACAGATGTCCGTCCTTCCTTCCTTCCTTCCTTCCTTCCTTCCTTCCTTCCTTCCTTCCTTCCTGCCAGGTCACCAGAACATTTTCTGATGATGCCATTTTTGGTGGATGGCCCAAAGAAAAATTGGCTGCTCTCTGGAGTGACAGCTAGATTGCAGCCTGACATGAATGAAGAGCATAGCAAGATGGAACAGATTTTTGCTCCAAGCCTTCTCTGCTGATGTGTTAACTTTGGCAGCATCATTTGGAGAAAAAAAGTGAATTAATCTCATTGGAGTTGTGTACAAAAGAGACTGGGAGAAGGAACAGGGGGAAAAAAAGGATGTGTGAATCTATGTTGATTATTTTGAAGCCATAAACAAGTGGCATCAGAAAAGATTTTGACAACCATATGGACTTTCAGAAGTGTGAAATCTTCTGAAAATGATGTGTAATCATGTAAGGGCTGGCATAAAAAAAAAAAAGAAAAGAAGACAAGATATGGATTGATGAGACATACAGACAGCAGACTGCAATCTGTGATACAAGAGCTAAGATTCTAGATACATGGAGAAAAAATTACCTAGAAAAAAAAATTAAATCAAATTAAATTAAATTACTTAAGAGAATGCTCCCAAAGGTAATAGAAATAACAGTCAATCCTATTTCTTATTGCTGGTTTTCAGAACTAGACTCTAGGGAACAGCAGTCTTAGGGACTGAGCAACAGCTTTCCACTGAAATAATAATTGTTTTTCTGAGAAGCTTCATTGGAGATGCCACATGCAATCTGGATTTTACATGGAGCAGAAACACAGGTAGGAGAGTGCAGGTCCTGCTGAAGGGCATCAGCTGCGCTGGCTGAGGTCAGGAACTGCCGTGGCAGTGCAAGGTGTCTTCCCTGATGTTCTCCAAGGAGACACTTTTATCCCAGAGCTTGGGAAGTGCTGCCTTAGAGGCAAGCAGGATGACAAGAAAGGAGAGTTGTAGCTTTGGTGTAGCACATTTCCACACAAGCTGTGTGTGCCTGTGGCTGGGACGCGCCCGTGGGCCGCATGAGGGTGCGTGATGTGACACAGCCGGAGGAGCGGAGTGCTGCTCTGCTCCCCGGGGAAGCAGGGCTATAGGCAGGGGCAACCCATCAGATCTGGGCAAGGCCACCACACTGCCTGAGGTCTTACCTGCTAGGAGAAGAGAAATTTGAGAGGTCTGGGCTCTCTCTGAGGACCAAGTTTAAATGCTGACACTCTGAGCCTTTTTACAACCTGACTGTTTGATGCCTTTCCCCTTTAAGTTATCACAGTGCGCGATAATGTGAGACACAAATCGCAGCAAAATACTTTTCAGGTTAGATTTATAAATGGCTCTGATTTGCTTCTGATTTCAGCTTCCCCTGTGACAGCATTCCAGGTCCTGATTCTGGTTTGTATTTCTTTTCTTGTTTTCTCACGAGAGAATGGGAAAAGCAGATGAAAGGTGAAAAACTGAAAATGGAAAACAAATCAGCTATGCCACCTTAAAGAAGCAGGAAGAAAAGTAGGCTGAACTCTCAGATGAGAAATGATTTTTCATGGGAAAACAGATCAGGGAAAGAGCTGGCTTTTATGTATCAGTAGGGGTGTATGATGGGATGAAATAGATGATGCATATGAAATGAATCTGTTTGCATAGTTTGAACATTGAAAAAGTGCAGCACCTGTGCACTGTATATAATATATATTATCCCATAGTCTGATTCTTTGACTCCTCTTCCCATTCTGCAATATTTCCATTAGACCTCAATCCTTAAGAAGCCAGTACACACCCAAAAATGTTCACACACATCTTAAATTTTTCGATATATGTCTTCTAAGTATACCCTTCCTTTCCTTCCCTTTGCCTTACACCCTACAGCCCTTTGTTGTTTGGTGGCATTAGCAAAGTCACCAGTAAATTTAGTGTCTCAGAGTCTCTTTCCACCACTGAAGGTGGTACTTGGAGTTAGTCCTAAGAGGTTCCAGCAAGAAAGTGTCACTGAAGAGGATGTGGTGAACTGTATAGTGAAACTTTTTTTTGCTGTTTGAAAAGAAAACTCAGAATACTTTAAGATTCCATGACCTGTATTTTCAGACTCTGGAGTGACAGGCCAGAAGAAAAGCATATCAAGACCCCCTCCTTATTTCTTTATTTAATGAGGTATGGGGTTTAACTGAGGAATTTAAATGATTGACTGGGAAGTATTTGAAATTCTTGAGGGTCATAAAGATCAAGGCAAATGGATCAATCAAAAATAATTACTTTTGACACTGTGACAATGACTAGCGCTTTCTTTTTTCCCTCAAACAATCTATGAATATTTTTTCTCCTCTTAGAATGCTGAAGTAAAGAGTCTTATTTTCCAAGGAACTGCAACATTAAATGTCCCCATATTTGACAAAAGGACTTACAGAAGGCTGTAGCTGTTCTTTTTCTAAAAGAAAGGAAACATTGAAAAATAAAAATTTCTTAATTCAGGATTCATCTATTCATTCATTCATCAGCTGGTCCTTTGGCACTTTTTCCTAATTAATAGAGTTGTTATGAGACCGAGCAGCAACAAATAGACATTAAGCATGGGGGGGATGTTTTACATTTAATTACAACAGCCATGCAGAGATCACATGTGCTGTGCCACATCTCAAGCAGAATCAGCGCATTGTTGTGCCCTTGAAGAAGCAACCTTCACCAGACCAATTAGGTTTCTAACACTTTTTCTGTCAGATGAAACAAGATAATTTAACAGTTTAATTTTGTTTTGTTCCAGAAAACAGATTTACTGATTCCAAACATACAACCTCGGGGGCTGGGACTACAACAGTGCTGAGGGTCCCAGCGTGAAAGGCATCTCTGGACAAAAGTGCACAGGGAACAGCTCTAGATGAAAGATCTGCAGCCGTCCTGTAGTGAATGGCACATGCCTCCTGTGTGGCTTCACACAAGACCCTCAACCACGCAGTGTTCCAGTCTTCCCAAGGAAAATTTGAGAATAACCTTGTGTCACCAAGCATAGCTCTAATATAGTCCCGCTTACTACAAACATAAACAAAATAATCTTATTTTATTAGATGCCTATTCCAGCAGACTTCTGTTTAAAGGAGGAGAAGGCAGTGCTTGTTTTCTGTAGGAGCTGGCTCTGCATTACAACCCTGAGAGCTCAGCTTGGAGTCAGCTCTCTTTTCCTGCCTGTTTCCAGCTGTGTCAGAAAGAGCTAATGGCTGGATACCAGGCAGATTGCACACTGATACAAGAGAGGTCAGCTTCCCAAAATTACTGCCTCTCTGGGGATTTTAAGTCTCTTGATCTCCAAGAACTATCATGCCTCAGAGAGGAGCGCTTCAGAGTTGAGGGGAAAAAGAGAAGAATGAGCTTGGAAAGCAAACAAACTGCCCTGGAAACCAACACTTGTGCAAGTGAGTACATGCTTGCCTACTCCCATGGCCTGAGCTGGCCTTTGGCTCTACTCTTTGGAGCAGTCTGAAAAAAGGTAAACCCTAAGCAGTGAATCCCACTATGCTCAGAGGACTGCAGGTGCACTGATCACCACTTTAACTAAAGAAATTCCATGTAGCTCCTTTGTGAATTTGCCTTGTGTTAGCTAAGTCAGGATCAGCAAGTTAATTTTGCAGGATCCCATTCCTGGGACATTCTCCTCCTCTGACTTTTGATCTGCTATTTCCTTGTTCTTGACATCTGTATGAGCATTTGCAACAATACAGAATAAAAAATTCAATTTTAAAGTTGTTTCCCTGAGCTGTAAGGGTGATCCTCTCAGCCTGCCCTGATCTAATGCATAAGGCCTGGGTGACCATCACAAATAAGACAACATTTCAAAAGCCGTGGTCTCACAGAGCTGAGGGTCTGTGAAGAGCCTGCAGACAGCAAGTCCTATTCTGTCTTGCCCAAAAACAGTTTTATTTTAGTATCTTGGATCCCTATTCAAGTGCTGGGCTGGCCATGCCACTGTTAGGGAGATCAAGAGCCAGAGCTGTGAGCACCCAGCATTTACACTGGGTAGGAATCCTTTTGGCTCTGCAGCAAGGTTTCCCTGCCACCTCATGTTGCCAGTTTTCTCTGTTTCCTTAGCAGAGGATGGATCAATCCCAGCAGAGTGGAGCACCATCACCTCCCGACACCAGCAACTCAGAGGGAGCAACTCTTCCCATGGGACTGTAACCCCACTTTTTAATGGCAGGCACGTCTAATATACCCCTTCTAGGAGTGTGTGTGGAGACTCCTCCCTTGGCTGGGGACTCCCCCAAGGCTGAGCAGAACAGATTTGCCCACAGTTGTTGGTATGGGTGAGTAACATCAATCTCTATTTAATTGTTTTGCTAGCTTCAATATTGCTTCAATAAATAGTGCACTGCACTAGTAGCTATAACTATCTGTACTGTGTAATAAATCATTCTGATTAAGGTCTTTTAGTCTAATAATTACAATTATCACCATAATAAAATAAATATTTTATTCACATAAATATATTTGGTTTTCCTTTCTTAATCCTGCAGTCCAAATTCACACAAAGATTCAATTATGCCTATATAATCCTTTAAACATAAAGTCTGGTTCAAAGACTGGATCCATTTGCACCTAGATTCCTCTCTGAAGAGGAGTTTAGAAAGCAAGGGAGTTCTTTATGAACCTCATGACTCAATGAGAGCACTTCTCTAACAAACTTTGGAGCTTCGGGTCTGCTTGCGACGCCTGCATCAGGAGAGGGCGGAGGCAGGGATCTGGTCTGGCAGGGTGCCACACCAACAAATGCCATCTCAGAAAGAAATCTTGACAGAAAGGCATTAAGAAGAGGCCTTCCCAGGAGTGCTTTCCCCTTTGCTCGCAGCTGCAGCGTTGCACAGCAGCCTGCCCGCTGCATTGGAGCTGTATCTGCCTGTGGCTCTCCCAGGACACGGAGCACAGACCTCCCTCCGTGGAGCACATACACCGGCAGATAATCCAGATCAGTTTACCTCTGTGTACCTGGCAGCACGCTACTGTGCACTGACCAAATATCAGAAGAGTTTGTGGTTAATTAGGATCAGATTAATCCCTGCTGACTGCCTGTCTCTGTGTAAAAAGGGCACTAGAGGTTAGAAAGTATTAAGTACCTTAAATGTCTACTTGCATAATGTAAAAACTTACTGAAGATCCAGACTTTGTGTTTGAAAGTGTTGATGTGAAATAATTTACCCCTAGAGGCATTTAAATGGGCTTCTTATCCTATCAAAGCAAAAGAATCCATTAAAAATGTTCCAGGATAAAATGTAATAAATACTTGACCATGGAAAATAATAAACCTGCAGAACAGCGGAGACAAGACATCTACAAAAAAGCGCCTTAGAGATTCTGAACCTTATTTCCAACTTCAAAGAATTTAGCTCAGCATATAAAGCATCCTTTTTATGGCTGCAATAAAGCTTTTCTATTATACAATTGTACATAGTTTTCAATTTTATTAGTTCCTATTTATCATAAGAATACAGCAGGTAATAATTAGAGTTTCAGATATACCCCCATTCTGTGGTGCTCCCCAAGGACCCCAGAGGGCTTCACAGGAAAGACACATTTCCATGTTCTTATATGCTCAAATTACTTAACACATTTGTGATACTAAAATGTGGATTATATTTGGTTGAGATGCTTTGCTATGCCTAAGCATGTATGTGATTATAGGACCTGTCAAAATATGGAGAACTTTTGTGTTTTTCTCTTTAAACGAGGAAATATCCTGAAGTTGATTTAAAAACTGAGCTGATAGAAAGATTTTTAGAGGCAAGACAGACTAATAAAGGATCTGTGGGTCTGTGAGAAGTGTCAACTTTACACACATCTTCACATATCCTGATAGGTCATTGGGCCTTTTTTGTTTCTTTTTTTGTTACTGGCACCTTTGTATAAGTATTGGGAACACTTATATAATAACGGATATTAGCTTAATTTGAGGTCATCTGTTCTTGTGACTTACTCCCCATTTACAGTCATAAGCTTCTCATTGTGACATCACCTTGGCGGCCTCAGCAGTACCTGTGATGTCACCAAAAGGGATTATAACCTGAAGCTGTGAGAGCAGATCAGCTTCCCAAGAATAAAGGTTTTTCCAAAGAATAAAGGTTTTTTGTTTTGCCCTGCTAGCAGAGAGACATGGGAACACCCCCACCCTTTCTCCCCTGCCTGTCATGGTGGGGCAGGACCATTTCACCACGCAGGGATTGCAAGAGTGGGGCTGCCTGGGTCGGAGGGTTTGCTCAGCTCGGGTGAACTTGTGTGCAGTGAAGTGCATGCAGGAGGAAATATGTGCTGCAGGTGCAAACACACACAACTGCACTTCTCTGCCCAGTTTGGGGGCACATCACAAGCTGGGGTGGCCTATGCAAAGCCATGTTCTTCCACGTTATTCACTCCATAATTCCCATTTTATCTCAACCATCTTGCATACTCAACCATACCACTCTTTCTGAAAACCACACTTCTCATAAGAAGTCATCCCTGCAACTTCATAAACATCTTTATGTTTTCATCTTCTGTTTGGTTCCCTGTCATTTCAGTCAGATCAGCTGCAGAAACTTCAGCAGGCAATGTATTCACATGAGGACCTCTTCCTATGTCATGTATTTGGCATCCTTTACTTGGCACTGTAAGAGCCTGTGATAGACAGTTAGACAAGAATTTGGGGGTGTAAATTTTTAACTTACTTTGTATTCCATATCAACAGCAAATGCATTAAATTTGCTGGTTCATGGGAGGAAATATGTCTGGGAGGAAAATATGCTGCCACAGTGCTGCTCCCCACTCCTGCTTTGGCTCACTGGCATGTCTTGTCTGAGTGTGAATCTCCACCAGGCCCCATGCAGGGTACTGACTCTGTCTCAGGAGAATTTTAAGTCTGCAGATACCAAAAGGGTGATATCTGGGGGCAGAGGTGGCATCTCACAGACTGGCAAGTCAACTCTGAACACGCTGATGCAGCACCTCTGAGCCACTGCAGTCAGCTAAGCAGCGGATCTGTGACAGCAGCCCCCACAGGTCAGATGTGCACAGAGCCAGGCTCTTATCACACATTCAGAGTCCACAGGGAGAGACTTTACTGCTAAGATCTTCATATAACACTGCAGAAAATACAGTGAGATTATCTCTTTGGACCTCATGCATCATTTTCCTGCTGTTCCTTAAGCTGTCTTCCCTATGACACGTGTGCAGGACAACTATTGCATTGCAACAAGGATGTGCAAATTCTTTAGTCTTCCCTCAATCAGATTTTCTTCCTTTTTTCTTTCTATTTTCCTTTTTCTCTTAATTCAAATAAATTTCATCAACCTGAAAAAAGAAGTGGTCATATTCTTGTAGTTTCTCAGCCCTCTTGAATTTTTTCTGTTAAAAAATACATAATGAGAACAGTCACTGTCAGTGAGAAAACTGCTTGATTTGGGCTCTTATTCAGCCTACACTTCTGTGTCAGAAGTGACAGAAACAGCTGTCATTTAATCAGTGTTATGGCATTAACCTCATCCAGTGGAAGTGGAGTTCCTGTTTGCTTTGCTTTGTTTCACACCAGAGAAAGGCACTGTTCTTCTCATGGCAGAAGGCATCACACAACACGTCAGAAACACCTACCCTGAAAACTTGAACTTAACCCCAGCACCAATTTCTCACACCACTTATTAACTTACTGCCTGGCACAGTTTTTGGTTGCTGTCACTAGCTGTCTTCAAAACTGCCCCCAGGAAAATTCCAGGTCTCGTTTATTCCCAGACTGAGCTCAAAAGCTCCCGTGGCATAGCCTGGCCCAAGCCTGGATCCCACACAGTCCTCTGTCACCAACCTGTCCTCCAAGTGTGCCCTTGGGGCATCTCTCAGGGCTGGAAACTCTGATTCCCAGGGTGATGCTGTGAAACCACTACTCTGTTATTCCACTTGGAGTACTAGAGATAGAGGAAAATGAACCCACCAAAATGTTACATTTATGGTTTAGATCCACGGGTTGAAGAGGACTGGGAACCAACTGCTGCACAGCTTGGTCATAGCCAGCCTGTGCCACTGCTCCTCTGCTACCCAGCCAGCAGCCAAGGGCAGGGAGACTACCTCCTCCTGTGGAGCTGCCAAGAAGCCTTCATTGATGCTAACAGCACTCCTTTCCACATGGAGCAGGCCAGGAGGGAAGTGATCTGGGGGCTCCAGCAGAATGGAGTTCCACTGTGGGACTCTACACTATATGACCTCCCCAGATGGTCCAGACTGGCACCAAGTTCATCTGCTCAAACCAAGACACGTCGCTGAGCAGATGGATTTCTCCTTTGGAAGCAACCCTCTGAAGTGGTCACCCTTTGAAGAGCCAGATTTTGTCCTCACACCCCAATGGGAGACAGAGGCAGTGTTGGTTTTTACATGGCATGAGGACAGCAGTAAACAAATTCACTTGCATTTGCTCATCTGGGTGTTTTGTGGCTCCACAGCCATCTGCCTCCCCACAGAATAAGCTCTGCATGAAATGATGATGCCAGTTTTTCTTATCCCGAGATTCAGCAGAACCGCCTTCCTGACTGAGCAAATGTGCCGGCATCTTGCAGTGCAGGCTTGCTCCTGGAGGAGAGATGTAAGCAGGAAGGAAGCTGGTTTGGATACAATTTAATTTTCCTAGGGTTATTCTATGTGTTAAGGAGAGCTAGCACACAAAAGTCAGATGCAAATAGAAGGTAAAATTCTGTTCTCATTTGTGAAGGGGTAAATGCACAGTAGCCCTGCTGATAACGGGGTTGTGCTAGAGTGGAAGGCTGCAGGAGACTGACCTGACACAGAAAAGCTAACAGGAGAGTTCTGAAGAGGAAAACATGCTTCTTACTGGTTCTCTCATATTTTTCTCTTCCAGCCTTTCCCTGGGCCAAATTCTGCTCCAGATCACTGTGTAAAGTGCATGCAACAGAAGCACAAACTGGCCAGAACTCAAAGCAGAACAGCTCTCCCTTTCCTCTCAGCTGCCACACCAAACTAGGGCTCAGTTTTCTCAGAACACTGATAAATCAGAGAAAACTCCAGCCTGCTGTGAGAAAAAATTGGTTGTGGGGAAAGGTTTCCAAAGAAATCTTTCTTTGCCCATAGTGCCCATGCAGGCTGTGCCTTTCCCTCTGGCTTCTTATTTCAGTCCTCTGACTTTTGGCTGCTTCCAGGGCTAATAAGTTCCTGATTTTCCTCCCTATTGTCACCACCACCACAACCATGGAGGGTCCACCCTGAGTCTGTTTCCCAGAGTCATGGAGCACCCTGTGTCCCAGAGGAGTCTCCCAGCCCAGTCCCCCAGCAGCTCTTCATTTACTCAAGGACCCAAGCTTGTGTTGACTGTTTGCACTTACACTTCTGTGCCTGGGAGCAGAATCTGGCCCATGAAGACCTTGAAGATGTAATTCTGGAGGACAGCTCTCTCTGTTTCTTTTTCCCCCATATTTCTTTTCCACTTACGCACATTTCTCACACCAGACACTGCAGAGCTGCCTGTGATGGCACCTGTCAGTGCTGAGCAGCAGGGGATGGTCAGCAGTCTGTCCCCTTGCCCACCACCATGGCCACACAGGGGGACCCCGAGGGGCTGCGCAGGAACAGCAGGGGCACACTGCAGGCACAGACATGATCTAATCCATCGTGGAACGCAGCCACCACTTACGGCTTCTTTCCAACGCTTTCCACCAGTTGGGCTCCCTGTGTGGGGAGATGTTCACACGTCAGGAAGCTCTTTGCTGTCTTCCCTCTCAAAGAGTGCTGGTTTGCTCTGCTTAGTGGGGGAACAGAGAGGTTGGGCTCCCTGTGAAGCTCTCACAGCTGCTCCTGTGGAAGCTCAGAGGAGCTCCACAGAGACACAGTGCTCCAGAATGCTACCCACACACTCCTTGTGCTGTGTTTTCTCCAGACATCCTCGTTCTGTGTCTTTCCTCACTTCCCTCACAGTCAGTCAAAGTTATCGCAATGTGAAGAAGCACTTCTCAAAATACAGATGCTACCTTTGCCCTTCCTGACTTTGAAGTGTTATCTTGGAGACCAGTCAACTGCACACCTTTTAAAATGCATTTTCAGCATCTTAAAAACAAAAATATTGCCAGAAAGTTTATCAGTACTTTCTCAGTACCTTGTGGTGCAAAACCAGATTAAGACTCAAAGAAGGCTGTGATGTGTAAACTAGGACACAGGTAGGTATGAAGGCTCTAAACAAATGTCCTTAAAGGAGACAGAAACTCCCTTTCTCCACAGCAGCCCAACTCTAACACTTCTGTAGGGCCAAGGCCTCTCTATTTCTGACACTGAATTTCTGTAATTGCCTATTTAATTTGCAGCCCCCCCTGAACTACTCTCACTTGCACAGCTCAGTTTCTGGCTGCCTGGGCTCACTTGGAAACCTCAATTTTCAGACTCATCCTGATGTGGCACTGGCTTCTCCTTGGACATCCAGTTCTCAATTTTGGATCCCAGTCTGGCACAGAGAAACTTTGAACTTAGGCTGCTAAACTGAACAGGCATGAGAACTTTGGTTCTGACCTTGATTATGATAAATGTTCATAACATTCCCCCAGGCTTCTGCACTTATTTTTTAGCCACAGCTAATTTCACAGACTTACTTCTTTCTTATTCCACTGCCTCCTAACTTCCTCATCATTCACCAGTGGACTTCTTTTGTATTTGTTATATGTAAAGCCCATTTCTTATTCCCCATGATTGCTTTGAACAATGTTGATCCAGTTTTCGTTTTCCTAAGTCCTTTCTGCTTGTCTGTAAACACTGTTCTTGCTGCAAAGATTCCTCCACAGCCTTCCTTTCCTAAAACAGTTGCAGAGAGGGAAGATTTGAAACAAACACTCCCATTTTTATGTCTCCTTTGTGATGAGACAAGACCCAGAACACTTTTTTCCCTTTCCCACTGAAGCTATGCTGTCTTACACAACATTTTTACCTGGTCTACTTTTCAGTTATGTCTTCCATAAATACATACCCCAAATCTGAATAGCAACATTTTTGCAAAGTGGGAATTGAATGTTATTTTTAGGCAGTAACACCTAAAACCTTCAGGGGTTCCCCAGCTTTTGTTTAAATCTTAATAAATCCACAGAAGAGTATCAAGAAGGGCAAAGAAATGTCTTTTCAGGTCCAGAGCCTCTGGGAACACCACATCAAATCCAGTGTACAGTCCTCACCAGTGACCAGAACTAATTTATCTATTGACAGCTCTGAGCCCTTTGAGAAATCCCTTGGTGGCCTCTGTTTCATTCCCTCTGAATACATCTCCACTCCAGTGGAAACTGTTAATGATAACTTCAGCAGAGAGGTCCTCCTTCAGCCAAACCCCTAAGCCCAAATGTAATTTTCAGCCTGTAGATACTGCCATTGAAATCTGTGGCAAAATTACATTTCTGCCTGTTTTATTAGACTGTGACTGACCAAGGTCTTGCGCTTCTCCAGTCCTTGCAGGAATGTGCTCCAAATCCCAGGGTCCTGAAACAGACCCCAGGGTCTGCATCTATTCTGGCATATTCTCCAAACAGCAGAGAGAGAGGAGCAGCACAAGAACAGAATAAGAGAGGCCCACTGCTTCATTCTCACTTGGGCTCTAATTCCATTGTGTGGCTGCTCCTTCCCTGCTAAGAGTGAAGCAGTAGCACCTGAATTATTGCTTGATTGTAATGTCCTTTTCCCCAATGTCTTCTTTCCCACTTGCAAAAAAAAAAAAAAAAAAAAAAAGTATATTTGTGAAATAGCCAAGTGTACATCACCAAACTCTGGGAAGATCAATAAGCTGCAGTTTTATGTTAATTTTTGAGCCAAATCTTGCTTGTCTTAGGTGGCATTGTGAAGCTGTGAGGCTGAACCTGTGAATATGATAAGCAGGATTTGATCCCATCACACGAAGGAAGACACGAACAACTGCAACTGCTTTTAAAGCAGTCACAACCACAGCTTTTCTGCTTCTGGTCCATTCAAAGTGGCCCCTTCCTCATTTTCTCTCCTTCAAGTGCAGCACTTTGTTGTTTGTTTCCTTCTAGAAACTAAAGAGTGAAAGAAAATCTTGCTATTTCGGATGGCATTAATTAAAAAAAAAAGGGAAATAAAGACATTTTAATTGCACGGGATTCCTGAATAAGGTTTCAAAGTGGGGGTAAAAAAATTAGCTGTGTGCCTGGTACACAGAGAGCCCTTTCTCTTCCCCTTTGTGGCAGAGGAATCAATGGAATTCATATAAAAGAAGGAGGGGGGTGGGAAGAGAGATAGGAGATGCCTTGCTCGGTACCAGCAGGTCACAAGCCTCATGAGGCTCGAGCAGGGCTTGCAAGGAAGTTGCTGACTCTATGTCCATGTGTACCTTTTTGTTCCTTGCCTTGGATTTGCTGGTCAGTGGCATGCTGCTTTGCCTGGCTCTCCATAGAGCTTGTAGCCTACAGGAATTTGGACAGAGTGGTACAGACATCGCCGACAGAGACTCTGATCACTGACTATCCCTTTAAATGCAGTCTCATGACTTAGTCCTTGCTCCACTACCTATTAAAGAAGGAGACAAGACCTTCATAGGCAGCTTCCATTCAGGCACCCAGAAGGACACAGAAAGGCAAGACAATTTCACAGAGCTAACTGTGAGTAAATACGAAGCATTAGAGGTGCTCTCTAGAGCAAAGGGCATGGAGAAAGATTTGTAGGAAATCCCGACGTGAAAGAAGGTGCAGTAATTTTTAAAATATACTTGTATACAATCTTCCAATGTGGAATTATGTAAGGAAAGCTATTCTCTCATTTTAACATTATTCCTTTAAATATTAATCTGAGTGTCTCTTAATAGGACGCTGACCAGTGCTTGATTTCCCATAAAAATCTGATGTGGTGATTTTGTGCTGCAAGCACTGGAGCCTTTTGCAAATGCCACCTTTTCTTTCGCTGGCATAAATTTCACAGAAGGAATATCTGTGGGGGAAATTTGAAGCCAGCCTTTTGCAAACTTGGATCCAAAGCCCAGCCTGCAGCCTCCAATTAGATTTCTGCACTTTGTGAGGGGTGGCCTTCCTTCTGGGAGTGCTGGGTGTGACCCCCTTTCTGCTGGGGACAGAAAGGAGCTCAGCAGCATGGAGATTGCGCTGAGGTGTCCCATCATGTGTGCAGGTAGCTAATTTTTAACCAAGAGACTGTGTGTCTCCGTGCTCTGTAATGGAATACCACCTTCCATGCTACAGCATTCCAGAAAATTCAGTTCTTGTTAGTCAACAGAGTCATCAGCATGCCATACATATGCATTTTGTTTTCTTTTCTTTTTCTTTTTTTTTTTTTTTTTTAATGACAGTAGCTACTCAGTAGACCTGGACAAGTATTTTAACAGTTATCATTACTATTCCAAGTGACATCTCAACACTGATGGAAAGTTCCTCTGCCAGCTCAGCCTATTGCTTTTCTAAATATATCCATGTCATTAATTGCAGGTATTTGCTGGTGGAGACTGCTCCCAGCTCATCTTCATGTTGCCCATTTTATTCTCTGCATTTATCCTGTCTGCTTGCTGCATAGCCAAAGGGAATTGCATCTCCTATGATGAGCTGAGAGAGCTGAAGACTGAATTTGCCATCAGTCTCTACCGGCAGGTGTCTGAAACAGAGAACAGGACCAATCTGGTAGTCTCTCCAGCAAGTGTGGCTGTTTCTTTGGAGCTGCTGCAGTTTGGAGCTCAAGGAAATACCTTTACAGAGCTGCAAGATGTCCTAGGATACAGCATTCATGGTAATGTACTTTAAAAAAATCCTTATTGTCTTACCTTTTGTAATAAATTCACAGCTTTATGAAGGTGACAGGAATTGCACATATCATATTAAACTTCTGCTTTCTCTCTCACTGCAAGATGTAGTTTTCTCTGTCTTTGAAAGCCAGATATCAGATGGACAAAGGAAACTCAAGGGAGTAGTTGACAAACAGGTTATTGTTCCTTTTTTTTTTTTCTGAATCAGTACTTACTCTCTTATGATACAAAATACAGCTACATCTAGAAAAGCTACTTCCCTGAACAGCAGAATTAGTCCAGGTTTGCCAGAGATCCATTGTGTCCACTGTGTCCTGGTCTCCTTTGTGTGCTCTGCAAAGAACTGCCAAGCAGAGAAGAGTGGTTTTTTCTCTCCTATCCCACTAAAATATTTTATGAAACCTGTAGAAGCAGAATTATATTTGAGACTTTTCTAATGCTATTACAACTGGCCAAAAAGATGAAAAGTTATCAGAAAGAGACTGGCAGACAGAGATACACGTTGACAGATGGATGGTGCAATTGCATCTTTCCCTGAAAGCAGGCTAACATATAAAACTCACTGGGAATTTGGAAGGGATATGGGAAAGACAGATGTCTTTAAATCCAGCATTAAGTCAGCTGAATTTAAGGATGCTGTTTTCATTTTAGCTCTGGATTATCCTACCATCTCATATCACATGTCAAAAACTATTTTACATTATGGGCAGAATGTTTATGAAAAGCAGATGACTGCCTCATCTTCAAAATTTGCAGCTTACATACAATACTTATGTATAGAGATAACACTGCTATTTCTCAGCATAAAATTTACCTTCAGGGGATGAGGACTAAAACCCAATTTAGTGATTTCCTTGTCCTCAGTAACCAGCCTCAGTCACCACCACCATTCTGTGCAGCATTGATATTCAACCCCAGCACAGCAGTAAAAGCTAACTCTGGCTGATCCATACAGATACAGCTGCATGTACTGACACAGGAACAGTGCATCTAAATTATGAGCACCTGATAAAATAAAGTCTTGCCTACAGGACTCTTATTTCTGTAAATTCAATTCCTAAACAACATTAATGCGTACAAGGATTATAGTTTGCTTGACATTTCTGGTCATTAGGGGCTCAGTTGTTATGAAAGGACCTTACAGAATATCATTTCAATGTGAAATTCAAGCACAGATCTTCACAGAAAATTTAAAAGAGAAGTGCAGGGGTTGTTAATGACCTGCTAGTTCTATTATGCTCTTTTCTTCTCATGTGGCACATCATGGCAGGCAGACATTTTATCTCCATTTTAGCTGTCTGTGGCATAAACTACATGAGCTTTGGCTTTCAGCAATATTACTGCATGAATGTGAAAATAAATAGGATGGGATCTATTGTTACTGGTATACAGTGTATTTCCAGTAACAGGGAAGGATACCACTTCCCAAAATGGTCTAAATCAAATAAATAAATTAAATGCTTAGATGAAATTTCCTATAAGATGATTAAACCTAAATTGTGTATGCATGCATATATGAAAAAATTCCTTTCTTCCAGTAGATGTTTGCATTAATGTTTATGTTGGTCTGCCCTAACCAGTTATGAAGGATATGGTTAACACCTTAACAGACTGAAAACGTTGTTGGTCATTCACTGCTCACAGAGAATCTGCTCTTACACACACTTATAAACTTCTCTCAATGTTTGGAAAAATTGTTCACCTTTATTCTAGTACTAACAAAAACAATTTATAATGGGATGCATCTCTAGGTAGCACAGACAAAATTACATACTTTAAAATTATTTCTCCTTGTTGTTTGATTAAAGCAATTTTGAACTGTTGTCCAAGTAAGAATTCAGACTTTGGTTAGCTAAGCACTTTGGTGAAGTCACAAGCTTGGGATACCACTCCTCACATTCATCTCTGCTTCTAATTTACCATCTTTGACTTCTCACATCTTCCAGAGAGCTCACCAAGTGCTCCCTTACTAATGCAAGACACGCAAGAACAATACTTTACACCTCAGACCATGTCAGTTTTCTTAAAAAAGACAAAAGCCTGGTGTTGTGGATTGTATAAATAAAGGAGTCACTTGTAACACATGAAGCAACTTATCAGTTCGGTTTAGCCAGGGCTCATCAGCAATACTGGGCCAGTTTGGGACACAATCCTTCAAGAAATCAAACAACACCTAAGGGCCAAGGGTGACGGAAGGGCTGTCAGAGAAATGCCTTTCCTGGGATAGGTGGATAACGTCAGGAGAAGGAGATAGCAGTGTTGTGGTATTGGCAGCTCAGCCAGTCATGGCCAGAGGCACTAGGCCTCACTGGTGGGAACTCAGAGAGTGACCAAGAAAGAATAACTACCTTATGAACTGTTAAGAACTGTGTCTGCATAGAACTGTGAGCCTGGCATGAGATCAGCCGCTTGACACATCTGCACTGGAGTGATTTCCACAGACACATGAAGAGAGCTTCCCAACACCCAGTGCATCACTGCCCATGGCAGCAGTGCTTGACAGGAATACTCGACAAAGTCAAGGGTGCTCCAGTTGTTATGGGGCTTTAACAGTCAGAGAACAGTGGTGGCAGCACTGGAGCCGAGAGCTGCAGAGCTCTGGGGCAATCCCTGCTGTCCTTAGCCTCAGCACAATTGCAGTTTCTCTCTCTTGCCTGGCAGATCAAAGCGTGCAGGATTTCACGCACACAGCGGATGAAGCAGAGACTGACTCCAGCCAAGGCACAGTGGTCCAGCTGGGATGTTCCCTCCTTGTGGATGCGGGCGTGCAGCTCTCGCCCGACTTTGCCGAGCGTGCCGCGAGCTGGGCCAACAGCAGCCTGCTCCAAACCAACCTCACCGACCCCAACACCACCCACACACAGGAATGGATCACCTCTGACCTTGCAGGTACCATAGGGACATACAGGAATGGTTGCACATGAATGAAATGTAAAATGAGAGCAATGGGAGAAAGATTTTAACCAAGCATAAAGATTTTTGCCACGCTCCATGTTGCCCAAACCAAGGCAGGAAACCTAATTCTTGTGTTAACACTCATCTGTAATGTGAAGAAAGAGCTGGAATAGGTCTGAATCTGTAAGCAGTGTTGTCAAGCTGCTAACCATTTTGCCTTGTTCCCTTAATTTTTACAAAGGCAATCATTTGCAGTGGTCTCAGTTTTAATTAGGAACAGCCGAATTCCCCTTGGATTGTATTCATGGCACTGAATGCTTTCATGGTGCTACAGGGGACACACAGGGGTGTAAGCTCAGCAGTCAGACTCTGAGTTTAAAAAGCCAAAATGGGGAATAAAAGCACTGGCCAGCTCAGTCTCAGTTCTGGGGAGAGCATGGACCAACAGGCAGCCCCAGGGAGGCGCATGTGTAAGTGGGGAGGGGAAGGTGGACGGAGAGCAGTGCCTTGTGAGTTGTGCCTCTTGGCCTTAGGGATGGAGAGTGGTCTCAGCTGCCTTTATTTAGTCACATGGACCTGGGCACGTAGGACTGCATGTGTCCCCCTCCCTTTGTCTTTTCCATGCAGATGGGGATATGCATGGGATGACACTGGAGAGCGCTGGGTCGTCGCTCAGCAAGGTCACTCTGGTGAGCACCCTGTACTTCAGAAGCAAGTGGCAAAAAAAGTTTTCCTTCATGGATTCCCAGATGTTGCCTTTTACAACGCCAGAGGGCTCAACCCTGAAAGTGCCTACCATGCACCACACAGCTGAAGTTAACTATGGTAACTGTCCTTGATCCATATTTGATCTACTGTGCAATATGGAACAGATTTATTTCATTTCCACAGACACCACACTAAGATGTGTTGTTTTCTCAGCTTGGAGACTGTCTCAGAAGAAGTCCCATCAAATGAAAAGATCACCCAGGTGACCAAATTGACTCCTCATAATTCCAGGCAATCATAAAACAGATCCTGGGTTCAAAATGGTTTCTAAAATATCTACTGTCCTTGTCCCATCCCTCACAACAGCTCCCAATACCCCATAACAAACTTGTCAGCTGTAGGAAATAGTCAAAGGGCACCAATACATTGTGCCAGGAGAAAGAAAGATGAGAGACTGAGGGTACTGCAATATACAATATTGTCCTTTACAACAGCATGGAGCTGGTTAAATAAAGCTGGCTAGGAAAGGGCCACAGTATATCTGACCCCATGACAGAGGGGCAGTTAAGACTAAAACTGCATCAAGCCCCTACCAATTTGATTTGCTGGGTAAGAAATTTCCTGGCCCCTCAGCCAAATCACTGCCCCTGGAATGTGTGAGCACCAGAGGGAGCAGAGTGTAACCAGGAGACCAACACTGCAGACTTGCAGATGTGGTCGCAGCCTGTCTCCAAGTCTTTAGGGAAAAACTGCAGATCTTGAGGGACAAATTCTAGAAAAAGAAAATAAATTCTTATGTCATGTATACCAAATCAATGGATGATCTCAGCATGGGCTTAGAACAGTATAAATATAGGTCAAACTTTTATTTGTATAATATATGAATACAGTGTAGGCTACTTTCAAAGATTTGATGTATGTGGGTTGCTGACAGAAGGATTCATTCTGCAGGCTTAATTTTCTGCCACCAGGAATTATGCCAGTTAGCTACAGATTCTCTTTCAAAATATAAAAAGCTCTTTTCCCTCCTACTCTAAATTTCAGAACTGCACTTGGGTAAAAACTGTTCAAATTCCAAATCTATTTTTTTTCAAGACAGATTTATATCTCTTAACATCCTGACTGATTTATCCTTTAAGTTAAATAGCTTCTCCTCAGCTTTGATATTTACTCCCAAATGTAATTGCAAGCCACCAAGTTTTCTCTCAATTTCCTAATAGCTAAGATGAAGATGCCAGGCTCTTCTAAACTATTCAAAAACCAAATGCTCCCAATTCTCTCCTAGTTCTATTTTTGAACTTTTCAAATTTAAATTAATCTTTCTTGAAAATAAATGACCAGAAATGTACACAAAACTCTCAATGAGGGCATACACATGCTTGATAAAATGCTTTCACAGTTTCTATGTCTTGATAAAAATACCTCGTGCAGTGTATTGCAGAACCGGCTCAGGGTGGGTACACAAGGTTGGCCCCACCTGGGCCTTTTTCCTTTTGGCATTTTTTTCCTAGGTAAATCAGTAGGAAGGAAATCTCCAGGGGTATATACATTCTTTGTGCGATTTTGACCCACCATTTTGTTTCCATCACTCCAGTCTTCGTGGCAATCTCACTGTTTGCCTTTGATAAAAGTCTTGAGCGTTGACAGTACTTTGGAAAGCTACTAGTGACCCTTTTCAACCTCTTGCACCTTTGCTCATTGCAGTTTCCCCTTCAAGTAGCTGCTTGCTGCCTTGCCTTTCTGGTTCTAAGAGCCACCATTTCTGTAAATAGTGGCACAGTGAAACAATATTTAATGTTTTACCTAAAATTAGATGGCTGGATCTATGCCTTTTATCAAATTAGTCAACAAGTCAAAAAAGTTTATAGTTTTGTTTGCCAGTTTACATGATATTGCAATTTATTTCACTTTCTATTTCTCTCTGTGACCTGATTATTCTTTTCTCCAGAGTGTCCTAAAACTTCTCAAAGACAGACCTAAAGTTTCCAAGATTGTCTTCTTTTTCTTACAAATGTACTCCTGTTCCCTAGTCATGGGGGAAAACTGAATCATCAGGCTATTAAAAATCTTTGCTGACTCATTTGCAATTCCCCATCCAAGTTCTTCTCATATTCTGGGGTGATCATTAAGGCCCCAGATTAAATGACAGAAGGCAGGATGCTGCTGTTGCTTGTACAAGTAGAGATCTCAGGTGAAGCCAATTATCAGGAGTTTCACAGCTGAGCTGCATTCTCTGACCATGTATTTGCTCCAGAGTCCTTGCAAAGTTGATGTGAAATAATTTGTTGTGCTCTTTTGACCACTTGCCAAAACACAAGGTAATCCATCCTATCATCCTTAAGTAGGTAGCTAGAGCACTACATTTTTGCACAGAAAAGGAAAGACAAAGTATTTGGATTACCTTTCATCCAGCCTGAAATGTGTGAGCTCTTTGCAGCTGGAGAGACTTTTGAGCAAAGCCAAAATAGAAGGGATCATTTAAAATTTGATGGTTGTCAGATTTGATTGGGCCAATTCAATTTTTGTCACTAAAAAATCCAGAAAAATTTCTAACAAATCAGTTTAAAATTAATGCAAAAGCCTGGCTCAGTACAACTGAAGAGAGGACTGAGATGACTGTCCTTCATTATTAAATGATAGCAGCTGTGTCCCACCAGGATCCAAAACACAGAGTGAGAAAGATAGGCTGTGGCCTGTTATCAGTTGCAGCATTTACAACATTGTTTATCCTTTTAACATTGCCACGCAGAACAAACCAGCCTGGGGACAAGTAAGACTGCTCAAAGAAAATGTCAACATTACTGTTCACACACACTTCTTAAACACCACAACTATTTTACATATTCATTTTTCCAAGCAATTTGTTAACAACATTTGAATTCTAATTTAGCATATGTGTAATCCTCATGGGATGCTCAAAATTAGTTCAAGCAACAAACACTAAGTGCTCTGACTCAATAATCTAAAGTCTTTGATTTTCTTTCTAATTAATAAAAAAGGACTGTATAACCTTTGTGCAGAATATGCTGACTTCAAATATCAGCATGCCAACAAATTATACCACTCATGTCCAGTGCAGTGCAAATATAAATCTTCAGTGCTGGCCCATTAGAAACCAGAACATCTTTTCCTACCAAATGATCCACATGCTGGGAGTTGGTTTTAACGGAGCAATTCTCTCTCCAGATTGCAAGGCAGGAGGGCTAAGAGCCTAAAATTTAATCTAGCAGAACAATCAACACCTAATGAATCCTATCTAGTCCATAGCTGCAAAACTAACAAACACTGTACATTAAATATTTGAGACATCCTATAGCTATGTACTTATTGACAAATATTTAGGTAGTATGAACATGAGCTATCTATACACAGTTATTTACAACCACTGACTCAAACAGTGTGAGCATCTACCCCTGAAGATGCAACAGCTACAGCTGGATGAAGGAGGTCTAGATTCAATATTTTGGATGGCCGGCAGCAAAGGCAGTAAGACTTTCACTTGTGCCTTGTACTTAAGTTGTACTTAAATCCTGACCCACTATTGCTGAGTGTTCCTGAAATGCTACTTACTGGATTCTCAGATGAAAAAATAAGGAAGCAAAATTGTGACAGCCAAATCTGTTCTTTTCTATAACAGAATCCATTAGAAATGCCTGGATTAATTGTATTTTTGGAATATGGGATGAAAATGGTACTTTTAAATGGCTGTTACAAATTGCTGTAAAACTAATTGCAAGTTTGGAAGCTCTCCAGCTTTTCTCTCTTTTACTTTTGAGACTACTTTTTATGACCTTCATCTGACTGTGATAAGTCTCTGTGCCTGGATTTTAAAAAATTACAAATTTGGTGCTTAAATAAAAATAGTTAATGCTTAAATAAGCATATACTAGCTCTTTTTTAATGGAACTATTTTTTTATTGAAATAAGATTAAAATTGGTTTTTAAAAGTAGTAAAGATGGAAAGATGAGCCAAAGTAGGTTTCAATTAATCAGCTTGGACACTCTGCATTTTCTTTTTGTAATTCCTATCTGTTGTAGTAAAATTTTAGTGAAAAGTACAATAAAATTGTAAGTTTATTCAAAGAACATACATTGTGGGAAGAGTCATCATAGTTGCTGTCATTGCCTTGGTAGTTTTGGGTTTTTTGTCCCCAAACTGAGCAAGGAGGACAGCTGTTATATGGAAAAGTAATAAAATACCCATGCTCTGTTGAGGTGGTTCTTCAGGTGCTATCAGTGGCACTGCTCTGCCAAGATATCTGTGTCTCTGGCACACTCAGCTCTGTTCAGGTGAGGTAACAGCAGCCTGAGCTGGTTTCTTGAGCCCAAGAGCTGGAGACCAATCCCTACATCCCACCACAGCTGCTCTGAACTGCCTGCTGACCCCAGCACAGGCTGTGGGCTCAGGGTTTTCTTCCCACTTGAATGATGAAATAAGATCTCTCTCTGCCCACCCACAGGCCAGTTCCAGACTGCAGCTCTGGAGGCTTTCAGTGTGGTTGAGTTACCCTACCTGGGAGAGAAACTCAGCATGTTCCTAGTGCTTCCCAGCCACAAAAGAACACCTCTGTCCCAGATTGAGTCTCACCTTTCTGCCAAAACCATAACCCTCTGGGCCAACAGCTTGAAGAGAACAAAGATGGACATTTTTCTGCCTAGGTAAGCAATGTTAGCACAATGGATTCACTACTTTAGCTGTCAGAATTCCATGTGACCAGTGCTGACACAAGCAGTGTGTGAGCAAAATCAAATTACATGCTTTTGGTTTCAGTATTCATCACATGATCAGAGATGCTCTAACCCTTTCTTAAACCACAAAGAGGTGAGCCAGGAATGACAAGACTTTCTGGTCACACTCTGTACTCTTTTAAAAAACCTAAGCATTTCAGTTGATCCTACAGCTTTTACTTAAAGGATTTATACCTCAAATTTTAAGGATCTAAACCAGAGAAATTTTGCTAGACCTTTCCCACTAATTTTTTTAAAGACTCATTTTTCTCTTTGTTTAAGGAAGAATAAACATCTAACCTCCTAAAGACGCACTATTTTGTCTTTCTTAAACTTGCCAGAGTACTAAAAAGGCACTGGACAAAGAGCTTGGCCCCCCTCCAGTAGCCATAACGATCTTTCCATGCACAAAGCAGGTTTCACTCATCCATGTTCCACTTTAGTCAGTTGTTATTTTAGCAAACACCTGTGCTGGAGGTATTTTCTATCATCTACTCCAGTGAAATTGCATAGCAGGAGGAATTAGGCACAGAAGGCTTTATGTGGCTGTATCTATTGTATGGAATAGCAAGGAAGGGCTTCATTACACACGTCCTACAAGATATTCATCACATTAACACAGCACTGAAAACCAGTGTGTACATTAACATTTGTTTTCTTCAAGCTAATTTTTGGGAAATATTTCCAAGAGCCATTTGCTATTGCCAAAAATAATATTAGAAAGAGAACACTTTGTGAAAATGCAGAATTCACACGTCAAGAAGACTTAGTAGCAATCTGGTTGCAACAGAGGGGGATTCCTTCTGTTAATGGCTTCAGGTGAAGGTGAGCTACTTTTTTGCAAATACACAATCAGACAATGCACTGGGCTCATACAGGAAGAGAGGGATGAAATGCAAAGGTTTGAAATAAATTGTATCTGTTAATGCCTTTTAATTCTACAAAACTCTACAAATCCTGCATTTAAATAAATCTATCATAATCATTTCAGGTTCAGTATTCAAAGCCTTTTTGACCTTAAGACAGTTCTTTCTTCCTTGGGAATTAGAGATGCATTTGATCCCATCACTGCTAATTTTAAAGGCATTTCAGGTAAGAGGCTTGACTGAATACAAAATGATCCTTGACCCAACAGCTGCAGATTCTTACATTTGAATGATTTGTTAGACCTGGGTCTTCTGAATCGATTGTACTTCTTTATCTGTGAAACTCCAAAGCACAATTTACACTCTACTGCAATTGCATTTTGAGCTGTTTTCTAGGAAAGAAGAACTTGAAAAGGACAGGTTTGGTTTTGGTCTTGAACTTACTTTTTCTTGTCTATAAGATTAAAACTGTCAAGACAATGTAGGCCTGGGAAAATGGTTATTTATTCAAAAATTTAGGATGCTTTAGTAAAACTTACATTCCTGTTTGCGTTTTCAAATAGTTATTTAACAGTGAGGGATGCTGGTCCAACGAGTCTATATTCCAACTCCTGGCACTGCAAACAATACTAGTTTGTGCCCAGGTTATACTGTCTTGCTAATCCAATAATCAGCATACAAAGTTATACTTTCCCTTTGCTAAAATACTATTATGATTAAATTCTTCGGTTTGGAACACTGAAATACCTCTGCTCCTTGGAAAATATCTCTCCATTTAATATTAAATGAAAAAAATAAAGAATCCACATTATTTATTCTTTTTGACTCCTTCCAGTAACATATTATTTCAACTTATTCTTTCCTGCACACAGTAAGGACTTGGGAGTGGTAGCTGCCCAGCAAGCAGCGCACATTCTTGTGCATGTGAGTGAATAAATGAAATTGCTCCAATTCAGACAAACCTGCTTTTACAGAAGAGTTGCTTTCCTGGGATGGACCTCAGAAGACACATTACTCATGGAGTTTTTTATGCCGCTCTTAAAATTGAACAAAGCAACATGCCATTGCAATATAGATCTCAGACTACACAGAGATGAACATTAAAATAATTTGTTACTGCTCACTGCTGCTTTGCTTATTGCAAACAAATGTTAATATATGATAAACTGCACAAGGATTTATTTTATAAAGTTAATATCTATTTAAATAAGAAACACTTTGGGGAAATTAATTCCATAAACAGTACAATTTAGCAGCTTCCCTTTGGCTTTTGGCATACAGGATAAGGCTTGTAGAAGTATTTGATCCTGCCCTGGCAGAGTTATGGAACAAAGGATATGTTGAGACACTTTTTAGTTCTACTCTTACACCACTATGTCATAGCAGTAAGGTTCTATGTGATCTAAGAGTTATGTAAGGCAGAGTTTACAAGAAAAATGTATCTTTTACTTAACCAATAGACAGTTGAGGAAAAAAAAAGGTAAATTTTCATACGTAAGTTTTCCTTTCTTCTTCTGTATGAAGCAGAAGGATAAGGTTCAGAATATTTACTCTCAGATCACATTTAGCAAACAAATGTGTTACTTGATTTCAGACCTGAAACAGCTTTTTTAGACTTGAAAGCTTGTATTTTTCCCCCCTCAACAATGTGTAAGATTTATCTACTTTTTAAAGTTCTTCCTCTCCCTAGTTTTGTCCTGCTTGATCCCCTCCGAGTTTTTTTGACTGGAAAAAATTAAGACAGAAATAGATAAAATTCTCTTTTAGCATCTCTTTGATTCCGCCTACATGTTAGACTTGCTCCTTGAATTCAGACAAGAAAGAAAAAACTTCTCACCCTTTCCTGCTTTCTGCCTTTTATGGGCAGCTGGAGAAAAGCAGACTTGTAACATTCTCTTCAGTGTCTTTCTGAAATGAATTCTTTTCCAATATTCATTATGTCACAGTCCCATTGTTTCTTCCTGAAGAACTTTTTTTCTACATTTTCCCTTCCAAGGATTCTTCAGTTATTTCATTGCCCTCACTCTGTTAAAGTTTCTATTTTCACTATGTAACCTTGCCTTCCACCACAAAGTAGAGACCTCTCAAACTAGTAACTCCCATTCAGCACTCAATCCACTGTTATCCATATAGTGGGAGAACAGTAGAAGGCTGAAATACATAACAGTTATGTGACCCTTCAATTCTGAAGGAAGAAAAAAAAAGGAAAAGCAACCAGATAATTTTTAAAAAATATGTTTGCAATAAAATGCAAAAATAACTTATTAATTTTGGGGATTTTGCAGAGCAAGATAGTCTCTATATTTCAGAAGCTATTCACAAAGCAGAGATTGAAGTAACAGAAGATGGTACAAAGGCATCAGGAGCTACAGGTAAATCAAATACTTAGACAAACTTCTCACTTCTGGAGCTTATCACTATAAAGCCAACTACTAGCCTTTTATTTAAAACAAAACAAACAAGCACAATACAATTTATATGTATGCCTAACAAACTTTTGTATTTAACACATTTCCATTTGTAATTGTTCATAAGAAACTTTAATTTTTAATGTCCGACTAAGATGTAATGGCTCAAATGAAAAAAAGAACTTTGCTAGTCCAGGGAAAATCCAGTTTGAGAAAATATACCACTTATTTTTCTGCTGGTTAAATATCTATTTGCTCAGATCATTAAAACAAAAAAAATGAAAAAAGGTTAGTAATATTTTATCTACAGCCCCTGAACTGTTACGGGATTTGAAGATGATCTCTTTGATAGCATTACTGGTAATGATGGGCAAGTTTTATGCAGACAAGCTTGATTCTTATATACTTTGAAGTATGACCTTCATGTGCAGTAGCCCTGCTAACAGATCACTTCCACATGAGCAGATGGGACTGGGTGAGTGGGAGACTCAGAGCAAAATCTCAGCTATGGACTACCCAGTCAGTACATGACTCAGTCACCACGAACCACATCTCACCTTCCTGCTTCCCTGGGCTCTACTAAGGATAAACGTGCTCCATATCACAAGTGCTGGCGGCCCTTGGCTGGGCACTAGGGCACTCTATCACTTCTCCTTGCTCCCAGGAGAGGCATGTAGAGAGCATGGCAGTGCATCTCACTGTGGTGCCCAACCTGTTGCACATGCCCTCACCCCAACATCCTACAGTTGCAATGCCAAGAAGAACCTGAGCACACCTGAATTGATGTATTCAGTATTCCTCTGGAAACAACCCTGAATAAGACACACGTGTACATATGGGGGTGTGCAGAGCACATCTGGCATAATAACTAAGTTAAAACTGTACAACTCTGCAGAAAGGTTAAGTTTTGTTTCACTTTTAATCTCTATCAGAGCAGTAATATTTTTAATAACTTTGTGGTAAGGCCCATACCAAAAGAAAAGATTTTAGGTGACTTCAATTACATACCAAAGACTAAGAGGAAAACACCTTGAAACCAATGCCAAAACATCCCTTAACTCCAGTCAGACCAAGTTGACAAGCATATTTTAAAAACGGCAATTACATTTATTGCCTGCTTAAAAAGTTTTGGATCTAGTCACATGATGACTTGAAGCTAGGCACTTTTTTTTTTACAAGCACCAAAATAGTGCCTTCTCAAACTAGTCTTATTGTGTCTTACTGGAATTTTCAAACTAATTCCATTGTTTTAACTGTTCAAAAATAATCCAGATCTGGTGGGTTTGGTGGTGGGGTTTTTGACATGGTATTCTTTATATTATATAGCTAAAAGGAATAATTTATTTAAACAAGATGTATTTTAATAATAGCTGAGCCATCATAATTTTTAAAAACTCTTTATTTAATTGAATAATTAACCCACACCAGAGAGGAAAGGCAGTCATAAACTGAGTTGAGGATACTAGAGATTTTGTTGAGAGTTCTGACAAGAGAAATTCCAGGATGACGTAGGTATTTCTCTGCTGCTTGTCTCCCAATTGCATAAGGAACTACATCTGTGCCTTGCATATCTTTTTCACCAGAACAGCATAGCTAGGAACTGGCTAACAGGTGAGACAATAGGTATGACTTCAGCAGAGTTCGGAATGTGATGACAACAAAAATTTGAGATCCAATGCCAGGCAGACACCCTCCAGCACTGAAATATGCACGAATCACCTGCATGTAGTCTCACAACTCCTGACTTGTTAATTTTGCCAGACTAATCTCACTGTTGGATAAAATTGTTGTTTTAGTCTTAAAGCAGAGGAGCAATTCATAAGTCAAGGTGCTAACCAGAGCCTGAGGGTACTGCATGGAAGATGGAAATAAAAAAATACGTATTTTACTGATGTTTTCTTTGTTGCATTACAGCAATGGTCTTACTGAAAAGATCTCGAACACCTATTTTCAAAGCAGATCGACCTTTCATATTTTTCCTGAGACAAGCTAATACAGGTATGCATGCTCTGCCTTCCAGGAGCAGAATCCCACACAGATAGCACTGAAAGCAATACAAATAGCAAGCCATTCCTCAGTCCAGGAAACTTCAAACAACCAAAGAAACAGTGGGGACTGGGGTTTTAAAGCATAATTTTCATTTCCTTAAAAAGAACATGTAATAGTCAAAGAAGTCTAGGAAGCCAGATTAGCCTCTTCTTTGGACACACAGTATATGCTCAAAAAATTTCCATCAAAATTATAGGCACTAGAGAGATCTCACAGACGCTGAACATTCCAGCATCAGAAACTGATCTCTACAGAGCAATTCAAGTTACAAATGGGCTGGACCAGCTGGATTAACATCTGAAGTAGTTAAAATAGAAACCTTTCCCTATTAAGGAAACCTATCCATACCCATACTGATAGCAAACAGACTTCTGCCAAAAAAATGTTTCTTTGCAACTGTTAACTCTTGTCTTGCAAATGACCTCCCCTAGGTACCAAACACACACCACCCAAAAACCCAAACAGAACTGCAGAGCATGCCTCAGAGTGAAGCATCCCAGTGCTCCTTTAGCTTCAGCAGTGGATTGTAAATCTCATTTCAAACATCCAATCACATTAAGTTACTCCAGAATGTCTGTCAAAATAAAACACCCTATAGCTTGTCGGCAATAATAAAGAACTGCATTATTCGCCATTTAGCAGATATTTGCTACTCTGAAGCATCAGGCCAATATCCAGCAACTCTTATCATTCTAAATAATGCAGTAATTTTGCACCTGAAGTATTTTCCTACAAATCATTCAAGCCACCACATTTCTCTCAAAACTCGGGTCACAGCCATTTAGACCTTCAAGGAACATACAGATATTTATAGGGTTCAGTAAAACACTGGGGCCTAGCACAAAGACAGAAATAATTCCCCTTATCTCCTTCCAAGCAACACACGCTGTTCTCTTAAGTCAGTGAATACCTATGTATGCAACATTTTGTTTTAAAAACCTGTATCATGAATTTTGACCACAGTGCAAGCACACAAAGAGAAAATTACTGCCTTGGTTCAAATTTTGTTTTAAATATGCTTTGGCAATCGTTACCAGTCAATGAATAAAAGTATTTTACTTGGCAAATACAGAATTTTAAAATAAAAAGGCATTAATAAGCTCACCTGTGAAACATAAGCCACAGACTCTTCAGGATTAAGAACAAACTTACTTTGGTGAATAAAATGGTCCGTTTACTATATATATATAAATTATATAAGGAGGAAGGAAATCAGATTGTAAATGAGGATTTTTATGTGAAGCATAAACTACATACCTTCCAATCAACTCAAAATCAAAAATAATGTCTGTAATTCAAGCTTTTTAATGCAGAAAGTGAAAACATTCAGTAATTTCATTTGCTCAGACTTAGTGATTCAAGTTTTTGAGGTATGGAAAATTTGAACAGGTAAACAAGATCTATTTTTCATTCACCCGTCTAAAAGTGCTTAAAACTTTATGCCCATAAAATTCTTAATGAATCCTTATGTAGACCAAAAGTATTCATTACATCAATTTTCTAGTAATAGGAGAAATACATTTTCCAATACTTAAAATAGCATAGTTCTACTCAAAATAATTGAAAAATTTTAGAGTTTTTTAATCTGAATTTCAGGTTTAAGCACATTCCCTTTGAAGGACAGGCAAGGTAACATTACAAATAACCAAACAAATCAAATCAACCTGAGGCAATCATTTCAATCTCTTCTGCAGCTAAAATATGAATACAAAGCAATGAACTTAGGTTCTGTTTTGCTCAGTTTAAGTTTCAGATTTTGGCAGGTTCCTGGTTGGGGCTACCAATTATTTGGAAAAGTGTTTTTAATACAGAAATATTTAGATTATTTTAAGACAAGCATGCAATTGCAGTCAGTTTTTCCATACACTGAACAATTCTATGATCTGCTAGCTCCATGCCTAACTTATGTATTTAAACTGTACTGCACCTAGAAAACGTGGCCCCAAACTGAAATGACATTGTTTTCATTTACAGGTTCAGTACTTTTTATAGGAAGAGTTACAAATCCTTCATCATAAGCACTACATACATACACTGACTTCTGCTCCGCCTGTGATGAGCTTTCCTCCAATGAAATTAAAGGCTGTATTGTATGTATTTATTAAAACACAGTTTTAAGCATATCTGTTTTCCAGAATCTCTACTACCTTATTACATTTTAGACACTGTTGAAACTTAAGAGCTGTCTAGGAATCATCAGCACCATAACTACAGCAAAGACAGTATCCAAATAAACATTCACAAAAAAGTGGAACAGGTTTAGCCTCCTAAATGTTTAACAATATGAGCCAACAGCTTCTCTTCAACTTTATCATGGCTAAAGTCAGCTTGACTGTTGCTGAATACATAGGTGATTTGAATTAAAACAACCCACAAGAAAGCTTTGCGATGTTATTTTTCAAGCACAATTTCATTTCCCTGTCCTGAAGTCCAAAGCTTAAGAATAAAACTGAAATTCAGTCTGACCTTAGACAGTTATAACACAGCTGATATAGAAGGTAACAAGCAAGCAGTGAAATGCTGTGAAAAGAAAATCAAGCTGAAAGGCTGCTTCAAAACTGACACAGAATCATAGAATTATTAAGGTTGGAAAATACCTCTTAGATCATAGAGTCCAACCATTAACCCAGCACTGCTAAGTCCACCACTGCCTTCCAACCAAGTCCCTAAACACCACACCTACACACTTTTTGAACACTTCCAGGGATGGTGATTCTACCATGTGCCAGGGCAGTCTGCTCCAGACAGAGCAGATGAGAAGCAGAAATACCCACTCAGTGACCAAACAAATAGTGCTAAAAAGAGGCAGCAGCACTACCTCTACTGCCTTGGAAGTGTACACAACATAGAACAGACATTCCAGAAGAACACTGAATAGGACTCCTGGCATCATGAAAAATGGGGGGTGGTTTTCAGCATCCTGACAAAAACTGGGATATGGCAAGTGTTCAGCAGCTCGTGGCACAAGCATCAGAAACCCAGGCCCATAAAGATTTTGGGCGGAGACATCAAACCACTGACTCACAAGAAAAGCATCAGAGAAGACTGATTTATTCAGCTCCCACTGAATCAAACAAAGCCTTGCAGATAACCCAGAGCATCCAGCACAGCTGAAAGATGTGGCCAGTAAAGCAATCAGTGATACTTTGTGTCCAGGCAGCAGCACTCTGTGGCTGTTCCCACACTTGTAAACCTGTAAAATCTTCTGACACAGAAAACCTCTGTGCAGCCTTCCTCAGAGGCTACTGACCCCTGATTTACTGCACTGTATCCCTCAATAAAACCACAGGGTTTGTCATGGCTACAGGTGTGCTTACAAAACATCACTCTGTTATGCTGGCCACCAGAAGTGTGAAGTACACAAGATATCCTACTATAGCTGCACTTCAGCATTAGCTCTCTTTCACTCATTCAGATTAAGAGCAGAATATCCAGTGATACAAAACCATTACTCATTCTTTAACACTGATACCAGAACACAGAAGCTCTGGAAAGGGAAGACAAAACAAATAATTTTGATAGAAACTGTAATCAAACCGACACAAAGATTAAAATAGAGATTTTATTGATGGAATAACAAAAGTGCTTTTCTTAAATATTTTTCAAAATACATTTATACAACTTACAATAATATATCCAAAATAACTGTATATACAAAACATTACCTTGTTTAATGTATGTGCTTTTTCTTTTTGAAAATTACAAAGCAACTTTTTGGCAAAGTTCAACCTTAAGAGGTGATAGTTTTGAAGGTTAGATTAAGAAAAATAGAACCTGAGGGCAAGTGACACTTATGTCCATGACAAGCAAGAAGTTCTCAATTTAGTTAAATAAAAACGTTTTTGTAGTCATTTTCACATTACAAAAATAACAGAAGTGAAAAAAAAAAGGATGACTGATACTTCTCATCATTTTATTGAGCAGCTTCTCATTCTTTCACATACAGGAACTTGAGATAAGAGCGCATGTCAAAAATGAATGCAAGTAAGAACAGCAGTGCCCTGCTGTGGCTCTCTCATGTGCAGTTTCTTAGCTGCTCTTGATATGGTTGACCTGATTGGATCTGCGATGGATTTCTTCCAGAAAACTCTCAAGCTGTTCTATCAGCATTCGTTTTTTAAACCTGGATTTAAAAGAAAGCATTACAATGGATGCACAGAGTAATACATGAAACCTCATTGACAAAACTTGAACGGAACTCTGGAAACTTCAGTTATTACTTCAGGAGCAGTGCATGATGAGGTATACACATACCTCATTTGTATACATACACTGTCTCCTAACATTCTGGTAAACCACTAACTTGCTTTTCCATTTGCTGAATACAAAACTACAATTACAAGAATTTATTATAGCTGAACATCACTCAGCTCTCAGAAATCCAGGAAAAAGACAGTTAAGAGTTTGTTCCTTCCAGAAGCGATGTTCTGAAGCACAGAAATAAAATATACATCAAAAGAACTATAATCCTAAAGCTGGCAAACAGCTTTTAGGGATTATTTGCATGCCTTCATGATGCATTCACCCAAGTTAACAAAGCTGGTACTGGTGAAGGAACAGCCATTACACAGTGCAAAAGCAGATTTCCTGACAAACAACACAAATTAAAACTTTGAGAAAGAAATTACAGGAAAATACAGGTATCCCAACTCCATACCTCTGGAGTCTCTGCAGCTCTATTCCATATCAATTGCATGAATTTGATCAGTAGACCATTCTGTCACCTCTGCTTACACCCCTACCTCAGGAAGTAAAATTCCTAGCTGTTTCCAGCCAATCCCTCCCCCTTGCAACATTTCTGCACCTCTGAGAAGCCGCTCCTGACCAATGCTTTGGTAGCCATGTGTGTTCAAAGACAAGCAGCAATGAAAATATTTTGAACTATATCCCAAGTTTAGTCCTGTGACTTCACTAAACCCCAGCAGAAGCCTCTAGTTCCAGTCAGGCATCCTGGCGCATGCCCTCGGCTCACAGAGACATGGTACCCTGCCCTAATTTCCAGAGCACAAACCCCCCCACAATCCCTGATGCATCCAAAAGCAACACTCAGCCACTGCCAAATTTTGTAGAATTGCCAACTAAAGATAGTTGGAATAAAGAGACTGCAAGAGAAATGAGAGTTACAGGTGATCTTAAAAAGCTTAATTTTACAGCACAAAAATTCCAATCCCACTAAGGGCTGCCACAAACTCCAAAAGCAACAGTATTGTTATGGTGTGCTGTGATAGTGAGGAAAAATGTATCATTTGCAACATACAGAACAACTCTGACAGGCAATGTAACAATCAAGAAAAAGGAAGCAATGGTTGCTAAAGGAAGAGCATGATCTACCATAAATCTACATGCCCCACCAAGCTGGCAATAGAAGGCTAGAGGATCTGTAGGAATGTCCAACATCCAGTATACCTTGAGAGGCATGGTTTTCTCCTAAAATTTTGTTTTTAATCATGATATTTGCTTAATGCCACAGGAAAAGAGCTGACTACTACAAAACACATTAGAGAAGAGGAAGCAGCTATTCTTTGAGGTTTCCGAAGTAAGCCTCAAAGTTCTGGTTATATTTACGATCCCTGCAAGATCCTGGAATTACTCATTCCCTGCAACTCAAACACTATTGGTTCTAATACACTTCTCCTTTTTTCCTCTCAGTAAGCATGTAGAAGGCTAAGTATGGAGAGTCTAAAGATACTGTAAGGAACAGTTTCTACCTGGATGAAAAACACAGGGTTTAAATCCTTATCAAGGCACTCTTCTTCAGAGAAAAGCCACCTCCATTTCCAAAGTCTCAGACAGGACTACGCTATCTCTGAATGAAGTATGCTGAAGAGTAGAGACATAGCTTTATGAGCATACCTGAATTTAAAAACCATTTTTAGGACAAGATTTTGAGCTGATGCTGTTTCTGAAAGCCTAATTCCAAGTAACTGGCAGCTCCATTACACTTTCAAATTAGCAGTACACTCACCTGAACTTTAACTGGAATTATTTTTTTAAACTTATCTTCTCTTTCTATACCATTGTCCATCTACATTTAAAGGGATTTGGAAGTTACAGTTGCTAACATCTTTAACCCAAAATCCAAGGGAAAAAGGTAAGCTTTTACAAACAACACCTCAAGAAGCTTATGCATTTCTGCTCTTTCATGGGGAATTATTTACTTGCAGTGCAAAGCATTGTTTCAGACAATTGCATGATTGTCCAGCAATTATACCTGGCACAACATGGCGCAGTTTTGTAAGAATAATACAATCCTGTTACCTACCTTGAAGCTTCTTTTATAACATTTTGTAAAAATATCAGCCGGGTTTGTAAGCTTCCTTGCACATGCTTCAGCAAAAAGAAGATTCTTTCATATTCTTAAATGTCAAGAGAAGAGAAACATCAGTTACTTAAAAGATGCCTACACAGATACCTTTTTGTAATAGATTTGAGTGAAATGGAACTTTCAATGTTTGCAAACTTCTAAGCTGTATCTCCTATCAACTGGAGCAAGAACATCTTATTTAATGAGAACAAATATTAAAAAATACATGATATTGCACCTTAGGATATTACTAACACCTATCAAGTTAATTCTAGTATTGATATAAAAACAGGACTTTCATGAACACTGGTAGGTATAGCAATATTTTAATCACTCCTACAGTAAGTTTTTAGCAGAGGTTTTAAAACAAATCTTTTCAGCTTTAAATTTAATTTTGCTTCAGTCTCATGGTCCAGTACACTTCTAAAAAAGTGGTCTAACATGAATTCTTTGTTTAACTCTCATGCCAATTATCTGCAAGAAATGCAGTATACTTACTCCTTCCTGGTTTCCGGATCTCTTTCATAATTTGTGCTCTTAGCTCTATATTAATCTCTCTGGAACTCCTGCAGTGCACTGGTTTTTTCCCTTTGCTAGGTGAAGACATTGTCAAGTTCTCTTCTGGACTTTGCTCTTTACTACCTGATTCCTCGTGATTCTCCAAAAACCCATCAACATTCAAATTATTCCCTAAATGTTCATGGCCTACATCCTCTGTAGGAGCTGTTGGTCGATCCAAGGAATTGAATGGTGCAGAGGACAGTGAAAACTCTGAATCCGCAGCATTTGGGAAAACATCTGATGAAAGGGGGTCTGTACTGTTATTCTCAATGACATCATCAACTCCAACTTCATTATTTGTTTCTGATGCTGAAAAAACAAAAATTACACTTGCCAGGTTCAAATTCCTTATAATTTCATACAAGTCAATGAGTCAGATCAGCATTAGACTCTTAAAACTATGCACCAGCTCACAGAGTCCACTGTACAAAGCCAGGCACATGAAAACTTGTTTGTGGATTATAACACTGAGCCTGCCACTATTTCCTAGCAATTAATGACTTTCAAAAAAAAAAAATCCCAGTTATAGTCTTTGTATGGAAAAGGAAATTACTGTATGGACTACCAACAAAAGAAAAAACACCTGTAAAGAGTGATTTTTGACACGGTGTCTTTCTCCCTTTAAATCAAACGAACAAAATTTACTTTAGTACTAACCAGTGAATAAGAGTTATACAGCCCCTCAGCTTCACACCCAGGAAAATTATTTCACTGCACAAGAGCAAAATTCAAACTAACTTCATGCTGTGATACTTCTAGGGTATCTAAATTTCCAGGCAAAGGAAGAAAACTCTTCTCATTGTCTACACTGTCTCCTCAGGAGAGAGGAAATACATTGTTTATACTTAGAATTTATATGGAAGACTTCCATCCAAAGGACTATATGAACTCTGCAATTAAACCCAGACACACACTTAAGTACTTTATTTTCAAGAGGGAGGGATAAAATTGCCGTATTTCACAAATTAGCCAGCAGTATTTTTTACACAAAGTTTTTTCAGATAAATTAAAAAACAAACTTTAAAGATTTTGAAGATTCACTTACTTTTGTGAATAGCAATGGGTTTAATAAGGTCAGGCTGTGCTTGTGCAATTGGTGTTGGAGGCCCTTTTCCTCCAATGTGGTTATTGACAACTGGAAGAGTTGGTGGTCGCCCTCTGAGCAGGGGGGACATACAACGTCGCCTTTTTGGAATCCCTTGCATATTTGGTTCTCCAGGTCTTTTATGTTTATTTTGAGGTCCTGATACGAATTCATCTGCTTCATCTATCATCATTCCCTGAAATTAATTTAACAGGAAGAATTCTTAAGCTTCACATCAAAATCACGTAACATAAGGCACAATTAATGCTCTGATATTATGAGAATGTTTAGCATGTATAAGAGTTACATACAACATTATGTTTGGAATTCCAAATTGTCAACCAAGAACAGATAAATGTGCTTAAGGCCCTTATCCAACAGTCTGCCAAGTAAGGTAGGGGAGCAGGCCATCAAACTGCCTTTTCAGTAGTTGCAAAGAGACTCACATATTTAATATAAGAGATCTAAATGTTACTGGCAGTTTGGTCAATTTTAAGAGACTGGGATAAAAGGGACAGCCAAGACTCTCAACTTTAAGACAAATATTTCAGTTATAATACAGTTTAGAGACATAATACTGGTTTTCCAATAAAGGCTGCCCTCCATAAGATACTACTGATGAAAGAACAACTGAGACAGTTTGCAGCCATTTCTTTTACAAGTATTTGAAAGGGCTTCTCCATAGTCTACTCATAGGCAGTAGCACACACACAACAGCACATTTTTTAAAAAGCTTTGCAGAAAAGTCACCTTTTTGTCCAATTTGAATGGATTGCCAAATGTATGAAGCCTTCGTGGTTGATCAGGATCAAGTTCCCGGAGTGGAGAAGGTATTTGTTTTAGATACTCCTGGTAGTTTCCCATTTGTGCTATAGGTACACTGTGAACTTGATCTATTATAACAGAAGAGTTAGTTAATATATAGTACTGTTCACATTATGAGAATTTAGTCTATATCCATTTCAAATCTCCAGTGTTCAGACTTATCATATGCATTAACAAAACATCTGCAGAAAGCTCACCATTTTTCTTGCCTAACTGGTACTTACAACACTTCAGGAGACCTGCTCAAAGGAATCAGTACATGTCTTGGGGATTTATCATTTTGACAACAAATAAGCCAAAAGTGTCATGCACAGATGTTAGTTTTCCAGTGTGTTCCAACTTGACAACAGAGCAATGGATGGAAAAAACAGACTAGGAACAAATTAGAACTAAAACAATACTACAAACAGAAGATACATTAAAGCAAAGTAGGAATGTCATGCTGCACACAACTTTGACATAATTTTGTCCAATTTTAGCAACCCAAAACTTAATTGTCAAGACCAGCATTTTCCCAGAGCGAGGGTGACTTTTGATCACCATAAATCAACAAACTCTTAAAAAAAAAATAGGAGCTGATTTTAAACTTGTTCTAGTTTAAGAGCTGCCAAGCCTTGATCCAGAAAAAAATACAGAAAAAAATTCCTAGCATGAGTTAATCTTCCTCCCTGAAGAACAACTACTCTGACAAAGTGATAATGTAATGTGAAATGTACAGATGTTAATCTGACATAAGTAGTGGCAGTACTAATGCAGCACAAGCTTTCACTTGCATTG
This sequence comes from Calcarius lapponicus, assembly GCA_039654755.1. NCBI lineage: Eukaryota > Metazoa > Chordata > Aves > Passeriformes > Fringillidae > Calcarius > Calcarius lapponicus. The sequence goes on along the minus strand of CM077462.1, from coordinate 38,303,113 downwards.
CCATTCTCACTCTACTTATTTCAACATCTTCGGTTAAAAGCCACAAAGCAGTGCCAGAAGACATAAGAAAAAAGGTAAAGGAATAAAAATTAGCAACTACTGAACATGTGCTGTTGGCTCAACAGGCAAAACAATCTCACTGGCAGCAGTCAATGAGCTAGCTTACTTTTCCACTGCTCACAATCCACTTCTACTGAGAGAGATCATAATGTTCAGAACTGCCCTTTGATTTTATCAGATACATCCATGAAAATCAGGAAAAACAGTAAACAAAGAACCTTCTGTAAAAGCCCAAGTCCCCTCATATGGTCTTAAGAATAAAGCAGTGAATCAGCAATCTTCTGTCCTCACCATTTTTTCTTTCCAATAAGGTAAGGATAAAGCATATAAAAGAATCCATGCAGTTTAATGCCAAGAGCAGGCATCCACCAAGTTTTAAAGAACTACATTATTTGTTACATTGTTTTTTTAGCAATGATCACACCACAGGCAGACAAAATATAAATTGCTATCTAACCTTCATCTTGTCCTTTGAGGAACTTGCAAGTACTCTTCAATAAATTAGATCTCATTCGTGTTAACTGATCCAAAAGATTTCTTCTGGGTATGTCATAAGCATTTCTAAATGTCTGAGGTTTCAAATCCTATGGTTCCAGTAAATGAAATTCCAATTAATGCCATGTAAGAAACAATATCTAGCATTTCAATGGAAGTATATTGAAAATAACAACATTACACACAGTGGTGCTTACCTTATTCAGCAAAGCTATTTGGAACCCAGCATACTCCTTCATATTGAGGTCTAGAGGTCTATGAGGAATTTCCCCAGTAATCCCCTGTAGCAGATGTTGAAAATCGTTCCTATGTGCCATAGACAGGTTGTGTGATCTGCTTCTGACCTTAATTCCAGTCTCTTGCGCTACCTTTTTGCCTACAGAGCCAATGACTCTATCGGACTCTATTTTGGCCTTAATTTGAAATAAATAAATAAATAAAATTGACAATATGCTCTTAAAAGGATTAGTCAGACTTATTCATTTTAAATTCCTACCTACAAGATTCAACAATGTGCTAAAACACTATGACGACCATAACCAGGCTGAGTGCTTAAGGAGTGCTTAATACATAACCATTTAATGCCTACTACAGTTTTAAATATAGTGAACAGTTTTCTGCATATTTCTCCTCTGCTGCCCATTACAGTATCTAAGCACCAATATGCATGCAATGCTTTTATTTTCATAAAATGCCATCATTTGACTAGTAATTCTCTGCAGATCTATCTGTACTCATATGATGTTCAGCTGTTCCTGTAGAGAACAGTCAAAACTCTCACAAGACTGATTTTCCCACAACTGTAGTTGCAATCAGCCACCCAATTGTATCAACTTTTTAAAAGCTCAATAAAAATAGTTATAACATTAAAAAATGTGAAATATATGAAAATAACCAGCTGGTTGACCAGACAGAGCTACCCCCCCAATATTATGTTAGATTTCTACCAAAATTAAACATGTTCATAAATGCCAGCTTTTTGACATAATACAGTGAAAAGAGCCAAAAGGAATTTAGTAACACAACTGCCAATTTTGGTTTTGCAATTTCACATAAATTTATAGACTACTCAAAAAAATTTCAGTATGTATTGAGAATACCAAGTCTTTACTGGCCAGGCCCATCAGAAGCTACAAAAGCTTTAAGTACAATTTGCAGTGTGTCATTACATCTTAGAGGAGTCCAAGATGTCTAGGCTGAAACATCAGTTCACAGATTAGTGAGCAATATGACTATGATTTAACAGGATATGCTCTAGACTTTAAGACAGTTGCTTCCTCAAATAATCATTTATGTTTTAAGAAAAAGCTGGTCCATAAAAACTCATTACCTAAGTTACAAGTACTTGGCACTACTGTTTCTTGAAGTTTCAAGTTTACTTTTTTTAATCTTGAAGACAAAGCTTAACATGCACAGTTCAAAAGTGGAGGTAGCAGGGCAGAAATGCTTTAGCTGGCACAGGAGCCTAGTCAAAGATTCGGGCACTTTTCTGAACATGTTCAGCAATTTGAAACAGTCACTTGACATTTCTACATCTGTATCATTATTAGATATTCTGTCAGTTATCTTATTTACTGAACACTTTCCACATCATGCCACAAGCCAAAGAAAGAATACTTTGATTCTGATGCATCAAGCACAAATCCCTATTTCCTGAAAAACACTAACACATCTTTAAAGACAACACTGGTTTCCTTGGATAAAAGTATCTTACTCTCTGCTAAGTGAAAATGCTCTTTAAATAGGAAAAAAACTCAACTTGTACTTCCTATCTGTCTCTATATAGTTCAGTTTATGAAGTCTGTATTTAAATGTTGCATTTTCCTTTAATTCAAAAACCAAAATTATTTTTTGGTAATTGCTTATGGAAAAGTATTAACTTGATCTTTCTGCTCTTTTTTCCTACAAAGCCACTGAACTTGAGTATTTTAAGATTATCCTGCTATTAGAATAAGTTTTTACTGCTCTTTTGCTTCAACATTACCTGCTGACTCAACTTTTTGAGATATGAAATGACACTGTAACTAAGTCCATATTCCACATTGTCAGCTATAAGGTTGGGTGCTCCCATCATTCTCACAGCTTTCTTCAAAGGCTGAAACATGGAATATATTGCATGGTCATATTAACTTTATACATACTTCAACTAACTGTACCCATTTCAAATAGAACCTGAGCTTCCGAAAGTTCAAAAAGAACAACAATAAAAAAACACTCAGGGCAACGTTTTTTGTTGTTTAAAAATAGTTCAATTAATACACAATGAGTTAACAAAAATATCATTTGTATGCCAGTCCCAGTGTATTATGAAATTAAGAAAATTCCATAGCATTCAGGTCTCAGGCCTCCCACAGGACTCCAGTGAAAACACTCATTATGTATGAAGTTTACATATTCACTCTCAAATTAATACTTATTCTATTTAAAATAGAGACTACATCCATAGTGAAAAGACAACTATAAACCAGAAATTTTAACACAGTTATCTTACCCCAAGATAATAAGGAGGCATTGTCTTCAAATAGCTTTCAAATGACTGACGCCATTTCAACGTAGGCTTTGCCTTGTGTACTTTAAACAAGTCATCTAATGGTTATAAAAAAAGCAAAGCAACAAAATGAAAGGCATGTCTAGACAGCATTGCATCTTTTTTTTTCCTAAAAAATAAAGTTCTAGTTAAATAAACTTTTGAAGACCTCTATGATTAAATTACTATCTACAAATCAACATATGTACAACTAAGACAAACACACACAAGATTATTAGGTTCCATTTTTGGCTGCAGCGTTAAATTATCAAATCAAATTGGTATTGAGACAACAGATTAAGAAAAAGAGCCCTTAAAACAATGAAAGTGAGATCAAAACATATCTGCAAATGATGATTGAGTAAATCATCTCACACACTGAGTCTGAGTCATGAAGCCCAGAAAATTGGAGACAAATGAAACAAGCTACTGATTCTATCTTTCTCCAGGTGTTATTAATACTGGCATTAATTCCAGTAATCTATTTAGATGATATTAATGTTTCAATTACCTACCACATAAGGAAATTTGTATGAAGTGGTATTTACCTAGCAGTGGAAGCAGGACTGGGTAATTGTAAGGCATCACAAATAAATTCACACAATTCAGCGCTGTACTAGCTTTCAAGTAACCAAAAGGATGACCAAGTTCACTGTATTTTGCACTATTGCTCACATACACCTGCAATAAAACACATTACATTGGATTTACACTCCAAGTATTGTGTTCTGAAACCTTAAATTCTATTTTCATTATAGAGTAAGATATATGAAAAACAGCATTCCGTAAACTTCAACTCAGCATGCATTCTACTTGCCTGCCAGCAGGTCTGAGGTGATTTTCTTTCCAGGATAAACTGGGTCAGTGGTGAAGGTTCTAATTCATATTTATCAAAAGGCAGTTTGTCAATGACCATCGGTTCACAATCAGTACAGGAAAATTTCACCACAGGATGAGATGTGCGAGGTGGCTAAACAAAATATTCCACTGTTAATAAGGCTGCACAACAATTAAAATGCATTTGTGCTATGCTATGACAACGGCAGCAATATTCTCTGAAAACACATGCATTTAAGGAACCTACTGAATACAGGATTCATTTACTGTGAATGAGTCCTAAGCAATTTATGATGTTAGCACTGTCTTACTCTGAAGGAATCTTGTTTTCTAAATAAATGACAATTACTTCACATACTAAGTCTAGAGCAATATGCAACTAAGACTTCTTGCATTTACCCAAAAGCTGAACAAATGGGAATAAGTCCTAGTGGGGACAAAAAACATCCTCAATGCCACTCTGAGACACGTCCATTTTCATTCCCTACAGAAGCAGGCGCTGTACTTCTGCATTTGCTGACTTTGCCAGGAGCTTTTCCTTCTTGGCAAATTTAACAGCTACAAAATTCAAACAATTATAAAGATCAAGAGTAGCATGAATTCAGAAAAAAACAAACTTTAAAAACTCACATTTTAACTAGGCCTGAGGGGAAAAAAAATTCAATTCCAGAAATTTCAGTGTTTGGGTTTTTTAATCTTTTTACTAATCACAGGAAAAAGGCCTTTGTGTTTCAAGTTTCAACTGTAAGTTAACAACTTGAAATTTCTTTTGCCAAAAGGCAGAGCCGATTTTCAGTGTTATGAAAATTGGAGCTCTACACCTTCCATTGAAGGGAGGAATAGAAGCTCTTGTACTTTATCTGAGCTTTTCCCCAAGGCCACTATAATCTGAGCAAGAGCTCAATTGGGAAGCCTCCATCCATTTACTCTATTTACAAAAAGGTAACTCACAAATACAGAAGATGAAGTAGAGAAACAAAAGGTCTCCTGGACCATCATACCACTTCACCTTGAAAGCAATTCTTTTATGTCTAAGCTGTAGGCTCTTCATTTAGGATAAGCCACCCAAACAAGTCATCTGCCAAGAGAGCTGGTCTTGCTTTGAGTGTCTCCACCCCAAGGAAGATGGGCTCTCCAACTGGACACCAAACAGGAGGCCCAGCCAAATGGACGAAGAACAGTTCTTTTCAAAGAATATTACTAATAAATAGCTGTGGTGGAGTTTCTGACCAAGCCACCAAGGTCAGACTACAAACAAAAAGGCTGCAAAAGACATTGACTACTCAGACTTGACAAGTCCAATAATTCTTTGCTGGACTGCAGAAATATTTTTACCTCTGAGCAGCTGAAGCAGCCATTTACATGTTGATCAGCCAGCATAATTATTAGCAGACTTTCATATAAATTTAAGAAAGCCTCAGTGGTGTCATTAGCCACAGAAGACTTAAGTTCTTGTGATAGGACTGTTTGAGACCACTCCTCTGTGGATCAGGTAACAGGCAGGCAAAGTCAAGTATTTAATTATGAACTCTTAGGCAGACAAGATATGCTACATACATACACACTGATTACAACATATGCTGTGTTTGAACACTACTGTTAGAACAGTACTGAAATACAGGTCTTGAAACACTACCAGCAACTTAGCTCCCCAACACTGCATGAGGAAGGTAAAACTCAGAATTTTAATTGATGTCAGCAAGAATTCAGCTGTACATGACAGTGCTTTATAGTCATGAGAACTATACACACTACAAAAGAAAAAAAAATCTCATCTTTTTGCCTTTGAGTAAGTCAACTGCAGGCTTTCTGAAGATATCACTCAACAACTCTTCACTTGGCAAGATCTATTTTATCAATCTTGATTAAGATCTGGAGTAGCAAACTGTACAGACTCTGCACAGCAAATGGAGGCAGACACGCTACTGACAGCAATTAAAAGACATATAAAGGTCCAGCTTTCCTACAGAACAGCCTTCAAATATCCACTACATAATGACATCTTGGTCTTTTTAATGACTACAGAAAATCTACTTTTATTCACTTATGCTTTCAGTTCAGAAGGCCATCCACATCCTTTAATCAATGTGGCCACAGATGCCAAATATATCAAAACCTGTAAATATGACTAATATTTCATACTCAATCACTCCTCAACAACCTGCATTTCAAACTACTTCATCCGTTTTCTAATCAAGAGATTAAATTTATGAAAAATTCAGTGATTATTAGTCAGCACATCCATTTCATATCAAAAAACCCACAAGAATTCAACAAATCATCATGAAATGTAGGTAACTATTACACAACTGCAGGATTTCTACTTTAATGATTTCAAACATAAAAAGAAATACAAAAATGCATAATACTATACTAATGACTAGTTCTCAGACAAAGAGGCAGTGGCATACATTCTTTTGTGAAAAGGAACAAATAAATTAATTCTTAATAAACAAATTTAAAAACCAAGGTTTTCTCAGTTTGGATAAATTGAAGGTATGGCTACACTGCACAACAGCAGATGAAATTACATTCACTTGGTAGAATGAAAGTAGAACTACCACAGGGATTCAAGTTGTCAAGATCATACTATCTTTTATTAATAACCTCTATAAGGCAATAGAATTTGATAGGCTTTTACCAAGTGCCACCATTTGATATTTAACAGGGTTCAAACAAACACTTACATGGTCTGCGTCAAAAATCTGTTACAAGCAGTTTCCTAATGCTTCAAAGTTACTAAAAAGAAAACCCCATGTTATTTACTCATCAGTAGCTTATAAGCTTGCATCACTCCTTGGGTCACACTGCTTCCACATTTGCTACAATGCTATACATACATCAAGATTTGAAAAAAAAAAAAAACAGAATAGGAAATACTAGAATATTCCTGCATGCACAAACCCTTTATCTTCAGTACCTACCAGTGTTGGAGAATTTTGATCTGGCCAAAAGGATTCAGGAACAGGCCAATGACCTATAGGAACCCCAGTTTTGGGGTTTGGTCTGACATAGATAAGTTTGTGACAGCTGTGCCAAGGTTGGGGTCCAAAGGGTCTGGATATCTCCACCTGCCCATCTACAGAAGAAAAAGGCTTTGAGTCAAACTATTGTTAAAACTCAAGAACAGTATTAAATAAATTCTGTGAAGAATCAAAGATTTATAAACCCAGGGAATCCCTTCCTGCAGTTGATATTATTTCTAAGAATAGCAGATAGTTGTCAGTAAGCATGTCTGCAAAAACACAAACTGAGAAACTAAATAAGCATTGAATGTTTACAGGATGAGAGCCCAGAAATTATCTGGAGCCCTTCATTAGAAATAAGGTTTCTTTATCCTCTATTATCATTAACAGAACCTTCAAATCCTAGCATTAAAGAAGTGACATACATGACTAATACCGTCGGAATTTTTATTGCAGCGAAGTAAAATTTAAAAAAACTCACAAACTTCTCAGTAACATCCAAAGATAGACCTAGCTAAGCCATTAAGAATGAGAAATTAATGCCACACAGGTGTATTTGCTATTTTAACTCTTAACATAGCCATTTTAACACTGAAGAAAAAAGGATAAGCCCAGGTATTACCATATCATGTTATTTACATTTCTAGTGGGTTGAAAACTGCTTAAAACCCATAAATCCCTTTAACTACGCCTGACACGAATAAATGCATTTAAGACTACCTGAGTGGTTTGACCAAATGCAGAATGTCTGGCAGCTACAGCCAGTATTTTGAGACACTACAAAGTTTCAGACTTAACAGGTAGGTCCTTTCTGTAGTTAAGTCTTGCAAATTGCAATAGCTTCCCTTTTGACTTCACATCTACTATATTAAGTTCACTAAGTTGCACTGATGACAGTCATCCCTGTTATTTGATACCACAGTGTAAAAAATTTCAAGTACCATCAATCGGTGAGGGATCTGGTCCAGCTTTTTCAAAATTTATTACCACTCCACTTTGCACTTTTTGCACCAATGACTCAAGACATTGATTCAGCATTCTTGGAGAGCACACACAATATGATCGACCTAAAACGAAACAGTCACAGTTAAAGCTCTTCAGTGTTTCTGCCCTTATTTTAACTTGGATCATTGAAAACTGCTCAACCACACTTTGATTTATGTATTGATCACTGATTTAAAGCATCTCATGAACACTCCCTCTTTTTTTAAGCAGCAAGGCAGCCTAGTGAAGCACTGACAAGTGCCTCATTGGAAATGTTTGTATTTTAGATCCTTAATGACTAACTCAAATTCTTGGTTGCATTCATGGAAAATGGGCTCCCCCTTGTGACAGACAACACTTAAACTGTCCACAAATTTCAGTCAAAGCACTTGCCAGTACAGCCTACATACAGTCAGAAAGCAGTGGAATCAAACCCTTTTGGAATACTTTTCAAAGCCCTTTGTTTCCTCTCTATCACACCCTCTCTGATGCATTAGAACACTGTTAAAATGTAGTAAACTCAATGCCTGAATTTTATCTGGAATACAATTGCTAAGATATTAACAATATGATCTGTAACTGAGAAAGGTATCAATTCTGCAGAATTATTATGCATTCTGAAAGGCATTCTGTGTGCTCTGGAGGGAAAAAACCTAAAACAACCCACTTCCTTCACTTTGGCTTTTTTAGACTACGGTGTAACAGGAATTAACCAAAACTGTACTGCAGAACAGACTCAATTATCACAATTTCTAATTGCAATACCAAGATATAGTAGAAAAAAAGTAAGTTCTCTTACAAAACATTTCTGAAGAAAGCAGATTCACTCTTCCAAGATAAGCTACAGTTAACTGTCTGTAGCTTTATTGCTGTAAGTCTCTTTAGTTTCATTATAACGGTCTTGAGAGCGTTTACAAGTACTGCAAGAACTTGGAAATCCTTATTCCATGGCATGGAATCATACAATTAATTGAACCAAACTGAATTAACTTACACTTTGGAAAGTAATGACTTGTCAAAGGAAACAAGGGCACTCACCTCCTGTGACTTCACACATAGGTGTGATAGCAGAGTCATCCACAGGCACCCCTGTCATCTGTTCTGATTCTGGTGCTGTGATACCAGGCAAACGAAGAACCAACGCAAATAACCTCTGATCCCATCGAAAGGGTTCCTTAGTCAACTCACTTCCAGGTAAAGGGGAATTGAGAGGTAAATGGAGCTGGAAAGGGATTTAAATTTGTCAATACACAGTTCTTTAAAGAAACAAAAATTCAGGTTTCGTGGCAATGGCAATTCCCTCTATACAGGCACATTTCTCTCTCCACACACATTTAATACCTCGTTAACAAAACTGAGACAAGCTCCTAAAGGACAGCACAAGGCGTTCAGAAGATCCTAGATGCTCTTGCATCCAGATACTTCACACAGATTAGTGAAAAAAAGAAAGCTTATCCAAATATTTAACTACAGAAGCCCTAAACAGATTTGTAACAAGTAATTTCAAGTTTCAGAAATTTTTATACATCCCCAGCTGATGACACCACTGTCAGCACAATCAAAATTCTCATTTCACCTGGAGCACCACAGCAACAAAAAGGGGAAAAACGTTCCCAAAGCAATGACTCAAGTGGTGCAAACAGTTCCATTAGCCCACCAAATACCAGGGAGTTAAGTCCACATGCTGAAGCAAACTCAACATGTCCTCATTTTCTCTCATGCAGCTTTCAAAGAAATCCCAAAGTTCTCAACCCTCAGCTCCAATGCTAGAAAGAAAGTACTAGTCTGTTCCAAAACTTGATGCAAATCCACACAAGCACTCATTACATATTGCCTTCATTTCTAGTTCATAGTGCTTAGAGAATTTACAGAAAGCTGTTAAAAAAAGCTTTTTTTGTTTGCTTATTTTTAAGAGATAGCTTGAAAGCATTAAAGCCTGATTTCCAATACCAGATCCTGCAGCTATTTCTATTTACATAATTGCAGCATCTCATACTGGGAAAAACACATACCTTATTGTTTGAAAAGCAATCAATTGATTGATACAATCTTGAAACTAAGAACAAAATTACTCAAAATGTGGCCAAGAATCAGAATATTTTGCCCTTTTCAGCACACCTGATGCTTCCTCTAGAATTTCTCTTTTTGCTTATGCAAGCACAGAATACATGTAAGAACAGAACTATTTTCTCCAAATGCTTCATGTTTTACACGAAACTGGTCAAAGGGAAGGAACTCAGTAGTTTATAACTAACTGCTTAACAAGCATGTTTTTCCCCTCTACACAAAGAGCCACAACGACTGCCTGACAATGGAAACTCAGTTAAAAGAAGATAAAAGCATAGCCACATTCTTAGTTAACAGCCTGGAATCCTGACTGTAAGAAGACTGATTTGCAAGCACTCTACCATTCTCACTTGGGGGTATTAAGGAATGCCATTCAAGCTTTCCTACTTAGATCTGACTAAAGATACACAATTTCCAAAGACAAACCTGTTACGACCTATGTAACAGCATTGTAGAAAAGTTTTCAAACTGTAAGACAAAATACAAAGCAATCATCATCAAGTCAAATGCCCTCACCTTCCTTCCAACAATTTAATTCCAGTTAAGCTTAACATCCTTTAACATATATACTGGTGAAGTTATAGATTCAAATCACCCCATTCAAAGACATTAGTAACTTGGTCTTGTCATCTCCAGTTACCTTTTTTTAAACTGGTATTGTATTACCATAGCAACTGCATACCTAGCAGAAACTAAGATGAGCCTAGAATTCTACATCTTGCATTTCATTTCTTTCCCCACGCATATTTTAATATGAAGGCATGCACACATTTTCCTCTTTCTCAACAACCAGTATGAAACATAAGGTAGACTGCACTAAGGGATGGTTATTTACCAGCTGTGGTCTTCAACATGTGACTGTACATAGACAACACATGTCCTCCCAGCTTAGTACTAGAAACCAGCTGTCTTGTCTCATCATTGTAGGAGCACACAGAAGCCCTACCATCCCCAAATGCCACAATGATAATGCTACTACACAATCCATGTGTGCCTTATGCCACTCTTCCTGCTTTAAAACAACTAAAATATTCCAGAGGGGGTGGAAGATAAGAGTGTTCTAGAAGATCTCTTCAGTACAAGGTTATTGGTGAGCAGGTTCATTTCTTCTCAGTCCTTGTTTCTACCGACATTTATGCAACCATGAGAAGCAGCACAGTCTGCACAAATGCTGGAGTGGGAAAGAGGATCCTAGAGACCCTAGGATGAAAAAAGCTAGATAAGCATTAGAACACTCTGCACTGGCAGGGCAGTCTGATCTTCTGGCAATGTCTGCACATACAGGCTCATCCACTTGAAGGGCACCAACAGCACTGCTGAAGCTTTAGTACCCAGGTAATAACAGGCAGCTCCATCTCGGGATCTCATAGAAGGGTGTTAGACTACTAGGCACTAAACAAAAATATGTCTACAGTCAACTTTTCTTGTACCAAAAAAAAAAAAAAAATCTATTGGCAAGGAACCTTCTTTGCTCTTCTGGTACCCAAAAAAAAAGGGACAATCTTGCATTCCAAGCAAATGCAGCCTTTCATCCTTCAAGGACTAAGGACAGGTAACCATTCAAGCCCAGCTGAGAACATCAGCTCTTGACAGACTGCGAAACTCTACTTACACAGTTATCAACAACATTATGTTTTCCTATCTTTTTCCATCCAATCAAAACTGGAGGAACTATGATAAAAAACATAATAGAGCATTTAGAGCTCTTGATTATTCTTGACAGTAAGCAGAACCTTGCTGTGACACTTGTCACAGCGGCTACAAGCGCAATGCAAGGTGATCAGCTCTGGGAAGGGATCAATGTGACAATGCCAAACAGCTGTGGGATGAAGTCACATGAAAATCACAGATTCTTCCTGTAAGAGGACTCTCATAAACTGGAAGATCAGAGGAATGGCAACATACAGAAACCAAGCAGCACTGCTCATGCTTTTTGCTTGTGTAATCATTTATCAGAATGTATCAATATGCTAATAACTCCATTTCAATCTTGCAGACATGTTTAATGCTACTTAGAGGGTATGTTGAGGGAGGACAAGGGAACATAGCTCAGCAATTCAGCAATTGTAAGACTCAAAAAATGTTATTTCATAATGTGAAAAGCAATAAGAAATCCCTTCAAGTATTTAAACATTTGCTTAACGAAAGATGAAGAAAGGGCTAAGACTGAATTTGAGGGATCAGGGCAGAAGAGAAAGCCATTCCATAAGGAATCCATAACACAAGACCAACTAATTAAAGATGGCTTGCCAACAGTATGAGCCCTTCCCCTAATCCAGTTCTGACTGGAACTACTGAGTCCAGGGAAGGGTCTGGTCAACAAGCCATGCAGAACATAGAATCGATGCTGTCACTTTTCAGTCCATTGGCACTGATGCATTAAAAAGCAGTGCCAGAAGGGACAGAACTGAAAGCATTACTGACTTGTGCAGGTGGAGAAAACTGCATAGACAATGTAATTTCTGTTTTCAGTCTGAATGACCACACCCATGAGAGACAAAGCAGCACTCACTGAAGGTCAAGGCTCTATCTCCAACACCCATTTTAAAACCCACAAAGGAACAGGACATCTGAGAAATTCAGCAAGAGTTCTGAAACAAGGTTTAAGCTTGACTGCTTCACACTAAGGCAAATGACAGTGTTCCCATAGTGATAAACTGATTTCATTGGCAAGAATGCAAATGTTCATCTGAATGACAAAGCTTTGAGAAAACTTGCCTCCAGGTCCCATGCTGGCTTCACAGGCTTTCCCAAAAAAAACCCCAACAAAAAACACCAAAGCCCAACACTGTTGGTTATCTTGTACATATGCCTTAAAAGAACTAAAAATACACTGCCTCAGTCAATGCTAGGAAGTAAAAACACTGTTGTCATAGCCAGTGGGATATGATCACTTCCAACATCAACTCTGAAAAGCCTCCCCAAAGTGAAATCCAAAGAACAGAACAGACATTTCAAAGTGACTGAAAAAGCTGTGTTAGTGAACCAAAGAGGAGCAATCAACTTCTGTATCTCCAGGGTGATGTTCCTGTACTAATTCTAGCTCATTTCTGTATGTCCAGCTTGAGAGGTAACTGTAAAGGACACTCAAGGTAGACTAAGAAAAATTCTGATCAATAGGACACACACTGACAACAGCAAAAGATCATCCCTGAAAGACAGCAGTAGCACCCTTTGATGCTTTGTTCCTCTTCTCTTTGATAGTATTAAGAATGTTTCTACCAGTACACCTATGGCCAAAAAATTGAAAAGAAAAAATCACATCCTCTGCCGGGTATGAAACACATACCCAGTACACACATATGGAAAAGCATTCAAACTTGCTTGCATTCAAATTTTGTCTTGCAAGAAGCAGTGGTTACTTCACCTTCTGGAAGAATGGAACACCTTTACGTTGGCTACTTATAACAAAAAAACCCACATTAATTCACTATTATTAGAGCAAATTCAGCATTTCTAGAATGCAATTTAACAATCACAAAATTGTAACATTGGGCCTGATTTGACATCATCACAACACAAACTCTGGTTGTAGCACACATTTATCAGTCAGCGCTGCTCATGAGCCAAGTCTAAACTTAGTAGATTTATGCAGTCACCAGAAAACCCCTTGTCTCAACCTAAGTTACAACAGTTTAAAAGATGTGAATGTGTGACCAAATGGTTGCCTGACTCCAGGAAAATGTCTTCTTGTGAAGACTAAGATGAAGAAGTTGTACTCACATTAAAAAGAAACAAAAATAACCCACCAAAACTGGATGGCTATGAAAGTCCTGATTCTTGTTGTAAAAGAAAGAGCTTAACTACTAATGCAGCTTTCTTACCTAAATCATTTTGAGTAACAAAGATGAAAGGAAATGTAACATAGAATCATAGCACTGCATACACCAGAAAGAACACATGACACTTACACAGTCCAAGGCTCAGGGCCTTGTCCAATGCAGCTTTTACCATCTCCACAACCACTGGACAACATGTCCAGTTTGATCACCCACAGTTAAAGATTTTCTTGATACCTCATCAGAATTTCCCATGGGACAACTTGCAGCTGTTGCCTCTTATCTCAGCCCTGGGTACCTCCAGGAAAAGACAAGTTCCCTGTCCCATTCAGCTGTGGAGGATGGTAAAGCACTCCCCAGTCTTCTCTTCTGAAGACTGAACAAACCCAGTTCTCAGCCTCTACCCAGAAGTTCTGAGCACCTTGGTGCTCCTCACTCCAGTATGTCAGTACCAGATTTCACAAGTCATCTGACAACAGAGATTCTTCTCCTCAAGGAAGGACTTACACAGCTCAAAGATTACCCAAAACAGTATTCTGCTGCTAACAGCACTGTATGTTGCAGAAGACTCTGAAACAGTGTCACACTACTCTACTCAGTATTTTGGACTGCACACATTCATCTGCACACAGAATTGATCTGAAAATAGCTTAATGGGTAAAAAAAAGTATGATGGAAGTGAGATTTCATACAGATAACCTACTTGTTACGATAGATCCAGGAGTTCCCCTTCAATTACTAGCTATGCTTGTTAGAAGTCCACAAAGAATTACACAATCATTCAACTCTCTTCAACTCAGATATATTACAAAAACCACTCAAATACCACTTTTCATACAGACAAATTCTCTAAGTGCTGTAAGAATGCAATATAATACATTATTAGGATAAATCTGAGTAACTAATGAACAGCAAAGTGCAACAAGTTAGTCTGTACAGTCAAATGTGGTGCAGCACAGGCAAAAGTCTGAATTCTCCTCTTAAGTGTTAAAATGGATCATTGGATATTAACCTTTTCCCTGAAAAGGGAATGAACTTAGGGATTTGTTATTGTTTGTGTTGGTTGGGGCTTTTTTTTCCACTACTGCATGGAACGGGCACTGAGCTGGCCAGACCAATCCTACCACTTCCATCTTTTTAAGGAAAGAATTCAAAACGGCCAATAAGTTAAAATAGTTCAGTGCCTCAGCATTTGCCATACCTCTGAGTTAGCCAGATATCTGAGTGGGTACTCCAGTATATCAAGATCTTGATTTTAAACTGCACTACAGATTTAACTTGGAATATATTTCTTCAGTGTAATCTTACCTTGAATTGTAAAGACTACTCATTTGATTATAATCTTTTTAAGAACTCAGTGTGAGAGTAGTACATGTTTCACATACTCCCTAGTGGGAACATGCTTTGGGAAATCATTACTTTAACTTGGGTCTATACAAAAAGAACTTCTATCAAGACCAATTAAGGACGCATATGCTTTAAAGAAAACAATTTCTTCTGCTAACATATTTTAAAAGCCATGAACTCCTTAGAGCAAACTCATTCTATTAAACAGACCAACAATTGCACCACAGGTTTCTGTTACATGAAGGAGAAAGTTATTTGGTTTTTCATAGTACTATCGCATAAAATTACTTGAAATTAAAATAAATTACTTGAAATTAATCAAGACACAAGCAAGTTTAAGCTATTAATGAGCATTCTTCTGAGGAGCCACTTATGCTCCTACTGTAAACAGTATCAACGTTTAAACAATATTTAGTACACATTACTGTAACCGGAGGTTAGATCTTACCTCTTCCTGTATCCCACTGGTAGTAGTTAATTTACTTCCATCAGTAACTGTTATAATTATTGCTGGCTCCAGAAAAAAAGGGTTTCGTCCCTAAGAGGAAAAAAACAGTTACTTAAAATGATGCAACAAACTCTGTTCAGTCATTAAATAGCCACTGATATCAACTAGCAAAACAACAAAGCTTGAGGTATTTATTCTCATGTACCACATATTGCAGCACAATGGGGTTCTGAGCCTTTTTACACTCACACCACGGAATGCTAGACATTTAGCATGTCTATATTCAATGAATGCATGCAGAAACAGCAAATACAGTTAACACAGGACTTCAAGAATAATACTTGCAATGTATTCTGACAAACTAGCAGCTGTTTAGAGAAGCAACCATCTCCTCCAAAGGTACTTCCAATTCTCAATATTCCTGGGTCAATTTTGTGCGATTTAATCACTTGGTGTCCAAGTAAAGTATTCACATGGTATCTTGTGATCATGACCCCTGGGTTAAGAACTACTACTCTATGTATTAAGACTGACATAAACAGCACCTGTTCCATTCTGATCAAAGTGGTTCAACATGCATACACAAAACATACTTCAGAAACAAATACATGAAAAATAGATAACCTTTCTAAACGTATCATTAAAGACAAACATATTATAGGATCCCAGCAAGACAGGCAGCTAGCCTGTCAAAAACTTGAGGTCAGTTATTGGTATTCCTTTATCTACTGCCAGTATTATAGGAGTTTTTTGTGCCTTCTGAAAAAGAATTCCAAAGTATTCCACAGATACATCAACTCCAAGCTTAAGAAACACATTTCACTCTACCTAGGGTTAATAATGGACTGAATAAAAGCCACCACAAGATTTTGTTTAGTAGGTCTTCTCTTGCTAATCTCAAGGCCTTGTTTTTCTTCGTCAGGAAACAGAAAAATGTAACTAAACCTGCAGTCTACTTCTGCTTAGAAAGACAAACTACTTCATGAACTGTTGCAATTTACTCTAGAAACATGGAGAGAGAACTAAAAGGTTTAAAAAGACCTTTTAAATCCATTTTTAGAACCCATTAAATATAAAAGATCATCTACTGATTTTGTGCTTCAAATAGAACTATTATTTAACAATCTCATATATTTGGTGAAGGGTATCCAGTTTGACTACTGTGGTAGCACCACATTTATAGTGGTCAATATTTTCTCAAACCTTCATGAAAAAAAAAGACTAAAGATTTTCTAATAGCATACCATTACTACAAAAAATTGAGAAAAAACAAATTAAAACAAAGATCAATCTCTCCCATGAAAGCCAAGCTACTTCATAATTTAATTTAAACAATTACTCAAAAGGATTTAAGGACCCTCAAAACACTCCATTTTAATTAAGATAATTTCCTAAGAATATTTAGCCTTATTTAATTCTTAACAGTTACAGTATGTTATTCTGCCAATAGTTTACCACAACTGCAAAACATCAGCTGGAAGCTAATTACATTGCACTGAAATAATACAGAAATCAGGGTTTGTAAGATATTTCTCATGAATACTAACCATAAAAATACTTGAATTCTATTGCTAATAAATTATTGTAAAAACAAATTGACAACAGATAAAAATAACAGATTTATAATGTCATAACCAATGCTAAGTTAATATTCTGGTGCAATTTCAAATACAAGTATTACAATTTCCATCTCTGACAACACCTTTTATCTGGATATCCTCATCACCTTGAAAAACTTTTTTATTCCTTAACTATACTTTGTCTCAATTTTTTCCCATCTAAAGAACAATTATGAAATTTAAAGGAAGGAAAGAGAAGTTGCTATGCTTGAGGTCCCTATGAAACATGTCTGAGGGAGAAATGTCTTCATCCTCAGGCTACTCTCTGTAATTTCACAAGCATTTTACATATACAAAGGATAGTCACTCACATACTAAGAATCAATTGTTTTCAGAAAGATAATTAGAATGTATCATGGAAGAACTGCGGTAAAAAAGCCTATTACTGAGATTTACTGCTTTTGACTAAAAATTGCCACGTCATTACTTTTTAAAGACCACCACTGACTCTTCTGACCCTACTTCTCACCTTAGGTAGAAAAAGGCATTCAAAACCATATTAATTCAAGTATTCCTCCAACAAAACCCCCTCTTATTTATCTAAGCTCTCAACAGTCAGACATCATAAAATTGAATTCCAAAAGACTTTACTAATTCTTTTAACTAAACTGCAGCACTTCTGTCAACAATTGGTTGAGAACTTCATTTCTACCTAATTAATCTAATTCTACAGCATTCAAATTACTATTTCTCTTCCCCTAGAAATACACTTTAAAAAAAACCCCAGCATTTACAAATCTTGGAAATATCATTCTTCAAAATGCATAGCAACATCATTGACTGTAAATGCATAGGTAATTAATTCAGTCCAGCCCAATTACTTTGGATATGCAAAGGAACAGTGAGTGACAGTGTACATTATCATCTCTTTGGCAGCTTATAGGAATGCTGCAATGCACTGGGGAAAGCATCTCAGAGTAACAATAATAAATATATTGGTATAAATAATAAGCCTGCTTACAACTTACTCTGATAACTAGCTAACAAGCATAAGGTTTTATCTATTTCAGAAGCAAATTCTTTTCAACACACTGCTTTTCCTTCTGGAAGTTCGTAGCAGTGGTGAAAAAAGGAAGAAGAACCTACGGTTTTAATGGCTGACCACCCTCTAACAAGGTACAAGGAGGATTTTTTCATTCACAATCTACATTTTCAAGGACAGATGCGCCCCAAGACAACAAAAAGCCCTCAGACCTCTTTTGGAAACAAAGTTACTTAAAATAGCATCAATACCAGGGAAAGTTTGTTTGATTAAAAAGAACAAGCACAAGATTCAAAGCCTTAAAATGAACTTACATTACACAACACCTCCATTTGAACAATTTGACAGCTTCATGACTGCTCCAAAATACAAAGCAACTCAGCTGCATTGGTTGCCTTTCCCTCTGTCTCTAGCTGAAGCAGTTCTGTGCTCAGATAATACAGAGGACCACTGAGCTCCACACCACTCACAAGGGGTCACAGTAAGAGGCATCCCATGCCACACCTGCTTGTGTGATGCTATCAGAGGGAGCCTCACATCAAGCCAGAAAGTGTATCAAATTGTCAAGACACATTATTGCCTGGTTAAGGTTCTCACAACTAAGAAATCACTCCCACTGGCAAGTAAGCTTAGCATCAAATTTCATCATGACTAATTAATACACACATGATTTTTCTCCTTCATCCAAGTGTAGAGGTAAAGAAGTTCAAGACCTATTGTGACCTTTACATATGCAAGTATACAATATTATACATTCAGGAAGAGAAGATAAAGACTACTGTTATCTCAAAGCACACATTTAAATATTAATTTCAGAGTCAGAAGTGTTGCAGAACTGAAGAAATGGATGAGGTGAAGAAATGTGACCAAACCACACCAAATCAGAGACTAAAAATTACACAATAAGCAACAACTACAAAAATAAGTTTTTAGTAGCACAGAAACTTGAAGCTCAAGAAAGGTTGGAAGCTGAAAATAGACATGAACAGAACTTAAGTGCATATTTTTTAATAGAACATATCACTAGGAACTGGAAAAAATGCATTTTGAGATCACGACAAATGTCAAAAAGGTACACTTCCACTTCAGTGAATCACAAAACTCTGCAAGCTGTATTGTTATCTATCTCCCATTATATTATCTCAGCAGAACCTTTCCATTTTCAAAAGTATCAGGCCTAACTCTCAGTAAATTTAGACATCTGACCAGGAAATACAGAATTGCAGTATCAATTTTTAAATTCAGTCTTGGTTTTTTATAATTTAGAAGGTGAAGAGTCTCAAATGCTCCTGAGAATCTGTGAGCAACCACTGTTCAAAAGCAACAGCTTAAAATGAAATCTAAAAGTCAGAATGACAAAAATTATTAGCTTTAAAGCTATTTTTTAACTGATAAACAGCTTAAAAAATATCAAAACACTGAGCTTGAATTTCAAACTAAAACAGATGGTCAAAATCCATCATGGTTTTCACTTTTTTTGTTTCTTAGAAACTTCAGTTACGCTTAAGCAAAATCATGAAATGTCCAAGACATTAACATTTATTGGAGACTTTCCCCTTCATTGCTCAAGGCAGAACACTATCAGTCAAGTACACAGAGGTATTAACAACTGTTCTGATCATCAGTTACATAAGAACTGCAGCATCTTGTGCAACTTCTTACTTGTCCCACTCTCACTTTCAGCAGCTTTGGCTATTTTCCATTATCCCCACAGAATTAATCTCCGTAGTTGGCAAGTCCTATAGAACCAAGTGTATTTTATGCTTTTGCACAATTGTTTCCCAACTCACAAGCACAGCTGAATACACTGGCATCACAGCAGTATTTCAGTTAATTTAGAGCTGACAATTAAACTCTACAAAAATTACTTTGCCTTTAAGGGTTTTCAAAGGTATGTAGACACACACCACAACCATGCATATACAGATAATACATTACAGTACTAGGGAAAGAATATGCTTTCAACTTTGGTAGATCAGTAAATTCTTTCCTATTACTTGAAAAGAAGCAAAATGTCTTTAAATTGAAGTTTTCCCAGATGAAGCTACTCTATCACCTAACATTTAACAAAAACGCACTGTGAAACTTTGATCTATCAAAACATAAGGAAGAACATGCTACGGGTGGAGGAGTACAAAAAGGGCAGTCCAATTCTACCACAACATTTGCATTGATAAATCTGACATCTCACATGATATGCAGCCATAACAGCACCATAATTTTGTGGCCAGACTGAAAAACATAGCAGCTCTAAATTCTGTCACAGCATTATCTAATTGACTGAACCTGCATGATAAAAACAACTTTGCAATTGTAATTATTTACTATGTCTGTTTTAGAACTGAAATTGATTCTTTGAAGTGGAAGCACCTCAGTGTCAGAGAAACTTCTGTGCTTTTCACCTGAGTAAGAGCTGAAGAACATACAAATTCTGTACAGGCTTAGGATCTGACGAAGATGGACTTCACGCACAAAGAAAGTTGCTAACTCATCTATCTTGCTGTCCATAAAGATTTCAATATGTTCCCTTGATGCTGTTGATTATTCAAAATATAATACAGTTTTGCAGTGGTAGCAGTTCTGTCTTAGTAGATCAGATATTTGTACAGCAGATGTATTTCAAGATCACTTGCAGAAGTCACAGAAGTAGGTTCAATGCGAGCTACACCAACCAGTTTGAGTTTTACACAGGATGGGTGTTTTGAAATGCGTTAAGATTTCAAGCCATAAAAGAAATTTTAATACAAACTAGAAATCTCCTTTAATGCCTAATTAATGACAAAGGCAACAACACCAGTCACAAAGAGGAATCTTATGAAATAACCTAATGAAAGCCCCATTCCAGAAATTACACAATCTCCAAGAAAAAATGCCCAGTGTTTTTCTGAAAGGGCTGCTGGACAGCAGGATGACTCTATTAGACCTAGTCCACACACACACACCTGCAGTATGGACAAGCATCCTCTGTCATAATACTGACATCTTTAGCTCTCCCTGCAGTACCCAAGATAGGAGGACTTGTGCTCTGCCTTTTGTTCACACTAGACAGCTGGGAATCCTACCTCACCAACAGACAGGTTTCAGAGAGAACACAGGAAAATTCATCACCTAATAAAGATAATTTGAGAGATCGCCTCAATACAACCAAAAGAAGAGAACGCTAAATCTTAAGGGGAAAACAACTGCTATCAGAAAACCAGGTGACAGTAGCAGGTTTTAGAAGACCCAAGTGTGGTCCCAAAAATCATAAAGATCTAGCTCCTCTGTATATATAACAACACACACACCCAGGGTGAATAAAAAGATCACACCTCTTCAACTCAAGGATGAGGGAAAGAAATAGGTTTGACAAATGCTTAAGGAGTCTCGACTGAGGCCAAAACAGTAACTGTACTATGAAAACATCAACTCTCACCACTACAATGGATTCTCCCAAAATCTCCCACAGGTTTTGCCATAGTTTCAGCTGCATAAAAGCAACACTTATAAACTGCTATTTGGCCAAAACAGCCTATCAGAGAGCACCTCACCTATGTAAACTTGTATTTTACTTTGTAATTGGAACACCAGCCAGCAGAGGGGGCACAAGTTAATAAAATCTATCCTCATAGGCGGTGTTCTGAGTAACAAGATAAACCTGAGGCATGCTCTATTTGCATACTACCTCAAAACACACAGAAACAAGTTAATACTTCCTATCTAAATCCATGTATCTAAACCCCCTAAATATTCTTGTATAAGTACAAACAAGAAGTAATCCCTCACTGAACTCTAATTTCTTAACATATGTTTAATCCAACAGCTGGCTCATGGTTTCTAGACACCATGGAAGCACATACTATAATTCTACTTCTTCCTTTTTTTGCTGCAGACTGCCCATCTTTGGAAGGCTCAGCCACAAACACTGTATTATGGACACATTCCCTTTGCTTTTGAAGCTAACCTTCCCCCCTCCCTCAGTATTCTATCTCAAATTATTTTGTCTTTTGGAGAAGACCTTAAAAATAGAGTTTTAAGAAGGCACAGTAGAATTTATCAAGGTCTGAACCCATGCTTCCATTAACACACCATCTCCCTCCTCCCCCAAAAAATGGAAAATGCTTTTCAAGCAGTAATGATTTCTCCTGCACTCATACTCTGAAAGCCAACAAAACTGAAACAATTTTACAGTAAGGATGGCTACCAAAAAAAATCTTTCCTCCATGAGGCAAGACTACAAAACCTAAATTCAGCTGTCCTCCTCCATAGACTACAGCAAAGTTACTGAAGGCAAATTAATTTCCCACATTGTAGACAATTCTTTAGTTAACTACATAACAAATACCTAAGAGTTACTTCAATGCCCAAGACACGGGGTTATCACAGTTTCTTAACTGGAATACTTATGTAGGATTACATGGCAGTTACATGGTTTCAGTTTCATTTCTTACTAGCACTGCACATTAGGAGTAAATTAAATAATTTTTGCTCACAGTGTTTGCACATACCACTGTTTGGTGGCATGAAGCTTTCCAAATTTCAGGCAACCAGGAACAAATTAAGTTATAGACTTAAATAAGAAGTCATTTAAAGAAAAATCAGTTAGCAAAAGGCTTCAAAGCCAAACACATTTGTAACAGCAGACTTTTCCTAAGGCTGAGCCAGAGATCAAACTCCTCAGCACATCAGTTACATAACTAAGGAAGAATTCTTGAAACAACCATTATGTACATAAGGTTACAGGCTACCTAACTTCCATTTATGAAAAGGAAATTTAAGGTATTGAGGAAAATAAATGGAACGAAAGCAAGTCATTTGCTCCTTGTTATTTTGGACCTAGGCATTATCTCCAAAAAATCTTTTTTAAAACAGCCATTTATGACTTCAATTAACTACTGAACCTCCAAACACATCACATTAAACTAACCATGCCCAGTCAAAGCTAAACAGCAAAAACCAAAGATCCAGTCAGATATCACTTCTGTAATTTGAAATGCTAGAGACAAAACACCTATCTGAATTGCACAAGAGACAACAAACCCATTTTCAAAAACGAAGTCACAGAATCTTATATCAACTGCTTGCTCTGCCAAAGATTGCAAGTTTGTGTTCTATAGGTAATGATTTCATTGCATATCCATCCTGAAACACGCCACAAGAAAATTCACTGTTCTTGGTATCATTTTTATAGATGCTCATAACATTACACATTGAGTTTCCAAGTCTGGCACTGAATGAACTGCTTAAAGACTATTTAATTGCACAACTTCAGTCATTTTGGAACTCCTTCAGAAAGTTTGTGCCAAGAACAAAACCAAAACTAACAGCAAGAAAACAAAAGAGGCAACTCAAAGCAGCCTGAAAATAAGTTTCAATGCAAGAACAGATCATTTTGGAATACACAATCTCCATACTGAATAATACACATGTGAAAACAGAAGGCATGTGTTAAGGAAGCAGTTTAAGACTCTGTTCATGTTGAACAATAAAGGAATGACGAATACACAGTAGATTTACAAAGACCTCAAACTTAAAACCTCAAGATATTTTCATGTGCCTAAATCAGAGAGGTCCCAACATTAGTAAGTCACAGTTTCAGAAATCACAGGTTAATATATAGGTTTGTCCCCCTTCTTTCATTTAAGAACAGCTCTAATTGAGTTTTAAATATCATTACATAAGTGATAATTTCTTGATTAACTAGTAAGTGTTCCAATTTAGATTAGGTTCTTGGTAAGTTTCAAAAACAATTCAGTCCTTCAATCTTTCAGAATTACATCACAGTAAAAAAAAATAAAACATGCATAGAACAGGGATTTCATAATGAATTCCAGCAAGTAACTAAACAGTGAAAAACCACATTAAAACGAAGCACAAAATGCCATTAACATTCGAAACATTTAAGTACTGATGTGACAGATGTATAATGCCAGAAGGGGAAGAACTTTAACTTTTTCTTAAATGAAATTAAATTATTTACCTAAGCAGCAAAATCAACTGCAATCACAACTTGCATCTTATTTTGAAGGTAACTTACACAAAAAGATGCACCCTATCAGTTAGTTACAGATTAATAAATGCCTCACTACTGGAATCATCTCTAATTGGATAATCAGCCAGTAAGTTACAAGAATTTTTGAAGTTATTTGAGTGAGCATAGTAAATGTGAGCTGCTAAAAATAGGTTTTATTTGAGCCTTTATAAACTTTTCCTATGAAAAATAAATTAACACAGTCCATACCAAACATAACTTTAAAGTCAGCTCCAACAACTCTGAGTTCAAGATGATGTTGGTTTTATTTCCTAAAAGTATTTCTGAATGTTTTATTCCAAAAATAACTGACCTTGCCAAGCCCTGGATCAAGTCCCTAATTACAGAAGCCTTTCTGCTTCACAGCAATGACCTTACAGCTGGTTCTGGCTCAGTCAGTGCAATTCACAGACTAAGCCAGGCCTCTGTTCTCCATATGCTAGAGAAGGGTAACAAGTCCTACAGTTGCCCACACACTAATTAGAAGGAAAAAACCTAACCAAAATACACACCACCAAGAAGAAGAGACAGACTTGTTTACAAAATCTCCCCACAAATTAGGGGGTTAATAATCCAGAGTACTGATAAACTGACTAAAAGTAGCTTATTGACCTATGAACACAGAGCAATTCTTCAGAATAACTTCCTAAAGACTCCCCCACAACTCCTTCCTGGAATTTACCACAATAGCAGGAGCAACTTGGCTGTTCTAAACCAATTTTGAACCACCACAGTTCAGTCCAGTTTATTAATCTCACTGATCAATCACTGATTTATTTTACAACATGAAGTCGCTCAACCTGAAGCAAGGTTAGTGCGACTTTGAACCCATGAGAGGCCACAAGTTCCAGAGCAGAGATCTAGGCTGAGTATGCCTTACAGATGATGCACACAATCAAGTTGGCATTCTGAGATTCAAAGCTGGGAGGGCAGAACTGTTGCAATAGAGATGCCCACTTTTCACTCATTCTGTTTACTGAGCATCAGAAAAAAACATCAGTGTATATATATGAGTCCAGTGACATATTCTGTATTTGTTCAGTTTAGGTGGAAAAAAGGCACAGCGTATGCAAATAAATGATGAATGAACATGTTATGGCACTGCCCCTTCCAAATCAAATTTGTTTGAAGTATTCTCCTTCTGCTACTGGAACAGACTGATGAAATTGTTTTCATCGGAAATAATGAAATACTTCATGAAAGGTTTAAATTATTTAAAAACATACTGTATTGGAACTAGACAAGTAATTTTAAGAGCATTTAAGACTTTTGCTGAACTTTGTTGTGCTGGGAATGCTAAAGGGCAAGCAGTTCCATATCACAATGTGAAAAAAACACCTTAACAGTGCCTGTTGTAGCTCTCACTAGATGGTATTCTAAAACAAGGATGGCATGTTTAAAGGTTATGGTCTAAAAGGTCTAAGTTCAAACCAATATGCTTAATTTCATAACACAGCAGATGACAATGACTGATTTTTACCAGCACTTCACATACAGATCTTTGACATCAGCAGGCATACAGGTTCATGTTAAATCCACTGCCATTCCAAAGAAAATGAGACTGTGAGAAAGCCTCTCATATTTCTGCCATTACTACACTTACACTTGTGATGTTGTTTACTACTGTCTGAAATTGTCCTATTAGGTTTTCTTGGGGGAGGGGGGCAAAAAAAAGAGACCCAAAGAGCTACTCAGGAAGTGTAAATCTCTCCCTCTACCAACATGAGAAGCAAACTGCATGCGCAACTGTGCCAGCATGACAAAGCAGGAAATGCTAAACTAAACTTTGGTTCCAAATTTGGAGGCACATGCAGCACAGGCCATTTCAGTGCAATGCATTATGATCCCAAAATACTAAGACAAAAGCCATACTTTAAAGGATTTTGACTTTTGAGAGTAACAAAATCCAGTAACAATCCTCAAAAGTCTCTTGTGAAAATAAAAATGCTCAACAATTTAAAGAAAACAGAACATATCACTGCAGAAGCATAATGTAGCCCATGTTAGGGAACACTTTCTTTCACATGTGATTTTTGTAATTTTATAAGCTCAGGAGATCCTAGACAAGCATATAAGCAAGCAGTCAGAATGTGTGACTTAAAGCTGTCTTGTGTCTACAAGTATGATTAGACATCATCTCCTAGGTACACTGTTTACCTGTATTTGGAATACTACAGTATTTATGCCATTGTGGCAAAGCACCCTGAACTCTACAGACCAACGCCAAGTCTTACTGTGGGAACACATAAGCAATTCTGTTACTGTAGCTATAAACGGGTCTAAACCTATACTCAGAACTGTCAAGTAGCAGTGTCTTAACCTAAGACTGTGCTATTTGATGGTCATACATGGCACGACCAAAACACTTGGAAAGAACTTATTTAAAAACTATGCCATCATATGCAGTATACCTTCCAACTTCCAGCTGAATGTATTCTTAAGTTCCCAAAATACTCTTTAGCAGTTGAATTCCATTTAGGTTTTGGCTTTTTCTTCAAAAGATTGTAGTTATGCTTCTGCTCATATGTGATACACACTACAGAATAAAAGGCTTTCACCAAGACTGTACACAGCCTGGTAAGTCATCCAAACAGGGTTTCTTGTGCTAATCTAAATCCAGGCAGCATCTTATTCATCACTGTGAATGAAAAATATCCAGTCTAAATCCACTTGTATTAGACACATTAGTTGACTTTTCTGTTCCAGAGCAACTAAGTTAGCATGTGCTTTTGTTATATTAGTTTAAAAGTCAAACTCATCTCATAGCAGTAGTAATGCTGCTGAAAAATGTGCAATATACTCTAGTGAAATTTTAAAAACTCATAAAAAGCTTGTATTATTGAAAAGCACTTTCTATATGCAGTATTAAAGCAATTTCATCCTGAAAAAAATATTAAAAATACTTTGAAATCCATTCAGTTAAATGTATTTTATCTTCTCAAACTGTATTCTATGCTATACTGCTTAAAAAACAGTAAGAGACTTTCAGCATTTCACAAATAACATGCAACTTGAAACACAGGGTATTAAAATAAATCAGAGTTTTAACAATTTCAAACATCCATCAGATTCCAGCTTTGGTAGAGCAATGCGGGTGCTTGGCACGTGAGTATCAAAACACCATTGATAATGGTATTATCAATATTTTACCTACCTCAGATTCAGTGCTTAGGCTTAGAAACCTCACTACAAACTGAAGCAAGTAACTGAAGCTGATGGTTTATTTCAACCATTTGTTTACATTTTCACTCTACCATAACAGCAGCTACATTTTGAATGCTTTCTGTTTCCACAGAAACATCTATCAGTATTTAACCTTTCTATGAACTATAACAAGCTGCACATTTGCTATACTCAAAACTATTTGGTTAAATCCTGACTACTCATGTCCTGCTGAACAAGCCATAGTTACAAGAGCTAAGAGTGTACTTCAAGAGGACAAAAAACCAGTAAAAGGCTGGGTATTTCAGACTACCCAAAATAATGGAAAAGCTGAGCTGGAGAAAATAAGGAGTCAATTATCTAAGTGTAAACTGGTCTAATAAAGTACAGTATTTTGTGTGATGTAACAAACTCTTACTGAACTTAGTGTGTTTAAACTGATTTCTTCCCGGAGACATCCAAATGCTGTATTTTTTTCCCCTAAGCTCTCCATAAAAATGCAGGTGTAAAGGATCACTATTTTTAATGAATGCTGACACCCTATTTGAAGGTTTATTCTTCTTCTATAATCACCACAAAGCATACCAAAGTGTAAAAAAGCTATTAGATCCAAGCAGTAAAATACTGAAATTATCAATCTGAACGTGCTGCAAAAGGAACAGACCCCTTAAAATGTGTACTTTTCAAAATCATTTTTTCTTAACAAAAGCCTCCAAAACAATTGGATCTAGCAACTCCTCAGTAAGCCAAAATATTTATAAAGCCCCTATCATAGCATTTCTATCAGAACTAGATGAAAAAAATCTTCCAGGCTCTTGACAATCTAAGTGTGTTGCCAGTGTCCTTTAAGATCTAAATGTGAGATCCTGTGATCAGCTGATCACATGGTAACTCAATCATTGCATATGCAGTATGATAAAGACTCATAATAAAAATCCAAACATTAAAGTAGCAAAAAAATATGAACAAGATTTTCCCCAACTCCAGAATGACCCTTCAGCCATCATTCTTGTTCAGAAGGTCAGCTGATGGAGAACTCTGGTCAACTCTGAAAGAAATGGAGTATACTGAGTCACTCTGCTGTTTAAACCAACAGTTTGCACTCAGCAGGGATACAAGATGTCACTGGTGGAGACGTAACCAGACAACCCCATCAGGCTTGTATCATGTCTTGTCATTAGCATGGGTAAGAGTCTGGTTTACAATTCATTATTGTGTAACAAGTGGATCTTGGAAAATATCTTAGAAGTTTGTCAATACACCAAAATACAAGCATGACAGTCAAAAGATGTTTAGCCAAAGAAACTTCCCACAGAAGATTAATAAGTTTGGATTTTATTATGTCACATAATACCCCACCTAAGATGGTCTGTATGTTGCTATTTTTTGAAAAGTTATCTTCTCTTACTCTGACATACTCAGTCTTCAAATATCTGCCTGCTAAATTTCAGCTACTCTTTTATAGTGTTAATATTTGTAGCTGCTTTAGAAAAAAGTTAATCAGCAATTTATGTTCTGAGTGAAAACTATTTAAAATGCAACTAAGCATTCTGACCACTTTTATTTTCCTGGATTTTTAAGTTTCTCATACTAAGTATGGTTAAACACTGATTTGTCTGGACTAAATTTTAGGTGGTAGCAGGACAATGACAGGTTATCAAACCACAGTTTTAAAGACCAATGTGAAGATGAAGACAATTAGCTGCCCTAGAACTCATCCTGCAAATGCTGAAGAATCAGTTAAATGTTGTAGAATTTGATTTGTTTTTTTAATTTCTATTTTGGTTAGAACAGCCAAAATGGGAACCTTTGACTTCAGCAGCAGATGACCAGCCACTTGCGATAGTCATCTATTTTTGCAGATGCTAAAAAGAGTTAGAATTTCTGTTTAGTCACCTGACTGCACATTGTAAATACCTCTTCAACAGCCAGCTCCACATGTGGAATGGAGTAAAAACGTGCTTAAGTGACAGTGGGTTCAAGCCCAGAGAGACAGACAACCAGAACAGATCAGACAAAGAAAAGTCACTGCTTCACAGGCAAAAGAGCAGCTATTGCAGTAATGAAGACTACTAGTGAGTCAAAAAAATAATGGAAACTCAACTGCCCACTTGAGTAGTTGAGCACAGCTGGCTCACTTAGAGCAAATTATTTGACATGGGTTTAATTAGAACATTATCAGTAGCAATGGGAAAGAGCAATATTTTGTGTATGGGCCTACAGGGGTTAAGTGTTCAAGAATACAGCTCCTGTAAGTACACGAAAGTATCAGAAAAATAGGAAAATCACACACAGATGTATGAGGACATGAGATGGCCATAGGACAAAACCCTATGTGTGGAACTAGTCCTGTTTTAAAGTTTTATCACTGAACAGGCATTTTAAAAGTGTTTAGGCTCACTTGACCACTGCATGGTAAAGCCATACAATGCAGAACGATGAATCTCCTTCAAAAACACACGTGGCACATTATCACAAACTCTGCTTAGACTGGGAAATAGTGGGGAAAGCAGAGGGACTTATGTTCACAATCACATTCCCATGTTAAATACTATACTAAGTACTAATCCTCAGATAGTGGACACAGAATTACATGAGAATAACAAACAAAAAGGGGAGATTCAAGTTGGTATGCCCCACATGAAAAGTACTAGTAGCATCCTTCACCTGAAACAAATTCAGGCTTTGATACAGCAGCAGAAAATTCTGAGTCCTAAGGCACATATTTAACCTACAATGTCTGTATTTTAGCAGCTGATACTAATGAGCATGAGAATGCTGGTCCACACCAAAAAAACTCCTGTTTTAAAGGGATAGTTGAAATAGAAAAATTAAAGCACAGCCTCTCAAGGCTCTAATACAACAGGCAGGTTCATAAAAATACATGTATGCAGAGAAATGTTGTGGTAAACTCACTGGAAAGAAAGTGTTTTGAAAGATTGCTCCTTCCAGTACTTTTGGACATGCAGTGTTGTTAGAAAAATGGCTCATCTCCTAAACTGTTCAGCACTGTATGGAGAAAGCAAAGTTTTCATAACCCTATCAGGCTCACCAGCTAAGGTATTGAACACAGACCCTACAAAAAAAGGAAAAACTTGAACTGAAAAGGTCAACTTGGAGGCTGCATAACAGCTTAAAAACTGAGCAATGACTGAAATTAAAGAACAAACAAAGTTGGGTACCAAACTCACTGGCTGTATTTCTTCAAGCTAGCCGAGCTCTGCTTACTTTTTGAAGAAGCCCCCATATTGAATATTCCATGAAGATGCCACTTTGGACAACTAGCTAATTGCTGTCTCTGGGAAGTTTGTGTTTTAAGATTTTTCCACCTAGTAACAGTCAACCTACCTGCCCATAGTTGTCTATGCCAGTTACTAATCTATTTAAGTTTAATAAATCAAAAGCTGTCCTTAGGGACTGGCCAAGAGTCGTAAGTCCTTCAGCTTGAAGGTTTTTCAGTTCATTCATAAACGTTGCATGGTTTTCCTTCCAGCCAGCCTGCAAAGGGAAACGTGAAAAGATTTATTCTGCAGATACGAGTTTTGCTTTCCTGTTAGGCTACAAAGAGCCTCCCCTGCTGCATGCAGCTCACTACAAACGATAATGAAACACTTCAGAAGTTAGTATTTGATGTTGCTCCAAAAAGCCTGAAATCATGAATTTCTCTTAATCCTTAGAACGCCCCGTTTACCAAACGAGCATTTTTGCTTTGTTCCAGGGGACAAATTTCTTTGAGGACACGGGTGCCCAAACCTTAAGAGTTATTTACACCACCCTCCCAGAGCCCTGCCCAGATGGGAGCCAACTGCGCTGCGAAGCGACCTCCAACAGGTTCACCGTCCTGTGTCATGTGGACCCACCGCCCCCTTCCCCCGCGCGGTGCGTCCCCCCCGCGCCGCGGCGGGGCCAGGGAAGTGCCGGCCCCTTCCGAGTCCGGGGCTCTGCGGGCTGAAGTCGGTCCTTCCCCCGACTCGCCCCTTCCCAGCCGAACTCTCCTTGGAGTTGCTGTCACTTCTCCCAAGTTGAATAAATATCCCCCACAGTTCATTGCTGCTCGCACACATCGCACAGGGGAAAAGCGTCGGCCATGTTGATGTCAGCGCCGCCGCCGGAGCCCGTGTGTGCCGCGCTCCCCGGACCGCCGGCAGCCGGGGCGAGGCGGGCGGGGGGCGGACGGGCCGGAAGGAGGCCGGGGAGGAGGGGGGGCTGAGCGGGGGTTACCTTGATAGCGTAGGGAGGCTCCTCGAAAGTGACCAGCATGTACCTGTCTCCCCTGCTGGCCGGGTCCCGGGCTCGGAGCTGCCGCGCGGGGGACAAAGCAGAGGGTGAGCCGAGAGGCGGCGCCGCCGCCGCCGGAGCCCCCCGGCTCGGCCGGGCCCTCCCCTCCCCTCCCTCCCCGCACACACACGCACTCTCTCGCTCGCTCCCGCCCGCCCGCCCTCGCCCCGCGCCCCCGGCCCAAGCAGCCCCCCGCTCCCTGCCGCCCCCTCCCCTCCCCGCGCAGCCACTCTCGCTCGCTTTCTCTCGCCTCCTCTCGCAAGGCAGAGCCCGGTACCTTCATAAAAGTCTCTACAGCGCCTTTGGCTATGTCCAGATAGGTGGTGCCCAGATGGGTGCGCTGGTTCATGGAGGCGGACGTGTCTATCAGGAAGAGTAAGATGGGCATAGTGCGGAGGGGCCGGCGGCCGGACGGCTACATGGACAGCGGGCGGGGGGCTGAGGGGAGAACCGTGGGGGGAGGTGAGGGGTAGGGGGGGAGAGAGAGAAGACGGGGGACGGGAGAGGAGTAAGTGGCTGTGAGTGCTGTGCACGGGGAAGGGCGCCTCCCCGCTGCCCCTCTGCCGAGGCGGGGGGGAAGGGGGGGCAGCCCTGCCTGCCCTGCCCTCCTTTGTGTGAGGGGCCTGCTCAGCCCAACACAGGCTGGTTTATGAGGGAGAGGCGGATAGGGCTGCGCTGCTGGCTAACCTTCCCCCCCACCACCACCTTCCTCCTCCTCCTCCACCGCCGCCCGCCCTCCCCTCCCCCTGTTGATGTTACTCAGAAGTTTCAGGCGGAGCAGCCGCAGCCCCGCTACCCCGGCACTTTCTCGCTCTGACTGAGGCGCTTCCTCGCTCGCCTCCCGTTTTTAAGGCAGCCTGGGTAGGTCGGCCCCGCCCCTCAAGGACACGTCCCCGTCCCACGTGACTGCGTCCCGGCTCCACCATAGGGCCTCCGTAACCGCTCCTTAGCATATTCAAATCGGCGGGGCGGGGCGGTCGCAGCGGGCGCGGGCGGTGGGGGCGCGCAGGCGCAGCTGCTGCTCGGGCTGGGGGGGGCCGGCTGGGGGACACGGGGCAGGGCGGGGAGCGGCGCTGCTCGCAGGGACGCGCCCCGGGGACGCGCTGCAGGCGCCGGGGACGCGGAGGGGCAGCGCGGGCGGGACGGGAGGGACGGACGGGGAGAGAGATCTGTCGCCGCTGCCCCTCCCGCTGAGCTATTTCGAGGGCTGCGGGGCGACGCGTCCCTCAGGGGCAGCCCCCTGCCCGACCCGCCCGCTCGGGGAGGGCGGGGGGTGGCCCCTGGGGAGCGCCGGGCCGGGGCGGTAACTCCGGCGCTGGCGGCTTGTCGCCGCCGGGAGCGGCGGGTGAGTCACGGGGGTGGGAAGGAAGGAAGGAGGGAGGGAAGAGGGCGGGCGCTACCGCCGCCCCGTCTCCGGGCGCCGCCGCTCTCCTTGAGGCTGCGGGCAGACCCGCAGCTGCCCCCGCAGCGGGACGTGTCCCCTGGCCGGGACGAGGGCAGTGCTTTAGGGGCTCCGGGTGACCTGGGCAGCAGCCC
The DNA here is from genome assembly GCA_039654755.1 of Calcarius lapponicus. Lineage (NCBI taxonomy): Eukaryota > Metazoa > Chordata > Aves > Passeriformes > Fringillidae > Calcarius > Calcarius lapponicus. The sequence goes on along the minus strand of CM077462.1, from coordinate 38,270,016 downwards.
GATGCCCGCAGAGCCCCGCCGGTGCCGAGGGAGCGGGGGGATCGCTCCTCAAGGGAACTTCAGCTCCTGGCAGGCAGCTCAGGGGTCGCCTGCCTTGCCCGCTGGCTTTAGGATGGAGAAGACGGTCCGGTCCGGTGCCGTTTTGGTGATGCATTCCCAGAGACATGGTCTGGCCTTTCACTCGATCCTTAGGGGAAAAAGAATTGGCTAGCCTTAGCTGTGACCTTTTCCCTTCCATACGAGCAGTAATTAATACTAAGGTTTCTGTCATCCATGCAAAGGCACTCCAAATTTACTTCTTATAAATCTTATAATTATGGGCTGTTCCTAACCAATTAATGACGAAGATCTCTGTTCTCAGTTTTTTGGCAATTTGTTAGGGTTTGGTTTTGTTTTTGTTTTCCCAGCAATTGAGTCTGCTGTTTCTGCTCACAGCCTTGGAGCAGTAACTCCAGAGCCATTTCTTAGCATAATCTGTTCAGGAGAATGCTCTGTTTCCTATCTGATTTTTTTTTTTCTCCCTGATCCAGCTGATGTGCTCCCACAGCTACTGATCTAGAAGGCTTAAAACCCCTGTGCTCCTTCCTTCTCCCAAGATAAAATTGGCAATGTTCTGGCTTGATTCATCTTGGTCTTGCAGGCAAAGATTTGTGTCTTGTTAGGCAAGAGCTTGATTCAGCTTTTTTATTATCTTTTTTTTTTTTTTTTTAAGACTAATGGAAGATTAGCATTTCTAGGGAGAGAGAGGGATAGAATCACATTTCCATTGCAAATTCGTATGCATTCTTATGCCTTCAAGCAACTTATTTTGGCTTTCCTGTTGGTGCTGCACCTGTGACCTGTGCGCTGTCCTTTCTTAGGCTTTGGGGTGAAATCAAGGACACTTCCTTTCAGCCCAATTTACCATTCAAGGCTATTAAAATGTTTTCAATCTTAAGGACTCTGGGACAGCTGGGAAGGAATCTTTGGAATGGGTGCTGATCAAAATACAGCAACTTTGGCAGTAACTTCTTTTACTATGATTATTTCTCGCTGCGGATTGTGCTGCTGTTGGTGAGAGTGGCCAAGCTCATGTGTACCCAGTGGCTCTTGAGCTGCTTGTATCTTTCCAGCAGTTCACTATTAGAGCTCTAGCAGTAGTGCTGGGTCTCACGACCTGCAGCAAAAAGCTGTTCTGGTACAGGTTCTGCTGTTTAATCTGAATCCCTCCCGTCAGAGGGAGATAACCTGCAGGTCCCACAGGGGCCACATTGCTGGGTTACCCTGGAATCCAGCTGCATGCCAGTCCCAGTTACGCAGTAAAACATTTGGACAATCAGAGAGGCTTGGTTCACAGTCATTTTCTCTCTACAGGGGTATTTTGGGACACCTTCTGTCCCCTCAGGTTCCCAAAGAAAGTTAAAGGTACCTTCTGCAGCTCCTCAGGTAAGCAAGACTGGCTGCTGGAAGAATAGTAATCATCTCCCTGAGGTGGTGGGATTCAAGTTGTAGGCTGCAGTGCTGCTTAAGCAAATCACACCTTGGGATTAGTAATTTCATTTGGGAGTAATGCTGACTGAGTGTATCATGATGGCCTTTAATTGGCTTCCTTTTAAATTTCTGAGATAGGCACATTGTTCAGACATGCCATATTCTCCCTGTTTGTATGTTGCTGATATTTCATTGACCTTCCTAATAAAATCATCATCACTTTTATGTGTAAAACATCATGCATCTTCTTGGAGAATGTCTGAAAAATGGGAAACTTCTAGAGTGGTTCCTTCTCCAAAGTGCTGGAAAAGAGGCATTTTAGAGTCCTTGTCATACCAAGAAAATGTCATGGTGAAAGGCAGCCTGAACCATGAAGATGTTGCATAAATCCTGGAAGAAGACCTTTTGGAATTTTTATGTTTTGTTGCAGTAAATGAAGAGAGATCAGCAGAAAAGCCATGTTCATTCATGGTGGTAAAATCAGTTATAAACCAGAATGGATTCTGAGTCAACTTTGAAAATTGCGAGCTGTAGGCATGCTGTCTTACCAATAACTGTCTTACCAATGCAAGAGGAAGGTGAGACCGAAGCAGCTGGCCCCACTCTATGTCTTGTTCCCACAGCCCTGGTACTTATCATTGATGAAAGAATCACACAGAGAAAAAAATTTATACACAGTTCCAGCGGTATTTATACAAGGAAACTAATTCATTGTACTTTTCTGTATGCTTTATGCTGTTATCTTTGAGGCCATTTGGAGCATTCAGTCCTTCCCATTCCTATGCATCTTAATTGATCCGTATTAGATCTGCTATAGGGCAGAATCACAGCTGGGTGTGTGCTGTCTCTAGCAGGCATTACTACTTTGCTGCTGGGAGCAGGCCAATTTGATTAATACTGAGAAAGATTCTTTCAAAGACAGGTAATCAGCCCAAGCCTTAAGTGTGCATCAGTCTCTTGATGTGAGAGTCATAATGGCTGGTACTGCCATCAGAGTCACATTTATAAATCTGTGTGGGAGAATGGCTGCAAAGGAACAAACCCCAGTGATATTAGTGCTTATGCTCATTACTGCCAGAGCTGACACAGCTGAGCAGAGAGAGAGAGTGAGGCTGCCACTGAAAATAGATGCATCTTTCTTTTACTTTTTTAATATGTTGGGCAAAGTGACACCCCATGCACAGTCCAAATCACAAGCCAGTTCTACCTCCTCTCCTGAGTCAGGAGAAATTATTTCAGCAAGCTTCTGGCTGGAGGAATACTCTTGCTGTCATCATGATGCAAAAGATCCATACAGGTTTGTATTTCTTGTACATCCATGAGGAAGCATGAATGTATATGTGTGTCTAAGAATATTGTCTCATCTTCAGAGAATAGGTGTTGTCCATTTGGGGACAAATAAGGTAGTATTGAAGTTGCAGATTTACTTTACATTTGAATGCTAAGTCAATAAGCCAAAAATCAAATATAAGTGTAAAAACATACCTAAAAACCCCCATCATATGAAAAAAGCTGAAGAGCATTTTTCTATCATTTGTTGTTACTGTTTTTCCTTAAATAGCTTCTTCTCCAAGTTGATGTTCTTGAGATTTTTTGTTGAATTATCACATAGTATTGGCCTTATTTTGTCCTAAACTTCAGGCTTGAATGGAAGATGCTGTGTTAATCACGTTCAAGCAGGTCTGAAAACTAAAACTGATAGTTTAACTTTTTTTTTTTAATTGTCTTTCTCTGCAATATGGAATTATTTTCACAAAGAAAATTTCCAGATCTTAATCAGTCAGGTCCTAATGATACAGGGAAATTTTTTTGGAGCTTCCTTTAGAATACAGGTCTGTAGCTTTTTATATTGTCATTATTAAATGCTTCCCCCCATATTTAACAGTTACGTTTTCCATTTCCTAATTTAATTCTACTGCATATCATTAAAACATATCTCTTTATACAGTGTTCTGAGTTTCAGTTTATCTTTTAATACTTGTGTAGTCTCTTTTTTTTTTAAGTCTGGCCATATTCTGTGCATTCAACTCACTTGCTTTTTGCTACAAATAAAATTTTATTGCTTACTTGTTTAGCATACATAGCAGCATATATTGTCGGGGGGGTTTATTTTATCCTGTTGGGGTTTTTTAGTGGTTTCAATGCAGGGGTGTTTGATCCAAATTTTTTTTCCCTCTTCCTGAAATCCTTACCAAAGATAAACAGATTTAATATGATAATTCAGGTAGCCTAGGTAAACAGAAAACTTTTTAAATGTATATTCTAAAACTTGAATCAGGATGCCTATTTTCCAAGATTTGCAGAGGCAGCTGCCTTCCTTTGAAACTAGCACCTTTTAGAAGCCTGTACTTTGGGTTCCCTAGCACCAGAACACAGTGAAACTACATCTCTCTGCAGAACAATGACCTCTAAAAGAAGTGGCGTTCTGGCTTCTCTTGGCCCATCTTCAAAGACAACCTCTTTTTCATTGTCCATCCATTGGGAAACCCAGAGGATAGCCTTTGAAGCTTCATAGGGATTTTTGTATTCCCCACCACCCCTCCAGTCATCCAAATCTCTTGCTGCTTCCTGGCTTGGGAGTGGGAACCGCAGTGAAAAACAGTGTACCATGCAGGGGAAGAACAGTTAATGTGGAAATGCAAGGAAATGGGTACAACAGGAGTTTGATAGAACTTGTTTTCTATGTGTGCAGACTGAATGTAGGTACTGGGAGACTTCATCAGTATTTGTGAAGTACTTAAGTACTTCCAAATAAAGTTATGATGGAAGTGAAAAAACCTGATCTCTTTGAGGTCATCTTACTGTGACAGCAGAATTCAGCTAGCTAATGATGGAGAGGTTGGAAGGCACCTGAATAGAAGACAAGGAGGCTTTTGTCATTAAATAAACTGTTTGATACATGCTTTTTCTTTGCTATTACTTGTCATAGATTGAAATGTCTTCTAGACTATGCACTGTCTTCATATGTATTTAGCAGTGTTTAACAGAGCAAGACCTCTCCTATTTGGTACCATGGAGGAATATTAAATATAATATGGAAAAAGCTACTTAAACTTTTCAAAATTACAGTTGCAATAAGGTACCATACATAAGAATTTAATAGATTTACAGTTCTTATCTATCCTTCCTGATGTGTTACATTGCTCCTCCTTTCATTTAAGTTACGGTTCTGGTCAAGAACAAAACTCTGTCTCAGCTCTGGGCCTTTAAATTTATTCTGTGTCCTTAGTATCTAAGGTGATACATCAAGATCCAAAGGGAACAGAAAACACCCTCTTGCATAAACACCCTCTAGCATACAATAAGGCCTTCCCTTCCCCTCCCCTCCCCTTCCATCTAATTTTCCATCCTTGAGATGCTGGTGGCAGCAGCCCATTTGATGACTGATACCAGCAGAATGCCCAGGAAAATATCAGTACAGACTTCTCAGCTTCCCACCCAATAAACACAGGAAGGTTTCTCTGCATTCACTGGACCTACAGGTTTGAGGAGACTTTTGGTTGTTATGCCAGATCAAGAAAAATCTCTTGCCAGAGTGGCCAGAGATAATAGTTAGGTCTATTGAAAGTTTGAGAAAGATCATTTGTAGCAATCTGCTTTGGTTTCGGGGTTAATGAATCCTCCACACAAATACCTGTAAAAATGTTGCCATGCAGGCTTTCCTCGGGATGACAGACGCAGGACTATGATACTTTTCCTCTACAGCACCACTTTTAAATTATCTTTGGGGCGGTTGTTACAGCTCTCGCAGGAAAACCTTCCTGGGGCATGGACACCCTGCCTGTACCCACTGACCTGAGCGATCCCGTCACTGTTCCCGTGATTGCTTTTGTTCATTCCTCCAAGCATTCCTTCTTGCCTTCACTACCAAGTTTCATTAGCCCTGGAAATCATATCCTTCCTGAAGTGCTGGACCTTCCTGCACATTTCATAGCATAGCAACGTAACTCCATTACCATGGATCCCAGACACAAGCGTGCAGAATTTATCTAACTAATCAAGCAGCTAAGGGACACCAATTTCAGCTACAGTCAGCTTGGATTATAGAGCACTTACAGCTAAAATGTAGCCTACAAGTACTTCCCAGGGAGGCAAAGCAATGAGCTGGGTTTTTGGTTTTTTGTGGTGTGTTTGGTTTGGGGTTTTCTAATGGCATATGTAATGTGTGTAGTCTTGGTAAACAGATAGAAATATTCATTCATCCATAAACTGTTTTCCACTGAGGGATCACACCTGCATGCAGTATTTGAGAGCTGGGAGTTCTTTCTTTAAAATATTGCCTCACTGTAGAGGTTTTTTATCTAACTTTTACTCTGAATGTGATTATTATGCATTGCCAACTTTTGCCCAAAATCAAAATACACTCTAAAATAAAGATGTACTCCATTGCTCCCTGCAAAGCAGCTGGCTGATGACTGATGCTGAACGGAATATGGACCAGTTGATCTTTTTCCACTTAGCAGTTAATGAAAACTTAATCAAATCTCAACTAGTAGCTAATCGGAAATCTCTACAAAAGCCATTTATAAAGTACAGGCATAGGTCTCCTGGAATACAATTAACCAGATAAAGCCTCTCATCCAGAGAGGAAATCTGTCATCAGTATTTCATGCCTTCAAGGACCTATGTCAAGGTGTTTGGGACTGTTGCTGAGCATGTAATTCAAAAGATGCAATTAAAATGAAGTGAGGGGATTTTTTTTCCATTTCTACTTTTACATGCCCATTGAAGCCCTGATATAAGGCCTATTTGTCATAGAAAACTTTAGTGGGTACCACAGTGAGCAAGTCTGTCCTGCACCAATTTGCAGAAAAATCATGTCTTGTTTTATAAATATTTCAAATGAGAAGGAAGGACACTTAAAACACAGCTTTGAAAATTGAAAAAGGATAATTCTTACTGAGTTAGAGGCTACAAAAGCATTTCTTATTAAGAAAAGTTTTAACATTTACTTGAGACCAGCTGACAGCAAACCCTGAATTACAAGTGTAACCTTTTTTCATAACAGTCTTCACCAAGCAGTGCTATTTTTGTCAGTGATGAGTTTTTTTGTTGTTGGAGATGGCTCTCAATTTCATGATGTTGCAATCGGAAAGCCTTGAACGTCTCAGGATCAGTTCTAATATTTTCCTGTTGGTAAGCTCTTTTTAAGGCAACATACCATTTATGGTTATTTTCCAAACATGGGGCCAAAGTAAAAAGTCCAAGAAAGCCCATTCCATAATTCATATTGACAGTAAGTGTATGCTTCTCCAGGTTTGGCAGAGCGTGTGTGTGTGTGTGTGTGTGTGTGTGTACACCAGTCGTGTTATAAGTGTAACATTTTCTCTGAGTTTCTCCTAGTCTTTTCCTCTTTTAAGGTATTTCTGTTTTCTGTTAGCCTGTTTTCTTCGAAACTTGACACTGATATATGCACTTCTGTTTTCTGGTTTGTGTGACTTGTGAATAAAGCTAGCAGGGATTTATATAACTGGGGTCTCCAAGAATGGAACTTAACAATACAACATGACAAAAAACAGGCTTTTAACTATTATGTCTATTCCATTACCTTTCAGGGTTTGCAGGTTAGTTTTTTTAAGTTTTATTTTCCTTGGTCAATTCTTATTTTTCTTCGTGTCTTCCATTTCTGGTCCTTTTTATCTTCTCTTTCAGAAAAAGTTACAATATGTTCTTCTGGACATTTCTGCTTAGTTATGGCTTATCTACTTAGATATGACTCTCCTCAGCTGGCCAAAGGAAAAAAAGCCAAAACTACTAATTTGCCCTGATGAGTGTTTTCACTCTTTTATTTTTTCAATGACTGGTTGTGCTGCGTCCTGGACTTCTGCAGCAGCTAATAACTAACTCCTGATGCCAGAATAACTCCTGATTCCAAAGGTTGACAGATATCATTTGAGCTCTCATTTCAGAGGTAAATGACAGCCCTTTAACCCAATTATAGTCCAGTGTGGCATAATTGGACTCATTTGTGATCCTTTACCAACTGGCTACTGCAGTTAATTTATGAAAAATGGGACAGTATTCATTTTTCAAGGGGAATTAGAGTATATTATGCTTTAATTTATAGATTGTTTAGAATGCTCCAGACTGTTTCTACCTTAGCACAAATTTCTCCTTTTCTGCATCTGCTCAATGTTTCCTAATTCCCTTTTATTATAGTGAAATCTATTATGTTTGTGTTAATATGCTTTACAGTAGTTTTCACTGAGACATTTGGAGTTTTTGCTTTTGTCGCAGTGTCCCTCTAATTAATACAGCCAATTTTACCATAATGTCAATTACTTTGTGGAGTATATAACTGTAATTATGACCATAATCTAAATCTGTTCGTTATTGCACTGGTAGCAATGCAGCAGACCACTGCCACTAGCATCAAACTTTCCTGTAATTCTGACACTGTAGTGAATTCTTTCCCAACTGGCAATAAGAAAGTCCTACACAGCTCTTTCTCTGCTTGAGTTCTCTGTTTTCTGGATTGTGAAATTATCCTCTGCATAATTCAAGAACCACTTCATGATCTATGTTTGGCAGAATTTGTTACCCAACAGATGTCTGGACAGTTAATGACCTCTGTAAGTACAGCCCTGTGATTTCTTGGTACTGATGGTCCAAGAATTTTTAATCTATTCTGCTACAAGTCAGCACTTGAGCAGCATGTCACCTCTTATTATAAAACAAAAGCATAAAATGTGTATAAATTTTATTTTCAGAATTATTATGCCTAGTCAGAAGTGGTATTTTCCCCTCATTTTCTTCAGAGTCTTTGTTCATATATGTGTACATGCAATGCACAGATGCACATAGCTCCATATTTTTCCTTGGCCAAAATCAAAGGACGTGAATGAAACCCCCTGAAATTAATCAATATATAATTTCAGAGAAAAAGTACTCCCATAAATGCAAGTCATAACTCACACTGCACACCTTTAAGTTGGGGAAAGGGCAGATATCAAAAAAGGTCTATGGTAGCAAAGCCTTTTTGACTGTCACTTTTACATATATGGCAAATGTACTCTTACAATGGGATTTGAAGGCACTGGAGTGATGTGTTCACTGTATGAAATCATGCTGCAGCTGCACAACCATTCCTTCTTTCCTCTTCCCCATTCAGATCAGGTTCTAGCCCATCCCTGCATAGGAAAGTTGTCCTAGTTTCTCTTCCAGATTGTTTTTTTTTCTGTTCAGTTATAGGCACTTGTGAGAGGAAAATTGTCAGGCAGGATTGTATCAAAGAGGAGGTAAAAGAGTCCCTAACATCTGGCACTCATCTCCCAGAGGAGGGAGTCAAGGAATTGAATGCTGATTGATACAGGTCCAGTCAGACATCCCTGTGGAGATACTCTGCAAGGCAGAAGTCCCTAGAACATAAATCTGCACAGTGAAGTGCTTGAGAGGATGGCTTGTACTTCAATGTGTGCCACTGTGAGGGAGAGAAATTAGGCTGCCTGCATACAAGTGCTCCTCTAGCAGTCAAGGTCCTGGCAGCTGACTGGGACTCTCACCACATAGCTCCTGAAGTGCCAGGAAGTTTGCTAGATGCCTCGCTGGTACCTGCTTCTGCGGTGGGAGAGTTGATGTGTCCAAACTGCTGGATTGGAAGGTACCAAAACCCTGGAGAAACGTTCATCAGCTGGATCCACACTGGTAAGGTTCAGAAGCCAATGCTCTTGTATTCCGTGCAGAGCTCTTGCAATTGATGTATAGGCAGATTACTTGGCAATTTTGGCATGAGTCTCCTGGCAACGTCTCAGATGGTACACGGAACTGGCTTGGAGAACAGGAATGCATAGAACAGGAGTCATTTCCTCAAAAGCGACTTTACATCATCACTTTTGGGTGAAGAAGAAAAGGTAGTTCTGCAATGCAAGCTGGGACATACAGTTTGGCCTCAGAACCCAAAGAACGATGTCTGGTCTGTTTTATGAGCTAGAGGGCTGGAGCAGGTACCTGAATTTCTTGCTACAGTTTCAGTCTTCGTCTCTCTAGCTTTTTTAAAAAGTTTCTTTTTCAGTTTGGTGAAAGGTTTTTGTTGTTGTTGTTGTTGTTTGGTTGGGTTTTTTGTTGGTTTGCTTGTTTTGTTGGGGTTTTTTGGGTTGTTTTTTTTTTGGTGGGGGGAGTTTGAGGATTTTTGTTCGTTTTTTAAATTTAAGTATGTGCCTACATGCATATCTACTTTTTTTTCAGATGGAGAAACCTGTTTCCAACACTCAATCAGTACAGTTGAAAGGATTTTTACATGTTCTTAGTTACTATCTGTCCCCTTGTCCAGTGTCTTCTCACTTGAACACTTTAGGAGACATGGCCAATTCTTATTGTTTCTTGTCATGGTCACTGGCAAATAGCTATTGCCCTAGACCCCTCCTGTTACTGGGAACTGATCTAACATGTCAAACAAGTTATGTTGATTTCAAGAGCATTGCTTGCCCTCCTATGGAGTCTTTGGAACACCTTTATCTTTTGATACTGATACCTGGTTTAGAGCCTCTGTGTGAAAACTGTCCAGTGCTCATATTAAGCATACAATACAGAGGCTATTCTGGGGCTAGTTAGTCTGAATTTTGGGGGCTACTGAAAACTACTGAGAGTGTAACTTTATTTTCCTCCTCTCTCCCAGCTGGACGGACTCACAGGTTTTCTTTGTTTTCCCATTTGGAGTTTCCTTGTGCATTTTCAGAGGTACAAGCTGTACACTCATCAGTTCCTCAGTCTTCACAGAAGTATTTCTTACTATCTTGTCAGATGGTATTTTTATATAAGGAGGTCACTGAGTTACACATGAGGACATGACTGAATAATTGCTTTTGTCCTCCAAACACATGTGGCCTCTTGTCTCTAGAGCATTTCCTCTTTTACAAGAAAGAGTATTTCTCCCACTTTCATGAATTTTAACATTTGGTGGATGTCCTACAGTGGGCCAGTGCTTTTACACCCACTCTTGTCCCAGAGGAAGTCTCCCTAAAGCAGCTAAACCTGACTCAGATATGGTTCTCTCTTCAAAATCAAAGGGCACTCTGTAGATTGTGGCGATAAACATATGGGCCTGCTACAGTGCAAGATGTTCAAAGCAATCAGACATTCTGGCTGCAATCTATCTAAAGTAAAAATTATCAGGAGTGGCCAGGAAGTAATCAGAACCAAATGCTCTACAACACCATCCATAATAAAGCCCATCTAAATATGGCATTACTGAGATGCCTGTATGTACTCACAGGCTGAGGAACCTCTTACACAGTGATGGCCAGAAATGGTGACGAGAGAAGGTGGCACATAACATTGGCACAGAGTAAGACATGCAAAAGTTTGATTAGACAGTCTGGGATTCTTTTTTACCTCCAAACAGCCCTGCAGCAATGAGTCATAAGTCCCTGTATACACTGAAATTTCTGCAGTTTTGCTCTCAAGCTGCTTCGTGGGAATTCTTTGCAGAAATCCTTTTCTACAGGAGGGATGAGTTCAGCTGCCCTGCTTTAGGAACCACAAGCTTTTAAAACAATCTTTTGTCACAGGTTTGAGTTGACAAAACTGGCAGCTTAGCAAGGGTTCCACCTATTTTTTAAGGATTCAGATGCTTCATTTGTTCAATACAGAGCTTTACATGTAATGGCAATAAGGAGTAAAAATGGCTTGACTGCAAGAAAACTGCCCAGCTCCAAAAACTTTCTATTGAATAGTATGTATTAAAATTATGCCAGAACTTTGTTAGCAGTAACATTGCTAAGATCTTTGGGCCATAAGTTGTATCAGATTTTTTGTATTTTTTAATTATTCCTTCATTCCTTCTTCAAAGGTACCTTCAATATTAATAAGCAATAAACATTTTTTTATATTTTAATAGTAGTTTTCTCGTTTTTCTTTTTGTACACTCAGATCATAGAAGGGTTTGGATTAGAAGGGACCTTAAAGATCACTGAGTTCCAAGCCCCCTGCCATGGGCAGGGACACCTTCCACTACACCAGGTTGCTCAGAGCCCCATCCAACCTGACCTTGAACACTTCCAGGGATGGAGCAACAAGTCAGTGCCTGAACAACATGTTAGTGCCTCACCACCTTTCTTGCAAAAAGTTTCTTATAATGCCTAATCTAAACCTGCTTTCCTTCATTTTAAAACCTTTGCCACTTGTTCTACCACCACAAGCCTTGGTAAAAAGTCTCTCTGTCTTTCTTAAAGGCTCCTTTTATATATTGAAAGACTGCAATAGTGTTTCCTGGGCACCTTCTCTACTCCAGGCTGAAAAACTCCCAACTCTCTCTGCCTTTCCTCATAGGAGTGGTGTTCAAGCCCTCAAGGATTTTTGTGGTTCTCCTCTGGACCAGCTTTAAGAGGTCCATGTCCTTCCTGTGCTGGGGAGGCAAAGCTGGATGCAGCACTCCAGGTGGGGTCTCACAAGGGCAGAGCAGAGGGGCAGAATCACCTCCCTGCACCTGCTGGCCACACTGCTCTTGTTGCAGCCCAGGGTGTGACTGGTTTTCTGGGCTGTGAGTGCACATTGCTGGGTCATATCAAATTTTTCACTCACCAGTGTTCTTAAGATCTCTGCAGGGCTGCTCTCCACCCATTCATCCCCTGGCTTTTATTGGTAATACACTGATCTGGGTGCAGGACCTTGCACGTGGTTTTGTTGAACTTTGTGAGGTTTCAGATGGTTGAAAGCATTTTGTCAATCTAACAACATCTATCTACTGTAGACCCATGTGTAATAAAAGTGAGAAAATTTTTTTTAAAAAGCCAAATGTACAAAAGTTATTGCAAGTTGTTCCTCGATATTCCCTGGAAATGTTCTTAATTGCACACTTCAGATGAAAGAAAAGGAAATAGTTTAGAGCTTTTATATAGTTCATGCATTATGTAATACAAATTTATTTACCTTTCATGGACGTTACATAGGTGATTTTAATGCATTTTCCAGATACACAATTTTGTTTGCTGATGATACTTTATCATTCTTCAATATTGCAGAGGGAAGATTTAGGGAAGAAAAAAGGAAAGGTCTTTAGTCCTTAGGACTAGAAAAATATGAGAATAATGAGCTTAGAAGAATTAGTGGTCAGAATGTTCTACCAAAAAGACAGTGAATTAAATTACAGAGTTTTTTTACAGAAAGTTGGGAGCCCAAAATGTGAGTAACACTATAGCAGGATCAATGAGGACAAAGGAAACAGCAATAAGACTGCATACAATGCCAGAACTGCTTATGGGGCAAAATGTATGAGCCAGGAGTTCTCATTTGCAGCCCACACACTGACACAGCATCACTTTTTTTTTGTTCTCACATGTTCACAGTCAGTTACAAAGCCAACAGCACTTGCATGGCAGCTAAAAATGAGTATGTATTTTCTCAAGAAGATGCTATGCAGTGGTACTGCCATGTTTATTTTTTAATGCTAATCTTTCTCTCCATAACTTTGACCCAGAGCAGATTCAAGCTCTGTTTCTCATAGGTCCTCATTTTCTCAGTGGCCACATAAATTGAAACTAATAAAATATAGAAGAAAACTGTCACAATGAGCATGTAGGGCTTATTAATAGAAATGTGATAAGTTGTACACTAATACCTGGAGCAAATAATAATTAATAAACAAATAATAAATCATAAATCATAAATACCTGGAGCAAAATGAAGACCAGTGATTAAATTTGAAGGTGCATTTTTGTAACAAGTTTCATATTTTTAAACAAGATGGACAAGCAAATTTTCCACAGAACATTTTGGTACTTCATGAAGTTTGCCATCCTATATAAAGAGCTCATCTATATTTGTTTCCCACAGTCTTCCAAGAATGAGGTAGCATGTGAAATTAAAAATACTTTTCAGTAACTATCTTATGAAGGCTGTCACTGATGACAAAATAGGAGAAGGAGAGAATTCTAAGCATGCATTTTTGCAGTTGCATAGAAGTGCAGGTATAGAGGAAATTGTAAATCCCATATATTGTAAAGCTGGAAAACATTTAGTTTACAAACTAGCAGAGAAGAAAAGCACGAGAGAGAATAAAACACTGTATTCAATGACTATTGAGAAGCAACTCTACTTGTTGCCAAATGGTTTTTATCTTTTTTATGCGGTTATCTGTTGTGTATATAAGTTCTTTGATTTTGCATGGGTGACCAAGTAAAAGGCCTCAGAAGCCAAAATCTGGCTTGCTGTCAACAGAACAATTTTAAATTTCAGCACTGAATCAGTCAAAGTGCAGTTTTGCTCCCACACCAGTTCCCTTCTGGCAGGGTGAGAGCAACTGGATCAGATTACTTAATGCCTCAAAAGGCCATGAATAGTTTGGGCCTAAAAATTAATCACCATAAACCAGTTTTTCTTTATTAGAGGCCTCTTTTCATGACTTTTACTATTATTCTTATTATTGTTGAGCACTTTGTAAAAGGTCTGTTTTTCATACCAGCCACAAAAAGACCAATCTGTTTATTAAATTGTCCTATGCCTATTCAGTGGCCCCAGTGCTTGACAGTTTTAGCTGAAATGTACGAGAGATGTCACTTACATTGCCAGATCATGTAATGGTCATAATTATGCAGAAAAGTACAATTACACCAAAACAAAACATGTTGCTGTGCTTTTTGGTCAAAGGATTTCACCTCATCTTGTAACCAGAGTAACAGCTTTGCAGAACAGGAGAATCTGTAAATACAGAGCTGACAGCAGAGCTGGGAACCTTCAGCTCCCTCCTCTCTGGGCCCCTCTTTCCATCTGCAGGTCGGGGTTCTCTCTGCTTGTCTAGACTGTCACACAAGATGTGATTACCTACTTTTTAAAACAACTTCAGTATGTAAAACTTAGAAGAATCTCACCCTTTTATGGCAAAATAAATAGATATAAAAAACCAATCCCAAACCCAAGCAATCAAACAGAAGATGGAGCCAGAGAGAAGCTTTTAAAGCAAATTGCTAGAGAAGATGGGGAACTCTATTTGCTCCAACTCCTGAACTCCAAACAAGACTGCAGATAAGGAATTGGAGACAGTCCTTCGAGACTCTGGTGCAGCACGAGGGCATGGAAAGAGGCTCCAATGTGTGTGAATGCATCCCAGCTGCTTCCCCGGGGTCTTCTGTCCTCACCCTGCTGCTTAGAGGCAGGGAACCCAGTTCTGCTCTAACCCAGTCAAAAGAGGGAAAGTCAGCCTGCCTCAAGAATGGGAAGGCCAAAACTAACAGAGGGACGGATGTTTCGTTTACCGTGGTGTCATGCCAGAACACAGAGTAAGAGAAATGACACTAAGAACCAAGATGAGGTAATATTACTTTGATAAGCTGCATTTTTCAGCTTGATTTTCATTCTGTCTTACTAGTGGATACACTCTTCCAAGAAAGTTCATATAATCCAAGCATACCTACTAGGCAAGAAATAGACCCTTTAAATGATGTCATCATGTAATTTTTGCAATTTCCTGCAAAAAGCAAATACTAGAGGAGCATCTTATAATTCTTAATCCTACAACATTTTTAATGCAGAAAAATAACTGAATAAGCTTGCTTTTCTTGGCTTCAGATTCAGATACTAAGTTGTCCTGCTTTCAGTCCTAGCAGTATTTTTAATCCATGCAATCTGACCTGAAAGCTATGAAAGAAAATGAAAAAAAGTTATTCTAGGAAGTATTTATGAGATTTATTTGCTTGATTTTTTTTTCAGTTAAACGGGGAAACACTTTTCTAAACTACCTTAGTTTTGCTTTTCTAAGTTCTCATTAAACTTGATGTCTACAGCAATTCTAACTTCATCTGAACTGTCACACAAGACCGTTACCAACTTTCTGTCATTATAGGAAAATTGTTTTTTAAAGGTGTTTTATTGTTTTGTGTGACAGTGGTAGACCTGAGAGAACACTCAGGTCTTGCTGGTAATTTCCATGCCTTTTCCACCATCACAATACTCTTTAAGCCTGTCAGGGAGAATGCAAGAGGAAGCTCCAGGTTCTCACTTTGAAATCTTTCTATTTCTTCTCTGTCTCCCATACTCCTTTCCCCAGGTTTCCATACATTACTTTTTCTTCCATCAGTCATAGCAAAATTGCTTTTATGTGCCATAATTTCTCAACCCTATCTCCCTATCTCATCAGGGAGAGTAGAGCACTGACCTCAAGTTTGCACACCTGGTAAAATGATGGACTAAACCTCAGGACACCTTTCTATTATTCAACTACTTTCCTGGTCTTGCAGAGGAAATCACCATTACAGATAAGCTTTAAAAAAATGCCCTCAAGAATTTTATCTTGAATAGCCACTGGAATTCTGGAATCTCTCTTGCATTGTGGTGTCTTTTTTTTTTTTTTTTCTCCTTCCTTTCTCCCTAAAGGTTAACTTATTTCCAAAGACCAACCATTTACATAAAGCATATATTTGATTTTATCATATTACTATTTCACTGCAGTCCAAAATGTATGCCTGCCTTTTAGTGTTTTCCTCTAAACAGTGTCTTAAAAACCTTGAAGGAATAGTTGGACCTGGGACTGTTTAAGGATATAAGAGAGACAAGGGAAGATAATTGGGAAGAGTTATGTTTCAGTAGACAACTGAAACAACTCCTTCCAGTCCTGCAACCCACACCTTTGCCTATCAAGACACTCATTTTCTCAACTACTTTCTCCCTTAAAAGCCTTTTTGGAAAATGAATTCTGAGTCTCCCAAGAGCCTGCTGTCTCCAGCGTACACTCAGCCCTTGTTTATTGGCAGTGATCCAAAATGCCTAATCTTGAGAGCAAACTACTGCAAGGTTAGTAGACCTTCCCAGACTTCAGTTGAAAAGACATTTTTAGGTATATTCTGCAAACTAACAAGTGTATCAATCTTCAGAGTACCTCATACCTCACCAAGCAGTGAGACAAGCATTTCTATCTGTAGGTCTAGCCTAGGACTGCAGGATCATCCACAGCAGAAAGAGGGTGGGTCTTTGACTCTTCAATAGTAGCTCCCTTCTAAGAATGTTGAGGAAGAGATATTATCTAGTCCAATCACACATCCTCAGGGAAATAGTTTGAGACTGCAGATTCATTTCCTGTAATCCAGCTGTTGCTGACCAGACCTTTCCCTCTACAGTACACTTGCGGACCTGTCATGTTTAGTTGAGAAAGCTTAAATGTCTTGCTGTGGTCCTGCAGACGCTGCTGGTTTGTTTAAGAGATTACTAAAGATGGTGAAATTTCATTTCTGTCACAAGGAATTGACCTTATCTTTCCTCAGTTGCCTCTGTCTACTACATAGAAGTGTGAGTGGGCAATCAAGATTTGTCCTATTGCAGATGCTGCTGTATTCGACTCTAGGAAAAAAAATTTAATCTCCCGATCTTGGAATTTTTTTCATACCTGACTTTTTTTTTTATTATTTTTCAGGAAAACCACTGCTCGTTGGGCTTAGTGTGGGTAAATGTAAAGTTGCAGCTGAAATAGCGCTTTCCAATCTGCTGACGACTTCTGCAATGTAGGACAGCAGCTCAGACATTGAGCGTGATTTTCCAGAATCTTTCGAGACAGATTATGAAAGTTTGGCATATGCCTCGGGAGGAAGCTGCCTTTTCACTGGTTTCAGCACAGAGCTTCAGTCATTGATCTGACTTTCTTGGAGCTCAATGAATCTGTCAGGAAAAGCGAGTGAAAAGAAGGCGCTTGATGAAAACGAGCTGCTGGAAGTCTGCTGCGTTTCCCTTAGGAATAAGCTTTCTGAAAGGCAATTTCTGCTGGCGCCGCGGTGCAGCCCTGCCTGCCAGCGTCCCTGCCTAATGCAGCAGCAGAAATCCCACGTTTACCTTCAGTCCCAGGAAAAACTAAGATAGGAAAACGTAAACAGAGGGATGCCGCTACTTTTGCGCAACATTCCGTTTAATCTTTATTCGCGTTGGGGTTTTTTTCGCCCGGCCGGCCACAGCAGCGTGGGACGGACCGCACGGAGCCGTACGGTGCCGACAGTCCATAACCGGGCACGGCTCAGAGAGGGACGCGCTCCCCGGGCTGCCCCTGGGGCGGGCCCGCGGCGCTGGGAGGGCAGCCCTGGCGGGAGAGGAGCGCTCCCACCTCCGCCGGACCGCAGCTTTCCCGTCGCGAAGGCGCTGCCCCACAGCCCCGCTCTGCGAGATGGCGGCGGGGGCCGCCATTTCCCGCCCCTCCGCGCACCGCGCCCCGCCCGCCCGGCCCGGCCCTGCCCGCTCGGGGGCGGTGCCGCCGCGCTGTCCCTGCTTCCCAGGGAGCGCCCGGCTCCGGCAAGTCCCTCCTCCGCCTCGGCAGTGCGGGCCGCCTCCCTCCCTCCATCCCTCCCCCGGCCGTAGCCTCCTCCGGCGGCAGCGGCGGTGCCCGCCGGCCCCATGGCGGCGGAGCCCCAGCCCAAGGCGCTGACACGCAAGCCCCTCCTGCTCAACAAAGTGGAGGGCTCGCAGGAGGTGGTGAACATGGCAGCGATAGTGCCCAAGGAGGACGGGGTCATCAGCGTCTCGGAAGACAGGTACCGGGAGCGGGTGTTCGGCCGGGCCGTGGCGGGGGTCTGTCAGCTCCCAGCGCTGCTGCGGTGGTGGTGGCGGTGCTGGGCCCGTGGCGCGGGGTCCTGGACGGTGATCCCCCGTCCCCGGCGGGACGTGGTGGGTCCCGCCGCGAAGGGATGGTGGAGGCAGACCACCGGCATCCTTGTGCCCCGGCAGACTCCGCTGCTCGGAGCCCGTCAAGGTCCCGCGTGGGGACATTGCTTTAGGCAGACACATCACGTCCCGGAGGGAGGACTATCCTACGTTTCATGGACTGGAGCAGGGGTCTCCCGCGAAGTGTCGCACTCCTCCGCCGCCGCTGTGTGGGTCAGGACAGTGACCGGGCTGGGGCGCCGCTGAAACTTGCAGGACTTGAGTGACTTTTCTTAGCGTGGGAAAAATGGGATTTGAGATCCCCTTCATCACGAGAATTACCGGGGAGTCTGTGGAGATCTTTGACCTTGCCTGAAGATTGTGATGGCATTGGCTGAAACAGTAGTTTTGGTTCCCGTTTCCCCTCTCCAAATGTTTCTTGGTGATTGTTTAAAAATACCATGGGTCGGTGATAAGATCTTGGAGTTAAATCCCTTGTTGAAAAGCTGCCAAGGAGGAGAATGCTTTCAGGCCCTTTAGCAGGGCTTCGCAGGGACTGAGGCTGCCCAGGGGCAACTCTGCCTCTTCTGAAAGAGCTCAGACTTAATTCAGCTCTGCAGCTTCAAAATTCTATCTTGGAAATCTTTTATTTCAAAATAAGTGCTTATTTTTCTTGCAGCGTCTATAAATAGTTATTTTAGGCGTGGTTTCTTTGCAGCTCAGGTGTACTGCGTAACTTGTGTCCTAAGATTGAAAGACACATGTTGTTGACCAGCATGTCAATATGTTTTGATACTCATGGGTATTTGGATGGACTGTTCCTCATGGATGCCTGTTCTGTTGAGTGTCTGCTTTTATGTCTCTGCAGGCTTTCTGAAAAACTGACAATATTTTCTTTCATCTTTGTCCTCACTGTGACTTAGTTTTCAGCTGTCGAATATGTGCAAATTTAGGATCATTTAAGTTCACCTAAGCTGAGGTCTCCAAGTGAACTCTCATGTGCCTGCTAGCAAGAGGAGCTGAGCTACTTAAAAGAGGTATAAGGTCAAAGGAACTATTAGTAGAGTTTTACATTGTTATGTGATCACAATTTTATTGTCTTCACATTTTTTATGTCTTTAAAGTGACGTTGAATAAAGCTTGAGCTTGTTTTGGTTCACTGTAGCTTGTTAGACTTACCTAGCCAATTCTTTTTACCTGTAAAAAGGTATTCCTGAAATTTATTTTGTCTCATATAGATGTCTCTCTCAATCTCTGCATCTTCCCTCACCTTAGCAAAAATACATAACTTTAGTTGTTGATGCTCCAGGTTGATATTTCTGTGTAGGGAAGGGGATTGATGAGACATCTTTATTTCCACTAGTAACTGAGATGTCAGCTTCAAGAAACAAGCAGTGAGGAAGAAGTTAGAAGTTTCACACTAGCAAAGTCTGGAGGTTCCCAGGCTATTTTCTGTTTAAAGGAATTAACCAGGTAATGTGCCTGCTTGAGGGACTTGTTTGCAGCATCCTTGACCTGCTACAAGCTATGATCCTGCCTTTTATTTATTCAGACATGAAGATGTTGGTTGATGAGTCTTTCATTTCCTGCTTGCATTAGCATTTCTATTGTAATTAAAAGATTAAGAGTCTAAAACTGACTTGGAAGGAGTGGGAGGTAGGGATCTAACTTGCAGGTTTTAGGCTACCTGAGGTTAAAGCATAATTTGTCAGACTTTCAATACCCGTGTATTATGATTAGGCTTGTGCAGATCCTTGTGGCACCTTTTCCTGTTTGGACCTGCCTTCTCCTGTCAGTGTTGACGTGGTTGTTTAATGGCCACGGAATGTGGAGGGCTTTTAGAGCTTCCTGGAAACTGTTAAAGATCATTATGGAGATGTTATCTGTCCTTTTACTTGTTAACCAAATAAGTGAGTTTTGTCCACGTTTCCCAGCCTGTGATATGCACTGTTCATATGAGGAAAATGTTCTGAAACCTCTGCAGAGAACTTCAGCTGGAATGACTTGACATCTCCAGCAATTGCTTCAGGCTGGGACATCGTCTGTATGTGAAGGAGGAATTGTTTTGCTGGTGAATGGCTGAACAGATCATTATTGAAGTTGCTGGTAGTCTTTGCATACCCAACAGCTAGGTGCCACTTTAAAGGTTTTCTTTGCTGCATGATGTGGCCCTATACACCTAAACCTTTAAAAGCAGGAGCTTGCTTGGTTTCTGGCCCCAGTTTTGTATGGCACCAGTGGTGTTATCTGGTTTTAAAAGACCCAGAAGTGGTTTTAGCTTTGGGTGGCAGACGTGGTCATGGATTATATAGCCATGCATATTTGTAGCACATATGTGCATATATTTTAAGAAATAAAATTAAAACTATGTAATAATAGAGAGTGTGGTTATTCCTCATCAGGAAAGACCAAGTAGGGGGAAAAGAAGGAATCGAGGGGAGCGGGGGGGTGAAGCGGGTTTACATATTTAACTAGATTCTCAAAACATTGTATACCCAACAGGGTTGGAGTTCCTTTTTAGTATGTGTCATTTGTACAGGTGATGCACATAGATTTTCTCTTCTGAATCCTGGTCACTTGTGATAATTGAGTGATGTTTATTGTGTCCTAATCTTAGTGGGTTTTCTAATTCTATATCTGGGCAAAATAGACTGAGCCTGTATCTACAGTACAGCTGGTATGCATTGGAGGGATATGATATTTTGTGTTTCTCTTCTAAGAAAAAGGATGCACCTCTCTAGACAGGTGAGAGTCAAAATAGTGGCAAAATTTGATATCCAGGAAT
Organism: Calcarius lapponicus; assembly: GCA_039654755.1. Classification (NCBI taxonomy): domain Eukaryota; kingdom Metazoa; phylum Chordata; class Aves; order Passeriformes; family Fringillidae; genus Calcarius; species Calcarius lapponicus. Next base: position 38,249,213 of record CM077462.1, on the reverse strand, counting down.
GTGTAAGTCTAATGCAGGATGACTCTAAGAAGTTACCAGCTTTCATCCATGCTCTTTCCCTGCCAGCAAACCCATGGAATCAACAGACATATATAGCCAAACATGTAGAGTCTTGAGTGATCCATAGCAGTGTATGCTCATGTGGAGCTAGAATGGGATTTTCCTAATGTGCACAGCTGATCCTAAGCTGTCATCATCTTCCTCAGTATTAAAAGCATGCACTACTGTTTCAGAATTGCGAAGCATCCTTGTCTTTTGTTGCCTTCAGAGGGAGACGTGGGTGTTGGGCATGCCTGAAAAGTAGGTCACTGGCGTGTCAAGTTCAGACATATCTAACTCCATGCTCCAGAGAAGATTTAGTGTCATTAATCTTACCTGAGCATGGGATACGGTGGGAGAAGCTCACTGACTCACACAGCTCTCAGTGCAAGCAGTTCTGCTGGGTGCTGGCACACTCGTGTGTTTCTCAAGAGCCTGAAGAGCCTGCCAGTGCTGTGAGTGCCAGTTCAGCTGGGCCTCTGAGATGTGCTGATCGTGTGTCACCCATGTGCTGATCGTGTGTCACCGTGCGAGACTGGCAGGAGGGGCTGGGTGTCATCCTGGTAAACCTGCACTTTGCCAGTAGCCCTCTTTTTACCCCTAGCTGGATTGTACGTGAGGAAAACTTTCACAGAGGCTGGTGTAAACAGCTTTCCTGGCAATTACGAGCTCTGGTCTATGCCCTCTTGTGGGTGGGAGTTCTGCGGTCACTTCCATGCCACACACCTTCCAAATGTTCGCGTTGCAGTCAAGAACTGTTCTTGAACTGTTAACAAGAAGTAAAAGTTTTCACAGTCGACTGAAAATTGTCAAAATTGTTTTATTTTAAAAATGGGCATTCTAGTCTCTTGGTGACATGATCTAGGAGAAAAAAAGTTTATCCCTTTATCCCATAACTTTTTTATTTAATTTTTTTTTTGTGTTAAGGGAGTAGAGACCTTTGTCTTCTCCATTGCCTTGTATTATCTTAAGTTCTTTTTGAGCTCAGTTGTCTCAGCTTCTTCACATGGATCACTGTATAAGCAGTGAGCCCAGACTGCTTATCCTATTAGTGTCTTCATCTCACATAGAGAAAACTGTGCAGAGCTTGTATTGCTAGGTTTGGTTTACAGTTTGAGGGTTTTAAATACAGATATGCACTTCAGCTGTTGTCCAAGGCTTGGGTTCTGGGTGTGCTGATGAGCAGGTTTTTTAGGTAGCACGACAACTTAATGTCCTTCTTGTGTAAATGAAATCTCTTTGCTAAACTAACAGTGGACTGGGAATGTGTGTATGTGACAAGAAATGTGGGAGTTGTCTTTGGCTTTGTGCTGACATGACTTCTAACATGGAGAACTGTGATCTTTCCTATATCAAAAGCAATATTTTTCTCCTTGTGGTTTTCCTGTCCAGATCCAGAACATTGAGTGTACAAGTGTCGTAGTTCATGCCTGGGAAAAAGTTCTAATGGAAAGGTGGGATTCTTCACACAGTGCTGTATTCAAGCAGGGTGCAATGAATCTCAGACCCTTGGTAAACTGAGTTTCCTTTCTCCTGTGGTGGAGTGTTAGAAAGTGATTGCCCAGCAGTGTGGTTGCTGTACAGGTCTGTAATTCTTCTCTAAGCACAGGATTACATCACTGATTTCTGCTCTGCCTTGTGTGTGGCTGTTTGTTCACAGCAGAAGTGCAGGTGCTGTGAGAACTGATTTTGATGCTGTCTGTGTATGTTTATCAGTCTATGCCTGTCGTTTCACACCCAGGTGATTACAGTATGAGCAATAGCTCAAGCAAGGCAGAAGGTGTGGATGCTCTTTACAAGTGTAAAAGGACTTGTTCGTGCCTGGAGGTTCTATAAATTTTGATAAAAACATCAGTCACCAATAAAATTCTTGATAGGAATTGAAGAGACCTAGTGCTGTAGATGGAATTTGGTTGCTCTTTTATTTTGTGTGTGTTTTTAAACTAAATCTTTTGGAGATGTCGTAATTAGATGAGTATGTGTTTGGAATAAAGGTCAGGGTGGAGGTTAGTGCTGGCTGTTTGCGAGGAAGAAGCGGATGCTGGCAAGAGGTTTAAGAGAGAAGATAGGAGGTCCAAAAGTGCTTGGAAACAGACATTGTTGCAGATGTTGAAAAGTACTTGTTCCGGATTTGACAAACATGTATCCTGTTGAGATGCCAAAATCTGAGACTTGCACATAAAATGTCTTGCTGAGTGCTTGTTGGGAGTGATAAACTCCACTTAGTAACTTGTGGGAGACCTTGCAATGTTGTGCTTTTTTAACTCTCTGTGCCACTTTCTGCCACCACCTCTTGAAGTTTGTCCGAGCTTGTGGATCCCTTGCCTGAAGATGCTCTCCTGTGTGTCAGTTAAAGATTTAAAGCACAAGCATTTAGTATCATCTCTATGATCTGAGCTGTCCTGAAACTAATAGCTCATGCAGGTCAATGCACAGATTGATGAAACTCCTTCAGCTGCATTGCCTGTCGTTCTGAGCTGAGGGCTCCTGTGATGAAGTTCATGTCTTAATTTCAAGACAACAGCTGCAAAAATGTGCTCTGATGTGACTTGGACCCAGCTTCAGCAGCACAGTTGGGCAGCATGATAGAGTGGAACCTTAGATGCTTGAGCCTTATGACTTAGAGGTGCAATGGCTTTTATTCGCCTCTCTGTTTTAGAAATTATTCCTTCTATAAAAGATGTGGGTGAATTTATCTTATCTTACAAGCTTTATTTGAAATAAGAAGAGCTACCTAATACACCTTCTTTTTGCCTCCTGGTAGCCTCTTTTTCTACCTGTTGCTGAACAGTGTTCTTGAGTGTCAGCAAGTTTTGGGATGATGCATCTTCTTCCCGTATTAACCAGTTCTCATTTTTCTGCTTGTCTTCCCTGACCCCATCTTAATTTCCCTGGCATCTGTTTACACAGAGACTGGATCTCTCATCAGTGTCTCACATCTCTCAGGCTTGGTGACGTTCCCCTGCAGTCTCTCCAGTTCTGCAGCTGAACAGTGCTTCTTGCCAAGAGGGGACTGACTGCACAATGCCACCTCTGTGTGTGGCCTGTGGACCCTGAAAGAAAAACAAATGCCAGTTATGGAGTCCATGCAGTACAGAGATGGCATATCACTAAAAATGCACTGTTGCAGAAAACTTGTAGGTTTTTCTCCTCAAGATAAGGATGTCTAGAGGAGGTAGCGATGCTGCAACACAAAATGGCTGCAATATCTTAAACTAAAGGAATTGCAATGGTTTTGAAGCTACTGAGCTATTTAAGTAAGGCTGACCTTTCATTGTGGGTCACTTAGCAGACTGAAGGTCTCAAATAGCATGTGACCATTGTAGCACAATAGAAATATGTCAGTAGCTTGTTTGAGCTACTTTACACTATTTTGTTTACTGAGACAGACTCTTTTCTTTCCCTCTCTCCAGCTGCACTGGTGCCTGCATGGTATCTGCCAACACTGATCTGTGCATAGATTTCCTAGCAAGATCTTTTAGCTGTGTGATACTACATGGAAGAGAATTGCTCACAAGTGGCACAAGTTTTGTAAAATGGTGTTTGTAACAGCCCGGAGAGAAGTCAGAAAATACTTGGCAGCTCAGAGATCAAATGGAAAGGAGAGAGTAGGGGGGCATAATGCAGGCACTGCATTGGTGCTTCCTGGTGCTTCCATGGTCAGGAGCTCTAAAAGCTTCTTAAATGATGAGCAATGCCCTAAGGGGAGCAACTGGCTTTTGTACAAGTGTCTTCTGTGCATCACTGTGTTCTGTGCACTGTAACCTCTCAGACACTGAAGGATTATTTATCTAAAAACACTGCTTTGCTCTTTTTGCTTCATCACACTGCCCAAATATAAGTGGGTTTGTATAAAGCTTCTGGTATCGGCATGTATTTGCCCAGGGATTTGATAAGAATTGCAACAGTCCATAATGCAGTCTGTTGCAAGACCAGAAGCAAGAAAAAACACAGCTGTTTCCCTTCTGCATACCGTGTGAGGAGTGATGGACGCAGCCACGCACTGCTGGATGTGGCAGGATGGGATGGGGCACCATGGGAGGGAACAGGAGCAATGGAGTATTGAGGATACACAGCAGGGTGCATCCTGTTCAGCAGAGCCTTGTCCTATATGGAGCATTTTAGGAAAAAGAAAACAAAGCTTCCTTCTTTATACTTTTGTGAGGTAAAGAAATTACGTGAATGGGAAAACTGTAAAACAAACATCCACACAGGAATTGAAGGTACCCTTGCAAGCAGTTTGGGTGAGTGGCTGGAGCAATCCTGGAGAAGGAAAGGGACAGTTTTGTGAAAGAAGAAGCAGGAGAGGGCAAGTTTACCAGACAACCCTCCAGGCAGAGACCTTTACATAATAACAAAGCCATATGCATCTCTTGGGGTTCTTCATATGTCACAATCTGCATGCCTGATGGCTTGAAACTGCGCATAAATAATGGCCAAAATTGATATTGGACTGTCAGAAAACAAATAATACATTTTACAAATTAGCCTGTGCCAAAATTTGAGATGGACAAAATACTGCCTTCGTCCTCATGAGAGGGAGAACATTTGTGGAGGCTGGGCTAAAAAATGTGTTGTTTCAATTTTTGTCTTAGTCAGGCTGCAGGAAATGGCATTGTGTAACTAACCTTGGCCAGACTTTGAACATATGGGCTTTGCTTGTCACATCATGTGTATTCACCACTTAAATTAAGTTTTTCAGGGAACTCTTAAGGTTTGGAGCCCTGAATCGAAGGCGATGCCAAAGCACAGTTCTGGGTAGAAAGCACTGCTGTTCTGCTGCCAAGTTTACTGCAAAGTTTTGTCTAATGTTGTCTTTTATTCTCCAAGTCCTGTACCATGCCCTCCTATTGTGAGGTGAAAGATCAATATACTTAGCAGGTTTTTGCAATACCAGTAGTGATCGATCAGCCCCAGAAAGCAATGCTTTTGACCTTTAAAGGAATGTAATCATGGTTTCATTAGGAGTGGAGTCCTGTGGAGAGAAATCTGAGAAAAGGCTGTCCTAATGTGAAGTGGCCTATTTTGCCATCAGGTTGAATTATCTGGATTCAGGTGACAGAACAAGTGCAGTGCTTTGTCTTGAAGGGATATGGAGAGAAGATCCTTGCCCATGTTGAGAACCTGAGAGATCATGAGATTTTGCACCTCTAGCAGTGAGTGCAAATGTGGTAAATTTACCTTTGGCTTCAAGTTCACTTATAATAGCAAATAAAGCTTTAATTGTATTCTTAAGTGGGAGGGGCATCTGCTTTGTGGATTGCTTTGGGGCCTTAAAGTTTGCACTCATTTTGCTTATGTGCCAAATTATCCTTACTTTATAATTTTCTTCTTGATCCTAAGTGTTATTAATCAGTATCTTCTCATTCCAATACCCCATTCCTGTTTCCCATCCGACACAGAGAAAAACTCAGCCTCCCCTCTCAGCTCTGTGTTTTGCTAGAGCAAATGTGGGCTGTGGAGTCACCCAATGAACAGTTCAAATTGACATTTCAAAGACTTCATGTTTTGCAGCAGCATGAGCATTGAGTTGTATAGAATAAAAGTAGGATTTCCAAGGAGATGCTTTCAGCTTTTATGGCAAGTGGCCTGTGGTCCAGCCTAGCTTTTGCTGCCTGCAGGGTTGGCTAAAGGCAGCTGCAGCATTTTGATGGCAGTGGAGGTCCTCTACACCTCTTGTCTGGTTTTAGGAATCCATTCCTCGGCTTCACTCACTCTTTCAGCAGCTCCGCCAACAACAAGCAGTTGTCCAAGGATCACTGCCCTTCTGCAGTTACTGGAAGTCCAGCAGGAAGGGTCATGCCTGTGCTGTTCTCCAGCATCAGGCATACAGCCCTTGTGCCTGTTCTTGTCATGTTGGTCCCATTGCTTCAGGCTCCTGTGGCACTTGACCAGGCCTCACAAAGCCTGCTTTCTCCCTGCCAGGAGCTTAATGGGAGGTGAAAAGGTCTTTGCTGAATAGTCCTGTGTTTTTCTGCTAGAGATAAATGTTCTCCATGCTTTTAATCTGCCCTGGGAACAATTTACTTTAGCATAGGCAGAAACAAATACTGATAAAAACTAGAGATCTGAGTAGGGCAATGTGGTAGTACTAACATGGGGAAAAGAGGACTAGAGCAGTCTCAGCGTTAATTGTGCTGAGGGCAGAGGTTGAAGAGGTAATGTATCTGTCAAATCAAAATTGACACCTTTGACTTTATTGACCCCTGATTTAATTTAATTACTGAAATTAAGAAGTTAATACTTTTTGCAGCAGTCAAGTGACGTATTTTATTCTGCTCCATTGAGACCTATGTCCCATTCTGTCAAAACAACTACAGCTCAGCCCAAAAAGAGTATTTTGGGTCTACCAAAGCCTTGCCTGGGCTGTCATGTGTGCTGCCTTAGCAGGTGAGACTTTTAGTGCTGTCTGATATTACCTCAAGTTTTCTAAGTTCTGTTGCATCTGAAATTTTTGAGATTGCATGAGGTGGCATTGGCAGCTAAGAATGGACCTATGCTGGATTCCCTCAGGCAGCAGGAGCAAGCAGGGAAAGCAGGTCATGTAAGAGTATCAGCCGCAGTGGGTGGTAGACCACTAAACTTGGCATTGTCTGTTACATACGAAGGTTGGTTACACGATGTATAGGCACTAATCCATTTCCAATGAAGAATTAAGTCTCTTCTCTTCAGGAAATGCATCAGACTTCATAAACTGATCTCTTCTTGGTAACTTCTTTAAGTGCCAGTAAATGAATGGGAATAAATTAATCCATCATCATGCTTTGAAAATACAAAGTGATAAATGATCCTGCCAGATTTCCAGCAGGGGCAGACCCATACAAACACTGAACTTCCACCTTGAAACTCTGTTCCCTGTTGTTGCCAAGTTCATTTGTAGCCAAAAGGTCAAAGCCCATAATATTTCAGTGAGCTTGCTGTGGTGCTTGGAGTACCATGGCAGTCTGAGTTGTGAAGCACCAGCAGGTGAGGAGCTGTGTTGGGATGGGCTGATGCAGAGATCTCTCAGCTGTTCTGCAAGCAGGATTTCTACAGGCTGCCTAGCTGCAGGCTTTGCTCTTGGGGAATATTTGAGACCTCTGTTTTTTGGCATTTCGTCTTCCCCTTTGCACACTCTTTATGGTTGTTAATATGGTTGGGGGACACAAGACCAGGGGAAGGGAGGAATTCCCTCAGTAGCTTATACCACTGATTCAGGTTCCAAAGTGTTGATTTTGTAGTGGAAGATGAAAAGTAAGGGTAGGGTTTTCTTTGTTAAATAAGAAATGCTGTGAATGCTGTTGGTCACGGTTCTTTGGTTTCCAGCAATAAGCTTTTCCACAAATACTGTCACTAACCCTTATAATATACCAGAGAAAGGAGTAGGAAAAGGGAGCTATGAATGCACTGATTGTTTAAAAAAAAAGTACATGTTGTAGTGGCTGAAAAATGCATGACTTTCATCTGAATTCTGAAAGGTCCTCTGTGATTTCAGATGCTTTTGCTCCTTCTTTCCCTCCTTCCTTTGTTCTTTAGTAGATGAGAGAGAAGCCTGGTGAGGATTTCCTTAATAAGTTTTTGTGACCAGGAAACCAAGCCAAGATGTTGTCATCCCCAACTAGTTTCATCCACAGCACCCTTTTGATCACAGCTTGTATTTATTCTTCTAAAAACCTGATGACCTAAAACCTCTTCTTCAAGGAAGCAGGCATGAACGTTGTTGTCTGGTTTTTATGATGTGTGAACACACCTGAATGGATGGCCCAAGGATTGCAGTTATTGAGGTTACCAGCAGGAAGCATGGCTAAAGCTAACCAACGGCTTGGTCTGCCTTGGTTGTTGTTTCCCGTGGTCTTTCCTGTGCTCTAAAATCGAACTTGTGTTCACATGCCCTTTTGGACATGAACAGACATTTTTACATGGTTTTAAGAGTCAAATTCTTTTAGAAAAAAAGTGTTATACAGGTGTTAACTGTTAGAGAGGTGTTAAGCACAAAACCTGTATTAAATATGTAGGCAAGTGTTTTGCATACAAAATTATATGGGAAAAGTAGATAAACAACCACTGACAACAATTCTGGAGACAGGAAAAGCAAAGGGCATGGGTAATTGCTTAGTGATCTGTGTTTGTGTTTAGCATGTGGATTAGGAAGTGCAAACAATGGTTTCAAAAAGTGGTGTGTGTGCATGTATTTACACCTCAGACTCAATGATACTGCCTGTGTTTGAAGGCACGCTCCTGATTTGCAAGCTGGTTGTTGTGATATTCTGAAGCATTATCCTGGCAATGGTCATCTTTTTGTTTTGAATTTCATTTCCCTTTATTGCTGTTTATGAAAATTTCAAGCCAAAAAATGGTGTTTATTCAATTATTGACCAATGCCATTATACTGACCTCAGACTAATAAAAATGGAGGGAAAGTGGGAAAATATGGACCACCTTGAGATAATATTGTGGTGAACAATGCAACAAGAAAAAAGAGTTCTTGTGAGGGTAAGCAGCAAACCTCTTGTTGTTCTCACTTCCCTGTTCTTTTAGACAAGCCCAGTATTGAACAAGATGGTTGGTGTACACAGGAATCAATACTGTTTCCTTTTTTAATGGCTCTGTGAACCAGCTGGGAGAAATGAGCTGCTGAACCCATGGCTAGCAGCTATAGTGACTGTGTTTCTAATCAATTAAATAATGCAGGAGTATATTTCAAGCACGGGGATCTGGCTGGCTGTGGTGTCTCATTGTTGGTATCAAGCACTGTTTTTGCCACGAGCCAATTTGCACAGCATCAAGCAGTGCCCATACAGGGATTGGAAGTCAGCTTGTACCAGGGACTGTTCCCAGGACATAGCTCGCATGCAGCTGCTGTTTCCCTGCCAGGTGGCCTCACTGCTGGAGGCTGGTCCCAGGCCTGTGTCACTTATTAATGTAGGTGTGTTTCCCATCTCCCGGAGCACCCAGGTCATGTGGCTGTTCCTCCTGGTAGGGTATCAGATTGCCTACAGGAAATTCATTTTGTGATTAAAAAAAAAAAAAACCAAACCAACTAAGCCACTGGTTTAAACAAGACTCAGCCCTTGAAGCTGTCATGTCCATGGTGGTTGGAGATCTGTAACAGTAAATTTTAAAAAAACCTGAATTTGAGACCGAACTATTTTGAGATTCTCAACATAACTTCAACCAGACATCCAGAGGAGGACAGGTCTCCCATGGCCCCTGTGCTGAGCAGAAGTGCATGTTCTTGCCAAATTCCTGCATGTGACATTAGCCAGTGACCCGCAGGGCTGCAGCCAGGGCTGGAACCCAGCTGGAGCACTCAAGTGGCATTTATGGCCTCTGTGGCCAAGTTCTCCAGCCAGACATCAGTGCTCACTTCCTGCACCGCAGGAGGCCCAAGCATTGGACCTGTAACCAATGTGGATACATCTTCTGGCATTCCTCAATAGCTGGCAAGATATGTTTTCTCCATGAGCCTTTGTTTCTGGCACCCAGAGATGTATCTTTGGCCAGTTTCAGAAGAGCATTGCATGTCCTGTAGGTCTGGGAGATGGGACACAAATGCTTCCTTATATGCCAGGGTTGGGATCCTTCCAGTGGGCTTGGTGTCGTTGCAGCAGCTTTGTGCCTGCCAGTAAAAGTACCCAGGTTTGTTCCAATAAGTGTGACAGTCCCTTCACTGTTTCAGGCCATGTGGATGCTTTGGTCTTGTATTTTTGAAGTCATAGAACAGTGGTAAGCTGAAGTAATGACCAGTTTTGAAATACAAGTCACCAATCATCTGCATCTGAAATACAGACAGATGTTAGGTGCTGAAGAGAGAATTCTTCATCAGGGCCATCCAAATCTAGAGCATAGCTTGGAGAAGATCAAGGAAATCTAGAGACCCTCTGCTGTGAAGTTTTACCTAAGCATTACATCTTCAAAAAGACCTTCAGTCATAAAAATGACATCTATGCTCCTTTCAGTTCTTAAAATACTTGAAATAAGACAGATGTACAGTGGTCACAGACCTTACCCCAAGCAGTTTTCTGCCCATACATTTGGTATTGCTGCCAAATGATTGTAGAAAACTTTAATAGGTTTTGTAGGTTGTATTAAAATTTCAAGGAGGACAGAAAATAAGAAACTTCCATTTCCTAATTAAACTGGTGATGCCACCAAGAAATTATGAAGAGGAAATAGGCTGCCTCAATAACTTGTGAGCTCCTCTACCTAAAAAAAGCAAGGAAACTTCAGACACAATAATTAAATTTGTCTTCAAAGCACATTTTCAATAGAAAGTACTTTATAGCTCAAGATGCTTCTTCTATAACTATCAAGATCTCTCTTATCCAAGCCTTGTCTAGTTTACCTGGTACTGATAATGTAGCAGAAGTTAAAGGTGGTGTTGGGGCGAAGTGTTGTGGGGAGTCTCTTCCATAATCTTACAGTTTTTGTACAAGCTGTTTCCATTTGAGTATCTGGTGGATGATTCACGCAGTATTTCTGTCCTCTTTTCTCTTCTCCTTTACCCACTGTTTTGGGAAGAGTGATGTGTCTCCTATTAGGAAGAAATAGTAATTTCCTTTTGCTTCAATATGCAAACAAACACCAAAATTGTCGTGGCTGGTTTCATCCTGCTCCAGTGTCACTTGAGAGTTTTGCTGCTGACCTAGGGAGTGGGATCAAAAGGACAGGGGGTACTTGGATTCCTGGACGAGTGAGTGCATGTACTTCTGCACAAGGATGACAGATTTCCCTTAGCTGTCATGGCCACAGTAACTGGGATGGGGCAGCAGCAGAGTCAGAAAGTACATGTTGGATGCAGCATCATTGTTCTGACACCCTTATGCATGGTGCTATGCTGTGGCAGTTGTGTTCGCCTCTTCCTGAACTTGACCCAAGTTGCTAAGCTGAGTTTTGTGTCTCGGGGCCAGGCTTTCCAGTGGCAAGGATTGTTCGACTTGCCTAGTCTTCCGCCGTCTGTTGCTGTTCCCTCTGGGATTGTGAAAGAATTTATATATTCTAGGTTTTTTTCTTGTGTGGTGTGTTTTGTTGTAGGAGCCTTTTATATTTTGTATGAAAAGTTTCTTGTTTAATTTTTAATATTACCCCAACTGTTATCAAGATTGTTGATCTGAAATTCTCTGGTACAGGTCCTCTGATACTGAGGAAATGGTGTCAGAGTATTTTAGCCCAGCCCTGAGTTGTTATAATATTATTATTGCTTTCTTAAGGCATCAGAGGATCAAGAAAACAACAAAATTTCCTTTAAATCATGTATGTTTGGAATACCCAGAGCATAAGAGTTGTACAATAATCTTTATAATATTTTTCTATAAACTCTGCTGCTTTTACTGTACTACAACATTGCACTGTCTTACTTTGGACACAAATAGAAATTCTACTTGGCCTCCATTGTATAAAATCTTGTAGAAACAGTCATTTTAACCATAGGCTAAGAGAAGTGTATTTTGAGTCAAATAAAATTAAATTGCAAATAGCTATCAATTATGTAGACATAACAAAAACAAGCAGAACAAGATCTCTAACTTAGCTCTCTCCTTCCTGAGAAACTCCTATCTTTTCTGAAATCAAATCAGAGTGACTGTGGTGTTGCTATTTGGCAACATGATCTGTTTACATATTATCTGAAGAAATTAGGAAAAATCATCTGCTAAAGCTGGAATTTGCAATGGAAAGACTTTCTTGTAGAGAGAAAGAATGGGATGAATGTGTGATTATCCATCCTGCCTTGCAGAGAAGTTTGCTTCTTGTTCAGTCAGTGCATATTCAGTCCTGATGCTATAAAAAATGTAACTGCTATGAAAAAATGTAACTGCTACATCTTTGATAAGCATGTATAGTGTGGATTGGCTTGCACTGGGGTGTTTCATGGGAATCCCATTTTTCACTACCTACCTCTATAGTGGAAGCAGAACTCCCACACCTGTGCTCTTACCTTAGACCTGTTGGAGTTTGGTATCATTGTCTTAAGTTCTCCTGTGGTGCTGCTTTCTCTATATGTCCAGGACTGATTTAGAAGCATCTCAGACATATGGTTTTTATCTTTCACTAATAGTAATTTTTGTAAATATTTCCTAAACAGGACAAAGTTTGATTCTGTGTGGTTTTTTATTCAAAAGCTAAGCTGCTCTGAAGAAAAAATTTTTTTCTGGGACCCAGTAATGACTTGACTCAAGTTGGGGAAGAAGACAGAGTCGGAATTTAAGAGCTAGGGTTGAGACTTGAAATTTTCCATGAACACTGCAGAGGAAGGCAACAGAGGCGGAGCTTTTTCTCTTCCTTAAAATATGTATACATTTTGCAGTATGCAGTTGGGGAAAAAAAACGCTTGACATTGAATTCAGATAGCCTGCAATAGTCATAACTTCCTTTTTCAAACTGTTGTTTCTTTTTCTCTATGCTTATTTCACAGCAGTAGATAATGAACCTTTGTTTGTCTTAAATGCAAAAACCAGTTCCTGTCTGTTGAAAGTAAACACAGCCTAAAGGATTTAGTGTCCCAAGTAACAGAGCAAGAACTTTGTATTTGTGAGGTATCAAGGTAAGTGCAACTGCACTTCGGGGAAAAGCATTAAAGTGAGAAATACTTTCCAATTTACAAATTTGGAGGGTGGCTGTTGAGTGCAGCTGTTAGGTTTTCATTGCCCAGTATGTCGCCAGACTGCTTCGTAAACGCACCATGTGGAGCTGGACTTCTCCCCTTTCTTCTGGTGAAAGACAATCAACATGCACAAAGTTGTCCTGATACCACAGTAATTGGGGTGGTGGGAGAATCTTGGGCTCTGAAGGCTTTGTCTTCAGCCTGTTACCTCCATTTGGATAAACCCATTATTACCAAAACTCTGTGCTCTTTCAGTTTCCTTGTCTGAGTGTTACTGAACCAGATGTTTCTGCCATCCTTACTGCAGGCTTTGTATTGTTTGTACTTTATATCCTGTTCCCTACTTCTGTTCCATTCGTGTTCTATCTCTAACTCCTCTCAACTCACTTTCTCATTTCCTCACCTTCCTGCTTATTAATTCTCTCAGTGACTCTTCTCTTATCAATTTGGAATTCAAAAAAGTCAGGCTGTCTCCTTCCTGCATGAACTTGGAGCAGCTGCACATCCTTGCTAATGCTGCTAAATATCAATATCCAAGTCAGCTGATATAAAAGTGAAATGGGGCAGCTTGGATCAGGAAAATTTCTGGTTGACACCAGAAATTGGCAAAAACCACCTTGTGTGTTGGTGATGTGAAAAGGCATTTAGTGTGTTTAGCTGCTTTCATCTGCCAAGTGCTGCCTTCTGAAAACTTGAAGTACCTCCTCTATGCTTCTGTGGTCCAGCAGGAGTCCACAATAATTCCCAGTTTATTGCTAGGTTTTTTAAAACCTGTTTAAATGTTATTAAAATGCATTGGATTGTTATGAGTAATTGAGAGACGGTGGATGTGTGATGCTTCCCAGACATGAGGGAGTGGGATGGGATGCTGCAAGCAGTAGAGAAATGAAAATCAAATGGATAGATTTTCTTTCATTTGCATTGGGTGGGGGGAATGGCAATATTTGCCTTTGCCCTGCTGCTTCAAAGCTGACTTGGTGAGGAAGGGAGCATCAGCTGCTTGAAGAGGAACATGGGCTACCTCTGCAGTTGCTTGTGGGGGTGCAAATGCTGAAGGCTTGCTGCTGCCAGGAGAGTTGGCCTTGGTAGCCTCTTACCTGCTGGTTAATGGGTGTTCCTGAAAACAGAAAAACAGGGATGCAGAGGGAGTATCTGCACCTTTCCCACAAACACATACACATCTGAAGCTTGAATTCTTGCCAATAGCATGAGTAATTTTAAAAGGCTAAGTCTAGCAAGACTTGTAAATCGCCGTCAGCTGTTGTTGAACCAATGCTGGAGGCAAAACTCTGGGGAGAGAAATAGCATGGTTGAAATGTATGTTAAAATGAAGGGTGCCAGAGGAAGAGACAGTGTGGGAGAACTGATGGCAGTACAGAAAAATAAGCTCTAAGCTTTTAAGAGCATGGCTTGGATGTAACTGGCTATTGGACTGTCTTCTTTGGTTCCTATGATCTAAATAGAGTTAATGGTTGACCACTGGAAAAGGTAGGACACAGATCCTCAGCACTCACTGGCTTTTAATTAGCGTGTAGCTGCCATACCATGAACCTTTGTTTCCTTCTACAGAAGTATTTTCCTTTCAAAAACTGATCAAACAAAACCCTTAAATGCTCTGAAAAAAATAAAAAGTGAGTAGGAAAAGCAAAGGCAAACCTTGATCTTTCAGAATTAAGAGTGTGAAGCAAGTATTTTAAAGGTGCAGTGCCAGGGGGAAAGATGCATTTGTGGAATGATGTGGTTGTGCATTTGTTAGCTTGTATTTCCACTGTGCAGTGTAGATGATGAGTATGTGTGTACTTCCAAAGCAACCCATTTGTTCACTGCAGTGTTCAAGGTAATAACTGCTCTCAGTCTTTCCTGTAAACTTGCTGTTCCTGTCTATTGGTGTTATTTACAGCTAACTGTCCATCTGATCTGTTTTAGGGGCCAGATCCTGTCCTCAGAACAGCTCTGTCTGATACTTTGTCTCCTCCCCTCCAACTGGAATGAAAGTTGATTCTAAATACTGGCCTCCATGTGCTCTGCCTCCCTCTGATGCTCAGTAGTTGGGCCATCTCTCAATTAAGTAAACTGCTTAACCTGCTGCAGATTGTTAATAATTTACATTTCTTGATAACTGCTCAGAAATTGCAAACATCCCTCCAAAGCTCACCGTGTGCGCCTGATAAGAAGACACAATTTACTTCTATTAGATATGGCATGTGGAAGAGATTGAACTGTCAGGTCATTCCTGGGTGTTTTTAGCATGTCTCAGATACCAGGACAGGAGAGTGGGAGGAGGAACTGCTTGACACAGCAGAACACACATGGATTTTGAAACTAACAGAGGGGGTTTTAGTCTGTGGGATGTGTATCTCGTGGCTTGAGGTGACTGGACATGTTGTCTCTTGGCATAGTAATTTACCTGTCTGTAAGGAAGGCTGTTCCTCCCCTCCCTGCCTTCTGTGTAAGAAGCAATCCTGTCTGACCTGCAGAAAAGTCAAGCCAGAGTTACAAACATGATTTCATTTTTCAGGTGGTGCTGAGCCTGCAAGGCCACAGGATCAAAAAGGATCCTTCTCTTATTTACTGTCTTTACCCCATCTCAGCTCATCTTTTTCCCAGCAGATGCTGTGAGCTGATTTTATGCTTTACCTAATAGCACAAGGATTTACTAGCCCAGTGGGTTGTCTCTAGCTGTCTTCTACCTTGTATTACCATCTAAAATCCAGTGTCCTCTGCCAAGGTCAGCAATAGATTGAGTCTGCTTCAATCTGCTGCTGTTCTCTGCTTCCAATGGCCCTGGAAGAGGCCAAGTCATTACTTCAGACACCTTTCTTTGCACTGCCTGTGCTAACTGGTAGCCTTTCACTGGAAGGCAACATCCATAGATGCAAATGCCCCATCCCTGAAAGTGTTCTAAACCTGGTTGGATGGGACCCTGAGCAGCCTGATCTAGTGGAAAGTGTCCCTGCCCATGGCAGTGGGGTTGGAAGTAGGTGGTCTTTAGCTCTCTGGTAAGGAACTTCATCTTTATTCAGGATGGGTAAAGTTGGTCAGATTTTTCCAGTGATCACATAGAGTTGCCCACTATTTAACTTAGCAATGACTTTGAAAATGCTTGCTTTGAAATTATTCTGTCTTGAATCCCTGATTGCTGTAAATATATAAATATTGACACCTTTATTGTAATTACCATGCCTAGTAGCATGCAGTAAGTACTTACTACTTTTGAACCTGAAGATGTTATGTTTTGTATTAGCTTGTAATAAGATTTAAAAGTGAGAGGCTGCCAAGCAGAGAAGCACGTCTTTAGAGATGACTTTGTCTCACAACCTCAAATATATTTCTTCCAATATAATACTGATATTTTCCCTATGATTGGCAGCAGTAAAAATCTGGAGGATGCAAGCTGAGACAGCATCTGAACAGGAATTGCAGCCCTCTAAAAAATTGCCAGAAAAGTAAGGTAGTAATAAGCTGCCAGTCAAGAGGTTTTTATAATATTTGATGCTTTTGCCATGAACCAGGATCTGTCCCTTAAAGCAAAGAGGAAGTTACCCTTGAGACAGTGGCCAGGTAATGGAACTGAAGTTGCTACAGGCTTTGTTGGTTTGGTCAGTCACCTGAGCAGTGGTGTCCTATCAGGACACAGTTCCACCAGGCATCTTTACAAGACTGCACTGCAATATGTTGCACCATTTCACATATTTGAAGAATGTATTTGTTGTACTTGGAGTGATGGTCTCGTGTCTTCCCTACGCTGCTGCAATAGACAAGGCTTTCCTGTCCTGTTTTCACAAGGGGAAGGTTTGATGGAAAGGGTCAAGGTTTTTCTTGGTATTTGATAGTCTCTGCCTATTGCTCTCCTTTATAATTTTCTTTCCACCTCTCTTGCCAGAAACATGTGGTTCTGGGATTGCCCTTGAGAGCTGTGGCTGACAAATCCTCTGTTCCCTTCCCTAACAGTCTGGACTAGTTGTCTAACCCAAATTAGCAGATAAGCTGATTGGGTCTGGTGAGATGTGGAGTGCAGAAGAAATTACTTAGTGGATAGCAGGGTATTGCAGAGAGAATCTAATAGTGATAAATATATTTTTTCTCTTTCATCCATGGTTTGTAAGTTTCTAAATCCTGCCAGCATGAAGAAAAAAACATGCACAACTGCTGCAAATAAACTGCTAGGGTACATACAGGAAGAAGATGCGTAAAGAAAATAAAATAATGATAATGCTCTTATAATTTAGCAGGTTTGTTTGTGTCTGGATTGCTGCATTTAGTACAGAAGATGACAGTTCAGACAGGATATTGTCTCATTAGAGGGATTGGAAAGCAGGTAAGGGGAACAGAACACAAGAACAGCATTTCCAAGAGACTGGAAAGACTGATTACTTAAAGAGGAGGCATGTAAGAAATTATATGAGTATACACAGCAACTAACCAGTGGAGAAGGTAGAGACAACAGAACTTCTAGTCTCATAGGAGGAGAGCAAGATGTTAATTGAAATTTGCTGTTTAAAAATTGAAATTTACTATTTTAAACATGAGAGAATAAAATTATTGCAGTATTCAGTAGAATCCTGAAGAACAGAAAAGCTGCAGTTAGGCCATATGAAAGAAGTAGCTGAATGTAAAGAGGGCCCTGCATGTTTGAGAGACATTTTTTTAAATAATAAAACCTAAAGTTTGGGATGGAATATTCAGTCTCTCAATACAGGTATGAAGATGGTTTCCATTCAACTCTGTTGGTCTCCATCTCCCCATGCAGCCCCCACGGGAATGCAGAGATGACAAACTGACTGGCCCTTGAAATGCCAGATCACCTCTAAATTACAGAGTCAGAAGTTTGGGTTTTGCTGGGCTTTGCTGGCGCCTCACAACACTCTGCAGCATGCATGGTAATAAGAAATCTGAGAGCTCTTGGTAAAGCATTTCAGGGCTATAGTTCCTTTGCAGCTATTGTCCAAACCTTTCAGGACAGGGTTTGGTTTGCATGGCTTTGCCCTGCTTTTTTGATCCCTTTTTGCTGGTGCTAATTCTGGTGACCTTGCTGGTTTCCTTCCCAGAGTACTGAGACTCCCCAGCCAAAGCTGTCCAGAGCAGCAGAGTGGCTTCTTATCTCCTCTAGAAGAGCAAAGCCTGCAGGAGCTGAGGACAATGAAAATATCTCTGAGTCGGGCTGCCTGGAGGGGAAAATGGCAGTGAGCAGAAAAGCTGAGGGAACATTTTATCACCCATGAATCATTGTTCAGGTTCAGCTGGAGGAACTGGAAATGTGATTCCTTTGCAGAAAGTCCTTGATGCCTCAAGAAGAGCATTAGCAGAGGAACCTTGGTGTGGCACAGAGGAACCTTGGTGTGGCACAGAGCATACAAATACATTCCAAGTAGATAAGTTGTATCTGAAAAAAACAGTGCTGTAATTGTTCAGCAGTATTTAAAAACCAAAAGCCTGTCTCTTCTTATAGAGTGTTTCAATGAATGATGCAGATGACTTAGGTCCAAAAATTAAAATGCTGAGAGAGGGCACCACCCTATACATGTGGAAATGTGGCTTCCTTCCTCTGCAGTAAAGGCATAATTTATTAGATGTTGCACTAGATAGTTCACCAAACATTTATATGGAAAATAAGTTGAAGCCTAAGGGTATGACTTAATTTAGAGCTTGGGATCGAATATCCATCCTCTCCTGTAAATTAACCTTTATATGACTGTAATTTATTAGAAAATGCCTTACTGGTGGTATGTATATTGAAAATAAGTGTGTTCAGCTTTCACTTCAAAGATCCCCTTTTTTATCAATTGAATAATACATTAATTTTTGAGCAGAGTGAAGCATGGAAGACTTAAAATTATCAATAAGTTGATAGCCAGTAGGATTTTTGGAGAAAAAGTGTTGTTTTGCTGGACAGATGTTCCAACCAGGCAGCTGGAAGCAGGACAGTGACCTGGTGGGTTCTAGTTCTTCACCTTTGCTACATGGGCAATTTAGAGGGGTGTAGCAGAGTTTCTCTCTTGCAAATTCTGGATCCACTGGGTATTTTTAGCATGGTTCCACTGAGTCACTTACTGCATAGCAGGTCTGTATTTAAATCTAATGAGGATCTTTCTAATAACTTCCATTACTGAAACATTTGAATGTGGGAAGGAGGTGAAAGTAATTGGATTGCAATAATTAAATCATCCAATGCAATTACCTTCAAAAGGTTGTGTGTTTATGCTTCCTGAATGCAAACAGGAATTGATCAGTACAGGCAGCTCCAAAGCTGCATCTGTTCTGGAAGGAAAATCATTTGGTGGGGTATAGGTGAAGGAGGTCTGTGGGTAAGAGAGAGATGAAGAGCATTTTGTTACCCCAAAAATCTGTAAGGAAGACTGGTCCACAACTTTTAATGAAGAGGTAATTTTGAAGCTTTGCTTAAAAGAAGTCCCGATGTTATGTAACACTTGTTTAATTCTTTCCAAAGCTGTGGCTTCATGCTCACTGGGAACTCCAGCCCTGCATTTACCTGGATTTGCAGAGAAATTAAGCTTCCCTACAGCTGGGATGTGGTGTAGTCACTACACTGCTTCTTATGACACATGATGAGAACTGATTTTGTGGAGCTGCTGAAGACCTGAGGCAGCTTGGCTCTCTGAACCTTGTTTTAGTAACCTCAACGTAACAGAGCATTTTTCTGTGGTTGTGACTTATGGTTCATTTTTTAGGTCTCTACTTAACCAAAGTTTCCGAAGTGGAAACTGGTCAGAATGTGGTTTCTGTCCCATGCCTGAAGAGCAGAGCTTGCACTGCTCCCAGGCATGTGTACTCAGCTAACTGGAAAAATCACTGAACTGCATTGCTTATTGTCCAGAAAACTGAAAAATGGGTAGAAACTGTTTCACAGCTGAGTAGTAAAGCTGTCATGTCACTATCTCTTTTTTAGGTCATAAAAATTAATTTCCCCTGATATTATCTCCTATAAATCTTTGGTTTTTAGTCACTTCCCACAAAATACCCAAAAAAGCCTTCTATGTAAACCAAAACTGTGTTAAATAAAGTGGTGTCAATTTCTCTGTGGTCTAAGTACAACTGATGGGTATAACACCCTGAGAAACCCATGCAATCCTCTCGCTGCATATAACCTACCTAAACTTTGACATTTTCCCTGTTATGCAATGTGCATCTGCATTTAGTTACAGCAGCATGAATTAAATAGGGAAACATCTTATTAAGCATGGTTTGACTGCTTAGTATGCTTTGTGTGAAAAAAATCCTGCCTTTCAGTCCATCTGCCTGCTTGCTTGGCACTCTGTTTTGTGCAATGTTTTTTTTATATCACTGGGTGGGATTGACAGTGCACTTGAATGTTCAAGTGCTCATGAGACTCCTTCCTTCCTCACAGCTGGTGGCTGAGCTACTGCTCAGAGATCCAGCTGCCTCCAGCACACAGGTTTTGGTGTGCTCCCTGTGCTGTTCACATCCAGAGCTGTGGGAAGTCCTTGCTTGGTTCACCTCCATTGCTGTGGTCCTGTTTCTCTGATGCTTCTGAGCTTTGTGTATGAGGGTTTCTGGATTGGTGACAATGGCAGCAGTGTTTTGGATACAACAGCAGGATGTCAAAGGTGCTGGCTCTTGGGAGCTGGCCCAGGTTCCTCTTAGAGTCAGATCTTACTGCTTCTGTGGCTTTGTTGCAGGGCTTGAGAGATACAGAGTATCTCTCATTACTCAAAATTATTCTCAGTTATTCAAAATACAGATACAGGGTATCTTATCATTATTCAAAATACTTCCATTTTATGAGAAGCTCAATGATGAGTTACAGACCAAGGTTACCATGAGGATGTTATATCTTCTAGAAATGTCTTTATGTAATCAGTGCTAAGAGAGAACCTCTGTAAAATAGTCCATCCTCCAGAACTCTTTAATTTTTTTCCCATACATTTTCCCCCTTTCCTGGACTTGTAGCTCTTGAACTTTATTTCAGAAACTCAGCCTGCCCTTTTGTAATATAAAAGACCCTAGACCAGATCTACAGTGCTCATAGAATCATAGGGTATCCTGACTTGGAAGGGACCCAAAGGGATTATCAAGTCCAACTCCTGCACCTGCACAGGACACTCCAAGAATCCCACAACATGCTCGAGAGCTTTGTCCCAATGCTTTTTGAACTTCAGCAGGCTTGGTGCTGTGACCAATTCCCTGGGGAGCCTCTTACAGTGAAGAACTTTTTCCTAATATCCAACCTAAACTTCCCCTCACTCAGCTTCATGTCAGTTCCTCAGGTTCTATTGCTGGCCTCCTGAGAGAAGAGATCAGTACCTGCCCTTCCACTTTGCCTTAGCAGGAAGCTGTAGGCTGCTATGGGGTCCCCCCTCAGTCTCCTCCAGGCTTACCAGGCCAAGTGACCTCAGCCACTCCTCATGTGGCTTCCCCTCCCCTTTACCATCCCTACGGCCTCTATTGCTTGCTCTCTAAATAGATTTATATCCTTCTTATACCGTGGCTGCATAGCTGTACAAGGTCTCAGTCTCAGAAAAAGTCCAGTCAGATAATCTTTGGCTAGTTCAGGTGAAATCACACACTTGTTCATCAAAACCAGAGAAAACAAGGTAGCACCTGGAATGTACCCCAACATTTCAGGGTTTATGCAGAACCCTTCATCACACTTGTGTGATAGGCTTTGTGAGAATTACTATGGGTGAGTCTGATTGGGAGACAGTCATGCACTTCCCTGGGCCTTTGGTGTTGGGTTTGATTGGGGTGGTGTGGGAGTACTGGGATTTTGTCTTGATTTTTCTTTTTTGCTTTTCATTTAGGAGGACATAGAATAAGGACTGTTAGATAAAGTCCTCTTGTTGCCTGAGGGTTCAGCACTCTGCTATTACATTTCTGTTTGTTTTCCCCAAAATGCAAGCTGGCCCAGAAACTAGTTCTGGTTTTGATTTTTGCTTTCATATACTTTCTTTCAAAATTTATTGGAGAGATGGAACTCCTCATCACTGGTTCCAGTACACTGGCAGTGGTTCATGAGCTGCCACTAAGCATGAAAGATCCTTTATTCACAGCAGGATTCCATGTCACTAAGCAGGGGAAGTCGGAATCTCTTCCCATCTCTGCAAAAAGTCTCTGGACACATTGGGGAATTTATAGTACTGTATAATTCAGTTTATGCAGTAGTTAAACAGTTTTTCTTATCCTACTTCTAATAGCAGTGTGTCCCTGCTAAAGGTGATAAAGCCATCAGTGGTGAACTTGCACTTCAAAGGCTACTATTGTCATGTTTGTTTAATGACATCTGGTAGAGCTTTTGCTGTCACAAATGCAGATATTTAGTTTCTACAGAAACATGTCTTTTGAATACTTCTGAGTTGTCTGTTATTGGATATTTAGGAATAGGTTGAGTTTCTTTTCATCACTAAAGAAGTCTTCAGTGTATTGATGGTAAGAACATGTGCTAGTACTCCATTAGAGATGCCTGAAACCTCACAGATTGCACTAACGCCTAAATAACATTATCATAATACCTTTTTGTTTCTTCTGTCAGTGAATAGCTGGAGGAGTGTTTTAAGGGACTTTCCACAATAGTTTAGTGTATTCCTTTTCCTTTTTCAAAACTCTTCTGAAACTGTGTTAAATCAGTGCTGTAGTTAGAACAGTGGACAATAGGAAATGTTTCTTTTTAACCGTCATTTGCAGTGTTGACATACCCCCCCTTTCCCAAGGAGCTATTACGTGGGGTCTCTGAGTAAGCCTGATGACTTTAGAAAGGGACAGGTTAAAGTTTCTGCACCTCTGTAATTTGTATCCTCACTACAAATAAGAATAAAATTATTAAATAATAAAATAAAAACCTTAAAATAATTTCACATTCTATTTGGTGCTTAGCAGTTTTGGTCACTCAGCAAAACAAGAGATAAAATAATCCTGCAGTACATGGTCCAAAGTACAAACAATAAGGACTACATTAAAATGCTATTTAAAACAATTTCCCAAGAATACCTATGAAATCATGTAGTAAATTATTTGTGTTGAGGGTTACCTCTGTTCTGTTAGACTCTGGTGTATGTCTGGGGCAGGAAGGTGATAACGTTACAGAAGTGCATCTCAGCAAGGAGAAACTTTTAAAAAGACAAAAGTGAAAAGGGGGAAAAATGAACAGGAGAGGAAGGATCTGTTATGGAAAACAGATATGTTAGGTTTCCTCACTCAACCTGTGAAAGTAGAACTGGTGGGTTTATGGATATTCTGGAGAAGTGGAGTGTTATAGGGATCTTGTTTCTTGAGGTAATGAATCTCCCTACCACAGATTTCCCAATATTGCAACATGCAAACATGTTGGGCCAGTGCTTTGACGCATCAGCATGTTTGTACTGTGTGCAACACCAGTGTTTGTCTTTTGGCTTAATTTCATGCAAGGCATAAAGGAGAAAAGACAGGAGCCCTGCTATGAGTCACAGAAACTCAACTCCAGCACTCCAAGCAACACTGAGTTTTCCAGCAGTGAGGTGAATGCTCAGGCCAGAGTAGGGGTAGAGCAGAGAATCTTGCATCCAACCTGGCCGCATTGTGCACATTTTCATGAGGCACATTGCAGCCTAAATGCACAAAGTTGGGTTTTTATCAGAAATGAGATATCAGTGACTGAATGAGTTTCTGTAGATGGTGATGCACAGAGCTGCCACACTGAGGTGGACGTGCTGCTCTTGACGTGGGCACCTCCACGAGTAGTAGGTGCCCAAGTGAGCTCACCTCCTGCACACCTGCACAGCCTGGCAGTGTGCTTGGGACCTGCTGGTACATCCACAGCCACCTGGACCGTAGCACATTCTCCTCATCATAACAGAGAGAAGCAGTTTTTCTCTTAAAATTGGCAATTTTCACATCCCCTTAATATATGAAGACATAGCCTGTCTTTTGTATGGCAGAATTATTTCTATATAGCCTGTCTCATTTAAAAATAAATCATCTCTCTTATGAAAAGACTAGAAGAATATCCATCGATTTGACAGCTTCTAAAAATCTTTCCAAGTCAATTCGCTGGCAACAAAATGAAGGGACAACTCATTTCCATGGTGATGCTGACTGAATCACTCTAGAGCAGCTGAAGAATGAATCCTGACCCAGGTGGGTGCTGTTGAAGTCCAGTAAGCATGCAAGCAGCAAGTACTCCTTGTGCTGGATACCCATAAAAAAAAGCTTGGGTTTTTTTCTTTGCATTCTTCAGAAGCTCCAAAAGCTCTGGGTTTCACATCTAGTAGGTAGAATTCTGTAAAGAAGTATATAGGAATGTGTGGAACTTCAGCTGAAAAAGGATGTGCTCTTCCAAGAACATATGGCTTCTCCCAAACTGAGTAGTTGGTATGGTTTATTCTTTAGCCCAAATGTACTTTGGGAAAAAGTTACCTAGAAAGGGTTACTGAAATGAAGTCGGTTTTCCTTCTTTCAATAAAATGCTTTTTCTGTTTCAGTGATCTTTAAGAGAAGAAAATTCTGAGTCGTCATATCCTGACATAAGGAATAATTTTCATGCTTTTACATGAACTTATAGATAGATATTGGAAATCCATTATAATGCTTAATATAAATTTGAAATGTTTGCTTTAAAGACATGCTTAGTAATTAAATTAATTATTTTTAAAACTAATTGTTTACAAGATCTTTTATTTCAGATCATTTACTGAGGAAATACTTATTTCTCTAAAGAGTTGCATGAACCGACTTGCTGGTTATTTCTTTTCACACACCTTACAGTTAGATGACCTCTTTTCATAGTATTTTTATTCTTTGAATGCTTTGTTTCTCATTTACTTGTCATTTAGTCACATGATTTAGTCCTTGAATGGAAATATATTTGACTACACTGAGAAATGAGCATACTGTGTACCTATAGAAGAGGCCTATATTAGTAGAAGTAGCTTCACTTGTAACAGTTTTTTTCTCCAGCAGTTTTTTTCTTTGTTTGTTTTAAACTTTACTAGGAAATATGTTTTGCTTCATTATCATTCAACTAAAAGTCTTAAAATTGATGAAGCTGTCAAATTGATTAGAAATTTTGCAGTGGGTACAGTTTAATAAACAATGACAAAACCCCCCAAAGCATTCAAATTATTATCATTTTTGCACATAAAATTAATTTTTATTTCCTGCAGCTTTTGAAAGATCTGTTCTTCTATACAGTCCTTTCCTAGCAAGCTGAATTATTTGTAAGATGCTGTACTGGTTTTATTATTTGCAGGAGAGTCAGAGTGGAGAGGAAGGGCAATGCTGTTGTAGCTTGGGGATTTTGAAACAGATAGCACTTGAATACCTAGATTGGGATGGTCAAGAAAGACAGGTCTCTCACAGGTGCATTTCCTCAGGGTAGTTTCATATTCAGTTATTTCAGCTCCCTGTGATTCATCCCATTATTTTTTGTGTATACTCATTTCATTGCCACAATGACCTCACTTGTAAGGACAAGCACATTTGTAAGAGCTCATCCATTTGGGAAACTGAGTGGTTGATTGCATCTAGAGCTTCTGGTCAACAGCTATGGTCAGCTGTGGGGAGAAATGACAGAAGGGTTTGTCTGTCCCTCTCCCATCAAAGATACATCAGCCTTGTTATTGGCCAGTGAATTGTGCCTTATAAAAAGTTTTGGCAGCTTTGCTTCAGAGCTGCTGCTGTGTTCAACACAAAATGGCCATTAGACTTAGGACATAATTATAATGAATGTTACATGTTTTGAGTAATTTGTGAGAGCTTTCTAACCTTGGACTTGTTAACCCAGTGAAGTGTTTGTTTTTAGGGCAACATACCCTGTTGAGATATTTCTACAATGATTCAGCTTGTGTAGTGCCCAAATATTCAAGGTCTCAGAATTACTTGCTGTAAATGGAGTTTGAAGGCAGGGTAAGATGAGCAGAGACTTGATTTTGGACATAAGCAATACAGGAAGACAAAGTGGTACAGTCTTTAGTTTGAAGGATAGATTACTAGTTCTTGAATTGCTTTATTATGCATAGCATCTCAATTCAGACTATATTTGTGTATGCAATGCCTTAGATCAGTTTATATTCTATTATGATGTATTTCTTGTATTATGACATTGCTCTGAATTTGTACTGACTGAAGAGAGCTGCAATCTTCTTTTTAAATAAAATGAGGTAACAATAGAAATGATCATGCAGTCCTTTCCATAAGCTGTCTTTCCATGTTTCATGTACTGGAAAGAGCTATTCTTGCTTGTTTCTTTTTCATTAATAGTATCAAGTGCAAGTTATAGATACAATAGTTTTTTAGATCCCTCCTGCATTTGCTGTTGCATAGTAATTTTGATGGAAAAGACTGAATAGAAGTGGGTGATGGATCAAAATCTATGCTAACATGGTGCTGTCTTGGATAACTATGTTTTCTAGAGAAGGTTAATACATTCAGTGTAAATCAATAAGGCATGAATACAGTATTATATGGAGAGTTTTCTGGTTAACATGAGCTATAAGGACTAGAGAAACAGTAATTAGAGGAACAGAGGGCTGTAAGTGACAGAGGTGACAGTGGGCTATGCAGAAACAAGTAAGAGGTTAATGCTGCTTTAACTGTTGACATTGCTACTAGACATGTTTTGATGAAATTAATTGATGAACTGAAGTTAAGAGAGAGCTTCAAGTATAAGGAGGCTTCAGAGACTGGACCAAAAGAAGCAAATGATAATGAGGGCTGAAATAATAAATATTTAATGACCTAGATGGTGCATCAGTCCAGATACTCTGCTGTAGAAACAAGCAACAATTGTCTCAAATCTCTGAAGGGCATGGATTGAGTAAAAGGCATCTGACTGTATAATGTGATTATGAGAAAGCAAAAGTAATCGTGAGATACATTGGGAAGATCTTCTAGAAGAGAGGAAACTGCTGATGTGTTTGTAGGGAGCACTGTGTGACTCTAAGGGCCTCTATTCAAAGACACCAACTCCAAACTGATGAGGCAGAGGAGACCTGCAAGGCTGCTTGTCACATTTGTCATCCTCTTCAGAAAAGGATAAGTTTGGCTTCTTTGTGCTCAGTGGCTTCTTCTGGTAGCACTCTGCATGCATGGAGGAGAGGAAAGGTCCTGAAGCTGAAGAGGTAATTTTTGGCAAAAATGGACATAACCTTAGTAATAAGCAGCTGAAAATTTCAGAATTTCCTTCTTTTTCTTAGGATTTTTCCTGTAGCAGAACAATGAAACAGCAGGCAGCAGATGGGCCAAGACCTACCCTGAGAGCAGGGGGAAGGTTTCTGCAGAGACTGGAAGCGCTGATACAGGAATGCTCTACTGGGCTACTTGTAGTGCCCCAAATTCTCATGTGAAGCATTGAATGAACAGTCATGTTCAAGTCCTTGTAAAGCAAAGAACTAAAAGCCATAGCAGTTTCAAATATTGTTGAGATATATTCAGCCAAGTTGTTGAATACTGAATAGAACCGAGGAGTCTGCTCTTATCACCTTAGAGGGGTTAATCTGAGGCTGATGTATCAGGCTAATGTAGGAGTTCATGTGTTTACTTTCCCTCTCAGCAAAATAATTTAATTTTGAAGAACATGTTGTACATTCATCATGACCACTTTGCTTTCATTCAGTCATGATTTTTTAATTCTTCCTCACATGTATGTTGTGCTTTTTCTTTTACAGAACAGTTCGTGTCTGGCTGAAGAGAGACAGTGGGCAGTACTGGCCCAGCATATACCATGCAATGCCATGTAAGTATAAGGAGATGTTCAATGTCTACTGTGGATTTGCAAAGTAGTTTTGATGAAGCTTCCTACTTATGACCATTTGCACGCTTACATCTCTGTATCAAATGTTATTCTTGAACAATTCTCTTGGTACTGGTGAAGCTTTACAAAGTTACATGCTAATGCTTCTGAGAGGCATGAGAGATTATGGCAGTAAAAGGATACAGACATGTTAGCAAGGGATGAGCATTTAATGCAAACACAGGTTTTAAAATATGGGAACTCAAAATGTGGTCTTGCATTCTGCCCTAATGGAGCCCATAAAGCTTTGTAAGTCTCCGGTATAAATCACTCTGCCCTTCCTACTGTGTGTGCTCAGTCCATTAGAGTGCAATGGTAAATGGTTTTATTTGGTAAGAACCTAATATTCCATGGCACCTAATGTGATAGAGAGGATACTAGACAGGGAAGGCAGCTCTTCCAATTTAGAAGCAGAATCATTTTACCTTTGCAACTGAATGTGGAAAACCAAATTTCCCTGATGGATCTCTCCATTATGTCTCCTCTCCCAAAGAGAGTGTTCGTGCTTTGAGAAACTGCCGATCAATGTCCATTTTCCAAGAGAGAGTTGAAGAAATGACAGCCCTTGCTATTTGCTGTAACCCCTGTGTTGAGTGCAGGAATATAATTTTGTAGGTCATCGGAGGCAGGCATATGCTAATGCTCTTCAGTCAGCTTCAATTAGATGTGCTGGGTTAGCCTGTCTTTGGAAAGCTTGTAAAGCTGACCTTAAATCCAGATTGGGGAGCACATATCAGGTCTCATGGAGGTATTCATACTGTCTGGAGAAAGGATTATTTTAAGCTAAGATAGGTAGATTTGGAAGAGACATCTGTCTCTGTGATAGTTAAAATATTTAATAGGTGTAAGTTTTAGTAGAAAAACATCCATTTGGGACTCTATGGCAGTCATGGTATTTGCCTGCTTTAAGAAAACAATTTGGTAGAGATGAGGACCCCTCATCTTCCTTTGTTGATGGACTAGCTCATAAGAACATGTCAATCCTCAAAGGTACTTTCTGCTCAAGATTTTGCCCAAGAAGGTATTGGGAACTAGCTAATGGTGTGGCAGTCTCTGAACTCTGTCATGATCACTGGCAGTGGCCTGAGTTCCCTTGATTGGTCCTAAGAGGTTTGCTTTCCCCAGCCAAACTGTTATGAAATGGCCTTTCTAGCTGTTTGGCATTGAGACTTCTCTTTTTCTATGTGGTATTTTTGTATACATTTGCATATTTGAATCTCATTAGGTTCTCCTCTGGTCTTAGCAAAGCTGTGTTATTGCCAGAAATAACTGTTTCAGTGGAAATGATGGAGTAGATCCAGTTCCACTGAATGGGGACTATTTCAAAGCTCCTTCATAAATTTGAACACTTGACAGTGCTCCTTCACTTCATAGGCTGGTAAGCTTTTGAGGCATGAGATATTGAAATTATATTGTGTTATTCAACAATTTCAAGAATCATCAGGTATAATTAAGAACTGAAGCAATTACAATCAGTCATGCCTTTAAGCTTGGAAATCATAGAAAAGGCTCTGAGTCAGAATCTGTACAAGTCTGCACTTGACTGGAAATGATGGTTTTGTCTGTTTCTGTGTTGATCACCTTTTTGATGATGCTCTGCTTTAGGTTCATACTGGGTTTTGTTGTTTAAAGAACAATGACTGCTGAGAGTTTCTTTGTGTAAAAATGTAGTAGGCACAATGGTGCCTTTGTGCTGCTTAGCAAGCTGTGAGTGGCAGTCCTACCTCTAGGTACCCCATTAACATTGAGTTGTGACTGACTGTGGTGATGTGTGACCCAATCTATTTTATGATTTGATATCAGGTAGCCTCAATAACTGAGTTTGCAGACTAGCTCTTCTGGGAAATGAGAAGGATGAGGAGTTGGTTTGACTCAGTGATGTGCTTTGGTCAAGTTCTTCACCCAAACAGGGTCATCAATGCATTCTGAATGTCAAAATCATTAAATACCTAATGGTAAAAAAGGCCAAGATTATAAATCTCTTCTGAGCTTAGAGGTAGGATTTCTCCTAATTGGGAAAGTTTTATGTCTTGCCTGTGGGTGGTCAAAAAATTCTGGACAACACAGTGGCCATATTTTTTATCATCATCTCCAGCCCACGAGAAAGAAAAGAGCTCTAGCTGAAACCTTGCTAATCCATTTCCTTTGCACCAACGTTTTCTCAACAGCTGATTAACAACAGGGCTCTGTAAACGTGTCACCCTGGTTAGATGTGTACTCTTGATTACAGGTGTAACCATGGTTAGATTTGTCACTTTGGGCAGAGGATTTAAAAAACAGTTTAGCAGACACAAATTTATGAAAGGTAAAGAAATTGTAGTCAAGAGTCAAGTAAAATTTTCCAGTAAAAAAAACCCAACAAAACTAAAACACACAAAAAGACCTAAATGCAACCAAAAAACCCTATTACAGATGTGGAATGCAGTAAAGGATTTATTGTACTGGTGAACAATGGAGTATCCAGTCTTTGAGGCAGATAATACACTGCTTGTCTTATGATGGTTTTCGTAACTAACGCTTTGCTTTGACCAGGAGGGTGAAACAACTGCAATGCAAAACATGCTCCTTTGGTCTTAAACTGTGTCATGTTTAGGCACTTCAGAGGCAAGTCCCAGAAACTGCAGGGACAAAGTCTCTGTTTCTCTTCTGATTCTGTCAGCCTCTAATGAAGGTGACATGCTTTTGAGAGCATGAAATATATAACTGGAATTTTCCTCCATATTTCATTTTCTACAGTCAAAAAATCAGTGTGTATTTGTCCTGTAGTTAAGAAAAGACTGCAGCCAGACTTCTGCATCAGGAATATTCTGCTTGTCCTCCATAGCAGTTCAGAGGAATCTTTTTCCAGTCTGAAATCTAAATCATAGCCAAGTTCTTAAGTAGAGAGTCTTCAGAGTGCTATTATTTTTCCTGGATATGTTTTTTAAAGGGTCTTAAATATCTCAGAAGCTTCAAGTTTCAGGGTTTTGTTTTGGTTTTTTTTTCTTTTTTTTTTTTCTTCCCCTCTTTTTAATGTGTCTAAGTGCTTAAGTACCGGAATATTGTCTTTATTTTACCAGAGCAAGCTGCAGTCTTGTTACAAGTAGCACAACTGACTACATCAGTGTAGTTGGTATGGACATAATTTTAGTGCTGTCATGATGATTTTTCTAAGTGCACATGTTACTGAAGAGTTCCCTTGGGAAAAATGATTATAGCAAAAGAAGTGTCTTTATGCTGCTATGACTGTGTACACACAGGTATGGAATTCAGAAGTTACTTCTTTTGCAGTTGTGTCAAGCAATTGCTTGCATCATTTGCTTCTGAAGTGTTTGGGAAAAGCATACTTCAAATAACTATTTTACCTTAGGCAACTTCTCAGTGAGCTGCTCATTGCCTTCATTGATACTGGTAGCTCTTTCAATGTGTGCCCAGTGTCCAGCATTTAAAAGCTGCTGTGTGATATACCTGTTCTGGCATTAAGTGCCTTTAAACTTATTTGATGTTTATTATGCTTAGAATTGGAGAGTTTTCTGTCCATTTTTTCCCTACAACGCTTATTCTGCTACGGGCATAGAAGCCTCAGTATAATAGTAATGCACCACTTCTGGAAGGGGTGATTCCAGTTTGCCTTTTCTAAGGGAGAGGTACAGGAAGGAGCAATTTTGTCACTGTTACTAGGATTTAATTGTTTCCTTTGTGTCAGTTTCCTTGAGCTGAAGCCTTTTAATTGATTCAGTTCAGTCAGCCCTTCCAGGAAAGAAATAAACTGAGGTGCCTGCCTGGATGTGGATCTGATGAGCTTTCGTTTCTGGTACTTGTCCTCCAGGAAACATTTCAAGAGGGAGTCAATACTGAAAGTGGAACAAGTTTTATTACACAGTCAACATTGACTCTTCTTCATATAGCTTTGCTGCCAATTAAACTATCAAGGAAGATTTGCTAAGCTATGGGCTGTTTAGTCCTAGGAGAGACATTTCACAAATTGAGAAGATACTGGATCACAAAAAAGAGGACTCCAAGCTTGTTAGTAACACAAACATGTGAGCAATCACAACGAACAGTGGAAACCAAGAGGGGGGAGAAAAGGAGAACTAAGAGTGCATTAGACTGTACTCTATATTTATCATAAGAATATGGTTTATAAAGCTTTATAACTCTTACTGTTATCCTGGCTGCAATTGGGAATAGCTCCTGAAAAATAGTTCCTGAAGGTTTCTGTTGGGACAGCAGTATTCCCAGCTGCATGCTGCTGTGTTAGGCAATAAAAGCAATTCCTGCTTTCTGAATGTAACTTCACAATTTTTCAATTAAACCAAGCACAGCTCTTGAATTCTTGTGAGGAAACCTGGTTTTACCCTTGATACAAATCCTGCCAGATCTTTGAGGGAGCATACTGTGACCATCTTGTGTGCAATTTCAGGATAAATCCTGATATTTATTAGAGTAATATCAATGTAATCAAGCAATGGCTAGTTTTAGATAAAAACTTTTATTTTGACCATAGTATGTGATACTGTCATAGTGCTGTCTGTGATGGAATTGCAGTTGGGGACAGTTGGACTCAGTCCTTAATATTAGTTGATATGTTGATTCCTACTGCGAAATTTTCTTACTGCAGGTATAGGGTGCAAGCCTCTGACATAATGTAGTGTTTTGTTTTATTGTCAGCACAGTTCAGGCAAATGTAAAAAACTAAATTATTCAGCTAAGTAATCACTGACTTATACTGAAATGTCAAATGCCTGTTATATCAAAGCAGCACCATTCCTCTTATATGAAAGGCTTGTTTACAGATAACTAGTAAGCAAAAAAAAATAGGGGACTGGAGCAAGAAAAGGCTATTTTTCCATGTCCTAATAGGATAGGGTTGAATGAATTGCAAGAACACTTTTGTTTTAATGCTTGTCTATTGGTAAACTCAAAATGCTGCACAGCATCATAAAGCATGTTAGCTAATTTTAGGCTTTCCAGAACTTCAAGAAAATGGGAATCACAGTTTTGTTAACTTCATCAACATGTTCATTTTTTTCAGCTCCATGTTCATGCATGTCTTTTAACCCGGAAACCAGAAGGCTGTCCATAGGTCTAGACAATGGTACAATCTCAGTAAGTACATCCAAAGATTTCTAGTTGAAATGCTTCCTTTTTGAGAAGTATGTATGTGATGATGTGGTGAGAATATTTTTGCCTAGTGTTTGGGAGCAGACTTTTTAATGATAGTGGAACTAAATCTGTAGTACAGAAAATGTTAGATAAGTAAAAATTTTATTCCAGTTGCCACAAAGAGATTGAGTGGGGTTTACTGTATTTATTGGGCAAGTCAACAAACTGTCTTAATTTGCATATCTTTTAAAAAATAACAGAAAAACAGCTGTTGTTTTATAAATTTAAGTGACTTGTTAATTACATGATACCAAAGTTTTCTGAAAGCAGCAATTAAGAGGAGGAAAAATCATCTTCTTAGATGCAGAAGGTGGATTTCTGCTCTATGTCTATCTGCTTTTCCAAACTTTAGAGTTCAGATTTTGGTTTCCTCTCCTTTCAGAGGATTTGCTTCTAATTGGCAGTGAGGTTGCTGAGAGATTTGGTTCATTAACATCTGAGATAGAGATGTGTGGAAAGGAAGTAGGATATTAAAAGAGGAGTGTGTCTGTTAGATCTATGATAGAAGGTAGCAGTTTACCTTATTAATCGGATTTTTCTTGTGGGACGGTGAATAAAAAGCTGTCACTTTGGAAGAGTGGAACAGTCATGGGTCAGAGGTATTTTTCACATATGCCTCATCAATAGATTCCTCTTCCAGTTTAAGATCAGTTTACCATCACTTCGGATTTTTCTGCGGTTATCTCTGCCTTGTGGGCCTTATAACTGAATGAATGTTTTCAGGCTGATAGAAGGGCGGCTGTCTGCACTAAAGCCAGTATGGTGTTTGGGAAAGGGGATGTGACCCTTTTACCTGTTGCCTGTAGCTTCCTCAAAGATGTGAAGGTTTTGACCTATAAAGCTGTTAATGCCTAGTAGCAGTTTTGTGGGCCTGTAGGAGATTTTTCCTTTTGTATCTAGAAGATGGGACAGATTCCAGAGAATTCTCTGCACCTCTGAAATTCTCTCCTTCCCACTCTGAAATAGCTGAAATTTGCTGGTCCTACTAGGCACTTTTGTTTTCACCAGGGCTTTGAGGAATGTGAAGGCAACTGTAAATAAGGTATTTAAATACTCTGGCATGATGGGAGATGTGTCCTTCATCTTGGGGGCATTTTGTTTTGAAGAGTCAGAGGGTGCTTCAGAGTAAATGGGGTCAAATATTTTCCATTCTGAAGCTAAAAAAGGTAAATGAGATATGCAGGTGATAAACCTACACGTGACTTTGGATATTTATAGGTTTTCATTGCCACATCTAAGGCAGATTGTATTTGTTGCTAAGCTGGGTTTTTCTTTTCCCAGTCTTCTGGGTACAAGTATATAGGAAGGGGGAAGTGCTTGTCTGTGTGGCTTGATTTAGTCTTCTGTAAGCTGCAAGCACTTGTGTGGTAGGGAAAAAATGCACTCCAAAAATGTGTACAAAGAATGAAATGTTTTCATCTGTAGCAAACCTATGACTTACTTGTAAGAGAAGCCACAACTGTAATGTGCTGCAAGAAGTGGTGGAGATGGGAATAGATGAGCAAGGGGAGCCCTGTTTTCAAATCCCAAAAATACTGGGGTGTAGAGAACACTGCCAGGTACCTGAACGTGAGTTACAACCACCCTCTTGAGGAAAAGATAAATTTTCTTTCCTGGGCCCAGCTATGATGATCAGTTTAGCACAGGAATACATAAGCAGGGCACATTGACCACAAAATAAGAGAACTTACTGCAGCAAGGTGACCTTAGTACCCTTATTTTAATTTCCTCAAAGGGAAAGTACAGGCAATTTGCTTGAGCAGCTTGAAATATTTGGGAATTAGTCAGCTGCTCCACATTAGCACTTCTGTAATGCCCAGCACACTTGGCTGCTGGGTGCAGGGCCAAAAAAAACCCAAACAAAAAAAGCCATCCAACCATACCAATAAAACCCTGACAATTATTCTGTACCTTCACTTTGGGTAAAAAGAAAGGATTCCTGGTAAGGGCTGTGATCTGATAGTCATGAGAGTGACTCACAATCTTAAATGATGTTTTTTTAAACAGTGCAAGGAAGTACTTTCTGTTGTAAATGGAGATAAGAAAGTGGAACTGCCCTTTTTTATTCTATGTGAAATTTTTGTAAGCTGTATGGATTTTGGTTATAGATGTGGCACCTCAGGAATGCGTATTCTGCATTTTGAGAAGGACGGGTAGCACTGTTGACACAGAAAGAAGTTCCAGCAAAGCCATCTGAGGTGAGCTTGTATGGCTGCCTCTTTTGTGAAACAAGGCAGCAAATTCTGCTTCTACAAAGAAGAAGAGATTGTTTTTAACCTTTTGTCACTTCTCAGCACAGGGGCTGCACAGACGTTTGTGCAGCACAGCACACCATTATCTCGAGTAAAGATTATCTAGCATCTTGCTTGAAGAGTGGTGGCACCTAATGTAAAAAACCCAAACTTTCTGTGATCTTTTTTTACAGTTGGAAAACCTTTTTTTTGAGAAGAAAGGGGGACATCTTAGGGACTGCTTGAAATCCCTTTTGGAAGCCAAAAGACTTTATTCGGGACATAAATTCCTTGCTCAGAACTGGAAAAAACATACTTTAATGGCTGCAAGGTTCTTAAGATAGCACATGAAACAGAAGAAGGGTCTTCTACTTGCAATAAACAGGAGACTTCCCCTGCCAAGATGAGACTTCTCACCTCTTCCATCCATATGAAAACTCATTTCCTAGATAAAGTTAAGCATTAGGTTCTGCAGCCGATAGAGGAGAGATGAATTGTCTTTGGATGCACCCATGTTAGTTTTTCTAGAAACCATTATGAAATGGCATAAATTTCTTTCTTCATTTTTGGGGAGATTGAAATGAGGGATTTTGTTTTTAGGTAGCTGAAGATGAATTAAATTTCTCTTTTTTTTGCTGACTATGCCTAAGTCAGTATGAAGCTGTGAGCATACTTTGAGCGAACCACAAGGACAACAGGGCACCAGAATAATCCCTTCAGAATTTGTCCTTGGAGATGGTACTTATTAAGATAAATTCATCTTCCACCTCATCTGATCTTGCAGCTGTCTACAAGTTTGACCAGGTCATTAACAGTATTTTGAATACCTGAGACTGAGTCAGGCTCTACCTGCTGATGTACAACCTTCCCCTCTGCTGTTGTGGGGAGTTTAGTATTTTTTACCTCAAGAAATGAAATGAAATTGTATAATAAATGAAGTGAAAATGCTGTCATTATTTATAGAGGCTTGTTTTTTTCCCCAACAGATATAGATGTAGTGTCTGACAGAAGATTTAAGAGTTTTCATTCTCTTCCATTTCTGAAGCAGGTTTTTTTTTCCCTCTGGAAGACCTGAGAGTGCAGTCAGTCACTTGTGTTAACAGGATAAAGTCAAACCTATAAAGAGATCTGTAGTGTGTTGTCAAAATGGCATCATCTATCAAAGAGCAGACTGTAAATTCCCCAGGGTGGGAACTAGCCTGTGCATGAGTAACACATAACTAATATACGAAGATTATTAACTCAGAAATGGATTCAGTTGCTTAAGGAGAGTTCTCCATACATGAAGCTCTGGGAAGGCATGGATCTTCCTTAGCTCCTGGACCGTGTTACTCAGCCCCATTACCAAGGACTCTGAATTATTTAAACAAGATGCTGATACTATTTCTAGGATGAGGTTTTACAGAAGTCTTTTCCTCAAGAGAAGTTTGTGGTGGGTGCATGTGTTTCAGTACGAAGGAGGTGTGCTACAAAAAGGAATAGTTGTGAGTCTTTGTACATCAGTGGACAGCTAGATTTTGACAATCTTCAAGAATTCTCCTTTGCTTCATGGTACCAAGTTGCTGTTGGAATCATCAGCTCACCTGAAACAGGCAAGACTGAGCATTAACGTTTTAATTATGACAAAAAGGTGGTAAAGTAGCTCCAAAACCACCTCTGAAGGATAAGGAGTGATCTTCCCAGAAAAGTTGTTTTTAATCCCTGCAAGGAGGGTTTTTGGTTTTACCATCCTGAGTGCTCTGATGTGTCCCAACCCCTCCTGTGCAAAAGGGTTGCACAGGACTCAGAAGTCTTTCTCTGCTCTGTTAACAAGCACTGCGTGAGCTGTGTAGGTGACCCCAGCTTTTCCAGCTCATTAAGAAGAGCCAGAAGCTGCCTAATGAGAACTGAGCGTCAGCAGCTCTGAGAGGAGCAAAACATCTACGTAGGCAAGAATAAAAAAAAACAGCTTCTGCTGGTACAATGTTAAAGAGATGTAGTCGGTGTTTTTGTAGTGCAGGTGACACATTTTATGTGCAATAGGGCATGAATTTCTTGAGCAAGGTGCCCTGTGCTAAAATACCTGTCTAGTCACACAACTCATGCATTTGGCCTGGGGAGGGCAATAAGTGCAATGGAAGAACACAAGAGATTGTAAAGGGGAGTGGGGAGACCTGCAGAAAGATTAGAAAGTGTATCACAAATTTCAAAGAAGAAAATTATATGCAAGAAGTCTTGGGGGGGGGGAGGGGGGGGAAATTATATCCAGTATTTAGGTTAACTGAAACTGTGTTTATCTTGTACTGTATTTGTCTTTATTTTGGATGGAGTAGTGTATTGATAGCACAGAGCTGTGGTTTATATTAAAGAACACAGTGGTAATCAATACTTGGATACACCTTACAAACCACACATGTTTGATTTATTGTATTATAATGGAGATATTCAAAAGCCTTTTCAGTCTTCCAGTGAAACTGTAGGGCTCTTTGGATCACAAAACAGAATGGCAACATCAAAATGTTGAGAGAAAAAGGCAAATAAAAATGAGGAGGCAGTCCACTCTCTACATGCCACCTGAAGTCACCAGCATCTGTGTCCTGCTGCAGTCAGAGACAAGGACAGCCAAATTGGTGGGAAAGGCAGACGTATCTTCCCATCACGTGCTGCAGCAATTAGAGCAATTTCTCTTTAGGTAACAATAGCAGAAAGTGAGCATTCTAGCACAGGGCTCTGCTTCAAATAGGCTGTGTACTGAAGCATTTCATGTGGTGATACAGTATTCTCCAGGCTGTGGTTAAGGAAAACAAGTTCCCCTGTTAGTTGCTGGAAAGGTTTAGCAGATTTTAAACTTTCTGGGGTTTGTAGAGCTAGGGTGACCCTGGTATAGAAATCCAGCTGACTTAATTTATTTGTTACTGCTGTTTAACTAACAGTCCCCACTGTAGTCCTCAGCTGCCAGAGAAACCTACTGGGAGCTGGAGCAGATTAAGGAAAGGAAGATAAAGTAGAGAGTAATTCAAGAGAATGTATTTGTAACAAATTTATGAACAGAAACAGAGAGAGAGCAGAATACATACATAGCTGCCTCAAATCACTCACAGTTGTTTTTCTGGAAGCTAGGGTCTGTAGATGTTCCACAGATGAGTACTGTAACCTCTCCACCTTGGTGCCAAGCAGTAGATGTGATGTGTTTGAATAATTCTGGTGCTGAAGGCCAGGCAGATTACCTGCAGTGACCCAACAGAAAATGCAGTGACTTCTTTTTAAATTGTACTTTGGAAACTGGGGGGAAATACTGGCTTGTTGGGGGTTAGAATGTCTTTTTTGCATTAAACATTTGGTTTGCCTTAAACATAGTCTGTAGGCTTCTGAAGTCCAGTTTTCTCTAGTGCTTTTGGCATGTGCACAAGAACATTTCACAACTGTATGTTTATCAAATTCGCTTATCTTGTGTTTGTAATATTTATTTTAGTTTTCCATCCTATTTCAGGTTAAATGGGTTAGGTTTGACTTCTTTTGTCCCCTAGGCAGATTAGCACAGGGAGTTTCTGTGTAGTTTGCTATAAATTATTAAAATTATGTGGTTTTACACTCCTACATTTTTTACTTTGTGTTTCTCTAAATATGTGATGTATGTACATAGATACCTGACAGCTCTCTGAAAGCTACTTCATGTGGTGCTGCCACAAAGCCTACCCTTTGAGTGCTTCCTCCAGAGAGATGTTGCATGAGTTTGGTAGTGGCCATTCTGTTTCCCCAGTTTTGAGTAACTCTTCTCTTTAAAACAATCTGCAGGAACACCCGAGTGGTCAGTGAGTTTAACCATCTGGGACTTTTCCAGGAGCTGAGGCTGCCATGCAGACTCCTAGCTGCCATTTCCCCATGCAAAAGCCATATTGGAAATTGAACAGCAGCACCAAGACAACAGAGCCTATCCCTAGAGGTGTGCTCTTGCCTGGACACAGAGAAGTTTGGGCTTCTGTTTGTCTGAAGCACTGAGAGGCTTTTTAAACAGAAACCTGAAATGCATTCCATTCCTATCAGGTATTGTTGGTACCTAGCCTGGACTGAGCAATTTGAAGGGTCTCTTAGATATTTATATTGCATTTCCTGAGTGTTCAGGTTGGATGTATTTAGTGTATGCACACACATGGATACATGTGTACACACAAATGTACATGTGGGCACACATAGCTGTGCACACGAGCAGGTTTCTGCCCAGGCAGTCCTGAGCAACAGTTGTTCACCAGGTCTCAGGTTCCATATTTTGTGGCACCTCAGCTCACAAACAGTCATTTCTGTCAGGTTTTTTTACTTCTTTTTTAATGGTTCCTCTTTTATCCGTTCCATTCAGAAGCACTCATAATATTGCCTTAGGCAGCTTTAAAAAGTAAAATAATTCAGGGTTTTAGGTACTCAAAATTATTAGAAGTATAGTTAGGGTTGTCGTTGTGAAGAAGGGAGAGTTTATTTAGGTAAAGTATTCAAATGTAAACAGTCTCAAACACTTCACATCCCTAAGTCCTCTTTCTTTTGTTTTGTCTTTCCCTCCCTCAGGAATTCATTTTATCGGAAGATTACAACAAGATGACACTAGTGAAAAGTTACCAGGGTAAGAACCATGACCCGTGTTAATTGGTTTGTATTGCCATTATTTTTGTTAATGTTTTCTTAAGGAGTCTGAATGGAAAAGTTTCCCTTACAATGATAGATTGTTTTAAACTTATGTAAATGCTGGATTTATCAATAGATCTATACTGTGCTTTGTTCTGAGATCACAAGAATTTTAAAAGAGCTGTTTCATATTCTGTTTTTCCTTTTAAATGTTCCTTTGGAAAATCACAGTAGACAGCAAACTGTCCACATTTGGGGAATAGGAGTTTTAATTTTCAATCTTCAGTAATTCAGTGTATCTACTGAAATAACTTACAGAGCTAACCCATGTTTTAAAGCTGAAGCTTTTGGTGTTAGTCTGGTTATATTTTAGTAGGTATTGTTTCCAATAACCCCAATATTATCAGTGAATACCTCTCATAGTAAAAGGTCAAGAAATGCCAGTCCATACCTTTTCTAATTAGAGTCTGGTGTTCACTAATGTGATGTTTTGAGAAACCTATTTATCCTTTTCAAACCTCTAAAGGACACTGTTTTTGACAGGCATTCTTATAAAAGTAACAAATACATATGACAATTTATTCTTATATACTTTTTTGCTGTTAGACTAAGAGGTGGTATGATATTATATGGTATCATATATTATATACTAAGCATTCTGTTTCTGTATAGAAGCCTCTGACATGTTAGCTTGACATTTCTCACGTACATTTTAAAATAAGTTCTTACTCATATATTTTGGCTTTTATACCTTGAAAGGGTAATTTAAATCTCTAAATGGAGGCTCTGAGGATCACTTTGTAACATTTGAATTTTAAGGTATGAAGAGAATCTTGATTTTTGCGGAGCGTGGCTAACATGTAAATGTTTCATGAATATCTGGTGTGTTGTAAAATTAAGCTAGAATGCC
This sequence comes from Calcarius lapponicus, assembly GCA_039654755.1. NCBI lineage: Eukaryota > Metazoa > Chordata > Aves > Passeriformes > Fringillidae > Calcarius > Calcarius lapponicus. The sequence continues at coordinate 38,208,975 of CM077462.1, read as the reverse complement.
TGCATTTTGTCTTGCCTTGTAAAAACTGAAGAAATATATCCAATGATGATAAAATATTTATATGCGAATCTTAAATAAGATTGCTGCAGTCTGACTGTACAGGTGTTAATATCCAAATTTGTGATTGCTCTGCAGTCACCAAAATTTAATGCAGCTGAGTTTCATATTTAAATGTTGTGGCACTTAAGAGAGTGAGCTGAGGTATTTTCTTCTGTATATGCAGAACAACATAGGCATGAGAACAACTTTCTTGATGAGTTCTTCAGGGAAAATGCTGAAAATTTTGTAAGAGGGGAATGCATTTCTTGGCAGTATTTCAGAAAAGCCTGTTGGCTGTGACAGCCCACTGAAGGTCTGGGCAAAAATGCTCATAAAATTAAAAAATAAAAAAGAAGGAAAATGGAAGCTGTTCTTTGTGGCTTTCTGCAATATGCCAGATGTGTTGCAAACATTAGAGGAGGCCTTTGGATAGGAAGATGTCGTGGAGAGCCTCCATGGGTTGTCCTGTGGGGAAACCAAAGAGCTCAGACTTCTCAAATATTGGAGAGCAAAGGATTCCAGTGAATGTCCACTAACATCAGTGGAGAGGTGGTGCAGCTGACCACACTCCTAACCTTCTTCCTAGCCTGTCTGGGAAGGTTTTTCATAGGATCATGGAATGGTTTGAGTTGAAAGGGGCCATAAATATCAGTAAGTTCCAACCCCCCTGCCATGGGCAGGGACACCTTCCACTAGACCAGGTTCTCAAAGCCCCATCCAGTCTGGCCTTGGACATTTCCAGAAATGGGGCATCCACAGCTTCTCCGGACAACTTGTGCGAGGGTCTCACTGCACACACCTGCACAATTGCAGTGAACAGTTTTCTGACAGTGCAAGGCTGGAAAAAGAAAAGAAATAACCTAAAGAGATTCCCCACTGTTTTCAGGGCACCAATGACCTGGGGCTGCCTGCTGCTCCACGGCACAGTGCCTCCAAAAAGACATGCTCCTGGATTCTCCACTCTCACACCAGGTGCTGGTGGAGGAGTGTAGTGCCCCATCTGTCTGGGCTGTGGGCCCGTGCTGGGGAAGCATTGCAAAAGTGAGGTGCTCTGTCACAGGAGCTGCTGTCAGTCACAGGATCCTGTAGTTCCATTGCTCCACACAGTGTTAGGCACTTTCATGCTCCTCTTGCTACATTTGCCTCCAACCAGAACACTGCATCTGGGCTTACCAGCGGCCTCACTGGATCCAAAGTCCTGCTGGCACATAGCGAGGAGGAAAGAGCCATGTCTGGGAGAATAGGCAGGGAAGAACATTGTAGTCCTTTGGCTAGAAATGTCAAGATCCAACAGAGATGCACCTTCCTCACATGGTCCAGCAGGACTCCCTCCACAATCCTATCCCTGCAGTGCACCTTTCTCACATGGCCATACTGAGTTTTGGGATTGGCATAAGCATCTTGTAAAACCCTGGGCAAGGAAAAATTAAAATTAAAAAGGAACAGGTGGTTTTGTTGGGTATGGTAGCCTTCCAGTGGTTCATTTGCTAAAAGTCTTATTTTGAAAAAGTTTTGCCTAAAGTTTTCAAGTAAGACCTTAATGTTCTTCAAAAGTATTTTAGGGGGGAGTAAGTACTTTTATTTAGCTTTCAAAGTGGCTAAATAGTGGTAGTAAGTAGCTTTAGCTGAATCATGCTGGCTGGTTTTGTGTTTGCTAGCTTTGTAAATGGTCAGCAGCACCCTTGTGCAGTGACCGGTGGGCTGTTATCATCTCCCACAGCAAGGCATTATCATAAATAGCCGAGGCTGCTGTAGTGATTAAAAAACATTTATTGTGTCTTGAAAGGCCATGAATATGTTGGCCAAATGATATTCTGGTGACAGAGAATGACAGCACATGGATAGGCTGTGCTTTGGTCTTGGTAGGGGTGTGCAGCCAGGTCTGGTGGCTTATGGAGCCTGGCCTTGGTGATGTACATGGCTGGGCATGCACTGTGGAGGTTTTGCTGCAGCACTGTGTCTGGAGTTGTGAAATCTTATTTCTTTAAAGGGATGTGAATGCAGAGATGGGGATGTGAATGCAGAGATGGGGATGTGAATGCAGAGATGGGGGATGTGACACAGGATTAGTCAGGACTCCAGGGTGGGTCTTGTGGCATTGGCCTCCTGCAGGCACTGACTCATTCCCTTGCATAAGGAGGAGTAGTGCAAGCATTTGATCAGTGCCATTTGGGATGCCCATGGAAATTAATTTTTTTCATTGTGTCTGTCTCCCATATCACTATCCCCATTCTTCAGTCACAGCACCAGCTGAAGGTATAGACAACCCCTGCTCTCTCCTTGGGCAGCTCCTCCCACATTCTGCCAAGAACCTTCAGTGTTTTATTTAATTTATTTGTTTGTTTGTTTATTTATTTATTTATTTGACACACATTTTTCTGCTTAGTCAGATTTGCAGACCTGCCTCTGCCCCATGCTTTGTGCAGCTTGCCTGTTTCAAGAGTGTCCCTCTGGCCCTCTGCTTTCAGGCTAGCTCATGTCATGCCCTTATTTCTGCTTTCTCGTAAGCACAGCCTCTTCACTTGTGCTTTTCTTGCTCATGCTAAGCTTTTTCTTCTTCCTGGCAATTTCCACCTCTGTTTTGGTGTTTGCTTTTTACTGTAACCCCTCAGAACAGCTTCTTGCCCAACACTGTGTGGCTGTGCCCTGGCCGTGCTTCTCAGACTTTTGCCTTTATGCACAGCACTGACCCTCCATTTCCTTTGCTGACATCTTGCTGTGCACCTTCTGGCTGCAGTTTCTTTTCTCTGGGCACAGCCTTTCCATCCTCTCTCCAGCCTGCTCTTTGCAGAATGCTTGCTGCTGCTTTCTCATAGAGGAGAGCAGCCACCCTGCTCCCTCTGCCCTCCAGCTGCACATGGACCTGTGCCCTTCTCCTCTCTGCTGCTTCTCTCCCTTCTGTACAGCATGATTTTCCCCCACAAATGGCTCTCTTCTCATTCTGGGTTACACAGATCTGCTCTTGCCTGGTGCCTGTTTAGAGTTTTCCTGTGCTGTGACCACATTCACACTTCATCCCCCATCTCCATCCTGCTGTTGTTGCAAATGAGCAGCTTTGGAATTGTTTGCTCCACATTTTTTCTGCATAAAAATGATGATCAAATCTTCAATGCATGAAGGGCCAGCTTTTTGTTTGCTGCTTCAAGACACTGAACCTGTGTTAATCCTAGGGCCCAGACCCCTTCTTTGCTCTTTTATCAGCTTCCAATCTTCTGATATTTTGCTTCTTTAAGCCTTACAGGAGTCAAATTCCCTCTTAACAACAAGTGACTTTCTATTTGCATTTGTCTTCTCTTTGCTCCTTTACTTAGATGATCTGCACTGTGCACTTTGACTTGTTTCAGATATATCTGCCATCAGCACGTGTCTGGTTGCACCAGCTAATATGTGCAGGTGGACAACAGAGTGCTAAATTGAAAGCTCTTTTTAGGGAGGGAAGATAAGCAAAGCTGTCATGTACACCCCATCCACCTCTTGGCAAGTACCATTTTTTATTGTCTACTCCTTACTTGCCAGAAAGAGCTGCCTCAGCATCCACAGGCAGTACTTCTATCAAAAATTATAAGCCCTGTCTTTTAGAAGTTTTAGGAGGTAGAAGGAGATTTAGGAGAGTTGGGTGGTGCCAGCTATCTTCACAACCAATTTAAACCATAAGAAGCGGTCACTAGCAGTAGCATTTGCCACATGCTGAGAAAACATTCCTGAACAGGCCTTGAGCAGTCTGATCTCAGCCAGCTTTGCACATCCCATGGAAATGCATGGGTGTGTCTGTGGCATTGATGGTTCACACACAAGCTCCTGGAACGTTTGTGAGCCCCTGAGGTGCCTGTGGCAGCAGTCATGTCCCTTTCCAAGTGCAGCATTCCACTGGCTGGTGCAGGTGTTCCCAGAGAGACCAACAGATGGGTAAATATGAGCCACCCAGGGGCCACTGAATTTCTTCCCAGAGAAAGCAAGGGTAGAGAGGAGATGGGATCTGTTTGAAATAGTTCAAGTGACTCCTGGATGGTCCCCATTCTTTTATCTGGAATGTAAAAGTGTGTGGAAATGACAGCCAAAATCTGAGGTCTTCTAATGGGCAAGGGCGAAAGCATCTGGGCACAGTTCACACATGACACTTTGGTTTAGCTGCCAGTCTCCATTATGGCAAGCTGTGTCAATACATCTATTGACTTTTCTGCTCAGGGAATCTCAGTCTGAAAAAGAAGTGTGGATCAGGGCCGGTGTTGGCTCTTGGGAGCCTCCTTTCCTTCAGGTAGTTCTCCCTTGTGGGGTTTGAACACAGCTCTCATATATGCTACATATTTGTATAGGGCAGACAGCAATCTTCCTGTACTGTTCTGAGGAGATTCTCTGCATTTCAGATGGAGGCTTGGGGCTGGTTTTTAAGCTTCTAAACATATTCAATCTTTTTTTGTGTCAGCTTTCACACAAACAAATACAAGCAGTCTGGTTTGTGTGACATATGTTGCTGTGTCTTAGAATAGTAATAAGTAATAAGGCAGTAGGGCTGTAGATTGAGGAGTGTGGCATTCACCATTAAGTTACAGCTGGGAATAGTTCTGTATGTCTTTCCAGCCACTTGTTTTATTAGAATATCAGTTCAATCAGCACTTCGTGGCCAAGCCCACTGGTCATTCATACAAAAAACAAGCATGTTCCCTTGTTTTAATGAAAACCTTTTGATGGCTTTATTTTGGTAGCAGTAGAAACTTATTTTTTTCAGCTGTTTTATGCATCTACTACAGCTGTGATATTTTCTTTTATTTAAATTTTATTCCAGTAACCTTTTAATGCTGAAACTTCCCTTTGGTGCAGCATTGTGCCTGTACTGTAACTCATTGTTCTGTTGGGGTACCACAGCCTGGATCCACCAAAACTTCACAGCAAGAGGAGCAGCAGTGTAGGCATTTTTACTGTTGTCAAAAAACTAGCTCAAAAGAGGTTTAAATGGAACCCCAAGTCCATTCCACAGTGGCACCTTTCTTAGTGATGGTACAATGATGGAGGGAAACTTGTGCTGATGTAGAAGATAAATGACTGCAATAGGCATGGAAGGAATTAAGTCTTGCTTCCACTCTTTCTCATGCAAACACTGAACATGCAGAGCAGGGACCTTACAAGCTTCCATAGAAGCTGATGTCAACAGGATTATTAAACACCAGCTGCTTCTGCAGGGAAGTGTGAGTGGAGGAGTCGGGTGCAGTTGGTGTTTGCAATGGTTGTCTGCCCCCATGTTCTTCTCTGCAATGTGATCATACATCTGTCTGCTTAACTTTCAGCTCATCAAAGCAGGGTCATCATGATTCTGTTTGTCCTGGAGATGGAGTGGGTGTTGAGCACGGGACAAGACAAGCACTTCACGTGGCACTGTTCGGAGAGCGGCCAGCGGCTGGGCGGGTACCGCACCAGCGCGGGCGCCTGCGGCCTGCAGTATCCTTTGCTGAGCCCTCCCTTCTGTTTCTGCTCCTGGGCACTCCAGCAGCCCTTTTAGGTTATTTGTCTAGCTGTCCTCCAGATTTTGTGCCCTGTATGGACTCAGCGCTTTGTGATAGAAACTGTTATTTAAATCCAATTTAAAAAACTGTCAGTTCTCCTTGCTTTGTCTCCTTAATGCATTGTGGCATATTTAGGTCTAAGCGTTTTTGAGCACCACGATGGGCGATCTGCAACCTATTGTGGTCTGCTATTGTAATAAATATGGAGAGGGCCTTCATTTAAACATGCAGTGCCTGCTTTCTTCAGAGAATTAATGGCAGCAAAAGTAGGTTGGTGATCAGGTCAGAGTGCCTGTGTGTATGCATGGTAAAAATTAAATTACTTTAATATAAAATAATGAGCACTTGTCCTTCACTCTGGAACTGCTCACTATGTATTGGGAATTTGGGTTAACTAAAGAGTAAATTACTCCAGAAATGGCACTCAGGTGGCTTATTCACGTACAGCTGCCCCAGCTGCCTGACAATAAAAGAAATATTAATTCAGCTTTATTGCAAATGAAAAGGGAAATGGAAAAGTATGAGCTCTTAGGCTGAAAACAGGGGTTAGCATAAACAGACTTTTTAATGCCCCAGAGTGTATGTGGTATAGATGATGCATGTTTTGCTAGTTCATGAGAAGTGATACTGGCTGAAAATTATTGTTTCAAGATAGACTTGCTTTCTATTATCTGGTAATTCAGCCAATCTAAATGGCAGAAAGACTGAACTTATTTTCTAATTTATTAATAAATATTTTTGAAAGCAAGATGCAAGAATTTGCTCTGTATTCCCTAAATCTCACTAGAGAACAGCCAATTTTGACTGATTAAAACTTTTGGAGGACAATTTATTTGGGTCATCTGATTATGATAGTGGAGGGCAATGGAAGCAGTGGAAGGGAGAATCACTGGCAAATACTGCAAAAATATTTGGCATAATCAGGAACAGGCTTGGGGTGTTTTGTTCTGCAGTGTCCTGGGTGCTTAAAATCAGTACTCCTTTGTATTTTTTATAATTTTGGTTTGGGAGAGACTGGATGCCATCCAACTCTAGCACTTAAGTTCCAAAGCCTGAGGAGACATTCTTATGTTCATGGTGAAGGGCTACTTCAGTGATGTTTCATAACAAAACCACAATTTGTGTACTAGAATAGTCTCATTTTTTCTCACCCAGGGATACTGCACTATTAGTATGAACAGGTATGAGCATTATTAAGATGAACAGGTGCCTGAAAGTACACTCTGAATACCTCCTTGAGACTGGAGCACTATTCACAAGATTGCAGTATACTCATGTATAAAGAATTAGCAAGTCATGAAAGGAATGCAGAGCTTGTGTAAATGATATGTTTTCCTCAGCATCTATCCTTCAGATTTGATGTGGAAACCCGGCATGTGTTTGTTGGTGACCATTCTGGGCAAGTGACCATCCTCAAACTAGAGCAAGAGTCCTGCAGCCTTGTCACCACATTTAAAGGACACACGGGTAAGGCCTCAGGAGGAGACCCAGAAAGGTGCTCAGGAGGGTCTTCATCTGTGTTCAGCATCACGATGGTTTGACTGTCCTGTGATACACTAGGATGGCTTGTGTCAGTACTTAGTGTGGAAGGGATGTAGCTCTGAAACTGTTCCAGCAGTTCAGGGAAGCTGTATTGGTAAAAACAAGAGTGATCAGAGCTCTGAGCAGAACACATCTATGGCAGAAAATGCCACAATCAGTAGCTGCTAATTAAAGCAGAGTGAGACTTGTTCAAGTTGTGGTAGTTCTGGGAGGGAGAAAGGATGCTGCTAAAGACAAGATCTGTATTGACAGACACTTCATCCCAAGTAGAATAGGCACAGCTTGGAGGCACTAAATGCTTGTTTCACTGCTGGGACTTGTGCCCCATCACCCTTTGAAAAGAGCAACCCTGAATATGATCCTACCATCTAACAGAAGAAATGCTCTCATTCCTCAGCATTTTTTCTTCATATCCCTCCTCTCTAAATAAGTGCTAATAGCTCAGGACAGCACAGTGTAGTTCAGTCCTTGTGCTAGGGGACTGAGAAGATGCCCATAGCATTCCACACTTGTTTCTTTTTTAATCTTCTGGAAATTATGGAGATGGAAAGTTGTGTAGCTCCCACTGTGACCATTCTTCTTCCACACTTTACTGCTCAATGGATTCACCTATGCAAACAGCAGTGAAGCCCTGTGCCCACAGAAGAGCAGGATGGGGTTTCAGTAGTTTTTCTAAACTGTAATTTTTCCACTGGAAGGCACATGACTGCATAGTCTTTGCCAAAGAGATTTTAATTTTAATCACTCCATATTTTTTTGTTGTATCTTTACATTTAACTACCTTCCAATCTTCCACTTCCTGTAATAAAATGACTGATATGTGTGTTCCTATTGCAGGTGGTGTCACTGCTCTCTGCTGGGACCCAATACAGCGAGTTTTATTCTCAGGCAGTTCTGATCATTCCATTATAATGTGGGATATTGGAGGAAGAAAAGGAACAGCCATCGAGCTGCAAGGACATAAGTATGTTCAAAGCTCTTCCTCCTGCTTTTATAGGAAAAAAGCTAAATGCAGAAGCCACATCTGGAAACAAACAGCCCAAATGTTACAGTCTTCACAAGCCTCAAGCTTGTATGTGTGACTCCCTGGGGTCCATATACAACAGGAATAATTTGCTTATAGTGAGTTTTCCAGTGTTGGGCCCACAGGCTGTTTTAAGAGTCTGCAGAGGGTGGTGAAAGAAAGCACAACATCCGTAGTTCTGAAAGTGTTATGCCATAGCCTGTGCCTGTGTTGGAAAGAGGAGGCTCCTCAAATGAGAACCCCTGCAGGGAAATTCTTGGGTTTTAGGTGTCAAGGTCTTTCCTTCCCCTAGAGGGAGCATCGGGCTTGGACAATTAATCCCTTTTTCCTCCGTGCTCTTTCACCTGCCTGAATTTGAAGTGATGTGCTTTTACCTTTAATCATAGCTGCCTTCACATCTCCTCAGTGCAAAGAGGCATCATCTTTGCAAGTACCTTTGCACAGCCATTGGTGTCTTTGAAGACGGGTAAGCCAGTGCTGGGCATTGATTATGCATCAGAATGGCTCTAGTGGCCATGACTCCTCACCTTTTAACTCTGGCAAGACAACAAGTTGGTTTCAGAGTATTGGTACTGCATATATGTGTGACTTGCCTGCCAGGCTGAGGTCTGGAAAGACAAAATCCTGTGGTGGTTTTGAGCTAACAGTTTCTTAGATATTCGTGCATTTCTTTTGAGTGATGCTGCACTCTGCTGAGTGATTAGGATGCCTCTGGGATTTCAGAGCACTGCAGAGCTCTAACTGAAGTTACCAGATCAACCTCATACCCTACCAGTGGTGCTTGCTAATGCATCACCGCTTGATTTATTGCTGTGGAAATTAGTTCTAATATGAAATTAGCCTCTGGACTTTAATCTTTGAGATGGCTGTCAGCTGGAACAGAGCATCCTACACATCAGCCATAGGCACAAATAAATGTGTTAGCATATGAGTCCTTTTGGCAGACAAGACCAGTGGTGGTAGTAAAGGAAACCAAATCAGTCGCAGTATGTTCGGTTCCTGCATCTTCACAACCTTGTTTTTTCCATAATAGCGTTGTACAGTCTTTGTTTCCCAGGTTGTAAACAGCCTGAGATGAGGCCTGAATTTCTTTCTTTTATGAAGGACTGAGCCGATCTTTGGGAGTTTAAGCTGAATTGTTCCTCCCATGTTGTTTTTTCATTAAAAGAAGAAACAGAAGCACCTAAATTTTCCACCTTACTGTGAGAAGGCTTAAGAACAATTTAGTGTCATTCCTACATTATTTTTCAAGCTCCTTATGCTTGTTAGTGTCAAAAGAAGATCTTCAGTAGTTTTTCAGTGATTAATTTCTAGATGTTGCAGAGATTTACAAAACAAAGTTGTTACTGACTTCCTGCCAAGAAGGTATCTTAACCAGGGCTGTGTTTATGCATCCAGATGTGCCTTCAGAAGCTGCAACCTTGTTGAGGCTTCCCAGTGCAGCTGAGACCCCCTATCCCAGGAACAGAAAAAGCAGTTATCAGAACAGGTCTTTGCCTTTGTGGATGCTGCCCAGATGAGCAACACTCTCATTCTGGTCCCAGTCTGACAGCAAAGACTGATTTGCATCTGATGGATGCCATGTGCAATGAGTGGTGGAGGGAAACATATGGGCAAACAAATGGCTTGTACTGCTTTATTGATATTCTGTGCTCACTTGTGCAGTAGCCATAGGTGGTTGATTGCTAACTGTCTTGTTTCTTTCCCAGTGATAAAGTTCAGTCTCTCTCCTATGCTCACCACACTCGGCAGCTCATCTCCTGTGGTGCAGACGGGGGAATCGTCGTCTGGAACATGGATGTTGAGAGGCAGGAGGTAGATGCTTAGTTCTTGTCAGTTTGGTCTGAGGCAGTCCTGGGAAGAAGGGGCCTTTCTAAAATGTGCAGCTTTCAACCTAAACAAGATCATTCCAAGCTTTAAAAATGTTTCTGGATGTGCTCCAGTTGTTATACAGCAATTACTCCATGCCTTTGATAATATGGTCCAGGGGAAATCAGCTGGCAGAAATTTGTATTAATTAGGCTGTTAAATGGCTCTTGCTCATTACATTACTGCTCTGAAAGATATTCTGTAAGGAGGCTATTGAAATGCTCTGCTGTGTTTTTCAATACGTCATGAGAAATATCAGTTCAGATGTAAATGGATGGACTGATTGGTTCATTTTGGTTTTAAAAAAGTAAAACAAGAAGGCTCTTGGTCATGTCTGGAAAAACACAACCCAGCATTTTTTTCCTTGATGAGAGGACCTTTAACTAAGGTTTCAAGCAATTGGTCTTCCTTCCCTCTGGTGTAACCACATAGAAGTGGGGTAAATGATGGCTTTGCTGATCCAGACAGTAAGATTTCACCCACACATTCCTAATTGCTTTTGTGCTTCATGGCCAGCAAATCTGAGCGGGTGCAAAAGCGCTCCCCAGGTCTTTGGCACTGTGGGAGCAGCCCCCACTTGGCAATTTCTGAGTCCTGACTCAGAGGCGGGGGGGGGGGGGGGGTGAGCTCTGTGGTGAGCTCTGTGCTGGCTGAGTCAGGCAGCAGCCCTGCTCAGGAGCTTGGCAAATCCTGGTGCCATGAGTCACAGCAAACCTGTGCCTTCTTCCTGCAGGGGGTAGGTCAGAGGAAGGTTTTTGGCAGTGTGGGCTTTCACCAGCTTTGCTGGTTCTCAAGAGTTGTGGCCTGCATTGGATTGAGTGTGTCTCTCTCGAGGAAGAAAAAACACTAAGTGGAAAACTTGATTTTAAAAAACTACTGAAGTAGGCATAGGCAGAAACTGAGCTCCCTTTTTAATGAGAATTAGCATTCCAGTTGACTCTCTTTAATTCCTAATCCAGGGGCCAAGTATGTCATCAGCTCCTAAATTGAAACGAAAGCAGAGCAGTTTCCTCCTTCCCAACAGATGTTTCCTTTTTGCTGCAATTCAAACATCCAGAAATGAAAACCTTTATTTATTTGCTGCCATCAAAAGGCTACAGTAAGGGTTAAGATTGGCTTGTCACCAAATAGGCAGGAATGCTGTGAGAAGGCTGGTCTAAAATATAGAGGAGGAATATTATTAGCTAAATAAAGGCCAAGCAGCAGGTGCTAATGGTGCACAGCTTTCCCAGACTATGGCTATGTGGGCTTGTTCTTGTTATCAGCAGCACAGCAGGGTGTTCTTGGTGCTAAACCACCCCTAAAATATGAATCTTTGAGATTTTAATATCAAACCTTGATTTTGGGTCCTAGATTACTTTCTTTTGGATTTTGGCTTTTGTATCTTTGCTCTTATGTAAGGATTTTCTCCATGTGATACATGCTCAGTACTCATTTTGTTGCTAGCAGACTTTCCCACATTACTGAGATTGTGTTAGAGTCACTTAAGCCATTTTAGCCCTTGATTCTTTATCTTCAATTCAATTTTTAAAAAGCTGTAAGAAGATGTTTGAAAGGTGCTATAAGCTATCTTTCTGTTTGACAATAAAGTGGTTACTTGTCACAAACAAAATGTTTTCTTCATCTGTAGTGTTCAAATGCCCAAGAGATGGAAAGTTATATACAGAGATGTAAATCTCTAGGCATTAAAAAGAAAGATTGTTGTGGGTAGAAAAGACAAGGCTTTTCCCCAGCAGAATGAACTGCCTTCAGAATAACTGGCAGAAGAATATGAAACAGGTGATTGCTTTATTGCTGGGAGTCAAAGCTATCCTGGGAGCTGAGGGTCTCAATCTGTCCCTAACTTACCTTTGCCTGGCTTTTCTATTGTTTTTAGTTCTTTATCTCGGCTGTGTTTCTTGCCATTTTAATTTGCAGCATGTGAGAAACCAGTGGCTCTGACCAGAAAACTGCAGTTTGCTAATAGCACTTCCTCACAAAGTATTAAACAATATTTAGTGTTTAGTTAACCTCATGGCTTGATGAGGGAAAAGAGCTTGGGTTTGGTTTGGGTCTTAGGCTGGTTCAGGTGAATCACATCTTCCTCATCCCTGTGTGTGATTTGTAGCATGGGCACCTCTGACAGCAGGAACTCCTCTTAGGGTGTTAAAGAAAGAAAGAATACAAAAACCCATAACAACATCAGCACTTCCCATAACTTCCCTTTCCCTTCAGATGATTTGCTTGGTTATTGGAAATACTAATTGACCCCAGCTCCCACTAGAGGCAGTAGCAGATGGTAAATGCTGTCCAGAGAGGACAGAACAAAATATTTTTATATAGAGTTGGGTTGTTTCTGTGGTCCTATTATCAAACTCTTCTTGATTTGGATGAGGACTGTTTCTCCCATGTCCTTCAAAGCTAAGCCAAAAAAGACATCCCAAGGAACAAATATCATCCTGTCATCATCAACAACAGCCAAAATGGCATCTTGTGAAAATGGAGATATTAAATCAAGCTTAGCTGGCTGTATTGCCACACCACAACACATCTTTTTTGTCTTGCCTCTATGCTCCCTTGGAAATTTTTCTGCTTGTTGCTCACTTGCACTTTGTGTTTATGTGTGTGTGTTGCAGACCCCGGAGTGGCTGGATAGTGACTCCTGTCAAAAATGTGACCAGCCTTTCTTCTGGAACTTCAAGCAGATGTGGGACAGTAAGAAAATAGGCCTCAGGCAGGTTTGTATGTGCCCTTCAGTGTGTTAACATGGTGCCATTAGGCTTTTCTCTCATAATGGATTCTAGTAACCTTTCTCCCCCTAAAGCTTCGAGAATTTGCATTTTGTTCTTCCATTAAGGGCTCAGGGGTGGGACAGTGGATTCCCCTCTGTGGCTTGATTTTGTGATTGAAAGGAACACACTGGGTTTTTTCCAATCAATCCCAATAGCAAAAGCATGTAATAGGCCTTGGGCTGAGTATATCTGGGGCCTTCCATGACTTTAGCCATGGGGGACTTTGCTCATTGTTAGTCAAATAAGTTACAGAAAGAAATTTACAGCTGATTTTTGGAGATTGTGCTGGAACCAAAGCTGTTTTCAGTGAGATTGGATAAACATCTCTACCTGCTCAGGCTGTATTGGAAAGGCTTACTGGTCTGCTTGAAACATGCTGTGTTTTCCTGCCTAGCAGGAGAGGGCTGCAGATTGCAGACTTTTACTGAAGGGGTGTAGAAGTGCTGCAAGTGGTCATGGAACTTGAGAAATGAGGTGTCTGGGGCAGAGCTGAGCTGCGTCAAGTCTTGCTGGAGTGAGATGGAAGAGCCAGGAGACCTGAGCAGGGACCTGGTCTGGGTTTGTGGCCTGAGAAGTCTTTGTGCCTGTTGTTTCTGCAGCATCACTGCCGGAAGTGCGGGAAAGCCGTGTGCGGGAAGTGCAGCTCCAAGCGCTCCTCCATCCCCCTGATGGGCTTTGAGTTCGAAGTGAGGGTCTGCGACAGCTGCCACGAGTCCATCACGGACGAGGAGTAAGTGTGGGCACTGAGCTGCACTGCACTGCAGCAGGGGAAACTCCTGCAGCTGGAGGGGCCTGGGGGGCTGCAAGACTCCAGGAGGGAGCAGCCTGGCACGGTGGTCCTGGGCTTTCTCAGCAGGATAGGAGGAGATCAAGCCAGAAGGGATAGAGAGCCCCTCACCCCCATTCCTTTCATCCCAGAAAGGTCTCAAAGTGCTGTTTAAAGAGTGGTTGCTGAACTAATGGCTTACAGCAGCAGTTCAATACTTTTTTCCTCAATAGAGGACATTTTGGGGGGAAATCCTGCAGTTACAGTTCTTGCTGATTTTGGATTTCTTTTTCAGGAGGGCGCCTACAGCTACTTTCCATGACAGTAAGCACAACATTGTTCATGTACACTTCGATGCCACCAGGGGATGGCTGCTGACCTCGGGGACAGACAAGGTCATTAAGGTAAGAGCAAGGAATGTGCTCCAGCTCCTGTACTTCATTTCCCTTCCCTCTCTCGTGTGGCTGCAGCATGTCATACCTGCCTTCTTCCACCCAGAGACTTCTCACTTGGGATTGGGATTAGGATTTCTGCCCAATAAGGACCAAGGAGGTCTTGGTCTATGAGGTTATTGCCTGAAGGAGCTGGGACAAATGCTCACTGTAGCTTTCCCTTGAGGAAGACCAGCTGTTTTTCAACATGCCAAATCTCAGTGTGGCTAGAAAAAGAAATAGCTAAAATAGTGATTAAGTTATAACAGTTTGAGTAATTTAAAAAAAACAAAACCCTCACAATGTGTTATGACTGTTCCGATCATTGAAGTTAGTAATGTAGTGGGAATTTTTTTTTGTTTCTTTTAAGGCCAGATATGAACCTGGCTCATACAGGTGAAAGCTGGTGACATACAGAATGTCATTTTGTCAACCTCCACCACTCTGACATAAGTGCTGGAAAATTAAATCAAACTTCTTCAGACTTGTTGCTTCCACCTCTAACTGTGTTGCCCCTCTTAATTAAAGAAAAAACACGTAAATTATATTATATAAAGGTTCTGTTTTTACTGTATTTTATCGTCTTTTACCATTATTCATGATGTTGTTTTATTTTATTGTATTTAACAGTTGTGGGATATGACACCAGTAGTGTCTTGATGTTACATCAGTGGAACTTGAAAGGTGATATTTACGGAAGAAACCGATTTCCTAACCCCAGTTATACTGCAGAAGATAGATAACACTGGGCACATATGGCTGATGAGAAAGGAACTAATGTGTTTACAACAACTTTATGTCCTCTGCTTGATCCAGGCTGAACATTTGCACGAAGACTCTTTCCACTTCTTCTCAAAATATACAAGAAGGTATTTTTTTAACTAACGGTTTGTACGATCTGACTTCAGTTGTCTTGTGTTTGTTTGGAAAAATCTGTGTGCAGTGCAATTTTTAGTTTTTATATTTCAGTATGTCAAGATACTTGCTGCTTTGTACAGAGGGTCCTTGGGTTGTGTCTTCCTCTGTGAGTTTTTGGTGTCAACAGACTGTGTAAGGCAGTTGGCTCTCCCTGCAGCCAGTACCTGTTGGTTTGGGATATTCTGCTGACCATGCTCTCTCCAGAGGAGGAAATCTGGGCACAGTCTCTGGGTGCATCACCGAGGAGCTGATGGACTATTGCAATTACTAAAAGGGCTCTGCCATCTACTTGTCCTAGTGGGCATCATCCAGAGAGCATTCATTGGTCTGTATAATCTTCCTGCTTCTTCCTTTGCTGCACAAGTCGCAGAACCAGGGGTCAGGTTATTCAGCAACTGATTTCTACAGAAAACTGAAATAGTTTTCCAGCTCAGAGCATTCTGAGGAGCACACAGACTTGTTTGAGTTTGATGATGCTGACAGTCTGATTCAAATTAAATTATTGGCAACAGGAACTTCTGGGAGTGTGTGCATGGAGGGGGGCAGATCTAAAACTGGTCTAGATCTGAAAAGTCTGGTTTATCTCTACCTCTACCTCTACCTTGCACAGCAACATTTCAGCATTTATACCTGTCTGTGTTGTTGAAGATGAATTTTGTTCTTCCTGTTTTCCATATGGTTAGTCATATTTATTTTTTTAAATGCTGATGGTTTTTATTAATTTTCTCTATAGACCCAGAAGTGATATTGCTGAATGATGCCCATTGTCCTGTTGTCATACTTTACAGTTTCTCTTAAAAATAAACAGTATTTAAAAACCTGGATTGACCAAAATTACCTTTTTAGAATGACATTGTCAAGGTGAATAAACTAAAAAAGCCCTTTTTTCCAAAGGGACCTTCTCTGAAGAGCCAACTCTCCATTCCATTAATCCATGTTACTTCTTAGCATGGTACTAGTCACACATTTCAAAGAAACTGATGTAGAGAATTTGCTCTGCAAAGGCTTTCCTGCATGTCCTGTTTCAGCAGGCCTTGTGGTTGTAGCTATTGTGGTTGCACCACATTGGTGGTGCTCAGTCTTGCCCTGTTTTGGACTTCCCTTCTTCCCTCTGCAGTGGGGAGGTCATGACATTTGCTGCTTCAGAGCACGCTGCTACCTGGAGAAGCCTTGTGTTCTCTCTTGAGAGAGAATGCCAAAAGAAAATAAAGCTTCTCCTTTGTTTGCCCAGCAGCAATTCGCTTTTGAGGGAAAAAAAATATGGTTACCTCAATCCATGGCATTGATTCTGGTCCAGTGAGTTGCTGCAGTAAAGGGTGAGTGGAATTCTGTGTGCACATCACAAGACTGCTATGTATTTTCAGGGAAAATTCTCTTCTTGAACATCTTGTAACCTGTGATGAAGCATTTTGCAGTCATGTTCTCTGAAATAACACTACCTTGGGTTCCTGGTCGTACAGCCTGTTGTTGTTTCCCCTCTAAGCAGCATATTTTAAAGCATATTGTCAAACATAATTCACACAGTACTATTATTTTTCCAACTTGAAAGTTGTTTTCTCAGTCTTCCCACGTTCTCTCCTGGAAACTAGATGCTTGTTTCCTCTTGGAAGGCTTTTCATTACACCTTGTGCATGTTTTCTGATGACTGAAGTGTTCCTGGCTGTCAAGGCTATGCAAGATGAGCAAGTGGCCTGCCATATTTCATTCCAGCTGGAGAGTATGTAGAAAGCTTTGCTGGACTGTGGTGTTCCATGGTCCCATGGGCTGAGGGCCTTTTGGCCAGAGACTTGACTTGTGCTGTGCAGGGAGTGCATCTCATGGTGACAGAAGTGTGGGCATACCGAAGTGAATATCAGTTGCTGTTTAGCGCTCGGTTCTTGAGGAGACAGCAATGGCACCAAGGCTGGGACTCCAGCATGAATTGTGCTCACACTGATGGAGTCATGGAGTCAGCAAGGTGAGGATCTGCCCCTGGCTCAGCACCTACTCCTGAATGTGTAATGTGCAAACAGAGGTGAAGAGCTGATTCCAAAGGAGACTGCATTTGAGAATGACTTCTTTGGAGTGTTCTGCAGTTAACTCGTGGCCACTTCCCCTTTGTCTTCCAAGGAGTCGTGGTTTCAGTGTTGCTTATATGTGGCTGTGGGGTATGCAAAACTGTTTTGCAGAATTTTCCTAGTTGTTCTTTCTCACTGAATGACCTGCAGGGTTATCTGGATTTAAGTTAAATATCTCCTTATCTTGCAGTCTCAGGACAAGCTGCTCTGGGCTTAGAAAATTATATAAACTGCAAGTGAAGCTGAGCGGGGAAGGAAAATTTGTCCCTTTGCAGTGCCCTCAAGAGCTGTAATGTAAAGATTATGAAGGGAAAATAGATGCATCTAATTCAATAACTCTTTTACTTTCCGAAGGAAAGAAGAAGGATTTGACACTGGGAGAGTTAAAATGTCTGCCTTCCTCTTCTGCTGTGTTAGAGTAGCAATCTCAGTTTCTTCTGTCTGCTAGATGCCTACAAAAAGGGATCTCTGTTGCCTGGTCCTTTTTTTCCCCATTTTACTTGCTAAATAACAAATCAAGCTATTTTTATGAATTGCACTATTGGAGGATGGGAGGAGGGGTTGATTTGATACAGGTGTAAACTATGCAGTGCCACATACCTACACAAACTCTTAAATGAAGCCAAGCCCCCTTCCCCTGCAGCTGCTGAAGGGCAGTAGCTTTTAGTGATACCTCATGCTGTGACAAGGGGCACACAAACATTGCTAGCTCCCTCTGCTCTGCACATCAGAAAAGGTGATTTTCATTTCTCTCTTAGCTGGTGCTTCCTTGTGGGAAGTGTTCTCCAGAGCATCTGCTCTGTTTTAAAATATTCTCAGTTTTAAAATGAGCAGTGTCTGTAGGGCTTAGGTAAGTGATGGGGCAGGTGCTGGTCACACACAGTGCCTGAGCAGCTTGCTAGAGTCACTTGTGTCCCAGGTGGGGCACTCTGAGTTCCATATTTCAGTCTTTTTAAGCTGGAAATATTTAAGCAAAGGGAAAAGAATGTGGGCATCTGCTTGCAATGTAGCAATCTGATGGTCCTCCCATCTACCGGAAGACTTAACATCATGGATGGATGTTGGAAGAGAGCAGTGATAGGGCTACAAGTCAGCCACTCTGCCAGAGGGTAATCCTGAGCAGTGGCATTGGTGTGCTCAGCTGTGAGCACCCTTGTCTGCAGCTGCTTCTTGCAGCCAAGCCCAGGTGACCTCTCAGCTCCGCCCTCCTGAAGTTGAGGCCAGCACCTGAATGCCAGCAGGCTGGCTCTTAGTACCTCAGTAGTGGTTACTGCACGTTGCCTGAGGGTGGCATGGGCATCTCCAGTACGGGGAAAGGGAGGGATGTGTTCCCTCTGAGTGGGGAAATGAAGCCACTGTGTGGAGTCCAGCAAAGGGAGATGGTGAAAAGTACTGGAGCATATCTGGGAGAGCTGGGACTGTTCATCTGGAGAAAAGAAGGCTCAGAGGGATCTCATCAGGGTGTATAAATGCCTGAAGGGAGGGTACAAAGAGAATGCACTGGTGTCCAGTGACAGGACCAGAGGCAATGGGCACAAACAGAAACCCAGATTTCCTCTGAACATCAGGAAACAATATTTATTGCAAGGGTGACTGAGCATGGGCACAGACTGGCCAGGCAGGTAGTTTGTGGGTTCTCCATCTTCGGAGAACACCCAACTGGACATGACCCTGGGAAACCACCTCTAGGTGACCCTGCTTGAGCAGGACCAGATGACCTTTGAAGGCTCTTTCCCACCTCAGCCATTCTGTGATTCAAAGCCCACTTAATGCCTGTGTCTACTCTATTGCAGAGAGAAGGAAAGAAATTACTATCTTTCCTTAAATCTAAACTACTACCAAATTAGTTACTAAGAAATTAGCAAATATTACATTTGTCTGGCCTTGCTGTTTCAAACAGGATTTGCATACCAGCAACCAAAGTTCTGTTTTGTAGCACACAGGAAATACGGCTACAATGTGTGGTTTTACAGGCCATGTCTTTTCCAGGAGACCACATCAACCATGTGGGATGTTTTCAATTAGGCCTTAGAAGATGCAATAGTAACAACAAACTTGATCGTTTTTTCAGGATGCATTGGTGTGCTGAGTCCCTTCAGTGATGACCTCTTATGTAATATTGAGGAAGACAGAGATTTTTCTCTTCAAAATTGCATCTTGTGAATGTTGGCAGGAAATCTTTGCTCCTCAGAAGAAAAAAAATGTCTTTAGTTTGCCAATAACTTGGAGTTCTGGGATTTGAGATTAACTTTCTGTGATCACATGTGACTTTTCATTGCATTTTCCCAGTTTGGGGATTTTCCCTTGTGACCAGTCTTTGGCCATCTCTGAAATTTTGTTTGCTGCAGGACACATTGTACTGCTCAGAAGAGAAAGAGATTGAGTTCAATTGAAATTGCTGCCAAGTAGGGACGTTGAACTCAAACCAAAATGAAAAATGAAAACAAGAGAGCACAGTCCTGGCAAAGTCTGTGCAAAGAGGGGATACCGAGAAAGAATGTTATCAGCATACAAACAAACCATAAAAAAAACAAACCAAAAAGCACCTACAGTATAGAAATGAATATTCATCAGAGCTGTATAAAGCCAAAGCTAACTCTCATCCCAGTACTGTAAGCCAGCCAGCAGCCATGGTCCAGATCCAGAAGCCACAAGGAACATAGAGCTGTTCCAGTCTATGAAGATTTGACTTCCATTTCTTGTTCTTTGGTTCAGTTGTCAAATAATATTTATCTACCTCAAGTAGTTTTTTCAGGACTGCATTAAATGCATGAGCACTTCAATATTAAGAGGATGGGGGAGACACCTTACTAATGAGATGGTACAGAAGAGGTGTCAGGCCTTATGAAGATAGTCTCTCCAGTTATTTGTTCTTTAGATATTAAACAATCAGAATTTATTAAAGGGTTTGTCACCTTTATACTTTCATTTTATCACAGGTCAGGGCGTCCTTCAGATGTGAAAAATCCATTGCTAACACCCCTATTTTGTCCTGTCCCAAGAAAATTCTGTGGAGTTGCAACAGCCAAGTAATTAAGGAATTTTCACAAATAAACAAATTCCAAACTTCCTTGCTACATCTTTGTCATTAGCACTAGTTTTGGCTGTGGTTTAGCTTTCCAAAGGCTGAGCCTTGTTTCTGACTCTGCTTGGTAAGTTGTCATACTGACCAATACCTCATGGGCTTTGCTGTCTTTTTGATTAGAGGGTTTTTATATGAAAAAAAGCTCCTACTGGCTTTTGTTCACGTCAGTATTTTATGGGAATGCTGCTCAACAAGTTGACCGTCTTTTCTATCAACTACATTGTAACATTTTCCAGTACTGTTCCATTATGTAAATAAGTGTCTCCGATGTAGCTGAATAAATTGTGGTATCTTAACCCCACTAAATTAATTTCTGTCAGCTTTTGGCTATTTCTTTTCCTTCTCTATGTGTGTAATGAGGAATTTGGTTTATTGAGTTTTGACTGGAATCATTCACCTGCCTGTTCTGTGAATTGTCATAAAACTGACAGCTGTTGTATGGATATGTCTTTTCCCTGGACAAATTCTTGCCCCAAGTGCCTGGCAGTGGGTGAGCAGCCAAAGCTAATGGTGTCTGGGCAGCAGAGGAATTGCATGATTTTCTGCATCACTCCAAGGCTCCCTGTGGATTGTGGACTGTGAACTGAAAAGTAAAGGGAAGATGCTCAAGATTTTAACCATCAAAGAAAATGGCACTTCCTGGGACCTCTTTCCCTGAAGTTTGCACAAGTGCAAGTTTTACCACTCTTCTCCTATAATATTTTTATAATATTTTTATCTGTGAAATGGCACTGGCACTGCTGGTACAGCAAAGGTTCGAGTTGTATCTCCTGGCAGCAGGGTAGAAACCTGTCATGTTGAAGATCTTTGGCCAGGCTGACACTGCCCCTTAGTAAAGCTGAGCATTAGCTTTTGTTTTGATAGAAAACACACTTCCTTCAGAGGAATACACCATTTTTCTTTATCTGATGGCTCCCTCTAGAGAGAGGAACATAAATACTGCCCTACTTTACAAACTTGAAGTTCTTGGATTTGATCACTTTTAGTCCCAAAAGTGGGTTTTTTTGCACTTTCTCCCTGTCAGATTTGGTGCCTTTTCAAAGCCTTTCTCTCATTGTCTAGATCGGTGCTTTTTGGGTGACTGCAGGAATACAGAATTTTCAAGTCATCTTAGTTGCATTTTAAAATTATCTCCTGTAATCAATCACTGGCTCTGCTCCAATGTGCCCAGAATTACCTCTCCTAACAAAGCAAGAGATGGAACCTGAGACGAACAAGAAATACTGTGAGCTGAGCTCAGGAAGATGCAAAGCTGTGCTCTGCCAGAGCAGAACCTGCCTATCTAAAATGACTGTGGGTGGATGTTGACCAGCACCAGTTTTAGGTAAGTATGATCCAGTGTCATGAGATGAGGTGCTTTATTTTTGAACAGCCCATCATCAGTGGGCTGTTGTATGAAGATTGAACAGCTTCATAGCTGCCCTCCTCTAGTTCCAGCAGGTTGTTCCCTGAAAGACTAACTCCATGTTCACTCTCACTCACCAAGTTCAGCACTGCTTAATGAAAACTAGTACTGCTTCAAATGCCATGGCTTTTAGAAAGGCTTTGTCATTACAAAAATACCAACTAGTGCTTGTACTGACAATTGAAATGGCTGGGACTATCCCCCCACCAAATAAATTTATTTACATTGAGGTTTGCAGGACTGACTTATCAGGCTATAATGAAGGATATAGCAGAACTCCCTTTGAAGCCCAGGCAGTGCATATTCAAAATCCCACCTGAGCCTTGTTTAACAGGAAGGGGAAGGGGTGGCCCTGCTGACACCTTGTTCCCACTGAGTAGAACACAGAAGCTGAAGTGTGCATTACTGCAAATGCCAACAATTGGTATTGGCAGTTTACTCCAAAATTGTGAGGTATTTATGGGAGTGCCCCCATTCAAAGGCAAACCATTTTTACACCTTTAATCAACAGCAGGTTGATTTAGTTTACTGAGTTTTTTTAACAATTAATAAAGATGACCCAGAAATGAAACTGAAGACAAAATGCAGTTTACAACATTGTTTGATACCTGTTACATTGACCTCCTAAAATTTTCATCCAAGACAAAAGAGAAGTTGCAGTGGCCCCTGCATCACTGCAGTCAGTCTTGCTGCACTGATAATGGGCTGTGCCTTTTCATTTAGATGTAGGGAAATGACCAACTCCACATGTGCTCTGTGGTGCTACCTTCCTGTGCAAGATCCCTGAGAGCAAAAACTTCCCAACTAGGTAACTTCACAAAATGAAGAAAAATATAAAGCCATCAGAGTGAGGTCAGAGTCATAAAAGCCTCAAGGCTGCCACAAGAAGTGTTGGGCTGTGCCTGGACTGGAAAAGGTTCAAGCACAGCAGCTGGTGTGCTTGAACCAGGTGTGCTCTCAAACCTCCAGTGTGCCCTGCTTAACAAGGACTTGTGCCACCTTCATCTTCTGGTCATCTGTCACTGGATGCTGTTTTTATTTTGTTCATAGAGTTTCAAAAGTGGAAGAGACTGAGGGGAGACCTAATCACAGTCTACAACTTCCCTGTGAGGGGAAGAGGCAGGGCAGGCACTGATCTCTTCTCTGGGGTGACCAGTGACAGGGCCCAAAGGAATGGCCTGAGGTTGTGTCAGGGGAGGTTTAGGTTGGATATCAGGAAAAGGTTCTTGACCCAGAGGGTGGCTGGGCACTGGAACAGCTCCCCAGGGAAGTGGTCACAGCACCAAGCCCAACAGAGTTCAAGAAGCATTTGGACAGTGGTCTCAGGTACATGATATGAGTCTTGGGGTATCCTGTGCAGGGCCAGGAGTTGGACACCATGATCCTTGTGTTTCCCTTCTGACTTAGCATAATCTATGAGTCTGTAAATGTATTCACTTACATGAAGGTGCAAGTCGCTCTGGATTGCATTAGACAGATCCTCTCACTGGCTTGCAGCCACATGCCATGTTTGCTCTCGTGGAATAGGGCTGAAATAAAGCATCAGCAGGACCATAATACCAAAGTGTGTGATACTCTGGACTTTGCTTCTACTTGCTGTTCCTATGGTTTAGTTCTTTTTAAATCAGAAGTGCTCTTAAACCATAGCATGTTGCTCTTTGTGACCAAACTTTGATTAAAGCAGTTTTCTTAACTGGCTTAATTTTTAAGTTGTGACACAAAATGAAAAATATAGGCTATTCAAATACACTAGTACAGAATGTGGACTAAAATGTGTTAAAAATATGCATATATAGTGCACAGTTTTTACTTTTATGAACTATTTAAATACCAGTCATTAAACTTTTCTTCTGTACTGCAGAGCTTAGAAGCAAAATGATGTAAATACTAAATAATGCAAATGTTTTTATTAGCCTTGCAGCTATTGGGTTAAGAAATGTAGTCAGTATATATGCTTCCAGACATGCTCTTGTTTTGGGTAACTGTATTTAACAGCTGAAACCACAGAAAATGTTAATACCAGATTTGCAGGAAATAAACCTTTGTACGAGCCTTGCTGTTGTTTTCTTTCACTATAGTGCAAGAAGGAGTTAAAACGTTTATAAATGAGGCAATAACTTGAATGCTGACCCAGCCTCTTCAGGAGAAGCTGTGACAGCCTGACTTGTCTCAGCACTGCTTATCATGGGAAAATTTTTCTCAGAGCCTCTCTGATAGTAAAGTCTTTATTTCTAAGGGGATTGACAATAGGCTGAAAAAAGCAGGTTTCTTCTTAAACTGATACTTAATAGGAGATCTTTGAGTAATGAGGAAATCCCATCAGCCAGGAGGAAACTAAATTACGTAAAGCAGACAGAAGGAGCTCTCCTCTGTTCATCACACCAGTCTTTAGCTGCCAGTCACTGCAGAGAGCTCAAGAACATCTGTTATATTTGTGTTTAGGTCCTTGGTCCTACCACACTGGTGTAAGCCACATGTGAAACACTGCAGCAATTTGGCTGGTTCTGGAGGCAGCTGGTTAATGAACACACTCAGTTCAGGAGGAAAGGTGTTACCTTTGCTAATAACAGTCTTGGCTTTGCAGTAAATCCAAAATAATTAAGACAAAATGAGCACCACCAGAAAGTCTTAGTCCGAGCTGATTGTCCTCGGCACTCTAGGTGGTGTTTCTCAAACTAGATCCAGTGAAAGAGCCCATCTTCCCCTCTACCGATTTACAGTGAGAAACTCAGTGAGTAATTCAAATGTCGATAGATCAGGCAGGATGAATCCTGTCCTCTGTGTCTGGAAGTAAACACATCCAGACAAAATACAAGCCTCTCATCAGGAGGTGCATTCTCCTCTAAAACCTGTGCCACACCAGTTCTCCCTTCCCCTCTTAATCCATTCACAATGATAAAACAATTCCCTTTAATCTCTCACAGAAAGGGCAAGCAGATAAACGTTAGCATGTTGTTTCTTTTTGTGCCTACAGTCATGCAGCCATTTCTCTGCTGGATCCAGCCATGTCTGGGTGTGTTGTGTTGAAACCTCCTACTTCATGGTATTTTGACATAAATGGGATAATATTTAGCCCTGGCTCCATAAAGTAATGTGGAAGGCATCTGGCAGTGTTCCTAAATTCTTGCTGTTTAAACAGGAGGAAGCAGATCACTTCTGCATACCAGCACTAATTTATAGAAACGAAAGGCCGTGAGGAATCCTTCCCTTTAAACTAAGCAGGCTCTGCAAGAGAGTTTCTGCATTCCCACTTACAT
The DNA here is from genome assembly GCA_039654755.1 of Calcarius lapponicus. Taxonomy (NCBI): domain Eukaryota; kingdom Metazoa; phylum Chordata; class Aves; order Passeriformes; family Fringillidae; genus Calcarius; species Calcarius lapponicus. Next base: position 38,184,313 of record CM077462.1, on the reverse strand, counting down.
GCTTGAGTCCTATCACCCTCATGCAGTGAAGGAAGCCACCAACCTGTCAAATACAGCAGTTAAAAGTTGTGTAAAACATTCCTACTTCTTTCCTGAAGTCCACAAGGGCTACTGAAAGTACACTCCTCTCTATTTCTCTGTGCTGAGTGTTTTAAATTATTCTAGGTAACTTTACAAAGTCTCAGGGCTTATTTTAATGCATCTCAATTTTTTTTCCAATCCAAAGAACACAACCTTCGTGTGTCTTGAGGCAGCAGCTGCATATTCATAATGGGAGAGACCTGGCAGCAGAGAAAAATTACACAGGTGCCACTTTATCACTTCATTATGAGAACACCTGAACCTAATTCATTTTTAACAGGCCTATGGCATCCTACTTCCCCTCAACAGCAGATTACTGTGTAATTAGATGATTTGTGGTGACACTGTGTCAGCAGAGACACTAAATTCCTGGAGAAGCAGATTTAAACTTCTGGGAGAACTCTTCCAGCACCTCCATTAGTTTCTCTTCATCCTCTGGTGGACTGTGGGTGTATGCTAGAGGTAAGTGTGTAGGGACTGGTTGCCTGTCTGGAAGAAAATAAGAGAAAAAAACAACCTTATGGGTACATTTAACTCTCTTATAGCAGAAAGGAGGGTTTTCTGATAGACTCTGTACTGCCCAAACATACCTAATGGTCTTGAATCCAGGAAAATTAACCTTCTAGGTAACTGCAAATAGTGCTAGTTAAGCATATCTTTTAAACCAAAAATTAAACCAATTTCATTTGTACTTTGGAGCTGGAGTGATTTTTCTGTAGCACAATATGACCTGGACTGTGCAGCAAGCCCCCATTTGCAGCTGGGGACAATTTAGGAAAAGGAAGGGTTCCTTGTGGGGTTATGCCTGTCACTAGTGCAGCACCTGCAGTCAAAAAGCAATAGCTGGAGTTTATTGCTGCAGGCAGAGGATGATTTTGCACTTGAAACAACATTTTTCCTTGCCTCTTGGATAATATTTCTAGTACTGTACAAATTCCTAGCTGGGACTTTGTAGTTAGGATTATTTTCAATAAATAATGCTTAAAATGCTTACTTTCATCCTTAGAAACAATGGTTAAATTCTAAATGCAAAGGAACTTGAGCTTATTGCTCAGTCACCATCAGTGACACGTATCCAACTAAGTTTGCTCAGTTTGATGCTTTACTTGGTTTTCCAAATCTCATGCTTGTCACTCACTCTGTAAATACAGCTGTTACCAGCATCCACTCTAAGGGATCCTCCCCTCCAAAAACATGGTGTCTAGAGCCTGGGAGCCTTATGACAATGCTGTCAGGTGTCTGTGGAACAACAGTCAGAGCAGCACTGGTGCAGCACTGTTAAATCTACTTAGCAAGCCCAACTTCTGCAGCAGCCAGCTGAGACAAAAAGAACAAGCTGCTGCAACCCTGGGAAGCAGATTTCTCTGAAAACCCATCAGGCTGCCACTAGGCTTCCCAGGAGAGCAGAGGTATTTGCTCTCTTAAGAGCAAATGTTTACCTGACTGCACACAGCACATAACTTCTGCCCATAGAAAACTGAGGAGAGAGAGAGAAATGTTCCCTTCTCCATCACTGAATACGAACGGCTTCCTACCTAGCTGTAATGCTTCCAGTAGCCTGTGCTAAAGTTTGGGAACTAGGTATGAAAGCCAAGTTCAGCATCACAGAGAAGATACTTCTAGTCTTTGGAAAACAGGTCTCTGTTAAGCATTTTTAATATATTTTAGCAGATGCAGAGAATTCTGATAGTGCTAGTCGTGTTCTCACTTCCCTTTATTATTTTCTCAGGGAAACAAACAACAACAACAAAAAAAAGCTGGCTTTGGTTTGCTCTCAGGGGGAACAGAAGGGAATGCAGAAAATGGAGGGAAACTGTGACTGATTTGGAAAATGTCTGCCTAGGATCAGAAGTGTGGGGTTTGTGGCAAAGTGCTCCTGCACCCCAAACCCTTTACTAAAATGGCCTGAAGAGTGCCCATGCTAAGCTGTGGTTTCCCAAAGGTCGTAGGAGCGAGAAATAACTGAGTTCACCACTATGTGATAAGCACAAGACACAGACTCAGAATTTCTTTTGCAGCTTTGAGAGCAGTCAGGACCAAAGCTCTCAAAAGTCAGTGGCTTTAGCTAAGGAGGCGGGGCATGTTCCCTGTTTACCAAAGCTGGGGGTAGAAAAAGGCCAAAGGGAAGAGCCTGGTGAAATTGTGAAAGAAACAGAAAGAACAACTGAGCAGAAGCATTAGGACCAGAAGAAAGTGATTGGAGTAAAAGAAAGACAAAGCCTCGTTCTACAAAGAAGGCTGACCAGCTGGGGTTTCCACATGCATCACATGCTGACATGAAAAGTGTCCATTTAAGTATCTGTCAGCCAACCCTGTGTGACTGTCTGTGGGACAGAAGGGACAAAGACAACCGAAATGCAGAAAAGTCTGAGCTTCCTGCATTCTCTATATAGAAATTCAGTGAATCAGGATTTGAGTGCCACATCCAACAGAAGCACTAAGCTTCTGTAAGAAATTACCCTGAGCTTTCTCTCTCTGGACTGACCTGCATCACCATTGAGGCATCCTTGCTACCAGCTGCTCCTACAAAGATGCCTGTCATTTGCCTGGGAGAAAAGAAAGGCTCTGCCCTACTTTTCCACTCCCTAAGCTCACAGTGCCAAAAATGCCACTGTGCTCGAGTCTTTGCCCAGTGTTAGAGAAAGGGAGAATTGGCAGTTTTAGCCAGCATGGAACAATAGGAAGAAGAACCTGTCAAAGTGGAGCAAACTCCCAGTGCTCTGTGAGAAAGATGCTCAATTCCTAGCATCATAAAAGATGCTGTTTGACTGCTGTGATTCACCTTCCCTTGGCACAGTCCTACATGCAGCCATTTTCATTACAAAAATCCCCAACCCTCCCTAAAGAAATGCTGTGAAGTCTCTATCAGCTACTTTAGAGGACAAAAGCAAGAATATAACAATTTAACACAATGCTCACTCGAACATTTAGACTTGAAACAACTTTGAGGAATGCTTTTAGCCTTTGCACAAGCTGCCTGGTGCAGCCTTTACCCCTTCCAGGTCAGAGAGAGATCCTAAGCTCAGGCAGGCTGGGGATCTCCAGTCTGTGCACTGTGAGACACTACTCCTTACCTTGGAAGAACAAGCCACTGGGCAGCTTTGTTGCTTCAGCTGACACCGCCAACCACAGGACGGTGTCGGCTCCCTGGGCCTCTGTGCGCAGAGAGTTCTTCATCCTCTCGTAGAAATCCGGCATGGACGACCTCACCGCTGGAAAGGATAACAATGGAATGCTGGCCTGCCGTGCAAGGCTTTATTCACACACACACACACACACACACAAAAAACCCAAAAACAAAAACAAAAAAAAAAACCAGCAAGCCAGCTACAAATTGCCATTTTGTGTGTAGGAAGGAGAAGAGGCATCTCTGGAGATTATGAAAGACGGTGAGTATTTCCCCCTATCTGCAAGTAGGATGGCTTGTGCGAGAATGGCACTAAGCCACCAGATGATCCACCACTTGTTTGTTTGGGTCAAATTACAGGGACAAAACTGACAACAGGATCTGTAAGAGGTTCCTCTGCCAATTCCATTCCAAACTGTAAAGATGACAAACATGGAGAAAACAGAAATTCCAAAAAGCAGTATTGAAATAGGATTTTTAGCTCTTCTTTTCTCACCAGTTTTAGGAAACCAGTTGCAGCACTGTATTTAAAAATTGCTTACTTGCTGTCTAAACTCTGGTTTCATTTTATTTTGTCCAACAGATGGTGACTGTGGGCCCATCCAATGTAGGTGTTTATTTTTGGGGGTTGGAGAGTCTTTGAACTTTAAGGTGGGATAACTTTATGGTTCATTAAGTTTGAAATCTGCAAAGGAAGTGCAAAAATAAATGTATTTTGAAGAAAAAGAAATACCAGGATATTTAGTTGGAAAGGGTTATTTTCAAGTGTAAAGTAGACAGGGTAAATGCTTCTGTTGTCAGAATCAAGTTTTGGAAACTGCATCCCTGTAAAAGACCTAGAGATGTAACTGCTATTCTGCATCCCAAGCTTGGGCACTGGGGGGTTGGAAACACTGGGGAATGCAACATGCATAGTGCATCACTGATGCTGGCCCACCTGCTCAGGCACAGTCACTGAAGAACAGCTGCAGCTCAGACAAAGACAAAACTGCTTCTCAACAGCAATAAATGTTTAGAGGAAGAGCTGAGGGCTTGCACAGTGGTGCATTCTCCTACATGCCCTCACAAATTCCCAGTGTCTGCACATTGGAACTTACAGAGGCAGAAGATCCATCTGTGTGTTTAACAGTTCTACTACAAATATAACTTAAAGGTTACCTTAAAGAACTGTGTCTCTGCTGTGCATTTGTGCAGGGCTGGAAGCATTCACTGCCCATTATTATTCTCCAGCTATACATAGCTAGCAGAGACTGTGCAGAATAGAGCCACCAAGGGGATATAAAACTACTTCAAGTACCAGTTTGGAGAAAAGAAATTACTGCACCTGTTGGAAAAATACACTAGGAAGTTTCATTTCTCTTTGCTTTTAAACTAATCCTGAAAAGAAAAAATATTGTCAGTGTGAAGCAGATGTTACCTGGGGTGTCTGCCCAGCCGGGGTGCATGACGGAGAAATGGATATTTCTGTGAGCCTTTGCCCACTGTTCTGTCAGGACAACTTGCTGTCTCTAGGATAGAGCAGTAAGAGCCACGCTAGCACCATGTTCAACAGCCTGTCCACCAAAATAGTTTCCAGGGAAATAAACTACATCAAATGTGCCATAAGTACCAGAGCAGAAATATACCCTTGCTCATCCTGGCTGGATTTATTGGATAATTTCATAAGAGACTTCTGCAGTTATTACCATGGCTACAAATTTACTTTTAAAGCAGCTGCACTGCTTTTACAGACCATGTCTATTTGTTGCAGACTGTGGGCAAGAACTAAGCAGGCAGACAGGGTTCATCAGCTAAAGACAGTGTTCCCCCTTGGCACTTCTCTCATATCAAATCAAAGTCTAGCCATGCTCTCCCTCCATGCAAGATGCATGCACTCCTAAGGGCATGCCATCATACTCCTGAAGATTACTGCTGTGCATCTGCATGTGGGTTGGATGCAATGGGAAAGCAACAGTGACCAACAGGCTTGTTTCAAAGCAGATGGTACGAGCTGCCTAGCAAAGAAGGGCTGGGCTTTGTTTACAATCCCATGGGCCGTACCTTGTTCTGTGCATACACCATGGTTCCATCAAATGGCCCACTTTCTGACTGCAAGTCAGATACGTTTAATTTTTGAACTAGCATGCCCCCAGAAGAGACAGTGATCTGTAATGAAATGAATGAAAAACAAACGAATGAAAAGCAAAACCAGGAACTCCCCACAGATGCACTCATGCATGCAATGTAGTCTTCAGGCCATAGCTGGAAGTCCCTACAGAGCAGGATTCCTCTGCATACTCTTTGCATTATGCTTATGCTCAGGAGTAGAGCATACCTGGAGATGAGAAAGATACATAAGGTTTTTAAGAAGGGATTTTCATTCAAAGCGATGTTGATTCATTTTGGGAATTTTGTGCTTCTTCCTTTTGGAAAGTTATGGGGAGAAAGAAAATAGCAGAATAGCACTATTTGTAGTTTGTATGTTTAGCATTTACTGAAGCTAATTAGGAGCCATACAAAACTTGGGAAATTTCATTTTTAAAGATGTACCTGCTGTCTTATTTTACACCAAGATCTGTAAAGTTGTTTTAAGCCTATACTCCTGTTGGACATATTTTGCACTCTGCTGCAGGAGCTGACTTGCCCTAGGGAATCTAAGAGGGTGAGTTCCCAAATGAAGTATTTTACGTTGATTTCCAATGAAGGGCTGAGAGCAGCAGGCAGGAGCTTTGCCTTAGAGCAAAGGTTGTTGTTAGCAAAATCCAAGGATTTTAGAGATCCTTACAGCATAGTAAGTAATCCTGCATTGCTAGCACAGAGAACTGCTGCTACAAGCCAGAAGGTAAAAATAGTAAAACACCCCTTTTAAACAGCATCACAGACTCACCACTCTGGCATCAGCTGCTTTTTCCAGGAGGGGCACCAAGGCAGTTGTCATGATGTATGTACCTAAAAGACAGACAAGCACCAACATTAACTTCTCCTTTTAAAAAAAGCTTTCTTCTCTCTCCACCCTCCTTAACAACCCAAAACCCAAAGTCTCTTTACCTGTGAAATCTGATCTGAATTTGACAGTGATTTTTTGCTGCTGCTTCACCTGCAGTGTGTCAGCTCAATCTGTAGTGGTTCACATTGCCATATACTTAGCAAAAGGCATATATTATTTTACAGATTTTCATGTTTGTTTTACCTATAAAGAAAACAGCTCCCTACATTGATCTGTGAGAATGTGAAGACAAAATAGCTCAGGTATGGAATTCCTTGGGTGGGGGAGGGTGATGCCAGTGAAGAAATGGGGAATTCATTTCCCCTGCAAGTCTGACATATACACACAGATCAAAGCTGGGTCATGAACAAGAAAAGGAAACTGTACTTCATACTTACAATTCTTGGGGCACTGCATATGCACTTAAGATTTGTCCATTTTTCCCTTCTCACTATGAAAGCAGAGTACACTGACACTTTTAGTGTTGCACACAAAACCCACCCCTTAAATCCCCAGCATGACCATTATGGAAGACAAGGAATCCTTGGGGGAAAAATATTAATGTTGCCTGCCCAAAGCTGAGCTAAGATTACTTGGGGAAACTTAATTGTGTCCTTCCCTGCTTTTGATCATGTTCACGTAGCAAGGATTTTCACACACCACACAAATATATTCCATTACCAGCAAAGTTTGTTATTACAAACACTGTCCAACTGTCAGTGTATTTGACTCAGACACACAGACACACCTAGTGAAGTTTCTGGCAACCAAGCGCAACGCAGAGATTTTTTTTCAGTTTAAAATGTATTTTTTAAAAATTCCATTTAATTCAAAATTAATTAAGCCCCATTTAGTCTAGTGCTTCTACATCTACTTCCCTCTCATGTCTTGACAAATAGCTCTAGTTCAACAATTCTATCAGTGATAAATGCATTTTTTTCCTTGAGCTACTGAGGCCATGTTTTTCACCAGGCATGAAGACTTCAGCATGTCTTTATAACCTCTCTTCCACACAGGCAATAAGATCACCCAGTTAAAATACAGCATGTTTATAAATATGGTACCAAAATCAAACATATTACATGCCTGGTGAACAAACTGTTCAGTTCCCCTGTCAGTCAGAGCAGCCTTCACTTTCTCTACATAATCAGAGGTATGTCCATAGACACATAATATATTTAAAACTCTGGCAAATCAAACTAAGCAAATGCACGGCAGATGAGTAAACGCAGCCTGTCTTCAGCAGAAAATGTGAGCAAAGGCAGTTGCCAGTGAATGACGAGAGCCCGGTCGCGTCCCCTGGTAGTGGCGGGGAGACTGAGCGATGACATCATCGGTACCAGAACTCCCGCTGACTGCAGGGGAGGCTGCCGCGATGTGGGGGGGAAAAAATAAAATATAAAAAAAATCACTTTAGTATAAGCTGAGAGACTGGTTTTAATGCTGTTTGGCTGTGGATTCTTAAAAAAAGTAACATCACGTCTTGGTTAAATAAGCTGCATCTCCTAAAGGCAGAGCTGCAATGCACCATCTCTGACGATGCTCCACTTTACTGTCCTGCAGATTAATTTACACTTTTAAGGGGCTTCATGTTGATTTGCTAATTCTAAAGAGCTGCAAACAACCGAGTTTTGTTTTCCAGCTGAATAAGAGAAATGTTCAATGCCAAAAATCCCGCTTAGAGCAACTACAGCTTGTCAGAAGTTTATGTGCTTATTCAGAACCACAAATTAACTGCAAAGCCTACATCTCCTCTCTTCCTCAAGTTTATTAAGAATTCAGTAAATCCCACAAAGCCAGAGCATTCCATCTTTTTGCCCCACAAGACCACTTGCTCATTTGCTTTGAGACAGAGCATAGAGCAGTTTTGATCACAGCTTCCTATGGTAAGCAACAGGATCTGAAAACACACTCAGACACAATGCATCAGGCATTAAGGCCACAGCATTTAATTTCTCCCACTGCTAAATATTTCACCAACTACTGTCCCCATTTTAAGTGTTTGAACACAAACTCCTCATTCCTTTGACAAAAATACTTGGGTATTGCACATTCTTATCTGCCTGGGCTGGTCTGTCAGGCAAAACAGCCAGGAAATTTAGAACAGTAATAGCAGAACAGATATATTTTATCAGCAAGGTTTATTGCTGGTTAGAATACATCATCGTCAACTGAAACCTGCCCATTTTTATCAGTGCAAAAGCTGGCGTGTAGAAAACTTTGCAAGGAAAAATCAAGACTGATTTGGTAGAAGAAACTACATTCATCTCTGACCCTATGTAAGGAAATCAAGGCAACATCCAAACTGTATGTCCTTTTGTCAATACTTGATTATTACTACCAATGGATATTAGTCTTTCCAAAACAAGCACTTGAGCATTCTAACACATTTACTTGATGCAAAAAAAAAATTTGTCAGTTAAAGGAGAAACTTCCTCCCAAGGAACTTCATTTAAAAAGGTAAGGCATATCAAATGTGGTTAATGCTTAATTATCACTGTGTTCAAACTGTACAGATTGAGTTGTTTAGTTGTTTTTTTTTTAATGGCTTAACACAAAAGTACATGAAAGGAAAGGCATCATTCAACAGTGCTGTGCCTTGCACCGAAAGCAGTAGTTGTTGGGTATCTGCTGAACATACAGCTAGTACTACTACCTGCATTTAGGACTGTGTGACAGGGCCAGATTTGTGCATCATCATTTTCTGTCACTGGGAGGTACATTATCCACATGGCCTGAATGCTTGTCTCCCACTGGTGTAACGGGGAGGGGGGGGGGGGGGGGGGGGGAGAGGGAATCAGTGAAATAAATGGCATACAATATTTCCCCTTGATGAGAAGTATTTGCTGTGACACAAAGGAGTCCAGCACAATGAACTTGGGAGTTTGCTCAGAAGCAGCAAGAATGCAGAAGAAGGTGAGCCCAGTCTATCACACCCATATAAAGGATTTCATCTTGCCCTTAATGAACTCTGCCAAGGTGAAGAGTTGACTTGCAAAACCTACTGGACAAGCTACAGCCCTGTTCTGTGTAATGAAGTTGGACACAGTACTGGTTGGCCATGTTTTCTCCAGTCAAAAAGGCTCCTGGGATAGATGTACAATTTATTTTAAAGATAAACAGTCTCTTAACATTAGTTTTCTTTAGAAAAACTTCTGTAGGCTTTATGCCTTGGAGCTAATCTCCCATAATAGGAAATCACATATAATACAGAGTAATTAAAATTTTCTATAGAGCAACACCATTACACACCATAAACCAACTTTGTCATATGGTAAAGTAGACAGGATGAGTTGCCAATTATGCATTAAACATGCTCATTCCAGTAAAAGTAATGAGGGTGGCATTTAATGAGAACATAGTTTGTTCATGCACATTAAAGTTTCATGTTTACTTGAAAAATATAAAAACAAAACCCACCAAAAATATTCAATCACCATGCATTCCCTTGTGGCCTCTCTGGTAATTGTTCCACCTGGTCTGAGATCTTCTCAATTCAGTCAAGTATTCTGATATTGTGCTCTAACTAGCATATCAAATTTTTGACTCCATACAGCAAACTCCTCTGCCAACCTGGATAAGCACTAATTCAGTGGTTTCACAATCACAGAGGGAAATATTAATGAAATATGTGTAGAAAATGAGGCACCATTATGGAGATAAACATTTGATTCATACAGTAAGTTTTTTTTTTTTTTAAAAAGACAAAAACTACAAAAATCAGCCTGACTGAAAAAATTCCTAAATAAAGCTCTCTACCTTTCCCATGACATGATGCAGAAGCTGAGGGGACTCTATGGAAGACACTATTATTAGGTCTTGTGGAAAGGTAGCTCTGCATGTTCTTGCAACAGTTATTCCACTGTGGGTCTCATGACGTGAACAAAATGAAAGCTATCCTAGTGCACCAGACAGCAGTCTCCAGCGCATTAGACACTGGTCTTTCCCACAGAAAACTGCGAGTCTTGCTGTACTAAAACATGAAAGTAATCAAAACACAGGATAGCCCTAACAGAAAATATCAACAAACACTGAGCATGCAGATTTCCAAACTGCTGGTGGTTTAAATCAGTCTGCCAGAACGTGGAAGACTCCTTAGGATTCACATAGTTCAGACTGAAAATTAATACGATACGACATAAAGTAAAAGTACACAAACATATACCTCTGGTTTGCTTCAAGATTTAATGTGACCCTAAAATCTGTGTTTTATAAATCAACCTTGAAGAAAATTATGGTTTCAGCAGAAGTAACATTGTAAACCCACTACCTTCTTATAACATCAAATTAATTGATGATACAATTACTGTGGACCCAAGTGTCTTGGTGGATTCCAGAATGTTTTTTGCTTGATGTTCTATCTGGCAATTAGTGGCACATTGCTGGTGAGGTTTTTGCCCTGCTAACATTCAGATAAGGGCAGGCAGCCAGCACCACACTAAGTGAAGTGTTTCATCTGCCTGAGCTCTGCAGTATTATTAGGAACAGTGTTATTTTAACTGAGAAAAATGTGGGAACAAAAAAAACCTAAACAAACAAAAAAAAACAAAAACCAACACCACCAAAAAACTTTCACTGTACAGATTTCAATGGCTCATTCATCTGGGAGAGATCAGTTAAACTGGCTTGCTTTTCTTGAGTGCGAGTAAAAACAAACCACAGAAACAAACAAACAAGCAAAACCACCCAACAAACAAACTTCCATTCTTCATTGGCCTGATTATCTTTTCCTGCAGTTTATGCAGTTCCCTGAGTCTCTTCTCCTGAGTAAGAGATCAGGAATGAAGATTACAGTGTGTTGTCCCCGAGGGCCAATTCCACTGCACTAGCAATAACAGAGTGTATGGGAAGAGTTAATGAACATGAAACACAAAATAAAGGTTTACATTTCCCTCAAATGACAAAGTTCATCTCAATAAGGGCTCTTCTGTCTCCTGGGAACCAGGCTTCAGTACAGTTTTTGCATGTGCAATTATATTTAACCTTATCCTTTCACATACCATCTCTGATCCATAAGTCTCAAAGCTCTTTAGAAAGAGAACTGGAACCACAGCCTCCTTTTCACAGATGAGGTTGTCTTCCAAAGATCAGACACTGAACTTACAGCTGACGTTCAAGTTGTTTGACTTCCAAGTGATTCAGAAGACCAGGCTTCACTGGATTCAGTTAACACCAGTTAGATACAGTTCATGTGTAGGGAAGACTGACTGACAAAACATGCACCCAGGTCAGGCAGTTTGCCAAAGATGGGCTATAGTGTCACTATGACAGATAAACATCTTACTTCCTCTGGCTCTAACCCTTCTTGTACGGAGTGGAAGTCTATGTCTATATATTATTAAAACGTGAGAGTCCATTAGATTGAGGAAAAGATGCATACTGGGAGCATCATTTATCTCTCAGTGTGTTTTAGCATCCCCTTGCCTGGTAAGTAGCAATAAAACAGTAACATATATGTCATTTTTCTATGTCAAGTAGGATGATATATTGAGTAAAAGCAAAGTGAGGCAGGTGATAAAATAGAGGGAAAAGGATTGTCTCAGCTAAATGCCTACTGCTTCAATAAGAACATGCTGCTTTTGCCTCTACTTGCTTATAAGTGCTGAAGTTTTTTTTCAAAATGACTGAATACCACCAGCTTTAACAGTCTTTGCTGGGAGTTATACTAGAAAAAGTAAAATTAAATTTAAAAAGAGTTTTGACTCAGAAGTCTACAATACTCAGCAGAAGAAATCACTGCTTGTTGCTGCCCAGCTCCCAGGTACAACCCTAAGTACATGGTCAGCCCACAGGAAAAAATATAAGGGCAATATCACACAAACTAGAAGACAGAGAAAATAATCTGCCCATCAGGACTGGCAGGTCTGCAGGAAATCTGCCCACATTGCCCCCAGTAAGTCACTCAATTTGGTTTATTTGAAAGTGTGTTTCAATCAGCAAAGTACTGTTTCAGACTTGTGCCTGACCAGCGCTCCCACATTGCAGTCTAAGTGCTCCATTCTGCTCGCTACATTCGCTGAGCTCCAGCAATCAGACAACAGTTCTTGAGCCTCTAGCAGGGAAAAAAGGCAAGGTGTTTCACTTGACAGCAACAACAGAACCACAAGGAGCCATTCAGCATTTGTGCCTCGGACTCACTGTAAGGGTACTAAAGGCACCAGCACAGATGCAGCTGCCACCACCTGCTCAAAGCACTTTACAGTTTGAACTTTAATATTAAAGAAACCATACAAAGCCTTAACTACCAATCTGCATTTTACATCTTCATTAACTTCATCCACCTGCATATTCTGACAGCACCAGAGAGGACTATGCACCTCTTCTTTCAGTTGCCATCCTCAATGAGCCAGTCAGCTGTTTTACATTAAGGGAATTTTACTTTCTATTCTAATAACTGTTATTTTTTGTACATATTCATACAAGAGGACTTATGCAGTCATTTTTGTTCCATGTAGTCCAAGAAAAGATCAGGATATGTTTCACAAGTCAGATCACCAATTAGAACTGAACACTGATATCCATTATGCTCAAAAATGGACTAACAGATCAGTCAAGAGGAAAACATTCCTAGACTAGATTTAAAATCTCCACAGCATTTCAGACACCTAAATGAGCAATCTTACAGCTTATAGAAATGTTAATCATTTATCTGATACAGAATTAAAAAACTGTGACATGTGTATTTAAAGCATGTTATATTTCAGTCTTGCATTTTTATATAGTCACAACCTACACACTCCTTTACTAGACCAGAGATAGGAAAAGTATCCTACAAGGTGGGAAAAAAAGTGAAAGAAACATGGAAGGAACACCCTACATGTAAAGATTTGCAAAAGATATTGATATTATATATTCTACCTTGTTAATCAAGTGAAGGACAACTGCACATTTTCCAAACAAGGGCCTTGAGCCCATGTCACCCTTCAGGCTTTAGCATTATTGGGGCAGAGAGGAGTATTTAGTTTGTTCTTTCAGATCACATTTGAATTTACAGCCAATCTATATACCAGCCATATCTAATTTAGCCACGTTTTTCTCTGGGAACCTATAACCAAAGATAGTTACTGAAACAAATTAACTTCTCCCAAGAAAAACAGACAAAGGCATACAGTACTTAGGGAAATAACAGAGCATCTACTCTGACAGGTCTTTCTCCACACAGTTTTCTGCTACTGTGGCTCCAGAAGTTATGATTTATTACTCCATCCCTCTTACTTCTAAGAAAAAAACTGTAGTTTATAGCCTCGGTCCTTCATGTGTGTCTGGCCTGCAAGCACAGAAGCTTCCTGTTACCCTGTCAGCTTCTTCCAGCTCAACCAAGTCCCACTCTGTTCTAAAAGATGCAAAATTTAATCCTTATTTTTGTCTAGAGAGAAGCAGTCTAAGCAAACAACCCAGTTCTTGTCTGAACTCTGAAGAAGTTGGACAACAGAGGATGATTTACCTCCTCAAACTTCTTATACAAATGAATAACAGTGATCTCTAAGTAACATCCACAAAAGATAATACAGGCATTTTCCTAGTTTGCTGCAACTATAACTCAGCTTCCTCTGTGCAGCTGTATACCACTAGTAAGGCTGATTTACAGCTGGAAAAGCAGAATTTGCTGCTTCTACTGGTGTGATAAAATATAATTCAAGTGATGCACCAGTACGGTTCCTCAGCACTTAATATCCTCAGTGTCTGAAACTAAACTAAAACATGCTTTTGTATTCAGACTGTTGTGTTGGTTTCACTCTGCTTCTCTCTAGAACTGTACCTTTGCACATTGCTGGGTTTTTGTCTGAAAGACCACAAGAGGATAAAAACTAATTTAAGGTGAATAGATCCCTCAGGATAGAAGTTCTGGTACTTATGCAGCCAAGGGAAATTTGATGGCAATATAAAACTCTTTTTGAATTTTTTGACCATGAGAAACAGAAGAATGTTAGCAGAAGAATAAGTCTGAAACAAATGAATCTCTGCCTTTATACTTGATTTAATTGTAATTTTAATGTATTCAGACTTGCAGAAAAAATGAGCTGTATGCACAATAACAGTGAAGCACAAAACATTTATACTAAAATGTTAGTTTTCAAACATAAATAGGATTTAAGGAACCAACACAAGAAAAAAGGCTAAGAATAAAAACCAACAATGGTTTCCCAGTTATACTAGTTCTATAAATGCCTTATCTTTATAGACTAGGTTTTCCTCATCCTCATTCCAGATAATGATGAACAGGAGGAAAACACAGAAACAAAGCACCACAGTTCTTCCTTAATGTGTCACTTTTGAATATATTGAAGACAGTCTCTTTAGAAATCCACCTACCCTGCATGGAGGCAGAGGGAGAAGAGTGTCAGGACTGTTGGGTTGATGCAAGCACCATGTGTCTCTTTGCAAGAGCTGCAGCTTTCAGCCTTACAGATATTACCAGTGTCAGACAGCTCTCCTCTCTGCTGGCTGGCTGTTTGCTCACCTCTTTTCCACAGCTTCTGTGGGCAAACTTTCCACTTGGATCACCATTCTCCCTGCCCTTCCACATCTCCACATTCCCTCTTGACTCGCTTCCCATCCTTTGTCCCTCTTACACCAGTGCCACACAGTTCACACACAATGCTCCTTTCACATGGAGCATCCAAGACTTGCCCATTGCTGCTCAATCCCTTAACTAGAGATTGCACCTGCCTGAGAGTGTCCAGGGCACAGGCTTCCTGCACAGTGCCTCTGTCACACACAACAGGCTGTGCAAGCCCACTCAAACATCTGAATGTCTCTTTAAACATATGAACGTATTCCAAGCTCCATCCAAACCCCAGAAACACAATTATTACAAAGAGCATCATTAGCAGCAATGCTCACAATGAAGTTCCCTAGCAAATTTCAGAATCAACCTGCCATTTTCCACTTCTGCTATGATAAATAAAGATGCTGATATCAGAACAACTGAAAAATGGAGAAATTAAAAAATGACACTCTGAACAAGCTGTAGTATTTCTTCTTTTCCTTCCTGGCTCCATCCCTGGCATAGCAATGCTATGATCCCTCTTTGAGCAGGAATACATACCTCACAAACCCAGCTATAAAAACAGATTTCTATAAGCAAAATAAGTATGTTCCAGAAGAAAACCTTCAATACTCACCCAAAGTGTTTGTTGCAAAGTTTTTTTCAAGTCCATCTTCAGTTAACTCTCTGTTATTCACCATACATCCCGCATTGTTGATCTGTAAAACAACTCCTTTAAACAAAAACAATCAACACAAATATCTACAAGGAAATCCACACATATGAGCAATCCATGTTAATTTGCTGTTTTCTGGCACTACAAAACAAAGCTACACACTGTAGCTTTTATTTGTTCAATAAAATATGATTGCAAGCTGTGTACAGCCACCACAACCTCTGACACATTTGTTTCTCTGCCTTACCTTCCAGAAGGAGCTCAGACTTTTCTTTCCCACCTCAAAAAAAATATGCCCCTACACACCTTCCTGCATGTTCACTGGCACTCCTCAAAAGTTATTTCCTCTTTTTTATCAGATGTTCAAACCTCTCAAGTCATGTTCCTCATCTAGTAAGCACCAAAAGGAGCTGCTCCAGGTGCCTCAGCTGTGGTTCAGCCCCCCAAGCAAATTTTCACTGCCAAATAAAGGGGGAACTGCACTGAGCCCCTTGCTAACCATGATGATTAATTGTTTAGTCTCCCTAGGCTGTTTTAGTCTTTGGAGTTTTTGTAAAAGTTTAATCCTTCAGAAGGTCTAGCTTTAAGAGGGACAATGTTATTAGCAATGAAAGTCAAAGAGAAAATGTATGGTGTCTCCAAAGATGCAGCTATAAAATTACTGCTTTTCTCTTTTTCTGTAGCACACCTGTGTTAACTGAGAAGGGACAAGAGCAAGCAAACCATGGAGACTCCTGAAAATAGCATTTAGAAAAAATTAAGGAGAGAATTGTGGGTCAAACTGTCAAGTTTACATGACCTGTCAGACAAACACATGAGTAAAGTACATGAACTTACCAACACATTTAATTTATGTTCATTTTGGAATTTTTCAGCAAACTTCCATATTTCCTTAGGATTAGATATATCCACAATATGCAAGAAGATGCTCTAAAGGAAAAGAAACTAAGTCACAATCAACAGGGAAAGTGAAGAGAAATCCTGTTTAAGCCTGTCTAGGTGAAAAGGTATTTAAGAAGTATGAAAAAAATAGTGTCTCCAGAAGCCAACAAATACAGGCTAACATGCACAACTGCAAAATTTAACTCTAGTCCTTAAAACATGTTTAGTCATTATTCAGCTGCTTCCGAGACACAGATTTTTAATGCCAAAGTTATTAAGAGAGAGTCCTACTTAGATAAATATATGTGACAGACAGGCATAACAGAGAACTAGGAAAATATTGCAAAGCATGCAGAATTTCAGTTTAAACAATTTAGCAGTTTTCTCCTTGGCTGAACTTTCCAAGGAAATGTTCAAGGTCAGAGCACTAGAGAATAATCTAGGTTGGAAGAGACCTCTGGAGGCTGCCTGGCAAACATGGAGATTCACCAGTCTGTCTGAGCCCCCTGCCCTGAGCCTCCAGCATTTGATCACTCTCATGGTGAAAGCAATTTTCCTACTGTCTACTCAGAATTCTGTCCCTGTTCCAATCTGTGTCAGCTGCCTCTTGTCTTCCCACTGAAGACCTCCAAGAGAAGCATAGTAGTGCCTTCCCAACACACTCCCATCACATGGCTGTAGAACACAGCAAGACCCATCTGAGCCTTCTCAACACTGAGCAAAATCAGCCTTCTCAGAGTCACTTCTTACATCACATGTCTCATCTCCCTAGTCACTCTCTGCTGGACTCACTCCAGGACATTGATGACTTCCTTATCCTGAGGAGTCCAAACCAGGCACAGGACTCCTGCTGTGGTTTCACAAAGGCTTAATCAAGAGGAAGAGCACCTCCCTCAGCCTGCTGGCTAGACTCATGTTCATACAGCCTGGGGTATGGTTGGTCTCCCTTGCCCCAGGACATTGTTCACAGAGGGATGACTTGTCACTCCCAGGTCCCTTTCTGCCATCTGCTTTCCAGCCAGCTAGGCAAAGACTGCACTTCATTCTGTCACCTGTGCTCTTAAAAAGATGTCATCAGGTTCTGCTCTTGTATTGATTCATGGGGGATGCCACTAAAAATCATTAACAGGCTCAGCTCTGTACTGTTGATTGTTACTTTTGAAGCCACATGATACAGACAGTTTCCCATCTACTTTTCATCCACCAGTTCAAACAACATCCCTGCAAACTGGATACAAGGACATCATGGCAAACCATGTAAAAAAGCCTTGCCAAAGTTAAGGAGAGCACTGCTCCCTTCCTGTCCACAGGCAAAGTCATCGCACCAAAGGGATCGGGGAGAGAATCAGAAGGGTAACAGATAGAGAACTTGTGGGCTGAGATCAAGATTAATAGGGAAAGCAAAAGCCACAAACAAAAGCAAAAAACCCCAAGCCTATGAGCATACCATCCTGAGAACATCCAATCTTGTCTGATCTCAGAAACTTATCTGAATGAGCCTGGTTAGTACTTGAATGGGAAACTGCCTGGGAATACCAGGCACTTTAGGCTTTTTACAAGGAATTAATTGAGTGCCTCCCAAGGGCAGGCAGGTGTTCAGCCATCTCCAGGAGAGCAAGGCTCCATCACACATAATAGTCATTTGGGAAGCCACTGCCCCAAATATCCCCCCATTCCTTTTTCTTTCCCTCAGCTTCATATCCTGAGGATGATGTCATATGGTCTGAAATATCCCTTTGGTCAGTTAGTCAACCTGTCCTGGCTGTGTCTCCTCACAACCTCCCATGCAACCCCAACTTCTTCTCCAGTGTGGCAGTACAAAAAGTAGAAAAGGCCTTGGCTCTATGTAAGCTCTGTTCAGCAACTGCAAAAGCATCTCTGTATTATCAACCCTCTCTGTTCATCACAAATCTTAAACAGACCCATGCAAGCCACTGTGAGGAAAGCTAACCCTACTCCAGCCAAAACCAGTACAACGAGCAAGGGTATACATCCACTCCAGCACTCTAGTCATGCCAACTATTTCTGCCTAATCCCAGTGAGATCACAGCTCCTCAGTCATGCATGGATTCCTGTGTTTCCTATGCTATGTGTACTCATGAACAGGCATCTGAAATGGGCTCCCAGACATGCTACTTTCTCATGAAAACTGTGAGAGCTTCCTCCATTTCGCTGTCCCCTAGACACATAGTCACTGCTCCCATGACTCTTCTACTCTTCTGGGTTTGGGCACTACAAACCAATGAAACCCCTTTAAAGCCTCCTCAGTAGGCTTAGCAAACCTGCTGGCAAAGACACTTGCTCTAATACATCATTGCTCCTCAGCAAAGCTCATTTAACAGAGACGGTCCCAGAGGCCATACCGGCTAAGGCCAAAGTGACATCAGCTGACCATTCAGGTGTTGATCTGCAGGGCATATATGCTCCTACCCAAGTCCTTCCCTTTCACTGTGTGGATTTACAAGAGCCCTGCTAGGGCTGCCATGCCTTTGACTCTCTAAACATTCTCAATGAACTCCAGGTTACCCCTCACAATGTCATGGGTGCCCATGTGGTTGGGCAACAAGAGGTACTAGGCCAAGGCCCAGACCAGCCCCAGCAGACTCT
The DNA here is from genome assembly GCA_039654755.1 of Calcarius lapponicus. Lineage (NCBI taxonomy): Eukaryota > Metazoa > Chordata > Aves > Passeriformes > Fringillidae > Calcarius > Calcarius lapponicus. The sequence continues at coordinate 38,165,487 of CM077462.1, read as the reverse complement.
CTGCAATACCTTACATCTGAGTTCCCAGCAAGTGACAAACCTCTCAAGTCATCAAGCCAAGACTGCAGACGGGTGCCTCCATCCCCCACAGGAAGGTGCCTTCAGCCATCATCACCCACGACTTCCTCCCACTGTCAACAACTGTTCAGGATCATCTGTCTCCAACACCTCCCCTGACAGAGCTTGCTCTTCCTCATCTGTTACCATGGCACTATACCTATCCTACAAATGCACATCTGCAGGCAGAGAGAGAGCTGCCTTCTGTTGCCAGCATTCACAAGCTTCAATTCCTCCCCATCTTAGAAGTCTCTATACACTACTTACTCAAATGCAGCTTCTAGCTGTCCCTCCTTCCATGCAACGTGCTCTTCTACTCTCTGTAGAGACCCTGTCAATCTCCTGTTTCTATTCCCTACAGTTCTGCAGCCTGCTCATCTCCTGCTGTTACATCACCTGGCAGCTCAGCACCCTGAGGACAGCAGAATCCAACACATGATGCCTGAGCCTGGGGCATCATGCGCTGCCCTGGGCTCAGGGAAAAGTCCCATCACTCCCTGCAATCCAACATCTGCCACATTATCCCTCGGGAGCTCTGCCTGGGCTAGTGTCCCATGTGCCAGGCACAGTTGCTCCAGCCAGGGTGGTAAAGCCTGCTTTCAGGAGCATCACTGCACCCACTCCAGCTGTCTCAGAGTGCTGGGTGCCTTCTGCATCCCCCTGCATGCTAACTGCTGCATCAACTGCTAAACCCTTGTCAGTCACTCCACACCACAACATTCTTGTAAATGTTTTGCAATACTGTGGCCAGCAATGTGGATGCAATAGGGGAAAAAAAAAAAAGGGTTGACATAAAGCAAAGTTATCATTTTCTAAACCACTAAAGCTAGAAATAATTCCTCCCTCCAAAACATCAAAAACCTTTTGCTGTTTGCTACAGACAATTCTTTTGCTTTTTGCAGATTTGTGTTCTACACAGTACAAGCACAGTGGCATTTACCAGCATACAAAGGCACATCAACTCCTACTTTTCTCCTAGACAGCACTTAGTCTCAAAGACACACCACAGATAGTCTTGTGACGTATGCCAGGAAAAGGCAGTTTTAAAATAATTATGCAGAGGATGTGTTCTCTTGCAAAACAACAAATAATCATTAAAGGGCCTTCTCTCTTTCCAAGTTGTTTCTTTAAATACTCATTATACAAGCAAACGAGAAAAGTGAAGAAGCTAAAGAAATGATATGGCATTATTTCCTGCCTGTAATTCTGCTTCCCTGAAGATAAAAAGCACATGACTTTCTCTCTAGTCAGTCGATTTCAGCTCCTTAGTTGAGTTTGAGTCAGAATTTTCTCATTGTAATAATGTGTTCTAGGATGACCCTACTTGATCAAGGAGATTGGACAATATGACCCACTGTGGTCCCTTCCAACCATATTCATTTTGTGAATCATTTCTGACCAAAAACTTGACACTGCTCTACTGGTTCAAGCTAGATACCTATTTAAACTTTCTACTTTAAAACTAATACCATTATCTACTGATACAGAAGAGGTAAAGATTTTTGGGCAGATGTTCAGTATTGCAAAGGATTTCAGAGATTGAAAAATACCTAAATCAATGCTTATCTGCTGAAGACTGTCACATTGACTTAGGAAAGGGATATTCAGACCTGTTCCCTATGAAAGTCCTCAATGGTAGCAAAGCCATTTTCAAAGCAAACCTAATCTCTGTGACTTGATCTATTTTAACAAATTAGGAGAACTTTCCAGTTCCCAGATCTAGGGGCAGGTGACTGGCATATAACTCCGTTTCAGCAGTGCACTCCAGCATGTACTGTGGAAGATGGAAAAAATCTTTGTTGTATACTATAACAGGATCTCCGTCCAAATTATCAGGAAGAGCAAGTTCATCCTGGATACAGCGTGTCAAGCTGCAGATAAAGCATTTTATTATCTCTCTGTATTGCTTCTGAATGAGCACTTATAAAGAAGGATATTCTTGAGAACTCCTTATTAAAATGCTCTTCCCAGCGCAGTCACGTGTCCCACAGGGCCTCTTGTACAGCTCATCTAACACTTCACTGAGAGCTGCTCTCTGCACAAGTGCCCTGTCCCCAGGGTCACAAACAAGTTCTGCAGTGCCCTCACACTCCCCCACGACTAGAGAAATAACAGGTCTGCAGCGTACCAAAAAGTAGGAATGTAGTAATTATGCTGCCTTTAGAGGGAGAGTATTATTTGCCTCAAGTTTTTTTCACCAGGTGACAGAAAGCAGAACATGAAGGAACCTTCAGAGGTCAAACTCACCTCTCTTCCCAGGCAGCCTGACTGCAGTTAAGAGAAGGAGGTAACAGGGATAATCACCAGCCTTACTATAGCCATGGGATTACACAGCTATAGACAGCTGGAAAGTGTTTATTTCTACATAAGGACTGATCTAATTCACCTCCATTAAAGACCTGAAGAGTAATGCTAGTTGTCACACTAGGGAGCTGAAATCAAAGAGCAGAAATTTAGTCAATATGACATCTCTAACCATAAAAAACTCTTCAGAATTTTTGATCCACATTAAAACCTATTACTGGGATCAAAATACAGGGTACAAGAGCCAAGTCATTAGTTAAAATGAAGACAGGTCTCCATCCATGTGCTGTGGGTTAACCCTGGTAGGTAGTTCAGCCCCACACAACCCTATTTACTCACTCCATTCCAGTGGAAATGGGGAGACAAGCACAAGGACAAAACAGGCAAAACTTGTGGGCTGATATAAAGATATTAATAAGTGAAGCAGAACTGTGTGTGGAAACAAAATAAAACACGGAATTAATTCACTATTTCTGTCAGGCAAGCATCTAGCAATCCCAAGGAAAGCAGGACTTCATCCCATGCAACAGTGATTTGGAAAGCCAAATACCGTATCTGTGAATGCCCCCTTTTGCTCCTTCTTCCTCCCAGCTGTTACTGCTGAGCAAGATGTCATAGGGTCTGAGGTGTCCCTTTGGTCAGCTGGAGTCAGCTGTCGCAGTGTGTCCCCTCCCATCTTCATGTGCACCCCAGCCTGCTCTCCTGGTGGGGCAGCGTGAGAATAAGAATAGGCTTTGATGCTGGTGAGCACCATTCAGCAATAACTAAAATGTGGGTTGTCAACACTGGTTCGGTCACAAATCCAAAGCATAGCACCAGTGGAACTGCTAGCAGGGAAATTAACTCTATCCCAGCCAAAACCAGGACACTAAGTAAGAAAGATAATGACTAGTGAATTTCTCCATAAGTACACAAGCCCTCCTGAGCAATTAACAAAAGCAACAGTGGCAGATACAGGGGTGTACTGTAGAGTGATAGATACAGAAACAAAAATAATGTGTAAGAGAGGGAAGGAGGGAGGGAAGAGGTATTACAAGAAAAGGAAATGAAAAGGCATGTAGAGCACAGAATTAGTACCACACACAGAACTTCACAGAGCAGCCAACCTTAGCAAATCAAAAGCCTGTTATTCAGACACATAAAACCTTCAGCTCCAATGCTGTAGACTCATAAATGTTGTTGCAAGAGTGTTGCAATGCATTAACTTTTAAAAGCCTGAGACACATAGTTAGGAATAGTAAGTAGGACATCAAAAAGCAAATCAACAAACAAACATTAAATAAAACAGCATGCTGCTGATGATGTTACTAATCACAGAATACATCACCTAATGAAGTTAGGTGATTCAAATGGTTTGAAGTTAATCACTTCAAATCATTTGAATTATAAACTGCTATATGTTTCCATGTCTGTATGAAAATACTATTAAAAACACAACAGCAAGATGTTGGAAGAGTATCTCATGGCCTCTGGGGTCTTTAATATTAACAACGTTTCTAAAAGTTAACAAAAGACTAAAAAACAACTCACCGGATTGCCCGTTTCTCTCACTATTTCCTCTTTGGCAACTTCAGCCCGTTCCTTATTTCGGCAAACCAGATGAACCGTGCCACCTGGTGGATTGCGACAAGAAAAGCATTTGATAATTAATTACTAACTGCATTTGGGGGAGACATCAGCATTTTAATTAGGTGAGATACCGGATATAAGAAAAAAGAGGGAATATTTCTGCTTGGCTTTGGTTCCTGTGAAGGCAGGCAGGGTCACCACACAAGGAAAAGGCCACTGCACTCTAAGTACAGTGCTCAAACCATTTCTGTCAAGTCTGTACACCATGTTTAGCGGATGAAATACCAGAGCTAAATTGGAAATTGGAGCTAAGGCATCTGTACCATAGATGTTTTCTTTAATATATGCCTTAGGAAGTTCAGTAAGGAGCTTGAACAACACAAGTGACTAGAATTGCTCTGCAAAAAGGAAATAAAAGCGCTAGATACCAGAATTCTCAACAGTGGGAGATAAGACAAGGACTATGGCCTCAATTGCAGCTTGGGAGGCTCAGGTTATCTGAATTGTTTTTATCAGAAAAATAATTTTCAGTAGTTTTCTTCTCAGTAGACAGGCTTTCTCAAGAGGATGCATAATTTGCATCCTTGTGGGTATCAAGCAGCGAGACACAGCAATGACTGGTTTGATCTACTGTTGCCAACAGTCCTGCTCCAAGTGAGATGCTGGACAGGGTGACCTCTAGAGGTCTCTTCCAACCGGTTTTTCCATGTCAGGAAGACATAAGGCAAGGCTCTTCTCAGAGACCTGGGTACTTAACACAACCTCAACACTTAATCATATTAAAGAAAGCCTTCAAACACAAGACAAAAGTACAACTAGGCAACTTTTTTTTTTTTTTTTTGCTTCACATATTCCCTGATTGTTACAAGTTATGTGCTAATTTCAGTCCTATATCTATACTCTTTACTTTTGCCTATTTTAAAAGGTCTTTTAGGGATTGCTAGCAGTCCACCTCTAGAAAGCTCAAGGAATTAATCCCTAACAGAAACATTATTAATCCATAATAGAAACAACAACTGTGTCAGGTCACATTTTTTAGCACCCAGAACCCAAATGCAGAACACCAAATCCACCTTGGGATGATACAGTCACATACTGCACAGCCCAGTCTGGGGTCTGATAATGAAACCTTTTGCCTACAAGACAGGTTTTTCCACTGAGCATCAGGAGAGGGGGGAAGTTTAGGTGTGACTGACACATTAGGAAATTAATTTAAATGTATTTTCTTTGGTAAAGACTTAAACTACCTGAACTTAACACATGGGAATAGTCAGAGCAGTTGGGAGAGGACTGTATCAAGCCGGAAGTACAGTTCACAAGATATAGAGGAAAGCCCAAATCTGAATATCCATAAGACACCAATTCAGAGAAAAGCTGAACTCAGACTATAGCAATTGTCAGTTAGAAATATCTGAGTGCTTGAACGTAAAGCCAACAGAGACTGATTATTCCTCTGCTGAGTCAGAATTCCTTATTCACTTGTCATAGAGTACTTGAAGAGATTCAACTAGAAGCCTGAGCCCCAACAGCTGACACTGAGTTTTAAAGTGAGATGTTCAAGGATGGGTCCAAGAAGGCATTTAATTTCATATGAACATACAACATATCAGACACACAGTCTGAGCCCAAGGTTGTTCTGCTAAACATGGTGACCAAATCCCATACAGATCCAGCCAGCTTTCCAACTTGCAAAACCTGGTAGAGATATCCATTTGTGAGCAGAACAGTCACCTGACAAAGCAATACTTAAATAAAGTGATTATGTACAATAGCAGTGGTGGGAACCTGACATCAATCACATGCTGGCACTGATTTGGATCTTAAACCCAAAGACTCTTTTGATGCTAACAGTTTTGAATTAGTTTCGTTTAACTGAGTCGCCACTTTCCTTCCTAAGATGGTTACAAAACCTAAGCACAACAAAGAGAGAAAAGAGCCACAAGCTCCTCCCCTTCAGTCTACATGCCAAAACTCCTGTCACTCTTGCACAACAGGAATTACTTTGTCAACTCTGTAAGGGATTAGGTTTATCCTTCAGCAGCAGCTAGGCCCAGTTTACACCATGTCCTTGTGTACAGACAGCAACATAAAAACATAATTACATGTAATCAGCCAAAGGGCACAAACTCCAGGGTATTATCATTAAGATCAAGAACAGCTACATTGGTTTTTCATGCTCGTCCATCTCATTTTTGTAAAGACAATTGTTTTCTTTCATCATATGAGACATTTGCAGATTTCTCAGTTCAAATTCAGCCAGGCTGCTACTTGTACTGAATTTAACCTTAAACAGACACTGATGTGTCACCAGCACCCTTAGATGCCACTATAACACAGATAGTTTTGGTAAACATGCACTTGAAAAACAATGTGCACCTCCTCTCTGCTAATTTGGTTTCCTTATCCCAGTTTTCACTGCACTGATTGTGCTTAAACCTCCAACCCACACTAAGACCCCTGTGAAACGACGTCACATCCCAGGGATTTGTCTTTGTGTGTAAGTGCTGGAAGGCCAAACCTGCTGCCTTCCATCTTCTCTGTAAGCCTCCTGGGAGCTCCATGGCAGCCCTGCTCACCTCTCCTCGCTATCTCCATGGCCGTGGCCTTGCCAATGCCACTGTTTGCACCAGTGACCAGAAAGGATCTTCCAGCCACATCCACCTCCACATCAGCTGGGTTGAAGCGCTTGGAAGCAGACTCGTAACCACCTCTGAACAAATCAAGAGACACCTGTGAGAAACTAGAAGCAAGCCCTTCCAAAACAAACACATGTGTGGGTCAAAAGCACTTTCACAGCTCAGCATCCACTAATTGCCCTATTTACTCTCTGTACCCATGGGGCAGGCCATGAATACCAGTGTCACTGCGAACAGCAATGTATTACAGAATCATTAAGGCTGGAAAAGATAATCAAGTCCAACCATGAACCCACGTTCACCCACAGCCTCAAGTGCCACATCCAGACATTTTTCTCAACACTTCCAGGGATGGCGTCTGTATCACTTCCCCGGGCAGCCTGCTCCAGTGCTTTGCAATGAAAGCAACAACTCGCGTTTGGCCGCCCCAGCCCATCCAGCCCCGACCTCGGCCCCAGGGCAGGCCGGGCCGGGCGGCCCTCACCGAGCGGGGCCGGAGTCCGCCCGCCTTGGCGGGGCCGGGCAGCGGTCCATAAAAACACCACATAAACACGGCCTCGCCGCGGAGAGACGGGAACGGCCCAGCCCAGGCGCTGCGCCCGCCCCACGCCGCCTCCCGGGCCCGGGCAGCCACCGCCCGTACCTGGTGTACTCCCGCAGCCCCTTCACGAACCACACGGTGTTGCGGTACCAGGACATGGCGCTGCTGCTGCCGCCGCCCCCGCAGCCGGGCCAGCCCCGCCTCTGCCCTTACATAAAGCTCCCGGCCAGCCCGGCCGCGTTAGATAAGGGCTGAGGGGCGGCTCCGCCCGGCCTGGCCAGGCCCGGCCCGGCCGCGCTAAAGTGTGGCGAGTGTGACAGTGGGGGTAGTGGTGCCACCTTCCTCCTTAGCAGCAGTTCGTGGGCTGGTTCTTCTTATCCTCTCTGTTTTCTCCTCTTCTTCATTAGCCATGAAGGGTAGCTGGTAGGCAGCCCCTGCCTCGCTGCAGGCGGCTGTGACTGGCGAAGGTGGTGGCGGATGGAGCATTCCCCAGGGCTCCAGCTTGGGGCAGATGCTGCTGCTGGCTAAGGGACTGCAAACAGGCTGATGTGTTTTGGGAATGGGGAACAGTGCTACAGGCCTGCATCCTCTGCCCTGGAAAGCTGCCAAAGGGATGCTCCCAGAGAAATATAAAAAATGATGTCGTGCCACGTGAAGTAGCATTTTACATAACAAATCCATTAAATACCTTGCTCCTACTGGTGAAGTGAAGTATTCCAGTAAGGAAAGGATACACGAGTGGCTGTTGCAGTAAGAGGAGTGAAATTCAAAGTGTTTTCAGTTTATGTTCTTTGGACCTATGAAGCCCAAGAGAAGCACTTGGAGTTGCACATCTGGATAGCCTACGTTAGCAATAAGGAACTTGTCATTATAGGTATAATTATAATTCTAATTCCACAAAAGGGCTATGATCTTAGAACGTTCTGTGTGTAAATTGGATAAATTCACATATTTTATTGGTTATGCAGAGCCACATGCAGAGAAGCTCCTTTGGGAACCCTAAGTTTTCAAGAGCTGAAGTTACCTGATTTCAATAATACAGATGGTGGAGAAATGGGAATATTCTCTCTGTTTTGATCCTGTATTATAGCCTGATACTTCTTTTTCTAAATCTTAAAATCTCTTTGCTCTGGCAAAGGCCTTGTACTAAAGTCTTCCACTTTCTCAGCATGATATGTGAGTATTAGGCTCTTACAAAAGGCACTTCCCACCATGAAGTTACAACTTTTGAACTCAGTCCTGTCTGCTTGTACTGTACATTACATGTGAAGTAACAGTTTCTAGAGGGCAAAGAGACACATTTTCACAGTGACATTTTCTTCCATGCAGAGGCCATCCAGCTACATGTTGTACCTTTTCATGAAATCTAAAAATGCTTGTTCTTAAAACAATTGAAAGACTCTATTTAAAAATTTAAATGCAGTAAGACAGAATGCCCTTGTCATTTCTGTGTTTACCCTATTTATTTCTTAAGAACTGTGATTATGGCTTAGTACAGGCAAAATGGGATGATGGCTCTGATGTGTTTTGTTTGTAGTTCCAGCCTGTGTTCTCATAAATTGAGAAGTTCATCCCTGCAGTCTGCCAACCTCCGAAACTAAATGGGGTGCATGCTGATACACAGAATTCCTCTCAGGCTGAACCATTTGGACTATGATCAGCATGATGCTGGCTGATGCAGCCCTGAGGTGCTAACCAATGTGAATGAGTATGCCTGGCAGAAGCTGTCCATGAGTCAGACACAAAAAGAGATTGTGGCAGGCGGAGAATGGGAGCAGCTCATAATATTTTGGGGGTTAAGCAGTAATGGGCAATTACAGCATATTACTCATACTGAGATTACAGAAGATGTTTGAATGTAATGTTGGCTACCAGTGTCATCCTGGTACATACGCAATTTTCTCAGAGAATATTACATAAATACTTCAACACCCCTACTGCAATGTTAGCTGCACCCTTCTAACAAATGGCATTTTAAGGAGGCTTTGTAAATGCCCAGAAATTATGCCCTTTCCAGAGTGCACCAGTCCCTGAGCACATTCAGCTGCAAGATTTCTGCTTAGAAACACTTGCTTTTTCTGTACTGAGGGGCTAAGCTTGCACCCAGAAATGAACTGTCACAGCACTCTGTCTGTCTGTCTGGGCAGCCTCATAGAATCAATCATTAAGGTTGGGAAAGACCTCCAAGATCATCGAGTCCAACCTTCACATCAAAAGCAAGCTGTTGCACACTGTATTGACAGCACCTAGATGTTTCTGGTGCCTCATTTCATCCCCTACAGTGTTTTGCTTCTGTTCTGTTGTTCCACAGGCAGGAGGCTGTAGAGATTGTGTAAGTGCTCTCTGCTTACCCTGCCATCACAGTGATGAAGGGTTGTACAGGAGAAAGGCAAGATGTAATTTTGCCAAGAGCTGGGTGTTGCTAATGAAGGACCTGCATCTCAGTATTCACACAGGCAAAATTTCTGCCCACTTCAAAAGTTTTGACCACATATCTTGCCCTCTGTACTGAATTCTAGTTTGATACATTTTGTTAGCTGAATTAGAACCTATTCTGGAGCTTTGAAAATTCAAAAAGTTATAGCTTCTGGTTTCTTTCTTGACTGCTGGTAGCTTAGCAATTAACTCCAACAGGACACTGCTCTGAACATGAGGGATTTTTTTAGACAAAGACTTTTTCTCTTGGATTGGCATCCTACATCTCAGACCCCTATCAGGGCCAGTAACTGGTATATTTGTGTCATATAGAGCTGAAAGTGGGAGAGCTAGAGAACCCTCGAGCTCCTAATATTTCCCTTATTTGAGGACAGAACAAAATGGCTTCACCCAGGCTAATAAACACAACTCAGTGTTTACCCCTGATAAAACATATCCAAGTTAATTCTTTCCCTATATCTATGCTCTCAAGTGTTCCATTGCATATTCCCAGGCCTTGATCCTCTTATTGCCCACAGGTAGATTGTTGATGCCCAGGTCACAGCAGGTATTAAGCAGATGCTTCTGTCCAAAATAAGCTCAAATGTCATCATGAATAGTTTGCTCAAAGAGTAGTTTTTTCCCCAAACACTACAGATGAGGATGCACCAGGGTTAACACTGCACAGCTTGGCTTGGCCCTGGTGGTCCTGTGTTCTGGTGCTGGCATTTACCAGTGTACAAATAGCCCCCAGGCCTGTTATGCAAGCCCTCCATGACTGCAGGTAATCCTCCAAGCACATAAAGATTCTGGAGTGTTGTGGCTGTGAGCCTCCAAACATTAGGATTTTTCATGGAGTAATGAGTTGAGAATCTCAATTTTCTTAAAACACAAGGGCTGGTGAAAAATACCTCTCTGGCACTCAGCTGGGCTAACATGAAAAACATAACTTAGACTTGATTTGTCTTTGTACCTGTCAAATAGCAAGAAGTTTTAAGAAAAGTTTTAATTACTTCTAGCACAAAGGAAAGTTGGAAATGCTGATTGCTGTTAAGGGCTGTGCATTTCAGCATGTTTTATATTTTCTTCCCAGGGGACAGATCTAAAAGTAGAGTGCTCAAGAGCTGAAAAGCAATTATATATTATACAAGATGTTTAAAACAGCTTATTCAAGGCCATTTTGCCAATCTCTTTTATTATCCTTTTTCTCCTCTTTTTTTTTTTTTTTTTAATTGGGTGAGAGGCTAAAAACTTGGTCTTAAGGACAACTGGCTCCTTTGCTTGCTTCCTTCCAGGGATCTGGCAGGCTGTTGGGCATTCCCTCCTTTCCTTGCAGTTACTAATTTTCTAATTAAGTTTCTGTGCCTGTCCCTATTAAATCAATCAGAACTGATTCAGTTGCCACTGATTGCAGTGGGAACAGGCACAGGCTTTAAGGGCCAGGTTTGCAGGAAAGCTCTGCATCTATAATTGGGGCCAGGTTTCCAAAGGAAGTGGCAATTGTGTGCAAGCCGCTGTGGTGGGAGCTGCTCCCAACCCTGTTTTTACCATGCTGGCCTCAGCTCTGGATGTAGAACACTTGAAGATTCTGCTTTAGAAAGTTGGCACAGCCCCAGGCAGTGTAATAGCAATCGAGAGCTGTCAGCAGCCTGGGGAGAGGCAGTTGACACTTGTCCTGTTGTCTGGATGAAGGAGAGGGTTTGGTGAGTGGTTGAAGAAGAACATGAAGTCCCTGAGGTCTCAGGGACGAGTTTGAAGTGCTTGTGGTAGTATCAGAGTGAGAGAAGCAAAAGCTGCTCATCCTGAATGCAGGGAAGGGTTGAAGTTCTGGCCTGTGTTGTGTTTTGTGACCAGTAGCGTGTTGCCTTTGTTGTGTACCCAAGTCATCACCAAGTGTGCCAGCTGCTGTCATCAGCTGTGTTGTTTCTAGTGAAGAGTCAGGCTTTCCCCAGACCAAATAGCCTTTTCTTACTGAGGAACAACTGTGGCAGTATGTCATCATATCTATCACTCATTGCTCAGGGGCCAGTAAAAGGAATCTCATGCTGTGCCTTATCAGAAGTATAAGTTTGCTTTTATTAACTGCTGAGGGCCCTGGTCTCTGGGAGCCTGCAGAGCTTCCCAGGGTCAGGCATGTCCTGATGAAGAGAAGGGCTCCTTAGTGTCCTCCCAAAAGGGAAAGAATTGCCTGGCAGAGGCAGCTAAACCTGCTGCTAACCTGGTTATTCTCCTATATAGCAAATAATTTATGCAAGCTGAAGTGTATATAATTATTTAAAAATAATAGGATAGCTTAGGAATATTTTCGAAGTAATAAAAGCAAAACATTATAATTGATTTGCATCCTGTAATTTTTTTACTCAGTAAAAGATAATTTTGTGATTTCCATGACTGAAAAATTCCTTATGTTCCTACAGCAAACAATATACTTGAATGCATACATGTTTGTTGCTGGATTGTGGCAGTAATGCAGTTATCTAAACTAACATTTTCTTCAGCTACATGTTTTTCTTCTTACTGCTCTTCTTCTGGATCTTACTGTTCTTACTACCAACTGTTGGACATGAATGCTTACAGGCAGTTCCAGGACTCAGGTGAGTCCTGCTACACTTTTTTTATTCTTCTGCAAATCTTTCTGCTTATTAGCATTTTATTCCAGCCCAGTTCTTACCAAATTGCAGATGTTATCTGGTAGAATGTATCTTCCAATAGGTATCTACAAGCAGAGGAACACACATGCCTGTTTACATGGTTGATGTTTTGTTCAAATGCCAGAGGAATAGTCTGAAGTTTTGTGTCTTCAAGCAGTCCCTGTGCTGTTGTAACAAAACTTGCAGAGATATGTGAAATTTATCCATGCAAAGCTGTGGAGCCAAACCTTTCCATGCAAATAAGCACCAGACCTGTTTACTTAAAGTCTTATTTCACCTGGACAAGTTGGACAAGTTTTTTTTTTTAAAAAAACAGGTTCACAAAAACTACTGAAGCACTCTTTGTTTCTGATACATTCTGAAAATAAATAGTATTTGTTATTAACTACTGTTGTGAAATCCATGCAGAAGATGAATAGCAATACAAAAGTAAACAGTGATAATAAAAAGATGTTGTCTACAGCAGCTTGTGAATAAGGGTGAATAGTGGACTTTTTTTCTCCACTGCATCCCTGTGTACTCATTTCATATTACACTGAAAGGCTTTTTTTTTTTTTTTTTTTCAAAAGGACTGGCAATCAAATCCATAAGATATCATTGAAAGGGACATTAAAGATTATGTAGTTTGAACCCCCCTGGTGTGGGCAGGGATACATTTCACTAGACCAGGTTATTGAGCGCTCTATGCAACTTGTCTTTAATCACTTCCAGGGATGGGGCATCCACAACTTCTCTGGGCAACCTGTTCCAGTGCCTCGCTACTCTTAAGAGTGAGGAATTTTTCCCTATTATTCAACCTAAACCTACTCTCTTTCAGCTTGAAGCCATTTCTCATTATCCTGTCACTACATGCTCTTGTAAAAAGTCCCTCTCCATCTTTTTTGTAGGCTCCCTTCCACATGCAGGTACCTAATTCATCTGGACATCAAGAGGACCTTGTGAAAAGAAAGCTTTCTTGTATGGTGATTTGCAGGCCCACAGTTTTCATCTCTCACGTTTGAGCTGCTGTTCTGCAGCGTGGGGAAAGGAATCATGGATTCTTCCTTTGCTGGAGTATTACTAATCATACAGAAGAGTCAGTATGGCTGAGATTCAAATCTGTGGGTGAAATCAGTCTCTGATATAACTATTCATCTCAGCAAAATTGCAGCAGGCTTGATTAAAATTATCATGACTGGTAAATGTAAAGTACCTTAATTTTTAGACTGCAGTCACATAGGCTTATGCACTTACACTCATTTTTATTCAAATGAGACATTTGGTAGAAATTCATTGTTACAAACACATATACATGATTTCTCAAAATTCCATACAATTTGTTCAGAAATCCTTCCATATGACATTGTTCTTTTCAGCACTTTCCTTGTACTATGCAATATCAGATGGCACTTGCCAGCCTTTTTTATTTTCCCTCAAGTACTATACTTTCTAAAAACATTTTCTGCTTCTTCCTATGGCTGATACCTGAGGGATCTGCATCTACTCCAGCAGTGAACAGGAACCTGAAGAAACCTATGCCACCAAGCAACAGTTTCAAATTGCAGTCCTGGTGTAACAATCATTTCTGTATTACACGTAGAAATAGAAGCGTCCTCCTTATGATGCAAAGTCCCTACCAACTAGAATTTGGAGAATATTAATTATCTGAGAAAAGATTCAAGATAACTTACAGAAACTGGCCTAGTTTAAAATGTTTTACAATATCTATGAGTTCTCATCAGTTTAATCTTTGTAGCCCTTTGCCTGTAAAGTCAAAGCATTTAGGATCTTTTACACCAACTGTTCCTATTTCAGGATCTGGGACATTTGAAACAGCTCTTGGCACAAAGCAGAAGCTATTCTAGGTTGGTTTTTTTTTTTCTGCACAGTTACCTTGTAGGTTTAAAATCTGATGTCTTGGGACCTCATAAAGCTCAGAGCAAGTGCTCTGTGAGAGAGATCATCTCTGACAGCACAGCATTCTTGTTTCCAGTCTTGAGAAGATAAGGTCTGTGGTATGTCTGATGCTCTTCTTTTCTCTCTTCTTTGGGCCAGCAGGTAGGAGCTGTCTGTGTTCAGCATTTGGAGTGACGGATTGCTTGTCTGTCTGCTGCTTCTAAAATAGCTGTGGAAGGCTACTCTCTAGAGCTTTGGAATCTTACACCTATTGCTAAAGAAGGTGGAGTAGTGGGAGGATGAATATACAGTGGGCAATAAACTGTAATAAGTGTAACTTATTTCATGGCTCCTGACAGTGCACTTTTATGTATGTGTATAGAGTCAGTGTGTGCAGACAGAATTGTCTTTGGGTCTTCATATTATTAGATTTCTGTAGTACTCACAATTAGCAGTGAGCTGGCTATTCTATCCATTGAAGTAATGTATATTTTTTTCCTTTAAATACTGGAAATAGACATCTCCTTCTCAAGAAGGGGAGCTGATATAACTGAAACAGAGCTGGTTTCCTGCATTGTAGTCAACATTGAGTGCATAATAATTAGCTTAAGGGTGTATTTTGTTCAGTTTTTCAGTGGACATTTATATAACTGTGGGAAGAAAATTAACATTTTCAATTTGTAATTTTAGTCTAGTGGCAAAATTCAAATTAAACATTTTAAGGTGTAGACTGTATTTTCAGCTGCTTGACCTTTGGGCTGTAATGACTTAATTCCTCCACAGCTAAGGAGCCACACCTGCTTCTGTAGGGACTGATCATTTGTCTGGGACACCATCATTTTGTGGCAGTTCCAAATGCTGCTGCTTGCAAGTTAAGGTTCTGTGGCCTGTACACACGTTCGTAGCTTGCCCCTAAGTGAGGTAAAGTGTCTTCAATTACACTGTTTTCATTTAGATTTGAGTGCTACTGGGGCAACTTGAGAGAAACTATGCAGCTGCTGGTGGGTCAGAAGAGTCACTGTGACTCAGGTGTATCTAATCACATGTCCAAACCAGGTATCCCTGCTCCAGTCCTGCAAGATTCCAGTCTGCTGAGAGTGCAGAAGGCATACTTAGAGCCCTTTGGGCACAGAATTGATGGCTCCAACTGTTTTGGGGGTGTTGATGTTCTCACTTGTATGTGCCATAGCGTATTGATGTACACAAGGTAAAGGTAGATATCAGCGCAGAATTTTTCTCTCTTGGTTGTATCAAAGTGTTTTGGTTTTGTTTACTTTGTATAACTTCAAAATATTTCAGAAATGTCTTTTGCCTCATTAATACCACCTCTATAATTTTGTGTTTGTACCAACCAGGTGTTGAACGCTAGCACAGTGACTTAGCAGCACTTTCCTAAGATGTCAGTGGATGCCCTGGGTGCTCATATCTTAAGAATTAATCCTCCATGTCAGACTGTAGAGAATCGGTCAGTCTTAGCCTCCATGAATGAGGCATAGACCTCAGGTTTACTGTTGTGTGGCTCAAGTTTGGCAAATCATTGCACATCTGCTGAGCTGCTGTAACCATGCACACAGCAAACACAAGACAATGTCACCTTACATCTCTTCTCTGGGCTGAACTAAATTCTCCTCTTACTTGCTCCAATAGGAGAACATCATCACTTGCTGTGAGGTCACTACAATCAATTCAGACTTAGGTCAGGAGTATTAGCCCATAATTCCTGGTGATTAAGAGTGATTCTAGCAGTATTTTCCAACAGGGAAGTTTGTACTGGAGCCCTGTGGGTGGAGCTACTTTCTTGTTAAATTTTTTTTGTATTATCAATTGAGTATAATTTTCTGGTTTTACGCCTGTTCCAGGCTTCTGGGTAAAGTTCCTGTGTAATGATAAACAGCTGCTCTGTTGCATTTGAGTAATGGATGGAGTTATGCCTTCTGATAGGTAATTTCTTAAACATTTTGGTTCTTAACAAATGAAAGATGCTCTCTACTGAAGGTAAAATCCCATAGATCAGTTCAGAACTGAACCCTGAAATCCTGAAGTCCAAGTGGTGAGCCACTATAGTATTTGTGGTGGGAAAGAGGAATTCTAGCATTTCACCATTGGCAGCAGTTATGTTTCAGAAAAATGAGGGGGAGTGGAGAGCGTCTGGTGGAGCAGCTCTTTCAGAAACAGAGCCAGTGATTTTTTCCACATCCAATCTGAGGCCCACAAATAGAAGAAAAGATTTCCATTGGTGCCATTGCCCTGCATAAAACTGTGTATGGCCTAAGCCAGCAGTATTAGTAATACCTATTCCATGGATTTCTGAATGGGGCAGCCTGGCTGTGACCTGTCCTGAATGGATGCTGCAGAGCAAGGGAATGCTACACTGATGCTGCCCTCATGTCAGATTATTTCATCTTTGTCCTGCCTTCTTTCTAAGATTAGTTCTCTGGAAATAAACAGTTCATAAATCTGAGGCCTGAATTAAAATCCTTGTAAACCAAATGCAGGCTTATCTATACAATAGCTGGTGAGATAAATATTCTTGTTTGAAGACAGGTGGTTCCCACAGATGTTACACTGCTTTCAGGCTCAGTCCCAGGAAGGATGGTTGAGCAGACCCTGTTCAGCTGTGGCATATTGTTGAGCTCTTTTGCATATCTCACCCTTTCATAGGCATTTTATAACCCTTTTGGGTTTCTCTAAAACACAAGTTTCAGATGTGTGGGTTTTAACAGACAAAATACACAAAACACACATCTTTTCCTGTGCCTTGGGCCACCCTCAAGCTCATCTAGAGGGGAGCCCCTCCATTTTGACCACATTAACATAAGTGCATAAGATCAAAAGCAGAAAGAGCACTTTTACACTGCATTCATCAACACATGAAAAAAAACAATCTACCAGGACCACTTCTGGGGTTGTTCCATTACATGTCACAAAAAAAAATTGTCTCTCTGCATGCTGGTGCTTTTAAAGCTGCTGCTGCTGACTGAAAAGCTGCTTGCATTACATCTGTCCATTAAGTACGATTTCCACATGTACAGCACCAAGATAAACAAATCAAATGTACATTCACACCACAACCAGAGAACTGCTGTAGAGAACACATCTGCCTGAAATTCTCACATCCCCACCCAAGTCTTATTGTTGTGGTCTATATTCAAAATACCAAGGTAACATCATCAGTTTTTCTATGAACTTGATCACAATGGTTTGACAGTAATCTTTGTGTTAGTGCGGTATTGACAAATTACTGCTATAGAAAAGGTGTATCCCTGACTGGGGAATGCTGAGCCCTGTTGAAGCACCAATCTGACGCTCAGTAGCTCAGTTCTTTGTTCTGCCAAAGACTTGCAAAGCAGCCTTGGCTCACTTTGGATGTATTGGATATATATAGATGTATTCATACTGTCTGGTTTAGCTCCAAAGTTAGGTAAGATGCTTCCTAGTCCAAGTTCAGAAGAGACCTGAGGGCCATATTCAGGCTGCCTTTTATACATGCTCATAATGCTATCACAGCTGCTTACTGGCCAGTCTGACAGGGGCCTGAGTAGCTCTCTAGTGAGCATCTCAGTTACTGTCAGAGTCCACAGAGTCCATGTGCTTTGCAAAGTGGCCTGAGTACAACCCTTTGTCTCAGCTCCCTCATCTATAACACAGGGACAATAGCAAACCTCAGCAAGACTATGGGGAGATGTTCAGATCCCAGTGAAGAGAACAACATGGCTACTTTTATAGGCAAAGTTGTACTGTGCTATATACAACAAAAGGGGGACCTGGTTTTAGAGGAGTTTGCCATCTGCAAGAGCTCACTCCTGGTAAAACATCCAGAGTTAAAAAATGGGATGTAAAAGTTAGCAGGAGTACACCCTGGCACCTGCAGCAGCATTTTTGCATAGACTATGCTGTATTCCAGCATAGCTATTTCCAGATGGCACTGTATTTTTTAATTTCCCCTTGAAGTTGACTGCTATCACACATATATATCATACAACAAAGATGTACACAAGGGTGAATTATTGCCTGTTCTTTGTTGTACATGCTTTCCCAAACATCTGGAGATGTATTTATGAAGCATTTAGTTTTCCTCAGAAGAGAATCTTTGCCTGGAAAAACAGTATATGCAGCAGCTACAAAAGATAAGGAGAAACAGAACAGTATGGCTAATAATGAGAACACCAACAGCAAAAATATACAGGGTTTTGTCACAGTAATCCTGAGGCTGATGAAAAGGCGGGATGAAATTTGGCAGATACACAGAAAAAACCCAGTAGTTCCCAAGAATGAACCAGAGAAAAAGGAAAAGGCTGAGGGTTAGATGGACGTAGTACTTGTGAGCATTCTGTCTCCAGGGATACTCGTCATCATCATCATCATCAATCACAACAGACTTGGAAAGCAGCTGCCTCATTCTGGTAGAGTCATACAGCAGGAGAGTCACCTGGAGGCATTGGGGGAGAAAAGGGAATAAGTAAAGTGGCTGCAGAGAGTCTGAACACCTTCTGGCCACTGCCAGTCTTTGGGTCAAATAAAACTGGGTGTGGGAAAACAGTGTAAGAGAAAGCTAAGGAGCCATAAATGAGGCAGGTACTGCTGGAAAATAATGCATTTTTTCCTTGTAGGTTATTCACCAGTGGGGGTCATACATTGGAAAAAAATTGCTGATGGAAAGGCATGAGAACAGATTGTGTAGGGAGATGGCATCAGCTCCCACGCTGGAGACTTTGAAGAACAGATTACAGTAACTGCTAAATTACTTAAGTAGTGTAGTTCCTGCCTTGTAGTGGGTAGATTTTTCTCTTCTAACTCTGTTTTTCCACGGTTATAAAGTTGGATCAGTTTATATCAAATTATAAAGCATATAGACTATGACTTAAACCTCAAAGAAATTGCTTTAGATACTTGCAATGTACTGTTGTCAAATTTTCTTCAATTAAGTGCCATTTTCCCAGATTGCCCCATTCCTGCCTTCAGTCGAAACTAGCAGAGAAATATGTGGAATACCATGATGCCAGGTGGTTAGGAAGGGCTGGTATACAGGGAAATGCAGTAGGATTCATCAGTGTTGCCTGGATTTCTCATTTAGTCTTAGCAATACAAAGAACACACGTAAATTCACTGGGGTTCTCAGTCATGTTCTCTTTCACAGAATTATAATTTGTGCTCATTTTTCTGCTTGAAATGAAAAAGAAGAGCATCCCTCATTTTACACTCTTCTTTCTCCAGAACACTGGCCAAGGAAAACCTGTATATATACATACCTGTTTGTTTATATATTTTTCCTGGTTCATATTTTATTCCATGTGCCCCATTTCAATAGGAGAATCCAGAGTTTTCTCTTATTCTTCTCTGGAAAACTGTTTATTATATATAAATGATTAAATATTTGTTCACAAAACCAACTGGTCTTCCAGCCCAGATGTTGGTACCAGTTTTTGAGAAACACAGTTTAAAGTCCGAGCACCAACATAGGCAAAAAAAAATTATGTTTCCACTGATGTCTCACATCCAGCTGAGCACTCAAAGCAACAGGCTATAATCTTCTCATACGAACATTTGTTTTACACAGACTCATGAGGCACTGGGGGGATAAACCTGCCTGGCCAGTGGCTCTGAGGTTTCTGCATGAGGGTGCCTGTGGCTGTGCTTCAGTCCATTTAGCTTTCAGCTCAGCACTCAGGTTCTCTCAAGCTCAGCAGTGAGAATGGGGTTAAATGGCAGATGAGTATTGGGTTTGAGGCAGTCAGAGAGACCTCCCAGGTAGATTTATGAATCTCAACTGCATTTAAGTAGTTCACTTAAGTGAAAGTGCATTTAATTCTTATGGATATTGCCTTGCCAAGCATGATTGAAGAAATTGCTGGCAGTTGCTCACATTGTTACTAGCTGCTGAACATACATTTATGGAGCAGCATGGCATGAATTCAACAGGCCTCTCTGGGTGCTCTACAATGGTTCAGTTGCCTTGGTGAACAGTTACCATTGCTTTTTAGAAGACTGGAGGTGGTAAAGAAATAGATGAGGAGCCTACAGACTGCACAGATCTGGGCTAGAATGACTTGCTATTAGATGATGTCCATCACAGGACAGCATCCTTTCAGACTTCATCCTGCACCCATTCTGTGACTTTTTAACTTTCAGAGCTCAAGCGAGGGCACTGCTGGATGAAGTCAGTGCAGTCCAATGAACAGAACAGAGGACAGAGTTCCAATGGGTGAGAGACTTGAATTTGGCTGCAGACCAAGTGCTGAGATAACACGTGAGTGAAGCTAATCAAGTTCTGACCAAATGCATTGCCAAACTGCAAAATAAGCAGTCCTGCTGTCAACAGAGGTAAAATTCAAAGCATTATTTGATGTCAGCATGAATATTAACTGATCCATTTTCCACCTTAGTTATAGTGAGAAAAACTGACTTTTAACAGAAATGGCTAAGAACGAGTCAACATTTTTTATGAAAGCTTCAGTCCACTAGCCTCAAAATTGCCTTTCAGTTCTGCTCTAATATTTTCTAAACTATTATTAAATGAACCTTTGATTATACAGATAAGTCCATTGGTGTGACTGAATGACTAAGCATTTGCCAGTAGAACTCACAACGCAGCAAATTCCTTGTAACAAGATTAAGCACTTTCCTTTTTTTCCGTTTTCTTATTTACTGACCAAAGGTCCTTGGAGGGCATGATTCATATCCCAGTGATGTACTGTGGTTTTGTTGGGTTACCACTCTGAAAGAGTGCAGTGAATGCAGAGACCTGCAGAGGAGGATTCTTTCCTCTTTCTTTCAGTCCTGGCAAAGAAAATGGCTAGAAATGTTGTAGTAAGGCTCTTCATGCTCCCTAAAAGCCAGTTAACACCATCTGCAAAGGGACTGTCAGAACAGGGTGGATCCTTTAGAGTCAATGCAGAGTTATATAGCTTTATAGTGACCAGGGTTTATCACAGGTATGAGGGTGCTTCTACTTGTCAAACTGCCAGACTGGGGCTCAGCAAAGACATAAGTGAGCACAATCCACTAGAAGACAGATAGCTGCGGTTAGAAAATGGCGCATCTAGATTAATAAGCCCTGCTGTGTAGCAGGGATATATTTACTTTGGAAGGAAGTGATTCTGCTGCAGTCATTTACTTCTGGCCAGGTCAGAGTGGGAGTAAATTGAACTTGTGAAGGACTATGTACAAACACAAGTGGTTTTGTAGTACTCCCAAAGCAAGGAGAGTAACTTAGCTTTTTGTCAGGTCTGAAAATAATGGAGAAAGATTTGGCATGCTTGGAGGATTGCTTGTGGAAAAAGGTCCCCATTTACAACAGGCATCCATGTTAAGTAGTCATTTCCCTCAGCAGGGATGGTAGCACAGATGCTGTGGTACAGGAGAAAGTCACACCACAATGTGTGGGACAATGTGAGCTCATTAGCAGCTCACTTGACTGACAGGTGCTTTTGGTGCTGGAACAAGCACAGCCTGATCCCATAGCTCTCTGGTACTGGGTGCATGTGGCTGTGTGGAGCTATAATCATGTCTTAACTAGCAAGTCAAATTTGAGTCACACAAAATATTTTTCACACACAAAAGGCACATTACCTTTAAGCTGCCAATCACGCCACCCACCAACAGATATAAGGGAATCAGTGGCTGAACTGGGCAGTCTTCCAAAAACTTCATTCCTGAACAGCAAAAATGGATGTTTGTTATCTCAAGTGACCAGATATTGCAACAAGCCATACAGTGAGAACTATAGATGCTGTAAGTGAAGCGTATTGCTTACACACAAGACTTGTATCTGATGTCTGTTGAAATGGGGGCTGAATTAAAAGGGGGCTGCACCTCCCACTAGAGGAGTGAGGGCCATGAACAAGTAAAAGGCAGAAGAAAGAAGAGAGAGAGCAAAGGCAAAATCAACATTACTATTTTGTGGCAATACTAATTGCAGCCACATCTAGAGGTCATTAGCTTCAGCCACAGATCTTTGCTAAATGAACCACTGACTGAGCTGAACAGGAAATTTTCATCAACAGTAGAAAATTCACTGAAAATCAAAACTACAAAAAGAAGGAATTCTGATAAACTTCCCCCAGGATTTTCCTGCTCATTAGTTCCTATGAGTGTGGCATGTTCCTGAGTCAGATGCCTGGAAGCTTGGGAGCCAATACCCGTGGGTGCACCTGGAACCGTTTTAGCTTTCCAGGCAGCTGACAGAGAGCTGTAGAAGCTCAAGTTTCCAAGCTGTTTGGGTTGCTGGAGGATAAAAGAATTGGTTGTTATGGAGCTGAGGACCCTGGCAACCCTTAAATCTACTGCAAGAAAGAGAAAGTTGGGTAAGTTTTAGGGAAGAGGGTGTATGGCTGTGTGAGGATGTTGCTGGCAGTAGAGACTGGAGCTTGTGATGCAGGTCTGTGGCAGTGAAACTCATCTGTCCAAATATAGATGTCTGCAATGCAGGCATCCATATGTGAACTAGTTTTTCTACACTCTCAATAGGGAGAAATAGGCACTTGTAAAATTCAATTCATTTTTCCTGAGATAGGCATTTGAAATGGGTAGGGCGAGTTGGTCCTTGAAAGGGCTTCTGTCTCTCCATGGCTATACAAGGAATCCAGACAGCCAGATATAGATACCTGTAAGTTAGCTGGGATGAATCCCCTGCCCAAGTCTCTTACCCAATGGCATCTTCAGAAATTTTAAACAGTTCATTACACTGTAATTTTATTGATATTGATCCCATGTTTCAGGGCTTTGACAGATCGGTTGCACAGGGTAGAAAGGATTTTCTGTTTTCTTCTTGCTATATAAATAGTTTGCAAGGAAATATTCTTCTGACTTTTCTTTGAATAATTGGGGTTATCTAGTTGCAGGATACCAAAAGGAATGTGCAAGTCTTAGTGCTAAACATCTCTCAGGTGAAACATCTTGCCTCCATTTTCAGAACTACACTGAATAGGAGGAATTAGGAAAGAAATACCAGTGAGTTTTGGTTTGGTGGAGTTTTTTTGTTGTTGTTGTTGTTTTGGGGGTTTTTTTTGTTTTGTTTTGGTTTTTCTTTTATATAGCTGTAATCCTCATTAGCTTGTAAATTTGCCCACCAAATCCACTGCTATTGCTGGTCCATAACTCTGCTCATGTCCTGAACCTCTTCTGCACTCTTTGCATGGCATAATACAGGTGCTCTGGATTGTGGTTGCTTGCTACAGGTCTGACTTTAGTCACAGGACATGGGACAGTGTTTTGTGGTCTGCAGTTTTGTGATCCCCTGTGTGTAAGGGCTGTGGAGTCCAGTGGACTCTTCTATACTAAGTATTTATTACCAACCTTTGTAGAAATGAAAAAGGTTGCACTTAGATGGATTCGGACTCTCTCCCCTTTCATTCTTATTACAAAGCTGTGATTTTTTGTTCATTTTGCCACTATGTAACATTAAGACCTGACCAGACTCCCAGCTTTACAAGGGTGGGCAGCAGGGAAATTGTCACAAATTGCATCAAATTCATCAGAAAGCTGCTGCCAAGGTTTCCAAAGTTCTTGGCCATCTAATAGCCTGCCACAAAAGCAGCTGGCCAGGGATCACTGGGAATATATTTCAGTTTAGGAACCTAGGCAATTTCTATTTCCAATGTGTTAACTGAGATTTCAATTTGAGGGGGAAAAAAAGTCGAGAAAAAATGCCTTTCTTTTTTTTCCTCATGCTGCTCCGATTCTCTTTCCCAGACAAATCTATTATGGAATCCTTTCATATATATATAACATGATATCAGTCAGTCTTGGGAAGGATTTGAGTGACAGCAGCACTCTGTAGGTTTTGGGAGAATACTGCAGACAGATACGACAGCAAAAGAGTAGGTCAAAGCAGGTGATACAGTAGTAACTTTAAAAATACACCCCAAGGTGTGAATAGGAAATGTGGACCTACAGTTGACAGATGGGCACTGGCATTTGTTACAGTGAAATCAGCAAATGTGCCAATCAGTTCTCACACAGCGTGTGTTTGGTTTATCTGGGAGCACCAAAACTAGTTGGAAAGCATCAGTGCTAGCTCTTCTTTCCCATAAGCAACAGATACGTTCTCCTTTGACTGCTAGAGATGGGATATATGGGCCATGAGAGATCAAAGGTCTGCTTCTACTGCAGTGCTCCCTGCAAGCCAAAGCAATCTGTGGTTCAGAGTGAAAAGCAATTGAGCCTGGCCACAACACAGACCAGCACAGGAGTCCAAATGAATGAACCAAAGACCTTTGCAAGATCAGACACAGCATCCAGAGGGGAAAAAACAAGAGATGGGAGGCTTAGGAAAGCAGAGGTACTTGCACATTTTACCTCTTGGCTACCACAGAACACTGCAGTGAGATCCAGGACACAGGGTCCAGCAAGTGGAAAGAGCACTTGTGAGCAAACAGGACAATGGCCTCTCTGAGGGCACCATTTGGGGCAGTGCTCTGGCATGGCCCATAAAGGATTGGTACCAAGTGTCCTTGTGACTCATGATTATCCATGAGATGAGGGGTCAGGACAAATAAAAATCAATACAGCATTGGCCTCTTTTTAGCTGTTTTACTCTTCTCAGCTGAATGGCTGAAGTACACCCATAGGAAAGGAGGGCTGCTGTACAGCAAGGCTGACCCACTCTTTGGTGCCCACTACACAACTTTATTCCTAATGGGAGGCAGAGACCTCAACATGCCAGGCCATTTTCAGATATTCCTCGTGGATGGCTGCAGCTTAGCACAGACCTCAGTCGAGCCCTGACTGTGGGCCTTACACTTGGATCTAGGTGCTGCAGAGAATTTATCTTGAAGTAATTGCTTTTGGGCACCATTTTATCAGAAAGCATATCAGCAAATCAGGGGACTGCCTGAAGGACTGGAATGCAAGGAAAGATTGTGTAAACAACTGCTGCTAAAGCACAAGACTGGTTCCCACGTAAAGGCACGGAGTATGAGAATAGGCTTCAGACAATTCTTGGGAGCATTTGAGATTTGAGGAATTATTTGGTGTTATGAGTGTGAGGAGTAGTACTGGGTTAAATTTCAACAGGGGGCAATTTAGGCTGCTTATTAAAAAAAACCCCATGTCATCAGCTTTCAAATGGGATTTAGCTGCCCTTGGGGAATTCTGTATATAAAGGTACTCTGGACAACATACAAGAATGGGTTATTGAGAGTAATCCTTCACTGTCCCGGAAACTAAAAAAAAATTTCAATAAATCTCTATATCTTTGGAGTGTTCAGTGAAAAAAGGGATGTTCTCTGCCAGTAAAAGTGAAAAAGCTGCTAAACAATCTATGGCTTAAATGATGTCACAAGGTCTGCAGCTTGGAAAATATGCTGAGTCCTTTTCATATATCTGGAATTATACTGTGATTTACAGCATTATCGAATTTTAAGAGTGTATAATGTTAGCGTGTAATTATTACCAGGGCTTCCTGTTATTAATCTCTGAGTTTTAACAAGTATTTTATCTCACAGTTTTCCTCTGTAGAAAGCAAGAGCCAAAATGACTGGAGGCACATCAGCAAGTTTTTTTCTGAGATCGTGGTAGCAGAATATTATCAGAAAATCATAGCGTTTTGC
Organism: Calcarius lapponicus; assembly: GCA_039654755.1. NCBI lineage: Eukaryota > Metazoa > Chordata > Aves > Passeriformes > Fringillidae > Calcarius > Calcarius lapponicus. The sequence goes on along the minus strand of CM077462.1, from coordinate 38,139,890 downwards.
TTGGAAAATAAATATCTGCATTTTCCTTGACATTTCATTTTCCTAAAAATACCTCTGCTGATATGGAGCTGCAGGAAACCAATATCCTCTGACAACACTACATTATAATGACTTTATCTCTTAATTTCAGTAAGCTGTGGGGGAAAAAAAAGGGCTGTGTATCTGATGCAGGAGATATCCAGAGCTCCAGGCTAATATCTTACTATAGACTTTCCACTTCTCACTGATCTTAAAGATACTGTGAAATATTCCTGAGAAATTATATTTACAAGTGGTCAGATTCCAGACCTGGATTCATTTCCAGAAGGCAGGATGTCAGTATGCATGGAAACCATACCACATTTTGTATTATACCTTCCCATCCCTATCTCACATTTCAGGCATATTCAGCCTGGGGAAAAGCTAAAGCTAGAATCCTCTTAAGGGATAAATAGCAATCTTAAGTCATGGATAAATATAAGAGCAGAAGTGTTGAGATGTAGCAGTTCAGTCCATTTCCCTACTTCCTAATTGCTCCCCAGTCCCTCGTTAGAACTCCCTGGTTCCTAATTAGGATATCCTAATTGGAATCCCACCATAGTCATGAGTGGTACTTTGAAAGCCCCAGATTTAGGGAATAGCACCAACCTTTAGCTGAACACTTATTAGGTGGGTTTGGATAACTATCCATGCCAATGGGCCAGGCATCCCAACTGCTTTAAAAGTCACCTCATCTCAAGGCAGACACCTAAGAGAGGGTGTGGGAATTTCCCTTAACAGCCTGCAAGGACAACACACAGAGCTCAGCCTGGCTGTGGATGCACACAGTCTGAGTCTAGCTGGGATGCAGCCTGCCCTCAGCATCTGCATCTAGAGTTCCTTTGGACCATCCCTCATGAGGAACAAGGCACCAGGTGAGCAGCTTGTCAAAGACAAGGGCTCTTGAGGACTTTGAATTCAAAGTGAGCTGGATGCACTGGAAAAAGGCATTGAAAATCTACAAGACAAACACTGATAGAGCCACTGTGTGTAGGGGAGGAAACTTCAAGGTAAATAAAAAACGAGGTATGTCTGGTAGGGAGCAGCGCTGCCCAAAAACCATCTGGGCTCACAATGCACCATAAACTAAATTGGAGGAAATGGGTTGGTGCAGAGAGACCATGTTTCATTTTGAGGTGTGTTTACAGAAATCCTGCATGTTAAACAGAGGAGCTAATTACTCTGCACTCCTTATTCCTCAGGTCTCAGCTGGAGGCCTGTGTTACATCATTCTTTTATTAATAAGGAAAAATACTTGCACAGAGGTCAAAGGAGGGAGGCAAAAATGAAAAGAAAAAAAAAAAAAAGCTACAGAAGCAGTGACCTGTGAGGTCAGAATGAAAGAATTAGGTTTTTAAGACCTCTGGGAAAACAAAAGAGAAGATGGTGCAGGGTTATAACAGCAGCCTTCAAACAGTTCAAAGGATCTCTTGAGTAGGACAGTGACCAATATGTTTTTGTGACCACAGAGGGCAGGACAGGCTGTAATCTGTTTCATTTGCCATAGGAAAGATTCTGGTTGGATATGGGGAAAAATATTTTGTCTTTGAGAGCAATAAAATGTTGAAATAGCCTCCTTGGGAAGCAATGGAATTTCCTTGAGCAAGGGCAAGTCAGACATCTGTCAGGGATGCTGTGAGCACATGGGCCTGTCTAAAAGCAGAGGTGGATTGGTGTCTCCACTGATGTTTCTCAAGTGGGGTTCACAACCCATATGGAGGATGTGAAAGGCCCAAAGGGAGCAATGAAGTGTTACAGAAAAAACAAAGATCTATGTTAATGGTAAGGGAAAGGTGATGCTTAAGAAAAGAGGGGCCTTATGCAGTTTAAAAAGGTATAAAATTCTGCAGCTCAAAGGATTTTCCTTTCTTAAATATTTGATCTTGAAATGCTACTCACAAATCCAGCCTTCGAGGGCAGATCAGCCAAAAACCAGGTCTGACTTTCAAAAAGGGAGAAATAGCAGCCTACAACATCTCTTTTTCCCTTCCAGCACTATGCTTCTACAATTTTTTGCAGTGTAGTTAATACAGATGGATCCTGAGTAATGAAATCTTTTCATATGTCAGATTCTGAGCTTCCTCCCACAGACAAAGCTGGGTTTTGAGGTAAAATACACTGGAGGGGTTTTTAAGATAAACAGGGTCAGAATTCAAGTACTCCTTCCTTCCTGATACGGAGTGTGGGCTGAGATTCTGTCTGAAGATTCTTTAGTCTGAAGCTAAAGTACCAAGACAGGTTTAACAGTTGGAAACCCTGAATTTTCCAGTTCCTTTCCTCCACCAGATATGTTAGCCTGCCACAGAGTGCCAGGAAGTTTCTATTTTCAATTTACTTTAGTTGTCAACTTACCTATAAAAGTCATGGACAGTGGCAAGGCAAGGAAAGCGAGGAGCCCAAATATAAAGCATGCTGTGAAGGAGAAAAGAAAGACAGCGTTATTTGGGCTAGTTCAAGTTTAGAGGCCAGCATTTCCATCCAGTTCTTTACAGATGCTCTGTAAATCCACACAATTGTGTAGGAAGAAATACAGTGCACTTGATGGGGTGGGAATATCACCTGCATGGTGCAGCATTTGTGGTGATGAGACCAGCATATGTTTTATCACTTCCAGGATGCAGTGAGAGACACAAACTGCTTTTGAAGCTACTACTTGCAGCTTGGTCTTAATCCAAGGGCAAGGAGTCATCTACTGCTGCTTTATCCTGCATTCTTTTCAGAGGCACTGCCAGGCAACTGTGCAGTAACAAGTAATTCTGCATCAGCTAATCCATGGCAACTGATGAGCCGTATCTGTTTGCTAAGCAAATAGCAGCTTTAATGCCATTCCACTTACTTTTCACTGATAGCTGAATAAACTGTCTTTATCACAGATGTGAATAGTTTCTGGCTGGTCTAACTCCCTGGCCCAGCTTAGCTCATGAGCACAAAGGCAGCAGCCCTGCTGTAAGGAGTGGGATTTGTCATTGGGCTAGATCAGCTTAAGCTGTGTGGAAGGATGCTCTTAGGGGTGCACACAGACTCTCCCTGCAGGTAAGTGGACCTGAGGGGCTTACTGACTCCCTAGAGAGTTGCTGGTGTATCTGAGCCCTGGTTTCCCCTGCACAGCCAGGTACTGCAGAGGATAAGTGTTTACCTTCCCGGTGGGTGAGGGACACTAGTGTCTAGAACAGTGTGAGCAGCCTGTCTACCAAGAGCTGTCACCTCTGTGCCTAATCGTGAACACTTGGCAACATTAAAGTGAAACGCTGCCCTGCCAAATGAGAGTAAAGTCTAATGAGGACATTCTGTGGCAAGTGTCCCTTCAGAGCCCTCCCAGAAATGGCTCAGGCTGCAAGTGGGTGCCTAAGGGTGCCGAAGTGCAGGTGGGCATAGATTGCAGAGGGGCTGAGAAGAGCATGGATAAGAAAAGGAGTAGGACGTCTCCTTGGAGGCTTGCAAAAAAAATCTTGGAGCAAGTATTTGGAGTTGGCTTGGGACCAGCCCTTTCCCTGGGTAAACTGTGTCCTGCAGTTCCCCATGCCAGAGAACTGCAACCTCTGCAAGGTGCACGGTGTCCCCCTGGCCGTGCAGGAGCAGAGACGCTGCCAGCACCCTGCCCACAGTGCCACTCTGGAAAATTCTGCAGCACTGCCAAAATACCACCCTCAGGCTGCCTCAGAGAAAAAGGGCAGCATCACTGCCTCTGTTTTCCAGAAGGAGAAACAGAAAGGACATAGGAACAGCATCAAAATTCAGAGCAGATCCACCAGGCTTTCTGACTCGCAGACACTTTTCATGGGAACACACCATCCCCCACATGCTGCTCCTGTTTTCTCCACAGAGAACCAGGATCTTACACTTAAGCCCTTGAGAGACATCCTTCTCAGAAGTAGCATGTTTGTTATCTCCATGAACTGGGGGAGACTGAGGGTATTTTGAGCTGAAGAAAGCACTTCTGTTCCTTTGTGCCACCTCTTCCTTTTCCTGTCGGCCAGTCTCCCTCTCTCTCTCTCTCTCTCTCAAACTCCTATCTCTTGAGTGCTGCATAATACAGAAATTCTTCCTCTGCTTGAATAGTGTCCTACACTCGACTAAGCTCTTTCAACCACTGACAGCCTCTCATTAGAACAACTCAGCCTAGAGCCTCCCTTTTCACCACATGTCACATTTTGTGCTAGCTCCTCTTGCTGTTATCTAGACTATTCTTTCATATCAAGAAGTGATGGCATTGTAAATGAGTTGGGCTTCCAACATCATTTGTGGGCAAGCAGTGCCCACAGGCTGGGCAACTCATTTATCTGGTGCCCAAAGGGGTGCTGCTCAGGTCTGCAGCATTGCACCGACTGCCTGGTGTGGCCACAGGCACTGTCACTGCAGCGTCACCCCTCTGCCTGTGGTTTCGCAGCTGCCTCCTGTCCCTGCTGCAAGGGAAGTGCTCAGGAGCCCGGCAGGAGGATGAGGACGAGGAGGAGAAGGCATCATGCCATTTGTTAGTTGTGCAGCGCCTGCTCTGCCTGACCCCGGGGAAGGATGCTGCAGTAAGCTCTGGAAAAAGCTCAGGGGGCTCATGTGCATGCGAGGCTGCGCATCTGGCACACAGGTGTCCGTGCTTGCTGGTGTCTGACATCTGCCCAACAGCCCGCTTTTGGAGGGGAGAAGTGGGAGGTAGAGACCACTCAGAGCTCAAGAGAAAGAGATAATGGTTCATTAATTCCGCTCCCAAAGCAGGCGCTGGGAATGTATTTACTCATTATCTCCCCATTCAGCTACAGCCTCTTAGGTCTCGAATTGGAGGGGCAGATGCATAGTCTGGGAAGGCTTCCAGATCCATGTTTAACAAAGTGAGACTCTTCAACAATTGCCTACACAACTGGCAGGGCTCTGCAGCCACCCTCAGTGTCGCTAGCAGCGCCGAAGACTGATTTTCCCTGAACGTGTGGGGGTTTCACAGGAATGCTGCTCAGCCGGGATACGCGCGTTCTCTGCCCGGGTTTGTCTGGGCTGTGCTGCCCCGTTCTGGTCCGCAGACAAATTGCTTCAGAGAATGGCACTTGCCGCAGGGCAGCCCGGCTCAGCAGAGAGAACGCTGCTCTGCAGGCAGGTCCGCATGTGGGGCTTGTGGTATTTTCATATGGGCGATATCGCCTCACAGGCTGGTCAGAGGAGACCCTGGCCCCATTCCTGGAATAAGTAGCAAAAAAGGGCTGGTAGTCTCTAAAAACACAGCACAACCAGGGAAGTGTTTCCAGGCATGCCTCGAAAGGGTATCTGTTATTCCATGAAGCTGGTGCCTGGGCATCAGGCAGGAGACCGCACTGCTCTGTACCAGCAGGGCAGCACCTGGTGAAGTCCTGCTGTGGGATCCTGACGTGCTGGGAAATGGATGGAGGGAAGAGCTCGTGTCTGGGATTACACCAGAGGAAGAAGAGAACTGGTGGCTGAATAGCTTGCACGTTCCTTGAAATCTGTAGTCACAAAAATTAGATCAGGGGATGCAGGTTTTGTGTCTCCTGCCCAGCAGTACAGTCAGTTGATATAAATCTGCTGTTTGGCTGAATTCCTCTTGCCAGGATTTCCCCACAGAAGTAAACATGCTTGAGATCACTGCTGACATTTTGGCTGTATGTCATGGTCCCTCTTCTGTCTGATGCCTGAGCCTTTGCATCTTCCACAGGCATGCCCCTGCACTGCAGCTCTCCTTGCAGTTCTCTGCCACTCCCTGGTTGTGCCTGGCCTCAGGACACACAGCCTGTTGCCCTCTGGCATTTGCTTGCCATCTGGAGGCAGTATTGGAGTGACACCAATTCACCCGTAGGCTCCTCAGACTTCATTTTGCTGCCACAAGTTTTCCAAGCACTTGAAAGTTACAGATCAGCTCAGGCAGTCCTTATTTTCTTTGAGGAGAGAGAAAAATTTCTTTCTTTTCAGGTAAGAGTCTTCACAACACTTTCAGCAGCTATTTATGAATATAAATCTCAATCTACCTACTCTCCTCTGATACAGCTGTAGTGCAAGCTGCTCAGTAGCTTTATTTATTATTTATTATCAGAGTGACAAGCTCTCTGATAATAAATACAGTAATAAATGAAGTGTTGGTTACATTACCATCACTCCCAGGTGCTGCTATTTGTTCTGTAGTCTGTCAGGTTCTGGATAAAAAAGATTTTTTTTTTTTTTTTACATGAGACACTACCAGCTTCCAAACAAAGTCTGCAGTTACCCCAGGATTTATCTGCATGAACAAGCTGAGGAGCAAAACTCTGTGTGAAAATATGCCAAAGTATGCCCTTTGGACAACACCCTGTGGGAATGCTGCTCTGAAGGGGCCTGACTCCCAGCAGTCTGGGTGTTAGGAAATTTGGGTCAAATTCAGTTGGCAGGGCCCCGTGCCTGCTGATGCCCTGAGGCAGGCGCACATGGCAGTGCAGTAGCTCAGCAAGCAGTGTCACAGTGTGCTGCACTGCAGCATGGGTGCTGAAACAGGCTGGAGTGCAGATGGGGAGCAGGTATTGTCATCCTTGTTTTATTCCTTCATGGCATCTGCAGGCATCCCCTGCAGTGCTGACAGGCACTTGGAGAAAAGAAAGAATGCAGCCTGAGAGGGTGTCGTGGTGGAAGAGAAAGTCTGGATGGATCTTTCTGAAGAACCAGCCCCAGTAAGATTGCATGTTTTACAGACCAGGGATGAGTCTGCCCATGATTTTGGTAGCTGTGATTACTGGCTGTCATTTTGTGCTTTCAAGTCACAGGAAAATGTCACTATCTCAGATGGGATATGCAGAAAAGACTTGAATTAAGTAACACGAAGGAAAGGAATTAAATCTGTTCAGCTTGGCCGGCCAACACCAAATAAGAAAATAACAGCAAGGTTTGAGCACTCAAAAGCAGACCTGAGAGTGATCCAAAGAGTAGAGACTTGAGGTATCCTTGATCAAAACCAAAGACCGTCTGTTCATGAGGCTAAATGCCATAGCAATGAGATATTGATGGAATAGTCTCTGGGGATGAATGGCAGGAATCCCATCCCTGGCATGACTGAATCCCTTGACCAGACCAGATACTCAGAAGCTGGAGGATTCAGGGTAAGGAACAGCCATTCCCATGGAGGCCTCTAGTTCCGGTGCAAAGACACCATTTGAAGCAGGGGAAGTGTGAGGAAACTGACCAAATCTCAGCTCAGGGCCACCAGCTGTTTGCTGTGTTCCACCACTCCTTGCTTAGGCAGGGTTGAATTACTGCAATATAGAACTTTGGTACCCAGATATCAGCATCACATCACCTAAAATTTATGTCCTAGGTGTAGCTGCCTTGGGGGTTGAGCAATATTGCAGAGTGTCTGGCCTGGATTTTATATTATGCCTCTGGATACTGAATTACAGTTACACCATGGTCTAAATTCTGGATTTGGCCCCTTGTGAATAATTTCCAGAAGTAATTTTATAACAATATTTAGGCATTACATATAGAGCCATTCAGTTTGCTTTGCAGTAGACCCAGGGTAGTGGATTAGGTTTTTATTTTGGTCAGTAAATTGAAGACTGAACTTAAATTGCTACACCGAGAATGAAAAGATGCTCCACAGGTGGCTTCTTGGAGCTCTTGGGAGTTATTTCAATACCACTAGACCAAAGGTACAAATGTGGATTTTGCTGAAAAGGTCTTTGAAAAATAAATACAGGATGATGAGGAAAAGCAAAATTAAGCATCACTGCATTTCATGAGGGCTTGCATTTTAATGAACATAAAATCAATTTTGGATTCATTAGCTGATCCATAGCTAAAGCTGAGCTTATTTTGAACTTAAGCATGATAAGAACGTAAAGATACTTTTCTGGAGTGGTATTTCTGAGTTCCTCACACATGGGTAAATTTTCAGGTACCCAGGAGGGTACTTCTGGTGTAGAAGCACATAGGTGAGATCAGAACTAATCCCAATCTTAAAAAAAAAAAGAAAGATTCTAAAGAATTAATTATTTTCTCTCTCATTCTTGAAGTTCCAGTGGTAATTTAATAACAGGGAACAATAACATTTTGCTTGTAGGCACTAGGAACAAAAATCAGAGAAAACACCACTTTTGACTTTTTAACTTGTGATATTCACCAATGAGTCCAGATCCTCCCTGCATGTCCTTTCTGCAGGATGTGAGGGATCCCACAGGGACCAGCTGGGTCCCAATTCCACTCCCAGGCGCTTGTCAGGGTGTAATGAGGGTGAATGCTCTGTACCCCTTGTTTTCCATCACTCCCCAGCCCTCCTTTCCCCTGGGGCAGTGATGAGCATGAAAAAGTGGGCCAGAAAATATTCTCTCCTTCCCTACCTGTGCCAGGTTTCTGCAGGGAGGCCTGGATTGATCTTTCTGTCCCTTTGGCCTGATTTTCTCTGCCAGGTTGTAAAACAGCAAGGAGTTGAGGGGTTTAATCATTAATAAAAGCTCATTCTGAGCTTTGAGAGCCTTTCAGGCAAAGCAAAGATCAGGAATATAGAAGTATCTATATTCTATATCAGGAATATAGACTATAGATACTTCACCCACACTCATTGCTGCATTTGTCAGTCTAGGGTGTTACCTTGACTGGTAACACCCTAGACTGGCAAATGCAGCAATGAGTGTGGGTGAAGTATCAGTTATGATGAGTGGTCAAAGGGGTTGCTGCTTCTTGTATTTGAGGGGAATTAGAAATTGCTACTGCCTAGAAGTGAAACCAAAAGGCACTTGCAACTCAGAGTGAAAAGGAGATGCAGTCAGCAGGAGTAAGCTGCTTTAAAACCCATGGATTTGAACATCCTGCTGAGGAGACTGCTTCCTTGATCTTACAAAACCCCACCTCTGAAGTGTATTTCTCCTGTGCCTCTGTGCAGCTTGCACAGCCTCAGCCCAGGTCAGCTTTCTGCTGTGTTGCTGCTGAGAGCAAGAACCAGCCTGTTCAACCAGCTGCCAGCTCATTACAGCCCTCTGTGTCCTCCACCCTGGGTGGGGAGGACCAGTTGCTTTAAAGCCTGAGCAAGCCCAGGCTGTCATGCAAAAGAACCTCTGTCCAGATAATTGATGCTTCCAGCCCCCAGCAAGGGGCTGCCTATGGGAGATATCCCCACCTAGAGCGGCCCTTGTGCCAGGGAGCAGGCCAGCAGAAGGAAGAATAACCTCTCCCAGATCTCACTGGGTGAAAGGGGATATCCCTGACCATATTCCATCCCCAGACTTGTGTCTCTGTGCCATCACACAGGCTGGCAGCAGTTTTGCTTGGTGGGAATTGCTCCTAGAGAGTTTGTTCCCAGGCTGGCTGTGCTGCTCTTCATGAGGTGATTTTCCCTGTGGATGCTTCAGCTGCACTATGTGTAAAGTAACACTTCAGAGAGGAGGCAAACACATTATTTTGCTTAGGCTGTCTGTTGCTGCTCATATTTAGGTACATGGTGATGTTTGTTTGAAATTTTGTGCTGGTTGCTATACTTCAAATACTGCAACAGGCAGCTGCTGTTAGGGCAGAGTTACTATTACACACTCCATCAGTACCCAAAATTATCTAGGAAAGGAAACTTCAGTGGAAGATTCAGGTGGGACTTGGTACCATTGTGATTCCTTTATATACCTGGCTTAGCAACAGGGCTGCTTAAATATGTGAGGCAATGGCTACCAGAACTGCCTTACCATTGCTGGCAATTTTAGATATGCACCGGTGGCAGGCTTTCTCCAGGCCAGCAGCCATGGTGGTGAGCCTTCTGGGGTGCCTGTGGAGACACAGAAATTAATATGGCTATGACAAGCGCCTTTACCTTACTAAGGATCTTGACTCAGAGTACTCTCACACATGCTGGCAGGCTTTCACTACCCTCAAAAACCCCAAGAACACACAAACCCAGCCAGCAGTGTGGCATACCCAGAGGCAGGTATGCCTTCCAGCAGCCCCAGGCTTGCCTGCTGGGTATGATGCTCGAGCCCTGGGGTCACAGGGAGGCTGGACGAGAAGTGTTAATGCCATCTTCATGAAAGCTATGAAAGGTTCTATCTTCACCTTGATTGGTTTTGGGCAGAACAAAGAGTATTTAACTCTTACGAGAAAACCCAGGGAAACAGGTCAAGCTTGGTACACAGACCTCAGCAAGAACTGACTAGTGAGCAAAAATGAATTAAAGAAAAAAAGGAGGAGAGAATATGAAAAGAATTTTAAGGTCAAGGAGGATTCTGAAGAACAATATGGAATAAAAACTGCAAACCACAGGGAGCCCAGAACAACATGCCTTTGACAGAAAAGTAGCTGGATTAGAAAGTAGCTCCTTGTAAAGAAGAATTTTTACAAGGTGGGGTGAGGATGAGCAAGCAGCCAGGCATCCAAGCTCTGGCCTTAGACAGCACCAGACAGTTAAGTGGCATTCCACACCAATGGGAGTGTGGAAAGCTCTCAAACACACACACACACACACAGAGCCAAAGCCTCTGGCCAGGGTCACCACAAGTCTGCCACCACCAGCAACTGTGTGACAGAGGAAGGTGTGTGTGGAAGAGGCCAGGATAAGGGAAGCTGCATTCCTGCACCTACCTCAAAACAGCACCTAGATTTCTTAATGGTTAGAGAACAGTATTTTCAGCTTAGCCTCACTGTTCTAAGTTGCCATTAGATCCACCCTAGGGCTTTCTTGTGCAATGCTGTGTCCAGCTTGGCCCAGAGCCTACTAGGGACCACGGGGTCCCAGGCATGTACTGAAGATAAAGACAGACTTGTTCAACCAGCTGGTCCATGGCCATACCCCTCTCCAAAGTCCATCCAAGCCCTGCTAGTCATAGCTGAGCCCAGACGGGACCCTGTGCTGCCATGGGAAGGGGATGGGGTTTGCTCCTTGCACAATGGCATTGCAGGTTCTGTTTCCTGGCAGTTAATAGAGGCAGGTGTGGTTTTACCTGTGGGTGAATGACCAAGCAAGAGTCAGGGACTGAGGCATTCACAGACATCCCACCAGATCAGTAACCCTTGCGGGCAGCAGCCAGCCACCAATGTATACATCCAGGTTTCTAGTGTGCCTGATCTCACCAGATGTCTCATGGAATTTAGCTCTCCTTTTCCAGCCCTCATCTTCATATCCCAGAGGACATCTCCTTCAGTACTGAACGATGGACTGGAGAGGAAATTACATATGAATGCCTGACCTCTGGTGAGTGCATGTGTCTCATACCAGCCACCAAACCTTCTTCAGCAGAGCAAATACTGTGCCTATGGGCTGCAACTATTGATGAGCATTTCAAGGAAAAAAATAAGCACTGTTGCATGCTCAGGGAAAACAGAAAAGAGGAAGGGAAACTGGTACTTTTCCCATGCAAATGACATATTAATTTTAAAGCTTTCAGTGCAGGTTTGTTTCTAGAAGATGCACAAACAGGCATTCATTTTGCATCTGGCAGTGTCTGCTGACAAAGGTGTTCTAAATTGTGCATAGATTAGGGAATATTAGTCATTATGTAAATGTTTCTGACTAAAATTACTTTTATAACAGTAATTCTTACAGAAACTATATTCATCAATCCAATGCCATATTAAAAATCAGTTAAATATCAAGTTCTCTTAAGCAGAATTTATTGTGGCTGGGAATGCTATTTTCCCATAAGCAGAGGATAAACCGGACTTATTCTGTCTTTACTGCTCTTTTACACTAAAAGAAAAAGACAAAGTGAAGGAGGACTCGGTATCTGGAAGCATGTCACCATCTAGTGACAGAACCCAGAAGTGACCGTGATTCAGAGCTCTGTGTGTGCTGTTCCAGCAGGTGAGATAAAGAAAGTAATTTCATGATGGCTCTGCACAAAGCCTGTTTACAGAAGAACACAACACACATAACTACCAGGTAATGGTTTCAGTCCTTCCTCAGATGTTGGCTTCCTCAGATGTGGGATTTCTCCAGGACTGACAAATCCCTCAGAGAATTCATTCTATTTGCCAGATAAAGAGATGTTGCCCCTTTCCCCTACACCTTTGGTGATTCTGCAGAAGCTGCTGTGAGTGTTAAGGATGAATTATTTTCTTTTGTGCCAATGCATGAGGGTTCTAAAATGTAATTGAGCAGCCAGGCAGCTGCAAAATGGTTTTGTTTCACAGCTGAAACAGCGAAATTGTCACTGAAACTCACAGGAAACTAAAATTGGCACAGCACAAAAACTGGTGGCACACAAGGGCAGGAAGGTATCCTGCCCCATTGTACCTGCTCCCAGTTTGATAGTGAGTTGAGAAAGTCAAACGAAAAACATAAAACTCAGACAGGAAAAAAAGTTAAAGACCAAAGCCAACTTCTGGACCCCCTCCCATCAGTCCTTCCCTGGGTTTTGTTTCCCCAGTGAAAAGGGACCTGCCTCTTGGGTTAGAAGGGCCAGCAAGCAGTGGGGACAAGTCTCTGAACCCCTTGCAGGAGGCTGGAGCCGTTCCACACAGCTGCTTTTTAGGGTGGCAGCTTGCAGCTGAGCCACACTCGAGTCACAGCACCCCTGTGCCTCTTCTGGGCTGTCTGACACTCCTCACTGAGTGCCCTCACTGCCAGCTTTGCCCACCCAGAACAGATGCTGTGTCTCACATTTCTGCCACCTGTTGTAACTCAGTTCCTTGTCCCTTACAAGCAGCAGTGATAAGTGTGTGTAGCACAGACCCTCCAGCCTGTTTCCTTTGTAATTTCAGCTACTTTTAGCTTTAAACTATTTTTCTGGTCATTATTCTCATCCTAAATGTTTAGCTACTAGGAGTCAAAAAAGGGTGAGCACTGACTGGTGCATGCCTGACCTATGGCAAAGCCAAAAGACAACTTTAGGCTGGCCCCACCATGTGTCAGTCCAAACAAAGAGCCACGTCCATCCACATTTGTACCATGGTGTTCAGGCTTTTCAAATTGAGCTCTTCTCTCTCCCAGATGCAGGTGCCCCACTCTGTGCTGGTGGACGCAGCAGGCAGAATTGGTGAGGCTTCCCTAAGATCCCAGTTCCCACTTGATGGCTTCCGACTGCCAGGAGATCCCTGCTGGGACACGGGAGGTGTACATGGGCCAGCAACCCCCTCTGGAACAAGGGCTCTTCTCTAAGGACTGCCAGAGGGAACAACTGCGTTTTCTTTTTCCAAAATATTCCGAGCAAAGTCCTCTTCCAGATCCGGTTTCCTAAAAACCACAAAGCCCCACACCGGCTTTCATTGTCCGGGTCCCAGCAAACCCCTCTTACCTGAGAGCACAGCGGGTGCCAAAGCCGTTCAGCTGCGCGTGTGGGAGATGGGGCAGAGGAGCAGCAAAATCCAGCCTTCGGTGGGAGCCAGCTGGGAGAGCCCTCTCTGCTGGGACCCCAGAGCTCTGCCTGGCTCCCTGGGAGGGGCCGGGGGGGGGCTGCTGCCTTTTATTCCGGCTGGCCTCCCGCTCTCAGCGCTCTCCAGAGCAGCACCGTGGGAGCTGTGGGATGCGGGAGCGCTTGGCGGCGGAGCCCATCCTCATCAGGTTTCCCACTCCCACGGCTGGCTGCAGCCACAGCCCACCCTGTGCCGTTTCAGGGTGACAGCAGGGGGAAGCAAAGGGCCCCACACAACTGTGACTGTACAGGAGGGGAAGAAGAAATCAACAAATTTCTTTAACTAAGTCTTTTATTTTAGAGGGAAAAAAAAATTATTTATCAGTAGAGAGTGGTAAGTACTTGGTTCATTCTTCATGCAATCCCCCCCCCCCCCCCCCCCCCCCCGCCCCTTCCCCATCAATGCAGCTGATAGAGCTCTTTGCAAACTGCTTTATCAGCTTAGCTGTTGGCTCGTTTATGTCTTGTGTCACCCTGGCAGAGTGTCACCTATTTGTTAGGTGGTTACCTGCTAGATCACCTTCCCATCAGCAGGTGACCATCTGGCAACCTCGGGTGTAATTATAGGTACGGCTAATCTGCTGGAAAGCCCTTGTTTCTGCACAAGAAAAAGTGGGTTTGAGGGAGAGCACCTCTGCAGGAGGAGTGACAGCATTAATAAAGATTGATGTGTGTATTGAGTCCGTTCAGGAAGGCCCAGCAAGACAGAAAGGGTTACCTGCTTCATTGGTCACCAGCAGGGAGCTGACAAAGTGCCTGCTCCAGCTCAGAAGGAACAATTCTGCCTTCAGCTGCCAGGTTTGCACAGTTCATCAGCAATATAACTCCCACTGCCACACGTTTTGCATTAAGAAAATGGGTCCACACTGGGTCAGCCGAGGTAAAGAAAATTACTGTGTTTGATGGGTGACTTTGCATGCTGCTGGGCCAGCACATGCACAACCACAGCCACAGGATGGTTCTTACACTCCCCGTGCTTTTCCCTGCAGCAAGGTCCAATAGGCTGGCAAAATTCCTGACCTCATGGTGGTGTGGCTGTCTGATTGCTGTAGCCTTGCAGAGTGAAAATTTTGGTGGAGGAAGTTTGGCATTGAAGCAGACGGTGAGACTGTGGCCTTTATCCGTTGCACTGAAGCAGGAGTGTATTTGAGCACTCGGACAAGGAAGCCATGCACTCTGTGTGGCAATGAAGGGAGAGGGAGACGCTTCTGGAAGACTCTGGGGCTCTCCACTGCTGCTGGAAGAGGCACAGCAGGAAGAGACTGAGACACACCATCCAAGTGGCCAAACTGGACAGCTGGGCTTTCTGTGCTCCTAATTCTTCTTTCCTTCAGTGTAACAGAGCTTCTTCTTCCAGCAGAGAAACCTGGTTTTCCAGAGGTTATTCCCAGGCCAGTGCCTGGCATTAGGCGTCAGCAAGGATTTCAGTTATGTCCAATATCACTGCCTGCTTTTGGGGTGCTTTTTCTCACCCTCCACAAAGCTCTGAGGCAAGTGTGGGTTGCTGAGGTGATGCCACAGGGTCACACACCCTAACCCAGGGCGTTCCAGCTTGTGTGCTGCTCTTCTTGTGACTGCTGAGGTCCTGGGCTGAGCTGAGCAAAGGGACTCTGTAATGTGGCCACAAAGGCACAAGCCAGAGCATGCTCTCCTCAAACACAGCCCCCCCTCAGACCAGGAGGGACTTTTACATCCCCACGTAATACACATTTGGGTTTTTTTCACCAGGTGCCTCTTTGGAAGGGGTTGCAGTTCACCATGAATTTTCCTGGGTACATAATGGTTAGCATGGAGAGGGAAAAGTGTAGAGATGCTCTCTCCTTTCCAGTTTGTGTTATGTTTAATTTATTCCCACCCTCTGTGTAGGGTGAGCACTTTTGCCACAGGGCCTTCTCCTAACTTGATGACTCAGAAGTCAAAATCAACATAGAAATAGGCCCCCATCTCCTACATAATTTTTTCTTTTCAAATTGGAAGAGCCTGACTGTTTTTGTAAATGCTGGCTGCAATCACGAGTGTTATATTTTCTTGTATAAATTATCCTTGTGTACTGAAATATAAACTGCCAGTGGGAAAGAAATTCAGTGTACATTTCTTTCACTGTTCAAGGCAAAAAGTGTGTACTTGTCTGCTGAGAAATACTCTGCTTTTGCAGTGGAAACCGATCATCAATACCGACTTGCCAGCATTTTAATGATCGCCTGTGGGAATCCTGGAAATTATAACATTCAATCATCACAAGAAGATCATAGAAAAAATAACAGGGACCAAGAGCTCCTGTGGCAAGTGTAGCCAGTGTTGACAATGACATTTAGTAGTACCATTAAATTGTTTGATTCTGGTGTTTTTGAAGGAAAATTTTAAGGCAGCCTTAGGAAGATACTGGGACTAGGAGTGCCATTGATGCAGTGAGTCACTGTGTGCCCAGCCCGAAGTCCCCTGGGCTCTGAGAGCCACCAGGTGACCATGTCGATCCCCTGGGATCGTCTGGAAGCTGCAGAGCTTGGTGCAGGGCAGAAGCTGTGAAATGCTTCCACCTGCTGACACACACAAGGTCAGACCAGGCACTTTCCTCTCATGTGCATCCCTGAGAAAATGTTTTGTGTGGCTGTCACTATAAATTACAGTGCCAGGTGAAGCCTGCTGCTGTGGATGTTTCAGTTCCCTCGGCCTCTTTCCAAGACTGTCCTGGCGAAGGATGTTTATGTGCTGGTCTCCATGGCAGTTTACTTGGCAATGCCCAAGAGGTAAGGAAGAAAATGAGAAAATATCAAAGTGTCTGCTTCACACTTTCCCTTACTCAGGACAATTTATCACAATGTAATTGAGGCCTAAGGAGTAGAGAGACAGAAGACAAAGTGTGCTGGGCAACCTCCAGGGAGAGTAACTTTATTAAAGTCTAGTAAGGGATAGCTGCTCATGTTGCAGCTTTCACTCCGGTTAGTCAGAGGGTCTCTTTTTCTACTTTAAATATGTATCACACAAGCAGAATAGGACAAGATTTGCCTTGGTTTGGTAGGAAAGATTACAAGACACAAAGGAAGCAGCTGTGGCTTGGGATCCCTGCAAACCTCCAGCCCTAGATGTCAGAGGATAATCCTGGGAAAGTAACAATGGATTACTTTTATTACAATTATTACCCAGGTTCCCTGGGTCCATAGCCATTGTCCATCTAAGACAAGGGAATGGGCCAGATGTCCTCACCCCATTTGCTTGTATCACTGAGTCTTCAATTACTTTATCAGATTCAGTCAAAATTGGTAAATAGGTTTGCAAGATATTAGAGGGAACAATCAGACAGCAGAACCCAGGGCGACAAATGCACATGGTGTGTGTCCATAGAAAGCCAGGCTAAATCAAAAATCCAGAGATTGAAAAGTTAGTAATGGAGTCACTTCCTTAGGAATGTTTGCTGTTTCCTATAGGAAAAAAAAAAAAACAGACACAAAAAAACAAAACAAAAACCACATTTATTTTGTTTTTATTGAATGGCATTCATCAGAGATTGTCACCCACTCATAGTTCAGGAGGAAACCTGTGTAAAGAAAATTTTCCTTTAAATAATAAATACATTTCTTTAAAAATTGTACTCCTCTGTTCCCCTGCTTATCCACCAAAGTAACGAATGGCCCAAATTAATGTGAGCAAAATTTACCCACAAGCCCAGAATATTAACTGGGAAATTCCAGTACTCTTGAAACTTGCAGTAAGAGAAAGTGGGATTACTTAAAATATAAAAGCCAAAGTCCCTATTGAAGTCCATGTATTCTTTGTTTATGCCACTACAGAGTGTGCTAGGCAAATGTGTAGAGTTTGCAAAACACTTTGGGAGTCCCTGAAAAATGAAGTGGGGGATAAAAAGATTAGTTTCTCACACAGGGGCATAATAAGCTACTGAACATTTCTGTCTTAATTGTGCTTCGTGCCAGAGTATAAGGGAAAGTTACCACAGCTGAATAAAATGCTAAACTCTCCTAGCAGCAAAATGCCTCCTTTAATGTAACAGCAGGAATATAAACCTCTCACTTATAAGATATAGTTGACAAAAAAAGGCTTATAACTCACAGAGGTTTTACATGGAATGAAAAATTAAAAAAACCTATAAAGTTACTATTCTTGAAATATGATAATCTAAATCAGCAGTTTAATTTGCACTTCCGCATATCAGAGTTAATATTCCCATTGCATACAGACATAATGAAAAGTGCTGTTCCACTGACAACAGAAGATAACATTGTGCGTTTTCATTTTTGCTATTTTATTTCCTCGCTCATGAAATATGCCTTTTGCCACCTCTCAGTGCATTTGTCCTCCCCAGCTAGAGGATAGTGAACCGTATTTAACACCATATCTGTTCAACAGAAGTGAAAATTCTAACCTCCAAAAGGGAGGAGCACAATCCCTCCTTGTAGCCTTAAATCATGGCAAACAGAACCATGTGTTTGTAACCATGTGTAGAGTAATTATGATGAATGATAAGGAGAAAAAGCAGGAATACCACAGAACAGCTGAGTGACCACAAATGAGCTAGGAGTTGGAGCTGGAGTTCAGTGTGGTATCAATATGTGTGGAGTGAGGAGTCTTTATTGCAGTTGTCTGAATATGTGATTTCTGGGGGAAAAAAAAAGGAGAAAAAATAAAAAGCTTACTGTGCAGCTGAGCTGAGAAACAGGATTTTGTTCACTCTCACTAATGGATCAACTGAGAGTCAAATAGAGGTGTGTACTCAGGAATTCCCATTAGAGTCTGCAGAGAGGCATGGTCTGATATGGTTCCCTAAGTGCACCCCACCTGGCCCGCACAGAAGGATGTAGGTCTAGTCTCACTATCCCTGGATAGAGGGGTAATTGAGGGCACCTCAAGCAGTTCTAGAAGACTGTATTTACCTGAACAGTTCCTGCACTGGCTCCATCTGCACTGTGATGTGGGGCTGGACACCTGCAGCATGTGTAGATGCCCATATTGCTGACAGCCTCATTTAGTTATCTGCAGTGTAGATTCTTAAGTCATCCCTGTGATCTGCGCAGGCAGAAAAGACAGGAGTTGGTTAAGTTTGTGTTTCTTTCTTCTGTAGGGCTGTGTTGGGGGTGGGAGGCAGGGTGTGCTGCTCCTAACACAAGGGAGAAACAACCCTCCCCTCTATGCATCTGGACATGTGTGTATATTTAGGTAATGCATTAAAATCTCTGCTTTGGAAGGTAAAATCCTGCTTTATGCAGCCACTCCAAGTCCCATAAACTAGAAATTACCCCACTGATTCCTGATCAGCATTGCCTGCCCACAAGGCCTGGTGTCAGGCTGCACCTGAGAGGCCCAAGGTGGAGTTTGTGCTCATGGGATGCCCGTGAGAAGGTGGCAGCCAAGGCCATCACTTCCCACAGCTGTATCTTGCCATGCACAGAATATCTCATGGCTCGACAAGAGGGCATCTGGAGCAGGCCCTAAGCACTTTGTAAAGAAGTTAGGTTGTTCAGCAATGATGTTTCCCTCCATGCCAGTTTCTATTTGAGCAAGAACAAAAGGGGGTTCCCTGGGGACCCCAAGACCCTCCTCTGCCAAGGACAGCTTTGTGAGAGCAGTACTCCAGGCAGCTGTTACAGTATAACAAACCCAATGGCATGTCAAATCCAATGTTTTGGGGTCCCTTTCGAGGGCTTTTCATACCCTGGGCTTCAGGTTCCAAAAGATTCAATTTTAGACATAGTTGCAGTGGATGAAGGCTGGGTTAGGAGCCAGCTCAGCTTGGGGCTATAGCAAATCCAGCCTCTGGCTGATACCTGAGCAAGAAGACTCATGCAAATGAGCCATTTCTGGTGAAACTCCAGGCCTACTGTTGCTTCTCCTGATGAAATAATGTCTCAGAGGTGTGCTGGCATTTAGGCTCCAGTTTAGGTTTCCCCGTCCAAAGGGGTTTGCGAGTGAGAGGCGAGCCTTATTTGGGCTGCAGACCCATCTCACCAGGTGTGCTCACAGGCTCAGGACAGAACCAGGAGGACAAGGGTCCCAGCAGGAGCTGTGGAGGTGCTCATGAGGTGTGCAGATACACCAGCAAGTCACCAGACCTGGCTGGAGGGCTGCACAAGCTCAGCACGCCTCAAATCAGACTCCACTCAGAAGTGAGGACAGTGTTAAAAGTCATGTTCACTTGCATGTTGGGTGGGCTCCAAGTGCCTCCAGCACAGCTCTTGGGGAAAACAGGGAAGAAACTCGTCCCATGCATTGAGCATACCAGATGGCAACACCATTCACAAGGTGTCTTTTGTTTTCACACTGTTACAGATGGATAATGAGATTATTGGATCTCACAGTTGAGGGATAACTACTGTGTGAACATTAAGAAAAGGTTAAGTGATGTATACTTATGTTATTGTAGTTTAGATGTTCTCTGTTCTCCCCATAGTTCCCTTTTCCCCCCATATTGTGACCATCAGACAGCCAGGGATGTCTAGGACAGGTAAAAAGACTGCGTGCACATGTGTCCCTTACCTGGGGCAGCTGGGAATGCAAAAGCTGGAGGCTTAGAGGGTGTGGCATGGCAACACCTGACCTCCAATCAAGTTACAAGAAAGCCGTCTCCACTGGTAAATGGCAAAGAAGAGCTGACTGACAGACTTTGGGAGGGGCCAGGGCTGGCTGATGCAACCCCGCAGCAGTATAAAATGCTGAGCATCCATCTTGAAGATGAACCAGGCTCATGGTACCCGCAAGGGTTGTTTTCAGTGCTGTGAATTTTTCTTATATAGTCCTTTTGTTTATAGTATTTTTTGTCAAGGTTTAATAAACCTTTTTAAATTTTCAAAGTGAGCAGTTGCTTCTCCCAACACTGTTTCCTTGGGGCAGCACTTCCCTAAGTCCTGTTTGACTGAAAGGAGCCGTAAGGCTCACAGAGGTAGCATGAGGAGCAGTCGATTAGTGCTGCCAGGGCATTTAAAAAAGATCATTAGAAAAAGAGAGGTATGGCAAATCTGTTTTTTCAGCTCAATCTACAGTGTTCAGCTAGCTTAGACTACTAAGAGAAAGGCTAAGGGCATAAGCCTAATCTATTTAAATATGCCAAGGATAAAGAATTGCTTGTGCAAACTAATAATCAATAAAAGATCAAGTGAATATAAATGGGCCATTAAATAGAATCTGATTTCTAAACCATCAGAGCAGCAAAGATAGGAAATGATTTCTCATTACCTATAGAAAATGTCTTTTGTTAGGCTGAGAGGACTACCAGATGCACAATCTCTTTATTTGATCTGGAACAAACTGGTCTGAAATTTCACATTATCTACAGTTGCTCTAAGTTTCAACTCGCTCAATTAACCAACTGAAGGTCTTACTTTGGGGTGCTTTTTTTGTATATTTTTTGTTGTTTGGTTGTTGGGTTTTTTTTGCTGGCATTGATGTGTTTGGGGTAGGTTTGTTAGATGATTTCTCATGATTTCTGGATCTGTGAGGCCACACAGTGTGGTGAGGGTTGTGTGCAGGGTCAGAAGACTGCCTGGAAAGACTTCTCTGCATGGTATTACTGCTTTGGTAAGGTGATGATGTGATGGAGCAACTGTGAAAAAAGGACACAGAACCTGAGAATCAAGAGGTCTTTTTTTTGCTAAAGCTGAGTCTTAAGAAAATAACCAAAACTTGGCTTGATTCACCACTGGAAGGTGCCCAGAGTTCCTTCCACAAAACATATGGCATATACAGAGCTTTGCCTAAAGTCAGTGAAGATATTTTGGGCTTCTGTAATTCCTACCATCTCATTTTCTCTCTAAAAATACCTGCTTCCCAAATCCAAAGATACCTGAGCACTTGCAGCAGCAACAGATGGCCCCTCCTGTGCACAGTAACTTTTCCAAGAACACAGATGCTCCCTTGAATGATTTACCTCCACACGGGCAGAAATTAAAGCCTTTGGACAGGTGAGGAAATCTTTTTAAGACAGCTCCATATGTTGGTCAGAAAGTGATCACTGCTCTTTTAGCGATGGATGACGGAGCCCTGAGGCAGAGCAGTCACCCACCCACTTTGAGGTTGCTGCCCATTGGTTTGTGGTGCAAGTGGCAGTGCCACACATTTGGTGGCATCCCATGATGTAGGTATGACATGCATTCGTGTCCATGGCTCCTGTCTGGGAATCAGACCCAAACTGCAGAGACTGAAATGTTGCTGTTGGGATGTCCCAGCTGCCATTAAGGCCAGTGGAGAGCTGCTCTGTACAGAGCCACTGGGGACTGTGGTGGGATTCAAGAGGTGAAAAGCGTCCTAGAAACACTCCATTGATAGAATGCATGCAAACATCCAAGTTCCAGTTATGCTTTCCTCACACAAAAAAAAAAAAGTGTTGAGAACTTCCTACTCCTTATCCTTGAAAGGAAAAGAGGTTTTTCACTGATGTGCTAGAGAGCAAAGTTTTATTCATCTAGTCCTTCCCAGGAAGAATGTTACTGGTAGTGATGATGTTGAAAGCACTTTGGAGTGAAATTCATCTCCATATATTACCAGAAAATTTGTGCTGAAATGGCAAAGGATGAGGAGATGAAAGCTGAAAGAACCTCTTTTCCTTTTTGGTAATGGAATTTACTGTGTGAGGAGGAAAGAAAAACAGAAGAGAGAGAAATAATAGATCCTGCTGCTGCAACTTCACAAATTTATGGCAGGTGCCCAAATGTCAAAAATTTACATCCAAAGGTTTCATTCACCATGTCACCACTGCAAATGGTGTTTATTGTGCTGTTTGATGCACTTGCACCATGAAAACCTCTTGTCTAGAAAAACAATATTTTGCTAAAAATTCAGAAAGTATTTGACTAAACAATATTATTTCCACCATCAGTCTTTCCCAGCTATAGTGTCAAACAGGGAGTTGTAGTGGGAACATGAAAATGTTCTGGAAAGAAGAAACAGCTCCTGGAGGAAGGGATGGAGCAAACTGAGAGAAGAAAAAAAAAAAGCTTTCCATTACCATTTACAAAGAAGAAAATATCTCACCTGGGAAGAAGACTGAGAGGGGGTCCCAGCGAGCAAAACTTCCTTAATAAACAAAATTGTGTCTATCTGAACTATTCCTATGCTTTTTTCTGAAGTTCAGCTCTTTTTCTAAGAGTGTTTTAGTAGAAGCTGCTTCTAGCAGAAGTACTGAGACATTTGAAAAAACCTTGAAACAGAAAAAGCTGGAACAGATTTCCAACGGTTGTCTCCTAGCAATCATGATGGTTTTTAATCTTGGTTTCTCCCACATTCCTCTTGAAACATCTCATTCTTCCTACCTGTCACCTGGACACCATCCTCAGCTGGATGGTTTATTTTGTCGTCAAAGAATCTGGGTGAATTTGGGTCAAGGTCTCACAAAGAGTTCACTGTGACTCAGTGCAACATTCTACAGCCAAACAGAAACTGAACACTCATGTCTAAATTTAAGACAATTTCAATAGAATATTTGAGACAACTTTTGTCAGTAAAGAGCCTATTTCACATCCTGCAGGATCAGGGCCTGAGTTGCACTAAATGTATTTAAAATGTACTGTAGGGGGATAGAAGATAAGAAAACAAAGGTAGCATAGAAAGTAATCTTACCCCTAAGGAGCTGCTGCTGGGCCAATTATTAAAGATTAGGAGCAGGCCTGACTTTAACAGGCCACAGCTGTGACCAATGAGAAGAAGAGTGCTATAAAAGAGTGGGGTGGGTGATTGAGAGGGAACTGGAGTTAGTTGGCTACTGTGAGAAGATGCTCCTCCTTTAGTGCTTATGAGAAACATCAAGGAGGTATGAAACTCTTGCATTAAGGAGACAACAATATGAAAGCCTTGTAATGTAATGATGACAGTGTACTTAATGAAAATATTGCATACCTTCACAGAGAAGGTGTTCAAATGACCAAAATTTCAAAAAACTAGAAACATAAGCCCAGGTTAAAATACCTGCTCTGAAGACAGATCTGATTTTCTAATCCACTCATCCACCACTTCTTCCCAATGACTCCAGTGGAACCAAGCCATTTAAAAGTCAGGCTACTCTCCTAAAGCAAGCTTTCAGGTAGATTTAGGATCGCAGATTATCTTCTGAAAACCATCCGGTCTTGGCTGTATCTGTGCTCAGCTTTAGCTCCATCACTTGTTTTAGTTCAAATAACACGAGATACAGTAGCACTTCCCTTGGCTGCCAAATTTAATCATACAACCGTAAGGACACAATCTGAGAATGTGTCTGACATTTAGTGTGTGTGCTGTTTGTGCCTTCCTGACAGTTTTCCTAAGTAGGGGAGCTAGTGAGGGTAATGAAACCCACAGATAGGTTTTATTATGCTTCAGAAGCAACCAGCTTGAATTTGGAGCAAAGTCCTTGTTTTGGCTCATAGCCTGCCAGGAGCCCAGTGACTCCTTCCAACTCCACTCAGCATCACTGGGCTTCAAACCAATGGTCCCAAACTTCATGAAATTCTGTCACTGTAGGTGAGCAATGAATCACAGTCACCAGGGGGTATCAGAGACCCAGCTGCCATTAGGACTGCACTTCTCTAAGTGTTGTGTGTCTCTGCTCTAGAGTTTTCAAAATGCTACATTTTCCAGCAGCATCACACAATTCTTTGGGGGTTTATTTCTTTTGATGGTAAGAGAT
Source organism: Calcarius lapponicus (assembly GCA_039654755.1). Lineage (NCBI taxonomy): Eukaryota > Metazoa > Chordata > Aves > Passeriformes > Fringillidae > Calcarius > Calcarius lapponicus. Next base: position 38,115,980 of record CM077462.1, on the reverse strand, counting down.
GGTAACATAGAGGGATAATAAGAGTCTTAACAAGTAAAGACATAACACTTTCTCCCAATTCATTTTACATCTGTTCTCATAAGGCCTCTCTCTAGCCAGAGAACATATCTAAACTAACATCAGGCTTGTTAGCCATTAGTTCTGCACTCTTAGATTTGTCTGCAGAAAATTATTTCGATAGCAACCAAAAGAGTGTTTGCAGACTTGTGGAACAAAATGATATAATTTAGTCATTTTCTGTGAGATAATAATGACATTTTAATTGAAAAATGTACTCTGATATAATTACCCTACATCTTTATAAGCCTGCCTCAGGAGCACAGTAAAAGAACAAATGGCAATAATTTTACTGTACTGTGTGAGAAAAGGCTTTCAAAGTTGTTTTTGTATCATTTTGTGCATGTTCAGATGATGGAAGCCTCATAAAAGCAAAATGATTTCCTGATTTTCTCTGATCCAAAGGAAATTTTAACCACATGGATTAGAGGCAGACTCCAGGGTGGGACTCACTCATACACCTGGCTGCCCTGTGCCCACTATGTGTTGGGATATCTCCCTCAGCTTCCACCTGCAGCTCCCAAAGAACATGGGTCTCCTATGTGTTGTCTTCTAAGAGACCATTTGCAGAGGGGTTCAGTGTTAAAAATGTCACTGGATGCTACTGTTTAGACACCTGGATTGCCTCCTCCATGTCAGAGTGAAATGTGTTTTCCTAAGAAATTTTCCAGCTGAGCCCTCAAAAGACAGGAAGGAAGAAGAAATTATTCCTTGTTTCTCCCTGCCTCAGGTTGCTGCTCCTCTGCCATTCTTTCAGGAACAAGGTTTTTTTGCAAAGAAACCAGGCTGAAATTGCTGCACAGAGCAGTTTTTTATTTATAATGCAGCCTACTCCCTCTGTAGAGCTGGAGGCACTGTGCAAAAAGTCATAATAAATCTAATGAAACAGGATAAATAATTAAGCCCCTTGAACCCTAGCTGTAGAATTATGAGGTAGAATAGTGAACAGAAAATTAGATTTTTTTTGGTCTTTTTGTTATGCTAGTTTCATGTGATTTTGGAAGCTATAAATATTTTGGGAGAGTCTGTGAAGGGCTGGAGACTGCCAAGGGTCAGAGGGACAAAAGTAACTCCAGCACCAGAGGGAAAAGGGCAGAGGTGTCTGTCCCTCAGATGGGAACCTCCTGATCTGGGATGCAGGGAGCAGTGCAGGGAAAAAGGCTGGTCCAGCCCTCTCCCAGCCAGCAGCCCCTGGAATCACGGTGGGAAATGACTCAGAGAAATCCCAGGATAAGAATTTCTGGAAAGATCAGCTCCTCTGAGAGAAAGACAGGGCCCTTGTGGATGAGGACAGCATTCTATGGGAAGAAAAAAGAAACTCTGGACAGATAAAACAACTCTCCTGGAGAAGATAAGGAGGCCCTCCAGGAATATGAAGTAGCCTTAAGGATTATAAAATGTACATCTTCCTGAAGGCCTTTGGTCCTGAGAGAGAATATCTCCACAGGGAAAAAGGATGAATTTTTCTGTTAGACTTAGAAATGTGTGAAAAGCCATGCATACTGAAGTGGATACTTTATTTAAGTAGTGATGAATTTCAACCAGTTCTCTGAAATAGCATCTGTCATCCTTGGTATAAATCAGAGGAGAGGTTTTAGTGTGGTTGTCTTTAAAGCCATTGCACCCAGGTTTTCAGGACATTATTCATTCTTTTGAGGTTCTGCAGCCTAAGGAATGGGGTAGACTCTGGTTTCCTGGCCTGTCAACAGGACATTTGTGGGTCACAAAACACAAGAGGGTGGGAACTTCATGGCTGAGATTATCGGGAACTCAGAACAGCTCGCCTAACTCAGTGCAGTACATGTCAACTAAATAAGACACTGATACATGGTAGCAGTCAGATCCCCAGTAATTAAAGGTCACAGTTCACACTTGAGTCTTAATGAGGCAACTTGTGCTGTCCCACCAGGTTTGGCGGAGCATTTAATTTCCCACTGCTCCTGGGAGCATGATGGGAACATTTACCCGCTGGGGTGAGCCTCCCTCATCAGGTGTTTGTCTGAGAGAGCTTTTGGCAGCAGCCTTGCTGCCATGGGAAAAGGGCAGGGAAGCAGTAGGAAGGATAACAGAGATCAGCAGTATGTGGGAAAAGAAACAAGCTGGAGGGAAAGTTGGCAGCAAGTCCCTCAGCAAGAGGGAAGCAAATGTATCAGTTCGTGTATATTTGTGTGTCTAAATGCAGGAGAGGGTGCGCGTAGGGACTGGGATTTTTATTCATCTGCTGAGCTCATATTGCCAAGAGCAGGTACAGGAGCCTCTGACAGAAAATCCTCAACCTCTGTAACACAACATGTGGTCGATAGTTAGCGATATCTCATAGAATCATAGAGTAGTTTGGGCTGGAAGGAACCTGTAAAGTTAACCTAGTTCTACCCCTCTGCAATGAGCAGATCCCTGCCCAACCTGACCGCTACCACCCCTCTGGGCACCCTGTTCCACTGCCCCACCACTGTGGTTTTATGGGATGTGAGTACAGAACCAGAGCCTCCTGCCAAGCTTTGGCACAGCAACTGCAGCTTTTATTTCTTCTTGAGAAACTAAACTCAGATGTTTGATGTTTTCAAAGGTTGAGCTGTACAGGCTGTTCCAGAGACAAATCTCTGTTCGGCCATCTGTACATCCAGAAGGAACATGGGGGACAAAAGGAACAGTAGAAGGTACCAAGTATTGAGTTTTTCTCTGGAATGGTAGCATTAGTAGCTCATTCTCCTTCTGTACAGGATTTTTGCACTGAATAGACTCAAGGACACAATTTAAGAAGTCTTTACAATTGCTGTTAAAGAATCTGATACTTCTGTGACTGTCAGGCATTCTTAGGCCATCACTCAAGGCTGCCACTCAAGTTCAATCCTTTGTGATCTACTAAAGGATAAGGCTGCCTGTCCTGTTTAATTTTGCTTAAGTTAAATTATGCACTGTCTTTCCTGTCAAATCCATGAATATTTATTGTTCAATGAATAACCAGTCCATAAAAAAAAGCCAGCCAATTCAGCTAGGGTAGGAATGTTTCACAACCTTGGTTATTATTATTCAATTATTGCCATGTAAGGCAGAGATGAAAATGACCTATTAGACCATTCAGTGCAACTTCCTACAAATTCAGGGCTCTTACGTATTAGGGCTTTATTATCAGGTGCTACAGAGAAAAGGAACCTTTCAGAAAATAACAGTATTCAAAAAGCACTTGTCACTTAATAAATTTTAATGTCAAAAAGCCAAGAAATTATCTCAGTTATTCAAATGCACATGTCAAATTAGCATCCATTTAAGCTAAAATTAGGTGTGTTCTCTCTGGCAAAGAGCTTGAAGCGCATGAAATGCTCTTAGGAGAGCTGCTAGTCACTTCTGTCAGGGCAGAGCAGAGCGATGCTCCTCTGGTGCTGTCAGTGACAATACAACCGGTGAGAAGCTTAAGGCATTACACAGTGCAGCACGGAGGAGCCTGAAGTTCACCAGGGAAAAGCATAAACCTATATGGTTTTGGGCTGCTGGTAGCTCCCCCAAAAGATTGCATCCACCTGGTGGCTTCAGAGTGGCCTTTGCTTGGGTGGCATTGCTGGAGAGAGAGCACATGCAAAAGGCTTTCCTGGGTGGGAGGTTAGAGAGCACCTGCTCTCTGGCCAGCAGCTCTGGGCTGAGGATCAATTTCAGTCATGAAAGAGATCTCTGGAGTGGTAATGAGGAACAAATAAAATAACTCCCATATTAAAAAAAAAAAAAAGAAAGAAAAAAGCACAATTACATTTATCACCTCTGCAACGTGCACAGGGAGGCTGTCAAGATGTGACATTCAGAGTGAAAAAATACACATACACCTCTCTTGGAAGAGCAAGTCTGCTGATCTGGCACAGGTTGGCTGGAGGGATCAGAAAAAAAATTGTAGATGTCTGAAGAACTGAGGATGACTAAAGGAAGAACTCACCTGGAGTGGCAGGATCTAAAGAAGCTGCCAAGCCCACCTGTGGCTCAAAAGCAGCTGTACTGTAGTGCTCTGTGTAAACACTTCTCCAAGCTGTTTTTCTTAGTTAATTCCCAGCACTGGTGTTTCACAACCATCACTTTACCTCTAGGATTTTATTTACATTAATGTAAAGTAGTTTTTTCTTTCAAAGGTTCTGCTCAAGCAATTCACAGCAGGATATCTTCTGCTCCAGGCCACAACAAAAGTGGAAATTATGGACTGCAGCTTTGTTACGCTAAAACCACAGAACATCCCAAAGCATTTTACAGAGGGATGACAACTCCCACAGAAAGCAATAAAGAAATTGAGTAAGTAGTGACAAATCAGCTTAAATATTTGAATGGGAGAAAGAAATAGCTCCTGAGCTCACCTGCACAATTTTGAAGTGCAGCAGTGTCATCAGAAAGCATTCCTGACGCAGCCGTGGAGCTAACTCGTGGGAGAGACAGAACATGCAAAATGGCAAGAAGTCATTTAAGTCAACTGACACGTCTAGATGTGTCACAAACCAGAATGGTAAGAGTGACAGAAGAAAATTAAATTTATTCTGTATATGTATGTGTATATTTAGCTGTAATTATCAACTCTATGTGTCAGTCATTGCATAGGAGGAATGTCAAAAACCCGTAAGGCAGTCCTGTGACTCATGGGAAATTGGGGGTATGGAACCCATTCAGCCACATACAGAAATTCTGCTGCTGTTCTTCCAGTAAATCTGACTGAATTGTTAAAAGTCAGTACAGAGAGTTTCCACAGAAATTAAAGGAAAAAATAGAATACTGTGACTGAAAATATCAGATAGGAAAAAATAACCATACTTGAATCCTTCAGAAATTAACATCTAATGTGGATTAAAGAAGAGAAGAACCATGTGGAAACTGTATTTTAAAAACAATTCTATAATGCTGCAAATCTCTTTATTTCTCCCTTTCTCTCTCTGTTTCTCCCCTCTTTTTTACTTTTTAAAAATACTTTATTTATTGATTGAACTAAGAGCATGATCTGCAGAGAGGCAATTCCAGATGCTTGATGTCTGGGGATTTTTGGCAGGGTTTTTGTCCTGTTCCAGTGATTCACTCAATCTAGGCAGTCCCTCAGAGGATCCAAAATCCCATATAAATCCACATTCACAATTAAAACTGGGATTCTGCTATTGCTAGTTCACGAGGGGTATGAGAAGCAGGCAAGGGGAGCTCTCAGAGGAAGTGGTGAATTTGAGCACAAGCACACCTCCCCTTGATGATGTGGGCTTTTGTCAAAGAAAAAGACCATACAGATTTGCACCCAGCATCCTAAAAATCTGCCATGGCAGCCTTGGACTTGTACAGATAAGCAGAGGTTGCATCTTGGTTCTTCAGGTTTGCAGTACACGACACAGAGCCACCAAGCAAGCAGCCAGTTTCCCTGGGGTGCAAATTGTCCTCTTCTTCTTCGGGATTGCTGTGTGTGCACCACTCTGTGCGTGTTCACAGACACAGAGCAAGAGAGGAAAAGCGGCCAGGAGCCAGTCAGTGTGTGCAGTGCAGGCAAAGCACTGTCACCTCCCTGCACTGCCCCTGCTCTATTGGAAGTGTTGTGTTAATGACCAAGTGCAGGAGCCAGGCAGCAGCAGATTTACCAAATCTCACCTTTAGGGCTGTGGAAACAGGTAACCTCAGCGTGTGACAGCGCTCCTTCCCTGCCATCACCACCTTCATGAGCATCCTGTGCCTCACCACACTTCTCAGGAACAGCATGCTCACGACTGCCCACCCTCCACATCTTGAACAGGAGCTGCAGCACCAGGATTTTGCTATCCTGCAGTACAGCTTCATGAGTGTGCTGGCGTGGGAGCTTTTCAGGAAGAATTACTGTTATTAGTCTTCATGTGAATGTTACCTTTCCAGAGCTCTGCTAAACTAGCCTGAGAACACCTAAATGGAGATTGGGCTGAAAAGCTGTTATTTGGCTGCCCTACCTGACAGTAAATTTTCAGTTGACGTATGGATTTTCTTTCCTGTTTCTCAAGATTTGTGGCTTGGCTGTTGTACCTCAGGAGGGAGAAGTGTGAAGCAAGGTAAAGTCTCTCTGGGAGCACAGTGAGCGCCTCTTTTGTGAACATGCCCTCTCTGCTGACTTAACAACAAGAAAATCAGCTCTCCCTGCATACTCCATTGCAATTTCCAGCTGCAGCCCAAACACACGAAATCCACTGGAGAAAGAGCAATCCATACCCCAGTTGCTTCATATATGCACCAAATGTGTGTTTGAAGTGACCCACATTGGCTTTACATCATACCAAGATAGACAATACTTCCTTCTCTGTGGCACTCAGATTTGCATCTATACAATTTACAGCAATGTTTAATTTAAAAAGCCAGCCAAGCAGTAGCCTGATGGTTTAGTACTGTGAAATCAAGTGATGAAGGACTGATCTGTGACCTGAACTTTTGCACTGCTCACTCAGGAGCAGCACATCCCTGAGGGCAGATCCAACCAAGGGCTGGCAGAGGTGGAACTGATTAACAGGGCAGATATCACTTGAAGTATGCATCTTTTCCAAGGATGGAGAGAGGAAATTTATGTGAACTGATCTTCCTTCTAATGAAAGCATAAACAACAAAGCATGCAAGGATCCTCCCACAGGGAGCCATCAGCCAACCATTAACCTAAAACTGCCGCTTTCACCACTAACCCCTGTCCCAGGCATTGCATTCTAAAATGGCGTTGTCGCCTTATTTCAAAATTTCCATATCTTCTCAGTGATTTCTCATGGGCAATTCCTTGCAGCACTGACTCCTTCACAGCACAGCCAACAAACTCCATCTCTCCTCTCGCCCACCTAACCCACTCTTCTGTAGCACTTGTCTTCTTATTGTACACAGCTGTGGCCTGTTAAGGGCAGGCTGTTCCTAATCTTTGGTGATTAGTACAGCTGCAACTCCTCAGGGGTGAGATTACCTTCTGCACTATCTTTATTTTCTTACATTCTATCCCACCACAATATGGCACATGGAATTTTCCATCCCAAGGTCTTGCAGGGTGCCACACATCAGTGCACATACCCCGTTGTTCCCTGGAGAGCTGTGCAAAAGACACTCTTGCCATTTTAAGGATCAGAACACAAAGAGGGGCTGAGAGGTTAAGGCTGACCAATGATTTGTGGCAGATCTCCACTCCATCCATGGCACCAGCCTGCCAACAGCACTTAAAATACTCACAGACAGTAGCTTTCAAAAAGTGTGGTAACAACTGGGGATTCCAATCCACACCACTGTCTCTTATGGCTCCTGGCGCACACATCTCTGGGACAGGTAAAAATGTGATGCCTTTTATTTGTTGCAGATATTTATCAATTGTGAGCTTACATTAAATCACAGGTGAGTATTTTCCATCTCCTATGGCTCGTGTTTCCACCATCAGTTATGGCACATCCTTATTTTCCATTAAACAGCCAACTTACTACCACTGATTCAAAATACAACTTTTCACAAGAAGGAATCCATTTTTCAACACCTGAAGTTTTCTTTTGTCAGTCCAGGGGTGACAGCTGACTCCAGCACTCTCCAGAGTCATGGTCCATGGCCTTCCTAGAGAGTCCTCTAGACAGCCCTGCTTTCCAGAACACGGCTTTCTGGATCCTAAGTGAGTAAAGACACTTGCCTCCTGCACCTCCAGCTGTGGAGAGGACCATGGAGTTCATGTAAATCCTTGGCTGGGGGTGTTTGGGTCTGGCAAGGAGCAGCTTGTGGTGCTCTGTCTCAGGTCCCCACACCTAACTGGCCCTACAGGGCATGCAGGAAATTTACTCTCCTCCTTCTGGGATGTCCTCCACGTGATCTTAATTGTCATTTCAAGATCTCAGCCCTCCCATTGAATCCTGTGTTGGAGCAGCCCAGCCCTGCTCAGCCCCAAGCCTCTCCCTCTCCACTTGGGATTTCCTGGTTCATGGCAGCCTACCTGGAGGCAAGCAGCAGATTATGGTATAACCTCCAGCTAGACACTTTGAAGGATAGAGAAACTACACCAAAACAAAGAAGGCAGAGGGGCTGGCTGGAAAAGGAGGACATGGCCAGGAAAACCCAGGTGGGTGACAGCTATGGCCAAGCACAACCCTCCTCATCATGTGCCAGTTTCCCACTGAAAAGCAAATAATGGTGACAAATACATGTAAAGTTTCATTGCTGAAATGATTTGTATTTTGGGTACAGATGCTGGACTCCTCAGTTTAATGCTGGTATGTGAAATCACCAGTTTGCAGCCTCAAGCACAGGGACAATAACTGCTGCTGCACACATTGTCAGTGCTGTGTATTTTTAGACCCTTGTAGGCGTTTGTAGTAATTTCAAAGTGCCTTGATGATTTTTTTCACATGTTTTCCAGCAGGAATGAAGATGGTTTCCTGAGCTACCTAGAGATAATGACCAGTGTGGAAAATAAAGGGCAAGTGACTGTTTTTATTTCAGGTTAGAGCAATTCTGAGGCTGCAGAGACATTTCCTTTTGCTTTCTGTGTTAAAGACTTTGTGATGGCAGCTAGAAATATTTTTCATGGCTCTGCCCATTTACCATGCCCCCTAACAGGGACATGCTGCTCAGGATTGCAGGATGATTTCACTCACAGGTTCTTAGGATGGGGCTGGTTTTCTCCCTTGGGCTCCCTGAAGGCATACTGTGCTGAGGACAATGATAATTGCACCCAGTTGCCTTAATTTCATTATGAAAGAAAATCTTTGAAAATTAGATTTTAGTGGCTTCAAAGTTCCTATGAGATCAGTGCTGAGTTGTTGAAGAAATAATGTCATTTTCCACAAGAGTCTGGAAGGGCTGAGCTGAGCCCTGCAGGAGCTGGGGCCAAGGAGCCACAGGAGAGAGCTGGAGAGCAGCAATTGGCTGCTTTCAACTCACCCATTGCAAGGGTGCAGAGTGGGGCCAGGAAGTGAGGAAAGCTCCAGCCAGGGCAAAGGAGGAGTCATGGGTGGGCAGAGCAGGAGTGGTCAATCCAAGCAGCCAGGGAACACAAAATGTGGGACAGGTCCTGTACAACTCAGCCTGAAAAAGAGGTGAGAGGAGACACGAATGAAAAAGGTCTGTAAAGTCCTGAGTGGCACAGATGAAGTTTCTAGTCTCCACTACTACAAAATTAAGGAGGCATCAAAAGAAGCTAGCTGCATTCTCATTAACAGTATTCCCTGTTTTAAGTGGTCAGCATTCCCTAATTTCCAGAACTTTAGTTTTAAATGCTAGCCCTTTCCAAGTCTTCAGAGATTTGGAGTACGTGGCCCTAAACATAATGTTTAAATGTTTAAACCAGAGGTAACCTGAATTCCCCTTTAACCAAGGTCTTCTGCAGGGTTTTGTGCTGAGTGCCAGTCAGCCAGCCATTTCCAAGGGTCTAGAAATATTTTAGTACCTGCAAATCCATCAAAGAGGTCCTGCCTGATTTTTTGGTCACATTTCTGTGAAAATCCTCCCATGCTAAAGGATGATTTCTGCAAGGGACACCAACACCACAACCAGCTCCCAGGTATATCCACAAAAATAAAAAGCCAGAGCAAAGCAGGTGGAGAAGGGAGCATCCATGCAGCCTCATGCTCTGTTGTGCACTGCTGTGTGCCTGCTCCAAAGGGACAGGGCCCTGCCACACCACCTTTGTGACTTTTCCACACCAGTCCCAGGGCTGGCATGAAGCACAGCTGCACAAGGACAGCGAACACAAGAAATACAAGAAACTCTTGGCAGCAGCCTGCTGGTGGCTGCCCCAGGGCCTTGCTGGGCAGCCTGGGTTATGCAGCAGTCCCAGTTTCTCACTGCTACACTGCTAGACAAGCTTTTATTAGAGTCTTGCAGGAGCTTAGGGTTTTTTACTGCCTCAGCAAAAGCATTCCCATTCTCCGCAATGCAAAACCAAATTTCTGGGTTCACATGGAAGAAACAGACACTGACACCAGTAATTTTCATAACTTGGTTTATTATATATTCTAAATAACCTATTTGGTGCCAGTATTTCTTGTGTTAGATGCCATCAGAAATTCTGACCTCCTTGTTTATCAATTAATGTTGGTAATGAAAATGTACCCAGCCAGTTTAACTCACTGAGCAACTGTGTTGTGCTGTAATCATGGCCTCTAAATGTCCAGCACTGCAACTGCAATCAGTGGTAGAGATCATCCATTATATGGCTGTCCTCTCATTCTCCAGAAACAGCCAGAAGAAACCAGCAGTGAGAGACAAAATAACCCTCTTGTTGCTTTTGAGCATCAGCTACAGCCTACAAGGAGCTGGAGAAAGGGATCTCTCTAATTAAGCTGTAATCACCATTGTCTTTATTATTATTATTATTATTATTATTATTATTATTATTATTATTATTATTAATAATAATAATAATAATAATAATAATAATAATAATAATAATAATAATAATAAGTGAGTTTGACAAAATACTTGAAGAATCACAGCTAAGCTCCAGGATCACCAAGATTTCAGGAAGCAGTGTCTCTGCTAGAAGAGGGTGTGCTGGAAAGACCTGAGACCCCCAAGTCTGTGTCACTGAACTGACTCTGCTAAGGGCTTACCTGGGTGATGGGGCAGAGTGCATCACAGCAGGTTTGGTGATGACAAATGGGCAGAGGTGGCTGATACACCAGAGGGTTGTGCTGGCACCCAGAGAGAACACAAGGCTAGGGAAATGGGCTGGAAGGTAGGCCATAAAGTTCAACAAGAAGTGCAAAGTCCCACACTTGGAGAAGAACAATCCCCAGTCCTTGCTGAGGGCTATCCATCTGGGAAGCAGCTTGGCAGAAAAGCACCTGGGGGTCCTGGTGGACACCAAGCTGATCATAACCCAGCAATGTGCACTGAAGGCAAAGAAAGTGAGTGGTGTCCTGGGCTGCATTAGGAGAGGTTAGCCAACAAATGGAGGGAGGTGATCCTTCCTCTCTGCTCAGCTCTGGTGAGGCCACTCCTGCCATGCTGGGTCCAGTCTTGGACTCCCCAGTACAAGAGAGACTCCAACAAAGGGCCATGAAGATGATGAAGGTTGTGGTGCCCCTCTCCTATGAGGAAATGCTCAGAGAGCTGTGATGAGAAGAGAAGAGAAGAGAAGAGAAGAGAAGAGAAGAGAAGAGAAGAGAAGAGAAGAGAAGAGAAGAGAAGAGAAGAGAAGAGAAGAGAAGAGAGAAGATCTCATTATTGTGTATGAATACCTGAAGGGAGGGTGCAAAGAGGACACAGCCAGGCTCTTTCCATTGGTGCCCAGTGTGAGGACCAGAGGCCATGGGCACAAACTGAAACACAGAAATTTCCCCCTGAACATCAGGAAGCTGCCACTGTGGGGGTCACCAAGCACTGACATAGGTTGCCAGTTTTCAGAAACTGTCTGGAAATGGTCCTGGGCAGCTGGGGCTAGGTGGCCCTGCTTGAGCCCAGGAGGTTGGCCCAGATGACATCCAGAGGTCCCTCTCAACCTCAACAATTCTGGCTCTGTGAACCCAATTGCTCCCACCACTGTGGGCTCTTAGCACTTTGCTCTTTCACATCAAAACTTTCTTCACAATGAAGTGACATGAAGAAAAGGTGACCTCTTTCCAATTCTCAGCTTCTGGAGGCAGGGACAAGCAGAGCATTCCCATACAGTGACAGGAAGTGCATGTTCCCAACATGATGCTACATGATCCTTGCCACTGGACCAGCCATGGTGGGAACAGCATATCTGATGTGGGCAGAAAGACAAGATGGGCTTTGTGGCTGGAATGCATTCCCCAGCTTTCTGAAGCCATGGGAAATTCTGATTCCTGGCTCTTCCTGTAGTCAAACCAGTCTTTCTGAGTGGGAAAGCCATCTCCCAGCTCCTTGGTAATTGCTTTTGTGGTAAATATAGTTGGGGCTGAATAATACTAAAAAAGATAGCTTTTCTGCAATTAATTATTTTCAAAAGCAACTAGGATTCAGCCAAATGCCAATGAAGCCAGAGGGAAATGGGAGCTGGGTCATTCCTGAAGCAATGAAAGAGCTTTAACAGCAGTTTAAGAGCACTATCATTTTATTCATAAAACCAGACAGATACTGCCCTTTGCAGTCACTTCTCACACTTGAATTTTCCATTCTTTCTGCAAACAGTATTGCTTAAATCCTGCACTAGTATTTTAATACTAAGATTAAAGACTTCCATACAGTGGGAAAGTCCAAAACAGAACTTGAAAATATTAATGAAGTGAATGAAAATGGGGTTTTTGAAAAATGTCTGAAATAACTTGTTGAATGTGGAAAATAGGAAGAAAAGCAAAATGGAAAAAAACCTGTGCAAGAGGGACTGCCTAATATTTTTTAAGCCCAGGTAGAAAAGGAGATGTAAGTACACAGGGGCATGCAGGGCTGTAAGTTGTGCTGTCATGACTGGTCACAGGATAAATAAACGAGAGGGTCTAATGGGTTTGGCACTACAACCACCTGCAAGAGCAGCAATAAACTAAGGCTGGGAGAGCTGCTTGATCACAGGGAGCTACTGGGGAATAGATGGCAGCGTGAGTGGTAGACAAAAGTTTTAGACTCTAGTGGCTTGCTCTGTGCCTCAGCATCTGTCTGAACAACTACCATATCAAAGAAAATTTTAAAAAGCCATTTCTGTTTCTGGTGTCTTTGGTTCTTATGTATTAATTTATTTTTTTTGCTGAAGCCGATGCATGCATTGCAAAAACACTGTGGCTGTTCACTGGATGTGTGTGTACAGCACAGTAAATTAAACAGGGAGAGTGTTAATGCTGGTGTAGGTGCTGTGATCCTCATCACACCCACTGCCACTCCTAAGTGTGTCACTTGATTGATAAAGAAGCAAGCAGAAGGAGAGCAGCAGGCAGAGGAAGTGCTGTCATCTGTGTAGATGGGTAAACGTGATGCACAAGTACACTCACCTTGGCAGAACCTTAAATCTGCTCCTTTCATTATTCTACAGGTCTCTTGTTATAGGGGTTGCCAACACGTTTCTTTTCTGGCTCACTCATACAAGATGCTGAAAATGACAGAATAGCTGATGAGAATGGGGATGGTGAAGATGATGTTGGGAAAACAGTCATACATGTCTGAATCAGAGACCAATAACCTGTCTGCTGGCAAGTTATGTTTTTGTTCACTTGTTATTATGAAGCTAGAAGTTAGTTTTTTGATATTCAGTTTTTATTTTATTGATGGCCTCTGTATTTTTTTTTACAAACAAGCCAGGCAATCAGGAGAACAAAACAAGATAGTGATGAAGAGAGAGCTGAAATGCAAAACATGCTTGTTTTGCTGGGGTCAGACCCCACTCAGGTCACTTCACCTGTGCCTTAGCTCGACTTTGTGTAAAATACAATGAAAGCTTTCCCTGTGGAAGTGGCTTGATGTTTTATTGCTGTAAAGCAACTTCATCTTAGGGCTTATATGGGGCTTAGAGTTAATAACTGCACAGGGAGTTATTTAACAACATTAACAGCAATGACAGTGTTAACAAATCAGTGGTGTGTTTTCCACAGAAATCAACACTTTTCAAAGGAGGAAAATAGTGAGGCTGCTTTGGGCTCAGCCTTGTTTTCCCTCCATCCTCTTCCCTCTCTGGTCTAAGATCCTGGAACCAAACTTTCCAAGCAAAGTTGCTTTTCTTGTTACTTTAAAAGCATCTCGAGAGCATACCTATTTTTCTGCTTATATTTGTCCAACCTGCTTGTTGTTTAAGCAAGAGGACCAAATTCCATTTCCTCCCTTCTACTTAAGCTTGTAAAGTTGTTGGTGTAACCATTAATAATTGGTCAATGGTTTCCTTGGGGAAAGGAGCCCTGATCTCTCTCAATGCAGAGGTGCTGTGTGAAACCTACCTTGGACTTGCAGGTTTTGGGGTGCTCCTGTCCCCATCTGTAGGCTGTGGTGAGTGCTGGTCAGACCTTGGCATCCCTCTGAATGACTGAGGCTTTCAACTTTCTGAGATCCTCCAGCAAAGTGCCCTGTGTCAGCCAGGGTGTGACCAGCAGGAGCAGGGCAGGGATTGTGCCCCTGTACTCAGCACTGGTGAACCCACACCTCAAATCCCACATCCAGTTCTGAGCCCTTCACTACAAGAAGGACATTGAGGTGCTGGAGCATGTCCTGAGAAGAGCTTACACCTCACCTTACACACACTGACTTTCTCAGCCCACCTTTCCCACCTGTAGGTAGCTGCACCAGCAGAGGCAGGTGAGTACAGGCATCTTCCACCCAAACCACATTTCCAGCAGCTTCTTATGAGCTGCAATTTTAAATTTTCCCTTTGTAATGTGGCCTTGGCCAGGTCCTCTCTAAAGTTCAAATTTGCCTCCCCCATGGACACGAAGACAGCAGCACGCTACCCAAATGCCTTGCCTACCTCTCGTTCATCCCTAAGATGATGATACACTTAAAAAGCTCTGTGGTCTGTAGAGAGAATGATCAAACAAAAGGTTCTGAGTAAGTTAGTTGTGGCACAAATATATTGGCAGATGTATGAGGTTTTTAAATCCTCCTGCAGTAGCGAGAGGATAGAACTCCCAACACAAATGGCAATTCTGCAGCAAGATTCTGACATAATTACTGTAATTATATTGTCTCTGCACTCTCTTATAAATCAGTGACAGTATGTATTTAATGAGCCCTTTCCCATTCAGCAGGTTGCTCCCAGCCGCTCAGATTTGCAACTGCAATGCAGAGGTATCTTAAAATAAAATTAACCCTTGGAAGCAAGGCCCCTTTCTGCAAGGATGCTGGAGAGTCTCTCAGACACTGGCACTGCACACTGGCACTGTTCCACGGCTGGAACACACAGGCAGGCGTCAGAGCAAGGGCTGATTTGCCTTGGTGAGTAAAATTTTGCCAGTGCTGCCGGAGTGAGCTGGGTGTGGTGGAGGTGAGCGCTGTTGGAGTGTAACCTACTGCATCCTGCTCGTGGGTGACACGTGGCTCACCCCACAGAGGTTGATGTTGCTGGAAAGCCAGGGGTTGCTGTGACTTCCCCTAAGGTCCACTTAAAACCCCACCAACCCAGCAGTCTTGTACCCTCCGCTCCCTGGGGAGTTTAAACTGCACCACAAGGTGTAGGTTTGTCCTGAGGATGCAGGCACTTTGCTTTGGCTTCCTGCAGCACAGCTTTTCTCCTTGAATCTCAGCTTGCCAAAGCTAAAATAAAGCAATTTCAGAAGTCACATCTGGGCAACTCAGCATTTACTTAAGCATCAAAGTACCAATTCAGAATTCAAGGCAAACACACACTAGTCTAAAATCTCTTCCTGGGCTATATAATATTGTCAGACCAAAATTTTAGATGTGAATTAAACTATCCCTTAATATTTTTCCCCTTGCTGGTAACCAGATCTTCAGATGCTTTGCAGATTAAGGGGTTTCTGAGGCTTGTACTGGACCTGCAGTGACATCTCCTGGTGCCCCACGAGGTGAGGGGCTGGCTGCTGAGCCCCCGACCCAAACCTCCCCCCGGAGCACAGAACTGCTCAGCACTGACCAGCACACACCCCCTGGGGACACACCTCCACCTGGGGCAAAGCAACACACACCTCCCCCTGCCACATCCCTTCACCTTCGCCTGCAGCACCAGGGGAGCCTTCTGAAATCATTTTAAGCACGAAGGTGAATCAGTCATGAAAATCAGATCATTGCACGGAGAGCCTGTGGGCGGGCTGTACTTGTCTGCAAAGCCTTGGTGCTTTTAACTCGAGACTAGGAGAGGAGTTAATCTGTCTCCTCCTGTGCTTCTGTCTGTCTGGGACTCACATGTGAGCAGGATGTTTTGCGCTTCACCACTTCTTTTGTTGTGACTCTCAAACAATTCCCCACTGAAAACCAACAGGCTTGCTGTTGGCATCTTAGTAGAGGAAATTAAATCCGACATTTCAGTGTTATCTGATTTCACATCCCTGCACACCATTGTATAATTTCACCACCTACTCATTCTTTTTCTTCACACACAAGTGCATTTAGAGAAAATATAATTGTTGAACGAGTACTTAGTCAGAGAAAGGTTGTAATCAGCTCGGATAGAAGTCATACAGCTTATTTGCTTAAAAAAAGGGGGAAAGGAGGAGGAAATTAAATGGAATAATTTCTTTCCTGTGAACTTAGGGCACCAAAAAATTGTGTGGCATACTGTAACAAGAGAAGAAAAACAACTGAAAAACTTAACAGGCAACAGTATTCCTGAGCTATTGCACTAAAAATAACATGGAAGTCAAAGATCTGATTCATTTGATGTCTTCTGTGTTTGTTAAAAAAGAATTTAAAAGTTACAACAAAAGACTCACCAATTTTTTCCCAGAGCAAAATAACCAGATGTTCCCTGTAAATCATCAGATATATCAACATTTACCACCAGATAGGCAGCAATTGAGTCGTGCTGGGAGAACGTGCACGATGCAGACACCTAAAAACAAAACTGGGATTTGAAAAGTTGCTCCATACTGTATTATCCATAAAAATACTCAGTCCTAGGAAAGAGGACAAGTGTGGCCCGCTGCTGAGCCCTTCGGCACTGAGCTTAGGGAGTCCATCCTCTCAGGCACCTTCCTCCAGCTCTTTTGCTGCAGGGCCAGCCAGCACAGGCAGCAGTCCCAGGCAGTGCCTCGCTCTGCTGGGGGCTGCCGGCAGGTGGGCCCGGTGGGGACAAGGACAGTTTGTAATTCCATTGATGCAGAAGTGCAAACGCTGAGCTCCACCTCAGACACCCCCCACAATGAGACTGGATGTGCATCAGGAGCTCAAGTTTAATAAGAGCACATGATCACAAGTGTTAGGACTATCACCTATATTTATTTTTCTTGACTATGTGTAACTATTCTAACTTTCTCAGAGACATTTTTGCCTTGGGGGTGTAGGCTGACAAGAAGTTTAACAAGACCCAGCAATGCATGCTTGCAGTCCAGAAAGTCAACCATATCCTGGGCTGCATTCAATGCAGAGTGGCCAGCAGGGGGAAAGGCAATTCTGCCACTCTGCCCCACTGTGAGACCCCACCTGGAGTGCTGCATCCAGCTCTGGGGCCCCCAGCATAAGGAGGACATGGACCTGCTGGAACAGCTACAGAGGAGGACAGGAAGCTGATCAGAGGGCTGGAGCACCTCTGCCATGAAGGCAGGCTGAGAGAGTTGGGGCTGTTCAGCCTGGAGACAAGAAAGCTCCAAGGAGAACTTAGAGCACCTTCCAGGGCCTAAAGGAGGCTACAGGAGAGCTGGAGAGGGACTCTGGACAAGGGCATGTAGTGATTGGACAAGGGGGAATGGCTTCAAACTGACAGAGGGTAGGTTTACATTAAATATTAGGAAGAAATTCTTTACTGTGAGGGTGGGGAGGCATGGCACAGGCTGCCCAGAGAAGTTGTGCATGCCCTATCCCTGGCAGTGCTCAAAGACAGGTTGGATGGAGCTCTGAGTAACCCAGTCTAGTGGAAGGTGTCCCTGCCCATTGCAGGGGAGTTGGACTAGATAAATTCTAAGGACCCTTTCAACCCACACCATTCTATGATTCCATGATTTATGCTAGTTTCACAGCCATTTAAAGCCTAAGACATTATGCAAATATAATGAGCAAAACTTTTCCAGTTCATTTCAAGTATGAAATAAGTCAGGTTCTTCAACACTTCTTGAGAGCAGGATGGTGTGGTCAGTCCTCTACTCCAATAATTTTTTGGTTCATACTACTTTCACAGAAATAAGAGAAAGCCCACCTGGGGAGAAGGTCAGGAGCTGGTGTAGGGCATGTAGGGCAGCTGCCTGCACCACGGGAGGATTCACCTCTGACTAACACATTGTCACCAAATATGTGCCTGATTGCCATGTGCATCTGAAGAGCCCCCATCTGAAACCTCTTCCAGTGCTCCACAATCTTTCCTGTTACACAGTTCTTCCCTAGTGACTAATCTAAATATTCTTTGGTTAAATAAGCCATTTTCTTGGTCTATTCACCATGAACATAAAAGACACTGAAAAGATGAAAAGAATAAATTGTTCTCTTTCTATCTTGAGACTTGTATTTCCTTATGGTATTCTGTAAGCAAAATTACTCAAACTCCATCAATCTTCTATTTCTCTTTCTCATATACTTACATTCTCACATTTTCTAGAGTTCTGTTAAATCTCATTGCTCTTCTTTGAACTGTTTTTTCCTAATAAGCATGACATATAAAACTAGACCTGATATTTCATCTGATGCCTCTCCAGAGCAGAACAGAATGAGGTGTTTTGTCATATGGGTGATACAGTCTTTATGCCTCTCTACATTTCTCTTCATTTTGCAGGATCACTGTGGTGTTAGAATGGGTCACAAAATGAATGTCAGACAACTACCCGACCTTTTTCAGCTATGTTGACCTTTAATTCCTCTCTGTTCTGTTTGCTAAGTTTCTGGGTTCTGTCCAATTCCCCAAGATGATTTTGAATCCTATTTCCACCCTTTAACATGTTTGCAACCTCACCTGTCTCAACATGAAACAACACTCTCTTTTTCCCTCCTATACACCCTGCCTGAAACTCATCACAAAGCAGCCACAAAACCTTGTGCATATGTACCCTGCAATCCAACAATCTCTGTTTATGCTGTTTTTATTCTGAACCCCTCAATAAAACAACAAAAAAAAAAAAGAAATAGTAAAAAAGAAAAAGACACACAGTCATTTGTTTGATTTTTTTTTTTAAAAAACCAAAGCATATTTTACTGTAAGGACTGTTAAGAAAAAACAGAAGAGTAAAACTTCAGAGTCCCTTTCCCACAGGGACATGCACCTATGGCACGTTTGAAAACTGTATGTGCTTTGAAAGTAATCTCTACTTATAGAGAGTTTTAAAACTGATTTGTAATTATATTTAAGACAGTGCTGAGAAAATGGGAAGACCCATCCAATGTTTTAAGAACAATTCTTTTCCTCTCTGACTTGTTTTTCATTTTTACATTAGAAGCAGGATTTGAACCTGTGTTAGAAACAGCTCTATATTTCAGTCAATGAAAAGAAGAAGTTATTTCATGTTGTTTAGCAAAGTATTTCCTCTTCTTTTAGTTTCAAAATTTGACTAGAAAACTCTGCTTACATCAGAGTCCCACAGCTGGACAGCACAGTGCTCTGGAACTGGATCCAGTGCACCAAAGCTGTTGATTCCTACTGTTCTGACTCTAAAAAGTGTTAGGGGGTGAATCTGACATCCACAGGGATGAAGTTACTGCAAGCTTTGGTAAAGATGTTAAAGCAAAAAAACGGTTGTCCAGTACTTTGATTTTTCATTGAAGTAAAGAGGGGAACTAAAACCAATGCAAAAAATAAATACAAATTTAAATTACAAATTTTCTTAGTTCAGGTTCTGTCATTTATTCAGATGATGGCAAATAGAAGCCCACTTTAAGGCCATTTTTTCACCTTTATAAATTAAACTTTTAGCTGCATTTTAAGCAACCAGCAAGCTGGGGTTAATTTATGCAATAATCTCCCTCTGTTCAGCTACACTGGAGTCACACCAGTGCTAGTTCTGCTCAGTCATGCCAAGCTTAATACCACCTTTGCTCACACTGGCATAAATTTTTCACTCTGTCAGAGGAAAGAGACAGACAACTGCCCAACTCTAAGGAGATCCCTGGGGTCCAGCAAAGTATCTTGGACCAGGAACTGTTCTGCCTTTATGGATTTCAGTTGGAATGGAAAGGTTCCTGGTGACTTAAAGGAGTTTGTCCCAAACAGGAATATCTGTAAACAAAATGATAACTCATAGAAAATCTCTTATGCAAGAAAAAGTGGAAAGGGGCTCATATTGAGCAAAAGAGAAAATCAAAGAGAGCAGTAGAAATGTGTATCAAAAGGATGCAATACCTCAAAGCAGTGAAAATCTTTGAAAAAGACCTTTCAGAGAGTTGAAGCAGGTGAAATAACAAAGCATTTTTGGTCCCAGGAGATGCTATGAATCCTAAATACAAAGTGTTGTCACAGTGACATGATTAGTTAGGATTCTGTGTAAAAATTCAAATTCTGACCACAGAGTTCCTTATGCCATTGCTAATTTCATTTAGACACAAATTAATATTTGGCAGCTCTGAAAATACTCTTACTTCATGTGGTTCTTGAAGTAATAAAGTTTGAAAGAGTGAAAAGTATGAAATTTGGTTCCTAGCAAAGAGTCACAGAGAAACTCTTTTAGACTCTGCAAATTACAATTTTACATTATTTCACTAAATGCTGTGTGCAAACGAGCCAGTTCATTACAGTGGCACAGATTATTTCCATAACTAGAAATAACTGGTGACCTGAAAAAAAAGCCACAACCCGATGCCGAGCTGCAATTGTCTTATGAGCTGAAGGAATACTTCACTTAAAACACTGAAGCTGTTGGTGAACTAAGTCAGTCCCTCCCCTGGCTGGGGAGGAGGAACATTTCCCCCTGCACTAAGAGTCCAGAGCTTCAGATGTACTGCTCCTCATCCGCTCCGTTTATGAGCAATGACCACTTGCCCCCTTCCTCCTGGATGAAACCATTGTGTCTTGGCAGCCTGTCTGAAGACAAGGAGGAGAGGGACACTTGGCTTGTCTGGTCCCAAGGAGATGGTTTGGAGGAGTCCCTCCTCCTATCATCCATTCCAATGTGAACACTGATTTGAGAAGGAGTGAGTGGCTTCATGCGGCCTTGAGCTTGTGCTTCGTAACTTTCTGTGTCTGGCTTCTTGTAACTGAGAAAGAGAAAAGATATTAACATGAGGTCAATGTGTAGAAGCATCTGGCACTGGAACAAATCAGAAACTTCTGATAACCTAAATGTATTAAAAGTGTTTATATAGAAAAAATATTTTTATAGATTAATTACATATGTTTACATTAAATTTCCTATCTAATAGCTCACAACCAATTAATTTAAAATCTATGGTGCCAAGAGTGTAAGGGTCTCAAAAATCAGTTACAGAATAATAATTGTTATTACTACTTGAATTTTGAGCCTGACAATTCTCTCAAGCCAAAACAAGCACTGAAGGAAAAGGGAGGATGATGGGGAAATGCAGAACACTCCTCAAGAAGTTTCTGGTATGAGTTTTCAGTCATTCAAGACCACATATCACTGTGAGCTTTATTCTGTTGCATTTAGGGACATGGTTTAGTGGTGGACTTGGTGGTGCCATGTTAAAGGTTGGACTTCGTTATCTTAAAGGTCTTTTCCAACCCAGATGATTCTATGATTCCATGAACTTCAGGCACAGTGTTAAATAGCTAAGAGTACTCATCATACAGCATTAAAACATTTCAATAATAAAAGAGAGGGACTCTCAAAGTGAGGTTCTTTAATAAAAATTATGAGTTTGCTGAATTATTGGAATTTTCATAGAATACAATTGCAGGTAAATGGACTCAATGACACAAAAAATCACTTCCTGATTCAATGCATACTAAGTCAAATCCCAGAAATGGCAAGTATGTGTGGTCTTCTTCACATACATATGCACCATTGTGTTCTTTGGAACCTGAAATTCTATTCACCTCATCTGAGGCTTCAAAGAAGATTATTGTCCTAAAATGTATACTGTAACACAGCTTCCATAAGTCTGACGCCAAATATTTTTAGGAGGTTCTCAATATCTACCTAAAATGGTGTGTGACACTTAATGCGATTGGCACAAGGCCAAAAGAAATGGAGAATTAAGGAATCCTGTTATAGAAATTTCTCATCCTTTGGATAACTATACACTGAAACCTTTTAGGATGAAAATCCTGTAGTGGTAGGGCTGACTCTGCAAACAGATTAGTTTCCAGACATGTATATAATTTGTATTTCTATTGTGGTCTCATTGAGCATTTGCAGGACTAGAAACATGATGTAGGAACAGATTTCCCATATTTGGAAAACTAGTTTATACTATACTGTACTATACTATTATGTACAGAAGACCCCAGCTACACTAAAAATATGTGAAGGTTTGGACCAATTTCAGACACCATAAAAAGTCTTATTTTTGAAAGGTGTTTGCTTTCTATGCTGCTAAGAACAGGTCCACTGTAACTACCAAAAAGGGTACCTAAAAAATGTAGCATTAAAATGAATAGAACTTGAAAAATCTTGTTGTAGATCAGACAATGGTTTGCTTCCAAAAGAATAAAGAGAGATGCCTTATCTGCAGCAAGGTGCAAAAAGAATAAATACATTGCTTCCCTGTTCTCACTGGCTAATTTAGACAAAAAAAACCCAAACAGATACAATTTTTTTTCAAAAATCTATTGTTACATTATGAAGAATTATCTTTCAAACTAGTTGTTCACTTGATAGTCACAGCAAAACCTCCTGACCATTACTTTACTTGGTATTGAACTAAATCTCCACCACATGGGCCCAGGTGACATCCAGTCACACTTTTAGCTGCTAGTTAAAGCATACTGCATACTGTCTTATTTCAGGTAAGTTCATAATAGTGACACCTGTCTCTTTTGGAGCCAAGGATTAGACAGAGCAATCCCAAGCTAATGGACTTTCAGGTACTTTTAGATGTAGAAAGCCCAAAGGGGTGTCTCACTTGTGCCCCAGCCTCAGTAAAGCCACAGCTCCCCAGCTGAGAAACACAAGACAACTTGCCATTTCAGCTGCAGTGAAGACAGCAGGACAGACACAGAAGAAGCTGCCATTGCAGCTGACCCCATCCAAGGCTGAAGCACAAGGCCAACAGGCATGAACACACCTAGGAAAAAAACATATGGACATGAGCCAGGGCTGCTCATCCCAGCACAGGAATTTCCACCCCAGCATAGCACAGAACAGATCAGCAGTTCTACAACACAGCTACTGAGACCTCCAGAAACACAAGTAGATCAATATATGTATTTACTCACTCATTACTAAACACGTCCCTTCCATTGCAAGGGATGACCTTTGCACCCATACAGGTACAAGGCTGCAGCCACAGGGCGAGACTATTTGTCCCTTCCAGATATTCTGCACATATGAAACACAGCAAAGGCAACAGAAAGACATGGCAGTAGTACAGAAAAGGAGGGAGAATTTACTCATAAACAAAACAAGGAATGCTTGAAGTAAGTTTTAAGTAGGAATTTATAGCATGAGAAAATGTCTGACAGAGGCATAAAGAATATAAGCAATAGGAGAGAAAATGTGTGATTCAGGGCAAATAAAAGAGAGAGCACCCAAAAGTAGGATGGCACATCTGATTTGAGCTGGGTTTGAATATATAGGAACTAATCCCCAAGTACCGCTATATGAAGTAAGAGGATAGTTTTAATTTCATCTAGAAGTATTTCTTCCTTAGAGGCAAGCAAAAAAAAAAAAAAAAAAAAGTATTGTGTATTGATTTCACCCTCCTCCTACCAAGTTTTAAATCTAGGAACCTGTTTTTGGTTCCTTGAGCAGGTAATCAATCCTATAGGAGACACCACAGAGATCAACTATGCTGCTGTCTGACAAGCTGAGCTCTTGCAGTCACATACCTGCTGCTATGGGTATTCCAAGCAGATTATAAATTAAGGCAAGAATCAGATTTATTCGTATTCTTCGAACTGTTCTCTTGGACAAGTGAATACTGGCAACTACATCCAGCAAATCATTCTGCAAGACAGAAGAGCACTGAAAGTTTTCCATATGCAGTCTTCAGAAAACTAAAACAAAACAAGGAGTGTGACTGATAAAAGAGGACAGGCCAAAACTGTAGTGCTCACTCGGATAAGAACAACATCTGCAGCTTCAATGGCAACATCGGTGCCCGTTCCAATTGCAATTCCAACATCGGCCTTGGCTAGTGCAGGGGAATCGTTGACTCCATCACCAACCATTGCAACCTTCTTCTTTCCATTTTGGAGCTCCTGGACCTTTGCAACCTTGTGAGAAGGAAGAACCTCTGCAAAGACTTTTTTGATCCCAACCTACGTACAAAGAAAGACACCTCATGTTGGTGACATGCTTCATGCTGGAAGGAAGAGCCATTTGCTGTTCTAGGTGAAGGACAAACAGGAATATCAACCAAATTGATTCTGGTGAAGGCAACACTTGCAAGCTACACAGAAAACTGAAGAGCAACACATCTTTGGCATAAGAACAGGATTGATAACAGCACCCTCCTACTGCAGAGATGCTGGCAAATCATACTCTGCCCTTCACATCATGCCCTGCATGGCTTCTGGAGCTCCACTGTCCCAGCAATAAAGATTTGTCTTTTAAATACCTTCAGGGGTGGTGACTCCACCACTTCCCTTGGTCCTGCTGGCCACTCTATTGCTGATCCAGGCCAGGATGCCATTGGCCTTCTTGGCCACCTGGGCACACTCTGGCTCATGTTCAGCTGCTGTCAAGCAGCACCCCCAGGTCCTTTTCTGCTGAGCAGCTTTTCAGCCCCTCTGCCCTCAGCGCTGCAGGGGTTGTTGTGACCCAAGTGCAGGACTTGATACTTCACCTTTTTGAACCTCACACAACTGGCCTCAGCCCATCAATCCAGGCTGTGCAGATCCCTCTGCAGAGCCTTCAAGCAGATAATGCAACACACAAACCATGTATGATCAAGCACTTACAGCAGAGGAAACAGAGAGACAAGAAGTATGCACAGGTCTCAGGGAGTTTATAAAGCAAATGGCTGGCTAAATGCTTCTACCCATCCACATGATAACTTATAGTTGCTGTGGAGTTGCTAGCAATGGCTCTAGCATTGTAGTTGAAAAACAGATGAGTATATTAAATAGTGCTGGGATAATGCCCTTTGTTTGGCTGCCTCACCAGGCAGAAGCAGCTTTTCACCACAGAAGATAGAAGCTCTCTTTTAACCTTTTAAAAAGCAACATTTTATAACATTTTAAAAACTGTTTATCATTTTTTTCCATTGGAAAGAACATTCCAAAGATTCAATTAAAATGTAGGTTGACACAAAATAAGTTTGTATAGATCTCTGTTCCTGGAACCATAAATTCAAGCTTGTTTCTAAAAGACTTTTATTCCTTCACAAAAAAAAAATTGAGTGGGAAGGCACTCTCTCATAACTGAACACAAAAGCAAAAGTGTGAAAGCCAATAGGAGGAGGATTAAAGCATCACATGGAGAAACAAAGCAGACCTCAGAGCACAGAATAGCGTGCATACCACAGTGCTGGCTGAGTCAGCTGTGTGGTGGGATACCTGAGGGAAGCAAAGTGGAGCATGGTAAGATTAGAAGTAGACCAATGCAAAGGGAAAGAGGGAAAGGAAGATCGAGAGGGTAGAAACATAGCAAGGTAGAGTGAGAATCTGACTTTTCATTTATAGTTTGCCATTGGGAAAAATATAAACCCAACCTCCTTTAGACTGCTATGCTTCTTAGCAATAATTCATATTGTTACATTACCCTTTAAGATAACAACAAATCCACATTATGGATTGCCTAACTGTCACCAGGACTGGATCTTCAAGGAACTTTCCTTCATCACTAACCAAACAGGTCAGCCTTTCAGTGAAGGGAAACAGGAGGCTTCAGTTCAGCAACCAATTACTGCAAGAAACTCCATTACTCTGGAGAAGTACTGACTGCATATCTACAGTGGGATCTTAACACAGCCACTGGCCTCTACTATGCCATAGGACTTGACCTTATTTTCAGTCCAGTTCAAGAAAAAATTGTCTTCATTTAATATATCCGGAGAATTTGCAGTTTCAGGGAAACTGGAGCTCCTGCTTCAAATTCACTGGGGCAAACAGGACTTCTAGAACCTCATCATGTAGCTTTTTGAACCACAGAGAAGCAGATACCTGAGTAGCAATGGCTTTTGCAGTTTTCCTGTTGTCCCCTGTTATGAGCACCACGTCTATTCCCATGCTCTGCAGTGTGTGCACAGCAAGGGCTGCCTCCTGCTTGACGGTGTCTGCTATGGCGATCATTCCACACAACACACCTGCAGCAATGGAAACATCCTCCATCAGAGAGAGCTGTGGCACCAAGAGAACAGAGCTCCCCCTCCATCCCACTGTGGCAGCTTGTGAAATAACACATTCTGAGCAATATTGACACTCGTGTCTGCAGCTCTCTCACTTATGGTCTCTTCTTCTTACCATTTGTCTGTTTCAGATATTTAGGGATCAGGAAGACGAGAGGAGAGTAGTTTTTAAACAAGCCTGATTTCCATGTTTTATGGTATGGACAGTTATGATAGTGGGTCAGAGAAAGTGTTGGTATTTGTGCCCAGGTTAGATGTTAAAGCCATGCCTCCAAGAGGAAGCATATAAAGTCAGATTTTATGTCCCCTCGTCTTTCAGGGTTGGATCTCTACTAGAATTAATTACTTTAATTGAGAAGTCTTGCATCTGCCTTCCAGTGCATTGGCTCAAAGGTGCATCCATACTTCCTTCACAAGCAAATGCCTTTCAAAATTGCTCTCTAGGGGCGCCAAGAATATTTGTTCAGTAAATGAATCATTAGCCTCATTTCAAGATCACAGGTGTGCTGGCCATCTATCACCATTGTAATCATTTCTCATATCAAGGTATTGTCTGGGATCTCTTTTTGCATGGTAAAGAACAGAACCCCACTGGCAAAACTCACTTGACTGATCTAATGAATCACCATGTTTATTCATGCATCTTTATTTATGCATGTTTATTTATGCATGTTTTGAAACCAGCGATGTGATAGGTTGGTCCATGATCCTTAACTGATTTAAATAAGAATTGGACATGGCACCATATTGGCACTGCTTGTTTGAACAATGATCCTAGACAACAGGGGCTACAGAAATTAATTCTTAAATTAAAACCTACACAACAAAATGTTATAAACACTGTTATGTGGTAAAAGTTTCTTTTAAGAACACCTTGATACTTCAGAGTTCACAAGCAGTTCTGCACTAAAAGATTAGTAGTTTCTTGATACTAAGCCAGTGATCAACTGCTTCAGATTGTTTTCATCTGTTACGCAGTAGGATTGACTCATATTTGTTAAGTCACTCAAAGGAAGAGCAGTTACCATCTATAGCCACTAGTATGGCAGTCTGTCCTTTCATTTCATGGTTTGTCATTGCATCATTTACATCATTTGCAATATTCAAGCCATTGCGTCGCATCCACTCACGATTTCCGATCAACACCGAGTATTTCTGAGAAGCAGATGGACCTTTGTGCACAGACAAAAAGAAAAATGAGCATCTCAAAAGCAGTGTACACAAGCAGAGATGTTTGAGGAAGACAAGTTAGGCAGAGGCACTGCCTGAAGACAACCTGATAAAAGTTTTCTCTTTCAAGACTCAATCCGTGCCTCTTTACACACAGAACTGCGTCATGGACTTAATGGGAGCACTTGCTCGTGTTTGCCTTTGTCAGCTGGCATTGTTTCTCTGAATAAGCACAGTACACACATTTAGTTAATGCCATCCTGCTTTGTTCTCACAACTAATGACTTTCAAATATAAAAGCTATTTCTGACAAGAAAAAAGTAGTGTAGTTCTAACAAACAACGCACCTCATTATGAATCCAATCCAACTTCACAAGAACCATATTATAAGCAGGTGAGAAAATATTACATTAGCACCATTCACAAATGGCACAGTTCTGATGATTGAAGTTCTCATTCTATTTAATTCTTCTAATAGCTTTCTCAAAAAGGTCAAGAGCACCACAGCCTGCTGAAGAGAACTGATGAGCTCCTTAAAGAAGGCTTTAAATACCGTTTCTTTCTCTCCTACACTACAAAATAGCAAAGTGGCATCCAGAGAGTCTGAAACAAACCTGAATTTTATTGGCCTAATCAAAACTATCAGGCACTAAAATAAGTTTTCAGATATAGCACATTTTGTTTTGCATCTGCTGAATAGGTTTGAGTTGTTTTTTTTTAATTAAGTGCCTTGAGAGGTATATGAACAGGAAACAAAATGTCCAAATTAATATGGATCTAAAGGGTAGGATGTAAAAAGTTGCAGTTTTATATTATATATAAGATAATATATGTTAAAAGTAACTGCTTTAAATGGGAAGATAATGCAAACTTTGGCTGTCTGCTGGACCATTCTTCTGTCCAAAAGGAACATTGCTGGGTATGCCTTATTGTCCATGTATTGTATGTAATTTTCAAGTACCCATCACTCTACCTAAGTCTCAATCAAGTTTCTGAAATGTAGAGAGAGAGATCAAGAGTTGTGGAGAGAGCTTCAATTTTCGTTAAAGCACATTTTTGTCCCTCCTGTTCTTTGCCTTCTTCTGCCCCATATCCACCTTTCTCTAGTACATAGCCTGGTAGGTGGTTGGTGCTGTTGGTTCATTCTCCCCCACATTGCAGCTGGCATAGGGGTAGCACAGGGCAGATAATCACTTACCTTGTGATTCCAAGAGTGGGATAACTCCATTATCTCCCAGAGGAGCACTGCTGTCCCCACTCCTGCTAGCATCCAGCTTATTGGGACCTTCCTCAGTTGTGCCAAGGACGGCCTCAACTCCTCCAACCTTGCAGCTGATACCACAGCCTGGGACTGCCTGGAAGTCAGTGCAGTATCCCAGGCTCTCAGTGCCAAGCTCCTGAAGATGTAACCAGAGGCCATCATCAATCTGTGCTGCCACATGGGGTACAAACATTAGATAACTCTTGCCAAAAAGAGGCCTCATTCCCCCCCCTTGGCAATGACTGACCAACTAAAAACTAGCCTGGAGTATCAGTAGCACAGAACTAAAAATAAGGATGCTCTGGGTGTGCTGTGGCTTAGACTTCTAAAAAAGGGGCAGCCATACAGTTCACAGCCAGGTCTCAGCCCTAGCAAGAGCAAACCACAAAGAACAGCTTTTTCTGGTAGTTCAAGGACAAAAAAATTAGATTGGTGGTTCATGACTTCAGCCAAGACTAGGAACGAAAAAGAAATACTTCAACATTAGGCCACTCAGCTTACAAATGATACATCTTCTAATTAACCTCACAGACATCTGCCTGTGGTGGATCAGACCTTTTGTACATATGTAAGAGTACAGTGAAAAACTGTATCTAATTCCTGGAGGGATCTGTCTGGATGTTAGGGAAACTGGGGTTTTCTGTTGAGTTAGGGAGAGAAACCAGTGAGTACCTTCAAGATGAGATAAAGGGATAATCAGGACCCTACAAGTTACAAAAAATGTTCAGAAAATATTAATTTCTAAATAAGTTATTCTGGTTGTCTCTGAAAGCTGGAACTATATGTACCTCTCAGTGATCTTAAAAAACAGGGATGACAAGGCAGGAGGTAAGAACATCAGCCAACACTATAGCACTACAATTCATACAAGCCATGATCCAGTAATAACTTCTGCATGGATGACTACAGAACTGTTAGGGTTCTAAAACAAATTTTAAATTAAAAATGTAAAATACAGGAAAGGCAATTGGTTTGTTGCTTATATTCTCTTTTTCCTTCTAAATTTATGTTTTTACTTCTAAATTTTATCACTGAAAGATCTAGCAAATTTGATATATTTTTAAAACTATTTTTTCCTAAATCAATTAATGATTTTTCTTAGCAGACATTAATTGTTTATTTACATAGGCTTCCTGTTTTCACTGTGACTTGTGTTTTACTTCTCCCTGAAGCTTGAGGAATACATCACATATATAAATGACCTCTGAGGATATGTAAAATTTGCAAAGACTTGAGTAATTGATGAATTCATTTGTGAAACTCACAAATTTTACAGTTTAATATTCAAGCTTTAAAGCCTTTTGACTAATTTATTCAGAGGAGCAAGTGACTAATAGAAGTGACTATAGTCAGATAATACGTAATGTCATCACACACATTTGCTTCATGATGTTATTTTAAGTATTCCTCCTGCATATATTCCTTATTTTCTCTTTAGTTCAAGATAAACTTAGCAAGATCTTCCTTCAGAACTCCTCATTGCTACCAGAAAAGCACAGCTTAGATAAATACACTGTCTGGTAATGTCCAGAGCAAGATGCACAACCATGCAATCTCCCAGATTTCCAGTCTGTTACTGTTTAGGCAGGCCCTTTCCTCTGGAACCTGATCATTTTATACAACATTGCTGCATTTTCACAGACGCCTTCAGGCCCTGGATGAAACAGGAAGGCTAAGTACCTCTTTGCAGTATTTAGTGACAGCCATTCCTAAAGGATGCTCGCTGCTGGCCTCTGCTGTACCAACAACAGCCAGCACCTTCTTCAGGGGGAGCACAGCTGTGTCTCCCATCAAAAGCACCCTCATGACTTTAGGAACTCCATAGGTGATGGTCCCAGTTTTATCAAACATCACAGTCTTGATCTGCAAGAAAGAAACACAGTTACTGCCTAGCCCTGCAAGCGCAGAGATGCTGGTTTGTTTATGGCACATAAATACCTAAATATTTATGTGCACATAAATACATAAAGTCAAGACTTTAATAAACAGTTGACTATATCCACACAAAGACAGAATAAATCTACAGAAGCACGGATTCATCTAGGTACCTTGAATTATCTGTACAGCAGGTCTCCTTATGCTTTCTTATTAATTCCTCATAAAGCTACAAGATCATCCTGTGTGCATATCAGGATCCCAGACAACAGTGTAATTGTAGGACTGAGATGCATACACAAAGGACAGAACATGCATTCACATGCAGGAGTCATGTAATAGCACCTTAATCACTTTTACCACAAGGTATGTGATGCAAAGAGGGCTGTTTTGAATGCAGTTCTAAACAATCAACAACACTGAGGAAGGAGGACTCAGTAAGTGGTTTGGTCATAGAGAAGATGTAAAGGGTGCAAGAAGTTCAAGAAACAATAACCTAAGCAAAATTGATGTCATGCTATTCACCAAATTCAGCCATCACTTGTCAGCCAGGCCAATGGGTCTTGAGGAATCAGAAATGAACCAAAAAACACAGCCCCACATATACTGGAACTCAAAGATAAAGTAAATTCTAATCCTGAAAACAAACACAGCAGAGAGAAACACAAACCCCACAAACTTAGCAAAGCACTTATTCCATATCCAGCTATTCCAACACACCAACTTTGCAGAATCACACAGGTCACCTAATTTTCAAAGCCCTGACCATAACCTTGCTTGGATCTCAAAAGTAAAAACTTCCAGCATTAATTAGCAGTCTTTTTTATATTTTCCCAGAGACTTGGAAAAACTTGTGATCCATGGAAAAACTTGTGATCAAGTAATAACAAGAATTATGAGTCTGATTAACTTGCTGTTACCCTCCTCCTCCCTTAAAATATTCTGCATATGTCTAATACAGCCTATCACAGCATGGTTTTGATTCATTTTATTTTCAGTGGCTGTGGACACATAAAACCTCTTTCTCCTTCAACCTCTTCCTCCTCTTTGCATAATTTTTGTGTCTTTGAAGTTTTTTTTCTGCCTCCCTTCTGTCTTTCTTGTCTATACACTAAACAACTTCAAATAATTTTTTTTTCCTTGCATTTTAAATTTTAAACTACTGATCATGAAC
This sequence comes from Calcarius lapponicus, assembly GCA_039654755.1. Lineage (NCBI taxonomy): Eukaryota > Metazoa > Chordata > Aves > Passeriformes > Fringillidae > Calcarius > Calcarius lapponicus. The sequence goes on along the minus strand of CM077462.1, from coordinate 38,084,601 downwards.
AATATGCATTTCACAACAGGTCTCAGAGGAAAGAAAAAACTCAGTGTATTATTAGCTCTTTTGCAGAAGAGGATTAGCATGAAGAGGATTGCCATGAAGAGGATTAGCAACCTCACAGTCATGAGATTGTAGGGTGTGTTGGCTCTCAACACTTTGCTGTGACTACTTTGAAGAAGGTTCAATTTTATCTTCTAAATCTCAATGAGCAGCAATCAATTAAAAAAAAAGAAAGAAGGAACAACTTTCCACCATCTTTCTTTGAACATGCAGAATTTCCTGGGGAATTATATTTCATATAGCAATATCTGGGTAAGCTACAAAAGTACAGAATGAACTATTAACCTGATGTGCCATTTCCAGGGGTTTTCCACCTTTGATGAGAATTCCATTCTGTGCAGCCACTCCTGTGCCCACCATTACAGCTGTGGGTGTAGCCAGGCCTAAAGAGCAAGGGCATGCAATGCTCAGCACAGTGATTGAGGTTTGAAATGCAAACCTCAGTATGATTTCAGCTTTTGAAATGTTTTTGCTCTGATTCTGCAAGAAGAGGGAAGAGAAGGGGGGGAAAAAATAAAGAAAGATATGTAAGATTGCCGACAGCAAATAACCTAGGTGTACAATCAATCACAGTCATTTCAGAAAATACATTTATCTGGAAAACTTCAGTACAGGAAATCAATCTATTATTGTTAGTGCAATGCTAAAGAAAGGTCAATGTTATAAATTGTTTATGGCAGTATTTTCTGGATTTTTTGCTGCTCAAGCATACAAATGTTTGTTTCTGCTCCGAGTCTCCCAGATGTCAACATAACTTGTTGGAATTTCCTTTAAAGCTTAGCAAAGGAGAACACTATCCAGATACACAGCCCCCCCCCCCCCAGTTGCTGAGCATAGCAAATACACATCCTAAAGATAACACAAGCTCAGCTTCTTTCTCATGCCAAAATCACTATCTGCCATCAGAAACAGGAATGCCGACAAAAATTTCAGACATAACAGGATTGGCTCGGCTCCTTCCAATGCAGCTATAGATCATGTTTAGTCCAGAAATGCCATCAATAATTTCCATTAGTAAGAACCCCATGCAGAACTAAGGGGTAAATGCAAAAATATATTTATACCTGCAAAAAGATTTTAAATGGCATAATTATCTGCTCTATGTAGAAAATACCATGTTTTACAGAAGTATTTACAGAATATTCTGGGTTGGAAGGGACTTACAAGGATCATCAAGTCCAACTCTTAAAGTAAAAGGCCCATACAAGGATTGAACCCACAACCTTGGTGTTATTATCTAACCAACTGAGCTCCTCTCAGGGTGATTCTAACATCAAACCCTACATAGAAAAAGCATGTTAATTACATTGGAAGATATCCCAACACAAAAATCCAGTTATAATAATAAAACTACTTACAGGAAAATATTTTTTAATAATATCAAAATTTACAAAACCAATTGTGATCCATGCTATCAATGTCACAGTTGAAATGATGATGATAAATGGAACAAAGTATCCACTAAATTTATCTGCCAGTTGCTGGATAGGTGCCTATAAAAAATAAACCCAGTTATTTGCATGTTTGTGGTTGAAACACGTAAATATGCAGAGTTCATGAAATTACACAATAGTTCTGGAAAAACACAGTTTGCTGAAGTATATAAGTATCAGAACATATAATCTTTTTATTATTCAATCAAAAGCTGTGATCAAGGTTTTCTTCTCCATTATTTTTACCTTTGACATTTGAGCTTCCTCCACCAATTTCACAATCTGTGCCAGAGTGGTATCACTACCAACATGAGTTGCATTAACAAGAAGTGAGCCATATGCGTTTATAGAACCAGCAATCACTGTGCTCCCAGGCTTTTTAATGACTGGCATAGGTTCCCCTGGAAAGAAAAGGTAAGAATAAATGAGCCAATACCCCTAACAGCATAATCCATTAGCACACAGCTCATTCTATGTTAGCAAAATCAGTAGGCTAAGCAATAATGACCAGAAATCACATACTGGGTACCTCTGTCTGGTGAAGACATGGATAAGGTAGTGTTATATTTTTATAAACCTTTTTATAGGATTGATTTCAAAGGAAATGCTGTTTCCTTGATCATAACTTTTCAGTAAACCATCCAATAAACCATCCCTCAAAAGGGCAAGGAAACTTCTACTTCCTAGAAGTACCTTTTTGGTTGGAAAAGGTACTTCTAGGAATTTCTCCATTAACACCTTGCATAGCAATGGGAGTTTGAGAAATCTGTTTTTATCTCCATGACCCTGAGTTTTCAAAGACCAGAACGTTTTTCTGCGGAAAAGCTCCTGTTCTCCTGCTACCTCTGCATGAATACTAGCTCTAGAACTTTTTTACTTTTTCTGTTTTTAGTGGTAGTGATAACAACTGATTCCCTGAAGCTAAAGGTGTCCCTGTTCCCAAATAGAACAAGTAATCCAATGCCAATGCAAATTTTTATATCTTTTACTTTATTTATAAGAATTGTACAATGCATTGGATCCTTACAATATTTAAAAAATGAAATGAAAATTTCAGAAGATGTAAAAAAGTCCTGTGACCCTTAATAAACATGAAATTTCGAGGCTTTCTTTCCCCCTCCTTGCTCATTGAGAGCCCTGTCATACAAACTCCAGCATCTCATCAATATTTCCACATCACCCTTTAGAACTTATTTCTGAGAAGGTATCATCTCTACAAATACATTCCAGGAGAAACTCCAGCCAGATCATGGAATAATGACAATACTGTTATGACTCTACCCATCCCATCAGTAGGTTAGTAAGTGGCCAGACTAAGAGGAAAACCTGTTTTTTAGGGTGTGCCCTGATGCAGGATTTGAATTCAAGCTTACAAAGCCACAGCATCCATTAAGGTGGGCAGCTATTCAGACAGCAGTGTTTGGGTTGGGTCTGCTTTCTTTTCTTAAATAAAGAGTTCCAGAAGATTTCACTTCTTTGTGTAAGATAAGGGAAGTTACCAGTAATGAGAGACTCATCTGCCATAGAACTGCCGTCAATGACCTTTCCATCCACTGGGAACTTTCCACCAGGAACAACTTTTATAATATCACCCCTTTGAACCAGTTCAACAGGTACTTGCTCCTCCCTGCAAAAGACACAAGCCAACAGGCAGGTTACTTATGCTATCAGCTTTCAGGTTAACTGGATCAAGCCTAGTCTGTGACCCAGGCAGGCTGAAGGGATTTTGATTCATAAATACACACCTGACAATTGAGTGGCCAGGTCCAAGAGTCACCACAGTGGCTTCTGTGGCTTGAAGAGACATAAGCTTAGCAAGAGCTTCTGAAGTCTTACCCTAAAAACAGAGATTAATGTTTAAGATACATTGAGATATATAAATCTTGATATGTACTTAACACAATGAACTCTGAACAACCTTGCATATTATAGACTACATCAGAAAGAGCTGACTCAAAATTCCTCTGAATAGTTTATTCTACTCCTATCATAAATACACAACATTTGTGTGAAGATGAGTTACCTTGGCTATGTGTTCCAGCCATCTGCCGAGTGCGATGAACACAAACAACATGGGAGGAGTGTCGAAGAAAGTGACAGGGCTTTTCTCTGCCTTTTCAAGGATTGCTACTATCAGGATCACGCAGGAATACACATAAGCAATCGTCGTGGCCAGCACGATGAGCACATCCATATTGGCTGTCTTGTGCCTCAGGGACTTGTAAGCTTGCACGTAAAAATACCATCCACCAAGGAACTGTTGGTGTGAGCAGGGACAGACTCACATTGAGATCAGTAACCACAGAGTACATAATACTGCCCAGAGAAGAAATAAAACCATGCAGGACATAAAGGAAGGCATTGCTGACCCAAGCAAATTTGATACTGATACAAGGTCAGGTCTACTGACTGACTGACTCCATTGACGTCCTCTCATTCACACTTCCTGGTTCCCAAAACCAGTAAATATCATCCTTTTCCTCAGCAATGCAAAGTACACAGGCATAGAAAATGAAAGGATTTACCTACAGCGACCCCATTAGTTTTGAAAGGATTTACCTACAGCGACCCCATTAGTTTACAGATGATCAGGTATCTCTTTATTTTAATATTATCTGCTCCACTTGGAAACTATCTGATGCAACTTTGACAGGAGGAAGAGCTATGAATTGAATAAATACAAAAAGGATAAAAAAAGAAAAGTGCCACTTTGTTCTGCTTAGGTGGTACAGACAAGAGGGCAGGCCTAACCCACTCAGTCTCCATTTCTGTCTCTATCACATCAGATCACATAAATGGGAGATGAATAGAAAGCAAACCCCTGGGAGGCAGTATGGACATACCTGAATAAAAGTGCACAGGATAAAAAAGAGAAGATTCAAAATAGATAATCCAGGAATGAGGTTCTGTTCCAGCACCTTAGACCCATGGTCTTCACCATTGGGTATTTGCATATAAATCATTATGACTACAACAGGGATACCAAACACTAGGCTGTACAAGAAAGATTTCCTCCACCTGAAAAAGAAAAACTGTAAATCCCACTCAGGCCCAGCTGTGCTGGTAGTGCAGGGCTGGGGTTATTAGCACTGTACTAACACACAGCTTTGGGATATTTGCAAAGATCCAGTATTTTGGAACAACTTCAGTGTCTGCAACATGTTTAACTGTATAGACTTCTAGCAGTTTAAAACTAATGAAAGCAACAGAAGTATTTGAATCAAATGGCGAATGGTAAAATTAAATATGCTTTACACAAGCATAATCTAATTAACTGGGAAGAGTGCTGGGGGGAGTAGAGTTACAAGATATGATCTAGACTTGTTCTTTAGTGAGAGAGAGAAGAAATACTTACTGCTGTATTTCCTTTTTATGACTCAGGTTATGTGCATTTGGAGCTCTTTTAGCCACAGAAGCATGAAATCCAATTTCCTTTTTATTGAAATGAAAGGAAGATAAGTTAGTTTTGATGAAGCTAACCATATTACTTAAAACACATTTAAATTACACTATTTTTAGAAGAAATGTCAGAAAAGGACACTGTTTCATGTTTAATAAATTCCACCCCCTTATTTACTTTTAGATTCTGCCAGAATGAGAGGATATTTCAGTCAGTAGTCAAAATTTGGACTGCAAAGGACTTCTGGTGCCTATACATGAACACAGTGTATAGATGCAATAAGTGTCCAAGCTCTTAGGCATGGGGAGCCACAGAGAGGTGGAATTCTACTCCACTCTTCCTAAAGAAAAATATATGCCCTTTCACCCCCACTGGAATAATCAGGAGATATGGGACATACCACAAAGGAAATTAAAATGCATAAGCCACTGGGAGCTTGACAACCTTATGAGCAAGTCCCTAACACTACAGTTTAATAAATACACCTGAAGCTGAAAATTAAAGTGTCTAAAGTTAGTTTAAGCCTGTAGGACAAGAAACTGCAGGGCAAAGCAGCCCAGAAACAAAACCAAGCAAAAATCCAGTTTTGAGTCACTTGGGTGAGTTACTGCAGTAGAACCATGCCTCCTGCCCAAACACACAAAAACCCAAAGCACACTTGCAAGAGCAATACACGTAAACTCCCTACCTATATAATGAAATGCTTCTGTGGCAAAATATGCTTTAGAGAACTACTCTGCCAGCCTGAACAGTCTACTAGCTAACATGTTAATAACTGCAGCTGCATCAGTTCTGTGGTCTAGCAGCTCTTTTCTGAGTAAATACTCTAGAGCATGGAAGGCAAACAGTCTCTGCTGCCCTCCTGACTACTCACAGCATGTACCTCATACAGTATGATCTCTTCTGGTGGGACAAAAAAGAAAAATGCTTTGTCCACATCTGGGCCATCAAAACAGTAGATTTTATGATCTGTGTGATTACTGGTAAACCAGGATTTTTCATTTAATATCAGGCTGTATCACAAGCTATTTCAATTCAAAAAGATGGAAGGATAGATGCAAGTGTGTACAGAGATACGTAATGCTTGTGGCATGAGCTGTGGCAAAACTTGTTTCACAGCCTTTGTCACTGTCAAGAGAAATAAGTACTTTTTTTCTGAATTAGCAACACTTCACTGAAATGACTGTGATTCTACACACAGAATTCCAAGAAATGAATACTTGACACTTTTGCCAGGTAAAGATAAAAAAAAGGTTCATTTTGTAGTTTTTAGTGGGTGTTTTTAGAGTAACAGCTGGGGAGCCTATGCATTCCTGTGGAGCACAGCAGCCTCACCACAAGAGCATAAAAACACTGCAATAACAATGGTGTCTACAAAATCAGTGAAACCTCTCAAAAGGAAATAAAGCAGTTGATATTTAAGTTTCCCCATGTAATTGTCCACACATAAACAATATCCAAAGCCTACCTTGATTACTTTTATAATATCTCGAGGTCCAATAATTTCAGGATCAAACTGGATGTGAGCTTTGCTAGTTGCAAGTGCAACTGAGGCAGAGAATATGCCATTTGTTCTCATGAGTTTGGATTCAATATTGTGAACACAAGAAGCACAAGTCATCCCTGTAATCTAAAGAAAAGACAATTTTGGGTAGTTAGCAATCCCCCACATTCACCCAGTATTTGTGGGTGTACTTGAGACACGGTAAAGCGTAAAGGTTTTAAAGGTTTTAAAGAGCTGTCTTAAATGATGCAAAGCTGAGAACATAACTATCCACTTTTATTATAAAATTGTGCAGACAGCAGATAAAGTCACAGTCATGTATTTGCATGGTAGCACTCAGACATGCTATTAACTGTAAAAGTATAACTAATATGGTTCTATCAACATTGCCAGAGCCAAATTCTGCATGTGTAACTTCATCTCTCTTGAATTTTCCTGTGGCTTCAATAAAGCATGTTAGCACTTTGTGATCTATTAACACAGCAGCAGACTGATGTTCTCTGTGTTGCAGTAAATATCTGTCAGTGAATAAAAATTAGTATTTGAGGAATCCATCCTTCAATAAGCAATTTACTAATTTTACTGATTTTACCCAAAGTTCCTAAGCCTGTTTGCAAAGCCCTTAACATTTGCAATATGTACTTGTTGACAAACTCTCAGTTACTCAGAGTCTGTTCTAAAGCACCTTAATGGAAAACTTCTGTTTCATTTCTGCTTGCTAAGAAAAATCTAATCTGTACAGAGAACTGTCACTTTTTATTTCAGTGCTTTTGGATAGGCTCTTCTAAGACAAGTTGATTTTCAGCAATTATGAAAAAAAAATAGTGTCACCAGCCAGAACTGAGCTGCTGAAGCCACAACTGCTCTAGCAAAGTTATTTGCAAGAAAATCAGTCTTCCAGACCACACTTTTCCAAAACAAATGTAATTTCAAATACACATGACTTACAAGAAGCTCCACTTGCCCTTCTGTTTCTGCATTATTTTCCATGATGGTAGCTTCAAAACCCAAATTCTGGATCAGCTGTGCTATTTCAAGAGGCTGTATGAGTTCTGGCTTGTATTTTATCTCTGCTTTACCTGCCATCAGTGCTACCAACACTGAAACAATTCCTGCAGTGGCAATTAGAAAAACATTAGATAACATAGTTCCTTTGAGGGAAAGAAAAGTAAAATATTACAAGTGACTGTCAGTGAGGACTGTAACAACTTAGAGGTATTATAAACCTAATGATTTCTCTCTGCCTCCTTCTAGTGTTTTTCTCTAGTCACAACAGCAAAGTTTTTACAGAGACCCGGACACATTGAGTCTCCCTTTAGCAATGAGAGGAATTACAAGATTTACACAGGGAAGGAGGTGAGTTTTGCTGTGATCTAATGAGTCAGAAAGGATGTTTGGAAGGAACCTTTGCATCCACTGCAGAAAGATCTGCCCTAGACTATTGAGTTTGGAATGAGCCCTGCAGCACAATGCTATACCTTTTTATTTTCCTGTTCTTCACCCCTCCTTATTTTTTTAATAAATAAAAGCCCACAGAAATCTACATTTAAATTGAAAATCAAAACAAAGATCACAAGGCAAAAAAAAAAAAAAAAAAAGGTTTGAAGAGCTTATGCTAGCTTATGCTTTTTTTGATTTCTAAATCAAGGCAGTGAGACCACCACGGGGAGACTGAGGAAAAAGTAATCAATAAGCAAAACCTCCCAAAGGCATGCTGACACAAATGAAATCAGACATTGCTAAGGCTCATCTGTTAATCTTCTACATGGCCAGAGGAAAGGCAGCACCAGCCTGCAGACTTCTAGACCAGTAAACATCACTGTGCCCAAGCTCACCCTGGCAGTGGAGCCATACATTTGTTTGCACCTGCTTGTGCAAATATGCCCGAGCATGCCTGAGCTCTCAACGGCTCTGGAGGAGATGGATCACTTTGTAAACCAACAAGGCCCTGATAACTAAATGTCAACTGTTTCTCTGTTCTTGTCTTCAGAGTTATTTGAATTTTTTATCACTTTACAACCCATTACAAGCATGTTCATCATGTTTGCCCACCAGTGCGATAGGATCGTTAAACAGCAATATAGTTATGTTAGCACTAAGACAGAGCATTAAGTCTATTTAACTTCCAGATGTTGTATGGCAGCCTCTTCTTTTAATCCCATAGAACATCTTTTCCATCCCATCATCCCTTATCATTAGACTCATTATAGGAATCTTAAACTTATTACCATCTTCTTTCTGCAAATTTCTTTCAATGGTAGACACACACGATGCACAGGTCATGCCTGTGATCTGTAAAACACACTTTTCTTCTGTGGCTCCACCGAGCTGGTTTGACCCATCAGGGTGAGGACTGTCTGGAAGAGCGTCTGAGGAATTGCCTTGGTGAGGAGGCTCTGGAGCTCGAGGCTGCACAGCAGCTTTGCTGGCATCAGGCTGGCACCTGTGTTCTCCAGGGGCGGTGTCTGGAATAAATGCACAATAGACTGAGCTATTCACACTGTGACTGGATGATGCAAAAGTACAAACAAGTCACGTTTATCAACCACACAAACACAGTTGTTTAGAAGGTGACACAATAACCTTGGTCTCTAATGGAAATATTACAGGTTGTTACTATGCTTATAAAAATACATATTCACCAGTGCCACTTGCATGACCATCTAACTCTACAGAACTAGCTTTCCACATTCCTCCAATTTCAATGCCTAGAGCTGTCAGCTACCTCCACTTGATAAAGATACATTGGTCTCTAGAGGGTCCTTATCCAGCACAGAGAATGTAGTCCAGTCATACCCATTCTGTCATTGTTGCCATCTATGCAGGACTCGTATCCCTTCATCTCAAACAAAGAAAAAAAAAGTTTCTCAACAGGTTTCTCTTTATGGCACAGTATTCACGCTGCAAGTACTGCAAAATGAGTATTGGAAGCACCCCAGTGACCTGAACACAAACAGGCCCCTTGCAAACATTTTTATTCTTTGCCAGATATTGAACAGACATGTAACAGTTCCAGCTGTGTTCACAAACTACCTCCCTTGGGCAGAGGTTTGTGTAAAGGAGCAGGAGTTGCTTCCAAACATGTAAAACACAGGGGGGGTCCCTCCTTTTCCAGATGGAGTGGAAGGTCTCCTACCAACAAATTATTAGCCAAACAAATTATAATTAAACACCACATACAGGACCCTCCTAATTTGTGGTAGTACCACACATTCAGGGAATTGGACCCATGGGAGAAGTGAATAGGATGTGGTTTTTTGTGATCAAACTACTTAATTTCAGGTAAACTGCATCAGTATTTAAAAGCAAATATGTTTGGTTGAGGCAGGTGAAAACTGCCACATTCAAAATTTGCGAGAGAGGAGTTTGTGCATCAAACAACTTTTTAAACATTGAGCACATGTACAAAATGCATACACTGATGCAACCGACATGCAAAAGCAGCTGTTCCCCCCAAAGAGTACCTGCATTTTGCCACTCACCTTGCTTAAAGCAAGGTTTAGTGAAGTAAGGCAGGCAAAAATACTCAAGAAATAAAGGTCAAAGGCTAAGGACACTAAAAAGAGGTTTTAGCTAGGGAAAAAGTGGTTTTAAATGAAAGATACTTCATGAAGTTTTTAAGTTTTAGTATTCTGGAGCACAAATGTAAACATTTGCTTTGATAGATCTACTTACAGCAGCCTGTAGACATAGGAGGAAGCCTACTTCTGGGGGTAAGGGGATGAGCTATTTGAAAGGCTTTGTACCTCAGGCCTTTTGGCTTCATAACGTAACTCAGCTCTTACACCCACTGCTGCAGTTATTAAGGGCTGAAACAAGCTGCCTTACAGCTGAAACCTCTCTCCCTTGCTAAGTGAGGTCAGATCAGGCCAGGCATTCAGAAGAAACAATGTCAATGTCATGTTTTCTGGGTTTCTCTCCAAAAAGGAATCTCAATACAGACCGTGCAGGACCCACCCTGGCACGCTACCCACAGAAGAAAAAACACTGTTACCTGTCAGCACAGAGGCATCAAATCCCATGTCTTCTATGGCAGCTCTTAACTCTTCTCCACTAGTGACAGCTGGATCATAGTGTATGGTCCCAGTACTGCCAGCTAGAGAAACTGCTATGTGCTGCACTCCCTGCCTCTGTGATACGGCCCCTTCTATGGACTGTACACAAGAATTGCAGGTCATGCCATCAATCTTAATAACAGCCACATGTGTCATGCCTTGTGCTGGCTGTCTGATGACATTGCATGTGAAAGCACCTGAGGGAGATGCTGCTTTCTTTGCTTCTGAACCACTAAGGAGGCTTACTTTAAAGTTTCCAGGTGGAAGGGATTCGATAGCTCGCTGGAAAGCTGACAGGGTGATTAAATCTGGGCTGTACTGTACCACAGCACATTTATGCTCCAAAGACACTTTAATACTTTTTATGCCAGGAAGATCTGATATATTTCCTTCAATGTTTCTGACACAGGACTTGCAGTGCATGCCCTCTATCTGTACAGTCACGGTTGCTGTGCTACCCATCTTGGGGACCAGCAGATCCAGCCCATCACTCTCGAGGCTTGCCGGTGTCTCCCTGAGGTTTGAGTTCTTCAAGCGCTGGAGATCAAGGGCACCCAGCTTCAAAGGGGCTGATTTACTTTTAATGGTGCAGTCGTATCCCAGGTCACTGATGTGTCTCTTGAGGTCATCAGGCTGAATGATGTAAGGATGGTAAGCAATAATTGCTTCTTGGTTATCAAGTGACACCTTGATTTTTGCCACACCGTGCAGTTTCCTGATCTTTCCTTCAATGTTGGTGACACAGGACTGGCATGTCATGCCTTCTACCCGAAGCTTAGCTACTGCTTCTTTCAAGCTTGGCAGATTTCCAGTTGCTGTTGTCAACTTCTCTTCTGCTATGTTGGCGTCAAAGCCCATATCCAGAATTTCCTGGCAAATCTGTTCAGGGCTTATTTCCGACTGCTGATACTTGATAACAGCATTGTTCTGTTCAAGGGAGACTTTAATTCTCAAAATGCCCTTCACCTTGGAAATTCGGCCTTCTATCGACTGCACACATGATTGGCAAGTCATTCCCACAATGTTGATTACCACAGTATGCTCTTGGGAAGGTGAAGAGGGCATGGTTTCAGAGCTTGCCTCATAGCCCATGTTGTCAAAAGCAAAATTATGTTTCATTGTAGGCTTCAGCTCACAACCAGGAGGAGAATCAATGTTGGACAAAGCCTAAGGAGAAAGAGGAAAAGTAAAAATAAATACATGTATCCTCAGCCCTGTAAAAGCAACAACAGTCTTCATATGCTCTCAAGCACATACTAGAAGTGCTCTAAAGTTAGTCTATATGGCCAAAACCCTTTTCAACATTATTTTACACTTTGAATATATTACCAGTGAGTTATGCTTTCTGACAGTCTCTTGAGCAGCAATTTAGAAAATACTGACTAGAGATATAAAAGCAGAATTGACTCAATATTCTTACCCAACCAAGTAATTTAAAACTTGAGTTCTCTGCAGCCACAGGATACTTCCATCACACAGCCTGAACTGCTCTTCAGAGCATACTGTCACTGGCATAGTGGGTCACAGTAGAGAGTGTGCTGACTGCCTCTCCAAAAAGGTCATAAACCGGCCCAGTTTGGCCAGCCTGCTATTTCCCAGGAGGAGTTCAAACCGAAACAAAGAAAACCAAAAAGCCCAAGAAAATGGAATCATGACTTTTCCAGAAGCCTGAAACAAGTTGGTGGAGGGTATTTGATATTTGAAGACCTATTTGCACACACACAAAGGCCTGGGCTGTCTGCATTTAATATGTAATCCTTTGAACCTGAAATCTGTATCTAACAAAAACCTTGAAAGACACAGAACTGTAAGCAGATATTTTCACTATGGTTTAATTTTATTTACCTACTTGTGAGGCACCTAGGACTATAAACTGTGCTACAGTAACTCACTGATTTCATCCAACACTGATTTTCAGGATGGCCAGTACTGAAACAGGCCAGCCAGAACTGGCCTCTCGGTCAGATCACAGCCCCTGCAATACCAGAACTCTACAGCTGAATGCACTCAATTCAACTGAAAATTAATTTTTTTTTTTTTAAATAGTGCCAATGCTTCTTACAGAACAAGTAATGAGAGCTCCAGTTGCTGGAGCCATGTGATGAGAAAGATTGAAAAGGGCAGGGACAAGTCCTAGATTGTCAGATTTCATGGAAAGAACATGAAAATTCATGTCCATGATTTAAGGCAATTTTAAATACTAGAGATCTAGATGAAAGCTACTAGGATAAATCTATTCTCTTCCTGCAAAGCCTTGGGCTCTCTGACATTCAACAAAACACTTGATGTTGGGCATTACTGCAGGGAGAGCCTAGAGAAAGGACCCACTGGATCACTCTCAGTATTGCAAATCCTGTTCCTATGACCCACAAGAAAACTTCTTTCTCAATACCACAGCATGGATGAGAAGCATTTAGGCTGCTTAGTAACACTAGACTGCATCCGATTCATTTGATGCAGTATTCAAAATTCATTAACTTGATTTTGTCTCACGCTTAGACAGCTTGGGAATAATGAGGTCTAGGGCCACAAAACCAGCAAAAACTTAGGACAAAAAATTTGCTTTCAGACTTTTCTGTGCTCTATTTGTTAGAACAGGAGGAGGAATGAGCAAGTTCAATTCTTCAAGATTATGGTGCAGCCCCTCAACTATCCTGACAGCAAACTCTCCTCCTGCTCCCCCTCTTCTGCTTGGCCTCATGGCTGCACTCCAGGGATGCTGGGGAAGAAGAGTCAGGAATATTTTAGTCCTGGCATCCCCTTTTGCCTCCTCCTCCCATCAGCCTGGCAGTACCCAGGCCACTGCTCTCCTTGCATTTCCTCTCCCATAAGTTAGTGAGATCCCCAGCATATATGGAAATATACCACAAGCACCCCTTTCAAAACAAATCATTAACAGTTAATCAGACTTCCCTGCGAAGTGGTGCCCTGTTTAAGCACACACAAAGACAACAGATATTCCCATTCAAATTCTTGTGTCCTCCTATTGTTGTGACTTCCCGCAATTTGAAATACTAACCTGGCCTTGTGTATGGGAAAAAATCTCTTCTGAAAAGTCTCCCAACCACCACATTTCAAACGTGGCCTAAACTCAAACTCGCATTGATTGTAAATTCTGCCTAAATTCTTCTGAAGAAGCATTAGGTGGATATTGTCTGTCATCCCCTCTTCCCTGTCCCCAGTCCCCCAAGGACACTGCTCACAGTGGCCTGCTCTTATCACAAACACCCAGTGCAATCTGTGTGGCAGTCACAGAAGCTCACCCTGTGTGTGTACTTTGGCTTGCAGGACAAAGGTATTTTGCCTTCTGCATCCTTTGGTGAAACAGAGCACAAGTGGAGGAGATGAGAATCCTCCACTCTCTGCTTCACTGCCTGGCTGGCTACCACTTGCACATGAAACTCAGGAACCATCACAGGCTTTATCCCCTTTATCACAGGCTATGTCCCCTGTTGTGTTCCCTCCCCCTGCCATGTTCTCTGTGAGTTTCCCTCGGTACCCCATGACATAAAAGCAATTCAAATTAATAGTGTAAAAAGATTAGAGGGTACTCCTCATTATCCAGTCCTTTGAAAAACATAAAAGCGAGGACTGATTCCACTATTTCAATGCATTGTAAGCCACAGAAACTTCAAAACTTGGACACTGTTTTTTGTTTTACATAAAAAGCTATCCCAACATTCAGAAGAATTGGCAAAAATATTTTGTTTGCTACTTGTCGAAACCAGATGTTTATGATCTGCAGGAGAAAAATCTTTGCTCACAAATTTTTAAATGACAAGGAAAAAATAGATAGGGGATGCGGATATAAGAAAACTAAAAAGCTTCTTTCCCTTAAAGAAAACCCACACAAGTGCGAAAACACTGAAGAAACTACCCCCAAAACCAAGAAATGTGCACAGGTACAAAGTATTTACAAAGCCTTTAGTACTGTTTATAACAGATTAAAAAAAAAAAAAAAAAAACAGAAATAAAATAGGCAGAAATACATACATGTGTGTATTTGCAAGAAGGGTGTTTCTACACCAGACAAGAGGAAAACAGCAGATTCATGTAAGGACACAAAGACGAGGCATACAGAAATGTGACCATAGTTTTCCTCAGGCACATGCTGGGTTTCAGAAAAGGGTTTCCTCATACCAGCTGACACCCACACATAAAATGGCATCTATGAGGCTGTATGGTAATTCAGAGACACTACCTGCAAGAGGATCAGAAAAGCAATCACCACCAAAAATGCCCAAAAAGGTGCTTGGGAGTCTCAGGCATTGCCCCCTCTGCTTTTTTCTGCCCAGAGAGAAATATGAACAAAATAATGGAAATGCATCTAACTACATCCAGAAGGAAATGTGTGAAAGAACTGGCTGTAGTTACTCTTTTGTCTCCACACCAAAGTAGAATGGCTCACTTTTAAGGGCAGGTACATACCAAGTCTGTTTGCTCTACCAGCCTCATGGATATTTTTACAGTATCTATGTGAAGAATATGCAAATAATTACGCATGAAATGATGCCAATTCTTTCCCTCCTTTGTTCTGCATGTAAAAGTTGGAACTGAAAGCGCAAAGCAGAGTGAATCTCTACTCTGAAAGCTAAGAAACCTGACACAAAGGAGTTATGAAAATCATATGAACAATACAAAAGAATTGAAGAAATCTGAGAAATCATTGACAAAGAATCAGTAGTAGATGGAGACAGCTTTAAAGAAAGCACAAGTACTGGCTGGAAAACACTTGTATCAACAGGAGAAGCTCTGAACCAGAACCAAGATGAGTTACAAATGTGCAGGAGTGTGGCACCTGAAGCCCAAGTCCCAGTATGAGGATTTCAAAGCAAGAAACAAGGCATGAAGAACAACCCTTGATATCCCAGACATGAGCTGTAGCACTCATGCCTGTCCTGGGGCAAAGCAGGACTTGGGAACAGCTAGAAGAGGCAGAAGCTCATGCTCTCCTTTTGCACTCCCTCTAGACAGCAGGAAAAAGAGCATCCAACAGGAATATGCCCTGGGGCTTGACTAACTTTTTGTGAAAGCGTGAAGGTGGAGCAGAGCAGGGAGATGCTGCTGGATTGGAAGCACCAAGTCTCGAGCCCTGGCTTGGCACAGAGCTCATGGCATCATAGCATCCAGAGTTTGTGGCAGGTTAATTTGGGAAAGGTAGTCCTAGGCAATGGTCTGTATGGCTGGTGGGGCAAACCCACCCCATGGAGGGCTGCCCTTAGAGGCATCATGCTGACCCATAGTGCCCCAATACAGGCTCCTTATTTTGGATATTCCCATTCAAATATGCAAAGGCTGAGAGTTCAAGCAGTGAAGGGATATATAATAAATCTGAGAAAAACACCTGAACTCAGAAAAAAACCCAAACACATGGAAACCATGGCACTGAGTAAGACCCCCACACATGCAGGCATGGTGACCCATGTCTTGAGAATGGATGCAACACCGTGGCTGTGAACTCAACAAGGTTTGTGCCTTCCTTGGCTGTAAAACCACCAGCCACCCCTGGCTGAGTCCCCATGCTGCCTCCATTGCTGTGTTTCATGGTCACCTTGTGGGGTGGCCTGTCACCAGGAAAGCCATCCCTTTACCCATTTCCCCTTCCCAAGAGGTGCAACAATCTCCAAAATGCCAGTATAACACCCCTGGTCTCTGCAGCACAAGGCTGAAGTTGTGACAGGCACACTCCACAGCTCCCTGAGCATCACCCTCACCAAGATCCAGCACAGTGCTGCTCTTCTCTGCTCATCTAGCAAGGCTCTCCCCCCTTCTCTGGCACTGCTCTCCTGCCCTCCCTTTGCAGGGATGGCAACTTTCACATCCTAAAACTCAAGCACCAGGCTCCTCAAAGTGATGCCAGGCAATCAGCGGGGAGGAGATGGGGCCTGGCCCACTCAGCACCTCCCCCTCTGCCTCTCCCTGCCTGCTCATCCACAAATGCTGGAGGTCACTGCACCTCTCATCCACTATGTCCTGAAGTTTTGGGCTGCTCTTTTCCCTGTACCTCTGCGGGCTGAAATAATTTATTGCCCTCTTACCTTTGAGCGCAAAGAATTATCTTATCTGCGTTTTACCTCCCCTACTTCCTTCTTTCACAACTGCCTGATTCATGGCTTTGGATTCAGGCAGGAGCAGCACACAACTGAAAAGCCACACACTAATAATTAAACGCTTCAGAAGTTTCCCAGTTTATTATAGGCAGACAGTGAACAACAAAATGAGGGCACAGAAGCCACAAAAACATCAAAGGTCACGAGTCTTCAATTTTTTGCCAGTAACAGCAGCACTCTGGCACACAGAGTAGCCAGAAATTCAATCCTCATCCTCCTTAACATTTTTTAGTGCATCTCGTTAGAGCATATTGTTTAAATGTATTAGATCATAACTATTGTTCTTTCTCCCCTCATCTCCCAAAAAAAGATTAACAAATATCAGTAGCTACTATATCCAGTAACTACTTACAACACAATTTGTTATTTTTCAAACAGTTCCTGAGTCTTAAATGAGGGTAAAAACACCTTCTAAACCTGAATATCAAGATTCAATGAGATTATTACTACAAAGCGGCCTTTCTAAGGCTTTTGTTTCCAAAATACTAACTTGATTTACTAATGCTTCTGCCAAGGGACTGCTATTTCTCGCCTGGGATCAGGCTTCTCTAACAGTACAGATGATAGGGAAAGATTCAGGCAGCTGAAGCCACTCTTACTGAAATGACACCTACACTGTAGTCAACAAATCTCAGAGACCTTAACAGGTACTTTTAAATTAAAGGGAGCTGTGTAAACCAAGTTTGGTTTACGGGAAAGGGGAAAAGCTTGATGTAAATGAAATGTTTCTAATTTAGAATTAAAACAAGACAAACCACTTTGTGATGTTCTTCACACCACCAGTACAAGCAGCATATATATCCCAGTGAACTGAATACAGAGAAGAGATCTTTTGGTAGAACAAAGTCATTTATGTCATGACTGTTTTCTAGCAAACATTTAGAATACAAGAAGTAACCCGAGGCAGAAAAAGCCTTCAGGTATATTTGGTCTTTTCTGGCTGGTATTCATTCCAGTCTGACACTATTTGAAACATTGTAAACATACCCAGTTTCAAAGAACATGAGCACACAGAATCACAGAACATTCTGAGCTGGAAGGGACCCACAAGGATCATCAAGTCCAATTTTTCAGCAAATGTCTCATGCAGGAAGCAAACCTACCACCCTGGCATTATTAGTACCATGCTCCAACCAACTGAGCTTTGTTCTGACGGTTTTTTCCCTTAAGTATTCACAATATTCACTGATCCAAACTACATTACTCCAGTGTACATATATTTTAAACAGCAAAACTCTTTTAAAAGAATAAACCTCATCATGTTTCTTTCACCATTGATCTTTCTAAGTCTCTTCACCACAGCAGTTAATCTCCAAAAATACCACAGTTATATACAATGCTGAATTTTTTAAAAAGTTGCACAGATGTATTTATCAAGAGCTTCAATAACACCCACTTACTAGATATAAATAAACTACTTACCTACAAAAAGGACTTTTTAATATTTCTGCAATTTCTGTTACTCCAAACTAGCATGAGTTTCTTCAAACTCCTGGAGCAATTGGAGTTCAAAAGGAGAAACAGTATTATGTTTCCTTCCTAAGAATCACCACTCTGTATTATTAGAGGTGGAGCTAAAACAATGCTCATTAGCTTCTACAGCATAAGTCATCATTAACAACTCTTTTCAAAGATTATTTTCAGAGGATCCTCAGAGGATTTTGCATTTGTACTGCTTGTTATGAGGCTGGCATCCATGCTGGGGATCATGACAATTTAGATAAAGAAGGTTTAACCTCTTTTAATATACAACCCATGCAACAACATGCTTTGTTTTAAATTCACCAGTTCAGAAACACCACTTCCCTCCCAACGTGCGCACACACACACACACACACACACACACACTGACCTGCCTTTCATCTGTGTTGACTTCTGTCATTCCCATGGAGTAACTCTGCAAAAGTTTCTCTTCTTTCTGCAAGTTACTGCCTGCTTTCACCGGAGGTGCCGTCTCGGACTTTTCACCAATAATCAGTAGTTCAGGCACATCACGAGCTGCCTGCTGCTTACGAATAGACACCAAGCATATGTTTCTGTCGTTTAAAGTAGCTAAGTAGGACAGTTCTCTCATTTTATTGTCCAGTTTTCTCTCCATTATTTTTCTGGACTTTAAATATTGCAACACCAAAAAAAAGTTTCACGAGAGCAGTTATTTGTTGTCCTCCAAACCACGCTTCTTTCAGCTACATTTACAACAGCTTGAAGAGTTCTGCCCGTCTAATCCATGTGCTTATTAGGTATTCATCAGGAAATCCCAGATGCAACCTGTGATCCTTATGTAGGCTGCTTGCTGCACTCAGCTACCTGCTCTCCCTGCCAGTTCAAATGTTTCCCACCAATTGGCATCCCTGGTGCTTTCCCAGCTGCGTCCGGCACTGCTGATCTCTGCACACGGCATTGCAGCAGGCTCAGCCAAGGCTGCCTTTCACAAGCTGCTCAAACATGACCTGTGTGCAGCAGCCAGCGTGTAACCAGCCCACACAGACAGGCACTAGCTCCTTGTGGCCATGTGCACAATCACAGCTCCTGCACAGGGAAAACGCTGTTCCAGTTCCGCCTTCTATGAAATTATGGGAGGTTTCTTGGATAAAATGAAGTCCCTTCTAACATGGAAAGCATGCCCACAATTACTTAATTAGATAAGGCTCCTAGACCAAAGGTCTTTCATTAATTCAGGGCACAAGAACATTCATTCTTCGTACCAAGAGGGAAAACAAAAGAGTGAGTACAACATTTACACTTTCTAAAATGTGCCTCTTCCCCATCAGCAAGCTTTACTAAAAGCCAATAAACCAAACAAAATTAAATGAGCAATTAATGCCAGAAAGGCAAGAAATAAAATATATCCTCCTTAAATTTTCTGGGCAACAGCAGGAACATCTAATTTAGACAGCCAGGCACACAAGAGGTGCCTTGAGCCAAGCCTGAATATATTTCTCTGGGATTGCCCAGAGCAAATTCACAGCACAATGCTAATGCAGTAAGTCGGATCTGTTCCCAAGTCCACAGTAGTGCAGTCCACTTCTGAAGGCACTGCTGAACAGGGCCGTGCATTTATGCATTCATAAGATTTATAAAATATAACAGATGTTATTATTTATTTATTAGCAATTTCCACCCTCCCTGACTGTGCAGCAACATCACTGCACATGCAAGCATTAAAACAATTGTTTTAAATTTAATCAGAATCTCTAGGACTTGCTGGAAAAAGTAACAAATTTACTCCTATGCATAGGTTAGCACACAGGGTCAAAACCTTGGCATATCTCTGTTGTGTCACGAAAACCTGAGGGATAAATGACAGACACTCCACCTGACAAAAGAATTAGTATAATATTTATAATTTCTATAATGTGCCTCTTTACCATCAGCTAGCTTTACTAAAAATCAATGACACGACAAATTCAGATTCTTCTTACTTCCGAAGGCAGAGGTACACCACTCACACCCCTGTCACACAGAGACTGGTCCAGCAAGCCACCATGCAGGACATAAGCATCCTGGCTTGCTTCCCTGTCATAACTTCCCCACAACTATGGATCCTCAGTTCTTGGGGAAAGAAGGTCTTCTGCCAGGGAAGTGAAAGTCTAAATACTGCTGCAATGATCCACTATTCTGCATCATTGTCTTAATATTAAAAAATAAGTGATGCTATTAAACTTTTTAAAGAGCTATATTGAAAATATTTTGAGAAATGGCCCTTCTAAAGAGAATTACTACAAAGTGTCTGTGTTTGTTCTGCATTTATCAAATCAATTAGAGCCACATCTGATTTCAGTTCAAACACTTTACTGAAAAAGAAAATTGTGCTAAAGGTGAAATAATTTCAGGAATTGCTAATTTTAACTGTTTTTGAAATAAGCAATTGAAAATTATACAACTTGACTTATGTGAAAAGTTTCAGTAAAACGTGTTTAAATACCAAAGTTAAGTCTACATACTAAATACATATATAAAATTAAAAACTAATATCCATCCTTCTAAAACAAACCAGGCCTCCCATCCCAAATCAAAGATATTCAGAAATTCAGCTCTGTATTCTAATTCCAAATAATGGCAATTTCAAATTCTTGATTTTCTAAAGGAACAGTAATTCCATCAATAAAGCATTTATTTGATCCACTCATCTCTGACAGTATCTTTACTATTAAAAATATCCCAAACCCTACTGAGCATGTTTCTTCAGATAACTAATATTCAAAAATATACTGTGATGAAAAAGAATGTAAAGAAAACTTAGGGGTTTTTTTCTTCTTCATTTCAGGTTCACCAGCAAAGCTCAGCTTAGACTGACAAATAACAAGATGTTGAATAAGTATCTTCTCTCCAATTTCCCTCAATCACCCTTTTTTTTTCCCCCCCACAACTTCTGAGCAACCCTAAGAGAAAAAGCTGTTTATTTCTAATAGAATGGAGAGAAATTCTTGCTTAGTGGCCTTTGCCTTCAGCAGAGTTCTGAATACTGATTTGGAGATAGAGAAGAAACACATGAAGTTGTGCTTTGAGCACATTCAGTTTACAAGATACTTATCCACAGTAGAAAGAAGGATTTGGCTGGGGGGAAAAGAAAAGCTTGCTATAATACTTCAGACAAAAGGGACATCATTTTGTCAAATTTTGACAAATTTTAACTACTTCAAGTACCTAATTTAGCTGTGGGCCGGAGCAGAGCAGGGACAAAAGAAACCTGTGCAGCTGACAGAGTCTTGAGCAGCTCTTGGAGAAGAGGCACCAGTCACGAAGCAGAAACCACGGAGAATCTTTTAACACTAAGTAATTCCTATTTACATTAATACACAAGACTGAAAGCTCAGAGGTTCTGCCCCAGCTCAACCACTGTACAACTCTCTTATGGTTCAGGAGACACTTTAGGAAGGGGTCCAATATGGGCATCTCAAAGCTGGCAACGTCTGCCAGGGAAGTGAGGCAGATGCTTGGAATTAACCTCTGTGATTGGCTGCTGCTGCTGCTGCACTCCAACAGACTGCTACTGGTTTCCAAATTATTTTCTCCATTCTATCTCAATTAATTGCCCCTTTAGAGTCTAAGCTAATTGTGTCAGCTGCAGAGTGAGGCTGAGCATTTTACTTTAGGCTGAAATAGGAAAGGCAATATTGCCCTTCTCATCTGATAGCAGTACCACTCTGATTTAAGGCTGGACATGGCAGAGCTTAGAATTTTCACCAGGAGGAATCATTCTGGCTTGGTAGTATGAAATTCAGATGGCAAATAGAAAACATGCCTGCTGCCTTTGCAGCTTTCTGCTAGTGTTTGGCAACAGTGTTTGCATTTTCAAGTCAGAAAACACAAGACATTCCAAGAAAATTAAATCCCTTTGATTTAAAGGCTCAAAGCTGATCAAACATGGGTTTTCCCCTTTATTTTACCTGCATTATCAGCCTACGTGATAAACATAATAGAACAATGTGGTCTCATATAAATTTTGTTTCCCAGGTGCATTCATCCTTGGCTTTATAGGATATCCTAGCCTGCATCTAATCCCTCTGCTTCTGTAACCAAAGAAAGCATCTTTAATAGTCTTAACAATGCCTTGAAAGATGAGATGCTTGGGTTGAAGGGAAAAAATGGGGACTGGGAGGTTAGGGGGTCATATTTCTTTAATCTGTGTGGGGAAAAAGAATGAAAAACAAATTTCAGTGAGAAGGAGCACAATTGTTGGCTGTAGTTCACCAGGCACAAAGTGCTGCACACCTTAGGAGTAGAAACACTGCAAAAGCTTGATGTATCACTCTAAGAGAGGCATGAAACAAAGGGTGGAGCAGCACAGAAGTGCCGTGGTCATTCCCTGTTTAAGACAGTGCAGCTAACAGGAACTAAGCCACAGGAATGACCCAAATGGTGAGCAAAAGCTGACCTTTGCCTCACTAACTCAAAATACATATTACTTTTCATGCCTCTGCACATGCTAACAGACTAAAACCTGCTTTAAACATGGAATGACATCAAATTTAATTTTTCCCTTTTTCCCCACCTTCAAAGAAAACAATATAGATATAGCTTAAGTGGGTCAGGAGGCTAAAGGAGACTCCACCTTTGTGAATGCCCAAGAAGTAGGATTCGAGCACTCAGCTATACTGAGTTCTTCTTTGGGAAATTTAAAAAGCAATCTTGCATTTGTGATCATTCTTTAGCCCTAAAGAGCCATCTGGCAATTTATTGTCTTTGTCACCAGCTGTATTATTCATATTTTGTGTATTCACACATGCTTCTCAGATAGTGTATTTATCACCAGCAATCCAATAACAATCTGCATTTCTGTTGCTCAATAAATGACACTATCTTGTACTTGGCCATGAGAGTTATTGAATGCCACCAGACTTCAGATCTGGCTGCAAAAGCTCATTGGGCACAACCAGACTTAGGGTGAATTGCACTGTTTGTGCATCTGTAACCACGATGCTTCTCACTGAGCACACCTGGACTTGCAAAGCCACATTGGCTCTGCATTTCTGATGCTTAGAGCTGAATTGGCTATCACTCAGCTGTCCCAAGTCCCTGTGATTCCTGAGATCCAGCTGGACTGAAAGGGGGTTCTTTTGTGCCAAATCTCCTTCCTTTTAACGCAACAGAAAAGTGAGCATTACTCTTAAGGCAACAATCCATCAGACAGACAAGAGGAACCAGTTGAGTTATATGCACTTCATGTCAGTGCAAAGAGGGATGTATTGGTATTAATACATCAACCTAGAAATCCAGTCTGCCTTTGAATGTTAGCAATTTTCCTTCTCTCCTCTTCAGACATCATTTTAAACCACCAAAATACAATCATGTAATCATCACAAAATTCAATCACACAATAATCACCAAAATACAATGAAGCATACAAACAATGATACGAGGGTAAAATCATTTCATATTTGACAGTATTTCGAGTTATTCCTAATTTGTCCTCAAGATGCAGTCAACTAAAATGTTTTAATTCCTCCCCCCTTTCCCAGTCTTAGCAGAGTTAGATTGTATTTGGTTTTAACATACACAATCCAATTGCAGGATACATAGCATTTAGTTAAAAACAAAAAAAAAACGGAAGAAGGGAGAAGTAGAGTAAAAACTCATAGTAATGTCACAAACAACAGTGCTGGCACCTCACAGGTATCAACAAATTGCTTAAATATTGCTTGAGAGTGAACCTGGGAAAAACCCAGCCCTTGTGTGAAACAACTATTTCTCCTCTGTCAGGGCCCTCTTTATATGAAAAGGGAAGTAGTTAGTGAAGGTATCCACTTCCTCTTCAAACAAATCCCTGTGGTTGCTCCGCAATCATTTCTCAGTCGTACTAAGAAACTCAAGCCTCCCATTTCCCCCATGAATCAATCAGTCACACCTGAAAGTTCAGTGGAAGCTTAGTCATATTCATGGTACAGAACTATGTCCTTTATTCTCCTAACTGACATACTTCTCACTGGACACAACAAAAAGGGCCATACCTCATTTTTATTGAAGAAGAAACAAAATCGCCTCTTTACCTACATTTGCACCTAGTTTTGAGCCACAAAATCAGAAAGAAATCTTTGGCCACAGTCATAAGAAAACTGGCAGCAACCAGATACACAAGTGTTTGTATAGCATAAATGGTATAGATATTTCTTTTAACAGATTATTGGAATAGGATTCCAATATTACCGGATGGAAAGTGCCTGGGCTCTTCTGTCCCTCGCTGCTTTGCCTGAGACAGCAGCTGTGGTGGTTCTCACCACAGAGATATCTCTGGCTGGCTGGATGCAGCGACTGGGCCACCCAGGCTTGGAGGAACTCAGTTTACCTCTGGGAGATAGTCCTTAGGCGAGGTGAAGAGGAAAAGGAGCGGATTCAACGGAGCTTTAAGATCCAGATTTTATTCCAAAGTCACGGACATCTGAATACCAGGACGCTGCTCCATTGAACAGGTAGCCACGTGCTCGCAGTCAGTTTTAAGGCCCGGGCAGGGGGTGGGAAGGGACAGGTGAGCCACCAACCAGGTGGGAGGGGCAGGGTCTCAGGGGAAGAGTGACACCCAGGACAGGCCAATGACCTTGACACTGAGGGGCATCTTTTGAACTTCTGCCAACCAGGCAGTGTAACTGCTGGCAGGTTAGCTTTGACTGACAGCACTTAGGAGGAGACAAAGGGGAGGGGTAGGAGGAAGGTATTGCCACACCTGGGAGGGGCTGGGATGGCTGGGAGGAAGTTGCTTCACACTGCAACAACAGATGAAGAAGCTTGATCATTATTTCTCACACTATAAGGAAAAAAGGAAGCTACAGAAATCTGAAATACAAGGAAACAGATTCCTACCTGCTATGATTAAAATTGCTTAAGAGTTGATGACCTAATTTCAAATCAAATCCACTCAGACTTTGGCTTCAGTTTTTCAGGAAGCAGACTCAATCTTCTCCAAATATTTAAAAAAGGTTTGTTTGCTCGAAACCAGCAAAACTCAATGAAGTCCTTGTAACAGGGCCCCAAAACGTGTACTGATCTTTTTCATTCCACAGCCTTTCCTATGAACACAAATTGTGTGGACTTGGTACTTTGTCTGCTTTTAGAAGTGTTGGTTTCATTATGATAATTTCTGTTATCTGTTTATACTGCAGAAATTTGTTTTCAAGACCTGGAAACTATAAGGCTGATCTTATTATCACACAAAAAGACACACCTTTTGGGTAAAGGTTTAAGTGCAAAGAACAATTGCAATCTGCATGAATTAATTTGAGTCAAGATTTCCACTAGTGCTTATGTACCAAACAGTTTAAAAAGGCTGGCAGAACTTGTCAGGCAGTGCCATAACAAATCCAGGATTTTTAGTTCTGTGTTTTCAACTTAATTTTTTAATCTCTATTTGCTCTTGCTCAAAGCTGGTTTTGTCTTGCAAAGTTTGTGCAAAAGTCTTTGAGAATTCCATGCAGGGAAAAGGGATCAGCATTTTACCCATTCTAACTGCAATATTTAAAATACAACTTGAGAATGAATAATATTACAAAAGTAGCTATTTTTAAAGGCTGATTTGAGAAAACAGAAAGAGCTATTACTTGTAAACTAATATTTGCTGTCCACATTTAGAAATAAGAAATAATTAGTGCTACTTCTGCACAAAACTTGCAAATTTCTCAGTATTTGTTGTAGCATTTAAAAAAGATCTCCTACACTTACTTTGATTCTATAAAGTGATAAGTCTCTGAATTGTGATTTAAGTAAATAAGGGGATTGATTTTTTTAATTATTATTTTTTTCCCAAAGTAAGCAGCCATTCACCCTGTGGCAGGCAAAATAATGTGGCACCTGGGACTATGTAAACAGCATAAAGCACATCATATTTGTAAACTACCAAAAAAAAGAAAAAAAAAACCAAAACCAAACAAAACACAAACCCAGAAACTGGTAACTCTGATTTAAGTTTGTATTTCAGGTTCTATGGTCAGTCAACCTCTCAGCCTCAGAATTAAAGAAAAAGAAAAGACAAAACAGTCTCTTGTGTTTGCATTACAGATGCCACATCTAAAATACAAACATATCATCTTTGTTAGGGCAGGCTAGATATGTAAAGGCAAGACCAAATTCAGTTTCTCCTAACAATGATTTCTGTTTACCTCAGACTGGCAGGAACCACCTACATACAAAGAGAGGAGTTTCCAGAAACTACCAAATCCCTAAGTAAGCTTGAAAGCTGCACTCCTCACCACAGCACCTGGGCTCCTCCAAAACAGTGCCGTGAGCAAAGTCCTGTCTGCTTTCTCAGTGGTCCAGGCAAAATTCTGCCTGGGAAGAAGGGCTTCCTCTTTTTATTTAGTTATTTTACTTCCTTTTTCCCTGCTCTCTCTGTGGACTGGTTGCAATTATTGGGTAGAAAAAGGGAGGATGGTGTTAGAGCCCTCTCTGTGGTCTCACTCTTGCAGAGAGCACAATCTCTCAGGTGACCCTGTGTCACAGGGCTCAGGTACAGCTCTGCCAGGCTGGCACGAGAGCCCTTCTCACCTGCCTTCCACCTCCTGCCCTTTTGGACTGTTCCATGTGCTGCCAAGACATGGTGACTGTCCTTCCACAAGCAAGCAAACCACAGCACTGCTCACATGTCTCTGAGCTCAGCATCACCACACTCATGGTGGGACTGAAGGGACACGAGGGGCAGCAGCTGGGCCTCCCCAAATACAGGGCTGCCCTTATGTGCATTTTTCTTCCCAATTTAGAGAAGGAAGAAGATGTGCCAGCTCTCTGGCTGACCTGCTCTGCCACAGCAGGCAAGAAGCAAGGAGGGGAACCTCTGCTGAGAACATGGAGTAGAGGCTTTTCTGTTTCTAGTTGTCAGAATTCAAAATTGTAACATTGTAACATATGTGAGCTGCTGTTTAGCTAACTTACATTTCTACAAAAGTCCTGTCAATTATTTCCTATCCATGGCTAAGAACTACACAAGAGTGCCCTGTCCAGGTCTAATATCTCCCATAAACTTACAGTTAACTCTTGGCAAGAAACAGCTTCTATCAGTGGAAAAAAACATACTTCAAATAACCATGAAAGTTAAGTAGAACTTGTCTGGATAAAAACATACTGATTCACTGCAGAGCTAAGAAGAGAAATAAAAAACAAAAATGAAAATTAAAATATATTTGCTGTCATTGTTTTTTTTTTTATTATTTTATGTTTGTTTGCTTTTTTTTCTGTTGGAACACCTGATAATTCCCTATTGAATAATGTCACTTGCAGCCTACACAAATTCGGTAAGAATTCAGGTACAAATGTCAGAACTAAAGCAACAGCCAGGGATTAAAGTATCAACATAGGAAACTGCTGCTAATTTTATGCAATCTCTTCCATACAAACAGTTGCTTGAAAAACACCTAAGGGAAATGGCAATACAGAGTAAACCTCTTTCTAAGTATAAAAATACTGCAATATAAATAAATATCTGAAATATTTAACACCTGGATTGAAATACAGTTAAAATCCTGGTTTCAAACACAGACATGTTGTCTCAGGCTTTTTCCTGTGACATACACACTGGCTCATCACGACTCAAACTCCCTGTAAAAACAGAATTCATTTATTGCATGAGGACACAGGGGAAACTGGAGACATCTGACTCCTAAAGAAAGAGTTCCTGGGAGCCTGAGGCTGTGAGAAAAGGAAAACACAAAAAAGCTTTCTAACTCTGAAACTGGGTTTATTCAGCTCTCAGCAATACTCTCACTTCCAGAGGAGACGTCAGTCTGTTCTCTAGGCAAAGAAGGTTTCTTCCAAGGACACATTTAGCCAAAACCAATGCATTCCACAGCTCCGCATAAAAAAAGGTACCTACCGTGGGAGTTGCTGAGCAACCATCTGAGATTTATTAACTCAGTTCCTGGAAAGCATAGATGTTAGCCATGGAAATTCAGGCTTGATTCATTTACCATTCCCTCCTGGTACCTCTGCTTATTGAAAGAAAAGGTAGTGCAGCAGAGAACTACTTTTAAGCAGTCCTGGTTTGCCCCCTGAAAGAGAATCTTTGATTGAATCTACTTTATGGGAAAATCACCAACCTTTCAAGCCTTCTTCATCCTTGGAATAGAAATAAGTCAGTGGAGGTGATGAGGCACAATATCCACAACTCTCATGCCTGGACTAGCCAAACAGTCTCCTCCAACTCCCTTCTGTCCTGCTCTGCAGGCAGTTTCTGGCTCCTTTCTCCTTCCTAATCAGTGCCAAGGAGCCAGACATGAGCACAGAATGCAAATCGTGCTTCATCCTGGCTCCATGTGAAACAACTTGGATTTTCATTTGAATAGCACTCTTCCTTGCTTCCTGAAACAGGCAGAGAGACACACACAAACACATGTGGCAAAATGCACTTTAAACAAGCCAGTGGAGTGATCAGGCTATGTTTTCAAACTTTTAAAGTTTGAAAAGGGAAGCACCTCACTCAGTAAAAAAATTCACAGTGAAGTTGTACAGCTCCCTGAGGACTTCTCATAGTTGATCTGAGCAGGTGTTAAGGTATGACAGTGAAAGAGGTGGTCTTTCATGATCCCTTTCATGTTCAAATTAGGCACAGATGGCCACAGATACATTACTATCTATCTGCAGAAAGGAGAATGAAAAGCAAAAATGGCTTGGGTCTGTGGTAGCTCAAAAATGGTCCCTAGCTCCTCAGGAATCAAAAGCTTCCACCTGAAAAAGCTGCGACTTAAGATGAGTACAAATATTCTTTTGCAAGCTCAGTGATGTTATCATTAGGGGTACATCATTTGCCATCTCATTTCTGCCAGTACTCCAAGTTGCTTGAAAACATTTCCTTCAGTCACCCTAAAAAATGGCAGATGTTTAGAATCCATGGGAGTTTAAAACACTGTCACAATCTACAGGAACTGATTTGTTTTCCTTCATGGTCCTTATCCAACTGGGACAATTTTTGTGCAAATAATCTTCTGTTAATCAAAAGATATGGGTTCAACCTGTAAAAATTGCCTGGTGATAGAAATAAATGTCCTTTATGGGCTCTCCTGCAAATATCATTTGTAGATCCAGGCTGCTTAATTCTACATTGTTTCTGCAAAAAAAAAAAAAAAAAAAAAAAACCAGAGCAGCTTTTGCTCACATGAACACCTATGCCCTAG
This sequence comes from Calcarius lapponicus, assembly GCA_039654755.1. Taxonomy (NCBI): domain Eukaryota; kingdom Metazoa; phylum Chordata; class Aves; order Passeriformes; family Fringillidae; genus Calcarius; species Calcarius lapponicus. The sequence goes on along the minus strand of CM077462.1, from coordinate 38,055,449 downwards.
AACATGCAACTCAGAATTAAGAACCACAGTAAAAAAGAAATTACTAGAATTGTTCATATTTAACAATTTCAATATTACAAGACATCAGCCAAAACAACCCCATAGTGTTTTTCCCTAGGTATATCAATGCCACAATTTCTTGCCAATGCTTGGGTTTTGCTTCACAGATATTTAGCATAGAACTGGTGCAACTTTATTTCTGCTCCTGTTACTATGTAATGAAGAGTAAATGTACTGTAAGGTTCAACAGCCTATCACAAGACACATAGGAAAGTGAAAGAACTTACTCTGTACATGAATGATCTGAGATTCCGCCTACTAAAAACAGTCCCAGGCATTTCCACAGTTCAGACAGCAGCCCTGAACAAGAGACTTGGTGCTACACAGTGAATATTTCTGAAAATAACAAACTGTACAAGAAAGTATAACAGACCACATGACTGTCATATGAATATCCTTGCACAATATTAATCCAGTTTTTTTCTATTGTTACTTGCCAGCGGTTTTATCTTACTAAGTTACTCATACATGGACTACTCAGCAAGAGAGTTACAAAAATACACTTCTTTAAAACTGTCTCAAATGTGTTGCAGGCATGGGGAGAGCACGCAGTGAGTGGATTCTGCTACTTACTGTAAGTGCTCTTCACTTTAAAAGGTCCGTTTGCATGGGCTTTCTTTAGAGTAAGGAGCTTAATAAGGGAAGCAATTAAAACAGGACCAAAAAAGCTTATAGAGGCAACAAAAGATTAAAAACTTGGTACAACTCTGGGAAGGTGAAAACAAAACTGACTTCATAACAAGGCTAGTTTTGCTGGCATGTCAGCCTTGTGCAATTTCTACAGACAAGGTTTTGAATAGCATTCTCACTGCTGGAGTGGGAGCACCACAGAGAGCTCATCATTGCTCCTGCTAAAGTTCCTGTCAGTACCCTAAATGCATGCATGCAATATCCTCTGCTACATATGAATGAAGGTGGGGAAGTCGTGAAGTGTTGATGACTCAATTAATTTGGCTGTGCTGGACGTTCACACATAAAAGGTAAGCTGTGCAGTCTGCTAGTCTGTCAGCACACGGGTTTCATACTGCTTACATCAGCAGCTGAAAACTCTGTGAATAATGAAAAGGTAACCGAAGAACTTTGAAAGTATTAATACATCTGTTTTTAATTACTGCTAGGGGGACTACGAAAAAACCAAACATCTAAGATGATTAAGGGTGTGGGACAATTTTTCTGTGAGGAAAGGCTGAGGGAACTGGGATTGTTCAAGCCTTGACAAAGCTTGACAAGGCCTTCAGTGTGTGAAGGGAGGGTGAAAAGAGAAGCTAGGCTCTTTTCACTGGGGCCCAGCGACAGGGCCAGAGGCAACAGGCACAAACTGAAACATGGAAAGTTCCCTCTGAACATCAGGAAACATTTCTTCGTTGTGAGGGTGACCAAGCACTGGCACAGGTTACACAGGGAGGTTGTGCAGTGTCCATTCTTGGAGGTATTCAAAATTCATCTGGACTCATTCCTAGACAATCTGCTCTAGGTACTCACTTTGGGCAGGGGGGCTGGAGAAGACGGCCTCCGGAGGCCACAGAATCATAGAAAGGTTGGGGTTGGAAGGGCATTAAAGATCATTTAACTCCAACCCCTCTACTGTGGTCAAGGATGCTACCCACTAGATCAGGTTGATCAGGGCCCCATCCAACCTGGCCTTGAACACTTCCAGGGATGGAAAACCCAGAACTTCTCTGGGTAGCCTGTTGTACCCTCACAGTAAAGAATTTCTTCCAAACGTGTAATCTGAATCCCTCCTCCTTTAATTTAAAACTGTTTTCCCTTTTCCTATTTACATCTGTCCATGTAAAAAGTCAACCTCCCTCTTTTTTTTATAAGCTCTCTTTAAGTGCTGGAAGGCTGCAATGAGGTCTCCCTGGAGTCTTCTCTTCTTCAGCATGAACAGCCCCAAAATTCTTAGCCTGTCTTCATAGCAGAGATGTTCCAGACCTCTGACCATCTTCATGGCCCTCCACTGGACTTGCTCCAACAAGTCTTTTCTGTGTTGAAGACCCCAGAGCAGGATGCAGCACTCCAGGTGGGGTCCCACCAGAGCAGAGCAGAGCAGCAGAATTCCCTCCCTCGCTCTGCTGGCCACAGTGTTTTTGATGCTGCCCAGGATGCTCTTGGCCTTCTGCACTGCAATTGCACTTTGCCAGCTCCTCTCCAGCTTTTTGTCTATGAGAACCCCTAAGTCCTTCTCTGCCGCGCTTCTCTCAATGAGTTCTTCTACTCTGTATCACGTCTGGGATTACCCCAATCCAGGTGCAGCACCTAGATATTGAGCCTTTGACCACAACTCTCAGGCTGCATCCATCCCACCAATTCCTCCCCACCTCAGACATTCTGTGATTCCATGAACCATAAATTATTAGAGGTGAGAAAATTATTTGACACTCCCACCATCATGCAGATTTCTCCCTAAACGAGCAAGTGAAACTCAAAACCCAGGTGTGTAGGTATCTCCCTCATTAATTAGTCTTCTTGCTTCCAGGAACTCTTGACCATTATTACTTAAGTCTCATCTTAATTAAAACTGTGATCTTAATTAAGCAGGCTGTGACCTGTTGTCCTTCAGCTTCTTGAAGACTTGGTGTAAGATTCATACCTTCCAAGGGAGTGACCATAGACGCCTTTCCAAGTCAGTGGGGAGAAGCATAAATTTCATCATCTAAAACAGGAAGGACTTCCTGTTACCTAGAATAACTTCCCTGTTCCTCTGAACTCTGAACTCAGACAATAATCTTCAAATGTTGTAGAAAGGTGTTTTGAGTTCAGAGATGTAAATCCAGCAGAGATCTATTCTGTAAACACTCCACGTGCTTTTAAGGAAACTGCTCTGTCAGGGAAGAGGAAAAAGATTAAGGGAGAGAAACCAATACCTGTTGCATCCTCTTTATGAGAGCTGTTGGTTCAGAAATGAAATCTTAGGCCATGCTTGTTGGACATCCCATAGACCTCTTTCAAATTACCTGCTTACATAGAGACATCCTCATAAAACCTACAGTCAGTGGTACTTAGGACAGTCAAAATATTTAAATAAAAACTTCAGTAAAACAACCAATAAATTTCTGAGTTTCCACATTTCCAGTTTCACCACCCAGGCTGAGTCCTGCTAAATGGAAAAATCAATGCAGGCAGGTCTGAAACAAATAACTATCATTCAAGCTGGACTTTTCTCATTCCCATTAGAGCAGAGCCTTTGTCTCTCTGCTTCTGGTTATAGCAGTGGCCACATAAATTAATGATTCATCATCTTCCAACCTGCACTTTTCTCATGCTGAAGACATAGGATGACTTTCACAAACATCCCTAACACCTACAAGACCTCAAAATGGACAGGTGACTAGAACATGAATTACATCATGCTGACCTCAAAGAGGCTGAAGGATCACAGGTTCTGGAAAGGTCTTGTTTAAAGAAACAAGGTTTGAAACTGCCTCAAATTTTGGACAGCCTCAACTCTGCAAGAGACTGAAGAATGAATTATCTGGATCAAACTTCCCACATAAAGCATTTTATTATTTTAAAATGGAGAATGTGGTGGGGGGGAAAGAAGCATGTAGCAATGTGAGAGAAGATCAGAAATGTTTCGGATTGTTCTGTCAAAGTCTCTCCTGATCCAGAGAGTCTGGTAGTTTCACCCAACGCTTGCCAGGACCATGGAGACCAGGGTGAGTTCCTTATGTTGTTCCAAGTATGACATTTTAGGAACATGAAGTCTTGTCATGGACTGACACATCAGCATATTTCGAAAAAGCAGCACCATTCAGTCTTACTGCTACACTGACCCTCTGGTCTGTGCTTGTACTCTCCAATCAAGACAAAATAGGCCAAAAAAGCATGTAAGGCAGAGATAACCTCAGTGGTAGCTGTCCCCATGATGGCGTTCATGGGATCCTTTGAAGACGGTGCCAGGCGCAGCCTGTGTTGGACACCCGGCCCTCGGCCTCACAACACTAACCTGCACAGAGTCACTGACAGCTCCCTCTCCATAATGAGGGACTCACTGACAAGCAGGGCTGAAAGCCAGGACATCGGGCTCATCGAGGACATCCTCTCCTGGCCAACGAGAAGGGCCAGCGTTTACACAGGCAAAACCCGGGGGAGTGTGGGACACAGAAGAAAGCCCGTGTCGCCGGGAGGCCTCCGCCTCCTCACAGCGCCCTCCCTTCCATCCTGCCCAAGGAATCCGAGGACGGCCCTTGAGGAGGACGCAATGCAATGCAAGGAGCAGCACGTCTAATGTCTGACTAAACTGTGCCTGGAATGTGCCGCTGTTCAGTCTCTTCCGGCATCTCTGGGATAACCCCTCCCGCAGCAGCACCGGGCCCCTCCCAACAACCCACTGCACTCCACGCCTTCCATGGGCTGCGGGCTCTGTGTCTGCTGGGTGGGGCCAGGCCGAGCAGGAGGCGGGCAAGGAGGAGAAGGCAGCCGGAGAAGGCAGCGGCGGCGCCGCTCCTGCCCCTCCGGGCCGCTGCCAGCCGGGAGCCGCTGCCCGGCTGGTCCCGCCCCGCCGGCCGGGAACCTCCCTTTCCGCCGAGAAGGCGACGCGGCGCTGCCCAAGATGGTGGCGGGAGGGCTGTGCCTGTGTGGGCTCCTCAGGTACCGGGGCGCGGGGGCGGCGCGTCCTGGCGGCGGGCAGGGCGGGCGGGAGGCGGCCCCGGCCCGGCCCGGCCCGGCCGCGCTCCTCCGGCCCCCGGGGCGGGCCCTGCCCGGCTCCGCGCTGTGCCGCGGGCTCGGATGGGTTAATGCGCTTTTCCGCCGCTCCCGGCCCAAAATGAAAGTGCTTCCTTATGTGCCAGTCGTGAGGCGTGGGTGGCCCCTTCGGTGTACGGGAGCGGCTGAGTAGACGCTGTTTGTCGCAAGGCTTAGCGGCGCAGCCGGAGGAAGCCGGCGCTGTCCCTATGGGGCTCCTGGGCCAGGAAAGCTCCCGCTACAGGGTTAGCAGGGCTGTCAGGGAGGCGGTGCAGAGCGAAGGGAGCATCCCTGACAGTGACTGAGAGAGCAGAACGAACAGCTCTCTGCACAGAGAGACGTCTCTGAGCTGCTCGGGACACTGGCATCGCTGTTCCTGCCTCCGGAGAGGGGGAAGTGTAGGATGGAATAGGAGATGCCTGGCCCCAGTAACCCGGCACCAAAGCAGTTCACAGTAGAGCGAGCCAAACAGGAGATCGGATGGGAAAAAACTCTTTTAAAAAACATTTGGAAGTCGCTCTGCTGATTGTGGATTGCCAGGTTGCTAAGGGCATGCAGCTTTTACAAAGTGCACGTGGAGATAGATAACACATGTAGGGCATGAATAAACAATAATAAATGATTGCAAGGTCACAGCAGGGGAAAAAGAGATCTTTGGATAAACAAAGCAGAGTAGTGATTTCATTTCTGTTATTGTCAGTCATACACAGTGATGATTTCTGAGATTAGAAGAACTCAAGAAGTTGTCAAACTCTCCGTAGCTCTACTTTCAAGCCTTTCTCGCTCAATGCCGTACACAGTAATTCTTTAAAGCAATTATATATTTTAAAATTTCTGGCTTGTTTCAGATTGCTGTGCTCATTGTTACTCCCTGCATTATTTCTAAGTGGAATTTTGTGCATCTGCTTGGTGGTACTGCTGTGGGGAGTACGGCTCTGGATACAAAGGAAGAAACAGTTGAGGTCTGCAGGAAGAGATGGGAAGCAGCCACTGCTGGTGGCCTTTTTTCACCCGTACTGCAATGCAGGAGGTGGAGGGGAGAGAGTCTTGTGGTGTGCCATAAGAACGCTCCAGAAAAAGTAAGCATATGTGTTTGTCAAACACCATATTTCATTCTCAGCTTCTGTTGCTATTCTTTATGCATATGTTGGCATTTTACATATTTAAGTAGGTGTCATTAATCTGCTGGTCTTACATTTTACTTTACATCTAAGTTTCATGTGCTTGCATTTTACTTCATCCCTTTAGATTTTGATATTCCTGCTGTGGCACCTCTCACTTTTTTCCTTTCTTTCCTTGAGAAAATCTTTCCTCCTCAGTTTTCCATTGCTGGTATGGAACTTTGTATAGTCATAACTCCTCAGTAGATAACTGATCATCTTCATACTTGCCTCTTGGTACAGGAGGCAAAACAAATTAATACCTAAAGAGTATTTAACATGGGCACATACTTTGATCTGCCATCATTTGCATTTTGCTCATGGTGTGCACTAGACAGGTATCTTCCAATGTAGAGCAAGGAGTTCTGAAGTCTGTAGAATAATACTGAGCTCCTTTTACGTTTTACTCAAGTTAAAATATTCCCCAAGTTCTCAGCCATATGTTTTTCTGCAGAAGAAACCTGTGGAAGTATAAGGAAAAGTATTACTTAGTTAAAATCATTTCTGGGCCAAACACTTGTTCTCACATTCTTCTTGACTACTTTTAAATGGATTATATTTTAGTTTCTTACTGAAAAATATGAAGAGAGGAATATATGAAATATTTTTTTTACAGGTACAGAAATGTAACGTGTGTTGTTTACACTGGTGATAGAGATGCCACTGGAGAAGAAATAGTAGAAGGCGCTTTCAGAAGATTCAATATTAAGTTAATCCATCCTGTGAAGTTTGTATTTCTAGAAAAACGCTTTCTTGTGGAAGCTTCTCTTTATCCACACTTCACTTTGCTGGGACAAAGTTTAGGATCAGTGTTCCTTGGCTGGGAAGCTCTTCTAAAGTGTGCTCCTGATATTTATATTGACTCAATGGGTTATGCCTTCACAATTCCCCTCTTCAAATACCTGGGAGGTTGTCGCGTTGGATGCTACGTCCATTATCCCACTATCAGCACGGATATGCTCTCTGTGGTGAGGAACCAGGATACCAGGTTTAACAATGCTGCCTTCATTACAAGCAGCCCTCTCTTCAGCAAATTTAAACTTGTCTACTACTACTTCTTTGCTTTCATGTACGGGTTGGTTGGTTCCTGCAGTGATGTGGTCATGGTGAATTCTTCTTGGACACTGAATCACATCCTTTCCCTCTGGAGAGTTGGGGCTTGCACTAGTGTTGTGTATCCACCATGTGATGTTCAGGCTTTCCTGGATATTCCACTGGAAGTGGAAAAGAGCACCAGTGAATATTCCATTGTTTCTGTCAGCCAGTTCAGGCCTGAAAAAGATCATCCTCTGCAAATCAGAGCCTTTGCTAAATTGCTGAAAGAGAAGAGAGTGGGGCAGCAGCCATCACTGAAGCTGATCTTAATCGGCGGCTGTCGGAACCAGCAGGATGAAGAGCGTGTCAATAACCTGAAACATCTGTGTGAAGAGCTGGGAGTTAGTGATGATGTGGTGTTCAGGATTAACATTCCCTTTGAGGAGCTGAAGAGACACTTGGCTGAGGCCACCATCGGCCTGCACACCATGTGGAATGAGCACTTTGGGATAGGTCAGTACATTTCCTGAGTGTTCAGCTGCTTGTCCCCAGGTGTCTTAAGCACAGAGGTCTGCATGTCAAGCAGGTGTCCAGCTCCTGTTCCCCTTGGAGGCAGTGTAGCTGCCATACAGCCTGCAGGACCAGTGCAGATGTGGTGCAGATGGTGCCACCACTAGGTGCTACTGTAGTGCAAGCTGAAGTGTTGTAGTCATAGGCTGTTAATTCTGTGCATCCTCTGGGCACCTGAGCACAGAGCTAGTCCCGGCTGTGCTGGCCAGGATGTCCTGCTGACCTCCAGCTGTTGCTCTGCAAGGTCATGGGTCACCCTGTTGTCCTTGGGTTAGGTTTGCCAACCTTCCAGAGCTTCAGGAGGCTACAGGTGCTTCTCCGGCACCTTAAATTGTGCCCTGGTGGCTCCACTGACTGCAAGGGAAACTTAGAGACAGTTCATGTGTAGACATCCATGTTAGAGATTTTGGTTGTGTTTCACCTGCCTCAAATGCCACTTGAAATGTCCAGGGTATGTCATGGGGCTCCAGCTGCTGTTTCAGGGCTGTGAGTCTCTCACAGATCCTGTCTGGTACAAATAAGCCCTATGTAGATGCCACCGGGTACCTTTGGTCATCCAATTGCATAAGGCATCTCTGCTGAGGCAAATGTATGAAGCCCTTAAATTGGTGGGTGGAGCATGGAGCAGAATGTCAGAGAGGAGCTGGGACCCAGAATTAAGGTATGGGTCTCAGTTTATTTGGATTAGATTAGTCCTGACCTTGAAGGGAGTGCCAGATTGCCTATCTGTTACACATCTACAGCAGTCAGGTCAGTTAGTAGCCAAGCAGATGGATGCCATACTCTCCTATAATGTGACTAAACTGCAGTTAATGTCTTCAGACTTCAGTAGAAAACACTTTAAGTATCAGGAGTAGTAGTTTATGGTCTGTAGGAGCTTGGTATAAAAAAATTGACACTGAAGTGTCTCTCAGAAGCAGCGGCAAAATATTGGAATTATGTCTTCCCTTTTTTATTTTTCTCCTACAAAACAGTTTAGTTAATTTTTTTTTAAAGTGATATAATCACACTATGATTTTGAATTTGAGCAGGATTTAACCTTCATCTAACAGGCTTTTTTATGTGTAAAAAAACATATCCCAAAACTTCGGACACTATTTATAGTAGACAATGTTTGAGCTGAGGGAATTGATAACAATCAAGTCAGAACTGATAAGAATCAGCATTTCTGAGGTCTGTTCTGGAACCATGGAGGAGAATTGAAGTTGCTGTGTACATTATACTTTGTTCATATCCCACAGCTTTTGCTGAGGAAAGCTTACTGATTCCCATTTCATTAAAATTTCTTCCATCAAAAATACAGATAGCAATTTTTACTAGTGTCTTGCTGAGTTGTCAGAAGCTATTAAGATTTGTTCATCTGCAAAATACTGAACTTCTGAATATTTTTCTGATTGAAATGTGCAGTCAACTTTTTTCTCAGTATCTTTCCAAACATTTAAAATTGGGTATGTTACCAGACCTGCAAATTAACCAGTTATATCTGATATCTAATTTCAATTTTATGTGTTTAAGAGAAAGTGTCATTTGAGTCCTTAGAACTGAAAAATTTAAGTTTGTGTTTGTTATGGGACCGTTTTCGCTGTATTTTGGAATGGCAGTCTGTAGTGAATTTTACTGTTGGTTTAACTTTCCGGTGTTTTACAGAAGGTCAAAGCACATGATGTGCAGACTCATACCAGCATTTTCTGTCTCTCTTACAGGAGTAGTTGAATGTATGGCAGCTGGCACAATTATCCTGGCTCACAATTCTGGTGGCCCCAAACTGGACATCGTGGTACGCCATGAGGGACGTGTTACAGGCTTCCTGGCAGAAGATGAGGACAGTTATGCTGAGACAATGGCTTACATCTTTTCTTTGCCTCCTGAGAAAAGACTGGAGATCAGAGAAAGTGCTCGTCGCTCTGTGCACAGGTTTTCTGACCAGCATTTTGAAGACACATTCCTGTTATCTGTGGAGCCATTATTTAAATAAGTGTATAGCAGTCAAAATGAACATGAGTAAAATTAAACTTTTATATTTGACTGTGTGGCACATGTAAATATATCTAAGCTATGATCCCTTGGTTCCATTCAATAAAAACGTTGTTTTTCTTTCTGTCAAGCTGTCTGCTTTGTGTAACAAAGACTTTTCTTTTTCTGGGAAAGAAATGCTTCTATGTTAACTACATGAATAGTTTGGTGGACTTAAAAACCATCTGGATTCACAACCTTGATAGTGCTTTGGTAACAGAACTACATCAAGAAGTTCTTTTATTTATCAGGAATCTCTTTTATTTATTGAATATTTTCAGTCTTCACCTGTTTCATGACTCTCTTTTGAAGTCAACATTTTTCTTTTATAGCCTTTGTACCCAGAATTTTTTTTTTCCCAGAATCTACAGTATGCCTGAATTTGGCACTGGTGAGGCTGCACCACAAATCTGGTGATCAGTTTTGGGCCCCTCAGTTCAGGAAAGGTGTTGAGATGCTGGAGCATGTCCAGAGAAGGGCAACAGAGCTGGGGAAGGGTCTGGAGCACAAGTCCTGTGAGGAGCATCTGAGGGGGCTGGGGGTGTTCAGCCTGGAGAAAAGGAGGCTCAGGGGGGACCTTATCACTTTATAAACCTACTTGAAAGGGGGGTGGAACCAGGTGGGGACAGTCTCTTCTCCCAGGGAGCAAGTGATAGGAGAAAATGGCCTCAAGTTGCACCAGGGGAGGTTTATATTGGGTATTAGGAAAAAATTTGACATGGAAAAGGTTGTCAAGCATTGGAACAGACTGCCCCAGGAAGGGGTAGACTCACCATCCCTGGAGGTATTTAAAAGATATGGCACATAGGGACATGGTTTAGTGGTGGACTTGGCAGTGTTAACAGTTGGATTCTTAAGATATTTTCCAAAATAAATGATCCTTTGAAAAAGAACTGCTAAAATCAGACTACAGACTGTAGTTTTCCCTTTATTTAAGATTCACTTGGATTGTATGAAAATTTTAATGTGAAAAAATACGGTTGGAAGAACCTACATACCTACATGTTTTATTAAGAACTGGGGAATGCACAATTCTCATGGCACTAATAAACCCTTTTACTGCCATTATATAAAACTCCTGAGCAGCTGCTGTTACTACATAGGGTCTGTACTGTGTAATGAAACTGTAGATTACAAAGCTGTACTGGCAGTACACACTGATTATGAAAAGCTGGAAGAGATTCTTAAAACAAGGAGTTGATTTATCTAGGGCAATAAAATAGTCAAACTAGGAGTTTCTAGGAAAATACACAAACTAAGACTCTCTTACATGATACAAAAATGGTTAAACAGAGTACACAACCAGAAATTTGCTCAAGCAAGACTTATCAGGTATGTCCAGGTTAAGAATAATGTCCAGTTAAGAATAATAGATGAAACAGCATTTCAGTCTGGATGAGGATTTTAAAATGTTCAGACATCTGAAAAGTACCTGATTTGTTTTTCCTTTAAAGAATCATAGCCTTCTTCTTCATGTGATTCAACACCAAATTACCCATGATTATTTTCTAAATCATCATCAGATTTTCCAAGTTTGTCCGGTAAAGTCATCTTCTCTTCATCTGTTTGACCTTTATTTATTGAAAAGATGTGAGACTCTTCTGCTGGAGAAGTTGACAATTTTTCCAGAGACTCCTCCAGCTCATGTCTGAGTTCATCTTCAGAATCTTCAAAATTTCTGCACAGGAAAACAAGATAATTATATTAATTAAATGAATATAATTTCATAGCAAACCTTTCTCCATTCAAGGACTCCCAGTTTTTTTTAAACACTTTATAAATAATATACAAGTAACCCACCTATTGTGAACTTCTGTCTCTGTCAGATTGTTTACTGTATTTAAGAGGCAAGAGAAAAGAGCTGCAAGGCCATGTTAATATTTCTGCTGTAATTTTTAATTACAACACTGGCTGTGACAAATTCCAGAATTAAGTTAAATCAGCACTCTCTTAAGTTTTCTTTATTTATGAATTTTTAAGAACACAGTAAAACTTTAGGCAATGCAACCTAAAAAACTATCCAGTTGTGTGGATTTTTCTCTTGATGTGCTTGACTTACGTGTCTTCACCATCTGATCTTGGCTCAAGTCTACCTTCATCAACATCAACAGCAGAGTATGTTTCTGAATCATCTTCCTTGTTTTCTTCTGGAGGCAATAGAGTTAATCTCCCTTCTGTAAAGAAAGAGAAACTTTTCCCTCAGCTGTATAGTAGAGTACTATAAAAGTATGTGTAAAGGAATAGCAACAAAAATGCTTGTTTTGTTGTTCAAATTACAACGTCACTGTCACACTTCTGTTGATGCAAAGTAAATGTGATTTTTTAAACAGTGTTACCTTAGGAAAGTGGGCTGCAGTGTAGGTGAGTTTGAATCAATTGCAGTGTCAGCTGTCTCAGCATGGACCCTGTTGTAAAGTCACCACTGTCATTTAAGTCACCATGTATGTATTTTAATAAATGGTTTTTACAGGGTTCTTCAACCTCAGCAGTTGCAGGGGCTAGCTCCAGGTTTGTGCCACCTATCAGCCCGGTGGCAGTAGTGGCTTTCCTTTGTCTACCCAAGCAAAGGCAAGAATTACATATGAAGGTAATAGCCAGTGAGTAGGGCTTGCCCCTTTCCCTGCTTTTGAAAAGAGCAATGCTCTGGAAGAGGCCTCTCAGTGCTTCAGGGACAGAGCAGAGTTTCAGTCCCTGCTTTTCTAGGTTGCCAACTGCTTCAAAATGTTGTTTCTCATCACAGACCCTCTGCCAAGGGTAGAAGAAATATTAAACTAAAGAAATACATGCAGAATTTACAGGAAAAAACATCCTACCTTTGTCTTCTTCAAAACAGATAAAGGAATCATCAGACAGCTCTGCTTTTGCTAAGATGCTCAGGAGTGTCTCTGGGGGTGTCTGTTTCCACCGCTTCCTGTTTTCTGGGATATCTTCAGGCAGAATATCATGGTGAGCTGAAGAACAGCAAGGGTCTCAGGTCACTAAGCATTAGTGTAGCTTGGCACTGTCCTTTGTCAGATTCAGACTTTCTAGTCTCAACACTCATTTCTTACTTTTGTGTAATTCTGAAATCTGTTTTTTTTTTCCCATTATGGAATACTTCTGATTTTTTTATAAGTACTTGATCTGATAGATAGGGAAAAATTGTCGGGACTACTCATCACTAAAAGTGTTTAACACTGGTTTTAATACTGAAGTAACTTCTTATTAAACCTGGAATAGGCAGGTACAGCTTCCCTAAGCAGTCCTTGCTCTGAAACTTGTTGGCTTCTTGGTTTAAAAGAGCTTAAAAAAACTTCTGTTTCTCTTGTGCCCAGTGGTCTTTAAGGCAGAATGAACAAAAGGTGGTGTGTTAATATTATTCTGCTTTGTGTTTACTATCCATGTGAGCTCTTCAGGTTATTTTTTTGTCTATCTCAGTGTGTGGAGTGTACTGGAATGCTGGAAGAGCTCCTGTTCGCAGAAACCAGTCACTGGAGATACATATTTGCCTGGGAATGTACACAGAGGTACTGTAAGAAGCCTGGGGACTTTTCTCAAGTGGAGCATACCACATCCAAGGTGGCGTGAGGTGGCACTCGTGACAGTGGTGGCACCACCACTGTGTGCAGAGGGAAAACAGAACTCCACTGCCGACATGGTATTTTCTGAAAAAATCCCTTTGCCAGGATTTTTCTCCTGAGAAGCTGAGAAGCCTCAGAGGAAAAGAAAAACAATAATTAGCTGCTGCTGTGGAATGCAACAGGTGCATCTTTGATTGGTCTTGTGGTTGTTTTTAATTAATGGCCAATCACAGTCCAGCTGTCTCGGACTCTCTGGTCAGTCACAAGATTTTATTATTCATTCCTTTCTGTTCTTTGCAAGCCTTCTGATGAAATCCTTTCTTCTATTATTTTAGTATAGTTTTAGTATATAATTTTATTTTCATATATCATAAAATAATAAATCAGCCTTCTGAAACATGGAGTCAAGATTCTCGTCTCTTCCCTTGGGACCCCTGTGAACACCACCACACTCCACCACGCTCCAGGATGGCACTGGCACTCAATGCCCTGTTCCTGTGTGGCATCAGCTCAAGGCCTGAGAAAGTGCTGATGATTAATTGAATAGATTGGCATTTTGAGCCAGGCCACAGAGTGACTGATAAAACACAGTGCTCTTCATACGTATGAGCAACACAACATGATTGCAGTGTGAGAGGGGAAATGCAATTAAAAGCCTGCTGGATCATGTGAACATTCAGGTATGGATGAATTCAGTCTGAATTTAAGGTGCTCACTGAAAGCCAAAACTTTCTCACCAAGTTCATTTCCAGCCATAGTAGGACATGCAGATGTGACATCAGCACCAGCTAAAAAATTCAGTAGTGTCTGAGGGGCTCCAGGTTGCCAATGTTTTCTGGGTTTTTTCATACAATGTATGGACTCTGAGGGGAAGAAAAAGAAGAGGCAAAGTTCTTTAAATTTTTTTGTAAAGTAGATGTCTGTGTGATTATAATATTATGTGATATAAAGAAAGAGTTCATGAGATAAACTTGCTATTGCCTGAGTTACTGAATTTACCTAACTCCTATGTAATTTTCAGGATTAATACTCAGCATTGCATTTCCCCAATAAATACCTTCTGGGTAGTCAGACAGTTTTTCCAAAGCTCTGTCTGTATCATTTTCATAAACTTCCACCAATTTCTCCTTAAGATTCTCACCATCCACAAAAGTTAAAGTCTCACTGAGTTTATCTAATACCTGAAAAAAACAATAAGTTACTCTGGAAACAGTAAACAAAGATGGTACAATAGCTAATCCCTTCTCATTTTACTGTGTTTGCCAGCCAACCTCAGGTATGCACAGGAATATTGTGTAACAAAAAGTGAAGCAGCAGAACTCAGAAGCCACATTGTGATTTGTGCATCAGAGAACTGCATGGGGTTCCACAGAGATGTGAAACAACAGAATGACAAAATAGTGCTTTATACATTAAATATATATATACTAAAAATATTTTTTGTTGCTGTAAGGAACTTTTAAAATAAATTCTAACATACTAATAAAGATCTTAATAGAAAGCTTTTACATGCTGATAAAGATTATATAATTTTACTAAATGAAAATATAATATTGTCTGTAGTTTTTCTTGGTTTGTGATGCAATACAATACTGTTTCATTTCGGTAAGGAAACAGAAATGTACCAAAACAATCTACAAAATAAATTTAGCATTTGCAGACTGATTCAGTTTTGAGATATTTCCATTTAGGAAATTTAAGTATCTGCACTCTTTCATATTTTACCACATGAAAGACTGACACAAGTATCACCCAATTTTCTTCTAAACAATTATCCTCTTGTAGAAGGGCAGACATATGCAACATGACAACAAATCCTCAACAGGAAGCTTCATTATAACAAAGGCAGAGGATGATGGTAATGGAAACAAATCTTAGATTATGGAGCTGTCATCGTTCCAGATTTCTAATGTAAATGCTTTGAATTTAACTAAAACATACCTTTGCTTCTTGAATGCTGTCTTCCTCAGGAAAACATACATCTAAATTAATTTCAAATTTTACTCCTCCCTAAAGAAAACACATGTTATTAATTTGTTCTAATAAATAAAAGCATTTAATTAAAAGTACGCAGATTACATGGAACTATGAATTTGAAAATTATTCTTCTATTGAAAATAATTTTATTTTACAACATTTTTCTTTTGCTTAAGAAGATCAAGGTTGAACACATTGGACAAAAATAGATTTCCTTAAATATAATCCTTTTCCTTTAGTGATATTTTAAAATTACTGCATCCACTTTTGATTTTAAGGGCCTTTGATAAACATTTAATTCAAATCGTTGCAATACAGAGTTGGTTCTTACAGCTGATTGTCATCCAGAACTAAAGCTGAATACTGTACTGCTTCCATGCAACATTTCATAAAAGACTTTTAGTTCACTTCACAGTGATCTTATGGTCAGAAACATTCCTGGTATCCTATGTGCATTTCTAATTCAATTCCCATCTCCTTCTATGATTTAAAAAGCAGTATAGAGAATCACATTTTATAACAAAATATTTTAAAATTAGCATTCTGACTTGACTTTACTTAGACTTTGAATATACATGAGCTCCCATGCACTACTAATGCAGTTTGATATAAGGAGGAGGGTGTAGAGATTGGTTACTAGGTGGGAATATCTAAGGGGAATATCCCTCAAATGGTCAGAAAAGCTAATTTATTTTCTTCTGATATAAACTTTTAACAAACAGAAAAGCAGCACTCTTAACTGACTCTCAAATAACTTCATTTCCAGACCTACCATAGTAATACAGTAATTTGAAATGTATAGATATAATAAGAAAATTAAACAAAAATATTCAGCAGTAAAGATGGATACTTTTGTGTTATGTCTCTTTTCTAATATTGTTTGGTCTTGCCTATCCTGGAGTCTGACTTGTTTAAAGTTTTCCTCCATATCCTGGAAGGAGAGAAAAAAAACCAATTTGAATTACACTCTTTGTAACTGAATATATGTGTACTACATAAAGAAAGAGACTTCTTTAAGTACCAAATATAGTAATGAATTTCCTTTACAAAGATCTTTAAGAATATTCCATTCTTCATTAACAATTCTGGCTTCTCTGTCAAAAAGAAAACCAGAAATTCTTACATAAATTGCAAGCCTCTGATTTTTCAAAAACCCATGTTAAAAAGATACAGTACCGTGTCAAGATATAAATAACACAGATTTTTATTTTTTTATGATCACATGCAAGACAACTCAGACTCATTTCACTCTGGAAAACTTTAGAAGTGATTAAAATCAAGATTTTAGTGGAAACCTATGCCTGTAAAAAGTATAGCCCTGTTTTGCAACATCTTGTTTTCTGGCAAGACGTAAAAATATTTAATTACTCCTTTTCATATAATAATGACTCCTATAAGAATGCATCAGAGAAAAACAAAGTAAATAATAGTATACAGCTTCCTCTGTGATCTGTGGCAATCAGTGCATGCCTTCAGCCTCAGGAGAAACCACAACAATTTATAGATTTTACTTTTATTCAGTTTCTCCAAAAGATGGAGAGCCCATGAAATATAGTGACACTAGGCAGGCCCAAAATCTAATGTTTCTTTATCATTATCATGCATTTCCCATTACACCACTGAGAATCCAAATTCTCTCCTAATTTGGCTGCCTATAACCCACTTAATTTCATCAAGTGGTGTGAATTCATTTTATTAAAACTCAGATCCTGGATCACTGAGGAGGATACTACTGATATTGGCAGATTTGTCCCAAAGAATGAATTAAAGACAGAGTGTGACTCACTCAGAAAGATCTATTTAGATGGAGATGGTACTGATACCTGAAGTGACTCTTCTCCTGTTCCAGATATATCTTTATTTTCAGACTGGTGCTCAGCTTTCCCTTGCCTCACAACATAGGTTTTATCTTGTACTTTCTGGTTCTCCTAAGGAATGGTTTTAAAAAATGTTTATTTCAATTCCTAATGAAGTATTCTAGCATAAAAAAGTAAATATGAGTACCCACATGTCTGAGCTTTGTTACCTGGAGTACTCCTGCTCTAACTCTGAATTCTTTTATATCACTGTGGTATTCTTCCCGAATTTTCTGCAATTGTTTCAAATACTCCTATTAAAGAACAGTAGGGTAGAATATGTTTTTAATAAACCAAAGATAAAGAGATTAAATGTATTTATATATGTTCACATAAGATAGAAATATCTGTTTTCTCTGTCACCCAAAAGCAAAACTATAGAAGTATATTGTTTCTCCATTAAAAGATGGGAAAAGAACGGAAAAGAATCAATGATGGAAAAGAGAATCTGATGAAAAAGAATTCTTATGCCAGCAACACTACTGTCAAGAGTATAAAAAGAGAGTTTTAGGCAATTAAGCAAGAGATTCATTTACCTGTTCTTTCATTTCATTCTTTCTAGACATGTTTTGCTGATGGTTTTTGAGATGCTCTTCCTTTGTTTTCTGCTGCTGTATTTGTTCCTGATACGGGTCAGCAGATGATGGTCGCAGTCCCTATGGATGTACAAAGGAATCCCAGAGCAAATGAGTTTTCATTTAGAATCCTCCCCTTCAGTGCTCACTCAATTCGCTCTCCCTGTTCCACTGAAGAATGCAGTAAAGCCAAGTGTACGTTTTTTGGAGGAAAAAAATCACAGTAGAATTTTACATTGTTACAGTTTTGCATGAGGAAATGAAACATCAGGATGAACATTGCAGAGCAGATCAGGGAATTTGCTAGAGCAAAACCTTCCACCTGACAGTGTTACAGTTTACTATTCAAAATACACCAATTCATCTTTGGATTTTCATTCTCCTTCTTTTACAGATTTTATTCTGTGGTTCAGCATTTACCTACCATCTGCTTTTCCACTTTAATCTTGTACTGCTGGGCTTCAAACCTCCTCTGAAGAAATTCTGCAGTCCTGAGAGAAGAAAATGATGTACATATGCTATGTTTTACTTCTCAAACTCTGCTACCTTTGCACAACTAATTCTCTATAGATTCTACCACATATGACAAATAGAGCTTTCTTTGTACTACATGAAAATATAAATATGAATAAAATATGTATAAATATGGCACAACAGTCAAATAAGGAAACATTCTTTCCAGGCATTCCCTTTCCTATTACTTCAGTTACTTAAGCCTTTTGAAGAGTGCAGCAAAGCCCTTCCACCTTTTATTGGATAAATGGTATTGAAAGCATTAATTAAAACAAAATTGATTTCCCTTATCCACAAAATGAGTGAAAATTATCAGAATAGAGTCTGTATATTTAGCAACTCTTTTATTGTCTTTCTCCTCTGTGCCTAATTCTATCAGTCAAACTTTCTGTAGTTTCTAAAGTTTTCCTTTGCTTTTTGGTATAAATAACCATCAGTCACTTGTAAGCTCCCTGTTTCCCATTTATTTCATTTCCCACCTCAGGAATCCACTTGTGCCACAAGGCACAACTGAATTGACTCTGTCCTTAAACAAGGCACCAGAAATTCAGGTCAGGAAAGATGTTCTAAATCTGAAGATCTGTAACTGAAACATTCTAAACACTGTTGTTGTTGAATGAAAATTAATTATTCTCTCAACTTTAAAGGAAAGCTTTGGAAGTATTCAAAATTTCTTTCTCAACACTTTCAATGTTCATCCACACCTAAAGTGGCCAGTCACAGAATGGACAGGAAATCTCCTAAGGTAGTACCTCTGCTTAGTAGCAGAAAAGCTTTGAAGTAAATAAAGTGCTAGAGAAAGGGTCTTTATATCTGAAACAGAAATATAAGCGCTGCATGGGAAAAAAAAAACACTTTCGTGGCCTGCTCTCACTCTGTTCCTTTCAGTGCAGAACTTCTTCTGATCTTTGTGTTATTCTCATCCTGGTGTGAAAGACAGGCAGTGTTTATCTTTGGTATAATCAGAGATGCTACAGAAAGCTTATGTTTTACTTTTTACCCAGTAAAAGACTGGGCTGAGACTTGGGAGACATTTTGACAATGAAATGTCAAACACTAGGCCAATCCAGATGGAATTTCTCGATGAACAGGAACAGGAATTGTATTGTTGTGTAACAAATTTATGTTAAAAAAAAAAGAAAAATTATCCAAGACGAAGCAGAGGAGGCATTCCACTAAATCAGCTATGCCAGCATTACTTACTCAGGAAGGCTGATAGCTCAAAATACACAAGACAGACATAAATAGAGTGATGCGTTTACCAGTCCTGTGGTGGAGGTGGAGGTGCAACTCGTCCTTTTAGTTCATAGTAATCTTCAACTCTTTGGCTGATATGAGAAAGGTCATAATGTGCATTAGCTTTCCTTTGCAAGTTGTCAAGCTTCTCATAGTAATGACCATAATGACCAGGTACTCTAATGCTTCCTGGCCTTTCTGCCATACTAAATCTGGAGATCTGTGGCTGAAAATATAGTAAAGGATGTTATTTTACCTGTACTCCTTTGTGTCAGCACAAGTTTGAATTAACATCCTGTACTTCTGCCCAGTCTGTGTTGCATGGTAATATGACTGTCTATGGTATAGTTAGTGTAAGTTTTCCAAATCCTTCCAAATGTAACACAGAAACTTCCAAACTTGTCAAGGCTTATGTGATCTCACCACTGCCTTTTCCTTTGCCCTGTTCCATCAGCTCCTGTCATTAAGCAGCAGCTCGCATTGTTGTGAGTGAGTCAGCACAGGGCTTTGTACTCTGTAGTGTCCTGGCCCTAGAGTCATTTGATTGTTCTGGAGCCTAAAGCACTGAATTATTTCCAGGAGAGCCTCATTTTGACATGTGATAGCAAGGGGAAGCTGGGATGTGGCTCTGGACAGTACAGGCATTGATGGCTGCTTTCAGGGGAGCTCTGTGCTGCTTCATTTCACATCTCTTTGATTACGTGCATGTGGGAGTTGGGCTTTCATTTCTCAAAGCTCTTACTGTGATGAAACATCCCTGTATTCCTGCTTTGAGACAAGACTGTCATTTCCATTTCTCATAAGAGCAATTGAGAGAAGATGATCACCTAGCTGCCACTTCATGATATAACTGTGGTCAGACATCCACAAACTTTTCCATTGTGGGAGACTATACGGTGCATGAGAAAAATGCTAAATTTTGCTTACTTTCTTGCATAAATGTAAATGCATCTAAGTAACAATTTCACAGTTAAATACATTAACTATTCCTCCCCATTTTCCTTCATAGATACTCTGAAAATAGACTCATGTACCTGTGGTACAGTCCAGATTACAACTGAATATAAATTCGTATCTGTATAAGAAAAAGGTTTCCAACTGCCAGCAAAATTCCCAAGGAAGAAGTAACCCCAAGAAGTATTTATCTCATTCCTCAGTGAAGTAGGTTCTACAGTGTGGTTTCAAGAACTATGGCAATCCCAATCAGTAGGGAGAACAAATTAGGCTATCCAAATAAATGCCAGGGGACTGAGAACTGTGACTAGTGAACCAACTCACTAACATTCTACAATTAAATGACTGGCTTGACAGACAAGGGGAGAGCAAGGGGACATTTCCTATCAGGCAACTGCCTTCATGCAAGCTTTTGACACTGTCTGCCATAAAATCCTCACAGGGAAGCTGATGAATTGAGGGTGGGATGAGCAGGCAGTGAAATTGCTTGAAAAGTGGCCCAGGGGGTAGTGATCACAGGGTGAAGCACAGCTGAAGGCCAGAAACTAGAGTTCAACATCTTCATTAATGATTTAGATCACGGGGGAGAGGGGGGCAGAGTGCACCCTCAGCAGGTTTGCTGATAACCCAAAGGTTATATATATAACCCAAAGCCCTGGGAGGAGTGGCTGATACACCAGAGGCTTGTTCTGCCAGCCAAAAGGACCACAAAAGGGCTGGAGAGATGGGATGACAGAAACTTCATGGAGTTCAGCAATGGAAGTGCAAAGTCCTACACTCTGCACCAGTATATGCTGGCAGCCATCCAGATGGGAAGCAGCTTGGCAGAGAAGAAGAAGGGGGACAACAAGTTGACCATTAGCCAGCAATGTGACCTTGCTGAAAAGGTGAATGACATCCTGGCCTGCATTAGTAAAAGTACTCTCAGCAGGTCAAGGGAGGTGATCTTTTTGCACTACTCAGCACTTGTGAGGTCACACATGAAGCGCTGTGTCTAATTCTGAGCTCTCCAGAACAAAAGAGACAGTTACAAGCTTGAAAAAGTCCAATGAAAGGCCTGGAAGCAGCTTGGCAGAGCTTTCCTATGAGGAAAGGCTAAAATAGCTCAGACTGTTTAGCCTGAAGATGGGATCTTATCAATGGTTGTAGCTACCTGAAGGGAGGGTACAAAGAGAATGGAGCCAGACTTTCCTCTGGTACCTAGTGACAGAACCAGAGGCAATGGGCGCAAATTGAAACACAGAAGGTTCTCTCTGAACATCACAAAACATATTTCTCACTCTGGGGGAGGGTGACTCAGGGTGAGGCACAGGTTGTCCAAATAGGATCTAAAGTCTCCATCTTTGGAGATATTCAACAGCCAGCTGGACATAGTCCTGGACAACTGGATCTAGAGGATCCTGCCTGAGCAGGGGGTGTGGGCAAGGTGCTGACCAGAAGTCCTTTTTAACCTCAAACATTCTGTGATCCTGTGAATCCTGAAGCAACATCTTCAAAGCATGGCACTATGCAGGTGTCCCTGAAACCCTGCACGCTCTTTATTTGTTGAAAGAATGTGGAAACATTCTGGGAATGTGTTCCCAGGGTAGGTCAAAACACTGTGGACAAAATTCTGCCTTTGACTATAACAGCGCACAGTGAAAGGAAACTATCTTTCCAACTTAATCCATCTCTGGATTTGCATTGGCACAAATGTAACTGAAGAAAACAAAGTCCTATGTTCCACACAGGACCAGTACTAGTCATAGTCAGTGTTAGTGATTGTATGATGGATGCAGTTCTGGGAATTCCACATTCCCTATCAGCAGCTGAGCTCATGTAACTGCAGTGTGCACACCAGATCCTAAATGTGCTGTGCTTATGGTCACCAGCATTCAAGGTACTACTGCATGCTGTTAAAGATAAACATAAATGTGTGCAGTGATGCTAAGAAAGAGGCTGGGCAGAGCATACAGCTGATACCCTGCCTGAGGAAAGGAGGGGGTGTAAAATAAGTGAGAGACAAAGTGGTTGTGAAAAACTGGGCTTGCATTTGGGAGAAGGCTGTCAGTAACAAGTATCTGTGGCAATGGCAGTGAGTGCTGGTGATTTGCCCATGAATGAGCTGTCATAATGGTTGAAGCTACAGGATCAGTGTATTTGCTTCTATAGCAAAAAATGCAAACCCAGAGCTTATTTGCCTTTGTGCAAACATAAATGCAAAGCATGCCTGAATCCTTTTGTTACAAAGGACCATACCAAAGCAGCCTAGATTCAGTACTTCCCATTTAGGCTTTCAAAACATCTCTTCTAAGGATTCAGGCATGTTTAACTGTCTCTACTGTCTTAGCATAGGCATTAAGCTAAATACTTATTTTATATATATATTTATATATATATATAGAGCTAAACACATACTATGTCTTAAGCCTTTTAAAGTAACTTTTTCAAGTGCAGGCATTTGCTTTCTGAAGATTATATACATATATATGTGTGTGTATAAGAATGCATAATTCTGAAGATTATTTTGTGTGTGTGTCTGTGTATATATACGTGTATATATATATTTATGAGAATGTGAATACACAGTACCTGAATAATAGGCTGTTGTACTCTTGAAGGAGGCTTCCATTCATTTCTTTGAAATAATTCTTGTTTCTTGAAAGGCATCACTATTCCAGATTCCAGAGAAACTGTGTCCTGGAGTCTTGTTTTCTGAAGTTTATATGCTTTTTAACAATAAGAGATTAAAAATTTGCATTCTGTGCTCTCTTCATGATTACTGATCATATGGTTGCAAACCATAGTAGGATGCCCACACCTAACATTGACCGGTTGGGTTAATAAACATTCTTTATATCCTTTCACCATCATCACCATACCACCCATAGTTATGCAGAGCACACTGAATAAGAGGGAGACCTTTAAAAACTGGAGCATTGATTTCATGCTAATTCCAAGAACACAAAACAGGAGGTCTAATTCATAGGCTCTGGGTGCCTCTGCTTAGGCATTCCCTTTCTAAACCCAGCCCTCCATATTCCACAAATCACTAGGCAATGTTGTAGTGCTTGTGAAATTTAAAAAGAAAGGTGGACAAGTGAAAAATCTACCTTATCAGTTTCCCATGTAGGAGAATACAAGTATAGACCATTCCAATTTGGTCAGTATTTTGCAAATACCTTAGATGCAGTAATGAAAAGCAGTGTCCTTTCTTGGGTTAAGTACTTTGTAAGTGATTTTAAAATCTTTCTTGAGTATTGACTGTTAAGAGTATCATGTTTGGGAGATAAAATGTATTAAACTATGATTAAATTATCAGATTTTTTTTCTAAGTGCCTAAGTTATTTAGTTGTTTGGCTTCTGTCCAAATTGCATTGCTTGTGCAGGAAGATAAACCTCATTGAAAGTAATCTTCAAAATAACATAGGTTCCTACACTACTGATGAATATTTTTTTGGGGGGAAGGAGGGGAGTCCAAAGTGTTGTAAAGTAATTACACAGGTTATTTTCACAGAACTCTTTTAACTGTTTTGATATTCCAAAGATAAATTTGAGGACTCATTGTAATACAATGGAGAATATAGAATGAGAACAAAGTTACACTGCCAGAAACCCGCCAGATATTCAACAGTTCATAGGCATATATTTAGTCTCATTCATGTTTTCTTAGAAACTGCATACATAATCTGGTCTATCAACGGGCACTAAATCAAAATAGAGTTTACTGTCTCACAATTTAATAAAATTTGTAAGACTTTGTAAAATACTTTCTTATTGTTTTGTAAAATACTATGGATGTTTTGCAAGATTTATG
Source organism: Calcarius lapponicus (assembly GCA_039654755.1). NCBI lineage: Eukaryota > Metazoa > Chordata > Aves > Passeriformes > Fringillidae > Calcarius > Calcarius lapponicus. Next base: position 38,031,458 of record CM077462.1, on the reverse strand, counting down.
CTTTTTTCACACAGTAAGGATGTTTTTCATGTGACGGACATAAACTAGACCAAAGCCTCTCACTTTTGGAAATTCTGTTTTTTAAAGAACTAAGATTAATGTTTCAGCACTTTCCTATGGCAGCTCTTCAAGATGACCATAGCTGATGAGCTGGTGTTAAAGCTGTCTTTCCCTGAACAGGACAGCAGTGCTTTGCCTGGGTGAATGGTTCTGCTGTTGCAGTTCTCTCCTCTATTTACTTTTAGGTTTGGGCGAAACCCTTCATCCAAATGTGCAGTAAAGACTGCTGGAGAAAGTTACAGCCAACACCTGTATCATAAATAACAAATGTTACTGTAGAACTAATGATACATAATATTATCATTACCTTGTATCTGCTTGGCTCTAGAGTGAGATGCTGAAGGCCTTTTTCTATGTACCACAGCGTGACTGAGTTCTTCGCATGGTACCTATCAGAAAAAACAATATCTGATAGAACTGTTTATGCTACTTTCATACTTATTTTTGCCCAGCAGGCAGCAGCACAGTCACTCACCTCAGGGGGCAGATACCTGAGAACAAGTTTCTGCAAGAAGGGCTTCCTTAGAATAGAATTGATGGATGGTCGATCTCTTGGAGATATTTTAAACAACTGGGAAATCAATATCCTCAGGTCATAGGAATAGTTGGGAGACACTGGTTGAAAACGTCCTCTGCAAATCTTCAGCACCAGCTCATGCAAACTATTGCCTTGAAACTTAATTAGGGAAAACAATGCAAAGAGGACAGTAAGTATTGCTGCTTCAGAATGATGGACTAAACACCCTAACTTGAGAAGAGGTACTTGTTGACACAGTCATAGAATGGTTTGGGTTGGAAGTGACCCCAAAGATCATCTCATTCCAACCTCCCAGCCATGGGCAGGGACACCTTCCATTAGACTGGGTTTGCTCAGAGTGTCACAGACATGTTTCATGAAAAATCCTTTCCTTTGGATTTTTTCTCCTGAGAAGCTGAGAGACCTCAGGAACAAAATGTAAACAATGGTTATCTGCTGCTGTGGAATGCAACAGGTGGATCTGTGATTGGTCTCATGTGGTTGTTTCTAATTAATGGCCAATCCCAGTCCAGCTGTCCGGACTGTCTTGGTCAGTCACAAGCTTTTGTTATCATTCCTTTTCTATTCTTAGCTAGGCTTCTGATTAAATCCTTTCTTCTATTCTTTTTGTATAGTTTTAATATAATATATATCATAAAATAATAAATCAAGCCTTCTGAAACATGGAGTCAACATTCTTGTCTCTTCCCTTATCCTGGGACCCCTGCAAACACCATCACACTCAGAGCCCCATCCAGCCTGGCCTTGGGTCAGGGATGGGGCATCCACAGCTTCTCTGGGCAACTTGTGACAGTGCCTCACCACCTGCAAGTAAAGAATTTCTTCCTAATATCTATTTTTATCATCTTTCAGTTTAAAATAATTCTCCCTTATCCTATCATTACAAGCCCTTGTCAAAAGTCCTTCATTCTTTCAGGCCCCCTTCAGGCACAGGAAAACTCCTCTAAGTCTCCCTGGAGCCTTCTCTTCTCCAGGCTGAACAACCCCAGCTCTCTCAGCCTGTATTTGTAGCAGAGATGCTTCAGCCCTCTGATCATTTCTGTGGCCCTTCCCTGGGCTCATTCCAATAATTTCATTACCTCCCTTTGCTGGGGGCTGCAGAGCTGGATGCAGCACTCCAGGTGGGGTCTGACAGAGCAGAGTAAGGGAGAGAAGCCCTGTGCTGTGGAATCCCTCCACAAATCCTTCCTTGCTAACCACAGTTTGCTGTAGAAAATTAATATAACCACTCTCTGATTGTGTTTTCTGGTTATGTTCTCCTGGTTTCAGCTGCACAACTTAAAGGTCTAATGACTTCTGTACCTGGAAGAGTTTTATTCACCCTCTGCTGTCAGACAGTAACACAGAAGCCCATCTTTCCGGAATGAAACAGGATGTGTTTTTACAAAAGCTGTTCAACAGAGATCTACATACATATTGTCTTCACAGGGTTCACCTTCAAAACCTCACTTCACCCAACAGCCTCTGCATTCTGTGCTCCCTCCAGAATGAAGATACAATACTGATCTTTTAACAAGTGATGCCAGTCAGATAATTCAGTCCTCTTAGTTCACTAGATCTCTTAAAGAAGCCAGCATCAACATAGTTTTTCAGACCTTAGGCAAAAGGACCCCAAGTTCTTTCTAAAATCAACCTTTTATTTATGTGGCTATTTTATTCTACCACCTTATTTTATAAGGTGGTAGAATTGCATTTACCTTAGCTTCACTTGCATTTCCTGTCTACATGTTGCATTGAGTCATTGCCCTCACACTGAAACAGTGGGCAGCAATACAGAATAAAACACCTAATATTCATACAAAGTAGTATTTCATGTTTTGCCACTTTGTGAAATCAGCAGTTTTCCTCAGCAGTATCCCCCTTGCTCCTAGCTCAGGACAATTGCTCTGTTAGTGCTGCTCTACCTTCTCCCACATCCGAGCTCAGCAAAAAGTCAACATCTGCTGGTCCCAGGAATCTGATCCTTTTCCTGTTGTCAAGATTAGTTTCTGCTCTGTTCCCTTCTCCATGTAATAATCACAGGATGAGGCTCAGACCACGCTGAGGACAACACAACTTCCTGAAGATGATATCTCGGTTATTTTCTAACATAAATGTGCTTTCAAACAAAATATATTTCCTCTAGGAAAATTCTTCCTGGAACTCAAACCACTTCCTGGGGAAATGTGGAGTTTAGGTTCTTTAGTAAGTGTAAACTGGTATTTTCAAACAGAAATGAGTAAAATTATATACCTAAATCTAACCTTGAAGGCTGTCTTTAATTCTTTCCATTGTTCATCTGTCTTGAAAAAGTTTAGTAATTTTTAAAGAGCAAATATATGTTCAAAGTATGTACACAAATGCATGTATGTGAGTTATAGGACTACAACATAATACTTTTTATTTTATTACACACCAAACAGATACAATATGAAAAGTTAAATACTAGCAGTCATTCTTTAGTATCAATAAATAAGATGAAAATAACTCTTATAGCTGACTGTGAATACTATTACTACTATGGGTTTTACAAGGTGACCACTATATTTTCTAATAGTATGATAATGAGCTGATTGTACAGTACTTACAGGATGCTTTAGTGCACACAACTCATAAAGCACACAGCCAAGAGACCAAATATCTCTGTGAATAAGAAGTAATTAAAGTTTCAATGAAAAGTCTATAATATTTTCATCCATGTAATCAGTACCTCTTCTCAGCTCCCAAATTTATTACTGTTATTCTGTCACAGACTGGTGCAAATTTTGTTTTTTCTTAAGATACACTAAAAAGAACAACTAGACATTTATTTTTGTGGCACCAATGTTTCTATGGTATCTAATTAGGTTTTTTAATTATAATTGGAAAAGGCACATGATACAGGAAGTTTTCTTAATATTTCTAGCAGGATAAAGGACAAACCTGATTTGATAGCTGGGGAGACAGTACAGCAGTAAACTTGTCTGAATAGCACCTGAGAGCTGAGATGCTACTCTGAGCTCCAGAACATTTGGTGTTGATCATATTCCCCACAAGGAGAAGGGCGTCTAGGCCCACTCACCTCCTGACTTTGCAGTGCTTCTCATCTGGTTTTTCATGATAAGCCTCAGACCTATTTGTCTTTCCTGCAACTAGCTACTGCAAATTTCCAAAGGAGCCAAACCAGCAGCTTTCATTTTAGTGTGTTTATATAAATAATAAATTAGTGTATTAAAAAATTCATGAACTTGGAACTGTAAAGGTGCATTGGTTATTACATCTTGGAAATGAGATAAATTTGGTATTTGAAGAAGAAGCAGACTAAGCAAAGGGAAAAGCACTGGTTTGCAATTCCCACCACTACTAACAAGAAGTATTAAAAGAGGGTTCAAAGTATAAGTAATTTTATAAAGCGAAAACATATAATTATATTAAGCCTGTACATTAATCATATCAAAGTCATGATTGCTATATTTGTGACATTCTAAGTCAAAATACTACTGACATTGTTGTACAGTATAAGGCAGTTGTTGAGTACAACGATGCACCTAATAATCGCACACAGTAATACAAAACTTCACAAAGGGTGACCAAGAGAAATTCCCATGCTCTGCACAAATACTGATTTAAACCATATTACTAAAATATTCTTTAAAATATTTATATTATTCTTTAAAATATTCTAAAAATTTCTTTCATGCCTGCACATCCTCACACACGTAGGAAGGAAAGAGAGAGACTTACGTTTTGTTGTTGTACGGTCGATTTTCACATATCTCAGGTGAAAGGTAATAGGGGGTCCCTACACAGGTATGGGCAAACTCTGTAGTACTAATGAAACACAATGAGCAGAAAGGCTTACACACTGAAAAAGTTGACAAACAACTGAACTATGAGACTGAACAGAGACTTTTCTGCCACAGGTTAAAGCGGGGGACATTACTTCTGCTCTCCAACTAGCTGAATAATGGAACACCCCATGAAAAACTACAGCACTTCCCAGTTCTGTGTAAAATGAGCCACTATTTTAATAGTGGAGAGTTCAACAGAAAGCACAGCAATTCCTTGTCTCTATCTTGGCCTATGAGCCTTTCATTGTATTTTCTCTCTTCTGTATAGCTGAGGAGGGGAGTGACAGAGCTTTTGTTGATGCCTGGCATCCAGACAGTGTCAACTCAGCATCAAAAACTAAATTCACTAGTCACAGGAAGAAAAGTACTGTCAAGCTCCAATTATACTGCTGTATAAGCCTATTACATATTTTTAAAAATGTATGTCTTGGACACTCAAATTCTGAGGTTTACTTCCTATCTGCTGGGTATTGTTCTGCTGTCTAAAAGCAATCCTTACAGCAGCTATGCCCAGAACACTTCCAAAGGAAGGCACTTTGGGCATCACTAGTTTACATGCTGAGAGCTCAGTTCTGTCAAAGATAATCAAAAAGCACGAAAAGAGATCAAATCTAAGCATTTTCCTGCTGTTATCATGCCCCCTGGCATGTTTCGGCCACACCTAGCCACTACACAGGATAGACCAAAATTGTCCCCAAAGTCATTAAAGACAAGGCCTCTCTTTTTGGGAGAACAACACAGATGAAAGGCCAGCCATGCTATGTTCTCAGGCCCAGGTGATCATCCTGGGCATTTTTAAAAAATTAACATAGGCTCTGTCTTGGAGGACACACAACATATGTCCAAACTCTCTTCTTTTACTCTCTCTTTAGTTTTAAATGCTCTTCACTTTTATTTTTAGGAGGTAACAGAAGCTATTGCCAACAGCTGCATGAGCAGGAACTGTGTCTCCAGAAACAGATCTGTGGTTGCATGCAGGACAAAATGTTTTAAGATAACAGGAGAAAATATAGTGTCAGACCCTTTGTATCCCAGACCCCTTCAGCAAGTACAATCCACAACCAATTTGCACGTTCAGGCTGCATTCTGGACATTCACAAACATTCCTGTTTGGTGCAGGTCACAGACTGATTAAAAGCCATGCTTACCTGTTCAACTGCCTCGCTATGCCAAAGTCCCCAAGCTTTGCTACCTTTCCATTATTGCTAAGAAAAACATTCTGCAAATAAACCCAAAAATAGCATGTGATAATGAAAGATGGCAGGCCTCCTCAAGCATATGTTTCACAGGACAAAATAAGCCCCTCTCTAGTACCTGTGTTTTTACATCTCTGTGTAAAATCTTCTTGTCATGAATATGCTTCAAGCCCAAGGAGATCTGCACAAACCAACTGAGAACCTGCAATTAAAGTTACAGAGATGGATACCTATGAATCTGTGGGACTCTAATGGGGCATCTTACTGAAATATATAAAATAAAGACAACAACAAAATCTAAAATATATAGAACATATACAATATGAAACAGTAAAAAAGGTATTTTTAAAGTTAATGCCATAGATTTTTCCTTTCCATTTAGTACTGTCACTAAACTAAATGGAAATAGATACCTACCCTACTTCCCTTATCCCCATCAAGGTTTCCCTGACTGTGCCAGGACATGCACTAGAACAAGGACTGAAGAATCATGTCAAAGGAGAGTAAGAATAATAGACCTTCTTTGAGAAGTGAGGGAGTACAAATAACTAAGACAGAATTGGGAAGTGGCTTCTCAATCCTCAGTGATGGAAGTCATACCATACTACCCAGCTGTAGTACTTGTAGTCCTAATGAACGTGATCCAGGAACCAAAAAAAAGAAAAAAAAAAAGAAAGAAAAAAAAAAAGAAAAAAGATGAAGGACTGAAATGTGGTGAAAGAAGTGAGCTGTGAAGAAACTTGTATAATAAGTAAGCACATGTGTTTATCCTTTATCTTTGGCCCAGTACAGCTTTTAAACTTACATTTAATTTCCAATATACACGTCTTCTTAAATAAGGGCCTTTGGACTAAATTCAGAAACAAAACTACAGCCTTCTTTATTTAGGAAAATTCATGCACATGAAAGACTTTAATCGAAGTAATAACCTTCTATTTAGCAATGCTTTACATTAAATAGATAATTTCCTGCTTAGGGCTGATGCCACAAATGAGGCTTTCTCAGAAGTACATTTGGAAATATAAAGATATTTTAACACTATTATGTTAAATTGGGAAAATTAGCTTTCATTTCTTTGATCAGCAGATATATCTTTAGTTTCTATAACTCATTCTTCTGTCTGTATTTCTTTTGCCTTACTTTGGATATGTATTATTCTGTGACATTGTCAAGGGATTTGTGTGTTGGTTCTCTCCTTTGTGCTTTCATGATCTGTGAGTCTGTCCTCTCTTTATTTTTCTCATGTTCTCTCTGTCTCTAGTATGACTCCCAATAGGATCTAAAAATTCATTATTACTGAACCAGTAATTCACTTTCAACTGATTTCTCCATGAAGGAGTTCCTCTTTTACTACTAAAGCAAAAAGAAAAGTCACAATATTTTTTTTTTCCTTAATTTTATGCCTTGGAGTATATTTCCACCAGCAGGTTGAATACTATCTACTTGATTTCTAAGCAAAATTTCATTGTTCCTGAAAAAGCAGATTTTATTTATGACTAAATAACCCCAGAGTTCAGTCCACTAATTCCTACATAAAGAAAATTTCCTTCAGAAAGCTAAGAGTTAGTAAAAAAATAAAGGAATATGTAAGGAATAGTGGGAAATTCTACTTCTGTGAATTGCAATACTCATCATACTCACCTATTTACAAAATAAAATACACATGAACATGGCCCAAAAGCAGTCAGATATCTGGGCTTGTTTCTCTGTGCTGGTTTAACAGTTTAAATGGCATCAGAGAAGTTTTGACCAAAATGAAATGAATGAGAGATTTACCACAGACTTCAGTACAAAGGAGGATATGCTGTGATGCAAATAGCACCAACAGATTAAGAATTTGTATATAATATATCCTCCTCATAACTGGAAAGCACTATTTCAAACAAGGTCTTCATGGTTTAATGGGTATATTACTAATATAAAGAAAAAGTACATCTACAATGCAAGGAGCAATAGGAGGAAGGGGGCATTTTAAAAGTCATCCTCATACTGCTAATGAATTTATTTCAGATCTTAAAGAGTGCTAAAAAACCGCCTATACCCCAACTAAAATTACCAATGTTTTCTTTAAAAGTTCGTTTATTACTGAATAATTCAAACCACGGGTTTCACATATGTTCTTCCCTGTAAAGAAAATGTCTTTCACCTGGTCCTCATCAAACAGCACTCCATGCTGCATATTTATCCTCTTCATTAAATCTCCACCATCACAGTATTCCATCACAATATATAGCTTGTTCTCTTCTGAAAGGAAAAGCATAATTTTGCCTTTATTCCTGTATTATTCATTAACACAGCAACAATTTATTTTTATTTTTATGGTCCTTCTTTCAAAAGGTAGCAGTTAACCTCTACCTACTCCTCCATTTTAAAGACTGAGAAACCAGTGAAACCTGATGCAAAAATAAGATGTGAAAATATATTTAAATGGAGACTTAGCAAAACATTAAATACATGAGGAAATCCACAAGAGACCCCGCTGACAGACATTCTTACAGGAAACTTAGCAGAATGCTTCAAAGTTCAGGGTTTTTGCTCAATAACTAAACATGCAGGAAGGCTTAGGGAAAAAGTTAAAAGTAGACAAAAGCAAAAATAAAGAGCAGGGCCTGCTTAATAGAAAATTCAACCTATTCTTACCTCTCTGGAATTAGAAGATTATCTGATTTACATGCCCCCTAAAACATTTACAGTCCTGGCCACAGAGAACAATTTGAACAGAAGCTGCAACTATAGCTTTTATGACATAAGGCACTGCTTATGGCAGATGTCAGAGGAAAAATAAATACAGGGAATTAGCTTTCATGGTGAATAAAATTCCTTTTATCTCTTTCAGTCCTGAAGAATTCTTTATCCTTGAGTGGTAATTCCAAATACATCTGAAGAAAAAAGGTTATGAGACCAGCATTATGAGATTGATACTGGATCACTGGAAAGACAGTGCTGTATCAAGGTATGAAATACCAATACTGTTTTTTACATTCCAGATGCTGAAAGACATTTTCAGATGGACTAACAGACTGCATTTCTATTTAATGGTCTCTTTTTGTGCTTTTCTGTTTTGTCTGTGTGTATGTATATGCATACATAAGTATGTGGATATATGTGCATGAATAAATGATGTATGTAACATAATCATATAATGTCATATGTATGTGATGTGGATAAACAAAATATGGGGAACCAGAGGTTAGATCAGATGAAATGATCATTCTATTTCTTGCCTATTTGATCAGCTTTTTGTCCTGTTTGATCAGCCTATTCCTTTCTATGATCAAAAGCTCTCTTCTATAGAAACTCCTAGAAAATTCCCATTAAACTCTGGACTCACGCAAAAAATCAAGACTAAAGTTCAACTTGTACAGTACAGACAGCTCAGGATTCTAGGATTCACGCCAAGTACCCACTCACACAGGGGAAAAAAACACAAGTAATACCTGAATTTGATGCCTCATGTCCATTTCTAGGAGTTGGGAACCTTTTCCCACATTTAAGGAAGGCATTAGGGACAGGGCTAAGGGTGCTCAACACAAACAAGGTAGGTTTTCTGCCTTTCACTCCTTCTACCACAATGAAAACAGAAATGTTAAAAGTAAACCTTGCAAAGAAGCATAGAAGGTTACAATATTTGCATGCTTCATCTTGGCCAGCAGAATGACTTCTTTCTCAGAGGCTTCTTTTTCTTCCACAGGCATCTACAAAGAATTAAGAAACTAAATGCTAACAATTATATATTTAACCCTTTTAAAAAATAGTTACATTATTACCTCACTATTCCCACTAATACAAAAATACAGTGTACCAAGACAATGTAGAAATATGATAAAATATGATGTATATATATAACATTTAAAAAAATTGCAGCGTATGTTTGAAAGTGTGTTGGAACATTATTGAAGTCAAACCCAATTCTGATGTTTTACAAACAAGCAAATGTCAACCTTTAACTTAAGTTAAAGAATTTAAACTCTAAAGTTAAAGAATTCCCTAAAGTTAAAGAAATCCTAAAGTTAAAGAATTTGAAGAGTATGGATGTAGATGACTGTAATGCTAACAGAGATGATGTCAAAAGATCAAAGTAAAAATCCTTCATTTTACTGGTGTTACTTGTTCTTATAACATTTCAGGCAAACTCTTTGCCCTGTTACATTAATGGAAAACTTCTACTTAGTTTATTATGATCACATTTCCATCAATACTACTTAAAAATTCATTTCTCTGAGTATCTATCCTTCAAAATGTCCTCTTGTACTGTATTGTAAAGTTTCTTACCCTCAGTCTTAAGAAATATTTTTAAAATGTAACCCTTAAAGATTCAAAATTCAGGAACTGAATAAAACACACTCTACCATATTAAAAAAAATTTCTTTTGCCTTCAAAGTAGCAATTTTCTGTCTCCAGCTTCTGATTTTTGAGCAAGTGGGATTCACAGTAATATTTCATTAGCAGCCATTCTTCTAGTTGTACATCAAAGATCTAAGATTAGAAATGCAGGGGGTTGATTGGTCACGAGCAGAGAGAGAAACTATTCATCTTTTCATTTAGCTGTCATTACTCATGTATCAGCTTTTCCAGGTTTGAATCTGGAAGACATACAGCTCTTTGCAGAACTCATTCTTCTACTGTAATTCTCTAATATATTAGAAATTCTCTGGGGTGGCCCAGAATAGCAACAGACCTGCCAAAAGCATGTAGGTACTCATTGAAATTGACTGTTAAAACCCCAATATTTAAATCATTGAGATTTTAAGTGCCTTTATGGAACCAGATCCAGGGAAGAAAGGCAGAAGTCTCATGGCCCAACTGAGCTCGTTCTAAATCAGAAGTCTAAAACATATGTGACCAACAGCTTCCTAAAAAGATCTAATTTTCTTGTTCTCCTTGAAAGGCCAAGCAGCTCAACTGCTGACAGCAACAGAATGAAAACTTAAAATCAAATGAGATTAATTGAACTGCCATAAATATAAATGGGAATTGGAAAGACCCCATTGTGAATTACTCCTGTCTGAAAATATGGATGTATGTATGTGGGAAACAAGGAAATTAAAAAGCTTAGAGAAATTTACCACAGAATTGTGATTTGTGACTTTAGTGGCAATATTTTCACTGTAGTTGAACCAACTATTATAGAATTTGAATTAGGCAGCGCCACACATTGTAGGCAGAAAGAAGCTTTGAAAATAACAAAAATGTAGTAAGAAGCAAAGTATTTCATAGTATTACATCTATGCTTTTAAAATAATAAATTAGAAATACAGTCTTTGGAAAGCCTAGCTCTACATAATTGAGACGGAACTACAAAGGAAATAAAAAATAACCTATGTTCATACCCAGCTAAATGCAAGTAGTACAATCTGGTAAATATAATTCAGGTTTTGTTGTTTTACCTTAGTTAAATTGATCTCTTTGATAACACATGGCTCATCATCCATTTTTCCTTTTGCCAAGAATATTTTGCCAAAAGATCCTTCTCCAATTTGTTTAATGAATTCATATTTATCCATGATGTTTTTTTCTTAGAGCAGTGGCTAAAATAAAAATTCCCCAAATTAGTACTGCACATAGTAAGTACTTTAACATGTGAGTTGGTGCTACTGAAATAGGCACTTCCTTTTAAGACTGTCATTTTCATTACTTTTTGTAACATTACTGCTGTTGATTCTTCCTAAAATACCATGTCCTGGAAGTATGCAAATTATTGCAGATCTTAACTTTTAATAAGCAGCAAGTTTATGAGTGTCTCATAAAGAAAAGCATAGTGCACCCTAAAGTTAATGCACGGGAAGGAAGTACAGAGTACTGTGTAGGATTATGATATGATTTTGTAAAATGTGACATTGTTTCGTGAATGGAACAATACTGCAGAATTGATCCTTTAATGGAAAAAATAATCTATTCCATATTGATTTAGCTTATACGATGTGATCTAAAGTTGTCCATTAGATCACACCAGTATAGTGTGATCACACTAGTACAGTTAGATCTCACAAGATGAGAAGCTGCAGGAGACCATGGCCAAGTGAAGCTGGGGATCAGCAGTAATGCAGAAACCTCTGCGAGGAACACTGAAGCCACTGGGCGCTTTCAGTGGTTCCACAGGCAAAGCTGCACACCTAAATATGAGCAAACACTACAAAACTGTTCTTAGTTGTCCTGAGCTTTAGCAAGGGAGATTTGCTCCGATAACAGACGTTCCCTGCCAGGCAAGCTCCGCAACAGGCTCCATCGCTGGCAGCCTCCGAGGGCCACTGGCAGGGCCAGCAGGGCGACCCTGGGACGTTTGGGATTTCGGTGTCAGGTCAGAGCCAGCTCCTGTCGGCAGCCACCGGTGAGAAGCGGCACAGGGGACGGATGCCCGCGCAGGGCACAGGGGCGCGGGCTCAGCTCCGCATCCACAGGCGGCAGCCCCGGAGGGCAGCGCCCGGGCACAGGGGCTCCGGGGAGGGCAGCGGCACTTGCCCCGAGTGCCGCGGGGACGGAGCGCGGCTCGGGCCGGGGCGGACAGAGCGCGGTGGCACCGAGGGGCCGCCCGCGGGGATGCCGCGCTCCGGCCGCCCGCGTCCCCATGGCGACGGGACGCGCCGGCGGGCAGCCCTCGCCGGGGCCTGTCTGCCCTGCGGACCGGCCTGGCCCGGCCCGGCCCGGCTCGGTTCGGCACGGCTCGGTTCGGTTCGGCCGGCCCCAGCCCCGGCAGCGGCCGGGGGCGGCGGGGGAACGCGGTACCTGCGTGCGCTCGGCCGCCTCCGGAGCCCGGCCGGCCGCGGGGAGGAGCCGGCCCCGCTCCGCGCCCCGCCGGAGGAGTGGCGTTTGCAGAGCCCGGCGGGAGCGGCAGGAGCTTTATTTCCCTGGCACAAAGCGCCCCTCCCTCCCACGGACACGGACTTGGGGTTTGCATGGTCAGTGGTAGGAGTGGGGTCGCCCGAAAGGAAATCTCGACTGCCTTAGGGTCTTGAATCCTTGGTGGAAACTCACGTACCAGCCTATGTGCGATAGGGGAGGTGAGGTATGAACTGGCTCTACACCAGAACTACAGATTTCCTTAAGCTTTCCTTGTATATTATCCCTAATATTATTCATTACAGGGACATAGTCCGGGACTGCTTCCCCAGGAGAACTCTGCCAAGGCCATTTGTGCTCTCCCTTGCCACATTTTTCTCGTAAATGTCTGTTTATTACCCAGTAACCAGAACAGAGCCCAAACTTGACGTTGCCCATAGCACTCTCTGCAGCAGGAGCATGTCTCCTATCAAAGTTAGAAAATTTGTCCTTATTCATGAATACATTTGCTTCCTTTCACAAATGCAGTGGCATATAAAAACTCCTTTCATTGAATCGAGGCAAAAGTTCAGTCTCAAAGAATTTTCAGGGGACTAATAATGGCACGAACTAAAGCCTAAACTATTTATCACAGCTAAATATTTCCCATAATATGCCCTTCAAAGATGATTTATACATACGTATGTATTGGGTTTGTGGGGCAGGGTTTTGGTAGCAGAGACGAGCGACAGGGGTGGCATCTGCCAGAAGCTTCCCATGTTGGACAGAGCCAATGCCAGCCAGCTCCAAGACAGTCCCACCTAACTGTGTCCCCATCCATGCCCACCTTCTCTCCTTCTCTGATCTGTTATCCCAGAGACCACCATTGCTGACAGGCTCAGCCTTGACAGGTGAAGTGAAATTGAGTCCAGGAAATAGGGAAAGTAGGAGAAAAGTGTTCTAAGGTTTGGGCTTATGTTTCATTACTCTGCTCTGATTTGGCTGATAATAAATCAATTTCCTCAAGTTAAGTCCATTTTGCCTGTGACAGTAACTGGTGAGTGATCTCTCCCTGTGCTTATCTTCACCCATGAGCCTTTCATTAAATTTTTTCTCCCCTGCTCAGTTGAGAAGGGGAGTGACAGAGAGGCTTTGGTGGCATCTGATATCCACCCAGCATCAGCCCCCCACCACAATGCTGCATTTCATTATGTACTCAGTAAAAACACCTTTATGCCTTCCCAGAGTGCTAACCATCTCCTTTAAATATGGCAAGAGGACAATTTGAACAAGGCTATAATTTGACTGAACATTTCAGCAAAGCCATCACCAACTCCAAACATGTTTAATACATGGATTTGTTTAGCTATCTGCAAGTGTTCTTTCTAAAAAAGTTTATTGTGCATTTTCCAGCCTCAGTTTTGTGATACAGAAAACATGCCCACTCAGATTTTTTTGATGGAAATTATTTAATGATTAACCAGTTATTAACAACAACTTGGACACCAGCACACCTAACTTCACTCATCGCAGGTAAATCCAGGTTTTCAGTCACTCTGTTTCAATGCCATTTGCAGTTCTGACACCCAGTCTGGGTCATCTTCCTCAAAGTCCCTAAAAATAGATTTAAAAAAAGTGTTATTTTGAAAACCAAAACACAACTTCATAAATCTTTAATTACTTTTTTCCCCCAAAAGAAATTACCTTGTAATTAGGATAAATTATGTTAAAAATATCAGCACAAGAGACTTCACTTCCTGCCCCACTGTTATTAAAGAACCAAAATGGTTCTTTTATGATTCTCTGTGGAATTTACAAAAGTAAGTTTCATCAAAAGCAAAGACAAATTAATATATTAAGAGACTGCAAATGTGCTGCTAATTGACAGCCTGCAGCTGAACTGCAGCAATACAGGCTTAGGTAGTCATCTCTAGGTGCCACAAAAATAAAATGACACAAACTGAGATTCTGAGAATCTGAGAACCACTCCCAAAACATACACACATCCAAAAATCACAGCATTTTTGTTCATATATTGTAAGATATCAAATGCTAATAAATTTCAATTTCATTATGTAAGAGAGGGATGAATTTAGATGCTGAGAAAAATACTTTTTTTTTTCAGGGGAATGTTGTTATGGAAAAATCTCTTTGAGGAACCAAAGAAAATGTAAATGCAAGGACATCACTTTGACTTACGTGTCATCTTCATCAGATCTAGGTTCAAGTCTCTCAGAATCTATGACAACAGCTTCATGTTCACCGTCTACTTCATCAGACGCTTTGCTTTCATCAGAAAGTGGACCTCTTAATATGTTTTCAGAAGCTTTGAAAATATCAAAATTAAAATGTCATCAAAATATTTTACCTTTTAAAGTAAAACTATTAAGAGTATAAATACAAAATAGTCTAATTCATCCCCAGTTCATAGCAGAATCCAGGACAAGTTGTTACCTATTTTAGGTGGGAGGATAAACTATTAAGGCAACTGAAGTGCAGAACAAGTATTTGTGTCTGTGGCTGTGCACATCTGTAGACTGCAGCTGTCTTCAGCTGTGCCATCTTACCATCCTCCCCTCACACCAGGGCAGCACTGCCTCAATGAGGGGGGATTTACCTGATGGGGCTACAGTGCATTTCCTGCATCTGCCTAACACACACACCACACAGCTCAGCGGGAGGGAGCACACAGCAGGCGCCTGTGCTTTGTCACAACCTCATTCAGCTGTTGAGCTGCAAGTGGAAGTCCATCATGAGGAGCTGTAGTGGAGATGTACAATCACTCATGAATTCCAAACTTGGCTTTTTAAAGTCCACTTTTCATTTGGTAAACCCCAAAAACTAGCCTGTTGTGATATGGACCCAAGTGAACAATCTGTATACACAGGAGCTATGTATGGGGGAAAAAAGAAAAAAAGAAAAAGTCTTTATTAATAAACCTGTTTGCAAAAATGTTTGCCCAGAAAACGGGGATTTACCTGGTGTATAAATTGTGTATGTTTTAAATGCTAAGCTGACATCTGCATTGCTGAGCATGTCCATCAGGGTCTGAGGGGGTTCTTTGTTCCACTGCTTCCGTGGCTTATTTTCACTGTAGTTTATAACACCACCACCTGGGTATAAAATCATTCATAAATGCTACTTACAGAAAATTGCATTAGCAGTGTGGATTACATTCAAAGTCACATTCAAGAGAGAAATGAGAAACAGGAAGAAACAGGAAGAACAGAGTCTAGGTAACTCCATCTGTCACAGCACTGTCCTCTCAGCAAACTGAGGAAACAGTGGAACTTCCTTGTGGCCAGGGAGCCCACAGGAACTGGCTGAGGGGTATGAGGAGGCAGTGTCTCAGCAAACTTATGTGGTGGCTCTGCAAGTCTCAAAATGAAGCCTGAGGCTGTTTCTGTGCCTTTTAATAGCAGAACACTTAAATACATGCATTCCTCTGTCCCCTCTCCTTGCCCTGTATAACTGTCATATAACATTCCTACCACAGTTTGGGAATTTTCTGACTACGCATATCTTGATTATTTATTTCCACAGCATTTATTCACGTTTACCTAGAACACATATCCAGAATCACATTAAATAATCCCAACAATTGAGGGACATTTTAAAATTGAAACCTTTCTCAGAAGAAACCTCATGATAAGTGTTTTAATCAAAAGATTAAATGTACCTCTGCCTCACATCTGAGGTACATCTCAGATAGTTCTTGCCACTGGACTTAACCTGTATGTTAAATCACAACAAAAGCAGAGGTGTAGATGTTTTATGCACCCAACAGTATGCTGTACTTGAAAGACAGGTGGTTGCATTCTGCACCAAATGAATTCCTCACTGCTACCTCCACAAATGGTGTATTAAATGGAGGACTGTAGGATAATTTCTTAGAGATTATTATAATTTTAGGGTTGCTATTGTTATCTGTCGGTTTCATCACTCTTTGCAATCTTCCTGTCACACAAAAACACAAAGAAATTCTCTTCAGCACAGTGAACTTTTTGAATGTTTGTTAATGAAGTATTTTAAAATGATTTTAATGTAATTTTAAACGTCATGTAAACTTTTGGCTTTAAAAATCTGTAAAGAATCACTGACATTACTTGAACTAAAAGCACATTTAATTAAATCTTACTTTCAGTCTCTTCAGGTGTAAAACTGGAAGAAAGCAAGGATGCATTTTCCAGGACATCCAGCACAGTATTGGATATCCTCTTTTCCCATTGCCTCCTGTGGGCGTGTGAGAGATCAGTACTTCCTGGGAGGAGAGCAGAAGCTGATATTGTAATGGTAACAAAAAAAAAAAAACCATGATAACCAGCATCTAACTTGATTCCATGTCCAGACTGCCCTGTCCAGGCAAAGCAGTCTAAGAATCACTCAACTAGCAGTGATGTTTGATTCTATGGGTACAAATCTCAACTGAAAAGTGTTCCCCATACATTTACTCAATTACAAATGTTTTCAAACAGTCATTTTTTATTACTTTGACAAGAGAATTTTAAATATTTTTTAAATCTCAGATAAGCAGTATGAATCAATGTACTTTCAGAAGTAACTGATGGTGACATGGTTTTGTCTTGAGTAACCTGAGACTAGTTTGAGCCACCTATTTAAATGGCCATATCACTGACATGTAGATACCAGTACACAGAAGGAAATGCATCAGCCTTAAAACTGCCAAACTTACCTTCTTGATAAGATTTCCTTTGTTCCCTTGGGCCTTCACTCAAAGCCTCAGCATTTTTCCTTTCTAAGGGGCTATGCTTGCTACTTTCATCTTTCCTTCGCTTTAAAAGAGTAAAGTCTGTATTAATTATTATCCTTGTTGTCAAGAAAGAAAAAGCAGTCATATTAACGTGGCATTAATTATTTCAGTTTTGCTATAAAATACCTGGCCTAAAGATTGGAAGATTTGAAAACTAAACCACTAACATTTCGAAGCCAACTGCAATTGCACCCTACCTATTATTGCACTGTATTTCACACTCAGTGCCATGACAGACAACTTCAGTTTCTGAAACTAAGCACATATAGTTATTTGATATAATATAATTTCTCTTTGGGGTTTTTTCACATTTAAGAACACAAGCAATATAAATTATTTACATTCCTAGGGAAAACAAGATACACCCAAATATTAAACTTCTCAGATTGACAAGTCTGTGAAAAGAAAATAAAATAAGCTCCAGGGCAACATGCTTTTTAAAAATATACTGAATATGGATGAGTCAGGTTATGGTCATGTACCCATAAGGGACATCTTGGCCACCTGTGACTTCTCCTCTCCTGAAATCTCATATGGGCCCTAAAACCTGGTGACAACTATGTCCAGACTAGACTGTTTCCATAGCAGCCAGTTCTAAATGTGTCCCAAAAGCGAAGAAAATGGATCTTTTGCAGTATCAAAAAAAAAAAAAATTGGAAAGACAAGAGATGGAGGTTTTTTGGTTTTGTTTTGACAGGGTTATAAAAAAATCCACTTTGGAACTAAACTAAACATGGGAAGAATCAAAAAGTTAGCATGGTGGGAAACACAGAGGAAAACTGCAATTTGAACACTAATAGGCTGATTTATGGTTTAGCATAGGAATAATTTTCATTAGAAAATTTTCTACAATACAGAATATTCTAAATTACTAAAATACAAATGTTATATTTATATTTGAATACTTACTCTATTTTCTGTCTTATTGTTTGAGCTTCTACCAGCCAGGACACTACCTGACACATTAACAAAGAGATCCAAGAGTTAACAACTTTGGGAAACATTTGTAATAAGGTGGTATTCCAGAGGTATGACAGCAATGCCACTGAAGCAAGCAATGACAATTGTGTGATAGCTTCTTCACACTTCTGACAACACAGCTCATTCTCAACAGTCCTGCTACTATTCTGTTCCAAATGGGCACTAATTGTGGTGCATAATAGATAAATTTATGCAGAACAAAAAAGTCCAACATTCTCTCTCTAAAAATTAAATAACGAACATAACATGCTTCACCATATTCTGGAAAAGAAACAACTGTTGTATTTAAAATAAATGCCAGTGTTAAAAGCTTTGCCGATTCTAAAACTTTATTTTTATTTCTAGCAAAGAAAAGTTTATTTCTAACACAAGTCTTACGACTTACAATACATATATTTAAGCTTTGCACTCCATTCATGTTGGAATGTAATTTACACCCTTCAAGCATTTTTCCATGTAAGTTCAATAATATTAGATTTTGAAATAATTAAAAGTAGATTTGGACATATAATGCTAATGTTTCATAGCTGTATTTAAGATCTTATATTTCCTACTCATTTTGTCATTCCTTACATCAACAAAAATGTTACTGACTTACCCTTCTGTCTTGCTGCATTGCCTTCAGGTTTCTTGGTTTCCTTTAATATCTGCTCAAACTCATTTGCAATCTGAAATGTGTACGAAGAGATGCAAGTACTGTATCGTTTTAAACTTCTTCAAATTATTGCATATACTATTTGTTAAAAACAGACTCATTATACAAGTGCACTGTTTCAGCTAACAATATCTAATTTTATCAGCATCAGGTCAACATCCAACTTTAATTTTCAAAAGAGACACTTTTAGAAACTCAGGTCTTCTGATAAGTCTACAGCTGTATGTATTTTAGACTAGGACCTACACAACGCTACGTTTTATAATTATACAATAACAAACTAGAAATGAAAAGGATTTCGTATCTAAAATGTAGATAGTATTGCTGAAATGTGGAGATAAAGAATACACCATACCTCAGAAGGCAAACAATTTTTCACAAGTTTGGTTAGGCAGCCTCTTGCAAGAATAGTACTGACTGATGGGCGATTCTGGGGATTTCTCTTGAACATCTGTTTTATTAAGTAATGAAGCTCATAGGAATACTGAGATGGAAGTGGATCATAGGACCCTTTGCATATCTTAAGGATGAGATGTTTCCAGCTCTTGGCTTGAAACTGCATTGAAATAAATTAATATTAGAGCACAGAGTTTAAGCATAAGGTAAAAAGTAGCTGACATAATTTAACTTCTACAATTGAAAATCAGACAGGAATTACTCCTATAAATTTATGATTGTTTGAATTTTATTTTTATAGAAATCAAATTCATCAATTCATATACTTGAGATCAGACTCAAACTGCAAGTGTGAAACAATAAGCTCAGAAATATGAAGATTTTTATTAAAAAAATCATCAAAAGTAGCCTGTAAAAGCACAAACATCCTCTTGCAAATCTAATGTCTGAGAACTTCTAGCTCCCATGCAGGAAGCTTCCTTGGATTACACCTCACTGGCTTGGCTGCAGGGTGCCAAGCACCCAAGGAGTGTTATCTTTTGTATGACCTCTGATAGATTATGCAAGAACATACTTGACCATCACATCAAACCAAACACATAACTTTTCAACACTGCCAATAAGGGAAGAATGCTCCCATCCTTGGAACCCCAGCTCTGAGCTCTGCCTCAACAGCCCTGACACTGCCAAAGACTTGCCACAGACCTACTTAGGCTAACACATCCCTATGCTCAGGCTCCCTTATCACTCAGTCACATCAGTGTAAGCTTCCACACACTTGCACAGCCAGCATCTGCAGCTCTGGAGAACCTTTTGCTGATACACAGGATGTGAACAATGCTCTCAGGCATATGTGTCATTCTTGGGCCTGTCCTCTGCAGGGTCAGGAGCTGGGACTTTGATGATCCTTGTGGATCCTTTCCAACTCAGAATATTCTGTGGTTCTGATTTCAAGATACAGTATTAGCTCAACGAAAGGAAACTACTGCTTATAAAAAACTAAGACATAATGACCCTCAATTAGGGTATCATTTTGCTGCAAAACAAACACATCCTGATAAGGGTTCTTATTTTACCTACGAGTCTGTATAGAGAAGCCAAAGGATGTTAACACATAAGAAACACAGCAACAACACTGTAAAAGACAGTGTCCCAGAAATGACAGAAAGACTGAATCATTCATCAAGGTCCCCACTGGGGACCTTGAGGAGAATGGTGCTTGGACAGTGATTTGTTTGATTTGAAGAACAAGCAAAGGTGTCTCACTGATGCAAGCGATGCAAAATGCCTACTGCTTACTATATTTTGCTGTACTTGCACACAATATATTTTTATTAGCAAAGATTTTGAGTGTCTTTGTCATTGTGTCCTGGGATTTTCTTGATCCTGTAAAATGCTCTTGCAACTGCAGGTATCTGGAACCAGCCCGGTAGCTGCTGGATTCAATATGCCCAGATCACCTCACTGATATTGACGAAAACTAACCAAATAAAAACCAGATTGTTTTTTAACAAATTTGAAAATAGAGTCTTCCACAGAAGAGTCCAGTAGGTCCCAAGAACTGCTGAAACAGCAGAGCATATAGTGGAGGAGGCATAGAAGGGTAGAGCAATACTTCCCTCTTTTGGAAGCAGCAGCAAGCACTTCAGTCAATTCTACTCTACAGCTAATTGCTAATTAAGTTTCAAGGAATTCCAAAACTTTTCTCATGGCAATAAAGCTGTACTTACCGGGTGTTTTAGAGTGCACAGCTCATACAGAATACACCCCAGAGACCATATATCACTGCAGAACAAGAGAGAGATGAAAAATTTTGAGCCAGAAATTGCGATCCAGTATCTTGCTTAAAAGTGTGAGATTTAATCTGTGTACATAACTGAGCTGAATAAGCTAAAAATCAATGTAACTAACCATAAAAGACAATATAATTATGTGTTAAACCTCCCCTGTGGAAATGTTCTTCCTTATTTTATCCTACCCTGATGTAAAAGAAGATGACTGTCATACAGTGGTGGTTGGCTTTTTATTCCTAGGGTGTCTTTCCAGTAATTTGTTCCAACAATATTTATCCTTCTGCACTTGAAAGCCTTTGTATTCTATGGTCCTCAACATCAAATGGCAGCCACATAATCCTAATTCTGAGAGCTGGAGTTCTGGCCCTGCCAAATAGAATTCTCCTACTGAGAAAAAACCCCATTATTTTCTACCAAAAGTGAGTACTGCCATTTGTACAAGAAGCAACTGAAGCCTTTCTTGCAGGAAACAAGAAGAGCAGGAAACAACTTGAACTGTAGAAGGTTTTTTACCTCCCCTGGAAAATCAATCACAGTTCTTGCATAAGGACCAGAATAACAGGGCTCTGTAAATCTAAGTAATCCATTCTGTGCCATTATCCTTACATTATCAAGACTGGCATGAAGAGGTTAAAGATCATCCATCAGCCATCATCCAAACAACCATTCCCCCAAAAATAAGACCAGCAAAAAGATGCCAACACATACTTACGTTTGTGGGTATATACAAACTTAAAACATACACACAAGTATGTATGTATGTATTTACTTTCCCAAACAAACAGAGGTCTGCACACTGTTTTTCAGACTTCTAGGACTAAAGATACTGTGCTCTCAGCTACCTAAGAAAAGAGGAATTTATGCACTATCATCTTAAAAAAAATGTAATTACCTCTTTGTAAATTTTCTTCGGCTCAGTATCTTCTCTGAAACAAATATGGATAAGACACATAGCCAGATTGAGATAGCAATAAAAAAACCCCATCCATTGGTAAAGCATTATTTGTGACCACTGAAAACACCAGTACCTTTTGTTGTTGTATGGCAGACTTTCCCATATTTCTGGAGGTACATAGTAAGGCGTTCCCACATAGGTGCAAGCGTATGACATTGGACTATGAAACAACAAAGAGGAAATGCCAGGTGAAAAGTAATGATTTATGAACTCTGTACTGTTTGTCAATGGTAAAATAAAACTTGACACCACTGAGATCAGCTGGGATGTCCACATACTGTGCAAGAAGGCGTGCAGATCCAAAATCTCCCAACTTGACTTTTCCACTTTGAGTGAGGAAGACATTCTGCATTTCAAGAGCAAAGATTAACATACTTAAATATTCTTCTATGAATCATCTCTGCAGTTTGGATATACAGAAAATACAGCAATACCCACTTCTGATACTTTGTCTTTGTATTTCTTTTTACTTGCTTGTCCTAATACTTTTACCAAAACAGAAAGGTTTTGTGGGCTTAAGGCCTCAGCATCAGTAGCAGAGGAAGAATCATAACTTAGAACTACCTTAATCTCTATGCTATACTCAAACCAAGGGTCCACTTTCTTGTGAATTTCCCTCTTTCTGATAGGGAAGATTGAAAAACTGTGAGGCAAGATATTTGCAAACTATATGCATAATCCATACACTTTTTCATAGCTCTGTAGTTCTTTTAAGTTATATGCAGTGTCACAAGCAATTGGTGCTATCAGCAGTGTGGATATGAAGGATACCTCTTCACCCACAGTATTACATCACCCCAAGCACTCAACAATTTCATTTACATTATATTCTTAGGCCTTAATAAAAAACACAATACATAGCAGTAACAGGAAATTACAAAAGAGAAGATTTAACTTTTGCATGCAGGAGAGTTTATTAAAGGCAACAAAACTTGCTCTGTTCACCTTGGATTTTATATCCCTGTGCAGCACACGTTTATCATGGATGTGCTTCACAGCCAGGCACATCTGCACAAACCAGTGAAGGATCTGAAAAAGAGTAGCTAAGAGTTATAACAGCTCAATGCTCAATATAATGAATACTTTACGAATAGATTTTAAAAAACTAAGAAAGCAAAAGAATATTCAGAACATTTGGGTGTAGAAAGTAACTCCAGCATAACAGCCTCCAACCAGCACGAAACCTGAGTTCTTTAAAACAGATTATATTTTAACATTGCAGAAGGAATGTTTATTACCTGTGTCCAAAAAGCTCTAATAATACATAGCAATAATGAAGCTGGGAATCACTACCTGGAGCTTTAGCTCATGGTCATTTTATAAACAAGTTAACTAAAGTTACGCAGTAAATTGGCAAATAGATAAAAAACCCAAACCACCAAATAACAAACAAAACCAAAACTCACATGGAAATAATGTACTGTTTCTAAAAGGAAACGTGTTCCTAAGTACAAAAGAAAACTCTTAAAGGTTATAGAAAATCTAACTATTCAATTAGTTGAGGTTTCTGGTCCTTTCATTTTCATGAAGGTGATGCTCCTAACTGTAGCAGAAAGTAGCTTCTATTCACTACAATGTCCCTTTGAACCTTCACCTAATTTTATAGCTTCTCTGGTAAAAGGAGTTAGCACATAATGAATGGGTTAAACTAAATGGTTTAGTTGCTACATAAAAAGCAAGCATTTATTCTCCTGGTTAGCTTTGTTTGTCTTACCAGAGTGGTTTGTTCACTCTCTGTTGGCAGTGCTCTTACTATGCTCTAAATTCTACCTGAACTGTTGTGTAAAATTCCTACTTAACTGCATACAAACCTGACTGGTTTTCACACAATGTGAACAATTTTCAGATACATGTAGCAATTTTTTTTTATTCATTTCAGTCCAATTCTTGTCCTGATCTGCTGGAAACTATAAAAGAATTAATTCACCAATTCTATCTGCAAGTGACTTTGTTTCATCAAGATGTTAGCATATTTCTAATTTGGTTCATGCAGCATCCTTCTGTTTACATGGAAAAGGATTCCCAGCCTCCTTGGTTCAAAACAATGTCTTTTCTTACCGTTTCTTCAGGGAACAAATTTCCTCCTTGTTGTTTAATCTTTTGCATTAGATCTCCATCATCACAATATTCCATCACTATATACAGATGTCCATCAGCTAAATTTTTGGTAATTTAAGAATAATTAGTATTTTCATTAGCAGGATATTTATTGATTATTTACTATATGTAATACTTTTTATTGGAAAACTCCAACTACACGCCATATGTTATGTTACAATAAATATGTATTTTGTTTATAATATACACTATAAACAAAAAAGAAAGTAATCTCAATCCCTGAGGAGTATGCAACTTCAAACAAATGAAGGAATTTAAATTTTTTATACTTAACTTCAAATGATTCTTTAAAGGCAACAATATTTGGATGTTTCATTTTAGCCAAAAGAACAGCTTCCTTCCTAGAATTCTCTACACCAGATGAAGACTGAAAATATAAACACACTTACTATAAATTTCACACTAACAAATGTTCAAGTATACACATAAAGTGCCTCACTTTCCAAAGAAAAGTATTTTAAAGAATTGATATTCAGTTATTTCAAGTCATTTAGAAAGTTTAAACACCCCATCTTTTTAATCTATGGTTTATTACTAGCTGAAGACTTCTTTAGGTTTTTTGGGCATATGATATTTTGTTGGGTTTTTTTTAAATTGGAGAAAATCTTTTCCTATTTCAATTAATGACCTTTTCTATTTTAAAAGAGCAGAACTATGTAACAAAGCAGCACACACTGACTTTGAAACAGCTGACAGCCTGCTGACAACTCAATATAAGGCCAAGTGCCCAGGTCTTGCTGAGCTTTGGCCTCAGAAAGCCAGTGCCTCCCATTTTGTGACTTTTAGCTTAGCTGAGTGCAGAGAATGTAACCCAAATATCTGCTTACCAGCAGTAATATGACACTAATTTCCTCATTAGACATTGAAGATGAAATTTGCATTTTAGTGAAATCAATGGCAATCCAGCCAAGGGCATCAGTGGGAACAGGGAACATTCTAAGCATCTTCATACCTGCTACACTTCCCAAAATCCCAGTATCTAACCATGTACTTCACTTAGTACCAACATCATCAGCTCAAGATGTAGTTATACAGTAACCATACCACACACAAAACTAATACACTAAACTAAGAGTTTTGTCTAATACACAAAACTCTCAGAAAAACCTTTCAGTGTTTTAAAAATACACCCAGAATTAGGATTTTTAATTTTTTTTTTAAGTGGTGGTGAGGTGATGTTTGTATCACACTTACCATTGGAAGCCTTATTTCCTTCATTACATACTTCTGGTCACTGTTTCTGTGATGAACTAGGAGAGCTCTGCCAAAGGATCCCTCTCCTAGTACTTTCAACACGTCATATCCTTCCATTCTTTATAAACCCAGTTTCAACACTTTTCTTCATTCACAGGATTATCTTCTAAGCTTTGTCAGTACCTTAACACTTTTTAAAAATTTCTCTTAATATAACCTGCATGAAAAAAGACCCAAACAAAATAACAAGAAGGGGTGATAAATGTGGGTACCTAACTGTCCAGCATTACTGTGACACAACTTTTCCCTGCACTGTTACCTTGACTTTACTGAAGATGAGGTCTCCAGAAAGTGAAATTTGAAACATTATAGTACTATTTCTGCATTTTTTAATTTAAAATGTTCAATCTCTTCAGAAATGTCAGTTATTGACTTACAACTTCGCATCTTCTTTTTGTTACCTGCACTCCTGCACGTGGTTTCATAACACTAAAGAAAACTCATAGGCATATTATTAGAAACAAGCTTAAAGCTTCCAGCGACAATTCTCACCTAAAACAGCATAAGCAAGACCAAACTGGTAAAAAAAACTACTGCAAAGACTTCAAGAACTGGCAGATATAGAATAAAATATTTTAGTTGCAAGGAACCTACAATGGTCATCTACTGCAACTGCCTGACCACTCCAGGGGCGACCAAAAGTTGAACTAGCGTGACAGTTGGCATCATGACAATGTTTCTTGAACACAAACAGGTTTAGGGCATTGACCACCTCTCTAAGAATTCTGTTCCAATGCTCAACAACCTTCTCAGTAAATAAATGCTTCCTAATGTCTAGCGTAAAACTTTCCTCATGCATTTTTGAAATGTTCCCAGTTGTTCTGTCACTATGTTTAGACTATATCAGGGGATCACAGAATCAATGAGGTC
The DNA here is from genome assembly GCA_039654755.1 of Calcarius lapponicus. Lineage (NCBI taxonomy): Eukaryota > Metazoa > Chordata > Aves > Passeriformes > Fringillidae > Calcarius > Calcarius lapponicus. Next base: position 38,005,306 of record CM077462.1, on the reverse strand, counting down.
GGGAAAGACCTCTGAGATCAGTATGTCCAGCCCATGACCCAACACCATGTCAACAAGACCATGGCACTGAGTGTCACATCCAGTGAAACACCTCCAGGGATGGTGACTCTACCACATACCCGAGCAGCCCACGCCAACGTCTGATCACCTCTTCTTCTGGGAAGAGAATCTTCCTGATATCCAACCTGCAAGTCCCACGGCACAGTCTGAGGATATGTCCTCGCCTCCGATACTGAGCTTAATCCCAGCCTTCCTGAGAGCTCTCTCAGCTGCTGAAACTCGCACATGATCCCCCTTCCTGCTACAAACACATCTCCTGTAGGATGTCTCATGCAGCAGGGGGCTGTTATCTTTTTGTCAAAACCTTGGTACTTTTAAGTTATCCTCTGTGTGCACACACGGTGTTCTAAGGGGTTGATAAGCTCTTTGCTTCCTCCGGCTCCTTTACGCTGGAGAGGAGCAGCCCAAACCCGCCCCAAGCCCCTCAAGGCCCGCCGGGGACTCACCTCAGCGGCCCGGGCCGAGATCTGCGGGAAGGCCCCGGCACTCCGCCGCCGCTCGCCCCGGGCTGCCCGCGGCCGCCCGGCGGCGGAGGCTGGGCAAGGAGGAGAGCGGCAGCGATGGCTCCGAGGCCGGGGAAAGAGGGCGGTGCTGGTCCAAGGCTAGGGAAGGAGGGCGGTGCTGGCTCCGAGACTGGGGAAAGAGGGCGGTGCTGGTCCAATGCTGGGGAAGGAGGGCGGCGCTGGCTCCGATGCCGGGCGGCAGGGCTGGCCCTACCCGCCTCTCCGGGGGGCCCTGGCGCTGCTGCTCCGGTGAAGGGGCGCTGACACGGAAACACGGGAAATACGGCAGTGTTCTGCTTTGACAGCACGCTGTCAAGAACAGACTAAATAGCTTTAACCTTTAAATAAAGAACAAATTTTGTATTGCACTAAACAGTTATTTTGCCGATTTGCACTGGGTTCTGTATTATTGCACAGAATAGTATGTTTGTATCGTCATGGGGTTTCCCTCTTGTAGCACACGGCCTTTCCGTCGGTGCTGGTTTGTCCCAGGTTTACCCCTCCCTCACCGCTCCGCACTTGTATCCTAGTGGCTGTGGTCCTCTTCCTCCACTCCCCATGCCCCCAGGTTTAAGTCTCCCACCATGAGGCATCTGGGCTCTTCTTTTTTCACCTAGGGGGTCACGTAGATGATCGGGTGGCTCCTTTCAAGGAAATAAATTTAGGATTTTGCGCCCACGTGGAGAAGACCACTTCTTGTCTTTTGCCTTTTGTCCTGTGTAAGACTGTGTGGGCTGGGGTCCTTATCTAGCCAGATGGACCCAAACAGCCTGGCAGGCACAAATTCTTATAAACAAGCACAACTAAAGTGATGAGTTTAATAAGTATACCATAGTACAGACTAATACAAACCAACATAAAAATTGTCACATAGTAAGTAGTGTATCAGATCTCATCTAGGAGTACTTGATAATGAACAAATCTCAGTAACTGAAGTGATTAAATTCTGTTTTATTGAAGCAGCCCTAAAATTAGATAAAACAGTTTAAATTCAGTACACACCTTATTAGCTGGCTTCACTTTTTGAAGCTAAATCTTGTCAGAGTACACATTGTATTACTGGAACACCTACGTTACTTTGTTTTCTTAAACTAAAAGATTGCACATTTCTAAGGAATTCTTAGGAATTGCATTAAGTAAAGAGTAGGTATTAGCAATATACTAGCATGAGCTACTAACACGAAGAGTTATACCTAGTCCTTAACTGAAAATTTAATGAAACATAGTCAACATAAAGACAGTGCTTAGTCTAGTACTTAACCTAGGACAGATTTGTTAAAATTTTGAAAAGGCAGAAACTTAGAAGTTTATTTAGTGACAGAGGCAGTCCACAAAAATTTTAGACAGCTCCTTTTTCAAAGCTGCATAAAACAAGTACCCTTCAACTCTCCCTAAAAAGTATCAAATCTTTAACCTCCCTGTAGCAATAGCACTACTTTTACTCTTCTATTTCAGCACTTGTTTCTTGGAGGGCATTACTCTGTTTGTGAATAAACACAGTGGCTTTTGATTCCAAGTCTCCCAGCTGCTCAAGTGAAGAAACACATAGATCTTGATCTTTAACAGCATCAGGCAGCTTGCACATCTTCTCCCGAATGCGTTGAGAATATCGCAGAGGAGTTATGATTTTCAGATCTTTAGCACTGCAGTCATTTGCCTCAGGATGCATCTTCACACTTAGGAAAAGAACACAACAAGCCAAAAACATAAACATAGTCATCATACAAGTTACCTCTGCAGCAACCAGCAGAAACAGCAAGTCATGATTCCCGTTCAACTCTTTCCCATTCCCATAGCTAAAGGAAACAGGTCCCTTTCCATTCATTCAGTTAAAACCAGATGAGAAACTCTTTTCTTAAGCAAAATATCTTAACCCAGAAAACCTCCTGAAAAGAGTTCCCAAAGAAAGATTCTTTCCTATTCCACCAGGGGAAACTGTTCTTCCTGCTGCAAGGGACAGTGGACAGCTGCCAGGACTCCAACTCCATCAGATGTTAAAGCTGAGCACAACTTCCTTTAGTCTACTGTCTTAGAAAAGAATTTATGGCAAAAAAAAAAAAAAAAAAAGCATTAGTTGGTTTGTATTGAGGTTACTACCCAGGTTTTGGCCTCAAGATACACTTAAAATAATCTTTACAGGCCAGTTACATCTTGTTCACTAATTCTGTGTTATGACATACAACCTTATCGACATCTGAAAAGGGGAGGAATGGAGACATCTTCCTTCTGAAGGAAGAGGAAGCAATCCTAAAAATGTGGTCCTTGAGAGCTTTTAATTAAGTATTCATAAATGCAGCGCCTGTTTTAACAGGACACAGTTACTGCAGATGCTACAGACCTGATTACCTGAAGTAATCTTACCTTTCCAAATATGGTGTGGTAGGAGGGTTGCATCTCCTCGAATAAGATGTGTCATTCTCTTTCTCAGGAGAATCAATTGCTTGGGCCGTATTTTTTATGCCATCCTCCTTCTGTTCTCTTTCACATTTTCCTTTCTTTTTTGCCCGTTCTTTAGCCTTGTGCTTTTTATTCTTTTTTGGCAAGATCTCTCTTGGTTTTAAGTCTAAATCAACTTCTTTTTTGATAACTTCACTGCTTGTCTCCGACTTCTTATTATCATACTCTTCTTTTTGGTCATCATCTGGGCAGAAATCTTTGAAGGTTTCCTGAACTGGTTCTACAGATGAATTTGGTTCCTTGCTGACTTCCAGTACCTCACCTAAATGAGCTTCTATCATGGTTCCCCCTAAAAACGCAACATTGAAGAGAGTACACCTGCAATTAATTATAACTAAAGAGAATGTTTTTAGAGAGATAACTTTTATTCTCACGTAGAACTCTAAGATTTCAGGTAAGTGTGCATTGAAGTTTGAGCCACAACAATTTAAGTTGCTGATAATTTTAGCCACCTTTACAAATCTGCAACCTGAAAGCTTGGGCTAAGTACGCATCCTGAGAAGTCGTCCTCTTCAAGTGTGGCAGGTCTCAACAAGTATTTCAGCCAGTTTCTGAGTTCAGATACTTGTCAGGTTATGTTATATTGAAAGGAAATATTTATGGCTACTTTACTTCCAAAATTAGAATATTTACAACCTTTAATTGTCACTATGCCATAAACACAACCAGGCTTCTGGTAGTGAAGGAGTTTGAGTCAGAGGCACTGATTTTTAGCTCACAAGAGTATTTTTATTTATTCTTTGATTATCAGGCTGAAATAGATGGATGACACAGCTTTTATAAATTTTAATTAACAAGCCTGAACACAAGAGCATCTCCAATCATTTTAATATGCTCACTGTTCAAAACGATTTGTTTAGCCAAGATTGTTTTCAAAGACAATTGAGTATAAAATGATCATGGAAAATTTCCCATTAATTAAAATTTTATATCAGTACAAATAGTTTAAACACCTTTTGTTGCCTGTCAAATCAGATATATAACTAGAACAGAGTATTCAGACTTACCATTGTCAGAGTTAAAAAGACCTTCAGTATTTTTGATCGTATCTACTAGTGTGTGTCGCAATTCCTCTCTGGGCTGAAAGAAAGTTGCACTGTTTTAGAAAGACAACTCCAAAATTAATTATCTCAGCTTATTTGATTGGTATCAGGGAAAGTGAAGCAGGCCACATTATTTTCATACTACAAACCTTTTCTTTAAAGCTGTTTAGTATTAAGTCAGAACACAAGTGAATCTTGAATTTTCAGTATTTGGTGTGCTAAAGATGTATTTGATGCCCTGAAATTTTGCTGATATTAAAGCACAGGAATTGAGTCCATCAGTAGGTATAAAATTAAGTTCTCTTTTGGGTTTCTAGTGGTAGTATGGTAATTTGATAATCCTAAACCTTTCTTCTTCAAATTAGTACCTACAGTGGCTACAGAGTAAACCAAATCCATTATTTTTATGGTCAGGTAGGTCATGAGGCTTTCCTCCTACTCTAGAGGTATTTAATAAAATCAGAAGCGGATGTATTTTACAGGCCATACTTTCATGCTTTTCTAATTGTTAATCTCAAATTTTAAGAAAAAATTGCTTACCATTGCTCCTGCCAAAATGGCCTCCTCATAGACAGCAATAAGCTTTCCAAGTTGGCCCATCTGTTCAAGACGCATACAGCAGATCCAATATTTTGCAAGTTTTTTAACCCCAGGAATGCTGTGTATCAGATCCTCCAACATGGCACGTGCTTCATCACCGTGATGTCCCTAAAGTCAACAAAAAAGTAGAGATTTCAATGCATTTGACACATTGAGGTGCTGTAGTTTTGCTGCTTTTGAACTGGAAAGCAAAGGGTTTTTCCTTTGGCAGAATTGTTATTCACCTATTCTTCAAAATTAGAATTATTTATATAGTATTGTAAGTAAGAAGATGTTCAGGCATCTTCAGAACTACTTGAAACAGACTTTTTCAGAAGGACAGACAAGTTTCTGCAAATGCAAACTTGTTTTAGGTTAATTCCTTCTATCTACTCTCATTACATTATAGTTCAATTACTATTACTACCATTATTGCCTATACTTATTCAGTAGCTCAGTGAGTTAAGGTTAATTTCATCAGCTGTTGACAAAACCTATGATATTGCTTAACTTGGGGAACAATTAGTCTCCTAATTCTTGTATTGTATCTGACTCACGTCTGTCTAACATGCCCAAAGGATTTTCACGTTGTCAGGACCTATATGATCAGAACTCATTAGGCAGGGGTCCAGGTACCTGTTCTATTAAATGCAAGCATTCACTCAGAGTCTTGTTGATTTTTTCTGTATCAGCAGCAGAGAATTCTTGTTCTTCACTTTTAGACCGGGGTCCCAGAAGTGCATGTATAGGAGGTCGTCTCATCACTTTTCCTCTAGATGCCCTCCATTCATCCAGGCGAGCTCTGCATTTAGGAATATTATTAGCTGAAGTGACAGATGTTTTATCAGTTTTTTTACATTGACTGACACTAATTAGGGTAAGTCATGGCAAGATATACTTTCCAGGTAGTCTCAATCTTCTTCTTCTTTTAATCCCAAGAGGAATAAAGCTGCCTCTTAGATCTGCACAGAAATTTCAGAACTATGCACATTACTGTATGCTTTAGGTATCTAACAGGTTAAAGCACTTTATTGCTTCCTTTCCAGCTGCAACAAGAGACTTAGGTTACAGACCCTTGTTTTCAAAAGAAGGTAAAAAAATGCTTCTTAATTATTCAGGTGTTACTCTCCCCATCTCATCCCAGTTCAAATCAGAAAACTAGAAACTAATATCATAAGACAAAGTGTGGAGAACAGCCTAAAACAACCTTCTCACACAATTTATAGAATCTGAAACTGATGTGAAGTATAATTCAGTTTTAATGTCCCCTTTCAACCCCACCCCCTAGACAATCAATTTTCAGTATATGTGACTTACAAGTACCTGTATATGAGGAATATTAAATAACTTTTAGACTGTGAATCATATTCCCACCCATTGTCTATACTGCACTCACCAAACTGAAAAATGTCATTGACAAGTTCTCTCCTTGTGTCTGTAAAGATTCTTCTGCCTGTATACATCCTGCCTCAGTCCTTTTCTTTTTTTAATCTGTGACATGCATGTGAAATTAATTTACAGGATTATCTGTCATCCTTAAGGCTATCACGACACTTAGACTACAAAACCAGCTCCAGCAACATCTATTTTTTAACTGTGCAGGAAAAGTTGTAAGCCTGGAAAGGTCCTGCAATCAAATCCTGTTTTCTTAGTTTAAGCCTTAAATTTTAGTCTGCTGCCCTTGGGCATCAAGTTCAAATACTCATTTCTCTGTTTTTCAGAGTCTATACAGCAACAAATAGATCAAACTAGATATTCTTGGGGAAAAAGGCCTGAATAACTTGCAAGAGTAAGCTACAACAGTAATTTAGTTACCTTCTCTCTTCTACTGACTCTTTTGGCAGAATAGATTTTCTCTTTTCATCCATTTTAGAATTGGGTCCTGATTTTGTACCAGGAGGAACAAAAGTTGATTTGGCTAGAGCTTCTGGTCGTGCATCTTGACAAAAATCTGCGCATTTCTTCACACCTCGCACTTTGCGATCAGGATTGCTAGAAGGGGCCTTCAGTGGCTGTGGTCGCCTTCCACCAACCATTTTTGGGACTGTTACTTTCTTTGGTGCCACAGCATATGTCAGCTGTTTCTTCAGACCAGACTGTGAGTTAGTAGCAGCTTTGTCAGATGGCCGAAATGGCAGGACACCGTTTGATTTTACAGATTTTGTGTTGTTTGTGACTTTGACGGTCTTCAGAACTGTATTACAGTTTTTCGTGGACAAAGAATTTGCTGCTTGTTTGGTGGCAGAAGGAAAAGGCTTCTTGTCTGGCAAAGAACTCTTTTCCCCCTCATCTTTTGCTGCTTTCCAGAAAGAATTTATCTTGGATTGGATAACTTTGCCACGATATCTGCCAAGAGCTGGTTTCTTTGGTACACTGATACTTGCATTTTGTTTTTCTGCTGCCAAATGCCTCTCTTTAATTTTTTTGATTTCCAAGATGGCCTTGCTAAGTGATACATGCTGAGACTTTATATCAATTACTTTATTCTGTGGAGCTTGATTTTCACGATTACAGTTTGTTCCTGCTATGTAACTTGTCAGTGGGATTGTAGAAGAGTTTAAAGTAACATTTGTTTCTGAGCTTACACTTGATTGGTCCCATGACTCTTTATCAGCATTCTCTTTATTTTCCTGAAATCAAAAGCAAATTCATGGAAATGTTAGATGTATGTTCATGCTGCATGTTACTTGTTTCCAAAGAGGCTTCCAATGATTCACAGGACTAAAGTGCTTAACCATAAATGCCAGTTTAGAGGTGCCTACAGAAGTAATGTATAAATATTAAGTAGATTATTTGTCAACTATTACTGCAGAATTCACATCAAAAATCAAATAAAAATTGCTTAAATTCTGCCTTGGAAGTAAGAAAAAAACCTCTTAAAGCAACTGCTGGCTTTAAACTGCCCAAATTACCTCCTTAGAAGAGTTATAAAGCAAAACCTTGCTTTAGGCTATATATAATCAAGAGCAGTATCTCTGTTTGCATACTTCATCACTTAATGGCAGCACCATTCCTCCACTTAGTGTGAATAGTCTACTAGTAGAAGGTAGTGAGTAAAGTAGTAATTAGGACACTAGGAGATGTCAACAGAAGAGACCTTTTCTTATTGTGGAGATGTAGGATGCTGCAACTTGAGAATGGTCACATTAGTTTTACACAGCTTTACTGAAACTATCAGCTGTATGTTTTCAGCACAACCCCTTAGGAAAAGTGGAATCTAGTCATTTCTTCCAAAAAAGTTGCTCTACAGCAACTAATTCAGCACTTTCCAAGCAGCAGCTTTTGAAAGAGTGAAATATCCAAAGGCAAGAAAAAAACCATGTGAATGACACACAAGTCTGCAGGAGCAGACTTTAAGGAAGATGCTCCTGATCCGAAAGAAAACTCATTTCCTGATCTGTCATTGAGGCTTAGTAGTTAGATTTGACAGACTAGAGTTTGAGTGTGAGGACTTATTTCAGGAAATTATGTAGCTTAACTCAACTTTAAATGATACAAGACCTTTATACAGAAAGATATATGTACTTCCAGGAAATTTCTAAAAAAAAACTTGTTCTCACTTCTGCAATTTTTCTCCTCAACATTCAGTTTTGAAGTTTTAAGTTTTTTACTTTTCTCCTCAAATAACTCCACATCTCAAATCTTCTGAAACCCAAACTTTAAACTGTCTAACATGAACACAGCTCTTATGTCTATTTTCTCCTCACCTTCCCCTGAGAATAGGTCTGGAGAATCTCTATTTTGCTATTTCTAAGCAACACAACCATTTGCATCTTAATTCCAGGAAAGTGATGTGAAATGGTACATGGAACATGTTCCCTTAAACTCTGATTAGGTATTGGCATCTACTTCTGATTACCTTAGTTTTGCCAGCACACCACTGAAAAAACATACACCCTCAACAGTTTGTATTGTCAATGGTTTGGCTTTCTTTCAAGTGACAATAAACTTCTTTACTGTGACAGAAGACATTACTCAGATTTTTAAATGACTTCCCCAAAGACTCAAAATGTATCAAAAACCCCTCTGAGATTCTTAACTATGTTAAAATGTAAGCATTATTTCAGCAATAATGGTATCCTCTTTAACTCTCTCTCCCATTAGGCACAAACTGAACATCAATATAATCCATTTCCTACTGTAATATGGCAGCTTTCCAAAGAGTGACTAAATAAAGTTCTAACAAACCACACCCCTGCACCTGCAAACTTCTCATGCTCTGGAAGTCATACAACATAGACTTAAATAAGTGGAATGTTGTAGCCATAGAAACAGAGTGCCAACAGTATTTAAGTATCAGTCAAAAACTTACCATTTCTGGCTCAGGAGATGTTGAGACCTGTAACTTCTCTTGCAGTTTACTGGTAGTTGCTCTCCTAGTTCTGCTACTGCTTAAAAAAAAAAAAAAAAAAGACATCTTAAATCATGCAACAGAGATGTATTTTTAGAGGATGTTCACATGTTTCAGTTGGTAGCCTGCAGAATGTACTCATACTGAAGCTATTCTAAATAGCTTCCACTATTCCTCCAGCAAAAACAAGTGGTTAAGCAACCACTGATCAGAACCCAGGCTGGAAAACATCCTTCTTACATCATAAAGAGCTGTCTAACAGATTGGAATTTACTGCAAGTGTAATTTCTCATGTTTAAGAATGAGTACCAGTTTGTCTGGTCTGATGCATCTGCTACAGAAGGTCAAGTTTCTAAATGCTGCAGTTGAGAGGAAAGGGGGAATAGCACAAGAAGCTGAAGTTCAGCTACTGCAATCATGAGAGCCCAGGCCATCTGAGACAAGTCTGAACAAGGACACGTAGTTCCTACCACACTGACATGTTCAAAACCTTCAATCAGCCACCAGAGCTGGCATCAGACTACCCAGAAAGTTACAAAACCAGGAGAGCAGTATTGTCTCCTAGCAACTGTGAAAATGTATTGACAGCTCAGAAGAAAAACATCTCAGTTTAAAGTTACAAATCCAAATTCTTCCCCAGGTGCTTTGTGATGTGTTATATAAGAGACATGACATTACTGCATGTGACTGAAGATTAACATCCTAGTTAGCAAGGGGTATCTTTGCATCAGAGGACCTACAGAAGCCAGCTGAGATGAAAATGAAGGAACATTAGTGAATACGAACATAAGAGAATAAAAGCCATAGCAGAAACACTACCTGATCGACGTCTCCTTTTCTTGAATGGGCACACCAGAAAAAGTCTTCTTTCTCGATAGATACTCCTCGACTTTCTGTCGTCTTTGTTCTAGCAGATTTTAAGACAGACAGACTTGTTACACTTTCAGCTAAAATATTAAGCTAAACTTTCTTAGTCAAGAAGGAAATGCAGTTAGAAAAGCATCAAGACATTACAAAACACAGACACTACGGATTAAGAAAGCCTTCGTTTTCACATCTCAATGGCTTACACATTCTCACATTTCTTGAGAAAGGCAGTATTCAAGGGATGGTTGAATGCAACTTCATGGCTGCACAAAATTGGCTGGTTTGCTGTATTAAGCTAAACGAAACACAAATTTGTACCATGAAGTCAGGCTTGCTGTCTTCTGTATGCCTGTTCAGTATTTCACATAGTTGGTTCAGCAAGCACACTTTTAATTTGTGGCAGTAGCAAGGATAGCACACATGAAAAGCATCAGGCACATGAACCCAAGTGACCATCTGTAAAATCACTTGCTTCTCTTCCGCTGTCACTTGGACATCTGTGCAAATGTTAGACCACTGGGAGTGTCAATACCAGCATGAAGTGATCCTGAAAAGGCCCTAAGAACAGCTGTCACTGTCCCTCCAGGGATGGCAACTCCACCATCTCCCAGGACAGTTCATTCCCATGCCTAATCACCCCTTCTGTCAAGAAATTCCTCCTAATGTCCAACCTAAAGCTCTCCTGGCACAGCTTGAGACTGTCCTTTTATTCCATGTCACCAGGGAGAAGAGGCTGGTCCCCAGCTGGCTCCACCCTCCTTTCAGGCAGTTGTAGAGAGGGATAAGGTTTCCCCTGAGCCTCCTTTTCTCCAAGCTAAACACCCCCAGCTCCCTCAGCCGCTCCTCACAGGGCTGGTGCTCCAGAGCCTTCCCCAGCTCCCGGTCCTCCTCTGGACAGAGCTACAGAAGGCAGTGTCCATCCCCTGCTTCTGAAGGAGCTGCCACAGCTCGCACAGCAGCGGTGCGCCGTGCCAGGTGCCCCTGCCAGCGAGCTCGGCGTGCATCCCAGAGCTTCCCAGCACCTTCAGCTTCAAACACGGCTCTCGCCGCCCCTCGCACGGACAGCAAAGCCCCACCAAGGCGACTCCCCTGCCTCAGCTTGCAGAAGCCGAACGGATCAGAAAGTAAATAAGCACAAGTGCGCCGGGGCTAGGTCGGCGCCGCGCTTGCTGCTTTCAAGAGGATGCGCTTAACGCCAGGGGGTCCCGTTTGTCATGCGGGAAGGCTTCCAGCCCAGGACCTTACCTGGGGCAGGGGATAGGATGGGATGGGGTGGGGTCCGTACCAGCCCCAGCCCTGCCAAAGGAGGGTGAAGTCTCGTACGCCCACCCGCAAGCTCTAGGACGACAACAGCGAGCGCTACCACCAAGACCTGCCCGGTCTCCGACCTCGCCTGGAGCGCCTGCCCTGCCCTCCCACTGTCCGGAGAGACCGCCCGGCTCCTCTCTCGCACCGGCTCTCCCGCACCCGCCCCAGCCACGCGCGAGCTCTGCAACGGCGGCCGGTAACGCTCAGCCCCGCGCGGGCGGGGAAGCGAGCGAGCGGCCCGCGGCGGAGAGCAGCTGTGCCCCGCGGTGCCCGGGTGCTCGTGTCCCTGTCCCCGCCGGGTGTCCCGGCCTTACCGCGGAATGCAGGCTCGGACCTGCGGCTGACCGGGAGCTGCGGAGCCGCGCGCGCCGCCATGGTCGCCGCCGCGCAACGAGCGTTTGAATCGCCCGGCGCCGCCCCGATTGGCCCGGCCGCGGCGCTTGAACTGGCCAATGGCGGGCGGCGCCGCCCTGCCGCTGCTCCCCGGGGAAGAACATGGCGGCCGCTCCCCACGCCGCCGCTAGAGGGCGCGGGTCAGCCGCGCACGGTCTCTGCACGCCCAGCGGCCGCGGCCCGGTACGGGAGGGGAAGGGCGGCCATGGACAGGTTCTCGTGGACCACCGGGCTGCTGGAGCTGGGAGAGACGCTGGTGATCCAGCAGCGCGGCGTGCGCCTCAGCGACGGGGAGGAGAAGGTGACGGGAGCTGGAGCCGCTCCGCGCGGGGCCTGGCAGCGAGGCCGGGGCGGGGAGGAGGGTAAAGGACGCGGCAGCGGGCCCTAGGCAAGGGGGGTGGCGGGGCTGTGGGTGCGGGCGGTGTCGGGCGAGGGACGCGATGCAGAGGGTGTAAAGGGCTTGGGCTGCAGGCGGAGCATCGATCGGGGGTGTGGGAGGACGTTCTGCGCCAGGGTCTGGCAGGGTTTGTCTCTGTGAGGAGATTAGGGCGGAGTTGCAGGCTTTGAGGGGCTGTGCTGGTGGACGGCAGCTGAACGTGAGCCAGCAGTGTGCCCAGGTAGCCAAGAAGGCCAATGGCATCCTGTATCAGCAATAGTGTGGCCAGCAGTGTATTGCCTGTATCAGCAATAGTGTGGCCAGCAGGATCAGGGCAAGGACTGTCCTCTTGTGCTCCCCACTGGCGAGGCCGCGCCCCGAGTCCTGTGTTCAGTTCCGGGCCCCTTCGCTCCGGACAGACACCGAGGTGCTGGAGCGGAGCTGGGGAAGGGTCTGGAGCACAAGTCTTGGGAAGAGCAGCTGAACGGGCTGGGATTGTTTAGCCTGGAGAAGAGCAGGCTCTGGGGGGACTTTACTGTTCTCTGCAGCTGCCTGAGAGAAGGGTGGAGCCAAGTCAGGGTCGGTCTTTTCTTCCTGGCAACAAGTGACCGGAAAAGAGGAAGTAGCCTTAAGCTGTGCTACGGGAAGTTTAGGTTTGCCGTTCGGAAGAATTACTTGACAGAAAGAGTTATTAGACATTGGATTGGACTGCCCTGGGAGGTGGTGGAGTCACCATCCCTGGGGCTATTTAGGGAAGGACTGGACATGGCACTTAAGGCCATGGTCCGGTTGACACGGCGATTTTGGGTCATAGGTTGGACCCGATGATCTCAGAGAACTTTTCCAACCTAATTGATTCTGTGAGAAAGGCCTTGGACAGTGTGTGTGACATGGAGTGAGGGTGGGGACCCGCACAGGGTGTGTGTAGGCAGTGTCACTGGGCTGTCACTCCTGTATGGGGCTGAGCTTTGGTGTGGTACAGGGCATGATGCACAATTCACACTTGAGCCGTCCTGGGTGCTGACGTACCCTCTCCTCTTTTCTGAGCCATCTTGCTCATTGCTTCACTTCACTGCGGGACTGAATCTCGGTCTCTCCATTTTTCTACACCATGGTAATTGCATGCCCTCACCAAAAGCTGTGAACACGGACTTCTGATTTTACAAGTAGGAAGTTATTTGCTAATGCAGATTTTCCAGGTACTGTTTGCTGTCTGATAAGTAAAGAGCTTATCAACGGCAGCACAGATAAAAGCAATATTCCTGTGTGACAGGATGGAAGATTTCAGACTGCGTGCAGCATCTTTTTATTAGGTTGCTTTGCTTTTTTGCATGACTTCTGCCTTCTTTGTCAGCATATAGGGAATGTTCCAAAGCCAATAGCGCTGTTTAAAATACATTTAAGAACTTTAGTATATCTTGCAGAATATATGGAGGGAGGATCCCTCAGGATTTCCGGGGGGAAAGTTTATACACTTGAAAAAGGAAGTTTGTGTTTATCCATCAAATCCTTTTATACTATTTTTCTCCATTGTTTCCTAAACTTCATGTATTTTGTTTTCTGGAAAAAAGGGAGTGTTCTCAAAATAGTGGCTTGTTAAATCTGATGGCTCTGTTGTGGTAAAGTGTAATGTTTCCAAAACCAGTATTTATGTAACTTACTGGTTCAATGTGTTGTTGATCTGTTTTATTTTTCCTGCCCAGGTGAAATTCGATAGTGGAGTTCTACTGCTGAGCACACACAGACTGATATGGAGGGATCAGAAGAATCATGTAAGTCCCACCATTATCTCCTGTATATCATTCAGTTGTAAATTTCATAATAAACAACAAGTACCATGCAATGAAAAGCCTGCACATGGAGAGGGGATTATTCCTGCCTTTGTGTATGTTTTGTTTTACAAATATAGTCCACTTTTTGGCTCTCAGCAGAAAGAAAATTATGTAGTGTTCTTTCACCCAGTCCTGCTTTAATTAAATAATCATGCAGACATGAGAAGGGATAGGAATGTATCCTATAAATTTTTGTTATCTACTGCACAGAAACAAAGGAGAAAAGAGCCTGGTGTCATGCACTAAAAAACATTGATTTTGAAACTGAAATTGAGTGTGTCAGGCAAATCATAATATCAAGTTCTCTCCTGTGCTCCTTGTCTAGGAAAACCTTTTCTTTCTTGTTGGCTTCAAGTCCAAGTTCAAGCCCCACCATATATTGTGTTCCCATCATATAGTCCCAGACCATGATTTGATAATAGGATGTGTTTGGTGGTGCTGTTGTTTTGCACACATCTTTCCCTCCCAGCTGCTTGTTCCTGCCATGAACCATCCCTTCAATCAGCCAGAACTTTTACTGTACTGCTGTGGACATCTGGTCACAGCTGGTGACAGGTTAAGGGGCACTGCCAGAGCTACAGTGTGGTAACTGCAGTAAAGCTGCTGAATGCTTTGTGTCATCAACCACAGCCTGGGAGTGCAGGCTGGAAGTGGGAGAAAGAGACCACAAACACATAAAACTCTAAGCATAGACTGTGATAATGGGAACCACTCCACAGATGCAGTTGGAGGAAAAGTCTTTCTCAGACCAGGCTGGATTATGCTTGTTTTGGACACAATAATTGAGAAATTTACCCTGGAAGTCAAAGTTTAGATGGAGCACATTCAGATGACAGCTTTTCAAAAACAAATTGTATTCTACTGGGCTTTTGTGCAAGGGCAGCTGAAGCACCTCTCACATTCAAAGGCTGATCCCTAGCAGATACCACATCCTTGCTTCAAAGCAGGGAGCTACTAAGAGCACTCTGAAGGCAATGTCACCAAGGATCTTCTAATTTGGCAGAGTAGTATGATGTTTTCTTTAGGGATTCTTTGCAGGAACTGTAGACCTGTTTTTAATACAAATTTTTTTCAAAATGTTTAAAGAGCTGTTACCCATGGTGGGGTTACTGTTGCACATGTTGGGGCTTGATTTTCCAGACCAGGAGCTGCTCTGTATGAATTAACATGGGGCTTTTTTGCATAGCCATCGCGTTATCACATGAGATAACGTGCTAAACTCTGTGTTAATCACTTTCTATTTCTTCAAAAGCATTGCTTTTTGAGAGCTGAGCATGTACTACAAAAGCCACTGTGTCTCATCTTCTCACTTGGACTTTTTGCATGCTTGCAGTAACACTGGGCATTATGGCTTCATCAAGTCTTAGAACTGAAATCCATTCTCTCCTTTCCAACAAAAAAGACTGCATTTGTCTCTTTTCCCTGATTTCTCTGTTAGCTCCTAGGCCATGTGATTTCTTGTACTCTTCCAAGGTCATTAAATTTGTTAAATCAGCAGAGGAAAACCTTGGAGAAGAAGAAAAATAATTTTAATTTTACTAATTTAACTCAGCAAAGATTCTGAAAAGCTTGGGCTTGATTAACAGAAGAGGCAGAAATGTGGCCCGGAGAAGGGCAAAAATTACCCAGTTCTGGTTGGGAGATGTAATTAACTTTGTTAGTGGGGTAAATAAAGCTAATTAATTTTCAAGCTCTCAGTACTGAAACATGGGGAGCATGGTGCCCTTTTGTTGTCTTGGTAAGCTGTTGTCTAAGCTCAGCTGTGGTTTAACATCAGACTTAGAAAACTTAGCTAGCTCACCTAGAAAAAATTTGTAGAGAGAGAGTCCCATTCTTATTGTGTCAGCAATGTATAATACTTAATGGGGCACATGTCATTAGGTTAACATATCTTACAGAAACAGACAGTTGGGTCCTATAGCTGCTGTTCTTACATGCCATCTGCAGTTGAACAGTGTTTAAAAAACAAAAAAAAAAGGAATTCTGTAAAGTTTGTTACGTAGCTAGATTTGTACAAATTTTTAAATGATAAAATCATGCATAATGTTAGTATGAGGCATTAGAAGACAAAATCCAAATAAACACACAGCATATTTAACCCATATCTGGTTTTGTGTCCCTTCCTCTAGCTTCTCTCATCAGGAAGGTATGATTCTAAGTCCTTGTACTTAAAATAAGTTCATAACTTTCTATCTTGGAAATAAGTCAGTCACTTTGACAGTGCACATACTATATATTGTTGAACTCTTTTTGTAATTTTCAAAACATTTTTAAACAGAAGTATAATATTGCCTATCTTTTAAAGTGTCCAGAACTTTCTGGCTGTTTTACAAACATTAACTGTTTGTAATGGCTTTAGAAACTAGAGTCATAGAAGAGCCTAGATAGCTTGCATTGAGTTTTTAGAAAAGGAAGTACAACCCAGGTTTTTTCCCCCAATAAGTGATTTTCTTATTAGTTGGAGCTCCTGCATGTATACTTCCCTGCTCTCAAATGTAATGGGTATTTAATTACTCCATACAAAGAGGAACAGTTTTGGTATTAGGGATTGAGAGGGCCCTGTAACAGTGTCTATTGTAAACTGATGCTAGAAGAAGTGGCAGGTGGAAGAGAGAAGTTCAGAGGGGGAATGCAATCTGTGTTTCCTGCATTCTGTGTCACTGTCACTCACCCAGGTGTTGTGTGGGAGATGATGTTCCTTAGGGGATGTTCACCAAAACAAGATCAGGCACCTTATTAGAGGTTTTGAATCATCCCCATAGCAGCTTCTGTCTCAGATGCATGTGGAAAGAGTTTAGCCTGGGATAGGTTAGTTTCCAGTAGATGGATACAGCCTTGTTTCTTGCTCCGTGTTTTGTTTAAAGCACAGTCCAATAAATGTGTGGTGAGATGCATCAACTGCTGGATTAAGCACTCCTCACTGTAGGATGGATGGAAAAATTCCTATTGCATTCAGACAATACTGTAGATTTTAGATATTTAAAAATTTAAAAAGAACTGTGGGTTTGGATATTTTTTTAGCTCCCAAAGTATTATCAGTGCAAAAAGGTCAAGAACCCGTGAGTATTGCACATCTGCAGAGATGAGGTGTAAATTTTAGTTTTTAAATTTTGACCTGAGATCTAAAGATTTTTTAAATCTCATAGTCCCTTCTATGAATCTAGCTTGAGGTTTCTAAAGTTGACACATTGTCACTTAAGTTTGTTGGGTTTTTTAATTAACTAGAACTCAGTTGTTGGGTTTTTGTGGGGTTTTTTTTTGTTGTTGTTATTTTTCTACATATATTTCACTGTAATACATTGTTTCTGTTGCTCCCATCATATTTCACAGAGTGCTTCAGGCAGCACCTGTAGATATCCATACTGTTTGTGAAAAGGAGAAAGAGAACACTTGGGTTTAGAGAGTGAATAAACAGGATATGGTTTAATTCACCTGTGTTTGTGGTGTTTATTGCAGGAGTGCTGCATTGCTGTACCTCTGTCTCAGATTGTATTTATTGAAGAGCAAGCAGCTGGGATAGGAAAGAGGTATGGCCATCCTCATTGTCTTTTTCAGATGGATCCTTTCACATGCATGTTATGTGAGGTACCCAATATTATAGATTTATCCATGATAGGTTCCATTTGCAATCTCAAGTTTCCATCCTGACAGTCACAAGGACCACTGAGGGAGGTCAGATGTGCAAAAGAGTCATGACTGATGTGATTTGTTAACTATCATGTAATCGCTACCAATGATTTTAGAGGTCTTTTCTAACATAAACAATTCTATGACTTTAAGTTTCTAAAGAGAGAAAAAATTTTGGCTGGAGAAATATATACACAATTAACATCTGCTTGCAGCCTACAGTCAGATTGGCAAGGTAATATGCTGGAGATATTCAGAAGAAATCAGTTTATTCATTAATGCTGGAGAAGTAAGTAAAGACCAGTGCAAAGATTATCAGTAAAATGAGATGGGAATGGAGGACTTGCAGTCATGTTGTGATAGCAGTCTGTTAATTTTCCTAAAATCCTACCCTCCCAAGGTTTGTTTTGGTAGTAGGTGTCCTTTTAGACTGTTTTTTGCATGCATGTTGTTTTTGGATAAGTTCACACAGTGTACACAAGTGACATATAGAAGTCAAATAGGTTACACATAATATTGACACCTTTTGTTTTCCTGTGTCAAAGTTAGCTTTGACACAGGAAAACATATTTTGGCTTTTGACCTGCAATAACTAATGCCAAATTAAATTACAACTTGGTAATCAGTTTTTATCCTAACTAAAAGGTTTATTGGAAATTATTGCTCAAAATTTTAATATTTGTCATGTTCATTTGTAAAGAATTGATGGTAGGTACATTTTAAATTTGTAAAATATTTCTACTTTAGAGGCTGTCGTAATTTTTATGCAAGATCTACTTCATCAAAATATTTTAAATGTTGATGCATAAATATAAAGCATTCTTTGATGATCTTTAGCTCTTATGTGAGATAATTAATAGAGATTATGATGAAATGGCTAACTTGGATGCAGAAATATTTTATTTAAGTATTACAGAAATACCTTCTCTTTCCTTTTCCATAGTGCCAAAATAGTAGTTCATCTTCATCCTGCTTCTTCAAACAAAGAGCCTGGTCCATTCCAAAGCAGCAAATATTCCTATGTCAAGCTTTCTTTCAAAGAACATGGGCAGATTGAGGTAAGTTTGTACCATGGATGCCAAGCACAATCAGGTCTTTGGACATGCTTTTCTCCTCTTGCTGTGTTAGTGGTAATTTCCCATGATCTTTCCATGTTTACTTTTGAGGTGGAGCTTTTTCAATACATCCTTTTGGGAGACAAACACTATGAACCTCCCATGTTCTACACTTTCATTAAATATTGCAAATAGAGTTCCAGAAATGTCAAGAGGCATTACTGGGCTAGTCCTTATTTTAGGGTGTTTAGTATAATCTTATACTTCCTTTGCTAATCTACTAAATTGAACACAGGATTTTCCAAAATGACATCTATGAAATCTGTTAAATGTTTAACACAGTAAAAGATATTTCTTTTTATCTAACCCTCTATTAAACAGGCATCATACAACGTATTCCTGATTTTCTCTCAAATTTTATTGCTGAACATCTTTTCCTGCCTCAGAACTTTTGTTCATTTTACACTGTATAATTTTTTTTTAACCTATACCAAATCCCAAAGGCTTTGAGCATTCTAAGAAAAATGTAATATATTCTTAAAAGAAAGCTCATCCTAAAAACCTAAGAAATTGCACTCTGTAAAGAAATTTCACAGTGGAAGATCCTCATTTGAGGAGACTGAGAACTTTAACTTTGTGCTGTGGAAAAAGCTGTACCCATTCATTGCAGAAGATAAGATTTGCTACTCAAATTAGTTAGAAATGTCTTAAAAATGCATGTGCTTGATCAGACTCACTTTCATTTCTTTGTGAGCAGTTTTTAGATTATGATGATTGTAGGTTTATGCATAGTATAAATGTGTGTTTTTCACAATCATAATCATATTTATTTTAATGTTGTGTCTGAAAATCAAACTTACTCTGCTTGCTGATTGCCTAGCACATCAATTAAACCCCAGCCTTTCTTTATGACTTCAGAATGCTTTTCTGTGAACCTGAACAATGGAAAGGGTGGAATAGATTTTCTTTCTGGATATTGGTCAGTGGGACACACTTAGTATTAACTAATGCCACCTTCTGGTATTAGCAATAAATAAATCAGTGTAATTGATCTGTATGGTTGTTTTTATATTGGTGAATTAGCAGATGAATAGCAATTGGATTGCTCAGCTTTCCTTTCTTTAAAAACATGCCTTTGAGTATACCTCAACATTTAACATGGTTTGGGACATTTTGAATATCTGAAGAAATATTTTAAAATGGAAGTACTTAGTGACTGCATGGCTCCTCTTCTAATATGAATGCTTTCGAAGGCTGGACATTAAGAATTTCCATATGATGAGTTGTGTAGGTGTTACCATGTTTTGTCTCCATACGTTGTGAAGTTTATTTCATCTCCAAGTTGCTAAAAATACACAGAGGTACTCTGCACAGCTCATGAAATGTCTGTTGTCACTGTTTAATGTTTGCAGTTCTACAGACGATTATCAGAAGAAATCACACAAAGGAGATGGGAGAGCATGCCCACTGGTCAGGCCGTGCAAGTTAACAAGGATTCACAGGTATGTGCAGAGCTTCTGAGCAAGATCTGTGTGTAATCTCTCACTGCCACTTCTTGCCACCCCCATATAACACATCCAGCACGTGACTCTAACCAGCATCATGGGCATGTGCAGGAATTCAGCTTTAGTTTGCCTGTTTTTTCACTGGCATAAATTACTTTCTACTTTGCATTTTCACCTGATAGAACACAGTATCCTCTCTTTCTTGAGTATGCTTAGATAATGAGCTCCTTTTTTTTGTTTGTTTTAGTTAGACACAAACACACATAATTGTGAAAATGCAATATTTATTTGCATATACTTTTATTCAGCACGTGAGGTTCAGTGGAGCTGGAAATGTTTTTGTCTTTATTGTGATTCCTGGTTTAATTTTTTGTGGCTGGAAGTCAAATATATAACGTGACTTTTATATAACTCTTTGAAACTGATATATGTTTGATTTAAATGTATATTCTAAATGGACGGTTGTTAGGGAGAATGTCATATGTTAGGTAAGGTTTATCTGCCTACATACTTCTAAATTATTAACTCTGATAAACATATAGGTGTTGTTTCTATATATTAATGTGCTGGATATATGAATATATAGTATTGCATGAGTGAAATAGGATGATTTAAAGATTGTTCAATATGCAATAATGTATGTCCCCTGTGGTAAATGTAGTACCTATATGGACAGCTGCTTTTGGAGTAATGCATGAAGAATCTAATCAAAATGCCTTACCACTACTTAAGTCTTAGCAACTCTTTAACACCAGTGCTAAGCTTTGTAGTCAGAGATGAGAGGCCTGGCACTGGTGCCACTTAAGTACTAGCCTTTATAGACCACATTTGGCATCTGGTAAAAGTTTCACCATCGCCCACATTCTAATACCTCTAAGGAAGGTAAGTTAGACTGTACTTAGCATTGTGTTTCTATGTTTGTTTCTTCAGGCTGCATTTCTTGAAGTAATACACTCAGGTATTTCCACAGCTCTAGTATGGATGTTCACATGGACTTGAGAGGCTAGAATTGAGATACGCTGGAATACTTAGTCTGGATATTAAGTCATATTAATAGCTTCAAATACACTATCAATATCATTACTTGTCTAGCACAGCAAATTCATACATGGTTCACATTTCTTATTTTTTAACAATGGTTTGAAAATTACTGTCAAGAAATGCGTGATATATTGTATGAGTGATATCTGCTGTTTGGGGGAGTGTTTCTGGTCTTCTAATTTTCACAGTGAGGCAAATGAGCAAACTTAGCATTTCCTATTTTGACTCTTTCCTTATTTCATTTTTTTTTCTTTTATAGGCAGGAAGAATAAGGGCTGTAGGAATTGTAGGTATTGAAAGGAAATTAGAAGAAAAAAGAAAAGAGACTGACAAAAACATTTCCGAGGTAGGTACTTTTGAAGTTTCAAGGTCAGCCACCTGTCTGAACCATTTACATTCATTCACACTTTCTTTTAGGGGCAGCTGAGACTATTTACTGTTTTTGTTGAGAAGTCTAAACTGATCAAGAGTGTACAATGTACAGTTCTTTATTTTGTTTAACTTGCTTACCAGTATATGTAAAGGTACTTAATTTAAACAATTCCGTTCAAGAAGATTGTTCTTTGAAACTAACAGTGTGTATTTATTAAACTAATTTTGGTTTCAATTAAAAATTGAATATATATTAAGCAGAATATGCTGATCCAAGTGTCTGCACATAACTTTGATGAAGCTGGATTTTCCTCTTATAGCCAGCTTTTTAGATGTTACATTTAGGCTTAAAATTACAGTAAAATGATTTGCAGTCCAGGCATCGACAAGATATTATAAGTACTTTGCAAAATACCTGGCCTAGATGGAGACCATTCTTTTCCATAGAACCAGCACAATAGTTGAATTCCAGATATCAAATACTAATGGACAGCAGAGGCATTTAATTTCTTCATATATACCTGAGAGCAATACCTTTAAAAATAGTCTGATTCTGTCTTGCTAGTAGAGATTGATACAAAAGTATTCATAAACTACGTGCAGCAGATTTGTTCTCGTGGCAAAGCTTTATGGGATTCAGTGTGCCACCAGAAAAAGGCCTTCCCTACTCAAATACTTAAGAAAATTAAAGTGCCTTTGCAGGCCACGTGCTGTTTCAGATACTGGGAGCATTAAACTTTCTTGGTTTCTGTCTGTGAGGAATGTACTGAATGAAGTTTTGTGTGTAGTTCAAAAGGTATTGTGGTTTCATGTGTGGGTATATAGTTCAAAAGGAATTGTCTGCATATTTTTTCCTTTAGTAGCTTTGTCAGAGTAAAAGAAATCCATTTATACATGTTGTGTGAGCAGAGGAAAACCATGACTTGTAAAATCCTGCCTTCCTCCAGCTTTAAATGTTATAAATGACTTAATTTAAAAAATGGTGCCCTGGCTTCCAGGAAAAGGCTTCCTGCATCTGCTGTTCAGTGCTGATAAGAATCCAGTTCTTTAGCCTTTTGTTTATCTGAGGAAGTTCCTGTTAGGTGTGTGCACATTCCCCTTTGTTTCCAGGCCTGCCCTGGGTGAGTCAGGCAGAGGAGGAGTTAGACACAGCACACTGTTTATTTAGCTAAATCAGGGGTTCTTTTGATGAATGTTGTTTTCATGCAGGTATAGAGATTAGAAATAAGCTGGGAAAAGCCCTGTCAGAAAACTTATTGTTGATATCATATACAAGTAGAGTAGCAGGGCTTTGATTTACACTAGAGATTGGGAAATCTATTGTAAATTATTCAGTTTGGCAGATCAGGTAGTAAGAAGAAGTATTCCAAATAGAAGCTTTTGTTTTCTTAGTGGTAAATTACTGTTTTACAATGACATATTTTCTTTTCTCCCTGGAGACCACCTAATTTTGGATATCTAACTCAAGTGCCCAGTGTTAGGAGGCTAAACTTGTCCAGTCAGTGGAGAAACACTGGCACTATCAGGAGGTGAAAAGCAAACCTTGTCTCTTTGTATAGAGGCATCTCCTTTTGTTCTTTGCACATTGAATCTCTGACCAATAAGCTTCTACATAAGGCACCTAAAAGAATATGGGAACAATGGGGTCTTCCTGCAAAAACGCTGCTGAAGTGTGTGTTTCTAGTGGGGGATTAGTCAGAGTAAGGCAGAAATGACATAGAGGCAGTGGCTAGAAGCTGTAGGGAAGATGCCTCTCTGGCCATTTGACAGTGTAACTGAACCTTCTTTACTTGTGGCCGGAGGGCTCTGGTGCTGCTGTCAGGCAAACTTTACATGAAAAGGTTCAGGAATTTTTCTCTTACCAAAAAAAGGTTGTTTGAAAAGGTTGATCATCCAGATGTGTTGTCATGTATTTGAGAGTAGTGAGGAAGCTGAATGAATGTATGCTGATGAGGGTGGGAGAAAAGAGAGTCGCTTTTTAGTAAAGTTGCATTCATGGAGTTGCTAGCTCTCTTTTTTTTTTTTTTTTTAACATGATTTTTTTAGTGCTAGTTTATAATTACTAAAAGTTTGGAATTTCAGTATACCTTCAGCTGTTTTTAAAGTATGATTTATTTAAGCCTAAAAAACCTTTGTGGGTTGTTAGAGAGTTGTTGTATTTGAGACCATAGCATTTTATTGGAGTACTTAAATGACGAGATGTTGCCACACATTTCAGCAGTTTTGTCCCTCAGATATTCTCTTCCTTGCTCATTTGAAATGAGTGTTTCTTACTAATTAAGTAACATTCACTGATTAAAGTTGTCTTGTCAGGAGGAGTACCATCTGTAGCTTTACAGATATCTTGCAGCTGGCCAGAAACAACAGACCTCCTTGAGAGAGGGTTAATTGTTGGAATAAAACCATTACCACCCAGAAACCTTCCGCCACCTTACAGAGAGCGTAATAAATTTGGACAGTTTAATCTTTTCTTGGACTCAGTATTTCATTGTCCCTTCCTATCACAGGGACATCATAAATCATACCAAAATTCTGTTCATGTACTGGAAAAGTATGTGGTTGTTTGATTCTCTTCTTTGTTGTTTATTTCAATTATAAGACATGCTGTAAAACAATTGTATCAACAGATAAGGTGAGGTATCTCTTATTGTAACACACACATCTAAAGGAGCAGCAGCTCTTATGAACAGCTTGCGTGGGTGGAGAAAGGCATCTCCCTGTGTCCATAAAACTGAATGTTGTAGTTATACTGATCTGCATTGTCTCCTTTTCATTTCAGGCTTTTGAGGACCTTAGCAAACTAATGGAGAAGGTATGGATGAATGGCATGTGTCACTTGGCCAAGTAGACTTATGCTTGTTTTCTCAGTTTTGAGCACGCTTTTTTCCTCTTGTTCTGGAAGTTGACTTATCTGTGTATGTTCCTTGATAGGCTAAGGAGATGGTGGAATTATCCAAGTCAATAGCCAACAAGATTAAAGAAAAACAAGGTGACATCACTGAGGATGAGGTAAATTAATTTAGTTTTTAAATTCTATGAAAATGTTCCCATGAAAAGCAAAAAGTTATCTGTTTAATAATGTAGTGTTAATAAAAACCCTTACTGGTTGGTTTTGTTGTGTTTAGTCCCTTATACTTGCTGTAGAGTTTACTTGCTTGGTGTTAATTTTTCTTTTAACCCTTTTTAAAAGTAATGTTTTAGCTGCTTTGGTATAAATTTTTCTCTTTTTTTTACTTGTGCTGGTCAAAAATAAATGGTACAAAGTTTTGCTTTCTCTTTGCCTAGTAATTAACTTTATTTGTAGTAAACTGAGGGATTTATTCACCAAAACATTGTTATAGTAATAAAATAAAAGATTTTTAAAAACCAGAATCACTCATTAGCTGATGTACTTTTAAATTTATTTGTTTGTTTGCTTGTTCAGACCATTAGGTTCAAGTCCTACCTACTGAGTATGGGTATAGCTAATCCAGTTACGAGGGAAACCTATGGATCTGGTACACAGTACCACATGCAACTGGCAAAGCAACTGGCTGGAATCCTGCAGACCCCCTTAGAGGTAATGCACCACATCTTGCACCAGCATTTTCCATGTGTTGCTGAATTTTGATGTAAATGTGTTTTGGCTGTAGTTGTCTGCCTCCTTTTAAAGCAGATTTAGCAGCACAGCCTCCTATTCAGTGTTAATGGGAGGAATATGTATTGCCTTTTTGAATAAAAAAATTCAGTACGACTTTTTCTTTGGACTTATGGCATCAACTTCTGATTTGCAAAATGTTGATGAGATTTAGAAAATTATTCAACTGGTCTTTCTTGTATTTAACAGCTCTGTATTCATCCCTTGCTGCAGAATATTTCATTTTTTTAATGAAAGAGTGAAATGACACTGACTGAAAATAAAAGTAATGCATCTTTTTAAACTGCTTTAAATTTATATATTTTGCAAATATAGGACAGAATTATTAAATAGATTACCAGCCCATAGTAATATCTCCTGTTTTAATTTATCTCAGGATATTATAGATTACAGGTTTCTCACCAAACAGTTAAATTTCGTATTGCAACTTACAAGGCTATGTTCTTCCTAAAAAGCATATATACTACAGTATTTTTGTGAATGGTATGTGCTACCTACTGTGATCAGAATGGAAAACAGTTTTTCTGAAAAGTAAAAAGAGTAAATTGATTGATAGATTTAATGTATTGAAATTCCTTGTTCTATGATTTATTCTCTGGTTTAAAATCAAAGTAATTCACAGTCCTTGGGTGTAGTGTCACTATTTTGCATTTTAAAATGATTAGTGAAAGGTACAACTTGCCTCTTTAGTTTTTTCCCATTAGGGCCCTTCATTTAGCCCCTCTGTCTCACCTGTTTAATCAGCCACCTGCAAGTAGAGATTATGAGGTTCCTGGGCTGTTTCTCTCACCAGTCTTGTGCTCGTTAACACAGGAGCGAGGGGGGATCATGTCTCTGACAGAAGTGTACTGCCTGGTGAATCGTGCTCGAGGGCTAGAGGTGAGACACTGCTCTGGGTCACAGTGTTAGAACAGGACTTCAGTCATAAGGACATTTAAGGGTAAAAATGTTCCCTACCAATTGCTCATTCTACTTGTCTACAACACAGTGTGATCAGCTCTTTATTAAAATTAGAGGGGTTTTACCTTTCTCCTTCTCATTTTTCTTTATAATACTTATATATCCTTTACAAGTAGTAATAACATATGCTGCTTTTTATGACACCGTGTAAAAGGAAAATTTCATACTTATCTGGAAAAAAAAATCTTAAAGGTCAGAGACTACTAAAGAATGGTGAATGTTCTGGGAATTTTTTTTTAACAAAATACAACAATTCTTTCTGTAAACAAGGCAAGGAAGATTATTATAGAATACATAGTAAGGGAACAGAAAGGAGCATAGAAGCCAAGAAAATAGACTGCACAATAGAAAGGAAAAAGAATTAACAATAAGTGTGGCCTGGTGTATTTTAGCTTCAGCTACTAAAACTTTGTTTGTCTTGATGTTATACTATACACCTGAAATGCAAGCTGTAAATAAATATGTTTTGCTATTTTAATAGTTGCTGTCACCAGAAGATTTAGTAAATGCATGTAAAATGCTGGAATCACTGAAATTACCACTAAGGTAAGAGCTTTACAGATTTATTTATAAAGCATGGCACTCACAGGTCAGACCATGATGATTTAATTTTTACTTGAAGTAGAATTTTTTTGTGGTTGTTGTGGGTATTTAACGAAGTCATTATTTGCTCAAAGGATGCTGCCATATGCACCAATATCCACTCTACATTAAAACATTATTTTTTTTAGCTAGGAAGATGATATTTTTTCACTTAGAATTTTTTCAGACTGGAAAAGGGTTTAACCAAGACCAGACATATGCCCTGCTCTTTTCTGTCTCTTCAGATTTTGAATATGCTGTTAAGCTTAAGTTCATCTTAGAGAGCTTGCTTGGGTTTGGGGGGATTTTTTGCCCCTTTTGTAAAGTGGTTATAGATGTGGATGCATTAGAAATGTGACAGTAAGCGATGTGCACTTTCCCTCTCTTTTTTGATTTTAGGCTTCGGATATTTGATAGTGGTGTGATGGTGATTGAACTCCAGTCTCATAATGAAGAGGAAATGGTAGCTGCTGCTTTAGAGACAGTAAGTGTACTTCATTTCCTTCAGTGTTCTCACTGTGGTAGGGAAATTTAAACATATTAGGTTAAAAACTTGAGGTATGGGATTTCCTCTTGAGGTTTCAAATACAAAGCATTCCACTTCGTATCTTCTAAAAGAAATATTTAAATAGCACTCCTCAACTTCAAAGTTCTGTGCAGGCAATAATCTTAGTCATTACTTTCTCTTTAAGGAATAAATCACTTTTCTATCTCTTTTCAAACTTCATTAACCTTCAGCCTTCCTCCAAATCTTTTCCATTGTAGACTGAAATTCATGGCATTTATTGAGCACCTAATTAAACAGAAGTGGACTTCAGACACTGTACTGCTTGAAGGCAGTGGAAACAGCTCTTAAATGTTGATGTAGGTAGTTGTTTGGTTTGGATTTATTTCATAGAGCAGTACCTTGTATGTGTACCAAGTTTGCTGCTGTGAAGAGCACTCAGTGGGAGAGTAGTGTGTATAGAATTAAGCCAGCCTCATCAGGGAAAATAATAGTATGAATTGCTCAGTGTCATAAACCTTTGTGGTTGTGCTGCCTCTGGACACTTTACAGTCCTGTTACCCCATAATTTGTTACATTTTTCCATGTCTTTCTGAGTGGAATATAATTTTTTGATTTTCATACATTTGAGAAAAGGCTGATCCAGTGAATCCAAAGTTAAAGAGGAGGCAGTCGAGAAAAAGTAGAGCTATCACAGACACATCCTCACTTGACACAAGGTAGACTGCTCAGTGTGTTTTGCATGATTGTCACCGTAAAGCTTTTGCTCACAGAAAGACTTTTAGATAAGAGAAATAGATAAGAGAAATGCTTACAGTGTTTTAAAAGACTCCATTCTAAATTAACAACATTAAAATGCTTAAATTTTTCAGTATACGTTAATATTTTCAGTTTATTTTCTTAAATGTATAGAAAAATACTAAGACCATTTTAGGGCTTTTTTTTCTGATTATTTTTGGTTTCTAATGATTTTTTTTTGTCTTCATTAAGAGTGCTTATGTCTTTGAAAAGAAAGGAAAAGCCTTTCTTCATAACAAAGGAAGTCAACTGCAAAAAGTAGCAGATAGTGGATTTATTACCAAGGTGCCTTTTTTCTGTTATTTCATAACATGAAACTTTGGCTCCATAGAAGAATGGAAGGGAGAGGCTTCAACTGAGGAAGACTACTTGTATGATATTTCATTATCTTTCTCAGTCTTCAACTGAGGAAGACTACTTGTATGGAAAAGGGAAGATGAGATCAGACTTGTGGCCAAAAGCACCCATACTTTAATGTTACTGCACATTATGCATTAAGTTCTGAGAAGTGAAAGGAAGCCATACGGTTTCAGGCAGGAGAGAGATGTGGTTTTGAATGGCTGGTGAAGACAGGAAATGACACGGACATCAAAGGAATCCAACATCACCCTTGATGAGCGTAGTGGTTTGGGGAGGAAAGATAATTAATCACCAATTTTGTGTAGGTGACATCCATTACTCAGATTTGATCTCTTGGCCTTCAAAAATCCCATGTTAGGACTGATTTAATCTGAGTTTCTGTAAAAGAACTACTGCTGAGAATGATGCAAAATAGACCCCTCCCCACCCAGTTATGTGGGAAGCAGGAAATGGCAACTACATCCGGATTTACAACTTTGCTTGAATCTAAAGCAATGGAGAAATGGAAGGATAATTAATTTTTAGGGAATAAACATGTTTATCTGGAAAATTCAAGGCAATAATAAATCTAGACTTCTTATGTAGTATTTATGTGGTATTTTGAACATCCACATGTCCCACGTGTATGAGAAGGCTTCATTTTATTAAGTAGCATGGTTGAGACAAAAGGGCGAAAGTTTTGAGTCCCAAAAATGAACTTGTCTTTTGTGTCAGCTTAATGTGATAGT
Organism: Calcarius lapponicus; assembly: GCA_039654755.1. Taxonomy (NCBI): domain Eukaryota; kingdom Metazoa; phylum Chordata; class Aves; order Passeriformes; family Fringillidae; genus Calcarius; species Calcarius lapponicus. The sequence continues at coordinate 37,976,367 of CM077462.1, read as the reverse complement.
GGCTTTTAGTTACTCCTCTAGTATGTCATAATGTCATGTGAAGTACTAAGGTTTGGGGATTTTTCTGTAGGCAGTGAGTGTATTTTAAATGCCATAAAACTCGAATTCTTCTCTTCCATCTGAAATGACGTATTCCTACATTGATGAGCTGCCCTGAACAGGTCTTTTATTTCCTCTTCTAGCCTTCAGTGTTTGCAGAAACACTTAAAATAATTTTGCTGTGTAAATACTGATGGAGACTGTATTCTGCTGTCTGAGCTATTCTAATTTTTCAGTTCATTTGATTCCAAGGCATCTTGTAAAAAAAATTCCAAAGGAATGGGTACTGTATGATTTTTGTACAGATTGAACTCTTTTTCTCTCTAGCTTTTTTATATTTCGCAATTTTCCCAGGACACTGAAGAGATTAATTAATTTTAAGGGGAAATATTCATAATTAGTTGTAGTTTTAAAAAAGCAAACAAATTAATTCTCTTCTCAAGGGCTTTGCTACCAATTTATCACTTCACAAGGCTAGACCTGATTCAGTAGCTGAAAGAACTTTGTTGTTCTAATGCCATGGTTTGTTTATTTGTGTATTTGCTTCTTGATAGGTATCTGAAAAGGGTTCTCTCACAGCTGATGAGTTTGCTAAGCTGGTGGGGATGTCTGTTCTCTTAGCCAAAGAAAGGTAGGTAATAATTGTTGTGTTTAATACTTTAGTTACCATGTTGTCCTCAAGTAATACAGGACATCTTCTTTTTCTTTCTCTAGGCTGCTTCTTGCTGAAAAGATGGGCCATCTTTGCAGAGATGATTCAGTGGAAGGCTTGAGATTCTACCCAAATTTATTTCTGACACAAAGCTAATAGCATTTGTGTACAATTTGCTATGTAATAATTGAACAGGAGAGCAGAATCTTTCCAAGAACTGACTTTAAAATTCTTATTTCATTAGTCAACTGCAAGAGACGTGAACATTGCAATGCTTTTACAGTTCTCAGGTATTTCAAGTGCTGAATCGTCTTATATGGAACTGAAAGGAAATAGAAATCACAAAGTCAGAAGCATGTCTATTGTCTCAAGACAACTCACTCATTTTTCAAGTTTTATTTGATGTGCTGTGTAGTTTCTCATTTCAAGAGAAGATTCCACCCCAGTGAAAGTGGAGAGAATATTGCTGTAGAGTGCTGTGAAGGTCAGCACCCAGAAGCCAGGTTACTGCATACTCCAATTCCAGTTTGCTTATGTCTGCAGCAACAAAGCAGACAGATGTATCCACAGTGGTAAGAAACGGGACTCTGGTGTGTACTGAGGTATAAGGAACAAACTAGTGTAGAATAATCCCTTCTCCCAGAAATGATTAACAGTTTTCTAAGGGAGGATCTTGGGGATCTAGAATTTGAGACAGAAAGAACCTGCTGCAAGAGAGATTATTGTATGTCAGGCGAATCTAGAAATTACCGTGTTTATTTTGTCGTGTCTTACACTAATATCTCAGATAGAAGCATTGTTAGCACAGACTTCCTCCCTTCTCTTTCTTTGCCATCTTCCTTCCTGTCCATTTATGTTGCACTTTGTTGCCCCTTCTCTGTCCTTTCTGTAGCAGAGTGGAGCAGCGTCCTGTCGCTTTACCAGACTCTGTGCTTTAATGTGCTCGTGTTTTATCTTGTACTTCTAACAAAAGATCATTTGTTTGTTTCATCAGCCTATTACATGTTTTGGGGAAACAGTTCATTTGCTTACCTCTCATATGTGAAAATTAATATGCTTTCTATATTGAAGGGAGGAAGAAGACTATCACCCTGTGTTTAATAATCACAAGGTATCATTGTTTGGTATTTTTCACCCTGTGTTCACACTGAATGCAATATAATAGCCTTGGTTTTCATAACTCCAGTGGAGTTGCTACACTACTTGAAGATCTGTCATGATAAAAACAGTTAAGTGGATGTTTATGATCCACATTACCTGAATTTTTGGCATTTTGAAGTGACTATTTTTAATAAATAAAGTTAATTTAAGGTATGGGCAAGGACGTCATACAGGTAACTACACTGTGGTTGTGATGGCCAGATCAATATTACAAGAAAGGACAAAAAGGCTTTTAATATGAGCCTGAAGATATTTTCAGAACTATTTCAGTGTTACCACAGCATGAGTTAAGAGCCTGGCAATAGTTTGGTGCAGAGATTCCTACAGTGATCATGCCTGTGGCTTGTAGGATGTTCTTTATATCCAGGGGATTAGTAAGAGGATCCACCCTCTTACTCTTGTCACAAGCAAACTTTCATGCAGTGCTTTCTTTAAGGCAGCTTTCCTCTGCTCCATGAGGGTGCTAAAACTTATCTCTTTGACATGACTGAAGGAACCAATTCCACAACTATTTTTACAGTGTTAGTCACCTGGTGTCATCTCTTCAGGAGCCTTACAGCTTGCTGCTTTCCTTCATCCTCCCCACAACCAAAAGGAGAGATCCATGCCAAGTACACTGAGCACCACATATCTAAGGAGGGACTGAAAAGTGAGAAATTTGGAAGCAAAAATCTGTTTTGTGACAACTGTCTCTTTTGCCCAATAAAAGCTTGTCATGGAAGGCCAGTGGTTTATGGGCCTGAACCTCTCCCCACAAGGGGGCACGTCGTGTGCAGGAAGAACAAAACCTGAGAGGAAATGCCTAGTGTAAACTGCCAGCCTCTGTTCCTCCAACCCTGCGTGTTTCATTATCTTACTTAAGCAATAATAATACAGCCTATTTAGAATAATGGTACCTTCTCAAGCTTTTCTTTTCCAAGATTTTTCCTTGGCTTTGTTTTTCTTCCAGACAAAAAGGCTAGAGGGGAAATTGTATTGCTGGTTTAGAATTTAAGCAGACACATGAAAAAATGACTACTAGAAAGTAAGAAAAATTAAAACATTTTCTTAAATAGATTGGTTTGTTGAGGGTTTTTTTTTCCTTCTGAATGTTTTAAATGCTTAAAAATGCTTTACACATTAAAATCTTGTGGTTTCACAGGGCAGGTTTTTGAAGCACATCCTATTTTTACTGTCTCACTTTGTAAGTAAAAGGGTACAATATAGTTTTGATTTAAGGGGCAGAATTAAATGTAATTAGAAGGCCTTGCTTGTGTTGCTGAGTAGCCTGTTACTCATCTCAGCCAGAACAGTCAAACTGACGGTATCTACACAAGAACTGCTTTCATGAGATCATATTAGTTTAATACAGAAGGTACATATACGAACCTTTCCTGTTTTGATTATTCCTAGGATATTTGTATCACGATATATGACAATTTTGCCCGGGCTGCCTACACAAATAGTACTTGTCTTTTTATGGAGCAGTCTTAAATGATGATTATGTTTTTCATTTGAAAACATGGGCCTTTTTATACCTCAGACAGGAAAACACTCCTCAGGAATCTGTACATCTTTTCCGTTTCTCCTTTGCCTTTGTTTTCAGGAAAATTACATACAGCCTATGGAAACATAGATCTAATCTGGACCATATTTCTGAAATGCAAATTTTTTTTCTTCTGAAAAGTATATGGATGTGCATTTGGAAGTCCTCAGAAATGTATCTTTCATAATCATTATAAGTGTGTATTGATTAGCTAAATTCTTTGATGCTCGGTTCTTCTAACAGGACTTCCATGGTTTGTCCAAAGAGCCTGACTGTGCTTCTAAAATTAGTGCAGGTATTGTCCCTGAATTCATGAGTACAGTAGTGGGAGACAGTAGGAGCCTGTTGCCAACAGTAGAGGTTCCTGCTTCCTTAAGCCTGGGAGACACTCATTTGCAACTGGACAGGTCTTTGAAAATACATACTGAAAAGGCTGTTCAAAATTATTTGTGGATTTGGTAAGAAATCATTGTTTTCTCTAGGAGGAACTCCCTCATCAATGTATTTTCTGTTGAGTTTGATTGACTAATCTGACAATTTCGTTCCTTCTCCTATTCTAGCAGTTCCTGTTTCATCCTAACTCTCAGCCTTTCAGGCATTCATGTGAAATGCAAGACCCTATAGTTGAAGGAATAGTATAGTAGTCCACCTACTGGGAGGACTTCAACTAACATTTTGTTCTCCAAAGAATGAGCTACAGGTACTCATGCTGAGAGAATATTCTAGACACGTCTCTTGGCAACATTTGTCTGTATTTTAAAGATCTATTTAAATTCTTTTATTGGAGCAGAAGTCCAAGTATCTGTCCTCCCAGACACCTCCCAGGTAGTTGTTCTGTCCAGCAGGCTTGAGAATAATTTTTCTTTGTGGTTTAGAATTAAGATATTATTAAAAAAAAAAAAAAAAAAAAAAACCAAAAAACAAACCAACCCAAGCCCCAAACCAAAAACACACATCAAAACAAAAATTCCAGGAGTGACAGAGACATCTTAAGTTTCAGAAAACCCCACAGCCTACTAGTTAGCACATGCTCATGGAGAGGCAGGCCTGACAGAAACTGCACTACTTCATATCCCTGCTACACACCAATGACCAGGTGGGATCTGGGGTGTCCTGCTTTCCCACTGGATTCTGAATGCTGTGACTTGAAGTTTTCTAGTAATGAAAGAGCACATTAAACCCTGCTCTGCCATGCTCAAGAGATGGACAGCAAGTTCAAGGTAAAAGGGGCTGGTACTGGTGGAATAGTCAATGTGAATCTAGTCCTGCTCTGACCACAAGGCTCAGACTAGACTTTTTGCATTGAAATACAATTCCAAGTATTTTACATACTTGTATTATCATCAGTATTATCTCAAGAAGTTGTAAAGGTGGGGACTGATCTAACCTGAAGGCTGTTTCACTGTATGTTTCAAGCCAAAGGTCAAATCAGTGCTCCTGTGTCACTTGCTTCATATATGCAGAGTACTCCCAGAAACTGACAGACAGGAGTTTTTATTTTCTTTTAACAAAAAAAAAAAAAAAAAAAAAAAAAAAAAAAAAAAAAATTGCAGGAGGGTACATTCTGTGTGAAGCACTCTCATTTTACAAAGAACAAAAAAAATCCAGCACAGTTCTACAGAATACATTTGTGTCTGTTGCTGGTATGGTGTTTTTACTGTGGCTGTGTAGTGACTCACATCATGTAGGTAGAATTCTTTCTAAATGTTGCCTAAATAAAACAGTACTGGACATGGGATATGAGAAACATCTGCTGTTTCAGCCAGGCTCAACAGTTGTGTGTGTGTGGCATAATTCCCCCGAGTTTCACTTAGCATTGAACAGAGAATTTGAGGTGTGTCCTTACATTGCAAAGATCTGGTTTGATCCACCCATTAGATGAGAATGGCAAAACTCCCACCGACTTCAAACTCGGGCTTTGTTGAGATTATCAAATGTTGACTAGTTAGCAGCCCTGGAATTCAGTCTTGGGAATGGCTGAGCTCTGGCAGGGAGAAGCAAGAGCTTAAAACATTGTGGAATGACAAAATGTATTGGTCTTCTCAGTGGAAATATCAAACTAGGCACAACTGTTTGCAAAGTGACTGTTTCTGATCTTTCTGCATTCTTACTGTTTTATCCACAGTGTTTTGAGAAAGTCCAAGATTAGGATAATTCTTTTTTTTTTCCACCAGGACTCTAATCTATTTATAAGTTACAAGGCCAGAAGAGACTCATGATAATCTCCCTTGACCTCGGGTAATAGAAACTGTAGGACTTCCCTCATTTAATTTGTGTTTGAGGTAGAACTCCTCGTTAGGAACAACAAGAGATTGCATGTTCTGGGAAATCCCCTTGCAGCCCTTGGCAGATTATTCCAGTGAGTATTACCTGTAGGAAAAAACTGTTTTGCTGTACACAATCACAATGTGTTTAGCTTTGTCTTCTAGCCTCTAGACCTAATATTCAATAAGTGCTTTATGAAGCATGAGTTCCTGTCATGCCCGGTCTCCTGGAATATGAATTTCTTAAACATTGATCATTTGGGGTCTTTTTGCCCACCTTGTTCTTTTTTCTGCTCTTCCAAAGGCTTTCCATAGTTACCTAATAGCCCCATAAATTGTGAACACCAGCGCTGGGCCAAGGAAAGCTACAGTAAAGGTGTTAATTGCAGAGGTAATTTGTTGCCCCAGTTTTTATACTGCCAGCCATTCCCACAGAGGGCATTCCTGCACTATCAAACACGTGCTTGAGCCTATGCTGGTGCTCAGTTCACTCCCCATGCACATAGCTCAGACTTGTCAAAGGAGGGTGACACCGTTCTCTGCTCCAACCCTGTGGGCAGCAGCACGAATTCACAGATGTGACAGCGGGAGCTCAAGATTAGCTAAAAACTCCGTCTGATCTCCAGAGCTTTGTGAAGTAATGACTCCCCAGGAGGGAGCTGAGCACCCGACAAAGTTCTACAGTCCTTGTTCCTAGATGTGTCATTTTATAGGAGCTATATTAAAACAGGTATTGCTGGCTAAAGCCCAGCTTGCTCAGAGATTGGTAAATTCTGAAGACAAGTTGCTATTGCTGAACATTCTCCCAATCTGTGTGGTATCTGAAAAATTGAGCAGTGATGATGTTATATCCTCTTTTAGGTCTCTGAAAAAATTTTAAATTGCTAAAGCCTAATCTGTGTTTAAATCTTTAAATTAATGTCTTTCCTGAAAATTACACATTAAAAGGACATTTTGAAATCAATTAGTCAACACCTAATCCTTTTAAAGCATAATGTGCTAATTCTACATGAGCATCCTTCATGGAAATATCAGGTCATACCAATCCAAATATTCTATGGAAATGTTAAGTGTTATTCCATTATAACATTACTTCCTTTACTCCCCAAACTTGTACATTTATCTAAAATACATTTTCCACCAACTTCTGTCAAGTTAGTCAAGTGGTATTGGTGATAGTGGTATTCTCCCTTTTATTATCAGCTTTTCCATGCCTGTTTCTGGAGTCAGGGCTGTTCTCTCTTTACAAACCAACCAAATCAATGAAAACCCACACATGATAATTCATCCAGTTGTCTGAAACCTCCACAGCATCTCCAGACCAGCCAATTTCCAGACTGGGAAAATAAACTGTTGGGTGAACGTTTATCCAGAGCTGCTGATTTTGAGTTCTCTAACTGGAGCTGCTCTTATTTTACATTCTCAGGCTTGCATTGGTACAGAAAGTATTTTATTACCAATCTGGAACATGGCTTTATTGTCTGTTTTTCACCCCAAAACAGAACAGAAATATTTATTGAACATTAGTGTTTCTTTTGCACTCCACCTGATTAGTCAAATTTTTCACATAGCAGTAGAATAGCAAAAATTCTTTTGTTTCAAATTTATATTAAAATTAGACAAATCTTTGTCACTCAACATTGCTGACTGCAGATCTCATCTTTTGCATTCTTTACCAGCTTTATGTTTCTGATTTTGCATTTCTGACGATGTTAGCACTTTTTTCCTACTCATTTTTATTAATTTACATGCCTTTGGTCATTAAATTGTTCATATTCTTGTGAGCTCTCCAACCAAGACTACAGTGCAACCTCTTTTTTTCTTTTTTGAGAAATTTTCTAGAACATTGCAGGGATATAATTTCCAAAAGGACATGTTTCAATTTCTCACTCTTTCCAGCTTTCTGAATTTTCCCCCTAAACCACCAAATATTTATATTATGGTTTTGGCCCCTACCTTGATTCTCTGTAACAGATGACTCTCTTGTATCTTAGCCAACACTGCTTTGGGGGTTTCACAATTAAATCTCCTTTACCAGTGTGGGTGAGGGCAAACAGATTTCTCTGGCTTGCCTGCTTAATATTAGTGCTCCCCTTAGGAAGTTTGAGGTCAATTTAACATCAGCAAGAGAAGGCTTTTAGCATATTTTGCACAGATAGAAATCACATGCAATGTCACATCTCTCCCCCACTACAGAGAACAGAGAGGGAATTTAGTAGCCAGCCATTCTGCTTTCACACCTGGTGGTCTCTGGACAATATGTGCTACTACACGATCTTGTTTTTATGCCAACACAAGAAAAAGACATTTTCTTCCCAGCCCAACTGTGCTGGCAGTGGGGACAGAGCCAGAAACCAACACACCACCTTATGCCCACTGAAAACCACCAACACAGCCAATCTGGTGATTGTGCCCTTCATGTAAGTACCCTTAGTCTGCTTTGAGAAAAATCAAGCAGACTGGTTTCAGCTCCTGACTACAGATGGGGTGGCTGCTCTGGCCTGGCTAAGCAGAGGCAGCTGCCCACAGCCTCTAGCACAAGCCATCACCACATGTGCAAGTGATTTCTGCCCAGCTGTCAGCAGCTGGAGAACACATAACCCCATTTTTACGGGCCATAAAGCTTTTTCCTGTTAGACCTTCCTGCCATGGCTGTCTTCAACATTTCAGCCCCACGGGCTGCCTCAGCCCAGCAGCTACCTGGGATCTGTGTGCAGGTGGGATTATCTGCACTCCCCCCTCGCTTATCACACTGGCAGCTGGTGCTGGAGACCAGCAATTAAAGGTTACTCTCTCTTTGTATCCTTCAGTGTCCAACTTAATTTAGATCTCAATGTTTTGGTTGTGGGCTAAATGGGCACTCGTCTGCTCCCTTGTGCTCCCATCCCTTCTGTCATTAGTGTCTCTCTCTCCTGGGAGACCAGCTTTAATGGCAAGGATTTTATCCAGCGCTAGCCAGATGCCTCAGAGACCAGCTCCGTTGAAGTATTTTAATGAAAAATATGTTCCTGATGAAATTTGGATGGCATGTTAACAAAGACAGATTTTAGTGCTCAGCATCACAGCAGGTGTATTATGTGCTAACATAATCCACTGTGCTTCAAAGGGTTTAATAAAGTAGCCTGTCTATTTATCCTGTGCTCATCCTCCTGTTATCTGGGGTCTTTACAATTTCCACCATACAATCATAGGGGCAACTTGTGATTTCTAATCACCATTTTTTGGACTCTGCCCCCTTTCAGAAGTGTTGACACAAAGGCAATATGGGTCTGAAAAACGGCACTGAGGGGGAGTGCAGTGACCTGAGCTGCTGTCTTGGCTTTGTTTCTGACTTTACAGTTTGAGCATAATGTCAGCAAATCCATTTAGAAAAAAAATAAGGCAAAGCCTTTTTCATCAGCATAGGGAAACAAAAGATCAAAGATCACTTATAACTCATAAAATACTGCAAGGCCATTGGATCAAAGGCACTATAATAAGTGCAAAACACTGTGATACAAGTAAAACATCTTGCCATGTGTTTCAGACTCTTTCCTGCTGCATGGATTACTTTACTTTCTCCTCTGCATTACAACAGGGGAAAGAGATTTTTTTTTTTCCTTAAAAAAAAGGTTCTACTTTTGAAGATTAAATCTTCAAAAGATTGTGCTCATAGTGGAAAAAAGCCTGGCAATAGATCCACCAATGTAAGGTTTTTCAGATGTTAAATACAGGCAGCAGGTGAGACTGGAGTTTCAGTCTTGGACTTGAGCAGACATTTCAGAGCAGACGTTTTTGTCCACCTCACTCTTTTTCTTCTCTGAGCTTCTCCATCATCTGGAACCTACTTAGAGTATTGTTTTCTTTATTACCATGTGTGATTTATTTCCTGGTTCATTCAAACCAGAGCCAGTGCCACAATGCATTCACTTGTGCCAGCTGGTACCTTCCATGATCAGTGGGAAAGATGCTCCTGGCAAGACTGCACACCTCTGCACTTAGCCCCTCTACAGTGGCACTGCCTGAAGCTGAATGCTTGCTGCCAGAGTCACACTGACCAGGACCAGACATGGACACAGGAAGCTCCTCAGCATTCAAAGAAAGCATTGCCCAGTCTCACCACAAGAAATGTAACAGGTCATGTAAGCTGCAAGTGTCTGGTGAAAAAATGCAGCATCCTTCATTTATTATGAATACATACGTGACTGTATCCTCCAGAACATCAAACAAAATCTTACCTTCAATAAAAAGCAGGCAAGTTAAAAACCCCCAACTGTACAGACTTCTATTAAAACAAACAAGGAGAATATTTAGAATTTGGATTGTTCAAAACAAAATGTTTCAAAACAGCCCAGAAAATGTTTATGATACACAAATAGTTCCCTTTTTGCTGTCCAGAACACAGTCTGAGGTCCTCAGCAAGGGTTTGTCTTGCCCTCCCAAAGGCTTTGTCAGTACTCCAGATGGCAGTGTGGCTGTGAAGCATTAACCACCACAGAACCCAGCTAGCATATGGAAAAGAGGTTTAGCAGCAGGTTGATCAGAGTCCAGTCACAGTGATGGGCAATAACCCTAACTCAACACTCACTTGAGGCAGAGATACCTATGTTGTGTGGAAATTTTACTTCCTCGGTCATATAGAGGATACAAATTAACTAGGAGGGACCTTTGAGTCTGTTTTTAATTCTGAACACCAAAAACTGACCATTCCTTTCTCTTGGCTTTTTGTCATGCGCACACTTACCATAAATGAATGAGGGAAAGCAGAAAAATTCATTACATGTAACACTGTCTGATGTAAATGCTCCATAAAATCCTTTCCTTTGTGGGCATGTAGGTATCCACTGGTCTGCATTTAAATCACAGACTTCATGTCATGTAAATAAATTTAACAACAGTCTGAGATAAATTAGTCTGTTGTATAAAAATGGATAGAAATGGCTTTTCTTAAAGCAGTCTCTGCACGAGGATAGATTCATCATGTAACAACAGTCCCTGAACATTATCCATGAACATTGGACATGACAAATACCCACATATATGTGGTCCTCAGCTGCAGATGGGCACACTAAGGAGCTAGTGCTGTTCTTTGCTGTTCGAGGCTCCATCTCCACTGCTGCAAGCTGACTCGCTGACTCTGGAGAGCGGCCTCCTGCCTGCCCGCCGCTCTCCTCTCCAGTCATCAGCCAGCCTGGCTCCGACGTGCTGGCCCGTGCCTGGGCAGGTTGCCCTGACCGACGCCCAGCGGGAGGGGAGGGATTTTCACGGAGCATGCTAAATTGGAAAATCCACAATGGTTCACAAGGATGGAGTCCAGCTCCTGGCCCTGCACAGAGCCATCCCCAAGAGTCACACCAGGTGCCTGACAGCATTGTCTGAACGCTCCTGAGCTCGGTCAGGCTGGTGCTGTGACCACTCCCCTGAGGAGCTGTTCCAGTGCCCAAGCACCCTCTGGACGAAGAACTTTTTCCTGACATCCTACCCAAACCTCCCCTGCCACAACCTCAGGCCATTCCCACGGGTCCTATCACTGGTCACCACAGAGAAGAGATCAGTGCCCGCCCCTCTGCACCCCACCCTGAGTAAGCTGTAACTGCGATGAGCTCTCCCGAGTCTCCTCCAGGCTGAACAGACCAAGTGACCTCGGCCGCTCCTCGTGGGGCTGCCGTACGAACCGCACGCACCCTGAGGGGAGCTGCGGCGCTGCCCCAGCGCCCTCACCGGGGCCGGCCCAGCCCGGGGGCGCTCACGGGTCGGGCGCGCCCCTCACGGGTCTCCCCTCCCGCAGGGCCGCCCCAGCCCGGCAGGCGAGCGGGCGGGCGTGTGAGGGCGGCGCGGCCTCGGCGGGGCTGGGCCGGGCCGGGAGCGCCTCGCCGCCAGGGGCGCGGGCTGCCCTCGCTCGGCGCCCGCCGCCGCCGCCCCGCGCCCGCTGACAGCCGCCCGCAGCCGCCATTTAACCCTCCTGCCGCCACTGCCGCCGGCGGGCAGTGAGCGCCCGCCCGCCGCCCCGGCAGCGGCTCCTTCACGGGAAGGACCGCGCTCTATCCCGACCCGCCGGCCGCTCCGCCCGCGGCGTGGAGGTGAGCGTGGGGCGGGAGCCGAGCCCGGGGGTGCCGGGCGCGGGCGGGTAGCTGGGTGCCGAGGGGTGGGGCGGTGCGGAGCCCGGGCCGCCCCGCGCTCGGAGCCGGCCGGGGGTGGCTGTCGGCGCGGAGCCGGCGGGCACGGGCGGGGAGAGCCGTCGGTCGGAGCGAGTGGTGCCGCGGGATCGCGCCGTGATCGCCGTGACGCGCGGTGCCAGAGGTGTTTTAAAACACCCGTGTGCCGGCAGGTCCCGGGTTTGCCCCCGCTCCGGTATCCTCTGTGATCGCCTCTGCCCCGGAGGCAGCGGCCGTCCCGCCCGGAGCCCCGGCGCTGCAGCGCTCTCGGAGTGCCGGGAGCATCGGCACGGGGAGCGACTGCCCGGGTTCCTCGCCCAAGTCCGTAATAGGTAGGAATAATTTTAGTGTTTTTTAATATGTTTGGTGATTCCTGCTTTATATCAGTCGCTAGACCGGTCGAAGCCGTGTGAGTACACGGCAAACTCAGGGTAAAGCGTAGGAGAAAGCTTCGCAATTCTCTTTTTAATACTGATACTTCGCGGTATTTCAGACATGCTTCTCTAACAAACTTCTGATTGTGTCAGCTATGCCATGTATGTTCTCCATACGAGGATCTTCATTATAAACTCCACCGAAAGGGGAATTCCAGTAATAGTGGACGGTATATATATATATATTTTAATTTTTTTAAAAGAAACTCTGAAGGGGAAAGGAAAGAATGGATGACTGCATTCCTTCCCTTATGCCATGAGCTCTCATCTAATGTATTTAATTCTTTGCATTCTTTATTTATTATTGTTCGAACATCTTCCCAAATCTCCTTATGGTTAGTAAACTTATTTTCATTGTACATTTTCCAAAGTAAATATCATCCCTATACTCTGTTTATTGTAAGCCCTTCGGTTTCAAAGGACAGATGTTGCTGGCCAGTCTGCTCTTGAATTGCTATGTTAATATCAAAAGGAGCTGAGAAATCCCAGGATTTTGTGAGATCTGACCCCAAATATTAATGAAAATAGGCTTTGCCAGTTAATTATTGTTTTTTTCTTGCACACGGAGGATCTGGTGCTGTCAGTTTCAGCCTAGTGAATTTAGATGCATAATTTTAATAAAGTCATTATCTGATAACAATGTAAAATTGTCGGATGTGTAAATAAGAGTGAAAGATGCCTTTGAGGATGTCAGCTCCAGCCTCCTGCTGTGGCAGACATCACATAGATACTTTCCAGGCTAAACTAAATATCTTCTAAGAAGTGGCATATTTTTGGCCCTGACCACTCTGGCTGGTCAGCAGTGATTAGATTTTGATAAAATGTGATGAATAGTTGATGTGTTCTCTCTTTACTGTCAGAGTGAAGAGATTATATGGAAGGTTCTGAAATTCCCAGCAGGTGGTAACACTTCAATAGCTGTCTAATCCCATTGCAATAAGCATATGATGGTTGAAAATAATTAATCTTTTTTCCAACGTTCAGATAAAATAAGAAGAAATCCATTTGAGGAAATGTTGCAGATACACACTTCTTTTTGCTGTTAGTGCTGCTTGTGAAACGTAGGGAGGATTTAGGGACTTTCAGGCTTTTCTGTCTGTAGCCTGTTTTGCCGTCAGCCTCTCATACATAGCCAGAACTGTGCAGATTTTGGGCTGCAAATACAACTGAAAAATGTTCAATAGTGAACAGCTAAAAATGATTTTTTTTTTCTCCCTAATTCCAGTAAGTACCCAGACCATGGCTGATTGCTGGGTCCATCAGAGTGCCTGGGGTAGGTGCTGCTACCTGGGGCAGGGGCAGGTTGGTTCCGAGAGGATCACTCCTCAGCCTGCAACCATACCACCCCCAGACACACTCACTCCTTCCCCAAGCCCTTCTCCCACCTTGCTCTCCCGTGTGCCCTAAGTCAGGGGAGTTTCTGTGCCGTGGCTGGGTCCATCTTCTCCTGCAGCTGTGGGGCTGGTGGGACAAGGAGGGATCAGGGCTGTGCTCAGAGCAGAGATGAGCAAGAACAGCCCTGCCACTGAAGGAGGATGGGAAATAGGGCAGGGGAGGGCTCAGCTCTTGGTGGGGACTTGCAGAGGAAGGGGACTGAGGGTATTTGTGGGTAGGTGGAATATGGGATCCATCAGTGGCACTTCTCTGCATGACTGAGGCTCTAGAGCACAGAGGTTTTGAGTGCCATGGATTTGTGTTCTCATTAAACTCCATGCTTGGTCATGCAGTGTCTGATTAATTCCTGATGGCCCTTTCTTAACTACAAGGCTTATTTGCTTCTCATCTCCTAATGAAGGGGAAGTAGGCACTGAATGCTGTGCTATTGCACTTGGTGAAGGTGGTTACTGCAAAATCAGCAGGTGACAGCTCTCAGAAGAGGTGGCTGGTGTCTGAAATGTCATGTCTGTGCTGCAGCCTTGGATACTGCTGCAAAAATACCACGAGTCATAAATCCAGTTGGCTTGGATTTTTTATTTGTTTGGTTTATTTTAGGGTTTGTTTTTTTTTTTTTTTTTGTAAAACCAAAATGATCCCAGTATATTTTATGGTTTTAACAATGTAGGGAAATAGGGACATTTTTTGAATAGATTAATACATATGATTCTAATAGGTAGTATTATAGCCTATTCTGTTACTTATTTGCATAAGATATTGTAGATACAATTTCAAATTTCACATCTGGCTCTTACCTGGTTAGTGACACTGTGTGCTTGCAACCACACAGCTGATGAGGATTTATTCTTGTAGCCTCCATACCAGATTGTGAGATACAGTCTCCAGTGGAGAGCTGTGCCACAGGAAAAGTAAGAGATGTAACCAAGATAGCACAGGAAATCTGCTGCAGAGCAGGGACTCAAAGTTTTCCTGTGTCATTTGCGTTGCACACAAGCCTCTTGGTCTTTGCTTCCAAAGCACTTTATGGCTTCTGCCCTCCTCATCTGTCATTTCAAATTCCCTTTGGAGAGGAAGTCTTCCACTTCCAATCAGCCCATTACACTGTCTCTTGGAAGAAGAAAGCATCTTTTTATGTTGCTGTGCTTCTGCTGCATTTTGCACAATAGAGCCTCAGTTCATGCTTGTCCACGAGAGCAATAAATTAAAAAAGCCAATTATTTGAAGTCTGATAGCCTTCTCCATTCCATCATTTTTCATCTCATTAAGTTAATGAACTTGAGGTAGAAGATCTGAATAGAGTAGAAACCATTTAAATGTACTGTCTGCTTCAAAAAGCAAAATTTTATAGGAGTGTGAAAAGAGGGAAAATATTTGAGCAGGGGGCAAATATATGGAGAATTTGGAAGAAGACCTGAAAATGAGGAGAAATCTAGAAAGAAATTGGCTTAGAGAAGATAGGAGAGAGGAAAATTCTGAACTGAACTTAGAGGTCAGTGTAAGGCCTATCCAAAACTGAGATGAGGCAAAAGGAAGGAAAAGTGAAGGAGAGGAGAGGAACAAACCTGTGCAGAAAGAGAGGAGTATGAGGGCACTACTACGCCAGAAATGGGCCAGCATTGCATTTAGAGGTGCTATTGGGATTCAGCTAGCAAAGGTGCAAAAGCTCAGGGAGGCTTCGTGGAGCACTTTAATTGGAGCTTTGTTCAAAGGTAGGGCTGTAATGCGGCTGGTAGCCTGGAGTAGCTGAGTGTGTGTGAGGTGGGAGGGCTCCTGCTGCAATCCAGTGCTGCAGAGGCGTGCAGAGGGTGAAGTAGCCCTGGGCTAGGCTTCCAGAGGTACCTGATCTCACTAATTGGAAGTTAGTTTTGGTACAGTTTCAAACACTCCAGTTCTAGCCTGGGTGTTACCCGCACTGCACAGCACAATCTTTTCCCAAGAGAGCCAAGATAACACAAGAGGAAGGGTGAGAGGGAAGGAGGTTTTGGTGTGACAAATGATTGGTGTTACCGAAACACCCAGGGGCTCTGGCACTGGGCTCCATCTCTGGCTTGGTTAGAAAGAGTCTCTGTCCTGAAAAGTCTTTACTATAAATAAAGAGCGTGAAAGATGGGATGGAAAGGAGGGGAGCAGATTAATGCTGCAGTTTGCTGACATTATGTCTGGCAGTGGCAGGAGCAGGAACAGAAGTCAGGTCTGGTCCCTGTGCCTCCCGCTGGCACCCTGTCTCATGAGGCATGCTGCTTTTTGCTTGGTTGGGCTGATGTGCAAATTAAGATGTAAGGCAGCTACCTCAAGAGTGCTCTCCTACGCAGGCTTTTTTTCTTTTTTCCTGAGAATTTATTCTCCTTTCCATAGCTTCATTTCCTCTGTGCAGTGTGTGTCGCTCATTAGACTGAGATTAGGATTATTTGAATTTCATCTGTCAATGTGTGACTTTCTGAAAGAAGTATTTGTAAAAGCCATTTGAAGAATCTGCAGCTAGAAGAGCTAGGAATGGAAAGGACCCGTTAAAGTCATCCAGCACAATCACGGTAGTGGCCCACAAAGCAATTTTCCCCCACTTTATTTCAGGGCAGTTTACAGCAATGCCACATATCTTTGAGTTTTCTTTGAGCAATTAACTCTAGAGGCCAAGACATCTATCACAATTTTTTTTTAAACAAAGCCTGCTTTTTCTTCTTTGGACTACTTTGATTCCTTGTTTCACTGATTAGTGATCAATAAGCATACAGGCAAGGAGTGTTGCTCCTGCTGTGATGCTGCGCCTGCTGCCGGCAGCTGCAGGAGCTCGGGAGCGGCTGTCCCTGGAGGCGGGCTGGCTCCCCGCCGCCCTCCGTCAGCAGCCGCCCCTCTCCTGAGGCACAAGGTTTGTCTTCCTGTAATTTACAGCGTATCAAGTGAAATTGAGGGTGGTGGCGGTATCACTGTCCCTATCTAATGTTTTCTGGAGCCCTGTCAAGTTCCTGGGCCAGATGATGATTATTCCTTTCAGATATGTGCAGCTATTATTATAATGGGCTTTTACTGAGCAAGGCTGTGCTGCTAGTCTCTTCTTAGAAATTATTCTCTCCAGCCACTTGGCACAGAGAGCAGTTCAAAAAGCTTTCAAGTAACATGCCTGCTGCATCTTAGTTCAACAATCAGAGCAGTGTAATTGCTGGAATATCTTATATGTGATGTCTAAAGATACACATGATCTTTGCCATACTTGGTTCCTCTGTTTTACCATTATCCTCCATAGTTTTGCTCATTCCTAACTTCTGCCTGCTCTAGTGCCAGATTTCTCTCATAAAATTGGGTTGTAAACTTAATGGATCAAGACCTTTCTTGCATGTTTGTTTGATGGTGAGCACAGTGACATTCACCTACAGGTGCTCTGTGAAACGCAGGAGAACAATTCTTATATTTTGAAATGGCCTCTGAGTAGAATTTCTCTTTTTAGAATCCCTCCTACTTACATTTCTGAAGGAAACTGTTTGGTTTTGCTGCTATCATTGTGTTTCCAACCTCTTTTATCTAATTGTTACGAGACTCATAAAGACTAGTTTAAACCACATGGACATAAAACTGGGAAACTTGCCAGAAGAAGTCTATTTCTATTGGCTTAGCAAAGGCTGTAGTGAATGTAAACTTAAAAAATTATGGAGGAAAACATGGAAGTTGGCACCTTCTCCATCTGATCAGTCAGAATGACATAAAAGGCAGTTATAGATCTCTTATAAATCTAGTAGGATCACTAAGTGTATTGCTAGACCTGAATAACAGAGGGAGTTCGATGGCCAAAAAGTTGGTTCGATGACCAATCAGTTTGCTGCTGAGCTGCTTTCATACTTGAAAGCTGCTGACAAATGATGTGAATTGTGCACCGGCAATAAATCTCCAATATTGGTGTGTCCTGAGCTCAGAGTTATATTTTGTATAAAGTACTCATTATTTTGCTATTGTGAGCCTTGGTCATAATATAAGATATCCATAGCAGCAGTTCCTGCAGTGCAAAGATAAAATTGTTGTTATCTGTCTTTTGTTGTTCTGGCTCAGGAGCTGCATTTCAGGATGGAAAATTATTGTACAGTGAGTTGTAGCTGTCCTTATTCAGATGCATTGATAAGTGTTAGTAGTTGTTAAGTAACTGAGAGAATGTTGATTAATAGTTAATTAATATTTTTTTTTACTTATTAATGATATGTCTTTCTTCTTGTATATTATGAAGCAAAGTTGACACAGCTGTAATTTTTTAACTTTTAGGTGTTCTTGGAAAACGTGCTGGCATTTTGGAGCTGAAAAAGGACATGAGGAGTAAAAGGACCCAGGATCTCACTGGTCAGAATGAAACATATGTTGAAAGATTTTTCAAATCTGTTGTTAGTAGTGCTCTGTGACTATGGTGAGTATTAGAGCTGTCAAGTGAAAGCTGTGATGTGCATTCACAAGGTGGTTTTGAATGGTGGTGTTTCCAGGTGATCTGTGGAAATGAAATGCGATGGAAGCCACCGCTGATAGGCACAGAATTTAGTCTAGATCTTATGCAATAGTTAAATGCAACTTACATAAACACTGATCCCTTTAGATCAGTGTCAGGATTCTTTCCTGATGTAAATTTGCTCAGGGAAACGAACAAGACAAATTAACAAATTTCCATGAGCATCAAGGGACTGGCTGTGCTAGAAGCAGTAACTGGAACTCTGCTCTCCTGTAAGACTTATGTTTCACAATATTTAATGAACATCATGGAAGATAGGCGTGGTTTAGGTATCCATAGTAGGATGGGTGGAAATATGTAGAGAACTACCTGTTTCTCTCCATTACTAGGAAAGGAACCTGGATGGTTGGATCATACGTAAGCATCTGCAGTACAGCCAACCTCCTATGGCTGAGTGAGCCCCCATCTGAGCCCCCATCTGCCACCCAGAGAACTTCTGCGTACAACAGAGGTGTTCTTTACTCTGATTGTATAAGAAGCCAAAGGATGAGGTTCATACTCATTTAATCTTAGTCACATAAAATTAGACAGGTAGTCAGAGACAGTCAGTCTTGTTTGATTAGTCCATGCATAAATCCATACATATTGAAAGCAGCTCTTACCCATCTGCAACTGAGATGTGTGGAATGAAAAAGCCTCCTTCTCACCATCACCTGCCAAGGAGGAAGTTAGACATCCTAAGTTCAAGTCAGAAACCTGCAAGATGTCTACAAGCTGAGGGGCATCATATGTATGGTGTCTTATCCTTTGCAAGAATGTACTAAGTAGGAAGTAGGTTTGCAAATTACTTTCTTTTGCAGAGTGAATTAGAAATTCTGAAAATGGGACTCTTAATTCCTAAGCAATTCATATGTTTTAGAAAATTTCATTCATTTAAAAGCCAGCACTGTTTTGACAGCTGCGGTACATTGTCAAACCACGCTGAAGGATTAAGCTGTGCACTGCAGAAATAAGTACAGCGTGAAAACATGGGAAAAGAAGTGGTTAATCCTCACTTATGGAATGAGCTGCAGCAGGTAGTTCTTGCATGAAACAGCTGAAGATGTCTTACAAAAGAGAGAAATGGACAAAAACATATGCAGTGTGCTGCCCTTGTATAAGGGAGAAAAATGATTATAAGTAATGACTGGTATGCTACTTACTCCTCTGTATAGCCTCCATATCTGCTGCAGAACAAAGGATTCCTGAAAGATGTAGAGAACCTAGAATTGCTATCTTTGAGATGAACTTGGTTCTAGTAGAAGTAAAGACTCTTGTCTATGGCTTTTAGTACAATTTCTTTCTTTAATAAGACAGCTAACCACCCCAGGTAGAAACACTGCACTGAGTATGTAACACAGTGAAGGTAAGTAATAAATTCACTGGAGCCAAGATGTGAGATGAATGTTTACAATATCCACTGGTTCTTGGTGAGCCAGTCCTGTAGACATTCACAACTGATTGACTCAGAGGTAAAAGCTATTATTCATGAACTTTATAGAGTGTGGCACAGCAAGTAATTATGAGGTACAGTTAATGAGCTAAATCTCTGCTGCAAACTTTAGGTGCATCAACTTTCACCTTATTTCCAGTTAAAGGGCAACCCATAATTCAGAAAATTGCTTCCAAACAGTTCTGCATATACATATCTTTTAATATTATTGTGTACATCGATTTTAGATAACTGTTTCATTTATATAGTTCTCTGTTTCAGGCAAAACTATTTTTAAGTGATCCAGTATGCTCTGGAAAATTACTGGAGTGCTATAAAAAGCCCTAACATCCAACTAAACTGTATTCTCATTTCTTATCAGTTTTACTGATGCTTTTGTTCTACTTAGCTCTGTGTTACCAATGGCTGACAAGACAACCAGCACAACGCAAGCTGGCTTAAAAACACTTAAAATAAATAACTGTCTGAATAGCACCCTCAAGTAATCCTTCTTGCTCTTCAGTGAAATCAAGACTTTTCTTTTAATCTTTTAAAGTGTGAATTCTTAAAAGACTCCTCTGGCAGGTTGTTGGTACCACAGCCAGACTTCTTTCCATGGGAGACCATTGTAATGACAATGAAAATGATACAAGTGCATTGAAGGATGCCCTGACTGGCTGTCCAAACAATTGGGATGAAGTTTTGGCATGTGGCAGAGTCATGGGCACGTAGTAGGCTGGAGGGCAGCTGAAGGAGCTTGCAGTGGAAGCTGTCTCCTGACTGGTGTCTTTTGGAGCACTGTGAAAAGCTGCTATGTGGGCTGTCCAAAAGTGCAAATTTCTTATTTACCAAACTGGAGGAAAGGATGCTGTGAGCTGGGATGCACCAGCCAGAGCTCTGTGGTGCTGTAGAGGTGCATCCTCCAGCAGTGCTCACTTTCCTCACTTCCTGAGGGATCTGCACTTAGGGTTGATGGACTGCTCCACAGCAGTCCCCTGCCCTCCTGTCCTTCCTCCCAACATACAGAGTGGTGTTACTCCTTGTCTCAGCCATTCCAAATGAAAAACAGTGCAAGAAGGTCAAGACAGTTGTAAAAGAGAGTAAGGACGATAAAGCAGTAGGTAGAAACATCAGTGCTTTTCATTACTATTGCTTGAATGTTTTTGTTATAAGTTTAAAGCTTAAAATTGAAATTTTTCATGCTGGGTTTTTGCCGTGGTCTGATTTCCTTTAATGTTTCAGCTACATTGAATCTCGCTGATTCCCATGTAGAGAAATGCATAATTTTGCCCACTATCAAAGAAAAAATCCTGGCAACTCACAGCCATTTCACTGGGAAACTCTAACACAGCTGTGGGAACTTCATCTTTGTTAAGAGTTTTCACAGTGGCTTGGGACTTGCATTCTGCTGTCCTTATAAAGACCTAGATCTGGTCCAGATCTAAATCCTTGCAGGTGACTTAGAGATGAGATTCTCTGAAGGGTCAAGTGTGCCCCAGCTCCCCCTGTCTCCTCTTGCCAGCCTCATACAACACTGTGCATGCTCTAGCTCAGGGCAAGAATTCTCTGTTATTGGACACAAGAGTTGATTGTCCTGTGCTCCCTTATGGAGTGCTAGCACTGAGCAAGGAAGGTATGAATGTGCTGAAGTTAATCGCAGGCCTAAGGAACAGCAGAAGATAAAAGAGCTATGAGGTAAAGAGATGAGTGCAGGAGTTTGAAAAACTGTGGTAGCAGTAATGGAGTTGGGCTAGTACCCAAGAGATACTGAAAGTAGATGGTGGTAGAAACAGGGCTGTAAAATGTGGGCAGGCGCACGTGACAGAGCCAAAATATGAAGAGCAAGGACAGTGTGAATTGTGAACTGCTGGGCAGTTCAGAGGGACACTTTTCACAGGTGTTTAGGGTCTGCCTCTTACTGTCTGGGTGTCCAAGTTGAGATCAGGTTTGCCATGTGCTCACCGCAGCTGCGATGGGATCCTGCTTTGGATGTCTGAAGGACCATTGCACTTAAAATCAGGTCCTGGCTTTCACAGGACGCCACAATTAGTTGATACTTGATAGTTTTTACCTTCGTGCCTGTGCCTTGGTTCCTAACACACTAAACAAGAATAGTGACCTCCGCTCATTTTTCAGGGATTTTAGAAGGATAAAGTCATTAATATTTCTAATGCACTAATACACTACAATAAGGGCATAATAGAAGAGTCCATGGGGGAAATGAATAATTCTGTGTTATCAGGATGGATTTTGGATGGTGTGCAGTCAATAATACATAGGACCACCAACAGAAGACTGAGAACAAAAGAACCCTCTGATAATGAGCACTGTCCATCTGCCAAATGAAGCAGTGTCTTGTGGAAATGCAAATGAAAGGCTGGAGTTATAGTGCATACGTGTAAGAGTGTATGTATGATTTATATGTGTAAGGCTGTGCATGCCACCTTTACTCAGACTTTATGTATGTATGTATGTATGTGGTTGGAGCTGGTAATTTAAAGGACATGTTATAGCTGGTGGCAAGTAATAGGCTCTTTTTTTCTAGTGCACACTGCACCCCACACAGATGTAAATGTCTCTACCCAGTCAGATGAATTTCTTCCTGAAAATCTTTCCTGCTGAGAAGAAAGTGAATCCAAGGTGACTAACTCAAATTGAAGCTTAGAGTAGTAGGCGTCTAATATTATGTGAGATGAGTCCTGCTACTCCTGACTGCTAAGTGCTTGCCTTGGCAGTTGCAGTGTTTTTCCAGCAAAGCTTTCTTTGAGGTAATCTTAAGACATGTGTAACAGATTTAACAAGTCAAAGTATTGTTAGTTGATACTACTTATGAAAGGATTGCTTTAACTGAAGTTTTACACTTCCATGGCACCTTCCATCTAAGACTCAGAAGCCTTTCCCCAGACAATAAATTTAATAAAGATATCTCACAGCACATTCTGTATCTGGAATAGATATGTGCAGTTCCCATTTTTCAGATAACCTTTCTGTGTGTGAAATCCTTAAGGTTCAAGCAATGCAGAGAAGGTAGCTGAGCTAAGAACGGAAATGTGATCTTCCAATTTATTGCTTTAGATATCATCACTAGTTACAGCATGTCTCAGGATAATTTGGCAACTTGCACAAACATGGTCATGCAAGAAGTGAATTTGAAAAGACTGCACCATTTATAATGAAATGATGTCATTTAGACATGTTGCACCACATCTGAGACAAGAAAAGTGCTGCAGTCACCATCACTGTTATTTTCAGCTCTTTCACTCAAGTGTCTGCGATGCAAATGAGCAAAATGAAAGATTCATAAGACAGAGCAAGAGAAAAGGCTTCAAAAAGCATCATGCAGACTTCCTATTCTATTTAACTTGGGAGACATTTTTCATCTGTCTGTATAAGAAACCCCTGTCCTTTTTTTGCTAAATTACAGCTGAAGCTGAAAAACAGCTGGCCTCTGTGGAGTTTTAAAATCTGTAAGTCAAAGAAGTTGAAAGTTTGAGAATCTATTCTGATAAATTGAGGTTTCTGTTAATCTTTTGGCTGGTTTGTGGTTCACTTTAAAATACTGGTTTTTACCTTCCTGAATGTGTTACTGCAATGGATTTTGAGCTGCTCCAAATCACATCCCTGCACAGAACAGAGCTGTTGAGCTCTAACTGCTATTGATAGGACCTTTTCTTTTTTTGTCATTTGGTTCACTTGAAAAAGATTGAGAACAGTTTTTAATACCCATTTTTGAAATATTTATTTTCTTCCATAGGAACAGTCACTTGTCTGTTTCTTAATACTGTTGTGAACTTTTCCTTTCAGTTCTCGGCGAAGTGGAGTATCTCCTGTTGGAGCACCCGGATCATGTAGCTTTCAGCAATGACACAGTGTCTGTGGAATATCAGTACTACAGTGGTGGTAATGTGACAGCAGAGCATGTGTCCATCCTTTTATTGGATGCCAGCACCAGTGAGATAATTGCAAGAAAACAGCTTCCTGCAAATCAGTCCCAGGGGACGGTGGTGTTTGAGTGTTTCCATTTCAAGAGTGCTGGTGATTTCTTGTTCAGAATGGTCTCTCCCAGTGACAACAGCAGTGCTGCCCAGTCGAGCAGAAGCAGCATGTCCACCCTCCATGTGGAATGGCCTGTCTTTCACATTGATTTGAACAGGAGTTCAGAGGTGCTTGGGAGCTCCCTTCAGGTTGGACTTTTTACAAATGAGCAGTTATGTGCCATGAACAGGACTGTGATTTCACTGGATGTGATATTCACCAGCACCCTTTATGAATTCAGAAGAGTATGCTCTGATGAGACTCTGGGCATTAGAACTAGCAAAGGAATCCCCCTGTCTAGGTCCCAGTGGGTAGAGTTTGATTGCCCACCTGTCAGTCAAGAAATATACATCACTGCGTTACTGAAATCACTAGAAACACATTCCATCATTGCCTCCATAGGACCTGTAGATCTCCTCCACAAATTTGGATACAGACTGGTTGTGGCAGCAGAAGACACATGCAAAACTTTGGTTGAGGTCTTCGTAATCTCTCCACCATGCACTTCTGTCAGTGGAAAAATTGTTGTTTATAAAGAGGCTCTCAAGCATCCAAGTCAAAGAACAACTTGGCTGTATGAAAACATCCTTCACCCAGGAGACAACAGGACAGAATTTAACTGCACTTTGTTTGATGTGGGGAAGAACAAATACTGCTTTGACCTCCTCAACTTCTCAAACCGCAGCTATTTTCCCGCAAGAGTTAAGGAGTGTATACTGATCCAAAGGAATATGGGTTTGTACTGATTTTTTTTCACTTTTAGCCAAAATCATTGCTCTTTCCAGCCAACATGGGTAATGATTTTGGGTCTCCTGTACCAGACAAAATAGTTGTAATGTCATACTCAGGTGGGAACAAGATAGACTGTTATGTAGAGGACACAAGGACATTTGATAACAAGTGCCACTGTGGTAGCTTAAGGCTGCACTAAGTTAATGCTAGGTTCCAACTAAAACCACTTAGGGCATCAGGATGATGTACCTGTCTTGTCGAGCTGATAATGAAACTTGTTCCTCTCAGTGAGGTAAGAAGCAACTGCAGTAGATCTGGCCCAGTGGAGACTCTAAAGGTAAGATTAGTCTTACCTGCATTAAGTGTGTGAAAGCCAGGGGCCCAACATTAAGTAGTTGTGTAGCTTTTTAGTTGAGAGGCATCTTGCAAGGGGGGTTCATGGGTGTTGAATATACAGGGGCTGAATCCTCACATGGGTGTCTTTCTCTACCCGTTTGGTGTAGGAGTTTAGAGCTCTTCCTGTTAGATGCACAAACTCTGGTGAGATGAGTCGGGATTTGGCTACAGTGAAGGGCACAGCTGTGTCACTTGGACAGCTGGCAAGTTTTCTAAATCAGTGTTTCGAGAGATGTGTCTGCTGCTTAGAACTGACCAGGGTGCATTTTCTGACCCATGAGGCCTTCTGGCAGATCATGGGCCATGTTCATACAGCCAAACCTTTCCTTATAGGAAAGATTAGAATAGTGCAATCTGCTAACTGGGAACAGCTGGTGGTCCGTATAATCCTTTGGACCACGATCAGGCATGATCTGAGAGAGTGCTGGTCGGCAGAAGCCAAAACTATATGTTTTACAGCCATAGTGTTAGAAGTGGCAGTCCGTGGTTTGACAGTCTACAAACCACAGTTGCATGACAGAGGAAGCAGATGAGCCAAATACTCTTCTCATCACTCATCTGTGGAAGGCAGCCACAGAGAGGGATGAGCCGTATGTGCACGAGGGAATTTGGGTTGGGTTGGGTTGCGTTGCCTACACCCTGGAAGGTAAATGTTCTCATTTGAAGCAGCTTGTCTATAGGTAATGAAGTAGTCTTTTCCAGCTGCACACTTCAAAAGTTTGGACTGAAAGGTTTAAGATGTGCATAATTTTCCTCACGTCCCCACCTTGGTTGCCCTGAAAAGAAAGCGCAGGATCTCTAGCCAAAAAATGGCCGTTGAGCTTCATGGACAAGTATCTGAGAGGGATCATGAGAAGACCAGGAGTGTAGGACATGCTCCAGAGCACAGTCTCAAACACAGCCTACATTAATGAGGTTCCTAGCATCATGTGGTCTTATTTTGTGCTATTTCACAAATTCTAAAACTGTTAGCTATTTAATTAACTCTCTGTACTAAAAATGACCTCTATTTTCAGCACATGCCAAACCCAGTGCATAGTTCTCTTCATTTTAACTTCCATCTGCATTCTCTGTTGGCGCTCCCTCTCTTCCTTTGGCATAAGAAAGTCTATCTAAAAATGAAAGCATATTATTTTCTTAATGGAGGTAATTAACAAGGAAAAAGGAAGACAGAATTCTAGTTTTTCATCTGTACCTGGGTGGTATGTTACACTGATACGATCTAGATAATTACCCTGACAGATAAATCACTAGCATATGGTATAGATATGATACTGTGCCCAATATTTAACTGTCTTAATTGATGAGATCTCCATTAAGCAATGGTTCCCTGCATTCTGCTCTTGTTTCCCTGGATTCCTCAGCAGCTCCATCCTTACAACCACATTGGAAAGAATCAGGCTATGCCTCTTGAAGAGCAGAGTTAGGTCAATAGCTGCCAAATGAAGAGTATCTCATCTACAAAGCCAATGAAAGCAAAGCCACACCATGTAGTTGTAAATAAAATGTCAACCTGAAATTAATTAGGCTGCAGCACATCTGACTTTGTGCCTGTATCTGTGAGACTTCAAAGCCTGCAGGCAGCATTTGAAAGGAGCAGGGTGTTCTGGGAGGGGCACATCAGCTTGAAGCCATGACAGACAGAGCGAACCTGCACTGCCTGTGATGGCCATCAGCCTTCTGGCTCCTTTGGGAGGGGCTCCCCTGAGCCCACTCGTGGGCACTGTGAGGTGCCCTGCTCACAGCAGACCCCTGATAGCTGTTTGTGTAAAACACATGACTGCTGCAGAACAGGTGCCTCTCCTCAAGTCTCCTAATTTCTGCTTTGGACTTCCTGAAGTTTAAGGCCAGGAGAGGTGATAAATCTCAACTCTGGGCTCTTGTGTAATGTGGGCCATCATTTTTCATTCAGTTACCCTGGTGTTGAGCCCCACAGCTAGTCTTCGCATCTGACTGCCACTTACCCTCCAGGGAGTTATCCAGTCTTCTGCTGAAGACACCACAAAACAGACTTAGCTGGTAATTTGTCTCAATACTATGCTCTAATTTATTTATTCTTTTTAAAAGGGAAACTTTGTGTGTTTCATAACTGAAGTTAATCTAGCTTCATCCTCTGGTGACTGAATTTTACTCTGCTGCTTTCTGATAGCTGTTTCCTATCTACTGTCCTTGCCTCACAAAGACATTTGCACATCCAGGTCATCTCACTTCTACCAGATTTTCTCAGTGTTCTTTTTAACAAACTGAAAAGATTAAGTCTTTAATTGGAAGGCATTTTCTTCAGGATTTGATTAATCTACTGGTTCTGTTTTGCTCCCTTTCTGTTATTTTAAACACTCGTGTTTATTTGACAGCCAGGGTACCAGCTTTGTGTGCGGCCTTCAGACATCCTTCTCACTGATGCTGCTTGATCAGTAGCACTCTCCCTACCCCTACCTCTGCTTTCATTCCACTGATTGCATTTGTAATTTTCCATAAAAAACTACTTTTGCCTCCTCTTGAGCTGTTTCAGTATGGAGTCTGCAATCCTGCAGTTGCAATTTTTATTCCTTCTTCCTGCACTTCCTTTTCGCTTTGCTGATTTAGGATCTATTTTCCTTTAATTATCCTAACTGAACAAGTACCCTATGTTGCTCCATACAACTGCACTGTCTGCTTGTGTCATTACAAGAGGGACATATTTTCTCAGTAATGGTTTATATTTATTTTCATGTCAACTAGGGAAGCACTGAGCCTTATACTGATCCCTCTGGAATCTCTCCAAATGCA
The DNA here is from genome assembly GCA_039654755.1 of Calcarius lapponicus. NCBI lineage: Eukaryota > Metazoa > Chordata > Aves > Passeriformes > Fringillidae > Calcarius > Calcarius lapponicus. Next base: position 37,948,940 of record CM077462.1, on the reverse strand, counting down.
TTCTCACTCAGTGATGGTTTTCTGTTGACAGTTGCATATCCAATCTGTCACTCAGCCAGTTCTTACTTCATTTAGCATATGCTCTATTGTTATGAAGCGGAGATATTGTTTTGTAAATGATCAAAGTTCCTAAATCATTAAAATGATCTTCATCCAAACCACAGATGATGAGATAAAATATGATTTTGCCACATCTCTTTTCCATAAATCAGACATGAGTTATATTCCTGGTGCTTTGTCAGTCCTGCTCTTTACTCCTCATTCAAGCCAAGTTTAGTACAGCCTTTTGGAACAGGAATCTGACTTGTGCTTGGAGTAGGAAGCAAAAAGCTGCCAGCGGCCCTGAGTGGGCCAGGTCAGCAGCTCTTCGAGCCCAGGCGATCAGTTTCAGAATAGGTGTTACAAAACACTTATGCCATCCAAGACTGTGAAATATCTGTTAAAGGTGGGGAATATATCCATTAATTGTGAGACAGCACTTGTGCAGTTTTCTGTAGACCCTAACTGGAGAATCTGTGAAAGTCAGTGAAAAAATTAACAGTGAGATGTGAGTCACTTCATTCATTTTGTTGGGCTCTTCACTGTTTCACAGAGGAACATGCAGCTCATTTTTTCCCCGGTGTTTGACTGGATTATTGGGATGTCTGAGGTAGGAAACTCTGTTAGATCATCTTATCCAGCAGCAGATGCATTGCAGGCTCATGCTTTTCCATGCTTAATCCTTTGCTTTGCTCACCTGGGATTTAAGTGTTCCCAGCAGTGAGACTTCTGCTCTCCTTAGAAGGCTGTCCCATGTTCTAGTCTGTATCCTGCTTGAAACATTCAGGACAAGACTGATAATATTAATCAGTAATGCTAAAGCATAAAAAAAGGAGTTTTTTCATATTTCTGGTGTTAATTAACTTTCTTTTCCAGTTCCTAGTTACACTCTGGAGACTAATTTCAACTTTGGTGTGACTTACACTGAAGTCTCTTGCAGTTGCCTACAGCACAAATGAATTTTGTTCATCTGACTTTTGCTTTTGGGATGATGGCAGGGCATAAGAAATGCAGCTGTTGCCTGAAAAGGGAAAGAGGAATGTGGAGGAAGACCTTCTGAAGAGAAAGGTGGTCAGTAAGGGAGGAGAGGAGCAAATGGAGCATCTAGAGGTCAGGCAGGGATGTACAATTTCTGTCAAATTTTTGCTTCCTGAATAAGACTGTGTGAGTCAGCTCCGCTCATTGGTAGGAAATTCTGAGAACCAATTAACTCTGTTGCCTGAATCTGTACCTGGGTTGGGTGTTTATTTAGAAACAGGCATATGCAGGGAATTTGGGTGTGCTAGGGCTGGTTTGTACCCTGTCTACTTTTTCTGTGTCAGTAAATGCTTCATCTCGACACATTAGGAATAAATCAAGTTTTACAGACTCAGCTTCTGGAAAAAAATTATTTTTAGGCTGTGCCTCCCCATTTCTTAACATTGCCTGTTTGTGGGGAAAAGACTCGAATTTTCACAGAGTCTAGGATTTCTTTCTTTAAAGGGATCCTTTTCCTTTCGTTGTCTAAATTAGTGACCTGTTGGAACATGCCACCATTTCAGTGCACCCAAGCTTCATTTCCATGGAAGGGTGAGAGGCTGTTTTCAGGACCTAAAAACGGATCTCAGCTTCCAAAAATACCCTGCAATCCCCTAGGCTAGCACAGATACTTACATGAACCTGTCAGTAATTAATAATTTGTCCCACACCACTGGCCTGGTTGAAGTGTTTAAGACTGGTCATGTGTGTCAGGCTGGAAGGATGATGCTGAGTGTCCCTTGCTGACCGTGCTGATGGACAGTGCTGCATGCACAAAATCTTGTGAACGTGGAAATCTGAGGGGAGAAATTTATGCAGAGCAATAATTAACACAGTTAATTGCATTTATCTTTCATGTTGGCAGATCTGCCAACTGTCAGCTATTTCAAAATAACTCATCAGTTAGATGTCTTCACATTGATAATTGATTCCTCAATTGTGTGTGAAGAAACCTCACGCTTATTAGAGCTAGTTTGCAGTGCATACCTTCTGGTTTTTCCCCTGGCATTTTCAATCTGTTTGTCTTAAATGGAGGTTAATAATTTCATTTCCTTGGGGGAGAATAACTGTGCTTCATTTTCTTTTACATTCTGGTAATTGCAGGGGATTGCAGAGCAAGATGCAGGAGTTTAAATCTCCCATCTTTCATGGGAGCTGGAACATTTCTTGATCTCCTGCTGTTTGAGGCACATTTCTTAGCCCCAAAGCTATGGATGCCAAGTGTTTTTGCTAAGGAACTCTATACCTTTAGCCAAAGTCCAAGTCAGTGAAAAGTGTCCTGGAGCAATGGGCACGTCAGGTTTGACGTCAGTGTTGGGAAATTACTCATCCTAAATGTTCTTGTATGTTGAAACCCACAGGCATCAATGTGGAGCCTGTTGAGCACCCTCCAACCCTCCACTATCATCAGTGTTAGCACTGGAGGCAACCAGAACCTTTCTGAGCTTGGCTCTGCATCTGACTGTAATTAACAGAAGTTTAGATGAGCAGGAAATGTGGAGAGAGGGAAACAAGTTAGTTCATGCACTGGAAGGTATTAGGAGGTAGGTCCTTCAGCTAGCCTTTCTACCAGTGATGAGGGACACTGCTGGAGTCCTTCATGATCCTGATATGAAGAAAACTGTTGGGAGATCCTATGATGTATATGAAACTATGAAGTCTTTTTGAGAAGGTATCAATGAGCCCTTTACTGACTATTGATTATGAACATTTTTTCTTCCTGCCCTCAGTAATAGCTTGGCTTGCTAACTGATGTGTTTTTGCGAACTGTCCATGGTTTGTCCCTTTTTGGGACTCCTTATCCCAACAAACTTCCTCAGTTACCTGCTTGTTGGCATCTTCTAATTCTCTTTTCCCTTGACACCATACACTTGCTCCATTTTGCACTTTGCTGGGAGCTGACATGGCTGGAAACCGAAGGAGGAGTCTGAAAGCTTAGCCTGCCTTTGGGCTCTTCACCAGCTCCAGAGACAGAGGGGTGAAAGCAGAGAGGTGCACAAAGAGCACAAAGTGAAATACAGCCTGGGGTCTTGGATGTTGTGGTGGAGTGACAAGCAGCCAGAGTGGTCACTTGATGTTGTGTGTGCTTAGAGCCACAGCAGCACCAGGGTGTGTTGCCAGGCCCATCTCTCCTCTGCATTAGGCCAGGCAGATGTCCTGGGGCATGCAGGCACACAAATGTGTGTGAGTATACGCCCACACGCACTCTGCTGCTGTGGCTGGCAGCACAATTGTAAGCTCAAACTCTGGGGCCCCATCCTGCAGTGCAGGTGAGGACCTGTACTGGGAGGGCAGCTCCACTGCTTCTCTTAGGCTGCTCACATTAATGCTGACATGGTCACAAAACTGTGTAGGACAGGGCCCAAAGCAGTTACAATTTAATGTTTATTGAAACACAGCTGTATTTATTCTTGTTTGAGACATTTGAAAATAATTACACACTAGGAACAATACAGCAACCAATAAAACATGAAATTATAAAGCTATTTTCAGTCATGCAACATTTTCTAGTGCTTGGACATCATAACTTGGTTAAGGGCTCGGGGCATGCTAGCAGCAGTAATAAAATTAAAAATCACAGCTTGTGTTGGCAGTAGCAACACCATAAATTATCTAAAAGAGCAGAGTTTAACCTGGTCTACTTTAAAAAAAAATATTTAGATGTTTTTCTACTTTATCTGTGGGCAGTGAAATGGGGTTAAGAAGTCTATTGTTCTTCTTTCTGTCAAAGTCAGCTGACACATAGGAGCATCCCCAGGGGTTTTATATTTTAAGATTGCGCCTCAACTCACACATTAGTTTGTAATTTAAAGTTGTGCCCTGCCTCAGTGTCACCACTGTCACACAGGGACAGGAATGGTCCCATCTTTACCTCTCTGAGTTCTCACTGCTGTCAAGTTTGAATGTGGAGATCACTGGATGAGGATGTTGTCTAAGAAAAAGAGGGATTTTATTACACATTAAAAATTAGAATATAGTGTTAGAACCTGTGTCTGCCTCCAGTTAAAATAAATAAATGAACATACAAAATTCCATCCATGAGTTAATTGCCTAATCATAAGCAATAAAACAATAGAGACCTGTAAGTTGTCAGATGAATGATTCAATAACATGCTTGTGTGCTGGAAGGAAAATAAAGAGTGAACCAATGTTGCCATTTCATTAGGCCTTGTAGGCTTATCATCCTGTCACAGTCATATCAATCAGCAGTAACTGTATTTCAGTCAATCAAATTATCCTGCTGTAAATGCACTGTTTGTTAGGCAGGAATTGGATGAATATATAAATTACCAGCCCACTTCAAAGATCTGTGGATTCATTTCCTTTTGCTGTTTTTCCAGGCAGAACCTGCCTGCCAGTTGACCACTGTGTTGCAGGCTGACACTGGGGTGAAAAAAGGAAAAAACAAGTGGAAGCTTTGGCCCATCCCTGGATGCCACTTGCTATTTTGGTCTTGCTGTTTGCACTGTTTGGTTATTTATTGCTGCTCTTCTCAAAAAGAAGACAAATGGCTGTGTCATTAAAGGTAAGGAGGCAGACACGTTCCTCATTGCTGTGAGCTTGTGTATTTGTAGAAACGTGGAGCCGGTGGCAGCCCTGGAGCCCGTGCAGTGTCACCTGTGGGGACGGAATCCGGGAGCGCTTCCGAGAGTGCCTCACCTCCTCGCCAGCAAGACCAGGCTGCGCTGGATCGCCGAGGGAGACCTCCCTGTGCTCACTGGAGGAGTGTGTGTGTATGTAGCTCTGCTCCTCTTCCCCCAGTGCTGTGACCGCCCTGGCAGAAGCAAAGTGAAATGGAAACCTCCCATCTCTCTTTCAGTCATACTGATTTGGGGGGCTGTTGCATTCCTGTGGTTGATGGAGTAGGGCAGGATCCTCTGTGGATCTGATTGTGGGATACTGGAGATAGGGCTCCAAGGCATAATATTTCTGAATGCTGTGGGTGCAATGGAAGCAGTTTAAAATCTCCAGGATGATCAGAGAGTGGAGAAGTCCTGAAAGAGAGATCTTGGGGCTATCAGAACATGTTTAGTAATGAAAGCGAGAAAGTGACTCCAGTGGAAACCTAAACTCCAGTGGAAAGCTAAAGCCAGTTAAAAAAGGTTGCTGGTTCCAGCTGGGACCTGTGGTATGAGGTTGCTATTCTGTGAGTTTTTTGAGGTGGTAGTGCCAGGTCTCCCCCTGCTCAAGCCTGCCATTGCTGCTGGCCTGTGACAGGGCAGGCTGGCTGTTACTGATAGGTATGGCTTTATAAAGCTTTTATAAACTCTTACCTATCAGTAACAACTGGCCACTGCTGGTGGGTGGCAAGTGAGTGCAGATACAAGAGACCTGAGCCTTCTGTAAGGTGGATTACAGCAGCCACATGGTCTCCAGTGAGGCTGGATGAGGCTGTGCCAGCACCATAGTTGGGTGCTGACAGCCACTGTTGAGGGGCATGAGAAATGCCCTCTTTTAGCAGGGTGCAGGTGCTCAGTCTGTGCAAAATATTTGCTTCTTGCAAACTCCCTGCTGAAAAGGAGTGTGCTGATGCCAAAGGACCACAGAGAACAGAAAGCTGATCTATAAGCTCCAGTGCCTTTGTGTCCCACAGGTGCCACAGGGGGTGGGGATGGAGAAGGAAAGATACTTGGGAACCGTGCAGGCTCCTAGGATCTCAGACATATTTAACAATATTTAACAGATATTTTAAGCTGTTACAAAGTGACCAGCAGGCCTTACTCCTTGCTTTGGCTGCTTGCAGGCACTTTCTGCTTGCAAAAGTGCAGTGTGTAGAACTGGAGTAGAAGCAGCTAAAAAATGGACAGTTTGGAGATGTGGGGAGTTGTTTAGCCTGTGCCCACTATGGTGTTTATGCCACTGAAAAGGGAAGGACAGCAGGGGGAGAGAATGTGCAGCTGGAGCAGGAAGAGGGAAGGACTATGTTTTTAGTGGAAGTATTGGCTTGAACCAGCTTCACGTGTTGGGGATGAAGGCCTCAGAAGTATACAGGCAGGACTGAAATGTGTTGTGGAACACTGCAGGAAATGGGTTGTATTTAACAAAAGTTTGGGTGAATGGAAAATATAAAAATTATATTCCATCAAACCAGATATTACATGTTGTCAGTGGTCATGAAGCACTGGGAATGTTTTAACAGGTCTAATGTTTTTAATGAAAGCAGAGGGGAACAATTTAGATGCTTTGGGTCCCCAGTTTAAACCAGCTCTGCTCTAGTTGTCTTCTCTGTGCCAGACTCTGAGGCTGCTGTGGGCAGCAATGCCACCACCAAAACACAGTGGGGTTGTTAGTGTTTTTCCAAAGCTGCTGTTGAGCTGTAATATTCCATGCCTTCTGTCTATCTTCTGGATGGGTATGTCTGTAAGTATATAATTTGGTTTGTCTTCTTACCAGCCAGTTTCACTCCCCACCTCTGGAGCTCAAAGCTCAGAGAGCAGTCCTGGTGCAGGGAGCTCGCTGGAGGGGGTTCCCTGCATGCAGAGCATGTGCTGGAAACATGATTTGTGTGTGGACCTTGCTTTGCATGCATGGAGGTGACAGCCTCTGGTGCTTCTCAGAGGGGTCACTCCTCCCGTGCAGGTGTGCAGCTGTAAAAGGTGTATGATGGTTTCCAGCTATCCTGTGCACACACTGTGCACACAGCTGTGGCAGTGTGGTTGGACTCAGTAGGTCTGGACAATTCCCAGGTTCCAGTGAGGTCTCTAAGTTAATAAGAAGGTTAATACATAGAGAGCATGGAGGAAAAGGAGGCCTGTGTCTGCACCCACTGCAGTGGGATCATCTGGAGGAAATACCTCGCTTCTGTCTTGCACATGGTTTCTAATCCTCCTAGCTCCCACATGGGGCAGCTTCCATTCCAGAATCACATACACGATTTCATCCCATTGAATCTCGCTTGTTCAAGAAGGGGTTTGACACTCTGACTTTACAGTATTCATCTGCTGCCTGATCTCAAGCTGGGAGTGTCACCCTCACCCTTCCCACTCTGGCTGTCTGCAGCTTTAGAAGCAGACAGGTTCTGTTTCCAGCATAACTCTGCAGAGATTAGTCCAGCAGATGGAGCAAATGGCTGAATGAGCAAGGCCTGTGCATGATGCAGAGGCCCATGAGGTGCAAGGAGAAGTGAACCATAGGGACCCAGTCCTTTTTGGAACCTCTCAGTTCCTTGCTGTTAGCTGTGTGTCCCAAACAAATGCAGCACAGCATGCATTACAAATAGAGAATGGAGTATTTGGAAAATATCCATAAGCAAAAACGACTGAGAGAAGGATGAGAAATGAATGAATTTCTCTGCTGCAGTGGTGCTGAATAGAGCAAATGCTGGCCCTGCCTGCTCAGCTTGTTTACTCCCCTCTCAGACATCCAGAGCAGCAGCGCTCTGGGCTATGGCACAGGGGCGTTGGACTGAATGCAAATTTTAGAGATCCTCCTATGAGATTCAGCAGGCAGTGGTCTTGTTCTTTAAGTTGGTTTCAAGCTCTCAGATGGACACAAAGATCAAAGTTAATCCAATGGCAGGATTTTTTAGAGGACTTGGGATTGTTAGGTAGCCCTGAAATAGGGAAGTGAATCTCCTTCCCAGCCCAGCACCCTGCACTTCTGTTCCGTAGCAGCCTGAGACCTAGTCTGTGTTCATCAGTGCATTTGTGCATCCTGCCCACCTAACAGCTGCACTATCAGCTTGCTGTTGAGTTTGTGTTCTCCTGAATTATGGGAAGCACATAGCATCCAGTTCTTGTTATTCTGCAGTCACGTTTCCTATTCCTGGACAGTTGCTGTGGTGCAGGCAGGAGCACCTGCCAAGTCTTACAGCTGGCTGTCAGTCTGATGGAAGGCTTTGGGTTCTGGATAAAACTAGAGAGTAGGGCAGGGTTGTTCAGTGGTTTCATTTGAACTCACACCTTCTTGGCCAGCTCTTGTCAACTGCAACTAACCAGCCTTGTCCTCCAGCAAAATCTTCATGGCTTTAGAGAGCTCATGTCTGACCAGAACAGAAGAATTTGGGCAATGCTAACAGATACTAAAATTAGCTACTGGACCAATTAATCCACTTTTGACCATGCTGTATTCTGTTCAAGATTGCCCCTGAAATGCTTGAGACTTTATTCAAAAAAAGAATTACCAATTTGTCATTGGTTCAGCCATCTGTAATGTGGTGGAATGGGCAAGTGAGAGGTTTAAACTGGACTGTAGACAGCTCTGTGATTGTCACATTACAGGTTAGAATCATAGAATATCTCAAATTGGAAATGGCCTATAAGGATCATAGAGTCCAACTCCCTGCTCCCCCAGGACTGCTAAAGCTAAACCACATGACTGAGAGCATTGTCCAGACAGTCTGTGAATTCTGGCCATGACTTCCCTAGGACTTCCCTAGGACACCTGTCCTGATGGCTGATTACCTCAGTGAAGAAGGATTTGTCTCAGTGAAGAAGGGTTTGCAGAGTACTCTTTGCTGTTTGAAGTCCTGTCTCCAGTCCACAATAGAAGAATGGTAGTAGAATGCTGGAGAAAGAGAAATGGCACTTTCAGTTGAAAGCTTGCTGTGGTGTGGGAAGGTTTTGTGTGGGAAGGTTTTGTCCTCTGGGATTGTGGCACCAGATAGTGGTAGAAGCATCCTCAGAGGACTGCTTAGAAAAGTTGAATTGCTTCTCCTGATGCTGCCTCTCTCTTCAAATTAATTTCAGTTCTCACACCCACTTAAGCTCTACTAAAAATAATTTTAAAGTGATACCTGAAGTACTAGCCTAGATTGAATTCTTTTTACCTCCTTTATGTCACTTTTCAACAGGGAATCTAAATGTACTTCATAAAGAAAGGCAAACAGAGTTCCTCCATTTTCCGGGTATTCAGTAATACCTTATGGAAATAGCAGAACAGGAAAAAATAACTATTACGTTTTAAAGGTCTGTGGCTTAAAGTCTTGGTTTAAAATAAGTAGATGTTTATGCCAGTTTGAAGTCATCAAGTAGTAAGTCCTCTCCAATGAGCAGACAACTTCCTGTACTGTATTAATGGCTTCTTTTCCTTGGTAGGGAAGAATCCATCCTCAAATACCAAAATGCTGCTGCCAGTGCAACTCTGACAGATGTGTGTGCTCTTTCTTACAGCTGTCCAGCCTCCCACCCCACCTTCTGTTCAGCCAGGAGAGGACCCGAAAGCAAATAATATAGTTACCATCACAGGTATCTCGCTGTGCTTGTTTATCATATTTGCCACTGTTCTTATCACCCTGTGGAGGAAACTCTGCAGAGCTCAGAAGTGCAGCACTGCTGTCCGACGAAACTCTGTCCATTCCCCCGGCTTCCGGAAAAACTCAGATGAGGAGAACATTTGCCAAGGCAACAAGCAACGGGACAGCTTTGCTGAAGGAGGGGACGCCCCTGTTAACATTCCCCTAACCTACAGGCGAAGCCTCCAATTTGCCCAAGAAGATGATGCCTCTGGAAGTGAAAACTTTCAGCCAAATGCCCAAAAAATAATCCCTCCAATTTTCAGCTACCGCCTGGCACAGCAGCAGCTGAAAGAGATGAAGAAGAAAGGCCTGACAGAGACCACTAAGGTGTACCATGTCTCTCAGAATCCTCTCACGGACACGGTTCTTGGTGCCACCACCATGCTTCCCCTGAGTGGGGAAAACCAAGAGGAGGCAGCGGCAAACAAATTTCGGATCAAATCTCCATTTCTGGACCAGCCAGCCAGTCAGCCCAAGTTCCTGGGAGAAGGCTCTCATGCTAGGCTGGATTTTCCATTCTCTCAGGCCAATTCTGCAATGAGCCCTACCCAAACCTTGGTAAGAAGAGGTCATTTCAAGCACCAGGATAACAGAGTGGACTTGCCTGAGAGGGGCTGTCACAGAAACTCGCAGTTCAGAAGAACAGCCAGTTTCCATGAAACTAAAAAGGCCAGGCCTTTCAGAGAGAGAAGCATGTCCACTCTCACACCCCGACAGACTCCCCTCTACAACTCCAGGACCAGGACGTGGGACCAGGGTCTGGAGGACAGGACACGGCCAAAATCAAGAAACGCTAATCCAGCTTGTGAAAAACTGGATCAGCCCCACGGCACTGTGCTGGGGTGTGAACCACAGGGCCATGGCACAAAGCCCCACCACAGGGCAGGTGCCCCGGTGAGGAAGCTGGACCTGATCACGGATCGCCAGCCTGCTGGTCAGGAGAGGGCAGCTGAGAAGCCTGAGCCCAGCCGAAGTAAGAGGGGCCCTTCACCTAACCCCAAAGGTGTGTGGCGGAAAGAAACCGGCCCAAATGGCAAAGATAATTCCCAGAGAGGCCAAAGCGTCAGCCCTGCCCAGTATCGAAGGGACAAGTGCCAGAGCTTCCCCCTGGACCCTGAGTTTGCCTTTTATGACAACTCTACTTTTGGCTTAACGGAGGCGGAGCAGCAGATGATTGACCTCCCTGGGTATTTTGGCTCAAATGAAGAAGATGAAACAAGTACTCTGAGCATTGAGAAGCTGGTGATCTGAGTGACTCATCGTGGCCCTGCAGGAGTGCCGTGCGTGGGAGAGGATCTGCAGGATCGCTTGGCTTCTGGTGAAAGAACGAGCAGGAGTCACATTACCTCCACACACAGCAGCAGGGAGTAATGCCCCAGGTCTGGCTTGTGGGAACATATTCCTTTCTAATTACTGAAAAGTGCTTTCATATAATTATTTTTTGTATGTGTGTGTGTATCAGACGCACAAAGTACGCTGGGAAGGAACATGTTAGTTAAGGTGTGGCTCGGGAATAGCCAATAGATTTTATTGTGTAAAGCAGTCGTGTTTTGTGCATCATACATGATGAGTGCCGCTAACATTTCCCACCTTGTCCACTGTGTACTGGTAAACTGTGGGATACTGAAGCATCCACTGTCCAGCATCCTCAACCATCTGCCCTGATTAGTGAATCATTTCCCATCTAGAAAGCACAAAGCTCAGCCTGTGGGCAGTTTTCATCATTTTTCTGATAGTCATCAGTGAACTGTGTTGATTTGTAGGTGTTGCTCAAATAACTCATATGGTGGGGGGTGTTTTAGCTGGTTGCATGAAAGTGCAAACAATTGATGCTGAGTACTCGAGCGATTTTGAAATTGAGGAGACATTTTTATCATTCAAGATTTTGATATTTTCTTACTGTCAATATTAATATCAAGAAAACAACGTACAAATATCTGCAGGGAATTAGTACAAAAGGCATGCTACAGAGAGGGCAAAGAAAACAGGTTATCAGATTTTAGTCCTCACAGAAATGTTACCGCAGCATGTTACCTGTAAAAAGCAGTGAGAGAACTGTTGAATTATGCATCCTTTCCATAGTCATCCTTTCCTTTATTAAATTTTTTAAATGTAAATACTTTGACAATAATACTATTACAGCAAGCTCAAAATAAATTATGAACAAAACCAGCAAACAAGAAGATTATTTGATTAATACCTGTTCTGGGAACAAAAAATTAAAATGGCTTGACAATATCTGATGATTCACAGAGAATCTTATAGCATCATTTACATTGGAAAGATCTCTAAAATAATTAAGTCCAACCATTAACGTAGCACCACTGTGTTCACCACTAAACCATAACTGCCACATCCACACACCTTTTGAACACTTCCAAGGACAGTGATTCCACTGCTTCCCTGGGATGCCTCTTGCCATGCCTGACTACTCTTTCAGTGAAGAAATTTTCCCTCATATCAAATATAAATCTCCCCTGGCACAACTTGAGGCCATTTCCTCTGATCCCGTCACTTTTTACCAACCAACCCCCACCTTGCTACAACCTCCTTTCAGGAAATTGTAGAGTAGTAACAGTGAACTACAAAAGCCATGATGGGCTTTTTTGTTGTGTTTTAAATTTGCCATTAGATTTTGCTGTAAGTATTCAGAGTTGGGTTGCAGAAGCAGAGCTCAGGACTTTGTGAATGACTAAGACTTTTCTTGCCATTTGTTAGGATAACCATCTCTCTGGGGACTTTGCAAAGACCAGGGGAATGCTAGTGGGCAGAAAGAAGAAAAGAGGAGATGCTCCCCGTGGAGGTTGTTGTAAGAGAAGAAAGATTTAGGCAGTGGACTATTAGACTGAAATCAACTCTCCCCTAAGGAGCCTAACCCTACATGCCCTTTAACCTACCTTGTGGGTGTGAAAGCAAAATTAGCATGCGCTCCATTGTCATGATGAAGTAGGCTGCTATGTTTCTCAAAACCGGTTTTCTGAGCAGAGAGATTTCCCAATCCCCCACTTCTTCCCCCCGTGCCCTGCTCCCCCACAAACCAACAGCAATATTAAAGGAAGAGCAGCATTGCTGTGCGTGAGCTGCCAGTTTCCGATGGCACCCTGCTGCAGTGTCCAAAGCTGGCACAGGTAGCTTGACAGGCACATCGTGTTACCTGCTGTGACAACATAGGAGGAGCAAGCTCAGCATTTGGCCAGCAGAGTCAAATCTGGCTGTTTGAATGGCCTTTCTGATGGGTAATGCTTTGCAGCTGCTGCTGGAGTGAGGGATCCGACTCACTGGGTGATGTGAGCTCCCTCTTTCCCGGGAGCCATGCCAAGATGCTGATGTTCAGCCCTTGGCCCAGCGTGGTGTTGGTACCAGTGATGCGTTCCCATGAACTGTCAGCTTGAAAAGCTGTTTAAGCATTTGAAAACATGTTCATGCTTGAAGAGTTATCCAAAGGCAATCAAACGTAATGAGTCTTTAAATTGAGTTTAGTGAGCTGGAAATCAGGTCTCTGAAACAATTGCTGCTCAGGTTATTTACCCTGCCTGTACTAAGGTAAGGTCTGTGGTGTGAAGCACCTTCTCCCTGAAGCAGGGATCCATCATCATTGGAGCTGCAGGGCTACAGTGTCTGTTTAAGCTTTGTTGAGCCTCTCAGCATGGGAGAGAGACCCTGGAGAAACGGGAGATCAGATGTGCAGTGCAGCACCATTCAGCAAGCATTCCCCTAGGCTTCAGCGGGAGGGATTGGAGCTTGGCAGTAGCGCTCAGATCCACTAAGTACTCAGCTAGTGGCATTCTACCCTGTTTGTTAAGATTAAAGGTGGTTCTGAAATGCTTCCCGAGGTGTGCTGTGGGATTTGCAGGCTCCTGCACAAAGCCCTGTGACCCTTGCATGTCAGAGGGGGTTTCCGTTGCCACAGGAGGGCAGAGAAGGGGCAACGTTGCTCTAAATCAGATGCTGCTTTCTGCAAAGTTGTCCCAGTGTTGGGCTGTCTTATGCCTTAGATGTACTTACATACATTTTACATCAAAGGCAGCAGGGCAAACCCCTTCCCTGCCAGCTTGTCATGCCTTGGCCTCCCTTTATCTCTCAGAGACAGGAGAAACACCCTGACACCGGTGCTGGCTGAAGGCAGTCCAGCTCTAATGCCTGCCCCTCCATACTGACACACAGGGAAACAGGCTCCATAGTCTGGATTTGACATCTCTCATTGCTCACTCACCAGGGAACTGGACTGGGTGCTGGTTGTCTGATTAAGCCCTGCTGACTTCATCTCCACTTGCTAATCCATTATCAGATGGGTTAGCAGATGCTTAATGAACTGCCAGACCACAAATGCTGTCCCCTAAGTGCCATAGTTTCCACAGTCTTTGCCCTACTTCCTTAGCTCTCTACTGAAGGATGGGATTGAGCATCAACTTCCAGAAGGCGTACTTACTTCACTCACATTTCTCTGTGTCTTCAAAAGAACAAAAATTATCCTTTCTGCCCCCAGCGCTCCGCAGAGGCCACACAGTTACAATGTGTGCAAAGTCATTCCTTATGTCCCAACATGCAGTTACAATCTTGCACTGAGATTTTACCATATCAAAATACAGAAGCCAGGATTAGAAGGGAAAGGATAAATGCTGCCTTTTTGCAGCCCTTTCTTCACAAGGGCAATCTCATTTCAGACATGTTGGTGAAAATTTCATTCCACATGAGTATTCCACATGAGAAGAGGGCAGGGGGGCAGTCTAGCCAAGGGCACAGGCTCTAGGAGCACAGCTCCCTGGAGTGCTACCCATTATGCTGGGATGTTCATGCTTGCAGTCACTGGGATGTCTAGGAAGCAGAGGAACCAAACCAAGTTTTGAACTGAACCTTCACCTCATTCCTCTGCATTGTCTCCAGGACAGCCTTGAGTCATGAAAATTAGACTTACCTTGGAGACTCTTTCAACTACCCAGGACAACCGGTGAAAAAGCACCAGAGCCAACACTGAAAGAATACATTTCTGTTCACATTCCTATTGTTGAAAGCCAGATAAAAAGTATTAAGTCCTACTAAGATGGTTTTATTTCACTCTTTGTCAATAAGTATACAAATTACAGTATGTATGGATATAAAAGCAAGTAAATGGAAAAGAAATACCAGTTTAAAAATTATTCTAAATCAGAAAAAAAGGAAGCAGGTTTATTCTACAGCATGGTAGTTAAATTATTTGCATCAAGCTGATTCTGCTATTCATTTTTAACTGTTGTTATTAACAGCTGTAGAAAATAAATTTTCAGTATTCCATTTCTTTCAGTCATTTGTGTTGCTCTTTCATTTCACCCCATGAGACAAAGAAAGCAGTGTGCCTTGTGGTTCAACCACTTTCTGATTCCTCTTCACTAATGCAAAGTCATCTGGTAAATTACAGGAGAATGTATGAATTATGACTGCATTTTAGGAACTCATAGGAGTATCTGTGTTCACCTTAATTTTAGTAAAATCTGCATAATTTTAATCTGGAGTTTAAAACTGGTTGGCAGGATTGTCTTTGTCTGCTTTAATGTCTCGTGGTGTACTCTAGCAGTGGCTCTGCAGCAGGAAGCTGTTGGAATGGAACTCACAGTGTCCACATTGTGGGTGGACAGACTACTTTGAAGCAGCCTTTGTCTGGATGCACATTATAGTAGTTGGAGTATGTCCATCCTCTGGGTTGGTTTCACACACTCCAGGAACACTCTGCAACTGAAGTGTGGCAATTAGAACCATAGGGAAGGTTGCTTAAAAACATTCTCCTGATGCAGAGCAAAGCACTAAGGCCCACCAGATGAAGTCCAATTCCCCATCCTCTTGTTCTTTCTATCCTGATGTTCTCATAACTGAAACACTGATGATTAAAATCAAGATGAGAAATGTTTAGACCTTGAAAAGTATAGATTGATTAAAGGACATGCTTGATCCTTCGAAGTCCAGAGAACTTTAAAGAAACATTCTCCAACAAAGTCTTGAAAACTGCTGAAAAAGAAATCTCTGGTTATTCCATGACTGTGATCCATATGTTTTTTATTAAATTGTTGTCTGGATGTGCTCAAACAACTCGTGCTGTTAGCTTTAGGTAGCAGAAGCAGGTGCAACTCCAGCTATCAAGTGCAGGTTTGGTGATTGGCAGCAGCAGAGCTCTGGCTATCAACTTACACCATTCTTTTCAGCCTGTGCTTTTTCTCTTTCCAAAGCAGCAGTTTCAGCTGGTCTGACTGTTGTCACCATCTCCGCTCTCTCTGTCGATAAAGAATGGAGCCCTGATTTTCATGGCAGAGTATTTCAGTGAGTACCACGTCCCGTGCCATGTAGACCAAACCAAGCCATCATCATGGGGTCCACTGTACTTCCCTGTTTTGTAGTATCGCCCATTGAGGTTTACAGCATGGCATCTTGGAACAATGTAGGAAAGACAAGAAGGGAATTCAGTTTAGCATGAGAAGATACTGCATCATTGCAATGAAGTATCATTATCACACAACAGATACCTAGATTTACCAGGGTGGGATGACCTAAATGGTTAATGCTTTTAGTGGAACACAGGAATATGTGAATCATCCTAAAGCAGACACCTACACTGGTCAGATAATTCAGCCTGTTGACTTCTTCAGGTGTATTAACCATGGGCATTAGAACTGCATGGCCTGAACAAAGAGGTGTAGTGCCATTTGGTACACTCTAGCTCAAGTGTAGGCAGCTTCGTATTGACACCTAAAAATGCAGATGTCTTTTCATCGAGGTGAATCCTGCTATTGATGTACATTTTTGTAGCTCCACAGATTTCAACTGGTATGTGATAAGAATCTGGTCTAAGAGGCTCATCCTGCACTAAAGCAGAGAAAATCTGAGAGTGTTACATCCTGGATTCCAGGGCTGTTAAACATGAATCCCTATCCATTGATGTGTGGCATATGCCCAAACAGCAAGTACACCCTCATAACTGTTGTGGGGTAGCTCTGCCCTTAGACAGAGTGTCCACTCTAGGGAAATATCCTTTGAACACACTTCACCTTACCATGGCTACAGTTGTTTTCTTCACTGGAGTACAACACAAAGCACTTTCAGGAATTTTTACTGAGCTCTTTTCCTTCCAGGTCATTGTCCCCCGTGCATTTGTTCTGGCCCATTTTCTTAAAATGAATTCACCTTACCTGTTTTGCTATAATAAAAGTAGTAAATTGTTTTCCTTTGAGGATCTGTGGGTCTGAACATCTTAGGTTTGGCTGTGTGAGGTGGCAAGTGCACACAGCAGCCTCCAGCTGCTGTAAGGCAGGCAAGTCCTCTCAGCTGTGCAGCCACCCACAACCTACACATCCAAGAGGAATCAGCTGTTTTCCATACCTGTTAAACCACCAGCCACCCTTGTTCTCTGATGCACAGTTGCCTGCCAGGAACTGATCGTGATCCTTATCAAATGTGGTGAACTGCATCCCTCTGTGAGAAGCTGACCACTGATCTTCAAAATTGCTCCCACCAGACAGAGCGTCGCCAGCATTACCAGAATAGGTGCCAAACCATAACCTGTAATTTTCCTGCAAGAATATGTGAAACATGTATTTGATATCCATTCTTTCTGCCTTTCCTCACAGTTTTGGGCCCAAATTAGCTCTGGACATTTTATCCACTGTCAAAGGCATGACTGTTGAAGTCAAGGGTGACTTTTGTCTCCATGCTTTAATGATCCTAGTGTAGATCAATGCAGGATTTAAGCTTCCAGAAGGGATTGGTAATTACTGCTGCTGCTACAAAAGGCTCCAGGTTTATTGTCATTCAACAACCATTTAATACACTTTACAGCAAGATGGAAAGCTCCTTCTAGCTGATCAAGAACAACTTAGCAGAAAACTGCCAAGTGTCGAGTAATTGCCTTCATAAACAGACCAGTTCTTCAGCTAGAATTAATGCTTAGGCATTTTGCTCTTCTAAGGACTAGAAGCCATCTGATTTCTATGATCTGGTCCTGGTAGGAATATTTAGAATAATAGTTCCACTGTGCACAGCTAACAGGTCAAAGAGATATTTGATATTAAAATGATGGTCACATTTGTGTTGTGGGCTTTGTCCTGTCATCACTGGCCTCATTTCTTTATGAAAAATGGCAGTAATGTATTGAAATGCAGCTGTTCAAACTTTTCATAAGAAACCTCTAATTGCAAACTGAGTGTAATGTGCACATTTCTGGAGCGGTGATGGAGTTGGAACTAGGACTGGTCCATGCAGTATCCTTGGTTATTTGGGCTAGTTACATGTGGTGTTCAGGAAGGCAGAAGTGTTCAGTCTGCAAAGAAAAGAACCTGTATGGAGCTGGACACTGTCTACAGCTAGAAAAGCACAGCATGAAAATACAGGATGTGTCTGTCTCTGGGCTTTCTGTGTCTGTAGCAGCAGGTATAGTGCTACAAGTACCTCTCTTCAAGATAGGAACCTAAAACTGCTCTTTCAAAGCTTTGTTTAGAATTCCCTGTTTTATTTTAAAATAAAGTTGAGAGGATTTGCTCTGGCACTTGCCTTTTATGTGACAGTCTGAAACACTCTCTTAGGAAGCAGGAGAACAGGGTTCCATTTAGTTGCAGAGGTTCAAACACTAAGGGTCTTCTCACTCACTCAAGACGTTTAATCATGAGGCTAGAGGCAAATATATGTGGGAATCCCTGCGCCCAAGGAACTGCCCTCTGTTCAGCAGCACAGTTAGCAAGAGGGCACAAACATGTGATCCTGTCACCCACTGACCTGGGCACTCAGTTGTCAGGAAAAAGTCCCAGGTTTATGTCCCTGATCCCAGGGCTGTTTGTCCATCAGACAAACTAGAAAGCCCAGCAAACCAGAGCAGGTAAGTTTTGCAGAGCTGTAGATACAGCCCTGATACTGGTGTGATGCTGTGTATGCAGCTGCCCCACCCTCACAGACCAAAGCAAGCAAATCACTGCTCTCTCCATTTCTTACCTGCTCATTTGCAAGCTGGAAATTTTCATAGATTGCATAACGTCTTTCCCCATGCCAGTCCATCAGGTCAATCTTTAATAAGTTCTCTCCTAAACATAAAGTTGTGTCATGTTAGATGAATACCTAATGCAAATTAGAGAGAAATCTATGGAGAAAAGATACTTGGACCTCTAGCAAGCAGGTCATAGATGTGGTCATTGCCCAGCCAGTATTCATCATTCTTTCCCTGGAATTTCCCAAATCCCAGTTTGTAATCATCCCATTTCCTGCAGAGAAAAATTTATAGGTATAAATTTCATCATGAGAGGGGATTAGACAGGTTGTGACACTTGAGAATGGTAACAATTAAAACTTCACTTGTATCTAGATACTGTTTTCTAAAAGTATCCAACTCATCTAGGAGTAAATACAATTCACAGCTTACCTTTTACCCTGCTAAACCTGTGTACAGACATATTTGGGGATCAAACCTTCAAACTGCCAGCTGCAGTGTTTGCAGACTGATGTTTCCAGTTAAATGGAAAGGGAAAGCAGCAGCTGTCACATTGGTCTTCAGCAAAACACCTGATATTGTTCTTCAGCAAGTCATAATTCACCTGCTCTATGTATTACCTTTGATATTCTCATATACTTCAGCGTGTGTCATCATTTTGAGTTTTAGTAACCATGTGTTTATTCCTTCTCTCATGTTGTTATTATGGATATTCATTCTGCCTGACCTTCATACTAGTCAATGCTCCTCTTCAGGATGTTTTTATTTCACCTGAATCACCTTGGCTAGATAGCTACCACTCTCTGGGTAAGCTGGCTTAGAGTCATTTGAGGTAGCTTTGCAATGCACTGCATAGACTTTAGAAGGCATTAGATATGCCCTGAAATGTATGTGCTGTGATAGTTAATTAACCTTCATGAGGACATTTCTTCTGAACTGTGCTACCAGAGCATCTCTCCTCCTCTAAATTTCAGTATGAAAGTCACCTCTCTGGGATTTTGCATAGGAAAAGGACAATCTGGTTTGGCATTTTTAAAAGTTATCTGAATATGATAATAAATGTTACAACATGCTGAACATAATTCCTCATATCAGAACAGATCTGTTCAACAGGTCTCAGTCTGTGCACTGGTAGCAGACACCTGCCAATTTGGAGCCTTTGACAGTCTTCAATAATGATAAAATATGCATTCAAATGCAGAGAACCCATAGAAGTTCTCACCAAGTTGCAGATCCATTTTGAAAATGGCCTCCTGCTGCCAACAGGTACCACCAGATTGTCCTAATCCTAAATTATCATCACTAATATATAGTCTTGCACATCCTGCTTCTCAAGGGTGGGGGTTTGCCTGGCAGCAGGACAGGGATAGGAGCTGGTGGCCTGACTGCAAGCCCTATTGATGCAGAACAATGCACCCACCTGTTGAAATTCTCCCTGCCGTTACTGCGCCGCTGAATGACGGTCCAGCCCCCGCCATCGGACATGTCACAGAATGCCAGGAAGGGCTCTCGGTCTGCTCTGGGCCTGATGCGGTAGTAGCCACTCGTGGTGCTCCTCCGGCCATACACTGCCGAGCAATCTGGGCAGAATGGTATCTGTCTGTTAAATGGGCTGGGGGCAAAGCCAAGGGCTGTGTGCCACCAGGAGGAGATGTCACTGAGAGGCTCTGTGGGATAAGGACACTTGGCCAGCCTGTGCATAGCTCTGCAAGCCCTGTGAAGTCAAAGGAAATGGTGCAGCAATGTAGTAGCTACAGCAGTTTGCAAACTGCCAGCCTGACAAGGAGCTTTAAGGCCTGAGAGCCTTTACAGCCATGCCTTCTGAGGGAATAATGCCCAAATCTTTGGTGAGATGCAGGACAGCTGCAGCTTAGCCTGGAGCTATATCATGAAAGCCTGGGATTTAAACTTTATCTGTCAGCAAGATCATTTGCAGGGAAGCTATGTGGAAGGTAAGTTACCCTCAGCTGTTCTTCTGATAAGATCAGGGAACAATATTTGTAAAATAATAGGCTAAGCTCGTGTCCAACTCTACCAGGAGTATCAGGAGAGAGCCTTTCAGGATCTCAGTGCTTCACACTTCCGATGTAATGCCCAAAGGCTAAAATCTTGGCTACGGGAAATGATGTTGTTTATGACCATGTTCTCAAAGTAACACCACGGGACAAAGTATGCATGCCTGTTCCTGTGCCACAGAACTAATGGGGGAGCTGAGGGACAGGGAGGCTTGGCTTATCCAAACAGCTGCAACTGAGCCAGGCACTCTGGACTCCCCTAAGCCACTCAGGGAATATGGGCTCTTCACGAGCAGGACCCATCTCTTCCTAAAGCAGATGCCTAAAGTAAATCTGATGGAAAACATGAGAAGGGATTGTTCCTCTCTGCAGGTAAGAAGCCCACCTGAAGATGTCCATTTTGTACCTGGGTAATAGCTGCCCACAGCTGGGATAAGTGACTCTAGCCCCAAGGGATATCTTATAGTGTCAGGGCAACCAGTCAGCTCTTCTCCTTCCCATGAATCTGTATTTTAAATCACAATCCACTTAAAAATTTTTAAACTTTTAGCAGACATAAAATAGGACAGATGGGACACTGCAGGGAGAAATAAACATTGTGGCACACTACTGCAAACTGTACCTTGGTCATACACTATCAAATTTCCACTGGTTGTGGGTAAAAGAGTCTCATGCTGCACGCTCCTGTTGCCTGAGAACAGTTCACTTTTCGTCCTGTGGTAAGTGTTCCCCAGTATGTCTTTCAGCTGCAATTCATATAAGTAAAGCAAGTCTTGAAGGTGTTTTAACCTTTGTCTTAATTTACTGTTGTCTAGGAGGCAGATATCTTTGTCCTATGGAGAAAATAAAACAAAACCCCCCACAATTCAGTCAGTGGTAAGGAGAGACACAGAGAAAGGAATATCTGTCTATTCTTCACCCCAGCATGTCACACTGCCTATGTGGATCAACATGATTTCATGGTGATCTCCTCCTAAGATGTCCAAATCTTGCACAGCATGAGGTGTTGAATTGAATCCAGTGGAAAAGGGGTTCCTGCAACAACCTTGGCATTGATCAGAACATGCCAGAATACGATCAGATGCACAAAAAATTTACTTTGGACGAAAATAATTTGTCTTGACCCCACTTGATGAGCTCAAGGGGAAGGTTTGCAAACTATGAAAGCGCTCAGGTTGATGAGAGGGAAAACTTGGCTCTTGCACTGCAGATGGGTGAAACCAGCAAGGTTCCAGAATTAGCTTTGTGTAAAACTCAAAAAGAGCTGATATTTTGGCTATAAAAATACATTTTTTATAAAGATATTTTTGTTGTTGTTTTTACTGTTGTTTTGAATTCTTAGTAATGTCAGTTCAGTCTCCTAGACAGCTGTACAGCCCTTAATGCTATGAAAATCCTGTATTATCAGCACAACATTCCTTTAGTTGCCAGCAGATGCCTTTTTGCTCTGCTCCTGCAGCTCTCCATCCCTCCTGTGGGGGAGTATCCATCTCTACATGACTGGGAATGGTGAACCATTGAGAGAGTACAGAAACAGCTAAAAGATACACACCGAAAACCTGGGTGCAGGTGAGCCAAAGCTGACCAGAAGGAGAAGCAGCAACCAGTGCATCATCACACTCATTTCTTATCACCTGAAAAGAGGCATTGACAGGCTGTAATGGAAGTTTTTTAGTTCCTCTCACAACTTAATCCCCTCTCACACTTACGTTTAATTCCCCAGGAGATGCTGCAGGATTTATTAAGGAGGTTGCTTGAAATTACAGGCAGGACAAAATCAGGGTAAGATGCATATTAAGGAGAAGCTAAAGCACCGGTGCAGTATGCTGACAGGGATAAAGGCTCAGGTCTGCTCCTGATTCCCCACAGAAATAAATACTCTGTGTGACTTTCCAGCAACCTCTGTATTTCCTCCCAGGTATCCACACAGGAAGTTGCTCAGCAATCATGTCTCCTTGGGGACTTTTCATCCAAATCCCACAGAGTTTATTCAGTTCAAACTTCTCAAAGGGGAATTAAGAGGAATTTGCCTCCTGGTTCAGTGATTGTAGACATTCCCCTCCTCATCCTTGGAGTGGTCTGTGAGGATGGGATTACCTTGGAGGCCAAGCCACACATGTGACAAACTGGACATGAGATAGTTTTTCCTTGGATTTCAGGGGACAAGATGTCTACTGCCAATCTGCTCCAACACACAGATGTGGTTTTGTTTGGAGAGTCTTAGCTAGAAAATGTGCTAAGTGACTGCCACTGGGAACATGCAGCTGAATGTGAGTGAACAGTACAAATTGTTCTCAGTGTGCTTGCATCGTGCTTTAAAAAAAAAACCAAAAAAACCCAACAAAATCAGAAAGGAAAAATAAATCTGAAAACTAGGCTAAACCCAACTCCCCTGCTTCACATCTGGAAGTGCTGCAGAAACTTGGCTCCTCAGCTCTGTGCTCTGAGTGATGTGCTTTGTTTCAGCTATGGCTCTATCAGCATCCCTGCAGCAGCTGTTGCTAGAGCTGCTTCCAAACCACCAAAGCTGCTGCAACAGAGGAGCCCTCTGCCAAGATGGGCAGGCAGGGCTCAAAGCAAGCTGAGGGAAGAAGAGTTCCACAGAAGTTGCCCATAAAAGATGACATGCAGGTAGATGCTCCAGTCTGTGGAAATTTTTCAGCTCATAGAGAGAAGAGTTCAACATTGCAGCAGAGGAACCCTGCATGCCCAGGAGCACTGGTGCTGTTCACATTACCCCACAGTGATGCCAGTGGCTGCAGCACTCGTACTGAGTTCAGATTCAGACCCTACACAGTGCCCATGGGTGATGGCAAAAAGCTACCAGGAAGGGTAGGATGAGTGACAGCTCCTGGAAACCAGAAAGTGCAGAGCAAAGAGAAAGCAACTCCATCTACACCTTTACCAAGACACATGAAATGCACATACCTGTGACTTGCCTTTCTTCAGACCTCCTCCTGGAAAGATTATCTCCCTTAAAAGTCAGCTGCAAAAGAAAGTGATCATAAACCTGGCTGCATTTCAAGGGGGTGATGAGATTTTCCTCTGCAGATGACCTACATCAAGGGCACAGAGGAAGAATGTTTCACAGCACTAGGCAGTTTCACAGAAAAAGCACTCTCAATTCCTAGTGTGAAATAGTTACCCAAACCCCAAGTTTTCTGTTGTTATCCAGTACTCATCTTGCTGCTTCCCAGTGAGAGCAAACAACAGGAGGCTTCTATCAGCCGTGTTCTCTAAAGGAGAGGGGAGAGGGGCTCTGCTGCTGGTGTACTATTACCTACCTTGACTAGGAAGCTCAACCAAGACTGACTTTGACTGTTTATGTGAATCACTCAGACTGATGCTCCCTGTGGGAGTTTCAGCTCATGTTTTAACCCAGCCAGGATAATTTCAGTAAGTCCTGCAAGGTGGAAATAACACAGCTTTTCCATTCAGCATTCCTTTTGCTGTTTAATCTGTTTTATAAGAGCACAGCCGTAATGCCAAAGAAGCTGCAAATCTGAAGCAAGAAGCAAATGTGGGAGTATTAAGCAAGACTTGCTGTTAGACTGAAATCTCAGGAGGGTTGTGTAACTCTCCTGTGAGCTGGATGATTAGATTTGCTGGTTAATACAAACAAGCACATTTGTGGAAAAGAGGAAAAAAACCCACAAAACCAAACAGATGGGTGCCTCCCTTTGTATTTTGGCCAAGGAATTACAGATTATTTTAAAGAAAACAGAAGGAATCTTCCATTTTACAGAGCCTTCTTCAGAGGAGAGACCATGGGCACAAAAGACAAGGCACAAAAACCCATGGTAAATGCCTGTGCTGCTCTTCAGGAAAGCAGGACTATCCAGCTACTACCAGCTACAGGAATGCTGTTTATTCCTTTAAAACTGCATTCCTCTTCTCCCACAAGAACCCTGATTCATTCAACTGCCAAAGGATTATGTAAGCAGTGCTTTTCTTCTCACTTGTTTTCTAGCCCCAGTTTAAGACCGGTTTTGACAGCTATGAAATTGAGTGAAATGTTTTCTCTTCTCCCTAGTGGGTACCTGGCCCTTTGTTCTGCCCCTTTGGCCAGGAACTGCAGCTGGCAGGAGGTGTTCAGGTACCACGCACTGGAGCACAGGGAGGCTGCACATCATCCCCTGGGGCTTTCGCCAGCAGCAGCAACTCTTTCTCAGCTGGACCCATCCAGACAGTGCTCAACATGCTGTACAATTTATGCTCTTGTCTAAAAGGTGGCCAAAAGCCTCATTGGCCTGTGAGCATCTCCTGATCCTAGGTGGGATCAGAGACAGGGCTGAGGCTGTGGTGTCAGTGTTGGAGTCGTGGTGTGGGTGCACAGTCAGTGCCTGCAGCTGTGTGCAGGCCCATAAGACTAAGGAGCATCAGGCCTCATAGCATGAAGTTCTGCCGGTCCCAGGGCAGAAGGGAGCAGTGAAACTGAAGTACCAGTGAAACTCACATGTGTGCTCTGTCACTGCAGCTTTGCAGGAGCAGGACTCAATCTCCAACCCTCGCTCAGTGGCTGCCAAAACGTCTCAGAGCCAAGACATCTGGAGCACTCTCACTGCCTCTAGGCCTCCACCAATGTTCGCCTCAGCAACATCTGCATGTGAAAATCCCACTCAGCTGGAACATGGTTCTTGCATACCTGTTTCATGATTAATTTATTTTCCCAGGTTAGAGAAACCTTTAGGAATATCTGAAGCACAAGAGAGGGGTTGCCATGAGGTTGAGATCACATGAGGGGGGTCTAGCAGGAGAGTGTCTTCAGGTACTGCTCCACTGGCTTGGAGCTAAAATAATCAAGTCATCATAAAGAATGTGGACACTGTGTGATCACCAATGTTTCCTCACAGATGTTGAAATCCCTAGGCAATGTGACAATAAATACTGGGTTGTGTTTTTTTTCCTGGAATACACATGCTTCACAAATATTCTGGAACGCAAATTCCTGTTTAGTTTTTTGGAAGAAGATCAGATTCCCTTTTCTTAAGATACTCAGTGATCTTGTCAGCAAAAAATAACAGTCTCATTAACTAAAAACCTTCCTTCCTTGCTGTCCTCCATCTTCCTTCCAGAAAAAGTATGTAGGTGCTGAAAAAACTATTATTCACACATTAAATGCAATACCAGCCCACGCAAACTGGTGGATAAATGTGACTGAAGAGCATGGCTCTGGGGTAGATCTTGATATTCCTAGAGTTATGGGGGGAAAATGGCCTGGAATGAGCATAGGAACATGACACCTGATGGATATTAACGCCTTCAGAGCCTAAAGGAACATCACTGCACCTGGAAGACAGTAGTGACATCTCAAAACTCTCCCAAGACCGGTTTCTTGTGGGTTGCTTGTTCTTAAAGGGGAAAGGCAAGAAATGAGGCAGACTGCTCCAGGCTCCAAAGGAGGTAGAGAGACCTCATGATTTCACAGCAAGAGTCTGACTGCCGACCTGTGCTCCAGGAAAAGACAGGGTAGTCTGGATCCAGCTCAAAGACAAAATGATTACTTGCAATGAATCCAGGTGCACTATGCATTTGCATTATTTTTATACTTTTCTATCACATGCCACCTTCCATGAACACTCTGCTCCCTGGGAGAGACTGCAGGCCAGGCTCCTGTGCAGGCACTGCAGGTGTGGAGGTACCTACCAGGGGCCCGCACGCCCTTGATGTTTG
Source organism: Calcarius lapponicus (assembly GCA_039654755.1). Taxonomy (NCBI): domain Eukaryota; kingdom Metazoa; phylum Chordata; class Aves; order Passeriformes; family Fringillidae; genus Calcarius; species Calcarius lapponicus. The sequence goes on along the minus strand of CM077462.1, from coordinate 37,923,022 downwards.
AGCTAGTGTACATCTCTGCAGGAATCTGAGCTGCCAGCTTTTTTAAAACAAATTTAATATATGAGATCTGAAACAAATATTTATTGTTTTTTAATCTAACAATAAAGGGTTTCATCAAAAGTAAGCTGAAATAAAAAGACCAGGATGACATCAGCCACCATAGTTTCAACCTGTGAAATAACCGAAACCGGCGTTTGCGCATGAAAAGTCTGTGGCTGGTAAGCCAGGAGTAACCACAGAAATCTGTGTACAAAGCAGCAGCAGTGGTGGCAGACCATGAAACATGCTAGATCTGAATATTTTGATAATGTTCAAAGAGCAAATACATAATTCAGTTTAACTAATGAGTCTGCATGCAGACTGTGAGTATCTAATGGGTTGACAAAACAAATGTAATTATTTTGTAAGTTCCTGAGGGCAAGCACAGGTCCCAGCAGTCCCATGTCAGGAATAGCTGTACCAAAGGGAATTAATCACAAGACTAGAGGGGGTATGTGGATTCCATGATCTTCTACCTACTTCAGGTCAGAGAACTTCCCTGACCTAATTCACTCCCATTCGAACTGGAATGTCCCTTTGAGAAAAATACATTTTGCTGTAAATATTTAGTGCAGAAGAACCAGCCACAAACCTTAGCATGTTCTCCCACTTTTTAATTACTCTCACTGAGCTTTTTTTTTTTTCCCCTGAGTCTGAATCTCCCAAGTCTCATCCTGCAGCCTTTTAAATTCATGATGCCTTACTCTGAGAAGGGGAAGAGCCCTCTGCTGCCAAAAGCCTTTTTCCCTGCTAAAGCCTAGGTCCAATCACAGAAGCTGCATGACTGCTCCTGGCTGGGAATCCAAACCCCCATTATCTGCTTTGGCTGAGGGTGGTGTGCAGGAAACCCAGCAGGGTCATGGAGTGAGGGGCTGCTTGGAGCTTTTCCTAGGCAGTGCTGAGGAACATGGCACAAGCACGTCACACTTGTGAGCAGGGCACCTGGCTGGCATGGAGAAGAAAAGCAGGAACAAGTTCTGCTCCTGGAGAGATTTCATTCAGGGCAGTTCAATGTAGAACAAGTAGACAGAGGTGAGAAGAGCTGTGGGTGGTGTATGACAGGGTGTGGTGGAGGTGGTCTCACTGGGCATGTTGAGGGGGCTCCAGAAACTGCAGCACTCTGCCTGGATTTGGGAGCCTGATCTGCCTAGGCAGGGACAAGCAGCAGAGATATGTGGTCAGGACAGAAGCAGAACTGCAGGTTCTGGAGGGATCTCTGCAGCACAACAGAGAAGTGCCACATCAATTTAACTGCCTCAAAGGTTAGGCAATTGCTGAACAAATACCTTTGTAGTTGTAAATATTGATGGTGTGAGTCTGTGTACACCTCTTCTGGGGCACCTTGTCCTTTTTCCAGATCCAGCCCTGTCTGTGATTAAGTCACTCACATTAAGAGCTATACAAAGAGCTCAGGCAATATTTCCAAAATCTTTCCTGCTTGTGGATTCAAGGATCTCACTCCTTTTGTCACAGAGCTACATGCCACAATCATCTGTCACTGGCTAATCCCTGTTGCTGTTGCTTCAGGACTTTTCAGGGTTACCTGACTCCCTCTGTCACTGATGCTCCAAGTGTGATCAGGGTGTTTGCCAGTGCAGTCAGGATGACTGTGACTCACAACACCTGAGAAGTTAGTCCAGAAATGCCTGCCAGCTTTTCAACATGTGCACACACAGGCCATGCAGGTGCAGGCGCCTTGCTGGGAGTTAGAGAGACTGTAAACAGACCTAGAATGTTTTTAACACATGTTGACGGTCCTTCAGGTACCAAGGGTACCAAACATCATCCTGAGGTCTTGTGTTCTGAGATTGACAGTGGATGTAAGTCACACTTTACTCAGTGCCAGGCAGTCGTTCTTATTCTATCTGACCATGGTTACAACCTCTGTGTCAGCTGCAAACTTCATCACTCAGAATCTTATCCAGGCCATGGTTTAAAACAAAACAACACAACAATAGACACTGCAAGACAACACCCAATCCCTGCAGAATCTCTCAGGAAAATAATTGCTTAAGGATGGTTTATCTTTTAGTTATTTTAAGACTAGTGTGCTGCACTTACATCAATGTGAAATGGGTTGATTGAACCTTTTTAATCAAAGTTATTTTCTAGTCAGTCAGTTGCTAACAGAAGCAACAAAATATTTTTATTTTAGCAGTAAAACTTGCAATCTTGTTTTAGAAATATAGTGAGCACAAGTATTTTCCCTAATTGCCATGTTGATTTACAATTATTATTAATATAATTATTTTTGCTTCTACTATTAAGCTTCTTTAATATTTTATTAGTCTAAACCCTCTTTCTAATCTGCTCTCACTTCTCAGGGAGCAGAACCAAGATGAAAAGCTATCACCATCAGGTCACCTGGTCTAGCTGTTTTTAATATTGGCAGAGAATTCATTTTTTACCCACTTATCTTCATATTTCTGCTATCTCAAGACTTAATAAAAATGTAATATTTTTCTTGTCTGACTTAAAAGAATCAGATACAGAAGAGCAATACCTACCAATTTAAAAATCTGTCAAGAGATTCTGTTTACCACCTTCTCTGTTATTTTTGGAATGCAAAGTATGTCATCACCCCTCCGAGAAATGCGTACTTAATCCTTCTCTTCAGCCTGTATGTAACTGGATTATTTACTAAATATTTAAATCTTTTTTCATTTTTGACAATTCAGCTATTTTACACTGATGGAAAATTGTCAGAGGATCAGAACTGGATTCTCAAGGGTTATTAAATACCAGTATCATGACTTAACCAGCAAAATATAATGAAAAAATATTTACAAGTCTTGAATGTAAAAAACATAACACTTTCAATGCTTCCTTTTTATTTTGTCTTTGTGAACCTTGGATCTTGTTCCTATGCTTTTCTCTACCAGCTGAGAGATAGAAATTTAATTTTATTAATAAAAAGTTGGTGGTTTTATTTTAGTCATCTGAGTCCAGAAGTAAGGGTCTTAAGAAAATAGATCAACCACCAGGAAACTTAGGAAACTCATGAAACTCAGTATCACTGGCAGTGCAGCATCTATCCATGTGATGAAAACTGTGAAGAGCTGTTCTCCCTTTTAAAGTGCACCTTTAGCTGGCCAGCTCTGGAATTCAGCCTGGGTGCCAAACTGGAAGCCTCCCACCTCCAGCCCCTCCTTTGGTTTTTACAGGTTGTCTGGTGAGAAGTCCACTTCAATACCTAAACTGCCTTCACACCTTGATGCTTCCAGAGCCCAGGACAGGGGAAACTGGACTTTTGTATTTCTACACTGTTCTCTGATGTGGGCCTGCCCTCACCACTTCCACCGTGAAGGTGCTCCACAGGTGTAAACTCCTGCTGAGAGTAACTCACAGGATCCCCACCCGCTCCACGGGATCAAGCCTGTCCTAAGTAACCTGCACTGCAAGTGCATGAGAGAAACACTGTCCCTCATCATGGTATAACCAGAGATGTTTATTAAAATGTACATAGCTTCTATAATATTTTCACCATTGGTTAGAATAGCATGAGCCTGGATAGCCAAGAGTATAATTATTAATAACCTTGCTAACCAGTAATATTCATGATCAATTCCCTAATAGCAACATCACACTTTTCTTTCTACAAACAGCTGTGCACCTGCTACTTGTTACATTTTTAAAAACTTTGTTACATCTTTCCTGCCTTGATTGAATAGTCTTCTCTTTCTAAATGCTCTTTGTTCTCTCAATTACAACTTCCCTTTGTTTTATTTCCCTACACTGCACATGTAACTTTTTTATAACTAAGAAAAAATTAATTTAATGTTTCTTCTCATCATCAAACTTAGTTTCCATCCTTGTTTAGCTGCTTCTCAAATACATAATTATCTGAATATACCAAACATACTTCGGACCAACCTCATGAAGTTTAAAAAAGACAAATTGTCAGAGTCTACGAAGGGGAGGAGTCCTGGTCTATGGCAAGTTGAACAAGAATCAGGAGTGCCCTGGCAGCCAGGAGGGCCAACCCTGTCCTGGGGTGCATTGGACACGGCATTGCCAGCTGGGAAAGGGAGGGGATTGTCCCACTCTGCTCTGCACTGGGGCTGCCTCACCTCAAGTGCTGGGGGCAGCTTTGGGTGCCACAAAATAAACAAGACATTAAGCTGTTAGAGAGTGTCCAAAGAAGGGCAATGAGGATGGTGAAGGTCCTTGAGGGGAAGCCACATGAGGACACTTAGTGTGGCTGAGGTCACTTAGTGTGTTCAGCCTGGAGGAGACTGAGGAGAGACCACAATGTGCCTACAGCTTCCTCATGAGGGGAAGAGGAGGGGCAGGCACTGATCTCTTCTCTGTGATGCCCAGTGACTGGATCTGAGGGAATGATCTGAAGGTGTCTGAGAAGGTCTAGGCTGGATATTGGAAAATGGTTTTTCACCCAGAGGGTGGCTGGGCACTGGACAGGCTCCCCAGGGAAGTGGTCACAGTACTAAGCCTGACAGAGCTCAAGAAATGTGTGGACAACTCTCAGGATTCTTAAAGTGTCAGGAGTGGGACAGCAGTTGGATTTTGATGATCCTTATGGATCCTTCCAACTCCAGATATTTTCTGATTCTGTTTCTGTTACTTGCTACTACTGTCTGTACTAGATATTTATGTATTCATACATATGCATGTTTGAAGGGAAGACTTTCTCTTTAGTCTAGTGCTCAGAAATGTTCCCTAATCTCAGCATTCGCCTTAAGGATTTTACTTCTTTTGGGCAGGGAGCATCCGGACAGGCTCCTGCCATGAGTTACCGCATCTCCCCTGCCAAGCCCCGGCAGTCCCGGGAGCAGCCGCTAAAAGCTCGCTTTGGGCTCCCTCTGGTGTCGGCCGCCCTGCAGAAACCTCCCCAGCGCAGCCCTGGCCTCAGCAGCTACAGCAGCACTGCTGCCCCGCGGGACGCCCAGGGACTGCTCCTCACTCCTTGTTGGTAACGAGGTAGCGTGAAGCCTCTGCAGAGCACAGGGTAACACATCACATTCTGGAGGCTCCGATCCTGAGAAAACCTAAGTGCTCGACGCCGTGTGAAAATCCAAGTGTTCCTTGCGATGCTCTGCCCTGGATGATGGCAAGAGCCGCCCCAGGCTGTGGGGACTGGCTGGCCTGAGGCCCCTGCCCGACCTGCACTGGCCCTGCCTCGAGTGCAGCCGCTCAAAGCTGTCAAGCCATGGGAAAGGCACTGAGAGACATCAAACCACAGCAGGAGAAAAGTTTACAAAAACTGCGAGACTGGGACTCAGAAACAGATGGTGGGGCTGGCTGGGGTCTGGTAGGCTGGGGGCAGTGTGATCCCACACAGAGCTACAGAATCAATTAGAAAATACTTGGAAAGTCTTGGAAAAGACTTCAGCAATCATTGAGCCCAATCTATGAACACCTCCATGTCAATTAGACAATGGCAATAAGGTGCCATGTCCAGCCTTGTCTCGAACACCTCCAGGGATGGTGAATCCACCAGCTCCCTGGGCAGTCTTTTCCAATGTCTAATGACTCCTTCTGTGAAGAGTTTCTTCCTAATGTCCAACCTACACCTCCCAGCTTCAGACTGTATCTTGTCCTGTCCCTATTTACTTGGGAGAAGATGCTGACCCCCACCTGGCTCCAGCCTCCTCTCAGGCAGTCCTAGAGAGCTGATGTCTCCCTTGAGCTCCTCCTCTTCGGGCTAAATAACCCCAGGTGCACCCAACTGCACCTTGGAGGACTTGTGCTCCAGACCCATCCCCACCTCTGTTGCCTTCTCTGGACATACTCCACCACCTCAGTGCCCTCCCTGAATTTAGGGGCCCAGAACTGGACACATTACCGGAGGTGCGGCCTCACTAGTGCTGAACTCACTGCCCCGGTCCTGCTGGCCACTCTATTGCTGGGACAGGCCAGGATGCCATTGGCCTTCTTGGCCAGCAGGGCACACTCTGGCTCATATTCAGCCACTATCATCCAGCACCCCCAAGTCCTTTTCTGCCCGGCAGCCCTCCAGCCCCTCTGCCCCCAGCCTGCAGCGCTGCCTGGGCAGGTTTTGACCCAAGTGCAGGACCTGGAACTTGGCCGTGTTGCACCTCATGCTGTTGGGTCTCAGCCCATCGTTCCAGCCTGTCCAGCTGCCCCTGCAGCACCTTCCCGCCCTGCAGCAGATGAGCACCCCGACCAGCCCGGTATGGCCCGCGAACGCCCCTCGGGGGGACGGGGCCCCGCTGCCCGCCCGCGGCCTGTGCGGGCAGTGCGGGCGCTGCGGGGCGGCGCGGGCCGCCGGGGCCGTTATCATGGCAGCGGGCGGGTCCGCCCAGCCCAGCCCGGACCGGGCCGGCCCGGCCCAGGGGCAGCCGGACAGCGCCGCCGAGCCCCTTGTCCGCAGCCCGGGGGCGGTGAGGCGTGTTCGAACTCCGCGCCACAGCTCGGTGGGTGAGACGGGCTGGCGGCGCGGCGCGGAGGCGGGAGGGAGGGAGGCAGGGCCGGCCGGGATACAGCCCTCAGGAAGTTTAACCCAACTTTCCGCTGAGTCCGCGGGGCGCCGGGGGCGGTGTCCAGCTCGGCTTTGAGCCCGGCGGCCGCGCCGAGGTGAGGTAGGGGGAGGGCTCCGGGGGCTCTGAGCCGCGGGATGCAGCGGGAGCGAGTGCGGGCCTGGCACTGGGGTGTGCCGGGAGGCAGCGCCCGGAGCGGCTCCCTGCGCGTCAGCCCGCGCCCGCAGCTCCCCCGGAGGTGCCAGCCGGGGCTCCTCCGTGTTTCAGAGCTTGAAGCAGGGCGAAATGCTTAGTCGTGAGGTAAAGGTGCTGTTATCGCTGTGGTATGTTTGGTGTAGTCAAAACCCCTTCATCAGAGTGTTGAGTGCCTTGACTCTCATTAGTGTTACAGCTGAAAGATTGAGCTTTGTCAACCAGAGGGGAAAATAGTTGAAAATGAAGCAGAAGCCTGGCTGTTGGGACAGTGAGGGTGAGGCTACTATAGCATGCTGCTGTTCACTGTTTCTTGTGCTGTCGCACTTCAACTCGGTGTGCATCTCTTCAGGTCAGCAGAACAACAACAACAGCAGCAAGCAAAATGACAGCTGTGAGGTATGAACAAGGGATCCAGCCGAGAGAGTCATCTGGGTGAGTGAAATGAACTGTGCCAGTGAAGGGGTTTGGGATTGAATATGTGCCGTGTCTTTAGGTTCTTAGTGCTTAAAATATAACAAAGGGAATAATGATGGGATGTCTGAAGTTTATATAGTATAGTCTTTTTATCTCCCTTCTGCCATCAGTGCTGTTGTCTGAGAAGAGGGGTATCTTTGGGAGAAATACGCTGTTTTGATTCACTTCTTGTAAGTAGTTCCCTTGTAGTAGTGATTAATGAGTACAAGGTCTCCATCCCTGATATAATAAGTCCATGGCATTAAAGTGTGTTCTCTTTTAGCATCCAGACTGTCAAGAGACTTACAAGAGTGTCAAGGTCTCTTGTAGAGCAAGGCTCTTTCTGTGCTTGCTTTCAAAGCCTCAAGTCTGAGGTTGCCTTTAGCTCTGAGCAGTCAGAAAAGCTTGTGCTCTGTATAGAGTGTGTGCATGAAGGAAACAATTTCTTCCAATATGTCCTTTTATTCTCTTCCACTCCCATAAGCAAAACCTAATTGTAATAGCTTGTGGCTGAATACTTGTTCTGTCTTGGGCAACAAGTAGATGTAGAATGATCAGCAAAACAAACCCCTTCTGAGGAAAGCATTATCTAGGACTGAATTTTTGTGTGGGAGCACTATGGAAACAGTGTACTTGGGCTTCTGTGTTATCTTTGTATTAAGGATTGTCTTCCTAACTGAAAACACTTTTGTTTCTCATTCTTTTTGGGGCATATTTTAATCACAGTAGAGGATAAGAAGGTAGCATTTGGTGCACTATTTGTGTCTGCAAGTACAAGCAAGTGACCTGCAGCAAAATTGCCGCAGCAGTAGCAGGCTTTAATAAGTGAAGCATTTCTGCTGTTCAGTAAGTGTAAACACCCAAGTGAATATTCTGTAAGAATAGCTGGGAAGCAAACCTGAATGCCTGTCCATCACTAAAGCTTTGCTTCAGCTCTAGGAACAAAATGAGGCAGGTTTCACTGGAAACACTGGAGCTAGGAAATGAGGCTTGAATGTTAAAATTGCTACATCAGAATAATTCTTGTACTGAGCCTGATACTGAGTGCAGGTGGTGAAGCATCAGTACTGGCTCCTGAAACTAGGAGCTAGGAATGATGCTAGGAGAAGCATCATTAAACTTCTTGCTTAGAAGGTGGTTAGCCCAGACTGCAGAAACAGTGCTGGTGCATGGGTCTGTTGCGGAGGATGAAGAATATTTGAATCCTCAAAATTATTACACTAGTCCTTCAGACATGCTAGGCTGCCTCAGAACAGAATGGAAACATCAATATTGAATGTGTGTGTGTAGCTGTTCCTGCCCATGAAGCTGTGAAACCAGAGGCAGGGCCTCATCAAACACTGTGGCTGTGCTATTATGCATCACAGTATTTCTGTGGAGAAGACTGAAATAAAGGCTCCTGGATTTTGATGCTACACTTTTTCTCTGAAATTGTCATGTGGCCTTCAAAAAAACAAAAACTTGATCTGAAGAGACCCTTTTAAGGAAGTTATGGCAAGCAGCCACTACCCCAAAAACTGCTGATCTAGCACTAACTCAGCTGCTGCTCTGGTCTTCCAGTTTCCGGTCTGGTATCCTGCTCTGTGCAAAAACATCTCTCTGGTATGGCTTTTCCCGGTGAAAACATTAATTCTCTGTACAAGAAGTCACTGTAACAGCATTAAGTCACTTGGACTCTCTGAAGCTATTTTGCATATGCATATTTCTGGCACTAGAGCCTGAACTGTTGAGACTTGTGGATGCCCTGCTTCAAAGCCCTTTATCCTACTGCTGAACTCATCTGTCTCTTCTGGGGGGGGAAGGGGAAGACTTTTGAGAAAGGGGCTGCTAATAGGAAATAGATCAGCACTAACCAAGGGGTTCAGCTGTGCCAACATGGGGAAATCTTTCTTCCCCTGATGCTGGGCCTGTGCTCTGTTTACTTGACAATTAATTCCTTTTTTTGGAACAACAGATTTTAGCAATATACAGAGTTAACATCTCTATCAGTGTGTGACTTGTATTATTTCTTTACCAGCTCTGCAACAGCTGAAGAGGCCACAGTAAAGATTGATAACGGCTGTGATGAGAGTAATGGACCAGACACCTGTTCCAAGTAAGCTAATGATAGACTCAATTTCTTTGCTTACCCCCAGAAGTGGAATCTGATGAGCCAAAATAAGAAGGCAGGTGACTTGTTGAAGTAGAGAGAAGCCCAGTAAAATGCTTAATATTGACATCTCTTCTAGTATGTAGTGAAGACAAATAAATTGTGGAAGCCTCTTTATCCCTCTAGAGATAAAAGTCCAACCCAAGAACACAAGTCCATCATATTATGGAGAATGGGTAGTCCAAACCACATTGATTAAATTTTCCCAAAGAAATGAGTTTAAGGGAGCACAGAGGAACAAGTGCTGGTGAGACAATGAGGTGAATGAGTACCTGGGCATAAGAATAAGCATACACATCAAGACTAGGTTGTCTGAACCTGCTAGTAGTTAACTCTGTTCTTGAAACAGTTATTTCCTGACAGTGTTTATTTCACGTTACTCTTACAGCAAACTTAGTTGAGTCAGTGGCAAGTCCTGCAGCTCAAGAACAGTAAACCTAAGCCTGTTATTTCAGTTATTCTGTGTGACAACATGTTTTTCTAGGTTTCAGAATTTACAAATGTACTTAATAAAAGCTCTAAGCTAATTATGCAATCAAATGTGCCATGTTTCCTTCAACTGATTTAAGATGTTGGCAGGCCAAATTGGAGTGATATGTGTATATATTTTGGTCTGTAGTGTACCTTGGTAGTCCACAGACTCTGGAAGTTGAAGTCTTGGTGTCCCCACTACAATTGAAGGTTTGACTGGACAGACCTAGACCAGCAAACCATTAGTGTCACTATTGCAATGTTTCCTTAGATATTAATTCATTCATTTTCCTGGCATTAATAAATAGCAGGAAAACCCTTCTATATGTTAAGCTGCCTTCAGGACAAGACATGTCATTACATACTTGACATCTGTAGGAATAGTGAGTACTACAACCCATGTCTATACTTCCAGCTTAAGAATGCAAATGTTTGCTGGTTAGACCTTGTACCTTAGTTTAGAGTAAGAACCTAATAATGAAAAATTCAGTAACCCCAGCAAGATGCTGCCTCAGCACTTCAAAGGTACCTAGCCTTGTCTTAAAGTGGGTTATTGAAGTGCACCAAGTGAAATGCAATGCTTAAATTGTCCTAGAGGATCACTGGGGTGCAATGTGCATTACTGAGCTGACAAAAACTTCTTGTAACAGTGCAAAATAAATCTATCAGTACTTTTTGTCAGTATGTTAGGACTAATGGAAGTCCTGCTTTTAGTGATATGCTTGAAAAAAAGATGTTTTCTTTTAAGAAAAGACTTGATGCTTACCGTAGTTATCTTGGGATTTTCACTGTCAGCACTTGAGTTTTGCAGGTTCTACACCAAGAGCTTCTACCTTAGTTCTTGGTGTAATCTAAAGAGGCTTTGAGCCAGAAAGAGTTACATAAAAGCTTTGTTCTAAACCAAAGGGCTTAAAGCATACCAAAGAGGCAACAAAATCTACTGTAATTGGAAACAAGAGCTGTGACCTTGCCAGGACTGAAGATAATTCTCACAACTGGAAGAACTTGGCTTCAGAAACGCTGTTTCTTAAAAGATTATTTGGATTTTTAATCTGAAAGCCAAACTGATGTTTCTTTTTAAAGTAGAAGTGGGATTTCTATTCCTCTGTTCCAACAGCATGGGAGCTGTTAACAAGTGCAGCTCTTTTTCAGGCCTGAGGGGAAAAAAAAAGGTCTGATACAATAAGCTAATATATGGAATGAAATATGTTAAGAGATGTTTGTCTTTCAATCTTCCTCTTGACCAATATAAACCCGCTTCTTATAGTTTGCTAAGCCAAAGTTCAAGTGTCACTGGAATTGTGACATGGAATAATATTATGGATGAGTACATACTGCTGTATTTCTAGGGTCTGGAAGCTGATGAATACTTTTTCTAACAGGTGATCAAAGCACTGTTTTCAAGTACTCAACCTATATACTTCATGAATGCAACTGAGAAATCTCATTTTAGAGAAGCCACTACTATGCAGAATACTAAAACTAAAGGAATGTGAACAAAAGAATATAACAGTGCCCTGATGGCTGATATTTGTAGCAAAATGTCACTTGTCTTGATGTCAGTTCTCTTCTCTTGCAGTGCAACTAGAAGAAAAATTGCCCCGTTTGTGATGTCATTTGGATTCAGGTAAAAGCTTGAGCTTGTAATAATGTGGGAAAGGTAAAATTAGTCCTCATTTCTGGTGTAAGAACTTAAGAACCCATAAACATCAATAACTCCAGCTTGCTTTGTCTGAAAGTACTGAATCCTTTGTCACCCCCAGGAAAGGTAACTTGAGAAAAGTACTGGAATTGAAAATAAGACTTAAACAGATATGAGTACATTCTCCAAGAAGAGCTGAAAGTCAGAACTGTAAATGTCATTGACTTGGATAAAACCTTTTTAATGGCTTATTCTTGACTGGTAGCCTTTAAGCAAACGGTCAGTTGTTTGTAGTCTAGGTGCTGGGACAAGGCAAGCCATTAAAGACAGGTATTTTTAAGGGACTGTATTAAGTCATGAGAGGAAGGGAAGCTGAGTAAGGTGAAAGCAGAAATGATACTTGTATGCCTTAAATCATTCAGGTTTGCACTGCTTCTAGGTAGCTGTGAAATCATAAACTAATAACCACAGCTGTGTCTGAGATACATGTATGGTTCCACAGAGATGATGGCCTCTCTGCATATTGCTTAAAAATGCAGCTGAAAACCTCCAGCTTCTAATTAAGCAGACTTCAATCTATGTAAGACATCACACTCTTGCTGGAACAGCTTAGAAATCAGGGTTTGTGCTGTTTAGTTCATAAGTGTTCATTTCTACCTCTCAAACTTCCTTGTATTTTTCTCTTTGCAGAGTATTTGGAGTTGTACTTATCATTGTGGACATTATAGTTGTGATTCTGGATCTGGCTATTAGTGAGAGGAAGAAGGGTACAGAGATTCCTGAAGGTGTTTCCCTGGCAATAGCACTCTTCTTTCTCGTCGATGTTCTCCTGAGGGTGTTTGTTGAAGGGTAAGACAGAGGCAAAAATTAAGTCCCTGAGGCAAGTCCTCAAGCTAGGAAAGAAGCAAAACTTCAAGCCTGAACTATGAGCATGGTGTCTTGTAGGCTAATTGTCTGGCCATAGATAATAGCCATGGCTTTTCTTGCCTGTGTATGTTGGTGGTTACCCTTCTATAGAACAACCTTTAAGTATTTTCAGTATAAGTGAGCACCTGGGAACTACACAGCTTTGCCATAACTTGTGTCGAAATCAGGGCTGAGATTGCTTTTTTAGTGAGACTTCGATGCTTAGCGTTAAGAAAAACTGCAGGAGAGCTTGTCTCAAGCATTAGCTCTGTATAGATTGTTCTCTTCTTGAAGGTATTTCAGTCTTTGCTACCTGTAATGGCATCTCTCTAAAACTCTTCTTGGTTTCAGCTTCAGGAGCTATTTCCAGTCCAAACTGAATATTTTGGATGCGTGTATAGTGGTGGGCACCCTGTTAATTAATTTGACATACTGCTTCTTAGATGTTGATGCAGCAAAGGAGATACCAAGGTAAGAGTTGTCTGGCAGCTGGTAAGTGTGAACTCTTTTCTTGATAATCTTCTATGAATTTTCTTGGGCACCTCTAAGCCAGATTTGTGCATTTGAGATCACAGATGGGACTGTGATATTTTGTCATGGTACAGACCAATGAAGGATGGGTACACAGCTTTTTTCTGTGGTTATGTTGTAGGCTGCCCCTGCCTCAAAGGCAGAGGCGATCTGAACGTACTAGTTGAGGTAGCTAAAAGTGGGGCCATCAAATGCTCTGACTCAAGCACTTTTTAGGGAAAAGTGTGCAGTAGCCCTAATAGAGAGGAGGGTCTGAAGAAGGCAGAAAGGAGAGTTGCATTATTGTAGCAAATGGAAGGGACAACAAAGGGAGGATCTCCGTCTAAAGGATCTTGCAATAGAAAGAGTTGCCAAACTGTCTTGTTTCCTTTGCTTTGCTTTCCCAAAAGCCTCATGGTGATATAATGCTGGATTTTTCAGCCATGCTCTGGAGAGAGGAGACATGCTGTTTATGTGCATAAGCTGCTTCAAGTCCTATTTCCTTCTGATTTCTGTGTCTTGATTGGATGATAACATGTGAGATGAATCCATTCCTGATGGAGACAGAGCTACAACTTTAAGATGAGTTTATCTGCACTAGGTTTGACTTAGAGAAACTTTCTTGCATCAGCCAGGGAAAAGTTGAGGTCTTTAAAAAAAAAAAGTCACCACCTGCCCCAAATTCAGCTGACTAATGGGCATAAAAGGGGAACATTTCTTCTGGAACATTATTCCAGAAGAAAAAAAAAAAACTTTAGTTATTGAAGAATCCCGAGTTGGACAAATATCTGTAAATAATAATTTTATCTTAAAGTGCTTGCTAAACCTGGATATCAAGAAGTAAAACTGTCAAAGGAGTGGCTTTTGCAGCCTAGTTTCCCCCTAGGTTGTCTTAAACAGTCATTGGAGTTTTTAATTATTACTTTCCATTTCTATGGCCACATTTTTCTAAAACAGCTTTCATCTTATAGCAGCACCCAGATAAAGGAGGGGAAAAGAGCAGTGTGACAGGGTTATCTGCACTCTTACCTCTGCTAGGCTATACTGGTAGTAGGCCTGATCCTACACTGCCTGTAGATCTGTGTGTGCAAGTTCTTTGTATTCTGACTTGCTGAAGTTGATGGGAATCTAGTATAGGTTTTTGGCTCACATGAAGAGGACTTCAGACTTTTGCTCTCAGAAGACACTCAGCTGGGGCCTACCGTCTTACCCCTTCAATTTTTGAGGCCTTCTGTAAGGCTTCCCTTGTTCAAGGCTCTAAAATGGTGTTCTGACCAAAATATTGCTACCTGACAGTAGATGATACCTCAGATTTCAGCAAATCCCAAATCTTGAGATGGTGGTCATCCTACCTAACAGAGCAATGGTGTCCATAAAATCCAATTAATTCCCAGTAGCCTTACTGGGGTTTATTACTTTTTTTTCTTGAGTCCTTCATCAAGAAGCAAACAGTAATCTTAAAGCATCTTATACATCTCAGAAGAATTAGAATTTGAGCAGCTTTTTTGTGGATAAGACCTTATATACAAGTGAAATTTCAGTGACAGACCATAATGTGCCCTGATGGAGGAATATGGCTTCTCTTTCTAATCTGGTCTAGCTGGGTGTGTGTAGGGGTGAGTTAACTGTAAAAGGATTTTGAGGAATGAGAGCTGGATATCAGTCTGGGAGCTAATGCTTAACAGGCTGACTTCCTTAAGGGCCTTTAATCTTGAAGAGTTGCTTTTCAGAGTTGTGGGGAGAGGGGTTATGGAGGTTTCACCCCAGTTCTGGTTCATCTCATTTGCTGCTAGCTCCAAGGAAATTCTGTTTTGAAAACAGGAGGGTGATACTGAATTTGGAAGAAGCTGAGGGAAAAACTGAAGCTTTTCTCTAGGTATTCAGGACGTCTTTACCTTGCTGACTTTAAGCTCCATATCAGTGGGGGCAGACTGTGAGCAAAAGTGGAGTTTTGTCTCCCTTACTGTTGGTATTCACCAGCATTTATACACAAATGTATCAAAACCTAGAATGTGTGTGTGCTGCCTAAAATGTGTGCTCACTTAGCTCCTTAAGGAATGAATTGAATGTTAGTTTGCCCTGAACCAGGACAAATCCCCAAGGAGTGTGGGAAAGCAGCTGCTCCTGTTCAGTTGTTTTGATAGAACCGCTCACCTAAGCTTCTTTCCTGCTTCAAAGTTCAACAATAGTTCAAAGTTCCTCAAACCAAACCAAGTGTTCAGGTTGCTGAATGATTAAACACAGGATATATACTGATTTGTTCTCAGGTTTCTTAATCAAGTCATGATGTACTTAGCCTGTCTAGCTTCTTTTTAGTTATTTTTCAGGTGGCTACATATGCTTTAGTGTGGCTGCATACACTTAAATGTATAGTTGAGAATAAGCTTCAAGGAACAAAAAACTTGGTGATAATAACATGGGTAATGTTAATGGAATTTGTTGCTTCCTAGCCAGAGGTGCCTGTGGAAGTCTGTTTGAGCTAGTAGGGGATTTCCTAGTTCTGCTAGCTGTTGAGAACATGTACTCACAGAAAACCCTTAACAATAAACCCATTATATTGTATTTGTTCCAAAATCAGCCTGAGATGTCCTAGTTCAACATATGAAACAACATTCTAAACTTTGCCTGAAACAGCTTTTAAACAGCTTTAATCTTTGCCTGTAAATTTATTTGTGTCCATTTTCTTCCATGCTGAATCTGTCCTCTAGAATGGTTATTTTCCTCCGAATCCTGAGAATTGTCATCTTGATAAGAATATTTCGTCTGGCTTCACAAAAGGAGCAACTTGAAAGGGTGACCAGGAGAATGGTAAGTTGGCCTCTTAACATATCTAGACTACTTATTAGTAGTTTTCAACTCTTTGTTCAGGCAGCATCAGTGGTAAGTAGCAAGACTCACCACGGCCTATTGGTCTGCTATTGCTAGTGTTGCCCAAGCAGCACATCTGTTCCATGTCCCTGACAGGGCTCTGGAGCTTTGCCCCCAGCCTCAGTAAAGCCTTGTAATTTTTGGCTTTGTTCAAGTAAGCAGCAACTTGACCTGGAAGACTGGCATGTCAAAGTGATTGCAACACCCCGTGTGTCTCAGCTGACAGTTTCTAGCTTGTGTGGCACATAGACTCTTTTCCCTCGCATGGGGGAAGGTAAGAGTTTTAATGTGTCTGATGCTTTATTTTGGGTACAAACAAAGCAATCTAGCTGAAGCCCTATCTGCTGTCAATGCCTCTTATTTTCATCAGGGGCATTGAAGTTGTGCTTTAAGCTTCAGGTATGTCCTATTGTTTAGGAAGAAGCAATCCTTAACTTTATTCTTTTTTCCCTCAGTTTTCAAACAGTCAAATAACACTGACAGATTCATGCTGCAGTATTCATAGAATCTGCAGTGTTCTTTTCACTAGAATAAATTTTGGTATTTAAGGGTAAAAATTCTATACCGAGCTTCTACCTAGAAGTTAATACAAAGAATTTGCTCTTGGATAATGCTGTAATGAAGTGAGGTTCTGCTACTCAAGCTTAACTGGAGAGTCTACATGGTTGAATTTTCCTAGAAGAGGCAACAATTGGTGATTGTTTGCAACCTTGTGGAAGATTAACTCTTTTTTTTTTGTCAGGTCTCTGAAAACAAAAGACGTTATGTGAAAGATGGCTTTGATCTGGATCTCACTTATATTACTGGTTTGTGGAAACAAATGTCACTTTGCAGCTTGTTATGTCCTGTGAAGACTTGTTTTACAGTTAATATGAGCTTGTCATGAAATACAGACAATGTTTTAGACTCATGAAATTTAAGTATGAAGTCAAACCAGGCCTACTCCCTTTCTGTGGGATTTTGAAATATGGATTCCTGACTGACACTATTCTCCAGAATTAGCCTTCTGGGAGAATTGTACATGCTGTATGTAATGATAGAAATTTATCCTAGTTCCCTAGGCCTAGGGAACCAGTGTTGGGAAACTATTTACTTACAGTATTTTTGATTCTGATTCTATGGAGACTGACACTTGATGGTGGCTGATGCTTTGGGATGCATTGTTTGTCTTGCTCTAGCTATGCTAAATGTAGAGGAAAGCCTACCAGAAATGGGTAGATTGTTCTTATAATTAGGGTAAGAATCAGACATTTCATAAGGATATTTCTCAGCCATGTAGTTCTTATGTGCAGGGGGGCTTCCTGTTGTTACTTGTGATTGCTGTCTTCTCAACAGATCGAATTATTGCAATGTCATTTCCATCTTCTGGGAAGCAGTCTTTCTACAGGAATCCCATAAAGGTAAAAATCTTACCTACCAAATTGACTGTTTCTGAAACCTGTTTCTTTTATAGGTTCCCACTAATTTACATGTGGCCTAGATTATGTCAGTCCTAGTTTTGCTGCCTTTGCTGGTTGGAATGGCTGATGATCTGCACTGTGCTGCACTGCTTATGTTGTAGTGTCTCAGCTAAACCTAGTGGTTTTCTCTCACTGGGGACACACCAGTGCTTTGATGCTCCTGTTCTTTGGGAATGTTTTGAAGAATCAGGGTGGTTCTGTCCCAGGCTAGTAATGGTGATAAGATCTATTCACCTAAATAAAGTTGCTTTAAAGGTCCATATACATAATGTCCTTTTCAGAGTTCTGCTTCCTGATATTGTAGAAACATACATAGGGCCAAGAAGATAGCTGCAGAAGTGCTTTTATTCCAGATGAGCTGTCAGGTTGGAAAGGCCTGCTTTCCAAGTGCTGTTCATGAATGCAGTTGTTGATCCCAGCTGGGGGGTGGGGGGTTGAAGTGGCAGTGGAAATAACAAGTAGAGCACTAACTACTCTAAACTCATTATTGCTTAGGAAGTTGCAAGATTTTTGGACACCAAACATCCAGGCCACTATAAAGTCTATAATCTCTGCAGTAAGTATGTTTAGCTGCTGACTATATTTGAAATAAAATTTAATGTATAAGTGAAAAGTATGAAACCAGAAGCTAAGCATGCATGGCTTTAGACAAGTTACCTTTTTTTTTTTCATTCTAATCTGTCTATTAACACTACTGTATTTTAGCCACTAGTACATGCTCTGACCAACCCTTGTGTGTTGCAAACCACTTTGTTACAGTCCTATTCCCTTCCTGGTGTAACTTCAGGTCTTTCCCTATAGGTGAACAAGGCTATGACCCCAAGTACTTTCACTACAGGGTGGAAAGGATCTTCATCGATGACCACAATGTCCCAGCACTACAGTGAGTTTTGTCAAGAAATACATATGTTGTAATAGCTCTATGTAGGCATTTGCCTTGATCCACTAACTTTGCTCTTATTTAGGGACATGCTGAAATTCACTGCCAGTGTCCGTGAATGGATGAGTCAAGATGAGAAGAATGTCATAGCAATTCACTGTAAAGGGGGCAAAGGTAGGATTTCTCATATGCAATATGTGTATGCTACAAATCATGCTTCTTTGTTATTGTAGCTTCTTTAATCAAAGTTTGGCCTTAAACCATACTATGAGATGGGTTTACAATATAATTTGACAAATACTGCAGACACTGTGATGACTAGCATGACTACAGTACTCTGTTTAGTATTAAAAAAACCCATTTTTAGGTAGTCTAAATTGGTTCTTAGTCTAAGCTGTTATTATGTCTCCTAAAATGTTCTTCAATAACTTTTTGGTGTTCTGGCAGCTGGGACAGCAGTCCCCCACAAGAGACTGGGGATAGGGAGGCTACTGGAATTGCTACTATTAAAAGTGTTAGGCAGATGCTTTGGCTTCTGGCAGCCAGTCACCCATGCTGAATATTGTACACTGTAATATGGCTCAAACTGTCCATTGTTTAGGTTGAAAAAGACCTTTAATATCAAGTCCACCTGTTAATCCAGTAGTACCAGATCTACCACTGAACTGTGTCTCTCAGTGCCACATCTGCACATCTCTAGGAATACCTTTGGGAGTGGTGATTTGGCCACTTTCCAGGGCACCCTATTTGACTTGAGCTTGATGACCCTGTTGAAGAAGAAGTTTTTCTTAATATCCAATCTAAATCTTCTCTGGGACAACCTGAGGCCATTTCTTCTCCTCCTATCGCTTGTTACTTGATGAAAGAGGCCAGCCCCACTTCACTCTGACCTTTACAGTGAAAAGATCTCCTCTGAGTCTCCTTTTCTCTACACTAAACACTCAGCTCTCTCAGCTGCTCCTTGAAGACTTGTGCTCCAGACCCTTCCCCAGCTCTGTTGCCCTTCTCTGGACACACTCAATGTCTTTCTTGCTGTGAGGGGCCCAAAACTTAATGCAGGATTCAAGGTGCAGCCTCTCCACTGACAAGCATAGAGGGACAATCACTGCCTTGGTCCCGCTGGCCAGAATATTGCTGATACAGCCCAGGATGCCGCTGGCCTTCCTGGCCACCTGGGCACACTCTGATTCATGTTCAGCTGCTGTCAACCATCACTCTCAAGTCTTTTTCCAGTGGGCTGCTTTTCAGCCAATATTCCCTGAGCCTGTAGCACTCTGTGGGGTTGTTGTGACCCAAGTGCAGGTCCCAGGCCTTCACTTTATTGAACCTCCTACAGTTGGCCTTGGTCCATTGATCCAGCCTGTGCCTGCCCTCCAGCAGATGAACACTCCCACTCAGCTTGGTGTCTGCTTCAAACAGACTGAGGATGCACTCAGTTCCCTTGTCCAGGTTGTTGGGAAAGACATGAAACAGAACTGGCCTCCATCCTGTGCTCTGGGATCACCACTAGTGACCAGCTGCCAACTGGATGTCACTCCATCCACCTTGATTCTCTGGGCCTGGCCTCCAGACAGGTTTTTACCCAGTGAAGAGTGCACCTGTCCAAGCCACGAGCAGCCAGTTTCTCCAGGAGAATGCTATGGGAAATGGTGTCAAAGGCTTTGCTAAAGCCCAAGTAGACAACATCCACAGCTTTTCCCTCATCCATTAAGTGGGTCACCATCTCATAGAAGGAGTTCTTGTTGATCAAGCCGAACTTGCCCTTCATAAATCCATGTTGGCTGGGCCTGATCCCTGGTTGTGCTGTGTTTGTTGTGTGATCCCACTCAAGATGGTCTGCTCCATAACTTTACCCCTCTAGAATGTTCCAGGTACTGCTGGATCTTAAATCAAGATACACATGATATTAGGTGATAGAGTACAATGAAGTTTTATGGAAACAGGAATGGTGAAAGCTATCAAACATATGAGCTAACCTGCAGGTGCTACCTGAACCAACAGTGGTGTGGGAGCTGTTGAAATGCATAAATATCTGCAAGTAAGCCAAGTTTCCCTGCAAATATCTGCCACACCTTTACCCACCTGCCGTTACTACTGCAGCAAATACTTGGCTTAAAGTAGGTGGTTACTTAACATTAAATAGTTGCCCCCAGGTGGAGCTCTGTCTTAAAAGGTTTTGCAAAGCTGAATGTTGAAATTACCTGCAGGTCAAAACCAGCTTGAAGAACAAGTGTAGGGAGGGTGACTTGACCTCTGAGATTTTTAAATAAAGAACTGAAACTATATAGGCATCTTCATGCTAGCAGACTTGATGGCTTCTTAGTAGGGTTGCAGGGAAAACAGGGGGGGGCAGAGAAACAACTCTCAACACAGCATTACTCTTACAACTATAAACATTTACACGTTTCAGTTTATAGCCTCATTTAGTAGAGCTTGACTCTATTTTCTGCTGGAGTATGCAGATACTGACCAGCTGCCTAAGTGTCTCTAGTAATGAAAATGTGGGGAGAAGGAACAAGTTGATACCATAAACAATACTACATACTGTGGTATCTTGTCTTTAACTCATTCTTCTCAGAAATACTTCACTACTTGTCACTTATAACTCTTGAAATAGATAACAGGAGATGACTTCACAAAAATAATCCCAAATACCTTTGAACTGCTCTAATTTAATTTGCATTGTATGTCTAATACAGGCAGAACTGGAACAATGGTCTGTACTTGGCTCATAGACAGTGACCAGTTTGAGAGTGCAAAGGTAAAAACTGCTGGTTTTTTTTTTTTATTTGTTTAGTATTCAAAATGTCCTCTTAGGATTTACTGAATTAGTGAAATGCACTAATACTCTGCAAAAATTCTATACTAGAAAAAGAATTCTCTGAAAAGTCTGGTTTTTAAAAAGTTCATGAAAGTCTCACTACAGTGTAAATTCTGATGGAGACTGTGGTCTGAAAGGAGTGAGAAAATAGCATTTAACAGGTCACCAACTTGAAGGGGTTTTTTTGGAGGAATAATGTATCTAGGGTCTTGAGCAACAACTTAAGGTGTAGGTGACTTCTGAGCAAACTCTCCCAAAGATAGTATCACTAGTTTTAAGTGGTTTTAAGCAATTTTTTCCTAGTCTCCCTCCAAGTAGTGTGAGGCAACAAGAATTGTCATGTCTTGACAGCCAGCATTACAAAAGGAAGCTCTTCTAGGAAAAGGGAGAAAGATCAAGTCCCAGCCAGGACAGGTGCTGATGCTGCTTTAGTATCCCAGGTCTGATATATCAGCTGGAGGCTGGGGATGCAGAAGGCCCAGGACACTCAAGGTAGTCTGGGCAGACTGTATATCCATTTAATCACTTGTTTTCCTCTGAGTTTGCTTTGTGAAGATATGAGCTAGTGTTCAGCTTGGTCTGCCACAGACCACTTGAGAAATAGAAATGGTTCTAAAGCAATTGCTTGAAAGTTGTATTGCTCTCCTTCACTCTTTCATGAATGACGGATTTATGTGTCTGACCGCCTAATTAGTACTTTCTTCTTGTAGTTGAAAGTCTCCTTTAGAGGGTACCAAAATAATGATTTCATATTTCCACTTGCATTACTTAACTGGACTTGAGTAGTGTAGTTCTAGCTTACTATCTGCTTCTCAAAAAGGAGAATGGTGGTGGGATGGGTAGCTTAACACTTGAAATTATCATTCTGTGTAGGAAAGTTTGGACTACTTTGGGGAGAGGAGAACTGATAGAAGCACAAGTACCAAGTTTCAAGGTGTTGAAACACCCTCACAGGTAAGCTCATGCAGGTTCAGAGAAGTAGTCAAACCAATACTAACCTTGTGAGTGCTTACACTGCCCTACCTCCCCTGCCTTGTTTCAGAGATGTAGGTTCCTATTACTTGCTTAACTCCTGAACTTCCTATAGTCTTTCTGTGAGAGTTGGAATATGAACAGCTGACAGGGTTGCCCTGCATCTTTCCCCTTCCCCTTATACTTCAGATCAGAGAAAGGTATAGTATCTAGGATAACAACAGAATTCTTGAGATTGGGAAAGCTTTCTGTCCAGCCCCGCTGTTCAAGCAGGGTGACCTGGACAGCTGTGTCTGGTCAGATCCAGAATGTGTGCACAGATGCAGATTCCATAGCATGTCTGGGCACCCTCACAGGAGTGTGACTCTGTAAGGCAATTGGACTGTTAACAAGGATGCACAGAAGCCTGTGGTGAGCCTGGGCTGGGGCCATGGCGCTGATTGGGCTTGGGTGGAGAAATGCATCTCCTGCAAACTGCATTCATTGGGAAATACTATACAAGTTTGTGCCTCAGACCACATTTTTGCACATCTTGATTTACTGTTCTGTGTGATGCAGAGTTGGGAAGTAAATCTTGTGATGGGTACTTAAAATTGCTGGTATAAAATAGAAGTATAGCTGTCCAATAAAATGAAAATTTCTAGTATGTTTAAGCATTTAAACTCGTAAGGCTATGATATAAAATATCCTCACTTCTTGCTGAACTAAAAAGTACAGAATTCCTCTTAAAACATGAAATTTAAATGCTGTTTTAAAAATGTAGACATTGAATTTGTCTAGAAGATTGTTTTCTGCAGGGAAAGGGAAGGAGAGTAATTGTCTTTCTTCTTAGCTTTGGACTTTGAAGAGCTAAAAACTTGGAGTAAAAGAATCTATTTAAATCCTACTTCTGCCTAGAATTAATCTGTGGTGGGTACAGAAACTGCATAATGTGTCTGGGTTTTTTTGCATTACAGAGTAGGTATGTTGGGTATTATGAGATCCTGAAAAACAAGTATAACTTGGAACTCCCACCAGAGAGACAACTCAAAATAAAAAACATCAAAATCCACACTATACATGGTAAGAACCCTTGTATTTGGGCATTCTTCTATCTGGTAATGGTTTCCTATTACAGGCAGCTGATAACTGTCTCTCTTGCTAAGCCCATGATCGGAATGTAGACTTATTGGGATTTGAGAATTTAAATGACACAGAGCACAATGTATTTTGTAGTCAGTTGCTCTGTGTTATGTCACTTTCTAGATGTCTGACCAAATGATGGCTCACATACAACCTGCCCTTTTTTGGAAGGGGAATCACTTTTTCAATGAGACTAACTCCTGGTGTGGAACTGGATCCACTAATGTTTCTGAGCTGTAGATACATGCCTGTTACAGTGCATGTGTGCTGATAATCTTGATCAAAGGCTGGAAGTTCATCACTCCTTGTTCCAGAGGTGTTCAAACTGCTGTTATTGTTCAGTATATGGAACTAGATTTTACATTAGCCCGTTCCCCTAGTGGGGGGAACTTCACAATGTAATTTTCAGCCACTGAATCCTTTAGCTTACCTTTAGCCTTTGAGTTCTCTAGAGTCTTGAGCAAGGCATTCTGGAAAGAATGCAGTTTTGAATGGGATTGCACTTGGTTTTCATGACTAGCTATGTTTCCAGCTAATGTCTGTGCCTCTGGTATAATGCAACACTTTGTTCCTAGGAGTTGGGAAAGGCAATGGAACTGATATGAAGGTGCAGATAATAACAAGGAAGAGAATTGTACTACAGTGTGTATGTGGCAATCAAAAAAACTGCAGGGTGAGTACTGTGAAGACACACAAGTTGAGTCGCAGAAGCTAAAAGCTGATTTCTAAGTGAAAAGTGTCTTAGTGTTTGCTAATATTCAATTTCTACATAGTCTTAACTAAATGGATGGTATAAATTCTAAGAGGACGAAAAAGCTAAACTTTGCCAAATCTTGGGAAATGTAGTGGTGAGATAGTGAAAGATTTCCCTGGGAGTCCTTTAAATGCAAATAGTTCACTCTGTCCTTAGCAGCTTAAGCTGTTGTCTGTTATTCTAGCACTGCTGTTGTATTTGTGTACCATGAATGAGTAGTTAGGTCTTGTCATGAATTGGTCCCTTGTCTTGCTGCAGAAACTTTCATAAAACAAATTCTTTATTCTGTTATCCAGCTTTTCTTAGATACTGAAAGTGACACTGTAGTCATTGGCCTGGAAGACTGTCCTGTTCTAAGTGGTGATGTGAAAGTCAGATTTGAATGCAATTCTGTAAGTACACCAGTGTGAAGCCCTTCAGTTGGGTATGGGGAGAGGCTGCAGTGCAAACTGCAGTGGGAACTGCCTGGCTGGGCAGCAGGGGCAGAATCTGTTCCTTCCCACTGACTCCTGCTGTGTGTCACTGTGCAGTGGGGGATGCAGCAAGTGGTGTAATGTCAGCCTAGGCGAGCAGGGGAAGCACCTGGCTGTTCAAACAGCAGTACAGCCAAGGCATTTTTGTTGGGTACCTGCTGCTCCTAACCATGGGACTCTCACCTCATTGTATTGAATGACTTGGTACGGAAATAATTGCAGAGACAATAGTGATCTGTGTATGATATGGGGCTCTTCAAGTGTACTGATTCTGACACTGTAGCTTTTAAAACCAATTTAGTGAAGAAAAGCGGGTACCCTTGCTCTACAAACAAAAGTTCTGTTGTGTAACGCAGTCTTTAAACAAGGTGTTTGTGTTTAGGCGCTTCCAAAAGGCTATGATGGCTGTCCGTTCTTTTTCTGGTTCAACACTTCCTTTATTGAAAATAACAGGTAAGGATATTAGTGAATGCCTTCAGATCCTAACTTCTGGTGTCTGCATAGAGCTGAAAGATCATAAGCATAGTACTAAAAGCTGAGATAGGGCAGCCCTGATCAGCCTGCTAACTTTCATGTGGGTACTGGTCTTTCATCCTCAGCTGTAACTTGTGACCTGGTAGTTTCTCATGCTGTGACAAATATTTTAAACATATGGGAGCTTTTTTTCTTAACTTAAACCACTGGATTATTTCCTTGGTACTCTCTAACCATTGTTAATGAATTTGAATTAAAAAATTTAATGCTAACCGTTCAAATCTGCCATCCTCTATAGTATGGCTGCCTGAGAAGCAGGAACTCAGTAGCTTAGCAGGCAGACATTAAGACCACAGTTAGAGGTACTGATGCTTGGGATCACAAAGGCCTTCTTATGGCTTCTCATGCTCTTGATAAAATCACAGAAATTACTGTGATTTTGCTTGCAGAGACTGGAACTGCTGGAGAAGCTCCAGTTGGTGAAAGTTGGGGCTTCTCTGCCTTGCTTTGGGAGTGATTTAGAAATGCAAAGACAAGAGAGCCTTATCTTTGGTCTGCTTTGCTTGACAGATTCAAGTAGAGGAACAGTGAACTTGGCACGGGAGATATAATCACTGTGTTCTCCATGACTGGAATAGAAAGAAGACATTTTTACTTAACTGATCTTGTTAGAGGAGAGATAGCCAGGAGTCTTTTTGTAACAGTTAACTTCATATGCTCCGCTAGCAATGCACCTTGCAGTGTCGATGCAGACCAATTATACCAAGCCACTGCCAGGAAAAATGTGTGCCAGCTGTGTGATGGCCCTGCAACACTGCCATCTTGAGGGTTTTGCTGAAGAGCTTTGTTTCCTCCAGAACTATGGAGGATTCCCTACTAGACTACCTTTTGAGTGCTGAATCAAATCCTTGCCTTTAGCAAGGCTGGTTATTAAATTCCTGGCACTTGCATCATATCAGGAGGCCTTGAGCTGAATGCAGTAATAATTTCTCTCTGTCTTGCACTGTGGGGCTCTGGGAGGGGTGGTAGGGAGCCAATCCACAAACCCATCACGTTGCCTTTCTGTCTGAGATGACTTAAGATACAAAACACTGTGCAGGCATGGCTGATGTCTATTTAAATTCAAGGTCTGGGGCTGGATTTAATAGTCTAGAGCTGAGCTAGAAGATTTTTCAGCTAGCTGAAAGGAAAAGCATGTCTTAGGCTGTAAGATATGCTACTGAATTTTGTCTTTCAGACTCTACCTTCCCAGGAATGAGCTGGATAACCCTCACAAGTCTAAAACATGGAAAATCTATAGTGAGACATTTGCTGTGGAGGTGAACTTTATTGATGCGTAAGGGAAATCTGAAAGAAGGAAAACATGTAAAATTCATCTCTTTCCTGGAGAATGTCTTGCTGTTTCAGTATAAAGTGAAGCTGTGTCACTTGTATGTATCTACACAGAAACACTAAGTACAACTTCTCAAATAAAGCTACATGAAGTTCTTTTGCATGGGGCCAAAATACTCTGAAGAGTTACTTAATGTCAGTTGACTGTCACATCATGGGCTATTGGATTCCTGGAGCTTAGATATCTCTGGATACAGCTAATTCTTGTTAGAGTAATCAAAAACAATTATTTGTCTTTAAGCATGAGCA
Source organism: Calcarius lapponicus (assembly GCA_039654755.1). Classification (NCBI taxonomy): domain Eukaryota; kingdom Metazoa; phylum Chordata; class Aves; order Passeriformes; family Fringillidae; genus Calcarius; species Calcarius lapponicus. The sequence continues at coordinate 37,896,734 of CM077462.1, read as the reverse complement.
TTACCATGATGGTGGATGAAGACCAGCAGTCTGCATGAGACTGGAAAAACCTGACATGATTCCCTCAGCATTGGGGTTTTCCACAAATCAGTAGAATGTGGGGATTTTGAGGGAGAAATATTAATCTCCCTCTGGTGGATTGTTGCTTCTTGAACAGAAGCCTTGGTTGAACTGCTCTTCATCAGTAATCAGTGATGTAGTGCTTTGAGCAACACCTGACCTGGGAGCTGCCTGTGGAGGTTGGAGACTGCACAGCTGCTTTTTTACTGCTGTACCTCCCCACAAGGGCTGCAGTGGCCACTTGCCCTAAGGCTTAAGACTGGCTCTCATCAGCTCCTGAGCATTCCGGCTGCCTGGGATCAGTTAGTGTGGCTGCCTTAATAGCCGCATGTGAGGCATTTGATCTGTGCTGCTGCTCATTTGAGCTAATAGTGCAAATGCTCACTGGCTCCTCCTAAGTTGTACTAAGATCTGTAATGCACAAAGTTCCAGGATGCTTATTCTACTTCCAACTATTTTCAGCAGTGCAGCTCTTCTGTGGAGACTGTACCTTCATTTGTGTGAAATGTGTTGAGATATTAGTTTCTTGGTTCTGCTGCTTCATTAGTCTTTTTGTTCCTGAGAACCAAAAAGTGGAAGGGAAATGACATAGCTTTCCAGTTAATGAAAAAAGCAGAGAGGTCATATACCTCCCTGTGCTCACTTGAAGGTAGTTATGAAGTGTATCATGTGTGGGCTCAACTTCTGCTATTGCTATGTATTTACCTCAGTGTCCGCATGAATGTGCCTAGGGGCTAAAAAAGGATGCCCTTCATTGCAGCTCCAAGTGGCTGATGCCCAAGTTCATTTTGGCTTAACTCAGGCAATTGGATATCTGTCCACTGTCCTAGGATGCCCTGTCATATAGTTGGCAGGCACCCCAGGTGACCCATCTTCCTGCTTAGGGAGTAAACCAGTTTGCTCAGATAGCAGCAGCAGAGGCTGTAGCACCAAGTCAGATTTTCTCAGCTGAAGCACATGCAGCGAAATAAAAACTAATGTGAAAGCAGCAAAGAGGAACAAAATAGCTGTACAAGGGATATACTATGTTTCTCTTGAGAGATCCAGGCACCACTGCTCAGAAGAGTGTAACAATAGGCCCTGCCTCCCTGCTGTACTGACCTTCACTGGGTAGTGGATATTTGTCCCTTATATTTGTGGAATTTAGGTGACCTGTGCTGGACTCCCAGCATTCTTCTGACAGAAAACCTTACAGCCTGTATCATGATAATCTAGCAACTTGAAATTTGAGGTGAACATTAATACTAGAATGAACTGACTTTGGTACTAACAAAGCAACAAGCCAAGTGCTGAAGTATGGGTTCATTTTCCACAGATGTAAAATCAGCAGTTTTTTCACAGCATCTTACTCTAGTTGCCCCCTTTCCCTCAGTTTTGAGGGCTTTATATGTTAATTGATTGTATAAAGTCTTTTTCTTTCATTCCAGAAAGGTGGTAATGCTGAATTCAACATTTTGTTTCTCAGCTAGATGAACTTGTTAAATGGCATAAATAATAAGGTACTCAGTTAATCAAATGAAACTTTATTTCTGTGAATTCTTATACCAACATCATGAAGTTTTTAGCTGAACAACTGATAGACGTGTACAGCTTAAGCAGCTCTGAATGGAAAAATTACTGCTTACATCAACTTCAGAAGGTAAACTCTCAAAAATGCCACCAGCTTCTTGCTGTAGGTTGTTTTAAATACCCTGCTTCTCTTGAAGCTTCAATTTTTGTATTAAAAACTGCAACCATGAGCTTTAAAAAATGAAAGCAGAGACAAATCTAAGAAATAGATCGAAGAATTCCACTGAGGTGGAGTCTGTTCTCACCTTTTCATAACTATTAGAAACATGTACAAATATACTATTTATCTTAGCTAGACAACTTTGAAAAGAAGGGGAAGTCTTAATTCTCAAAGCCTCATCCTCCTACCTGAATAATTTAAACATTTGGTATAAATTCCTTTTAATGTACTGGCAATTCAGAGTAGTGCTGCCCCTATTGTACCAGTCAGTCAAGCTGTATTGGTGCAGTAGACAATGAAGATTCTTCAGCCATGCCCTGCTTTAACTGCCTTTTCTCGTGGTGTATGAAAGGGAGATTAATTGTTTTTTCTGCACTTGGAGGCTGGAGGAGCAAGATTTTGTGGAACTGGAGCAACCACCTTCCATCAAAGAGGCTGCAACAATGCAAGGAATGAGCCAGTTTAAGTGCACCCTGGCTCGACTGCAAGAGGCAGCAGGTATTGACAGGATTTCATCTATGCCTTAAGCTTGTTCCTATTTCTGGGATCTGAAAGGGAAACTGTAACATGCAAAACTAGGTTCTTCCAGCTCTGTCTCTGATAAATGTGGTTGCTGTGACAAGCTGCTAATCTCCGTGTACCTGTGATGATGTCAGTGAGGTAAAGGGCTCTGTCTGTGCCCCCCACTGCCCCCACACTGGTGGGCTGCTTTTAGAGCACCCAGGCAGCATCTCTGGACAACTCAGGACAAGTTTGTGCTGTTCTAAGACCTGCTCAACTTATTCCAGGATAAGGCAGTAGCTGCTTCTTACAAAGCAGAACATGCTTGTAGAAAGAGCATTCTACTTGAAGAACAAAAGGGGCATCTGGAAAGAGGTGTCACTGCATCATTTTGGGTAGTACTGACTAACTGCATGTTTAATCAAATAACATGACCAAGCAGGCTATGCCCTCCAGGCCTGAAGGTGATACAAGCTATGCAATCATATGAGCTTTTTCCACTCAGCTGAAGAGGCACAGCAAGTGGCAAGACTCCAGCCCCAGTAAGGCTGCTATGTCAGAGACCATGGTGTCAGTTAACAGCTCACTTTGGCTTTCTATTCCTCTTCAGATTTCAGTCCTTCCAGCATGTGGCCTTATTGATGCCAAGGTGATCTAAATGGGAGCCTGCACAAAGTTACAATTCCGTGCTCAGAGGCAGCAGCTATTTTCAGCAGTGTCCCTTACGTTAAGTGGTACTTAGCGTACTCCAGCACTTCTTGAAAGGATTTAGGAAACAATGCAATGCAGCATAGCCTCCTTAATGTTGTTACTGTGCTTCTTTTATCAAAAATGTCTGCATATCTTGGGCTCTAAGTATCACATAAGGTAAGGGGTGAATGCTTCCTACTTTTATAAACCCATTCACTAGGACAGAGTATGTAAGTCAGACACCCTCTTCCATGACCTTAGCAAGTCACAGAGCAGCAGGGAGCCAGAGCAGGACAGGGGTGTAGCTGGAGAAGGAAAGGACTCCCTGGATGAGGGCTATGTCCAAGTCATCTGTACTCAACAAGATTAGACAAGAACTGATGTTATTTTGAGTCAGACACCAGCAACAACTGCAAAAGGTCACAATTGCAGCACAGTTTTAAAACCAGTGCTTTGCTGTAGACATCTCACACTCTACTCTTGCATGTTACATTAAACCCCACAGGTCAATGTAAATATTTTTAGCACCAGTACAGGTCAGGAAAGACATTTATGACATGCAGTGTACCGAGTGCAGAATCTGTACGAGGGAGATAGTTCTGCTTGTGCAATTCAAGCAACATATACACACCTCCATAAAATCACCTGATTTTAAAAGATTACAAATCTTAAACTGGAGTTGAGTTCCTAAAATTAGGTCGCTGATTTGGTTCTGCTCAGACCATCATGTGATCTATGTGTTTTCCATCATTTATTTAAATGACCCTTGAACAATCTCTTGTTCTTCGTCTGCCAGGCGGTATCAGTAAGAATCTATCTGTTTCATCAGAAGTTTCCTGCTGTACTCATAGGCAAGGAACAGCGCCCCATTGGCCACGAATGCACGGATCATAGTTGGTGTTAGTCCAGAATACAAGGCAAGCACACCTAGAAATGAAACCAGAGCCAGTCAGCCATTTATTGAAGTGGCTGGCTGCATCAACCACTCTGCTCTTACCTGTGAAGGATACTGAAGCAATGCTTCTGCTTAGAGGAGCGTGAACACAGAGAGGTGAACTCACTGGTGCAGCTACTGATTGCAGTAGTACTGGATATTGATATGGGAGTATCTAATGTTGTAACAGGAGTTTAGCCATGTAAGGGCTTATGCTAGATGTTTATTTCAGGTATGACAAGGTCTTGGCCAGCTGAGGTAACATGACAGTGGCTGTACCACAGCTGGCAAGGGGGCAGCAAGACTATGTTAGAGCTGTGCCCCAGGTCAGACTCCAGTTCTGATGAATATCCTACCTAGCAATGGAGCCAGAATTCATGTCTGCTGCCATGTATATTCTCTCATGTATATTCACCCTCTTCCAAAGTGCCTGACACAGGCCTTTTCCAGAGAGGTGATGCTGAGGTAGATGCCTCAAGTTTCCAGGCTGGATAGGGCCGTTTGATAAATCAATCCTCAACCATATATTAACTTCTAGAGGTGAAGAAATCTTCTGCATGAATCTTATCTAGTCCCTTCAGTTTTCATGTATAGGTTTGGTCACAAGTAATAGAGCCCATTTCTTTATCTGCTTTTAAGGCATAGTAAGCTTCTGTTAGGTTTTAGTGTGTCATCTCCTGAACAAAGAGGCAGGGAAGATGAAGTAGGTCTCGGTTTCTAGATTCCAAGCTTTCCACACTACATGAGGTAGATATTAGTTTGCTAGAAGCAGTTATTGTCTGTCTCTAACACATTATCACTAGACTAGGTTTCTTAAGTGATTCTGGGTGTTGGAGGGTATAGATTTCAGTCTTCAGCTCTATAGATTCAGCTGATCCACTTGGATACTCACCTTCAGTTCTCACAACAGTTACAAATGTTCCCATAAAGCCAGCCTGTTTTCCAGCCATTGAAAGAACCTGAATTCTAGATTTGACACAGTCCACAGGATACACAGCAATCCACAGACAGCTGCCTCCAAAACCTCCACTTAGTAACAAAGGGATGGGACCTAAAAGTTAAGAAATATACTTTTATACACCACAATAATCACTAGCATAAATATAACATTATTTCATCTGCAGGATTCAAAGGGAACAGAGGAAGCTGCTTATGACAAAAGAGCAGTTGCTGTTCTCTCATTAACCTTTAAGTTAATTTCAAGCCACTGGTAAATTGCAAGTCTTAACTAGAAACTCAAAGATTATAAAGAGTGCCTCTTAGATTATTGGCAGTGTTTAAAAAAAAATATAACTCAGAATTCAATTTTGGTTGTATTAACTAAATTCACTTTTTTTAACACTTGTAATCACTCTCTGAGGTTAATTGTGTAATGGTATAGAGTAACATCATATAGTGTTACTAATCATATATAAAGAATTTGGTACAGTAGAGTTATTTTGTAATCAGTAATTTCTTTCATGATGCACCCTGATTTTGTATTTCCGATCAGATGTTTGTAAATGTTTTGTTACATGTCCAAAATGCACGCAGCTGAAATCCTGACTCCAAGCAAGACTGGTTCAATCTTTTAACAGGAGACAGGCAATCTTTATTCTGGCATCACCATGTTTTTTTCCCTTCTAATTTTCAATCCCAGTGTTCTCTTACTATCATTGTAACTACATCTAACTGTCAGCATGCAGTTCAGCATATACTTGAATACACTGTTCAAGAGAATGCAGCTAAATACTTCAAAATCACTGTGAATGGCAGCTGAAATTAAATAGTTCAGAGTTGTGTTACACTGTGGGATCCAATATTTCAGCAGTTTTGTAGTTTTGTAGTGTTAGCTTACTGTGTTATTTCTCTATTTATGATACATCCTGCTTCATTGGAAAATGGTCACTTCAATAATTTATTACTGTGTATATACAAGATGCAGCCCTCCATATTTAGTACGCCTCATTTCCTTAATTTGCATGTATTTTACAACATTATTAGTATATCTTCAGAGAAGATATGCCCCCCTTTATGTCCCCCATGACAGCATGCTAAAACCCACCTGTAAAAAGGCACCATACCTAATTCATCTTTTGATCTCCCAGAGGCAAAGAATGTCCGGCTGAGTTCATACCCTCCAAAGAAGAAAAAATAGCCTGGGACTTCCCGCAGCAAAGTGCTTGACAGGCCACGATAAAATCCAAGGGGACCATCCTTTTGGATAACACCCTTCACTACTGACCAAACTGTACTGAGAGAGGTTGACCCAGTTAGTGATACTAGCCAGATAATGAGAAGTTACAGACCAATAGGCAACTGCAGCAACAATTAATGGTGAGACCTATCGTGCAAACAATTGATTTCATGTAAGACTTAGAGCAAGATCCTGCTGGGAGCCCTTCACTGGCATCCAGCTTTACTATCACCCAGAAGGTCAGCAGGCTGTGACCCTCCCAGCCACAACTCCTCTCTGGTTAGCAGTGCAACATAAATGTCACACTGGGCCAATACAGGATTTGAAGAAATAATACACAAGAAAGGGTTTCAGGGATATTGAGCTGGGTGTATACTTACTTGTGTCCCTGGATTATCTTTCCTGACAACTGCATTTCATGCATGGCCTGTAGCCGGCACTTCACCAGCTCTGTGGGACAGAGGACAAGGGTGGCAAAGGCAGAGGCAAAGGAGCCTGCAGCAGCATTCTGTAGATCACTGCAAGAAAGAAACTGCAGAAGGTATTTGGGCACTGACCTTCAGTGCAGCCACTGCACCAGCAATCAGCTTCCTGTACCCTAAATACCATCAAGAAAAACTGGCAGTCTTGGGGGAAAGATTCTTGAGGGCAAAGGGCAGTTACTCAAACCAGAGGGAGGAAAAACCTACCTCATCCCATATTCTTATACAACTGAAAGACACCCTTTTGACACCAAAGAGATGTGTTGCAACCTCTAACCTTTTTGGTATACTTCAGTAACTGGAGCAGAGTAAAAGCCAGGAAGGGAAGATTTGATAACATTTATGAAGATTTCCATAGAAATGTTTTACTGGGCAACTTTTGGTTACTTATTACTTCCTCAAAGAGAATAGGAGCAATAATCACCTCATATAGATAGATGTCAGTATTTTCAAATTCACCTTACCAGTACTAATAAAGGCTTTCAGTGGAAGATACTAGAAAATTGAAAGCAGGCACAATGGATCACTGTAATCTTTGTATGGATGTGCTGCTATGAATGCAACCATGTGAATCAGAGACAGCACAAACATAAACTACACCACCAAACAAGACAGCACTGTCATCTGCAGTGACTCAGTGTTCCAAAACTGGGGCTTATTTTGTGGTGATTTTACACATACCACAGGTTCTGGGTTGCTAAACTGCCAGGACTCAAAAGGCTGGTACTTGAGGGCAACACTGCTTTATGATGCATTTTAAACAGGTTACTACAGACACTGGTGTTTTCAAGTGTCAGGAGGTGCATAATAGCATAGAAGTGTAGCTCCTCATTCAGAACCTAGGGAGTCAGCACAGCTGAGACTGATCTCACTGCGGCAGAGAAATTCTTTCCATCCAAGGGAGATGCTTGCCTTGTGCCCAGCAGTTTGATACATCTATAGTATGAGAGATTAAAGCTACAACCTTTCACCTTGAAGCATAACAAAACTCAAGTTATGACATGAAGCAAAGCTCATGACATTCAGATATAGCAGTAATGAGAACTTTCAAAGTGGAAGATATCAGTAACTGCCTGCAGAGCAGCAAATGGAATTTAGCACTTCTCTTTCCAATTTGTTGTCTCACTTTAGACTTTATGATGAAATCTGTTGGTTAAACTAAGCATATCTTAAAAGATAAAAAGAATTTAACATTTCTCTCTTCATTTATTTTCTTTGTGACTTATGCATCAGTGATATGTATTCCTTTAACTGAAAAATATTTTATAGTTTGTCCTTTTCTGAAGGTGTAACAGTACAGTAACAGTGGGTGGGGATGTCCTGCACAGACTACATGTTCTCATCAGGGCCCCGCTGAAGACCATGTCAATACAATTCTCTGTGCCTCATAAGGTGCCCCCACAATGATCCAGATGAAGAGAATAAGGAAACAACACCAAGGGGCGATCTTTCCAGTAAATTTAAATTCTTTAATGTTTTGTCCTCAAACAGCTCTGCAGTCACACTATTTGACCTTGAATCAACAAGGCATTAAAAAGCCAGCTTGGATCTGAAAAGCACCATTACCTGACCAAGGAAATAATTGTCAGATGCCAAAGGTGCTTGCTAGTGCTACAAAAATCACATTCCCATTCTGTATCCAACTCCAAAGACAGAGTAGTACACCAATATACTGTTTCAAAGTTTCCTGCACTACTTTCCCTACATCCAGCATGACCACGGTGCCTCAGTCACGTGAGATGATCCTAGGACATCTGCACATCTGCGGTCTACCTCCCAGCATGATCACAAAAGACAGTGAAGAAGTGAAACATACTGCTGGTAGGCCTACTTCCTACATTTTAATGGGTAGAAAAAGGTAAGGGGTTTGTAGGGTGAGCAAGCTTTTGAACCTTTAAGAAATATATTTAGAAAAGTGTGCTTCTCCCTTAGTATGCCTCCTGGTAAGAAAAGCCACTACCTGCCCTGCAAAATCAGAACAACCTAGATAATAAAGGAACACAAACTTTCAGGTGTTGAAATGCTCCATCCTATTGGTAAAAATGTTCCAGGTCTTGAATACTCCAGTTAAGCTGTGATCATCTAAACCAGCCAGCTGCAGTGACTGGTTAGTAGATGGACACTATATTGTTATAATATATCTGTTATAATGGACACTATATTGTCACACTAAGGCCTATATTCCAAAATTTACTACACTGTACACTGTCAGAGGAGAGCCTGAGAACTCACTTGCACCTGACAGTACAGTATTGGCAAATAGCAATTACATGAAACTTTATATACTTACTTATTTTAAAATACAAACCAGATATTTATTACTAACCTGAGCTTTGTTTTCCTGTCTACTCCAACAATTCTTCTCACAATTTGTTGGCAAAATCCATAGCACATGAACAGAACGGAGTTTTCTGCAATGTTGGCTACAAGTGCTGGTGAGGTTCCCTTGTAGAAGCCTCGAAATCCCACTTGCTTATAGGTTTTGACAAAACAGTCAACAAGTCCTTTGTACATGTTGGGGAATGTCTGCATCTTCACCTTTGCAGTGTCAAAGGGCTGGCCAGTCACCACACAGGCTGTCCCACCTAGGCAAGCAGTGGAAGTTAACAATGGATGAAGGTTATCACAACTGCAACACCTATGCTGGAGCACCAGTATTAAGAAAATCACACAGAAAGCAAATATTAATTAATTCATTGTAGGAAAAGACAAGTGCGCTGATTTTAGCACAATGGCGTCAATTGTCACTGGTGAATTTAGTTACCTTAAGAAAAAAACATCAGACAAAAGAGCAGTAACATCACGATTCTCATTAAGTATTTTTTTATCTCATGAAAAGCAAGTATCTAAATGAATCAGCTTACTTTTAGAGACTTGTACTGAATTAGAGGTATTGTTCTGCAATCAAGCCACTTGTGTCAATGAGTTAAATAACATTTTCCTTTGCCCATTAATGCAGTGGTTCAGAAGGCATCTCTGATTTTACATTCCAATAATAACAAAAAAATCTCAACCCTGAAAGATTAGTAATCAAGTGATTCCTCCAGGACAAGAGGAACACTGCTGAGAGTGCTAAACTGATCATACATAACCAAAACTCAAACCCTTTACTTCAAAACTCCAGGTGGCTGTTAAGCACATTTCTTTCCAGAGACTGGAAGTGTCAAGTGTAAGCTGAAAAAAGGCAAAAGGGCAAAGTTTCTCAACATGTTATCTTTTCCAAACTGAACTGCAAGGTCAATACCCTGAAAACTTGTGTGATATTTCCATCAATGTCATCAATAACCATTTTTCTCACAGTGCAGTGTTCTTCTGCAAGATCTAACTCAGTTCTGTAGTCTGCAGGAAGAGCTGATGTTACACTTTTTCAGTAAGAAACCGTGTACAGCGATAGCAATCTATTAGAAGCAGATATTTGACAGGAAACACATGATAGGTGTACCTTATATAGGGTTCATGGTTTTGTTTTGTAGCAAGAGAGAACTTTACTAAAACAGAAGCTGATCTTTAACCAAAGCACAATTGACCTGCACATACCTTAAATTATCTGTAAATACAGATAGGAAAGCAACTGAAATGGAAACAAATTTGTGCGTCCAATTAAGATTAGTTATTTTTCTTTTAAGTGGGGAGAAGAGTAAGTATTTGTTTAAATAGTGTTATTTGCAATCCATTTTACTCTTTGCAAACACTTTTGTATAACATTGTTTTTGCTTCTCTGCAAAGAGGTACTCCAGGCCTCTGAGAGAAACTCAGGATCTAGCTGCCATAAAACCTCCTTCCCAACCAGATGGATCATTAAGAGCTTCAGAGCAAATCATGCAAGGAAACACAAAGTTTCCTGCTCTGGAAGGATAACCAAGGAGAAAAGTAGCTGGCTCAGACCAGTAACACCCATGTAAGCTTCAAATGAAAAGCAGTGCTGGGAAGGCTCAACCACTGTTACTTGCAGAGAAGTCAGGTAGATACTAATCTACAGGACAAATGCTAGGTTCCTGTAATAAAATAATGGCTGTTGGAAGATGTCCAGGGAAACCAGGAATGTTCTTGGAAATGTAAAGCTGAAAAATTGGGAGTTAACAGAATGGCTGTTCCAAAAAAGCTGTTAATGACATTGGCTCAAAAAGCCTAGTAAACTGCAACAATGAACTTTGTGAGCCTCAAGATAAAGACCAAGAGTCCTAGTTATTATCTGAAATATTAAGAAAAAAATTCTTCCAGCCAGCAGTAAAGAGTCACAAAAAACTCAACCAAACTACAAAATTAAAACAAACCAGAAACCCAAAAAGTCAAATCTGTTTAACCATTCAGACAAGTGTGGTCCTAATAATGCGACAGTGGTGGGAAAAGAGTCCTACTGAATCAAAGAAGGTATCAGAGGCTGCTTAGATCCTAGGCAAAGGACTTATTTATTCTTGCCCAGAATTTGCTTGCCTCAATATGTCATTACTTATCAGGTAGTCAAGACTCTATCTGGAGAGGAAGGTAAAACCATGTTATGCATTTTCTGGAGGAACAAGCTGTTTGCTTACTTAATTGCATTTTCTAAAGAGTGCAGAGATTGCCACACTGGACTTGTGCTGTTATCCCTTTTTTCTCACTGCACTGTTAACCTCCACTCTGACAAATGACTGCAAATAACTACCATTGAATGCACTTAACACCATTAATACTGCCATATTCACAGCATTAACATTGCCATGAGAGGACTGACTGAAATATTTATTGTATGGGAAAAAAAAACCCACTAATATTGTCTAAACTAGTTACAAAAGTAAATTAGACAAATCTTCCACCTTTCCCATATAACCACTGTTAGGTTAGAAATGTTAAAAAGACCCCTTTTCCCTGGCAGAGTTCAAAAGGGCATCCCTAAGCCACAGACATTACCAACATGACAATATCAGTGAGAAAGTGCAACCATATCCACACAACTGATCCAGCAAAATTTTACAGCACAAAGTAGACTGAAGTGGAAGTCAGTTATGCAAATTCATCATCAGTTCTACTACTGAGCTTCACAGGTTTTAGAAATTCACACCAGGATGTTGTCTGAGCCAGAAATCCTTCAGGTAGCCCTTTGTCCCTTTCAGTTAGGGACGGTTCCTGTGACAAAAGCAGCACCTCAATCAACCACTTGCAAAACTCTACTGATACTCTGACTGATTCATAAACTCATGTAAACAGAACTTAAACCTCCTTACAGAAAATTATTAGTCCGAGAAAGGTGTTATGTCTTCTTCACTGTGTGGCACGGGTTTTGCCAGGGAGGAGCAACAGTGACACAGTTACAACACTGGCTGAGGTTACTGCTTCTCCTTATACCCTTAAAACACAGAGGGTGAGGCTTTTTATAGCAACTGCAAACTGCTTTTGTATTTGTCACAGGCATTAAAACTGTCTCTCAGAAGTTTTGTGCAATTAAGCATTACCTGCAGCACCTGCTGTGAGGTCAATAGCAGCCTGAACAGCAGAGTTGATCCTCATGCTTCACACTTGTTTATCAATTATTTCAGAGCAAAGTCTCCTGTTTCCTCTTAGGTATGGAGATACTTGTTTCCTGAAGGAAGAGAAAGATGAAACATACACAGTTTACAATAACTTGACAGGGAAATGCATTACAGGAACAGCCTCAAACCCACTTTTCCATTTAGAGACAGAAAATGGTTGTGCTCACGACCGAGACTTAGCATACTTGTATTTTGACTTATTTTGCTGCATTGGGCAGATCTCCTGGAGTATCACTGCCTAGCTTCAAGTTACTTGGGTTTTCCAGCTTCTTATCTCCCTGGATCTCTCAAATGAAAGCTAAAGAGTACATCCAGGTAACAGTGCTGAAGGTTACTTTTATATTGATTATAGAGGCATAGTCTTCTCTCAGGTGTCTAAGGCTGGAATATTTCATGCTTGTCTCAGCTCCTCACCTATAAAGCAAAACAGAATCTGCTCTCCTCATGGTGAAGAACAGCTAAGAAAACTCTACCCATGATGATACACTGGGTGGCTTTCAGAATAGGAGTAGAAAGGGAATGAACGTGAACATCTTGAATTGTGTCTGGGTGTCATGTTCCTAGTGCAAGTCCCCCCCCCCCCACCAGAATATTATAAATAAGAATTACACCTAATCTCTCAGGAAGGCAGCTAGCTGGAAAGCAGAAATACAAATGTGACACTTTGAAATAAAACATTCAAATGAATTCAGTTCTCAAGTTTGCGTCAAGATACTTTCACTGGGCAAGCAGTTAAAACAAGCTTATTTATCTGGGGTAAAATAACTCAGCCAAAGAGCTCCCACTGTTTCAGAACCATGCTGCTGTCTAGCAGTACTGTCAAAAAGCTGCATGAGTCTTAAAACCCACACAAATACACATGTGAATTAGTGCCTCACTGGCTTCAAGCCTGTCTTCAAGCACAGTACATCAGTAAACAGAACAATTTTCACTCCTCTACCTACTGTAATGCTTCTTTTGAAGCCTGTTACCTCCCAAAAAGTATTTTGGCATAATTTAAATGGGAAACATAATTCCCAGTAGGCTACCTTGAAAGAATCATAGAAAGATACATTGTATAAACCGCATCCTTCGTACAAGAAACACAGACGCTTGAATACAACCAAGGCTTTCAGAAAGCCTGTCTCTAAACAGATTTATTGTTCTTGAACATTAGAAAAATACACAAGTAGGCCAAATACTGTCACTCAGTGACTTCACCCATCCAATCTGTTACATAAATCTAAACGAGTTTAAAACAAAATAAAACATTGCTCTTGCAATAAATGGCACTAACACAAGTAATTTCACAATTGTGGCTTCAGATTTGAACCGTTTTGTTACTGACAGCATGGCACACCAGGTGTTACTTCAACATGGAGGCTCCAAGGCCAAATTATGCTTTGCTATCCTGTATATCTCATCAGTGTTCACACTGCACTCTGAGTTTTGCTCCTTATTTAAGGGAGAAAAAAACCAAATCATTGAGACAGACTTTGAATGAAAGGAATTACTAGAGAGCAGCAATTGCCTGCGTTCAGTAAAATGTACACTGCTTTCATCATGCTGAGTGCTTATCGATTCGTGCCAGTCCTCAAAGGGAGCATATGCCAGATCACCCACAGAAAACTTGGCAGCAGACGGGAAAAAGTATATGCCTATAAAAATATGGACCTTTTAAGAGACAAGGAAGTTTAGTTTTCTGATCCATATCAGCACAGTGCCACTTTCAGAAGATTTAAGTCTTAGTCAAAACTAAATTAGTATTATATTAGTACATACCTTTTTTTCCTCTTTGTAATAATACTACTATATTAAAAGTTGAATGTATGTAGAACGAGACAGCAACTGCTCTGTGACTTCCAAAGCAAATCCAAACCTCAGACCTGGAAATACAGAAGCATTAGTTAGTGTAACAGGTCCTGCAGAGTCCTCTGAAAGCAGATGTTATTTCAGCCCCAGATGTTTCTCTCTGCCCGTGCAGTCTCCAAAGACTGAGATGCACGCACAAGGCAGCGCCGCTCCTTGCAGTAGCCGCGTGGGCAGGCCGTAGCTCCGCTCCCCAAGGTCACAGCAGGCCGGCACGGGGCTGCAGCAGCGGCAGGGCAGCAGCGGGGCTCGCCGCGGCTGTCACACGTGCTGGCGGCAGGAGCGCACGGGCGAGCTCCAGCCTCCCTCTGGGAGGAAGGCTGAGCACTCCCGCTCCGCCAGCACCCGCCCGTTTGGAGCAGGAAGCGCCGGCCTGCGTTCGGCGGAGGCCCGCGCTGGCAGAGCCCGCCCGGCCCCGGCCCGGCGCCTCTCCCGGGTGGCCGCACCGCACCCGCGGCTTCCCGGGGCCGCGCATCCCGAGCCCGCCGCGCATCCCGGCCTGTGCGCGGGGCCTGTGCGCGGGAACCTCGGGCCGGCCGCCACCACCCCCACCCCGCCGGCCCCCGCCCGCGGCCCCCGCTCACCGGAGCCGCCGCCCGCCCGAGCGGCCCCGCCGCCTGTGCCCCGAAAGAGGCGGCGATGGAGGCGGCGCGGCCCCAGGGAAGGCGAGGGCCGGGCAGGCGGCGGGGGGGCGGCGGGGCTGGGCTCTGTTTAAGCTGGGGCTGGGCTGTGCTTCAGCTTACCTGGCAGGATGCTACCGAATTTATGAATTAAAACCTTTTTTTTTTTTTTTAATTTTCTTGGGGTTTTTTAGATACATATTTTTTTATTTTTCTTCCAGTCGGGTGATTTTGTTGTTGGTTTTTTTTTTTTTTGTTTTGTTTTAAAAGATTTGTTTAAGAATTGTGTATGCTGAAACAGCAACAGTTTGTGTATACAGAGGAGCTGCCGTGAGTCCCAAGACACTCTCCTAAGCTGTCACTTTCATGATTGTGGCTTTTCGGGACTTTGAGGTGGCATACAATGACCTAAGCCACTATGGCAAGAGCTAATACTGCTTTTCTCAGCTGAAACTACACAACACTTTCTTTTTTTCCTTTAGATTTCCCCCCCTTTTGATTTGCAGCTACCTGAAGTGCTTGCAATGAGGCTTACCAGGAACAATGTCTGGTTGAAGGCAGTAGGACACTGTGCAGTGTGTGGCAAGGTAAATGAACAGCAGCCATCATGTGTATCAGTGATCAGTCATATTTGAGATGCTCTGCCAGACCAGGCAGTGTTTCTGGAAAGCACTATAATCCCTGTTGAGCTGCACGTGTGTTTGCATGGGTTGAGACACGCAGACCTACATATTTTATCTTAGATCCATGGTGTTTTACACCAAATAAAACTGATGGCTCCTACTTTCACAGCTCAAACCAAGGAAAAAACAGCATAAACAAAATTATAAACTTTAATGAATCTTTTTCCCCATCACTTTTAATTAATTGCAGAGTGCATATTTTATTTTCTTATATGTTTATGTAGCATATTGGTTGGAAGGGAGCTTAAAGACCATCTAGTTCCAAACCTCCTGCCATGGGCAGGGACACCTTCCACTAGACTGAGTTGCTCAGTTTCACCTAACCCGCCCTTGAACACTTCCAGGCATGGGGCATCCACAGCTTCTCTGGGCAACCTGCTTCAGTGCCTCACCACCCTCACAGTGACAAAATTCTTTCTAACAACTAATCTAAACCTACTCTCACTTTGAAGCCACTCTCCAGCTCTCTTGTGGGCTCCCTTCAGGTACTGGAAGGCTGAATTTTGGTCACCCCGAAGCTTTCTCTTTTCCAGACTGAACAATTCCAATTCTTTCCTCCTTTCCTTGTCGGGGAGATGCTCCAGCCCTTTGATCAACTTGGTGCTCCTCCTCTGGACTTGCTCCAACAGGTCAATGTCCTTCCTGTGCTCATGACCCCAGAGCTGGATGCAGTACTCCAGGTGTAGAAATTGTTAAGAAAGAACAGCCTTCGTTATAAATGGTTTTAGAAATTGAATTGTAATTTCTTTAATGTAAAAAAAATTGCTGTTGTAATTAGTGATTTTGAGCTAATTGTGCATCCCGAATAATCTGCAATACTAAGAGATTGCTGTTTCATTGCAAAGAATTTTGACCTGTATGCTGGCTTCTTGTTTAGCAGGACTGCAGCGCTGTTGGAAGATCCAGCTGGTGAAAGCCATCTAAACCCCTAATGCAATGAAACTTGCAATTAAGATGACATTAAACCACGTGCTGCCTGCCATGACAGTTTGCCAGCTGGAACATCAGGCCTTGAGCATCTCAGGGTGTCCCTTCATAGCCACCTTCTTCGGGCACACCACCAGGCCTGATCCGCTCTTATCTGCAGAAAACGTGGAGACGGCGACGGTGCTTGAAATGTTTCCTGGGAGCTTTTCTAGCCCTGGAATGCGGCACTTCCACGAGCATATCGCCACCACGCGGCTTTTTCTGCTGCCTGCACCCGCGGCTGCTCAGCCAACCCCTGCTTTTTGTCCATGCACCGTGCTGCTGTGCAACACTTGTTTTGTGAATTTGTGTAGGAATTGCATACCCTGAAGTAACACTTGGTGCATGTAGAGAGACCATGGAAGAACTGCCATGACTCCTGAGAGACTCTCCTAAGATGAGGTATCAATTTGTTTGGAGTTTAACCTCAAGCTTCCCCTCAAAGGATTTAGGCACGGCAGAAATGGGACATGTGTGCAGAGACCTTAACTCATAAGAGCTTTGCAGGAATGTGGAAGCGCTTTCTGGCACTCAAGGGGTCTGGCTTGGGGTATGTGTGATGCGCTTTGGGACACGATGTGTGACAGAGCAGCACAACTCCTCTTCAACAGAATATTTTGGCATGGAGGGATGAGTAACCTCTGGGAAGCTGACAGAGGGATGCCATGGAAACTTGTCTGATGTGAGAGAGGAAAGGGTTCCCTTGCAGGCTGTGTTTCTGTCCATTCTGCAGTCCAAAGCTATCTCCCGGGCCCTACACCATCTCCAGCCAACCACAGGCAAACCATTTGCCCCTCTAAGCCAGTTGGCATTTCCTAACTCATATGGAAATCTTCATTGTCCAAGAGCATGAACGGCAGTTCTTGGCAAGTGTTGTCCAGAGCTGCAGGAACATCAGAACTCCCCCAGCACCTTGCAGTGGATGCTGTTCACACTGTTTGGAGAGGTGGGTCAGGCAGGACAGCTCCACATGGAGGAAAAGTGGGATGGCTTCTGCAGGTCAGGCCTTCCACAGGTGACAGTGGTGTGTGTACTGATGTACTGCAGTCAGCTGCAGGAGAGGGGACAGTGCTCGCCTTTCCAGGTGTGAAAAATGCGTATTTCATTATTGGCTTTTCGTAAATATTAAAATTAATATTAGATGTGTTACATTAGAAAGTTATGCTGTATTAATTTTTTTAGTAGCGTGTTAAATACAATTTTAGGTTATAACATAATGTTAAAATAGAAACTATGCTATGTAAGATACTTTTTTTAAAGAAAGGACTCGCACTGAGATAGCAGCCACAGGACACCTAAATTATTCAGAGAAAAAGAATATGTTGCTCTTTTATCAGAAGAAACGAACTTCTTCCCACCTTGCTCAGCCATGAAGATGCCTCAGGATTAAGAGGAAGAAGTTGACACTGACCGGACAGAATCCTTTGTTTGAATGGAATTTATGCATCATGTATGAGATGTATGAATATGCAATAGGCTATTGCTTTTAAGGGTTAATCCTCTGTTAACGTGTGTCCTTTTTCGGGCTTATGCTGCCCAGAAAAAGGTATCCAGATGTCTGTACCTCTTTGTGTCATATGGCATAATTGCCTCATATTGTCCGAATCCAAATTGTCCAAAATTTCTATTACTCTAATTACATTGCTATTTTTTATAACCATCTTATTACTATTAAACTTTTAAAATTTTAAAAACAGACGATTGGCGTTTTCACACAGGGTAGATGAAGTGAAGGCTTGGGGACATTTTTGAAGCATGTTTCAGAAAGATGCGAGCCCTAATGTCTCTCAGGGCACAGAGGAGCCCAGAGCTGGGCACGGCACTCCACATGTGGCCTCAGCAGTGCTGAGCAGAGCGGGACCGCTTACCTCGGCCGGCCGGCAGCGCTCTCCTCACACCCGAGCTCCCGCCCAGCCCATGAGGGAGGGCCAGGCCGGGCCGGGGCGGCTGCGCCGGGAGCGGGCGGGGCGGGGCCGGCCGGAACGCTGCTGCGCGGAACGCCCGTGCGCGGGAGCTGTTGCCGGCCGGCCGGCGGGCGGGGAGCGCGGGCCGCGGGCGGCGGTGGCGGTGCGGGATGTGGGGCGGCGTGCGGGCCGGCGGCGGCCTGGCGGCAAGGCTGCTCGGCAGGGCCCACGGCAGGGCCCGCAGGTACCGGCCTCCCTGCACCCTCACCTGGCGGACGGCGCCGGCTCCGGCCGGACATTGCCGTGAGGCCGAGCCGTGCCCCGGGGCGCGGCCTTCAGAGGGACGGGGCTCACCTGTCCGGCCGGGGCTGGGTGGCCGTGACACCGGTGGGCAGAAGGCAGCGGGGAGTGGAGGCGGGTGGAGGGGAGTGGCGCGGGCCGTGTTTCTCGTGGTGCTGTCCTTGCCGTCCTTCCCATTTGGAGCGCTGTGAATGATCCGCATGTGTGACCTGACCGTAATTTTGCACCCTCTATCAGCAGAGCGGCGCTGCCTGCTGGGTGTTGTTGTTTCTGCACAAAGTACGGGCTAAGAGCTGTGTTTGGGAGTTCGTTTTTACTGAAGTATTTTAAGCTGCTTTTAATGGCAGCTCAGTTGTGCGTTCATTTATTATTTTTTTAAATTTTATTTCAAAACTCCTCGATATTTTTTGAACAAGCACCGGTGCTGTGATGGCCTCATGTTCAAAGCAGCTCGGGTTCTTTGGGAGCTGTGTTTGCTTTCTGAGGCCAAGCTGCCCAGCAGAAGGCAAACTAGGTGGTAGGTGGAATACAGGGGTGCAAACTGCAGCGTGCTGCTGGCTTCAAGTGCCTGAGGCTTTCAGCCTTGCTGTGCTTTTCTGCTGCTGTAGGCTAAGGTAAGGCTGAGAAGGTTGGAGCTGTTCAGCCTGGAGGAGAGAAGGTTGCATGGAGACCTCACAGCAACCTTCCAGTGTCTGAAGGAGGCCTTCAGGGAAGCTGGAGAGAGACTTTTCTTCAGGAATATGAGTACAAATTGCATCAGGAGTAATGGGTACAAATGGAAAGAGGGGAAATTTAGGTTTGGTATTACAAAGAAATGCTTGTGCTTGAGGGTTGTGAGATGCTGGAACAGGTTATCCAGGGAGGTTGTGGATGCCCCAGCCCTGGCAGTGTTCAAGGCCTTGAGTGACCCAGTCCAGTGGGAGGTGACCTTGCGATGGCAGGGAATGTTAGGGCTAGGTGATCTTTAAGGTGCCTTCCAACCCTTGAACAATCTGTGATTTCTGAATGGTTACATAGTTTTAAGGAGCATGTGGCCTGAATTAACAAAAAAGGACTTTGTCAAGGACCAGTGGGGAGCAGTGCAGAGTAAAACAGCAGGGCTCCTACCATCTACTCAGTAATAAGGTTCTGAAGGTTTCCTTAAATTTTCCTGTTGCTACTCAACATTGAAATTTAGGTTTTAATGCTGACAATTTATCAAGTGCAGAATGACTTAAGTGTGATGCAGTGCCTGCTGAATCTGGCAGATCTTCTTTTTATAGCCAGAGAGAGATGTGTGTGAGGAGGAGAGGTATGCCACAATTCCTTCAGATTTGTGGAGGTGTTTTAAGATCTGTTGAAGTTTTTTATTTTGAATCAGAATAAATATTAATTTTTTCATTTCTGTAGCTTGAGGGTGATTTTTAAACAAGTAAGTGTGAATGTAAAGATTTAAACACTGCATTTTAGAATGTTATAGACAACAGCTCTTTGAATTTTATGATAGTTTTTCTAGAGAATGCAGCTGTGTTTGTGTTGCAGAATCTCCTGAGCAGCTCCTTGCTGTCCCTGGCTTCTCATCCTTGGCTGCACTGTGTCAGTTTCAGCTTCTTTGCAGTGATGTGCTAAACTAAGCAGAGGAGCTATAACCCAAATAACTTTCCTGTTTGTTTTTGGGTTCACTTGCAGCAGAATCCATGTTGCAGAGTAGGGGAATGTGATCTGTAGTAGCACCACAAGTGTGAAAACATGTGAAGTTATGTGTGTGTGTGTGTGTGTACAGTCTTTTTTTGGGGAGTGCTCTCTTTATTGACTCACATTAAGAGTTTCGGTGAGTTTTCTATAGTACCAATGAATTTAAGTATCAGGTACCAGTAAATTCAAACTCTATTATTTCCTCCACAAATAAATGGTGTGTAAAGTTGTTTACTTCGTGTTTGTGATGAGGAAATCATAAGTGATCAAGAGTTTGAAATTGTGTCCCAGCTCTTCTCAAAAGTCAAAGGGTACATGTTAGACATGTACTGAACATACTCAGGTTGCACTCAGCTGGGCCTAGATAGTTGTAACTGTTGTTTTGGGGTTTTTGGTAGGTTTACAAAATTCAGCCTTGGACCCTGTTTTTAACTTCTGCTTCCTACCTTTGTGTATCATCTAGCAAACAGGAACTCTTCAGCACAAGCAGCATGCTTTCTAAAGACAAAGATAAATCTGCTGCTTCCAAAGACAGCACACCTGAAGGGGCAGCAAAGAGGAAGGAGGATGGAGCAGAAGCACCAAAGCAGCAGCTGTTAGACATTATTGGTA
Source organism: Calcarius lapponicus (assembly GCA_039654755.1). Taxonomy (NCBI): domain Eukaryota; kingdom Metazoa; phylum Chordata; class Aves; order Passeriformes; family Fringillidae; genus Calcarius; species Calcarius lapponicus. The sequence continues at coordinate 37,876,045 of CM077462.1, read as the reverse complement.
ATATGAAGGTGGAGGTGAGCTACAGGAAGAAACTCCAACAATTAAAAGCCAGTGAGAACAAGAAGCAGGCCATGAACAAGCTGGAAGGCCTGGACAATGAAGGTTCTGTGCCTCAGGGAATTACAGAAGACACCCAACGGTAAAGTATAGCAAACTTTTCTTAGCCTGTTTTATCCTTATTTCATCTTTCTTTTTTTCATTATTTAGGACATAATAAACCATTTCCAACAGTGGAAAAGAATCTTTTAAGGGAGTGTGGTGCAGAGATGTAGACTGGAGTAAATCACAGGGGAGAATCTGAGCAAAAAGTGCTGTATGCTGTCAATCATATGCTGCCTTTTTCTACAGTGAGTTTGTGGAAAGGTAGCACTAGCACCTGCCTGTGGAAGGTTATTTTAATGGGAGAAGGGAAATACTGTTCAGATAAAATACAGCAAAACTGAGGAAAAAGAAAAAAAAATTTAAGAATGGCATAATGATTGTTGAGTCTTTGGAGCTGCTCCTGTCCACAGTGTGTTACATCATATTTATCATCCCACACGTCTGTGCTGCCAGTGGTCTCCAGGCTGTGCAGTGGCTCAGGGCTGCCATTTCACCAGGCTAGGGAGCAGGAGCTTGTCAGAGTCTTTCAGCATTTGATAATTAGGGCAATGTAGGGGTAACCTGCCTATCCCACTGGCCACCCCTATTTGGGAAAATACCTGACTAGCTTCTGAGTTATTAAGATATAAAATGGCAGTACAGAAATGACAATTTAAATATATTAAAGGCTTTTGTTTTGTTTTGTCTCTGTATCTGTTGTGTCTCTGTTTACAGTTTAAATCCAGAACTGGTGAAGGCTGCTTCTGCAGTTGCATCTTCCCTTCCACGCAACAAGAAACAGACAGAGTCAGAACTCCTTGCACAGCTAAGAAGACATGAAGAAACCACAGATAAACAGAAGAAGGGGGGAACTATTAACATACGGTCTGTGTATTGACTGTTTTTCTCAATTACGTCAGAAATTCCTATTTTGCAATGTCATCCTGAAGGTGACTGCCTTCTGTGTTGGGAAGGTGCCCCTAAAAGATACCTTTGGACAGTGTATCCTTAGGATTAATGAATATTGCTAACATTATTGATCTGGTTATACCAAACTCTCTGAATTTTGCCATTATCCTTCTAAAGTGGTTTTGCAGAAACAGAATTGCTTTCATGCCCAGGATCATTGCTTTCTTGGACAGGCTAGCAAAATAACAGCTCTTTTTGTGAGTTTGGTTGGGGTTTTTTTGCCACAAGCTTCCAGTATTCTCACACAATGGATGGATTTGTAGATGTTTCAGACGTTCTGTCTGGACTGGTGAATTTTCATGACAGCTCTGCAGAACTGAACTAGAGCAGCTCTGTTTATAGCCCCACCCTTCCTTTCAAAACTTTCCAGTCAACGCATGAAACTCATCTCTTGGCTTAGCTCTATTTCCAGTGTGGCTTTCAAACAGATCAGAAACATTTGTTTGGAAACTCAAACAGTTGTGCATACAGCTCTTTTGGATGACAGTTAAAGGCAATTTTTTCTATATTTTTTTCATAAATAAACGCACAGAAAATAAGGCATTAAATCCAGGTGAAATGCTGAACAACAGAAAATTGGATCTTTACCAAAATATGAGCGTCTTTCTTTATGTCTGTTTGCAGTGCAAACTGCAAGCTGCTTATCTTAGTTTTATTCTGTGAAAATTAATTTGCCCCAACCGAGGATCTAAGCTTGACCATCTATTATCCTTTACTGATACCTACAAGTAGAAATATGTGTAAGTACGTTACATGTATTTTTACTTGTAGGTATCAGTAAAGGATCTGCTGGAATGATTGTCAGTGTTCTGCCAAAAGAGCTAATGGTGTCTGTGGCTGATGTCTGCCTGAGTGGAAATTAAGGAAGAAAGAGACAGATGCTTGCAAACGAGTTGAGTTGCATGATTGCACAGACTGGGGTGCACAATGCTCAGTGAATGACTTAGTTAAGCAAAATATCTGTTCTTCAGATATAAGGACTGTTTATATAGATTTGTTCATTAAACTGTTAATTACCAGGGAGCTCGTTCATTCTCATGTCACCAAGTTCTTTAGAAGGGCAGAGTACACAAATGTCTTTAACAGTGCCATGGGCTGTGATTGGCCAACTTAAATGTAATTCAAACCTTCTTGAGTACCCAATATATGGAGGAGCACAGAAATACTGGGTGAGCTAACACGTGCAGTGCCCAGCCTGGAATGTGCCGGTCTCCCTTCCTTAGGGTGCACACACTCTTGTCTAGGTGTGGTGTCTCTGCCTGCTGGCATCACAGGCTCTCTTTCTCTCCTCACCCACGGCACTTTTCCTGAAGCAATGACCCAATTCTGGCTGCAGTGGAAGAAAGACAGTGACTAAGGAAGTCGTAGTCAAAGCAAAAATGTTTTTTCTCTTGAAAGAGAGTTTAAGTTCTTCAGAAATTTAAAAGCTGCAGCTATATAGTGCATCTGTATTTTTGATTGGTGGGTTAAGATGTGGTATTACAATGTTCTATGACATGCTTGTGGGTGAAGCACTATCATTAGAAAAATGCATTTTCCTCAACCAGAACCAGCCTTTTTGGAATGTCATGGCTGGCTTGCTGTGCTCTGAGTTGGCAAGTTCTGTTCCCTCAGGCAGCTTTGTGACCTAGCTTGTTTCTCCCAGCAAATACTCTCCTCCTGCTGCTGCCATTTGCTGAAAAGTTTTAGTTTTCTTACTTAAGAGTTAGGTAGCAGAAACTCTTTATCAGTGGGTGAGTTTTCAAGAAAGACCAGCAATTTGTGCTGATTTTCATGACAAAAAACTTGGTTATAGTAACCTTTTAGAGTTAGCATGGACCTCTTAGTTCTTTGAGATAAATGCAGTACTCACAGGTTTCTGACTAATGTTTAAAAATGTTGATTTTACAAAGCCCAGCAGCCTCAGACTTGATTTGATGTGATTTATGCTCCATGATACCTCTATCCACACAATGCGTGAAGATGTTTTTAATATATTAGAAAGCGTTCACTTTTGTTCATGTATGATTATTTTGTGTTGAGTTTTATTTGCAGTAAGAGAATACATGCAATTTAGCTTACCTTTTTTTCTGTGAAGGTTTTGCATTCAATATACTTATATATTTTAAAAGCCAATATATATTCCTCAGTTATTTACAATATTTAAAAGCAAGATACTTTCACAAGCAGTAGAGCTAAATAGTGCTGAACTGAATAGTGAAAAAAACTGAATACTGCTATTGTGATTTATAATATAAGATTTGTTGTATGTTGTCCAGATCTTTTGTACAATTTTTTTTTACCAGGATTGTGGCAAGACCTGCAGAGGTCGCTGTTGTATGCAGTTATCTCATTGCCTTGTATAGAGCGCGGGGACAGGGCATTCACTAGGAGGGGAAAATATTAACGATAGAGGAATTTATTTTCCTCAGTGTGGGCTGAAGTTTCACTCAATGGAAATCACAACAGCACTGCAACAAAATAAAATCTGCAGCCCTATGATTTCAGCTCCTGTTTTGGATGAGCAAGAGTAGTAATTCAGGGCTTTGGCTAGAATATATCTAAAGCTTCTTGGGTCTCCATTTTAAGTATTATAATTATTGGCTGATAATCAGGAAAGAGAGAGAGTCTGCGGTTGTTACAAAAGTCCTACCACTTCCCATCTCTGGAAGGCAGGTGTATGTAGGAACTTCAGTTTTTAATGTGTTGGAACGAGGGAATATATAATATCTAACCACCATGGGTATGCTGGGGTTGCAGTGTGACTTTTTAAACCAAAATATTTTTTTCAAAAGGCATTAAAAAAATCTTTGTGGTTCTACTTTTGTTAATACAGTGCAATTTTCATGATGGAGTGACGAATGTTGCTGCCAGAAATGTTCATATGCTGATGGTGGGGTGACATTAGGATTTCCTAGCATGGAACGTGATACCATTGACTGTGTGTTCTGATAGCTCAATAGTGTAGTCTTTCCACATCTACAGGGCAAAACTGCAAGTAATTCAGGAAGAGAGCTGCTCTGAGCAATCCTGACTTCCCTGAAGTGCGGGAAAACACCAGTCTTTTAGGTCACAGCTGAGTCAAGCTGTTGGGCTGGGCTGTGTGTGGCTGACCTTAGGAATTATGTCCCTTTGACCCTTGTAAGTGTGTCAAGCCTCTGGCCCAACACCAGCTCACTAATGCCAGTAGCCACTTCACAGAGTAATTTCTAATGTGAGATATGCAACTAATCTGAGATTTCTTTTTATTTAAAATGAAAATGAAATTATTTCAAACTTGTTTTTAGATGCCTTTATTTCAGAGTAGGTACTGGAAGAGCTATGCTTGTTCTGCCATTTCAAACCACATCTAAGACTGAAGAGAAATCATGCTGTGTTTCTGTGGCAATTAGCTTTTACAATTTTCCAGAAGTATTTCTTTCTTGTCAGTAAAATCTCTTTTGACTTAAGCTGCCAAGAGCATAGTTTGAATTTCATTCGGATTTTCATAAAATGGGTAATGCAGTATTTTTGCCTTGGCCTATTTTTATTTTTGAGCCCATATTTATGTCTTGAAACTTAAGTGCTGCAATTTGGGATGACTGTGTGTGACTGGAAGTGGTTGGGTGGAGAGGAGGCTGTGAGGAAGAGCTACCAGCTCAGCCTTTCCCAGCCAGTGGAGTTGCTGCTGAAGGGAGCTCACAGGCAGGGGCAGAAAGGGGCTGTGATTTGCCCTTTGTGATCAGAACGAGCTGTGTATGGTGCTGGAGGAGATCAGAGCATTTGCTCTTCATGTATGATTTTCACTCCGGAATGACGAAGGAAGATGTGTTCTGTTAATGCCGTAATATGATTATGCAATGCAACAGATTGCAGTGGATCAGGAAAGGTGACCTACTTATTAGGGTGGCATGATTGGCCCATGTCAGCTGATGTGTGAAGGCAAGCTTCCTTTTGGTCTGCAGCAGCACAGCTCTGTCCCTGGGCAGTATTGGTTCCTGTCCAAAAAATGGTGATTTTTATCTGCCTATTTAAACCTATTTTTTGTATCCAGAGAAATTCCCTATTTGCTTAAGCAAAACATGGCTAGTACACTCTGTGAATATTGGTATACAGATATATGATTTTTTTGAGTTGAAAACAAAATAATTTAAAAGAAAGCATTCACTGTAGATTTAATAGGTTAAAGTAGCACTTTTTTTACATAGAATGTAACAAATTGTTTAAAACAACAGCTTTGAATGTTTGATGGATTAAAGATGGGTGTATTTTGTGAGGAATGTAAAATTCTGTCTCATAGAAGCTTATGAAACCAATTGAGAATAGAGTTTCTAGTTAATACATATGACAAACTTCCTTGCTTTGTCACTCTGTTGAGTTTTTACATTTCATGTTTTTCATTTCAGCAATGTTATTTCAGAAATGACAGTTAAAAGGCAATCCCCAGAGCAGTGGGGTGCGAGGATATCCGGTCGCATTTCCTTGCAGTTGGATGAGGATGGTCAAAGAACAAGGCCTGAAAGGTCATCAGCTCAGATGGACTCCAGAAGGTATTTTTGTGCTGTTCACCTCCAATAGAAGGAGCATGCAGTTACTAATGGATAATACTTTAAATTTACTTGTACATATTAATGTTACAATACTTCAGAGCTTAAAGAAATTACTTAAATATTTTTCAAGATAAGTACTGTTAACATTGAAATAAATCGTGAGAACAAGATAGTTAATGGCAACCAACCAATCAAATAATGTACATTTTCTTAATATTACATTTTATAATTACACGTACTTGGTGCTGAAATGTAACTGTTCTTGTTTTAACTAGATTTAACTAAATTATTTTCACCTATGCATAATACAATATTATGTCACTTTCTTAACTTCTTGGGAAATGGAGGTTTTGAAAGCTTGCTTTCCTCCTTTACAAAACTTGATCATGTTCTATGTTTAGAAAAGTTTCATCCATTCTGTTGGGATTTTAAAGATATATTAAAGTTGGTCTATTTATTTATTACCACTTCATTCTGTAATTGATTTCTTTGTTATCTGTGATGTTATAATTGTCTGTGAAATTAACTTTATAATTTACGTGTGATTTCAGGGTACTCCTTAAGTTTATTTTGCTGCTGAATTATGTGGCCACTCCTGTGAATTAAGGAGTGCTCTTATATTTTTGGTTTACTCCTGTAAGCTGTGCTTTTTTTGCCTGTAGTCTTTGGATTTTCCCATGGCAGCTTATCATTGCATTCCTTCTCCATGTATTCTTTCCATAGCAGTTTTTTAGTAAGATTAACTTCTCTTGTATTTAATTTACTTCGTAAATTAATCTCTGTTTTGGAGGGTTAGGGCCTGAAAATGGAGGGAATGATTTGTGTTTAGATAGATCATGTGGACGACAGAATTTGGGTAACAAAGGAAAAGAAAGGCGTGAGTTCATGGGCGAGTAGATGTACAGTATTCTCTGTGTGGTGGAACTGTGCTTGGTATATAACTTCAGAAACAGCACCTTAAAATAGTTTTTAAAATCCCTGTGGTGAGTAAACTGTCTCCAGTTTCAGGCCTGAGTTCCCTCCTGCATACCTGAATATCTAATGTATTTGCTTATCAACTGATAGTAGGAAAATAATGGGTTAGGAAGAATACCTAAATTTAAGTCAAGTTAGTACATTGCAATGAAATGAGTGATGTTGCTTTATAGTAATTTAAATTAGTAATTTTAAAATAAACTTTCTTCCAACACATGCAGTGTATCTTTGGCCAATGTCATTGGGAGTTACACACAGATTGGAAAATATAATCCTGAATCAACATTCTTTCAAGGCTCTGTAACTAGATTGTTGTGTGCTGAAATAGCCCCAGGGTAGTTTCATCACTAAAAAGTAATATGACAAGAGCAGGTTTGCAGAAGTAGTTGAGGCCATTAGAAATCTCCAGTAAATCCAGAAGGGTACAATTTTAAGGTCAGAAAGGATAAATCTTGCCAGGGTAACAGTGGATATGTAATAACAAAATGAAAGAGCTGTTAGAATTTCAGTGGAAACCTGGAAGATAATATGATTAAAAACATAGTTGATACTAAAGACATTGGGTTTGTTTTGTTTTCATCTATAAGAATTTGTTTACTTGTTGAACTCTTGTATTTTTTTTTTTTTTTAGTATAAGCTTATGGTAATGATAAATGTGATTGAAAATAGAGGGTCAGAGTGAAATATTTGTGTATTCAGAAGAGTGAGCACCAGGGTGATTCTGTTGAAAACATATCATATGGTTATACTCTGACTTGACTGTTTGCCCTATGGCAGAGAAGGTGGCTGTGTGATCTTCCAAAAGGGCTATTTATGTCATAAAGCAGGAATTATTTGATTTAGATGTTGCCTTTTCTGTTCCTGAATTGTGCAATATTTTTTTACAGGGAAAAAACCCAAGTCTTCAGATAGTTGCAACTTGTAAAATCACTTAAGTACTGTGGTTTGATGCTGTTTACCTTTTTTCAGATTCCTAAATATTCCCGTTAAAATTGACTGCAAATATAGTGCTTGATTTATGCTCCTTCTTTCACATGGAAAAGTTTTGAGAAGCTTTAAGACAAATAGTAAAGCCATAAACACTCTCTGATTAAAAGCCTGAAGATTTAGTGAGAATCACTATCTTTTTTTTTTGTCTCCAGAGATCTGTTAGTTCATGAAAATATTTTGTGCTTTTTAATTTGTTATCTGGCAATGTTGTAAGGTGTTGTGAAATACTAAATATCGGTTTTCTTTTTTTGTTTATAGAAGTCTCAAAGTAGGAAAGAGGCTTAATATATTCACTAAGGCTTCTACAGAACCAGAGCATGCACTGAAAACAGGTTAGTGGAAATTCAGTAATGAAAAATGCAGTGAGGCTAAGTTCTGCATTTTTAGAATATCAAGAGATTTGTTTTTATGAGGAGACGTGACCTGCTCACTTTCTGCTTTCAGCCTGATAAAAGAAATTACTACTTTGATGTAGCTCAGATTTTTACCAAGTGAAACTTCCATGCAGTGTAATGAAATGTTTTCTGTGCTGATCAAGGCATTCTGTTAGTGAATATGAAGGGTATAACTGGCTTTTTGTCACAAAGGTCAGTCTTAATTCTGTGAGTGTAAAGCCAGCCTGGAGGATGGGTATGTTGACTCCAGGTTATTTGGTCAGGTTGCAAGGAAGTGTGAGGCTATGATCCCAAGGAAACAAGCATGCCCTGCAGGTGACTAAGTATAAGCAGGGTAATAGCAACCCAAGACTACACACTGGACTGCTGTGTGGCCTTCTTTTGTTTAGTGTTCCAGGTGGAGCTGGAAGGATCCCATTGCCAGCTGACAAATGACACCTTGCTTCACCTATTGTAAAGTTCTTCATTTGTGTTTAGAATCATAGAAAGTTTGGGTTGGAAGGTACCTTTAGAGGTTATCTGGTTCCAAACCCCTGCAATGAGCAGGTACTTCTTCCACTAGATCAAGTTGCTCAGAGCCCCACCCAACCTGACCTTGAATGTTTCCAGAGATGGGGCATCTACCACCCTTCTGGACAACCTGTTCCAGCACCCTCATTTGAAGAAATTTATTCCTTTTGTCTAGTCTGAATCTCCCTCTTCTGTTTTAAAGCCACTACTCCTTGTCCTGTTGCAATGGGCCCTACAAAAAATTTTGTCTTCATCTTCCTTACAAGCTCCCCTTAAGTATTGAAAAGATTGAATAAAGTCAGCCCAGAGCCTTCTGTTCTCCATGAGGAACAACCCCAGCTCTCTCAGCCTTTCCTCTTAGGAGGGATGTTCCATCCCTCTAATCATCTTCATGGCCTTCCTCTGGACCTGCTCCAAGAGGTCCATGTCCCTCCTGTGATGGGGACCCCAGAGCTGGTTGCAGCATTCTAGGTGGGGTCTCAGGAGAGCAGAGGGGAAGAATCTCTTCTCTCAACCTGTTGGCCATGCTTTGTTTTATTCTAGTTGGCTTTCTGGGCTGTGAATGCACATTGCTGGCTCATGTCCAGTTTGTTATCCACCAGTATCCCTAAATTCTTCTTGGCAAGACTCTGTCCATTCATGAGCCTGTGTAGATGCTGGAGGTTACCCCAAGCCAGGTGCAGCACCTTGCACGTGGCCTTGTTGAACCTCATGGGGTTTCCTTGAGGTCACTTCCTTGAGTTTGCCCTTGAGGTCCCTCTGGATGGCATCCTGTCCTTCACGTGTGTCAACTGCACCACTCAGCTTGGTGTCACCTGCAGATGTGCTGAGGGTGCACTCAACCCCGCTGTCTGTGGTGATGAATGAAGACACTGAACAATACTGGTCTCAGTGTGGACTCCTGAGCAACACCAATTTATCACTGATCTCCATCCAGGCGTTGAGCTTTTCACCATTGAATGCATAGTCTGGATTGACCCCATGAGCCCTGGACCATCTGGATGTGACCACCCAACCAGTTCCTTATCCACCAAATATACATGCCAAAACTCATGTGAGATAAAAGATACCAAAACTAAATTCAGAACAGGTGTGACACACCTTCATATTCACTGCATGGCACAGTTGTGCGGGAACAGTCTTAACAGGGATAGCTTCCACTCAGGAAGACTTGGCCTTACTACAGGCTGGGTTTGGCCAAGAGTGTGTGAATATGGGCAAGTCATACAAAGAACGTTGTCCCTCACCTTTCTTTGTGAACAGTGAGACTGCCTTGTTAGTATTGATCTTTAAAATGCTGGTTTTCCTCAGCTATTCTGAGGCCCTTTTAAAAAACAGACTTTATTCCATTGTAGTGATTTAGACCTTTATGTAAAGTTAGTAGCAGCAGAAGAAATAGTACTCCTGTCTAAAGTCTTACAAAATGATGAGTATTTGTTTCTGTTTCAAGAGTAGAACTGTAAGTTTTTTGCCAGATTCTAGCTGAGCAGTTTTTTATCTTTTTTTTTTTTGCACTTGAAACTACGGGGAGATATTAATTTGATTAATTTTTTTAGTAAAATGTTGAATAGTGCCATTTGCATATTTTCAAGCACCTGTGAATTTTCTGAATACAGCCACCTCTATGAAAGCTACTTATTTGAGTGGGATTCAGTTCACTGTGTTTTAAGACTGCCAATATGATTAAAAGCAGTCCATTTTACATGTAAAAACCAAAATGAATGATGTAGTGTTTGTTTTTAGCTGTCTTAACAAAAGTGGTGTTGAAAAAAATGGATTTTGAGTTGAATCAAATTGCTCAGGTAAAAGAGTGAGAATATAAGATTTCTTTTTCTCATTAACAGAATGCAGACACAGTGGCTCATCGTAGTCACCCCAGGTAAAAGCTGAGATGCACTTTTTCTTTTAAACATAAAATTGGAATGTATACAAATTGTTTCAGAGAGCAAGTGGACTTTATTGTATTTGTAATTAGAAGTTAATTAGTAAACTTCTTTCAGCTTTTTGTTTGGTGTTTCCTGTTTGATTCCAGGTAGCCTTCAGGAACTCTACAGTATATTCTAGACCAGGAAGCTGATTACTTGGATTACTGACTAAGCCTGATGACAAACATTTTTTTGGGCATTAACCTTGGGAAATACCAGTGTGATACTTGATACCTTGATTCATTTTTTTTCACTGTCTTGGTTCATATTTCAGGAGATAATGGGTTAATTTTTTTTTTATATGTAACAGAAAAGCAAGTTTTGTTTTAAGTATTGAATATTGACTTTGAAAACTTGAATGTTAACTGGAAATTGTCATCCTGAAAATACTCTTCATAACTGTTAATGTAAAATGCCAGTATTTTCTGCTTCATGAGGTGAAATTATAATCTTTATCACCTCTACTGCAAGCTTGAAAAATGAGGTACTGCTTTCCTCTGTTAGAGGATTTATTAGTTTCTTTATGATGTGGACAACAATTTCATTCTGGTATGGTTTCTCATGTTGTCTTGTAGCTGTATTTTATTCCTGTCTCCAGCCCTCAAATCAAAGTACTCAGCCTGGTTATATAGTTCTGGAAATTTCCCTCTTAAGGAATAATTTGAATAATTATATTCTGATTTAACACAAAAAAACCCTCTGAAAACACTTTTTTGTATGTAAAAATACTGTTTGCCCTTTCATTGTGTTTTCTCTTAAAGGAGGGAGGGTTTGTTTTTTTTTTTTTTTTTTAAGTTCAGTTGATTTGTAAGCCACTGAGCCGAAGATGAAATTATATCTTGGCCTCAAGTACTTAGACTCAGGAGTAGTAAAATAATAGGTTATTGGCTCTGATCCACTCCAAGTGGACTGTAATACTCGAATTCACATGAAGATCTGTGTTCCAAGGATCTTAGGATGAATTGATAACAGAGGGAGGCAGGAAAACAAAGGGGAATGCAGCTTAGGCCAGCTCACTCGACAGCAGCCCAGGGCACTCCCAGAGGTCCCTCCCTGTCCTGTGGTAACAGCTTGTTCCCTTCAGTTCAGCGAAGCGGTTCAGTCTGGGCTCGTGACCAGCTCTCCTGGGTGGAGGGACAGGAACTCCTTAAGAAGAGTAACTGCTGCTTTTAATGGAAGTGCACTTCCATTAAAAAGAAAAAGTTAAAAGGCATCAGAAAAGATGTATCCCTAACTGTTTAGCTTTGTGGAAAAGAATAAGAAATCATGGTTTCTCAGCTTGAAAGACAAAAACTGGCACACTTAGGAGCATTGGGGAAGGAATTGTCATCCCTTGTAGATTTGAGTTGTTTCCCTGAAGGAGAATGTAGTTGTGAAGAACTTGAAAACTCCTGTAGAAGTAAGGGTCCTTTAGCACAGTGCACCAGTCAAGTTCAGAATTTGCTGTGTCCTCATTTTTTGAAAGACAAAACCAAAGAATGATTGTGGAAAAATTAAATTATTGCTTTATGTGAAATACATAAAAATAAATATTCCCCTAGGTGTTCAAAATAGATTTTCATCAGACATTTGAGAACCTAATGAACTTTCATGTCAGCAGAGAATTCTCATTTGAGAAAGGTGATGCTGGTTTCTAAGGTAGAAAAATCTGCACGGCTGAAGTTATTAGTCTCTGTAAAGATTGATGTTAAAGACTTTGTCTTAGCTAGTGAGAAGTCTTTGGTTGCTGACAGATCTTAACAAAATTTATTTTTTAGTATCTTCACCAACAATTTGGGATCTGGAGTTTGCAAAGGAGGTTGCAGCAGTAACTGCACAGCCTCCCCGAAATGGTTTTGAGGAGATGATCCAGTGGACAAAAGAAGGAATACTGTGGGAGTTCCCAATTGACAATGAAGTTGGTATGTGCACTGTGAGCTTTTATTATCTGTCTCAGTTTATCTTTTCTGAAAATTGGAGCGTGTTTGACCTTTGACTGTTTTAACATAATGTTTCAGCTGTGAGTCATGCTTTTGATAGTAAACAAACATAACTCCCTGACTGTCCCAGATCAGAGATGCTTCAGATGAACTCATTCTGGCACTCTTCAGGTGAAGTCTTGCAGGTGGTTTGGCTGATCTGAGGACAGGCTGCTGCCAAAAGGGGACGACTCCTTCCCTCCCCCTCTCCTGCCCCCCTGATGTGTTTAACACCAAAAGGCTGTTCAAGTCTTACATAATACCTTTTACTCTGCATCTTCTCTAAATTAAGCTCCTAGCAGAACTTGGGGAATCTTAAAACTGCTGTGTGTGTTTTATAATGCTGATTGTGTTCTTTGGTGTGGCTCTTGGACCAAGTGTCTCGCCAGATCCCAACCAGCTATCTGCCAGTTCTGTATCTGGGCAGGCCGAGTGTTAAACAGTTGTTTGCTCCCTTTGTTCTGTCTGTTTCATAAGAATAAACAGTCACAATATTCACTCACCCTGGGCATCTATGTTAATTAGGCATCTTTGTGCACAGTATTTTCTTTTATTACCATAAAAAAAGAGAAAGCTCTGTGTGAAGTTATGCCAGCAGAGAGAGTAAATGTTAAGGAAGTGAAGAACAACTACACAAAGTGTGCAGTATAGGAAAGGGGACTTCATCACTTCAGGGAGAGCTTGGCTGTGGGTTTTGGGGTTTTTTTAAAGACTTTAAAGACATCAAACAAAACTGCTTTGTAATGATTCAGTCACTGAGAGCAAAACAGGTTAGTATCTGAAGCTGGGAGTCTTTGAAAATCTGTCCTATACTGAGTTGCAAATTGAATAATGTGCTTCATTGTTTCTTAATGTTTATTCTCATCCTATTTGGCAGTTTCTTCACAGAATTTAATCACTGCTCCCAGGATTGATCTGTTCCATCATGTTCCATCATGCAGAAATCCAAGTATACTCTAGTCATGTTTTTGCAAGCTTAAAACCACTGTGGCTGATGGTTTTTGTGTTGTTGTAATGTGGCTGGAACCCTGCTGTCTGGGGCCCTCAGTTGACAGTGTGTCTTTGGCGGGCCGTGGTTTCCCTGTGGCAGCCGTGCCGCTGGAACCGCGCTGTCTGGGATGGGGTGGCCAGCGGACAAAGAGTCTTTACATATAGTTAAAACAAGAATCTTGATTGATTTGTCCACAAAGACTAGTCATGTGGAAAATTCCAGTGAAGCCTTCCAAAACCTGTCACCTCTCAGGTTGAAATACCAAGTCAGTAAGATCTGTCCTATCAGAGTGCCAGCCACAGGCTGTTAACCACCTCAGGTGTCAAAGCACAGTTAAAAGCTCGAGAACCTTGCTCCGAGTATATCGATATGCTGTAATTTCAGTTTCTCTGCAAAGGAAAGATGCCCCTTTCTGCTGTTAATTTTGCAGTTTTGTAACAGCCATTTCTCTCAATAGGAGGAGATTACTTCAACTTGTTCTGTATCCAGAAATGTGTGATTATTCTTCTATGCCAAAAACATGTGGCTTTAAAAATATAAGTGCAATTAAATTTATAGTGCAGTTAAAAATATAGGTGCAGAGTATACGTGAGGAAGCATGTATACTCAACTTTCAGCATTATGAAATCTTTTAAGGTTTTAAACCAAATATAAAAAAGAAAGGCAACCTCTCGTAACTCTTTTCCTTGGCTCCAGAGCATTTCTGGTGTTCTCATTAGAGTGCTTCACCTAGGCACTGTACTGTGCTGTGTGGCACCGGGGCAAGGTCATGATTTTTGAAATTATTTTTGTGTGAGCATCTGAAGATGTGGCTAGACATACTGGCTTGCTACAGTGGCCAGCAGCAGTCTTCTTCCCCCCCCCACCTTACTGCCCTGTTGTTTGCTTTTACCTGCATGCCCTTGCCCAATGCAGTTGAAGTCACTGTTAGGCAGAAAATTACCTTTTTTTTTTTCCCTCTCCATCTCTCCATCCTCTGATTAATTTTTACCAGTTTAGCAAACCATTAGTATAGCTTGCGTAACATTGTTCTCACCACTCCTTTCTGCTTGTCTCTCCTGCTTTTAAGTAGCTTTAATGCTGCTCTATGATTGCCATGGCAAAAAGTTGGGAAAGACAATTATTTGTGCCTCCTTTATGATTTCTGTGCATTTATACCATAATAACTCAAAAAGCTGGAAAGGACAGAGCAGATTATAGGTGAGAATTTGCCTTAGCACCTCGTTATGAGGAGCAAATGCTTTTGGTGGGCCAGAGATTGTTGCTGCACAAGTGATAGGAAGGTCTCAGAAAATTAATTCCTCAGTTGCCTCTGATGGCTTCTGCAGGCAAAAGTTCACCACGTCCTGTTCTAGTTGCTGGTTAGCTGAGCTCCTGTTCCCAACAGAAAAATATTGGATCATCTTGCCAAGGGAGTTGGCAGAGTTACACAACCATTGTGTCGGGGTTTCTTTCCTATCTCTGTTCTAGGGACCTTCTGAAAAGCATGATTGATGTCATTCTAAAAATCCTAAAAGGATAGAATACTTTGTGTTGAGAGGGACCTTTAAAGATAATTTAGTCCAAACCCTCTGCCATGGACAGGGACATTTTTTAACTATATCTGAATACTCAGTCATCTTTATAGCATGTCAGCAATGCTCACTATAAGGGATGGACATCTGTGTCTGGATTGACATCTCTAAGACAAGGTTGGTCATGTCTTGGAAGGATTAGTGTTTTAGCTAGAGGAATTCCCCAGACTTTCTGTTTTTTTAGCATGTAGGAGGTTGGAAATAGGATATTGAGAGTAGGTGTCTTCTTGTTCTGATGTTGAAAAAGAAAATTCTCTAATTTAGACTTCTGCCATGCATATTGTTTCAAATTATGTTTCTAAGGACAATGCAAGAGAGGCTGAGGGACAGGCTGGCAGCAGGAGTCAGGGCTTGCTAGGGGTGAGGGAAGTCATTATCTCATCTAATCTGTTCCCGACAGAGGCTTCAGCCTCTGATGCTTTGGACAGTTGTGGTCTCCTTTTCTGTGATGCACACTTTACTTTTTTGAGGACTGAAATACGTGGTCTAACTGAAATATTTGGACTTAACACTTCATCCCCAAACCATGTACAGTCTTTGACAAACAGGAAAGCAGAATGCATATGTAATATTTACTTATGACCTGCATTTTTGTGAGATTCTAAATTGCTTATTTTGGGTTAAAGATGAAAATTGGTGAAATTATTTATTAGACAAAATCTTTCCTGATACCCTGTATCTGTCCTCAGAAGAAGAGCATTCAGAAGGTCAAATTTTACTGTCAGCATTATTCAGATTCTTTAAGTAGTGATTTTGTTTGGTTTAGTTCTCTTGGATTTTTAGACCAGTGAAAGTAAGGAAGTCTGGAAAGGTTGTTAGTTTGAAAAGCAACCAGTAGCATCTAGGTACAGTAAGATTCTACCTCCCCTTGCTGGGGGAAAGCCAGCATGGGTGGATAGTGGAAGGATCATCACTGCTTCTGTCTGTGGACATAGTTTTCCAACCACAGCAAAAATACACTTTCTGAAACTGACATTACCTGGCTTTTGTTATTTTAACTTTCAACGTAAAGGAACAAGGAGAGAGCTTCTGAAGATGGAAATGTGCTTTTCTTTTTTTAAGAACCACGGAGATAAACGTGGTGTGCAACTGTGGTATTGATACACTAACACATTTCTAGGAGAAATACAGGTATTACTCAGCTCCTTCAGCTATTGAAATACCTTAAGTTTAAAGCAGGAAAAAAGTAATGCAAACTTAACAAATGCAAGTGACCTTTTAGTGACTTCTCCATCGCAGAGATATACGTAATTTCTTCTGAAACTGTAGAAGCTCTACCAAAGAAGGAAGCCTAGAACTTATGTGGCTTAATTACCTCAATTTTAATACCCCTGATTTAATTTTATCAAATAATTTAGAAAAACATGTACTCCATACTCATGTGTGTGGTATAGGCTTCTCATTTTTGTCATCTTGAAGTAGTGCAGTATTTTTCACTAATAACAGATTTTTATTTAAGGGTGCAAGCCAATTGGTATCAAATAAAAAGTTTCATGTGTATCTAACTGAAGAAAAATCTTTCATTACAAATCCCAGATTGCCTTTTGGTTTTTTGCCCCTTAAAATTAGGAACAGCAAAAGCAACCTTTTTTCTATACGTAGGAATTTGTGTTCTGAGTCTCTACCATCATAAGATGAACAACAGCAAAAAAATCCACAGGATGAAGAACAAACGTTTGCCCTATCTCCAATAATCCCTTGTACCATGTCCTGTGGAGGCTTTTGAGTGCATCATCTTTGGTGATGGCTATGACTTAAAAGTGGCTGGTGAGATGCACAACACTTTTGCATCATCATACACTCACACATTCAGAAAATGTCAGAAAACAAATTTCTGTGCCCATTTGATAGCAATAGGATGTTAAAAGCGTGGCTTGCAAGGACATGTGTTAGTTAGCTGTTCAGTATTTGATACTTTATGAGGTTGCCTTAATAGTTCAAGACAAGTTTGTATTCTTTAATCCTCTACAGAATTTAGGCAATCAGTGTTCTCTTAAAAAATTTATGAAGAAAGTGCCTGCAATCTAAAAGGTGGTACCAATGATGAATCAAAATTTTCAAGTATTGAACAAACCGGATTTTAGCAAGAAGATTGATTTATGGTTACAATTATTCCTCTTACTTCCACCCCAGCATCAGGCTTTCATCAAGATTTCAAGCCAGAAATTTGATTTAAATATTACATATTCTTAGAAATGTGAGCAGAACCATTAATTTTACTAATTTAAGATTATTTTCAAACTTTTTCAATATTATTTTTACTTTGTTAAACTTGCTATTATATTATGATAAAAACTTTGTCTTTCTTGCTTTGTCCTTCTGTTAGGGATGGAGGATGATGCTGAATTTCATGAACATATCTTTCTGGACAAACACCTTGAAGGCTTTCCCAAGGAAGGACCTATCCGCCACTTCATGGAACTAGTCATCTGTGGGCTTTCAAAAAACCCATACCTCAGTGTTAAGCAGAAGGTTGAACATATTGAGTGGTTTCAGAAATATTTTGAGGAAAAGAAGGAACTTCTTCAAGAGATTTGAGATTTGGGAAAGTGCTTACCCTTGAAATGAAGAATTGTTATGTGTCAGTGCATAGTGATCATGTGGCTGAAAGTTGTATTTTAAACAATAAACTCAAAGGTCGTCTTTTGTTACATGTGTGTCTATGTGTGTGTGGATACTTCTGGCAGCAAAAGAAGGAACTGAAAAGTATGGCTTTTGTAGAACGTGCATTTAAAATTTAGTTTATTGGAACTGCTGTTTTCTAAATTTGAAACTAGTCTTTCAGCAGTACAAAATCCTAGGTCTAATTCCACTTCCTCCACCCTTCACAGTTGGACTGTATCTTGACACGTTGGGTCATCTTTCCCATTTTGAAAAGCTTGAAATGCTTTAATTTTGCTAATTTATGAGCCACACTGGTGTTTGGATGGTATTAATCCTTTCCTCCCCCCTTTCACTAACTATAATTATAGGTTCATTTTGAAATTTTTGGTAATGACAAAGTGATTTGAATTGTATGCTTTTTGGTTCATGTGCTCAGTGAAAAGTTGTTGTATTTCCGAAATGTGTGCACAGCATAACACTGGTGAGTTACAGAAAATAACAAGGGAGTGATGTTCCTTAAGGTTTGCTGTTGGGACTGGTGCCACTAACACCAGTTTAAATGGCTTTAAACTCTAAGAGGTATGGTTGACATTAGATATTAGGGAGAAATTCTTTGCCTTGAGAGTGGTGAGGCACTGGCACAGGTTTCCCAGAGAAGCTGTGGATGCCCCATCCCTGGAAGTGTTCAAGGCCTAGACAGGATGGGGTTTGGAGCAGCTTGGTCTGGTGAAAGATGTCCCTGCCCATGGAAGAGGGGTTGGAACTAGATAATTTCTAAGGTCCCCTCCAACCCAAACCATTCTATGAATCTGAAGTTATTCTCTTGCCATCCATACATCCATTCTGAGGCTTTTGACTAACTTCCCATCAGTATTGTTTAAAAAAGAGTCTGAATGTCAAGTAATCCATAAAGTGCTGTTTCACAAGAGTAAGCAGTTTTTTGATGGCTTGGCTTGGAGCTGAGACCTTGTCTTCTGCATCTGCAGGGCTAGAAAGAGGACTTGGCATTCCTGACAAGAAGAGTTGTTGCCTACAGATGATATGATGCCACTGCTATTTTCTGTCTAGTCCTGTGATGCTGTTGAAGCGGTTTCATAATTTCTAGATAATCCTTTATTCCAATTAAATGTGTATGGATTGAACTATTGCAAAGTATTTTACTTCAGTTATCTTTTGCTAAATTTTCATCCAGAACTACTCACTCCTTATTCAGGATTCTGAGTGATCATCTTGTTGCTTAAATTTAATGAGCATTTCCAGCCCTGCATATTGTGTTTTCCTTGTTCTCCCCAATCACATTAGCAGCTATTGGCCCTATAAATACACTCCTGTTTCTCACATTTCCTTGTAACTCAAGCAGGAAGGAGGATTAATACAGAATTTGTTATAGATTGAAGGTAGAACACCAGCTTTGTATGCAAATTGATTTTTAAAATGAGAGTTACATGAAAGAGAATGAAAAATGAAGAGTTGGCCTTTTTCTATGAGTTGGAATATTGCTGTGTTCTGCTCATCTCCAGGATGTGAGTTTGCCCTTCTGGCAAAGGGAAAGGCTCAGGCTGTGGAAAGGAAAAGCAACTTTTTGACTTTCTGACTGTAAGAACAACGAGATTCAAGTTTTGCAGAAATTTTTAGAGGCTTCCTGGCTTTGGAATGGAGAGAGTGAGAATTATATCAAAATATCTCCATTTGATACTATGATACTATAATAGTTTTAATTTTTGGTTCAATGCCCAGATATGTTTTGCTTAAAAAATACTGTTCCCAAATTTCTACCAAACTGTAGCGCACAGCCTGCGTCCTGCTGTTTTCAAGCCTTTTCTAAAACAAGGTACAGTGACTTTGAAGTCAGTGCAGGATTTTAGAAATAGCTCCTCTTGTGTATTTGCCTGTAGTCTGTGTTTTGATATGAAAGACAGGACGCTCACAAGCTCAGCTCTTGCTGGAAGATGTTCAGGAGTGTATGAACGTACTGAATTTCACTGCACTGGGAATGAGGTGAATGTTATCATTTAAACATTCACTAGGAGGTCAGTACTTGGGTAAGCTCTTAACAAGAGCTCTTGATGCTTAGGGTCTTTAGAAAGCTGTAGTAATTCCTACTTAGGTGCTTAAATATAGATTTGAGTGTTAATACTAGGCAACAGGATTTGAATAATCAGACCTAGCTGCCCGTATATATGGAGGCTTCTGGGACTGCTCAAGGCAAATTATGAGAGCCCAAGTGGCAGGACTTTTATGTGTGGGGATTTTTGGGGTGTACACTGCTTGGTAATAGGCTTTGCTGCCTTTTCAAGCATTGCTTACAGATTAGTCACTTTCAAGCATGAAAATTTCCCATTTCTTTTGAATCCCAAAGGATAAAAGCTGTCTGCTGTTCAGAGTGGAGCCAGTGTTGCAGCTAGTGATTCCCACTCTGGAGTCATTTGGGCTTTTCCTGGTTTTCCCCCCTCTTGGAACTGTTAGGTGCTGTTATGTGGTAACTTAAGGTGCTCAGCATTAGCATCTGTGCCAGGTAAAATAGCATTTGTTACATTCTGCACTCTTCCATTTCCATCTTTATGCATGAAGCTGAGGTGTTGTAATGTGCTGCTAATGCTGTGCCTCCTTGGAAAGGAAAGTTGTCTGGCTTTGGCAGGGAGCTGGGGTTGATGTTGCCCTGAGCAGAGCAAGAGGATGGAGAGCAGACTGGCCCAGAGCCATAATTGTGGGGAACATTGTCCATGTGCAATTTTGGGGTGACAGTTCTTCCTCTGAGGTGACTCAATGGGTGCATAGCAGGAGGAATTTTTGTTTAGTGGAGATGGCTGCGTTACTGGGAAGTTGCAGGCAAAGGCTTAGGAGGTTCATTGCTGGAGACAGTGGTGGCTGTTCGCACTGTGAATGACAGTCGTGGCTTCCACAGCTTGCATGCTGCACTGTGAGAAGTCTTTTTCCCTGTGTTCTGTTAGTCCAAGTAGTCTCCATTTTCCACCTGTCTGGTGCTGCCCCAGCAGTTCCAGAGGGTCTCTGGCCATCTTGGAGGAGATGGAGCATTTGCTACTAGATGGTAGTAAGAAAAAGCTGGAGGAACCGTTGTATGGTTGCATTGTGAGATTATCTGTGCTGGGATTCCGGCTCTTGGTGTTAACCCCACTCAGGAATTTCACTGCAGCATTACTGAGGCCTGTGCCTAACAGGAGGCTTGTACTCCTTGAACACTTACCCTGAGCACTGGAAGAAAGTAGGCAGTGGCTTAATTAAACCCTTTGGACTTGGTAAGAGGGGCTAAAATGAATGGGGTGAATATGGAGGGAAATCTTGCACAGGTTCCCAAAGTGCAGGCAGTTTTTTCTTTACCCATGCATGAATTTTTAGATGAAAAGGAGCATCAAAGGAGTCCTTGAGTGCTACTTTGGTCCATTTTTTTTCAGCACTTACAGAGATAATAAAATTTCAGCATGAAAATAAGTCTTCCTCAGAAGCTTGTGCTTTGAGAATCCTGAAGCAGCAGTTATGTAATAATGGCCACAGTATTGCTTTCAGTGGGGATTTAAGAGTAAATAGTCTTGGTTTAGTTGGGCTTGTGAAGATCACTTAAAATTATGTTTGTGGACTGAGAACAATGACTTCTGAGGCTGCAGGATCTGGTTTTCACTGCAGGCACAGCTGCAGCTGCTTTGGAAAATCCAGCTGCCTCTGTGCTAGTGTCCAGCAGGACATGGCGAGGGTGTAAATCCCACCCTGCCCCATTGGCTGTGGCATTTTGGTCTCAGGATCTCCACAAGATGTCAGTGTAGATTTATTGGATTAGATATAAAAATCCTTGTGCTTTTCCCTCTGACAGATTAAAGCAAAAACTGTTCTAAAGCTGCACAATAGGTTTGATTGTGCTCTGGAACGTGTTGCCAGTGGAAGATCTGGCGTCGAGGGAGGAGGGTGAGTGTCACCCTGAAACGGGAGCAGAGCTCTTGGATGAAGCTTTGCTCACGTCAGCGTGCCCTTATTCCCTTGGGGACAAGCTGCAGATGCATTCGTGCAATAAAGTACCCTATATTGTACTCAAAGAAGAGCTGCAAGCCTGAAGAAAAACTTCCTCCCACCATCCAGAGTGGCAGGAAGGATGTGAGGATGGTTGGATCAAGTAATGTACTGGAGAAGTGTAACTGCTGCCTGAGTGGTATCCAAAGCTTACTTGGTTTCTTTCCATAGGAAAAGCGGACTTGCAATGTCCAACGAGCTGTGATCCTGCAGAGAGACCGGTACACAGCATCCAGCCGAAGGGAGTTCCCCTTGACCTTCTACCTCTTCTGCACTGCGGTCCCAGGCGTAGCGTTGGGGTGTTTGAGAGCCAGCCAGCTCTTCTCCTTTGTAGTGCATTTTACTCCCATTTTCCCAATAAAAGCCAAATGCAGGGCAGCCCCCCGGCTCTCCTTGCCGCTGGGGCTGCGGTCCCCCGCCGCAGAGCCGGGGCTGGCGTGGGCGGCCCCGCTGTCCCCGGAGGGCTCGGGAGCCGCCGGGCGATGGGTGATTCATTGCGGTCCCGGGCGCTGCACCCGCCCGGCAGGGAGCGAAAGGTGACGCTGTTTGTCAGCGGGGGCAGAAATAGCCGCGTTTCAGGTTTCATTGGGGAAGTGGGGAGGCAGGGAGGGAGACCACTGCGGCGCTCAGCCCCGGTCCCAGAGTGCCTCGTAACCAGGGGGTGGCGAAAGCAGAGCTTATCTTCCGTGCAGGGAAGCGTTCGCCCACCGAAATTTGAGGGGATGCCAGCCACTCCCAGCGTTTGCGTTGAGCAGATCAGGTAGGAATGGGGATGCAAACTCCCTGTTTCCTTGGTGTGTCCTCTCAGTTCACCCTGAGGATGGCTGAGATGACTTTCTGGGGTCAGGGGACTCCCAAGGAAGCATTTGTGATTTCTTGCCCCCTGTGCTGCCCACCTGTGGGGCTCCACTTGACCCTTGGCCTCACTGGAGAATTATTCTTATTTTTTTGATGGCTAAGGAATTTTGCCTGTTCAAGGGCTGGACTCTGCCTGCTGCTTGTTCCTGGCAAGCATGGGCTCTTGGGCTGCCCAGGATGCTCTGCAAAGCTGGGCAGTTTTCAAAGATGGGATAATCTTATATTTTGAGATAATTTTTAAAATAAAATGGATCCTGTTGCTCAGAACCACAGCAGCCACACTGGATAAGGGAAAAGGTGCAAACAGAACAGCCACTGAGATTGAAGGGCAAAGCTGTGATCTTGTTCCTCAGGTTGGTGATTACCTCCTGAAATCAATGGCATTGCTCAAGCAAGTTGCCATTTTAAACCTGACAAGGCTTTACTCTGAACTCACCCTAAGCCTGTCTGGTGTGGAGATATTTTCTTAGTGCCTTCCAGTGGGAAGAATGGAACTGGAGACACACACCTGCTCCTAAAAACCTCCCAGACTCTTAGACCAGGGCTTAGTCCATTATATATATATTATATATGGTAGCAGCAGGTGCAAAATTGTTTTATAAGGCTAGATTTAAAACCCCACAAGTTATAAGAAGTGAGAAAATAAAAGGAAAAGGTGAAAAATAAAATATAAGGCATTTTCCAAATTTAGCCTAATTTAAGTTGAAAATGAACATTTCTCCAATGCTGCTATCAGTGCGATGTGCTCAAAAGGCCCTGTTATCATAGAGCTTAATGCCCTGGGAAACGTTGTTCTAAGGAAATTACTTGAAGTTACTTTTTCCCCCTTTATCTCCTGAAAACAACTTAATATTGCTATTTTTTTTTTTTTTTTTTGAGAAAGGTTGTTTTAGGACAGTCACAAGATATCCAGGCCTGAGTGTGGCAGTGCTCTGACAGATTGGCAGCGATACCAAGCGGCGATATCCAGACACG
Source organism: Calcarius lapponicus (assembly GCA_039654755.1). Lineage (NCBI taxonomy): Eukaryota > Metazoa > Chordata > Aves > Passeriformes > Fringillidae > Calcarius > Calcarius lapponicus. The sequence continues at coordinate 37,852,712 of CM077462.1, read as the reverse complement.
GATTGTGCCGGTGTCATGGGGGTGTAAATCCGAGTTTCCGATTCCTTTAAAACCAGGAGCAGCTGCCAGGCATGGTAAAGGTGCCTGCCTGAATCCAGGGCTGCAGCTGAACTGGTTCCTGTGTCACAGCAGGCTGTGGCACTCAGGAGTGGCAGAGAGGGATGGAGGCTGCCTAAGGCTGCTCAAGGCACCCTGTGGCTGGTGGGGCTGCCACGGCTCCTGCTGGGATACAGTGGGGAGAAGAGGGACTTCCCGGTGCTCTGCAGTGGCCAGCTGTCTGCTTCCCTCTCTTCCAGACCTGGAACATCTCCTGCTCCTTGCTAAGGGCCTTCTGCAGGTGTTTTAAAAGCTGCTGTTAGGTTTCCCAGCTTCTGTTCTCCCCCTCCACAGAGAAAGGATCATAATCTCATGGGTGTTTGCAAACGTGAAAAATGAAGCTAAGGCTGCTTCCTCTGCCTAACAAGTTTTTAAAATTTGGTGAAACAAGCTTGGCTGTTCCTCTAGGCTCCTGCTGTGCCTCTTCTGCTTGCCCAGAGCAGAGTGCTGCTGGTTATCCCTCCCTGATGGAAGCCACAGAGTGACCCTGTGTGCTGGCTGACACAGGAGCTTTGCTGTTAATGCTACTGATTCCAGCAGCAGCTCCCGTGGAAGACAAGGCCCTTGTTTGGAGACTCAGGCTGGGGCCCTCCTGCAGGCAGATCCCTACTGGAGGAGACCCTGTGGCCATGCATCTGCCAAGGAGAGATGTTGGAGGGGCTGTGCCTTCTCCCAGGCTGCACTGAGTCCCTGGGTACGTGTGTACCCTGCAATCTGTGGCTTTGGTGTGAACCTAACCGACACCCCAGGCAGTTTTTCTGCAATCTGGTGATAATAGGACTGACCAAAACTGTAGCTCAAACACCCAGTTGGGACGTTTTGCCTCTGTGAACAAAGGAGCTGGGAATGGCTGGCTTTCCAAAGCCTTGGCCTGGGCTGTGTCAGATCATTTTCATCATGGAAAAGTGATGGATAAGAGGGGAGGGAGCAGGCCCTGTGCTTTTGTGGGGGCTCGTTTCTGTTTGGCATCAGATAGCCAGGGGGTGGGTTTGGTTGGCTGATGCTCAGCCCACAGCCCCCTCCTCCCAGAGGCATGATGTGCCCAGCTGCACTCCCAAAGGCTCAGGACTGAAGTTCTTGCAGCTCTTTGTGCCCCAAATGTCCCAAAAATTTAAAAGAAACTTGGATTTCTGTCCTGGAAGTAGTATTATTTGGAGTTTGGATGAGGCCATGCAAGGCTCATTCCCAATTCTCCATGGACATTAGTAATAAATTATTATTTGTCTCTTTTTCTGCAGCATATCCTCCAAATGGGGGTTTAATCAGAATCCAAGGTAGGGAGCAGACAGGTTTCACCTCTTTAATCACCACCACTGAAGTATTTCCACCATACTGCAATGCAAGGGGGGATTCTTTATCCCTGCTGGAGCCATCACCATCTCCTTCAGTTGCCAAAGCACTGTGTTGGTAACAGGAGCAGACTTGTGCATGGCTGAGGAGGCCAAAGCTGGAGCTCTTACTTGGTCAGGAGGCTGAGGGGCACATCCCTGCTCTTCTCCAGGATACCCAGTGCCTTGAGACCCAGCAGCATCCTCTCTGGCCATCATCCAGAGCTGGGGGTGAATGCTGCAGTTTTCCCTCTCACCCAGCCCTGGGAAAAGCACTGAGACCAGTAAGTCAGATCTCCCTCCTCTCACCAGGTGGAAAGGGGGAAGGAAAAACCTTAATTCCTCCTCTCCTGGACACAACAGGAAAGAGAAGCTGGCTTTACTTTCCACCGCCTTGCAGCTGAAAGAAGGAGGAGAAAAGTGAGTGTGGAAAGGGAGAAAGGAGAGGCTTGGGGCATGGAGATTCCCCTCAGTGACCCCTCTGGAGCCTGCTGAAACCTGAAATGTGCATGCTGGGGGGATGTGTGCAGTGTGGCTTTTCCTGACTCACACAGTAACAGTACAGGGCAAACTGGGAAGGCGACCCAGAGAAAAATCTGTCCCACCTGTGGTTGTGTCAGGGGTGTTGCTGGGTGTTATTTATAACATTTAATTATTTTTTTTTTACTTGTCCCAGTTCTTCCCAGGCAGAGAAGGTGGATCCAGCCATTGCTCAGGAAAGAAGACAGTGTTAAGCTGGTAAAAAAGAGCTAAATTCTTGTGGGTTTATTTTTTGTTTGTTTGGGGTTTTTTTTTCATGGTTTTGCCATTCTCACTTTTGTGAGCACTCCTACATACCTCACACAAACGAGAGTTGAGCTTGGCATTTAAAAAAACAAAGGGTGGAGCAGCACAGAAAAATGGAGGTGAGCCTGCGTTAATGCTTGGCAAATAAAAACCCAAACATTAAACCAATTTCTTGGCAAAAAGCACCAGGAGCATGTGCCAGGGTGGTGGGCAGAGGAGGGCAGGCAGCTGGGCAAGAGTGAACCTGGCAGAGGGAACACAGCCCCTGCCTGTTTTTGTGTGATGCCTGGTGTGGGATGAGAGCCTTTTGGAGAAGGAAAATCTGCCCCTGCTTACGGATGGGATGAGTCTGGGCACCAAACAGGACGTGCTGGTCCAAGAGAGGGTCACTTGTGGCAGCAGGTCCAGGGTAATGGCCATGGCTTGCCTCTGCAGTGTGTGGGAAAGCTCAGGGGCACTGAAAGCACACCATACCTCTGTCCTGTCTGTGGCCTGAGGTTGTCACCATCATGTACCCAAGCTGGGAGGAGTGGTTACTGCTGTGAAAGGATGCAGAATCAGGCATAAAATGGGAAGAAATTATAATCCTGTGGCAAGTTTGCCCTACTTCTTTTGCTCTCTCTATGGTTAAAAAGAAGAAGTTGAGGGGCTTGGGGCCTTCCACAAGTGTTCACCTCAGGCTGTGGGCTCACAACCTGCCCTATTTAGAGTGTAATCTCCTTACTTTGCTGTGGTCTGGTATAACTGTGATGTGGGATGAACACACTCCTCTGCCCTGGCAGCATGACCCTGCCCAGGAGTAAATGACTGTGATGGCTGTCAAGTAAATGCAATAAAAAAATTAAATGTAGCTGTTAACCCACCCCTCCTCTCTTTGACTCTTATAATTAGGTCAGACAGAGCAGCTACTAATTTGAGTAGTTTCTGTGGCTCCCCTCAGACAGCCTTTTTAGCAGCAGTCCCTGATTTTTAATTGGGCTATGGAAAGGCATTACCCTTTTCTGAACCATTTGCTAGACCTGCTCACCTCCACAGACAGTGACACATGATTTTAGTGCACAGAAGCCAAAACCAACAAATCAACAACTAACTCGTGGTCCCTGATAATCCAGGTGACGTGGGTGATTAATTGCTGAGACACTTACAGGAAGACACTTGCCTGCTGGGTTTTGGTCATGACAAACGAGCTGTGACTGTCAGGGTGCATGCTCTGCCTTCTCACAGCAGTGCAGATAAAGATTTGAATCTAGGACATCCAGGGCTAGGTCAGCTCAAAGGTCCCTGACAAGGGTTTGTCTCTGGGATGAGTGTGTGTCCCTTCCCATCAAAATGTTCCAACAGATGTCGTTGCACCAAGATGCTTGCAGGGGAGTAAGGCTGTCTGTGCCATCCCATGCCACCCTGGAGCTCCTGAATCTCCCAGGTGAACAAGACCTGTGATTCATGCACCATGGAATCAAAGGGAGGCAACATAACTCTCTAATCTGATCTATGTGCAGTGCAAGCTGGGTGGCTTTTTAATTTCAACTAGAGAAATATTTTTCCTTTTTCTTTCTTTCAGAAAAAAAACCCAAGTAAACAAGCCCAAAATTTGTGACTTAATGGTTTCCAGTGACGGAGAGTCCACAGCATGACTAAGTAAATTGTTGCAGGGCTTAATTGTGCTGATGAAGCCAATGGAGTTACTGTAAACTGAAGTTATGCTGGTGTGACTGAATAAAAAATTTGGCCTAGTTACCCGAAAGGAGCAGCACTTTAAAGTCTCTGTATGTCTTTAAATAAAATTATTCTCCAGCAGAAGATGTGGAAATGCAAGACTTGTCTTCCAAAGCATACTACAGCAGTCAATGGGTCTCCAGCATCCTACTGGAATATTAATGCCAAATCCAAGTTGCACCCATGTTTAAGACAGTTAATTGGACTTATTTCATACATCAGTCTGTCTGCTGTCGTTAGGGCTATATTGCTGCTGGCTGTGATAACATTTTTATCTGTTAGCTTCCAAGCTGCTACGAGTAACACCAGCTACTCACTAAATGAGTCAGCTAACTTTCCTTTTAACTGTTTCTTCTGCTCCCTGAAGGTGTTATGAATGTTGTGGTATGACAAGCTGGTCAGCACTCATTCCTTTAAAGCTTATGTATCAATTTTATTGTCACAGGAGGCTTTCTAAAAAATGGAATCAGTCTTCTACAGCTGAGCAAGATATATTTGCCAGTTCACTGCAAAGACCTGAGTGAAAACAATTGTTTTGATTTATTTAAAAAGCATCTTATGATGGAAATTGGTGTTACAATATCCAGGCTTTTACTCCCACAGGAGCAATTCTTACAGGCTATCTGAATTATCCAGAAAGTTGCAAGGCAGATTTATACTTAACCTGGATTATAAGGAAATACGCTGCAAACCACCACAACAAATCATTGCTAATCACAATCAATGGGAGTGATTAAAGCTCTGGAATCTCTCCTGACGTTGCGTTGATGGATGTGAAATTGCACACAAGTGGCACTGCAGTTCCCAGTGCCAGCCCAACGCTGTGCCTCTCATCCCCCCTCTCACCCAGCATGTTGCAAGGTTTTCCCTTGAACCAGTGTCCTGATAAATGGCTTTTCCTTCCTGGATGATATTTTCACAGGAGGACTGAAGATCTTTATCCCAGAGAAAGAAGGAATGCTGTAGGTTGTTACACCCTACAAAGATTTTAGCCCCTACAGATTAGTCACACCCATACTCAGGTAAAATATAGACTAGTTAACATCTTTTCACAAGAAAAAAAAATCTGTGGTATTCTTCTTCACTTCCTGTGCTTAACTGCTGGGGCTATGGTTGCTAGACACGTCAAGAAGCTATACTTTCCCACCCCAAATGTGGAGAGGGAGCTCCAGCTTAATGTTTTTTTTACTTACATTGCAGAAATATTTTGAAGTTTAAGAAGTCTCTTGGACTGTGTGTGTTCAGTGTTTCAATAACCTTCTCTGAAAATTCAAAGGATAATTATTTTTTCTAGTCCACAAGATTTTACTTATCCCTCAACTCAATGTTTGCTTCATGCTGATTATAAGGGCCATAACTCTGTGGCACTCAAATGCATAATTTCCAGAGGTCATTTGCTCTCTTTTTTGGGAGAAAAGAAGGAATTACAGCCCAGAGGATGTTTCCTGGCTACAGGGTGGAGATAGTTCTCCTGGGACTGCAGAGGGGGGTGACAAGATGTGCTGTGCCAGAAGCCCACTGTCACCATCACTGTCTGGGAGCAGAGGGTGATGGATGTCCCCAAGCATGTTGCTGACAAATGATGCTGACAGCATCTGAGGAAGGCCCCTGAAATGAAATCCTTAATCTGTCTCCTCAGGAGCCCAGAAAGGCTGGTGTAGTTGGTGGGATATAAGAGAAATTGAGCACTTCAAAGCCAGAACAGGACGTCTTCCATGCCCGCTGCACTGGTGTGACCTTGGCCCGCACGAGAGAGGACTTTTATAATGTCCCTGTGTTTTACCCTCATCAGGAGGGTAAAACACCAAAAGAGAGAAAATGAAGTCCCAGATGACCCATCCCCCAGCTGCCATGCCTCTGGGAGACAGATGGGAACGTCTCCCACCTGCTCTGGGTGGGAGGCAGAAGATGTGCCCACGGACAGCGGCACCTGGGAGAGCAGTGGTGTAACTGCTGAGTGGTGAATACCTGTTTGTCATGTTCTGGAATCCTCCCCCACCTACACCCACTTTGTGCCTCTTTCCTGTTTGGAGGGGAGATTATCCCGGCCCGTGATCACCCCGGCAGCACGACAGCTTTGTGCAGCTCTCCCCGTGCAGCACAGCTGATGGTGAGGATGATGCCCATTGTAAGGAAAGCTGTGCACCCCAGGAGCTGCCCCCCAGATGCCCTTTTGGAGTCACCATCTTCTCCAGCTCCTGTGCTGCAATAAACAGCATCCACGCTGTGTGTGCAGCGCCGACAGCGCCACCAGCTCGGGTGGGGTTTGCAGCCACTGAGAGAGACCCTGAAGAGGTGCCAACAGCTGCTTTAGGATGTCCCTGTATCCCAGCACAGGCTAGGGGAGGTGACCCAGATCCAGTGCACCCTATCTCCCCAAAGGGTGTTGCTGCAAAGCAAAGCAGCACTTCTTGATGCAATTGCTGCTTCGTGACAGGAATTAGGGAGGTGTGCTTTAATGAAGAGTGGCTTTGGCTTCATCCTGAGTCCCTGTGTGGGAGGATTGCTCTGCTGTGGGCCAGGGCTCTGGGTGGGTTCACCCTGCTCCTCCACACAGGCAGTGGCTCCGGGCATTACAAGCCAGCCCTCTGGCACTGGCAAAAAGTCACCTGAAACCACTCCTTGCTGGTGGTGCTGGTGAAGGAGGCAACGGTGAGTGGTGTGATCATTGTGCCTTCTGCAGAACAATGGCTAAGCAAACATTTGAGAAGGAAGGAAGTAGTAAGGGGAGAAAAGAACCCCTGTATTTCTGTCACATTTTTGTGGTGATTTCTCATGGTATCAGGATACTTGGGCTGACAGCCAATATGGGCTGCAGCTGATTCAAGCCAGAAGATTTTAACAGGGCAAAAGGGTCAGCTGGCCATGAAGGCGGTTCATCTTCCTCCTATTGTAAGTCCTTGGGATGTCTCCCTAGTAGGTCTGCTTGGATTTAATACTCCCTGAAAGCACTCAGGACTGCCTCCAAAAGCACTTAATGAGCTTAATGTTTCTGGAGCCTACAGTCCATCCCTACAAATGTGTACAAGGTTCTGCATGTGCCAGAGTTACAGCTCATGGGGTATCACAGAGCCTCCTCTATTTCATTTTTTTTCCCAGGTTTTGTAAGTATTTCCCTATTTTTACCCTCTGCTAGCACTTAAGTTGCAGAGGATACTCATCCCTGGATGTCTTCCCAGGTTACCTGGATGGCTGCCTGAGAGCCTTCAGGTTTGTTCTTACCTTCACAAGCTTTGTCCCAGCATATCCCTTCCTTGGGAGAAACCTGGCATGTGGCCCTAGCACTGCTCCTCTGCTCCTGTGGCCATTTCCACAGTTTGCATGTTCAAGGCTGTGTTCTGCTTTTCTACCATTCTGCTGGAATGATCCTGTAACTCTCAGCAAACCCAGGTCTGCTCTTCAAGTCCTTTCATGCTGCCCCTCAGTCAAGCATCACTTTCCAAGTAAGTGTCTCACTTCTAATGGTGAAGAGTCCCATTCCTAGTCAAGGTGATGTTTGTGGCACTGGACATAGCTGTCTCCTGAAAACTCTCCTGTTGCTGTGTAATATTTGTCTTGCTGTGCAGGTTGTACATGCTCTGCTTCTTAGTGAGTACTAGAAGCCCTGGTCTGAAGACTCTTGTGAAAAGGTTTTCTCTCTTTTAAGTGGAACAGATCTTTGGAGAGTCAGACACTGATAGTGTGTGTGTCTTTCCATGCCTTTGACAGACTTCCATGCTGTTTTCTGTAAGCTCGTCCTTGGTGCCTCTTGCTGGTGTCTCCCTGGACTCTCAGTATCCCATTTCTGCACACATTGCCTTAAAGTAGTTCTTCCTACTTTCAAGAAAAGACAAAAATCCTCTCACATTCCCAAGTTGCTTCAACACCCTGGAATCCCTGGTTCCTGCCACAGGGCTCCCTCTGTGTTCCCTGCCCTGCCTCACCATTGCTCTTTGCCCTGTCTCCACTTCTGATGTGAAATCAGCATTCTCTGCTGGTAGGTAAGGTGAGCCCTGCAGAACAGTGGCTGATGAAAGCAAGTCTTTGTTAAAATAACAGGTTAGCAGGCGAAGGGAGCAGTCTGAGAGGGGGGAAACCTACCCCTTGTAGGGCCAGTACGGTCTGACTCCATCTACAGCTCTTCCAAACAAGAATATTCTGGTGTTCTAAAGGCCATTGGTAATTCTGACTATAATCTGCGCAGACTTCAAGGTCATTGTCAGTATCCTCTCCCTTTCCCAGCCCATTTTCAGGTCAACATACTAATTTTTAAATTGCTATTAGGACTTCAACACTGGCATGGCATTTTAAAGTAAATTCAGTAGCAGAGGTTGAACAACACTGACAGATTACTAATTTATGTAGCTTTTATCAAAGCGAAGCACAAAGATGGCTTTAAATCATAGAATCATAGAATGGTTTGGATTGGAAGGGACCTTAAAGATCCTGTAAACTCACACTAAATGTAAATTTGTGTGTTTGATAGTACTGTGTAATAATAGTAATGATGGTATTATTTAAAATACTATTTTTAGTCTTTTATTGTAGGTCAAGGGAGGTGATTCTGCCCCTCTACTTCACTCTCAGGAGATCCTACCTGGAGTGTTGCATCCAGCTCTGGGGTCCTCAGCAAAGTAGGATGTGGATCTGTTGGAGTAAGTCCAGAGGGGGGCCATGAAGGTGATTAGAGCAGGAGCACTTCTCCTAAGCAGACAGGCTGAGAGTGGGGGCTGTTCAGCCTGGAGAAGAGAAGGCTTCAGGGAGACTCTAGAATACCTTCCAGTACCTGAAGGGGGCTACAGGAGACCTGGAAAGGGACACTGAACAGGGGCATGAAGTGGTAGGAAAAGAGGTAATAGCTTTAAAATGAAAGGGGGTAGATTTGGATTGGATATTAGGAGGAAATTTTTTACTGTGAAGGTGATGAAACACTGAAACAGGTTGTCCAGAGAAGCTGTGAATGCCTTGTCCCTGGAAGTGTTCAAGACCAGCTTGGATGGGGTTTAGAGCAACCTGGCCTTGTGGAAGGTGTCCTTGCCCACAGCAGGGGAGTAGGAACTAAATGACATCTAATGTCTTGACCTATCCATACCATTCCATGATTCTGTGAAAACAAAACAGAGGACTACTCAGCTCTCATGTCTCCCAGAGGACTACTCAGCTCTCATGTCTCCCAGGATTTGGATAAGTGAATTTTCTCTGCCTGTTTTTCTTCCTCAACTACAAATGGAGTTAAAGGTGATTGGCAAGGACTAAAACTGTAAGTTTTCAATGCTTGAGTGAGCCTTACCCACTGCTAAATAAAGCCACACACAGCTTCTTAAATGCCCATCTCCCCAGAAGCCTTGGACAGCAGAAAAAGAACTTGAAAGCTGCTCTTCCACCTTATGACTGGGAAGATTGCAGGTACTTTCCCCTTTGCCTGGAGATATTGTTAGAAGGCAGCAGAGGCCCATTTTAATGCCATAAAAAGTTAATTAACTCCATTTTCCCCCCAACTTAGCTGAGCAAAGGTTTTGTGTAAGCCACATGCACTATACTGAGAAACAGGGCTTTTCTCCCACGTTCTTGCTGCGCCCGCAGTGATACGGCTAGCAAAAGCTGCTGTCTTCTCAAAAGGAAAATCTCACATCTGAATTGTTTCCAATGGCCTGGGTTGCTCTTTTGGTTTCTAGCTAAACACACTGCATTAGAAGAAATTCCTGTCACGAATTGCCTGCTTCCCCCACCAGGCCCTTGTGAATCATCCACAAGGGAACAACACGGCTCCGCTGCCGTGCTGAGCGTGGCAGCTGCCAGGCTGCTCTCCTTGTCTGCTGCAAGGCGATGCCCAACGTGAGCATTCAGCAGCTCTCTAGTGTGGGTCCACAATACAAAACCATATTCAAAATTTTTGACCTGTTTTTCACCCCAGTTGATTCAAACTAGATATGCCACCATGGTGGTTGCAGAAGAGGTTTCCAGAAACTTTCTCTCAGCAGGGCTGCCTATGACAAGAAGTGTAAAAAAGTCTCTGCAAATCAGGGAGCTTATTCCGTAGTGCAATCTGTGTAGGAAAAAGTTCACTTGCCACTTTTTGCTTGGCTCTGCCAGTGCAGATTCAACATCTCGCAGCTTCCATTCCCGCGAAGCACTCTCAAAATATTTGTCACAGTCTGCTTTTGCTTGAAACCTACGGAGCAGAGCAAGCTGTGCAGCACAGCGTGCCAGCACGCCTGTGAAAAATCCCTTCTGGATGCCTGTCACTGCTCTGCTTAGCACTTTGCACTCTGTCTCTAGCCATTTTCTTGACCTTGTGTTTACCTCCATGGCACTTACCCACTTCCTCGCTCAGCTGCAGATCTCCTTGGCTGGCTCAGACGCCGCTGCACACGCAGCAATCTGTCAGCTAGGCCGTAACCCCGCTGAGGAAGAGATGCGCTGATTTCATCTGACATTGGCACACGAGCTGGATTAAAATATCAAAGGAAGGATCTAGTGGTGTAGGTGTTTTTGCAGACCCGTTTGCATGACTTCACAGATGTTGCTCAAATAGATGTTTTTTTTCTGACCACTGTAAGAAAACCTTGGTGGTGGAGGAGGAGCACTACCCATGGTGTAACAGTGGTGTGTGGGATGAGGAGTTGGGTAACCAGTGTGCCGGTGATCCCCAGCTCCTGTTTTGCAAACCACCCATCTGGCCACTGAGCTGCTCTGGCTGCTGATTTCACACCCCCAGCAACCGCTGAGTCTCCTTTCTCACCTGCAACTGGATCAAGCTGAGGACAAAGAGGGGATGAAAGTGATCTGGGTGACTCCTTTGGCAGAGACTTTCTTCTGGGCTATGCTGGGCCACAGAATACTGGCTTGTCTCTGGAGAAACAAGAATTGAAATGAAAGGTTATAATGTGAATCTGTAATGCTGCAAAACTGCGGGAGGACAAAGACACATTCCTGAAGACCTGACAGAAAAGCAAATAAAACTAAGAGCTGTTTTGGTGAGTCAGAAATATTTGGTCATCACTGTCTCCAAACTATGACCCTCCAGTCCGCTGCAGAGAAATTCAGTGTACTCAGTTGTGAGTTTTACAATCTCCCCACTCAATATACCACATTTAGGTACATGATGACATTGTTTTGGGATTCTTTGCCATTGTCCTCTCTCTTTCTTGTCTTCTCCGTTTCTTGTCCTTGCCATCCTTCACAGAGACTTCTACAAGATGACAGAAAAATACCTTCTTCACTCTTTCTCCAGCTCTTCAAGCTGCCAGCTCACTGGTTGAAGTTGATGCCCTGGAGGGTTCTGGATGATGTACCATAATAGAAGAGGTGTAAGACACAGTTACTGTCCATCGGTCAGTCTCCAGGATGAAAAACCTGGAAACTGTTGGTGACAATCCAAGACATCTCCCAGCCTTGGGCGTCTGCCTCTGCAGTTTCCTTCTCCACAGCTTTGGGTCTCTGGAGAGGATAAGTCCTTTCCTTTCCTCTGTACTTTCCAGCAGGCTGAGGCTTGGAGTCCTGCTGGTTTGGGGAACTGACTTTGAGTGGGTTACACACTGCTGGGTGGGATTTTGGGTGTTTCTCTGGAGGAGGCTGGACATCTGCTTCTTGCTCTGGGTGCCCCTCTGCTAACAGGGGTTTGGGGAGGAAGGGTCCAGACACAGTCAGACTGGTGCCTGTGTTTGCACTCCTGATTTAGTTCCAATGTCAAAAAAACCCCACTCATTAGATTCACATGATGGAGCAGCAAAGAAAGTGTCTATTTATGGAGGCCGAGGAAAATCCACAGAGATGTGGGTTGCAGTTATTTGTCTGAATGGCGCCTCTGACATCACGAGTGGCTGGAAAGGCTTGCTCAGGAACAACGGAGAAGGCAGCTCTGCCTGGTTCTGTTAAAGCCTAAACATCTTCAGCATCTAGAATTGCTTTTCTTGTTTTTCATTAGAGAAGTCTGATTTTGCAGGAAATATGATGTGTAGAGAGGACAATGCTTTTTCAGGCTTGTGAGAAAAGTGTCCTTCTCACTTGTTTGCGAAGTGACTGCGTCACAGACGTTTTACAGAGAGTAAGATGAGGAGCGCGAGTAGGAAAAATGGAAAAGGTTTCACTTAAAAAATTGTAGGAATTTATCAGCTGAAAGGAGAACACATCTCACAGGTCTGGGAAGTAAAAAAGGAGTCCTGCTTTTCTGCACTCAATTTCCTGTAATGTAAAAATTCATTGTACAACAGAACTATGAAAGACTCAAGTTTTTAACAAACCCATATATGTTAAGGAATTCTTAAAAATTCAGTTTCATCCCTTGTCTATTTTTATTTTGACTCTTGAGTTCTTCTTCAAGTGTGTATCCACATTCAGTGACCCTCTCTGCTGGGTCCTGGGTGGATGGATTACAAGAATTGTTGAGGGTGCCTTGGCATTTATTCAGGTGGGTCAAGGAGGGAGCAGCTGGCTGCATGATACAACGCTTCATCAAGAGCTGTCAGTCCCTGAGACTCCCTGGTTGATGAGCTGTGCCCTGTGCCCAGGATGGAGTCTCTTTGGGCAAGGACTCCTTTGTCAGCTCCAGATCTTGCCTCTTCTTGCAGCACCATCTGACTTTGCTGGAACACCACAGGGAATTGTAGCCTGGGGGTGCTTACTCCAGACTTGTGAGTGCAGCAGGGTGATGGCAGCCATGCCTCAGGATTAAAAGGACAGGAAATGCTGACTGGCTCTTGCATGGCAGAAAGAGAAGCAGGACCAGCTTCTCAGCACACACTCAACCAAGTGAACTTCACTGCAGTGTAGACTTTGGAAAAGAAAAATTACTTCTGACTGCACCAAGGGCAGAAGCTCTGGTTCCATTTGCCCACTAAATCACAATGCACACGATGGTGGGGACATGAAGGTGGCCTGGGAGAGCCCTCTGTGTGACAGCCATGCAGACCTGCCCTGGACACCTGGGGAGGCTGTCTATTGTCCCTTGGAGTTCTGGAATGACAGCACTTCAGTGTCTTTTAAGTGGGTTTTTTGTTTTGCAAAAGTTTCAATTTGTGGTGCTCTGATACACATCCTCTTTCTACATACAATGGACATTTCTCTCCTTGTTCCATGCTCATTTTCATCCTATTTTTTCCCTTTTCTTTTTTGATAGTTTTCCCCTTCCTTGTGACCTATTTTTGTGATTTTCTTATCTTCCCCCACCCTTTCCTTCTTCCCTTTCCCCTGTTCTCACTCTTTCCCTTCATTATACTTCCTGTTCTCCAGTAGCTCTGGTAAGCTCTGGTACCCATTGGAAAGTGTATTCCCTGTGAATGCCTCGATTAAGAGATCCCCACCCCAGCAAAGTCACACTAGAGAGTCCAATTTCTGTCTTAGACTCATTTTTTGTTTGCTTATGCCTTTTTTGTTTGTTTGTTTGTTTGTTTGTTTTTTGTTTGTTTGTTTGTTTGTTTTAATTTTATTTTTGAGGTTTTGGATGGTTTTTTTCTTGCAAGATGCTTCAGCAGCCAGCAAGGTTCATAGCCACAATGGGAGCGAAGAGTGAAAGTGGGTGGCTCTCAGGGAGCCACTGCAGAGTTCTGTGCAGCTGGAGCAGCACTTCTGTAATGTGTGGGTGGATGGATCTGACTAGCCCCACCATTTTTTCCTTTGTACCCCGTGCCTTTCTCTGTCTCAATCCCCCTCCTAAATCTCACTGGAGATCCCCGTCTGCTTTAGGGATAAAAAGAGAAGCCACCAAACTGCCGCCCAGCATGTGCCTTCCCATTATTGGTCTTGTGGCAGGAACTTCTCTGGTCGTGGCTGAGGTTCACTCTTCGGGGCCTGGCAGATGTACCTGTAAAATTGAAACTACTGCTTGCTGCTCTTATCTGTGTGCAGGCCAGCGTGGTGTGCCTCTGCCTCTAGGCAGAACCTGCTGCTGCCGGGACCACGCTGGTTTCGGTTTCATCAGTGCGCTCTCCTCCCTCACAGGCCAGGCGCAAGCAAGGGTTGTGTTTGCAGCAGCAGATCTCAGAGCACTCAGTTAACCATCTCAATTAACGCAGTTAACCACCAGGGTTGCAATGGGTAGACATTTTTTACACCTGCTTTATGGAGAGGTGGAAGAGTGAAGCTGCCTGGGTTGCCATCCATGGGCTGTGGGCATTTACCCTATGGACAGGATTTGCTCACTACAGAGCTTACCCCCTGAGTGTCCTGCCCAAGATTTGCCTTCTGTGGTGTGCTAATCACCAGCAGTGTAGGAACATATGCATATGTGTCAAAATACTGTCTTCCTATCATTCTCTAGGCAAGTTTGCATCTATATAAATCCAGCATAAAATGCATATAATGTTAACATGCATATGTATTTGTGTAGCATATACATAATCACCTCTTTGTATGCAAATACAGTTTTATCCATAAGTAAATACACTTTTCAAGCCTGAATTCAACAATGGAAAAAATATTTGCTTTTAAAAGTAAGCTTTTATTATGCCTTCATGCTGATTCTGCCTGTGAATTATTTTTCTTGTTGATAACAGGTAGCTATCAATTTTCCAGGGAAACAAAAGAAAAGAAGATGAAATAGTTGTCAAGCTTTGCATTGTACCATGCCATGAATTTTCCTTCCTACAGGCTGAAAAGAAACCACTGAATTATATCGTAACTGTCAAGTGTCCTGTTTTTAGTTTGTTGCTCAAACACAATAAAATTATTTAATATACAAAAGCTATCATGCAGAGCCAGTTGGTCTTTCCTTCAGCAATATATGGAGGAAAACAAGGAATGAGAAACACACCTGAAAATGGTGAAACACTGACAGTAGAACGTTGGAGAATATTGTAATAGATCATATTTACGACAAAACAGAAACTCAACACCCTGGAAAACACACAGAGTACTTGAACTGTGTTTACTTCCAGGCACATTGGCCTTTGCATAGGGGTGGGCCGGGTGATTCAGCTGAATCTGAAACCTGATAAACTCTTGCCTTCTGTTTTTACATCACAGCCAGTGATTGCACATGACACATTGGGAGCAGATACCGCTATGCAGGCACTACCTTTGGTATTTTTTGTATCGATCAAGGATCATTCCTTGGCCATGCTGCACTTCAGTCTTTCACTTACAGGTATGCATATGTGAGTGCCAGAGGAGATATGTTTAAATGGGAGGTCTTGTGCCTGGATTGGGAGTTGAGAGAAGAGCTTGTGGGAAATATTTTCTTCTGTTTAGCTTCTGTTTACAAACTGTGACAGCAGACTCTGGTTCCCAGTAACTTATGCCTCATTTGAGCTCATTCAGTGAATATGCTTTTGTCCAAATATTAAGAATCACGCCTAGAAGGAATTTGAGCTGCATTAATTGCACCAACCAGTAAAGTTGTCTTATTATTTATTTTCTTTGATTGGAAAAACATGCAAGTA
Organism: Calcarius lapponicus; assembly: GCA_039654755.1. Classification (NCBI taxonomy): domain Eukaryota; kingdom Metazoa; phylum Chordata; class Aves; order Passeriformes; family Fringillidae; genus Calcarius; species Calcarius lapponicus. The sequence goes on along the minus strand of CM077462.1, from coordinate 37,837,429 downwards.
CTTCTGGCATAAGTGCTGGCATGAGAGAATGTAAAATTAAATTCTGATTTCTTATAACATTGCCACTTAGTAATGGTTCCATGAAACCTTGCCCTCAAATCTTTATTGTTTACATTTTTGCAGATATTGAGAACAAATGAGGTATGAACAACAACAAAGGAAACCGTTCAAAAACACACAGTAAATATTTATTGCGGCACTTCTTTTAAGCCAGGGTGGTCCAACGTCAGCAGCCTTTAGATTTTGGTAGCCCAACACCCAGCAGCTCCATCTCCTAGCCTGGGAAGCACAACCCCACCTTTGTCCCACTTGACAAGTCCTTTTTACCCTTCCTCCTGGCAGCAGTGCCTGGCAAGCCCTCTGGCCACTCTCTGCCACCAAAGCTGCTACAGAGAAATTGGCGGAGGAGGAAGGAGTTGGCTGTGTCTTGTGGCTGTCTGGTTTGAAGAGCCACTGTAGCTGCTGTTGGTGAAGAAGAGGAAGAGGAGGAGGAGAAGAAGGAGGGTGAGGAGAAGAAGGAGGGTGAGGATGCGGCCATGGCTGTGTGAACCAGCCCAGCTCCCTGCAGCAGTCCGTGGGGAGATGAAGGGTGAGGCATTGGCTGTTTGGGCAGCTCTGCCATCACCAACCACAGCTCCCCATCTCCTCTGAAAAGAAGGGGTGGGCTGCCTGAAGGCTTTCTGGGGGCTGGAGTTGCACCACATTGTGCGAAGATCCATCAGTTCTCAACTCTGAAATATGTCCAGAGGGGTGGGCAAGCAGTGCAGTCAGCACATGGCCCCGGTTCCAGCCATATGGATGTAAATCGAGAAGGGCCTTGCTGCCTCTATGGGAGCATTCAGGATTTTTCCCCATGTGTAGAAGGAGATGGACCTGTAGAAGGAGAGGGACTTCAAATCCCTCACCAGCAAGAGCCCTGACATCCCTGTGGTGACGTGAATTTTTTTATTTTAAGGACCTGGACCAAAGTCGGTCTCTGCCTATGCATCCTCTGAGAGGTCCTCTGCACATCGTGTGAATTCACAGTGGGCAGCTTTCCCTCCTGCAAAGCAGGACAAGCCATTTTACCTTTGCTTTACCATCTCTCTGCAGAATCTTGTTAGCCTGTAAGCCTTTGTGTGCACAGCCTTTTTCTCAGTGTTGATGCAATGGTAGGGGCGTCAAAGATCGTGTATTTCCCATGCACTATAAAGAGGGATGAGTGGGATTTGCTGGCCTAAAGTCAGCTGTCTGAAAGTGTGAACCACCTGGAGGAAGAGCCTGGCACCTCAATATCCCATCAGCTCCACCATCTGGGGTGGTGAATCACCCATGGGAAGAACATACTTCTCTCCACTGACCATGGAGTGACCCTAAATGTGGCACCCACCTCTCCCAGGGCCAGACAGACCCCGACCTGCCTGTGGGTGCTGCTGTCTGAAGCAGGAGGCAAAGGGCAGGTGGAAGGGGAGTGGGCTCACCAAGCTGGGGTGAGGGATCAGCAGATCTTTAAATTCCATCTGTGGTTTGTGCGGTCGGTGGGGAAAGATGCGCAGCCCCAGGAAGTAACTCACAGCAGTAGAGATCCTGCCGTGAAATGCCATGCAAGAGGGACTACCTTTCTCCAGTGGCTCTGGAAGAAGTCTCAGACCCTTTGAACTCCCTTGGCAGGGCAGTGCAAGTGCCTTGTTCAGCCAGGGTGTGCCCAAACCCTTCTGTGTGGGGCAGCCCTCAGCTGCCCTGGCTGGGAGGGGAGGGACTGAGGTGCTGTGCCAGCCTTCCGGTAACTCAGGCTGCTCAGAAACACGCACTGCAAATCATGTCCCCTCTGAGGCTCAGGGGAGGAAACTGGGGGTGCTGAACTTCCTCATTCTTCCTCAGAAAATAGGATTTCTCCCAGCTCTGATGATACCAGACACACACTGGGTATTCCATTGTTGCTTTTTATGCTGTAGAAACATTTGTACTCTCTCACTATGCACATACGTGTAGAAAAAAAGAGCTGTACATAGAGTATGAGTGCTTTCAACTTCATGTAATCTCCTGCTGAATTTGATCAAAACCTCAGAACGTGAATTATACAGACAGTAGTAAAAAGACAGCACAGATCCTTTATTTTGGCTGCTTCAAACCCAGAATATGAATAGAAGGCTCTGCTTTATTTCAGTGATGATAAAAGGCAATCTTCAGGTCTTAAATTTGAAAAAAAAAAAAACAAGCTGATGCTAAGGTTGATAGGAGATATTGTATTGTAGAGGAGTAGAAAATGGGAGCAGGAGTAGGAGTAGAGAAATGAAAAGGTGGAATGTAGGAGGAGGAGGGTGGGAGTAGAAAATGAATTGTGGTGCATCCATCAGCATTTCAGCATTGTGGAAGATGAGATAAACCTACTGCTGTCATTTGTAGATGCAGTAAAATTTCTTGTACTGAGGCATCACTGTGCTGAGCTGATGAGGAGCAGGAAGCTCCCCTCAGCAGCTGAATGGGTGGGTTTGTTCACATGACATTGCCCAAGGGTGGTCAGCAGCATTGGAGTGCACTAGGAGAGCAGCTGGAGTGCACTAGCAGACAGGGTTAGACACTTTCATTGTGCATGGCATGTGTTGCTTTGACTCTAAAATCTGTTGATACAATCCCCAAATTCCTGATGGACAGAAGAAATTCTAAAAAGAAAAGTGGCAGATCACATGTGTGTGGACTGGGGCCCTACAGAAGAACTCACTCACCTGGGAGGTTCTGCCAAAGTCAGAGCAGACTACCAGGATTACTCAGCCCAGGAAAGTGCACAGCATTGTCTCATTGGCCTTCATCCTTCCCCCAACCCTCAGCAGACCTGGTCCCAGCTGTTGGCATGCCATAGCCAAAATCTCTGCAGCTCAGCTCTGCCTGTTGCGTTGTGAGTCACAGGGCCCCGCTTGCTGAGCAAATGCAGCATTTGGAAGGTTCTGGTATTATCTTCTCCACCTGCATGTCCCTCACATCTCATTGCAAATTGCTGTCTGCACTCTCTGTATTCACTGCTAACTTTGGAGCTGCAAGAACATCAGTGACATGGGGCACAAAGGTGGCAGAGCCCTGCCGAGGAGATGAGGGGAGCGACAGAAATGTCAGGTAGGGCCAAGGAAGGGGAATACAAGCTCTACCCTGCAGAATGACCTGGGCTGAACTACAAATGCACCAGGGCTTCCTAAAATCCCCCAAGAGTAGCTTTCTTCCCAGTTTTCACAGTTGGCATCTGACAAAGGGAAGCTTTCTTTTTTTTCAACATCTGCATATACCAATAGAGTTCAGGGAATAGCATCCCTGCTTTGGACAAAATAGAAGAGCAAGGACTGCAAGATTTAAAAAAACTCCTTAGAAGAAAGCCTGGGTAATAAATCCACTTCCTTTAGCAGGATGGATGCCAATCTGGCTCTTAGACCCCCCTTTTATTTTTTTTCAGACACCAAGGAAAGAAAAAGAAAATGTTTCTGTGTTCTCAAGCACTTCTTTTGTTTTGGCTCCCATTTAAACACATCCATTCGCTGCGCGTCCCTGGCTGCTTCTCACCATTATATAACCTCTGCTTCTCCAAGGCAGGGTGCTCTCCCTTATTGCAGGGCAACTACTGCAGCCGAGTTGTGTAACACTGCCACATAAAGCTGTTCCAAACTGAAACGTGGCATGCAAGTTATTAGGTTGAACTAGGACTACTTTGCTTTCTTTTATTTTCTTTTTTTTTTTTTTCTTGAACTGAAAAAAAAAAAGCCTGGAAAAAAGGTGTTTTCTAAAATCCGTGGGCTAAACAATATAAATTCGTGGGTTGAATCCTTTAAAGGATTGACAAAACATAGAGATGATTAAAGGCAAAGCAACTCCGAAATCTGATGAGCAGCCAGCCTATAATAAGGTAAAGTCACCTTTGGCATTTGGTAAAATAAACATGACAAAACCAGTGCTTTAAAATGTGATCAGTTACTATGCACTTATGTATATTTTGCACAAACTGTATAGTTAGGTGTCACCACGTATCTTAAAAAGTGTTTTCATAGTAGACAACGTGAGTGTCTAGATGTATGAGCTGACACTAAATTACACACCGTGGCCTAAATCCAGCCTTGTATTCTCTCCCCTTCATTATTGTTACTCATTTTCAGAAAATATTTTTTATAGGAACAATGAACTGCATTTGAATAACATTAACACTTTCTGCCTTGATGCAGAGAGGAGGGAAGGGTAACAGGTTTTCTGGCTCAGCTTTGACAGTTATCCAGCTCGGGTGGTTCATTGACATGCAACGTCAAATGCCATGGCTGGTTGTGAATTTTGTGACTTACGAAGCCATGTCTGAAGTATGTTTTTCAAAAAGCACTCCTCCTACTGAAAACAAAACAGATTTTCTAAAATATAGGGTTTGCCAGTTTGAACAAGGTGTTGAGTCGTGTCTCATCCTTGGGATTATTTCCCTAGCTTAAGTAAATGTCTTCTTTTTAAGTTTAAACACTTCTGTGTTAAGTTGAACATATATATATATATGTATATGTATGTATATCTTCGTATGCTGATGGATGGGCAGCAGGGGAGGCAGAGGCGATGTGTCCTGTGACTGCTGCCTCATTGAAAAGGAAGAACACAAACCTTAATGAATTGAGTAGCCCTGGGGTTTGCCGGGAAAAATACAAAGTATGTCCATAGTTGACTTAGGATGAAATTATCCCGTGCTCCGTGCCTGCTCACGGAATATAAAACACACGCTCACGGTATGAAAACACGCTCAGCCGAAGGGGAGATTTATCACTTCGGGAGGCGCAGACACTTTTTGGCGAGGAGCCGGCCAGGGAAGGAGGGAGGGCGGGGGGAGCGGGGCAGGGCAGCTGTCGCGGTCCGGCATGCGGGGCTGCCAGGGCCCCCGCGGGGCGGGCAGCCGGCGGCAGCAGCGCCCGCACGGAGCCAGCGCCGCCGGGATGCCGGTGGCAGCGGGGAGACGCCCCCCGCTCCCGCAGCCGCCCCGCTGCAGCCGAGGGATGCTCCCAGGTTCCCGCTCATCCCCGGCGGCGACGGGCACCGGGCCCGTCGATGCGGGAGGCAGGACCCCGCCGGCAGCGACTGAGGCAGAAACACTCTCCGGGGAATTTTCCGTGGCCACCCCCCCGCGGCTCGCCGTGCGAGCACTTAGTGCCTTCGGGCAGCCCCGGCCGCGGGGGGCACCGCCGCCTGCCCGCTCGCCCCTTCTCTCCCCGCTGCGCCGCCGGGAAACAAAAACCACCCAGAAGCGGCACGGGGGGCACCGGCACCCTCCTGCCGGAGCAGCCCCGCGGCGGGAGGCGGGCGGCGGCGCGGCGCTGCCATTGGCGCGGCGGGGCCGTCCCTCCCCGCCGGGAGGAGGAGGAGGAGGCGGAGGAGGGAGGCTGGAGGCGGGCCCGCGCGGGGCGGTCGCTCCAGTCGGTGCGCGCCGGGCGGCCGGGTCGCTGCTGTTGCAGTTGCCGCGGAGGGCAGGGATCCGGGAGCCGGGCAGGGGCAGGGTTTAGGGCGGCGGGGCCGGGAGGTCAGGCCGGAGGTCTAGGGCGGCGGGGCCCGGAGAGTTGGCGGTCGCGCCGTCGGTGCCGCGCCGATCCGCGCCCGGAGCCTGCATGGGGCGGCGGCGCTGAGCCCCAGCCGCCCCGCTCCCGCCGCGCTCCCGCCCCGGCCCCGCCATGGCCGAAGCACCGCAGCTGGTGGACATCGACCCCGACTTCGAGCCGCTGCCGCGGCCCCGCTCCTGCACCTGGCCGCTGCCGCGGCCGGAGTTCAACACCCCCAGCTCGGCCACTTCCAGCCCGGCGCCGTCGTGCGGCGGGCAGCCCGATGGGGCGGCCGGAGCCGCGGCCGGGGCCGGGGCCGCCGCCTCGGGAGCGCTGAGCGCCGACTTCATCAGCAACCTCAGCCTGCTAGAGGAGAGCGAGGACTTCGCGCCGCTGCCCCCCGCCGCCGCCCCACCGGAGGCTGCCGCCTGCCGCTGCGGGGACTTCCCGGCGCCCGAGGCCGGCTGCCGCCTCCACCCGCCGGGACCGCCGCCGGTGCCGCCGGTGCCCCCGCCCGTGGCCGGTCTGTCACCGGGCCCCGTGCCCGGGCAGCCCCGCAAGAGCAGCTCGTCGCGGCGCAACGCGTGGGGCAACCTGTCCTACGCAGACCTCATCACCAAGGCCATCGAGAGCTCCCCCGAGAAGCGGCTCACCCTCTCCCAGATCTACGAGTGGATGGTCAAGAGCGTCCCCTACTTCAAGGATAAGGGCGACAGCAACAGCTCGGCCGGCTGGAAGGTAAGCGGCGGGTGGTGGGGGACGCCCCGTCGGAGGGGGGTCCCGGGAGGCTCCGCCGCCCCCGGGCACAGCCGCGGCGCTGCAGGCGGCCGTGCACGCCGCCCTCCCCGGCTGCACGATGCCCGCTGCGCAGCCCGCAGTGCTCCGGCTCCGCGCTTTCAGTTTGGCCTCTCATTTCTACTTTTTTTACCTTTCCAAAGGGAGAACTCCTACGGGAGAAAAGCGTTCCAGCCCTCCCGCTAGAACGCGGGCGCTGGAGGGACCGGGGCCGCCCCCCCGCTCTCCGCCTCTCCCAGCCCTGCCCCGCCGAAAGCAAAAGTTCACGCGGTGTCACGGCGCCGTCCCCGGGCAAAGCCCGCAGCAGCGGCGCCGCCTCCCGCTGCCCGGGGGCGGCCGGCGGGCCCGGGGTGAGCCCCCGTGTGCCGCGGGTGCCGCGGGAGCTCCGGCGCTGCCCGGCCCCGGGACGCTGCAGGGCTTTGCCGTCGGGCGGTGGAGCGGGGACAGAGGCAAACAGGGCTGGGGAAAGAGCGGAGGCAGAACAAGGGTTGCAGAAATACCGTGTGTTTAATGAGTAAGCCGCAGTATTTGACCTGATGGCTTTGTTAAACTCGAGTTGCGGGAGCGCCTTTCTTGTGTTACGTGGTGGGACGGAGCTCCCTCCTTCCCTCTCTCCCGCAGCGCTGTCCCTGCCGTCTGAGCGGAGCGCTGGGAGCAACCTGTTGGCGGCCGGGATTTGCGCTCAGCCCCGCGCCGGCCGGAGCCGCAGCCGGTGCTGCCCGGATCCCGCGGCGGGATCTCCCAGGGAGCCGCTCGCCAGGTCCCGCGGGACCCCGGGCACGGGCTGCCCCCGGACGGCTGCGGGACGAGGCGGGCGAAGCTGCGCTTGGGGCTGTGCGGCCCCGGTGGCAGCGCCAGGCGCGTAGTACCCTCCAGCTTTGCATCCCCGTGGGTGATAAAGGCTTAGGGCTGCTGCCAGTGAATCCTCCCTCTCCCGAGGCCTCCGTCGAGAAAGGGTCACCCATCTGCGTCCCCGTGCGCGGCGGAGGCAGCGCCGAGTTTTGTGACAGTGTTGCGCTGAGAACGTTGTCAGGACGAGCTTGTGCCGTCTGCGTACGGGCAGAGCCTCCCCCGCCCTGCGAGGGGTTAAATGATGGCAGAAAATGTATGTGTGAGGTGCGAGCGCCTAGCACGGCGTCAGCGCACTCTGGTGTGTTCGGGACTTAGTTCCAGTTAGGGCCAATCAAACTCTCTGCTGCACTTTCTAGTATTTGTATTATCTATCTCTTTTTTTTAAAAAAAGTGTCAACTCAAATCCTGCATTTATGTAATTTTAATTACGCTGCTAGGAATGTTTGTTACGTCGGCTTTTTGTAAATTTCTGTTTTTTTAGAAGTAAGCTTTTTGTAATTTTCTGTTTTTTAGAAGTAAGTTTCCTGCTAAGGAAATGCAGATTAATCTGTAACTCAGTTTTAGCTGAAAGTTTTTAGGGCTTTTGAAAGTAGTTTGTTAGTCTCTATTGATGTGTTTGACTAAAAAATTTAAGGGATAATTGTCTGAAGACATCTGTCATGAAAAACTTTAATAGGAGTGAAGTGATTGATAGTTGACAGCTTTTAAATAAGGGAACTTGTCACTTGAAAGTGCTGCTTTTTTTCCAGTGGTATTTTAGTCTCCTTAAGTGCCTTTTCAGAATTGAGTAGAAGAGAACTAAAAGCCAAACAAACCAAAATAAAATCAAATAGCTCCCAAGTTCAGGCGAGCAAGAAAGAAACACTGATAGCTGTGTAACTTACTCGGCGCTTCCTATTTTATTGCTGCTTGTCCCACGGTGCTCCAGCAGGGAAGAAGTCTCGCACACCTCCTTCTAACAGACTGAGCACATCCTATGCCCACATACCTATGCTGTGACAGGGAGAGCTGCTCCTGATAGGATTTTTGGCTGCAGTACCCTCTGGTAGAGTGCAGCCCATAGCCTGCCACTCCTGGTGAGTAAATACACACGGACTCTCCTTCCATAATTAAATAGCCACCGTGTTATGCACGGGACACGTGTTGCCCCCATCCCTTCGGCTGCATAACTGCCGGGCTGCTCTGAAAGTTGCATGCTTGCAGCTTTTACCACTTAAGCCAAGGAAGTGCAGAGTTTCTTAAACACACTTTCAAGCTGAGTTACCAGCAGCCGCTGGGTGTCAACTCTGTAACTGGCCCGGCTGAGGCGTGCAGCTCGTTTGCATTGTTTATCACCGATTCTCCACGGCTCAGCGTGACTGAGGATTACTTTTATTTTTTTCCACTTTGGGAGCCGTTGGTTTGCCCGTGGTCTGGGGACCTGCTGTAGGCGTGGGGCTGGGAGCGGAGCCTGACTCAGCCGAGGGCCCTGCAGAGGAGGAGCATCGCTCCAGAGATGAGCACAGATTAGCCGCTGACTTTTCTGCTGACAGAGGGAGCGCGGGTTCGCCTCAGAGCCTGGCACTGACTGAGGGCTGGGAGTACATTGTGCACTGCTGACGCAGGCTGGGAAATGGGGGGGGGCGGTATTTTTTTTTTTTTCCCCTTAAGTAGAACTTCGAGACTGTCTTGTTGGGGTTTGCATGTTTGTGAGTGCAGTAACGCACCTTTCAAATTCTTCACAAAGTGTATGAACACACAAGAACTGAAAAAGAATGTGCCCTTTCTGCAGTGGCAAGGCGGTGTTTCTCAGGCAGAAGTTGAGGGCTGAATGCTCTAGTGCTTGTGAATATGTACTGCCCTGATTTAATACATGATGTGGAGCTTTTTCATTTTTCACTGAAGAAAGTTCAGAGGTGTCAGCATTATCTGGTAGCAGCTCAAAACAGTATCCAAGCTCTTCTGAATAAAAACATTAAAATAAAAATGCCTTTTTAAATAAGGGCGTGTAAGCCAGAATATTTTGTATTAATATAAAATTAACAGTAACATAAAATTATTTAAGTAGGTAAATTGTTCTCCATTATTACATGCACAGTGGTTTATTCCTAACTTTCTTGTCATAAACTCTGCTTTATAAACAAATCTGTTGAGCTCTAAGGGAGCAAAGTCTCCATGACCCCCATGGGGTGGCTGCCTTGAATGAAGCACTTGGGATGTGCTCTGCCAGACTTGCGGCATTGTTGGTTGTGAATGAGTGCTGATAGTGACCTGCGTTCCTCAGAGAAAGCGAAGCAAGAACAAGATCTGCTGCAGAGATAACAAAGAAATTGTTGTGAAAGTTACATGGAAGAAGGAGACTATTCTCCTAGTGCAGTAGTTAAGTAAAAGCAACATTTTGCCTCGCCTGTGATAGTGGGAGACGCAAGGCTTAAAACAGAAGAGGCAAGAATTCTACTGCAGCTGTAGATAATTATTTTTGACACAAATATGATAGCTTTTCGGCTAATCGTCATACATAAAATATTAAAAATCTCTGTGATGTGCATATTTCATGATGGCTTTGCTTTATGGCAAGTGTTGAGATTTATTGTAAAGGAGCTGTCACTGTTAAGCTTCCTTGAATGGTCTCATCCTTTCAGTCTGCTTTTGAAAATGGGTTCAAATAAAACCCTGTAATGTTTTTGAACAGGAAACATGGAATTTTGGTGTCACTCACCTGGAGGTGGATGTGTTGTTGATTTTTCTTGGTGACAAGTGTTAAGGTCCCACAGGCACATACACCTCCTTGACTTCTAGTCCCAAGGGAGCTTGTTCACCTAAATTCATTTGCTGCCATTGTTGAAGGAATGAGAATAGATACCAAGCTGCAGAGGGATCAGTGGCTGTAAGTCTGAAAGCCTGAGGACAAAATGGGCATGGGAGAGGTGCTTTGGGTGGCCTTATCATAGGAGCTCTCTATGGTCAGCACTATTCTGTAGTGATTTGGTCTCCGTGCAAAATGAATTCTGGGTTGTTCTGGTTCTGTTGTATTTGGTTTGAAAATCACAGGGAGTAAAAATTATTAGAAAGACTGAAAAATCAAGAATAATTTTCACTGAATTTTTTTCAAAGCTTTTGAACCTAGATCAGCAAACAGTTTAAACTGTGGACATTTAGATGATTTATTTAAATTCCATCACAGAGTCATGGAATAGTTTGGATTGGAAGGGACCTTAAAGATCATTTTTGTGAGGTTTTTCTTATGATTTTTTTTTTTGTGGGAAAAATCACAATTGAAGATTGCCTTTAACTCAGGCTGTGTATTCCCTCAGTACTGTGGGCATTTACCCCTGTCCCTTAAGATGCTTCCCCAGGTGATCTGTGCCCCCCCCCCCAGCATGATGTATTATACATTAATTGAGCACACACAGGCATATGCAGGTAGAGGTGTGTATTTGTCTTCCTGTTTGTGGATTCTGTCAAGGTCAATGCTATACAGTCCTACCTTTTACTATACATGTGGCAAATAGCCTCAAGAGCTGCGGTTGGGTCTGCTCTGTCATGACACCTGGCCTCAGCCCACCCTGTTGTGAGAAAACTCTTTGGTGTCTTGCATACCTGCTCACTGCCACCAAAATGCCTCTTGTAGCAGCCTATGTTGTCTGTCAGTCACCAGCTTGCATTTTGCTTAGTTTCAGGTATGAAAGTTCAGCTTAATTTTTGCAGGTGCAAGGTGCTCTCCTCACCTGTGTCTGAATAGCTCATAGCTGAGCTGTGTCAGTGCTTTTGAGCTTCCCATCAGGGCCTTGAATAATGCTTTAATTTTCTCTTAACTTTCTTTGCCCGTTTTCTGTTTACTGTGGTATCTGTTCAGTTACTTTTATGATTATAGGTAAGACTAAACACCAAAATGAAATGTGTGAGTGGCTTTGTATAGTGACATAATGAACTAAATTTTCCTTAAGTGCCTTTAAAGAACTTCAATACAAAGACAAAGTAACAGCTCTCTGCCACTGTATTTTTTATGACATGCTCAGCTGCTTCCTTATTATCATTATTTTTGTATCACATGGTTTTACAAGTAGTTGGTGAAGTTGTTTGTTTGGGGAACTGGAGCCTTAAGCTGCTTGTGATGGAAAGGGGAAGCAGTGTTGTGCAAGGAGATAAAGATTTTTAGGTGAGGTATGTGAGGTTGTTTTTCTTTTTCTCTCTTTCCTTATTTCTTTTTAATCAAATAGGCAATACTTTGGTGGTTGGGTTTTTCAGTAAGGCACCAGAATTGTGTAGTCCTGAGATGTCTGCTCATATCTTTTTGGTTTCCAAAGCATGAGCTGCCTAAATACGCGCGTCTCTGTTTACTCAACTGGTGAATCATTTTGTAAAATAAGTGCTTGGCTTCTGGAATAAAAATGCAGATATATTTTGCAGCCGCAGATTTGAGAAATATGTAGGGCTGTGGCTACAGAAATTCAACTCTCAGGCCTTTCTGTTTTGGGTAGAAGTTCATATATGAAACAAGGATTTGTGATGGAAATGATTTTAAAACCTTGAGTAATGAATAATAAAGTAAGACATAGTGAAGGTAACCTGAAATATAATTTATTGTTTTCCTCTTTCAGAAATATGTAAAAGATGGATATATTTACTTCATTGTCAATTCTTGTGAGAAAGGAACTTCAAATTTGCTGATGCTGGCTGCAGATAGTTATAGTTAAGCATACGGTAGTGCATACTAATATTTTAATGAATTTTGTAGCATTTTGTTTGTCAGTCTGGTTGCTGAAATGGATTTTAAATATTGGGGAAACACTGCTCTTGGTGCTGATAGGTTGTGCTTTAGAAATTAAGTGCATTGGAAAGAGTCACTTTTTGAAGAACAGCATCTCTCCAGCTCCATAGTGAGCTTCAGCGTGAGTTGAGTTGATCTGTAATAAGTGCTATTCAAATTTAAGTATTATTTCTAAATCTACTTAGTAAACATTAATCATATGTGTTTATCAAATAAAGGTGCATCATTCCTTCAATGTCGTTTATGATATGCAGCTGTCTTAAGTGAGCAGTGCAGCATCATGAGGTTTCTTGGTAGGTCTCCATTCCTAATGGAGGAGGAATAAAAATAACTAAGGTGCTTTTACAGGATTGGTTATTATCTTCCAAGATCCTCATTAAGCCTCATACTTGCACAGATTTTGATAGTGGACACTGTTTTTTACTAGATTGCTTAAAATGATGCCTAAAGAGGCACGTGTTAAAGTTTTGAAGCACTTCTGAAATGAATGGTGAAGGCTTAGCAATGCTTTGGTGTGTGATAGATGGGACCAGAAGTGGCTCTATCTTTAAAAACGTAGTCACTCAAAACCTCCTGGGACTCTTGACAGCTTCTGCATCAGACAGAGATTAGGAATTGCTGGAGGAGTGGAGGGCAGCACTTTGCTCAGATGACTTTCTGAGCTCTTAAAGGCACCTTGCATCACTGCACAGTATCAATGGTGTTCTAGTTCTGTTTGAACATATGTCTTATTCTAGAGTTCATTAAAGGTCCACATCTTCTCTTGTTCTAGTCTTAGAAACCTAGTTTTTGGGAATTCTGAGAATCCATGCAGTTGGAAGTGTGTTCAGTTCTGTTGCTACTTCAAGAGAGCATGCCAGGGATGGCTGTGATTGCATTTCTAAGTAGCCTGTGTTTCTCCAAGTGCTTTACTGGTGTGTGCAATGTAGGCTCACGTTGGTGTGAGAGTGTGGGACTCTTTTTTAGCTTTGTCAGGGCTCTTGCTATGTAGGTCCATGGGATGTAGCTTCTGGGGCCTGGCACATGTGTACTTGAGAGAATGTGCTGGGAACATAGTCTCTGAAATAGTATATATTCAGATTTAAATTTGGACTGATTACCGGAGCAGCGTTTGCAAGCAGGGGTGCCCTTACCCATAATATTTGCTGACTAAATTATATCTTCTGGTTGTGCTCTGTAATATATGAGAATTCTCATTTTATTAGCATCTTAATTTTTTTTGGTGCATCTTTCTCAGAGGCCACTTAGTCCCAGGCCTCCATGGTGCTTCTGCACCATGATGTAAAATGATCAAGTGGGCTGGGCTCTGCTTCTTGCATGTTGGCATCTCTCTTCAAAAATTTTAGAAATGCCCCTCCTTTAATTTAGTTGCTACTAGAATGAATTTTCATCAAATGCAGAAATCAGGAAATTAAAACCGTTTTTAAATGAAATGAGTGGTGTGCATACATGTAGGAGTGATGTGTGTGAGCAGCCTTTGTGCTGTCCATGAAAACTGTGGTTCTGGAGAAAGTTGAAAGTGCATAAGGCTGCTTTAGTGCTGCAGTGCTTTGTGCCTCCCAGGATTCGTTTATATGTGTCCTGTTCAAATTTACACAGCAGAGAAGGTCTTTGCACTTTTTTGGAAGGGGAAATCTGGAGCACTGGAGTATAACCATTAATTTTTCCCTTCCTGAATAAGGGGTGTAACATAATTCAGAATGTGGACTCTGTCAATTTGTTGTTGGCTGTCTCACTTGCAATGGCAAGGTGGTAACTTCTTCAGTTTTCTTGTACTTAACTCCAGAAACTGTGACGTGGGTGGGGTTTCACTTACCCATCACTGACTTTTCAAACTGTGCAGTTAGATAAGACTGAAGCAACTTGCTATAAATGTGGTGACTTGTTAAACCGCATTTATTGTGCAAATGAGCTTACGTCCTGCAAGATCAGCAGAAATGCTTGGTGTTTGCCTGGATGGAAATTAATTAAAATTTGGCGACTGAAATTAAAGGAATGGATTTGTTGCCCATTGTGTTATATGAATCTGCCTTTCAGTTCCCACAGTGGGAATTAGCACAGTTGCAAATTTTTTTTGGCATATGTGAGTTCTAAGTCGGTGCTAAGTTCTGGCATCCGTGGCCTTCTTAGATTTTTACTGCCCTTTAATATGTGTTAAATATATGTGAAGTCGCTAATGGCAGTGAGGATACTAGCAATCCAAAAATACACTGTTGTGGTGGTGGTGATGTAGGCTCATTTGCTTGTAGCTTGCATTTGCTTAAAACTGATATGAGTTAATCTGCTAATTTGATTGTAATTGTTAGAATTAAAAAAAAAAAAAAGGTACCGGTGCCATACATATCTTGGATATATATCCAGATTTGAATTTTGATTGCCAAAAGCATACTTACAGACTGAGATCTTTAGTGTTTGCCAACTAAATTATATCTTATAGCAATGCTTTGCAATATATAGAAACTCCTAATTAGATATTCAAAAAATGAAGATGCTGTTATTCAGACGTGCTTCATAGCAGGCCTCCGCAGTTCTACCCTGTCAGGATGTGAAAGGATTATGTGCTCTGTGCTCCTGCTCACTGTTAAACGTGTTGATTTCTCTTTCCCAGAATAGGCTCCTCAAATCTGAACCTTCAGATTAAATGTAACTATTTGCCAGCCCCCAACCCCTTCTCCCAGAAAACCTGGCTCACTGAAGGCATGCTGGTGGTGCTCTGGGGCAAGAGAGATTATATGTGCCGTTGTTGTCTACACGTGGGAAAGTGCAGTAAGCGGGGTGTAATTCATACCTGTTTGGTTGGACCCTCTCTTTCCTCGCCCCTTGGCACTGTTCCCCTGCAGGACTGCCCTGCCAGGCGCCGGCATCCCAGCGCTGTGGGGCTGAGGCTGCTCCCAATGCCCCTGGCCGTGGGTACCGGCGTGGGGAGGTGTGAGCACAGGGCTGAGTGGGAGAGCCTGGAGCCTGGCTTTGCCCCAGGGCTGGCGGGGTGCTGCTGCGCACAGTTCAGGGAGCGTTCCAGCCGTGACCTGGCAGCTGCCTGGCGCAGGAGCAGAGCCCACCTGGCGCAGTCCTGCCCAAACGCTTTGTCTGCCAGGCCCCTGTGTGGGTGTTCTGCCGCTTGCTGCTCAGGTGTGCAGAGAGGGCAGGGAAAGTAATCCTCTTTCCTCTTTGCAGTTACCAGAGAAATTTGCAGTGATTCACTGAGTAGATTTCTCACTACTTAGATCAGTTAAGGTGCATCCCTTGGCCTCTCCAGAGGATACCATGCTGCTGCCTGTGCTCCTTAGTAAGATCTTTCAAAGTCTCTGGAGGTTCAGGTGAGGGAAGCAATGCTTGTGCTAACTTGGAAGATTTTAACTGAAAGAGAGTACATTTAGATTGAATAACTGGGAAGAAATTTTGTACTGTGAGGATGGTGAGGCACTGGCACAGTTTGCCAAGAGAAGTCGTGTGTGCCCCATCCCTGGCATTGTTCAAGGCCAGGGACTTTGAGCAACATGGTCTAGTGGAGAGTGTCCCTGCCTGTGGTGGTGGGGTTGGAACCTGATTATTTTGAAGGTCCCTTCCAACCCAAACCATTTTATGAATCTATGAGATGTTGTTTCAAGGTAAATAATGTTTATTGATTAGATTAATTATTTTTACTACTAATTTTTTTTATATTGATTATTACTACTACTGATGTTTTAAAATGATGTGGTGTTAAGGAAGGTTAAGTTACCACAATCAGGTCAGGCTTAGATATTTGCAGTTGCTGCTACACTTGTCCTGCTTCACCCTTGCTTCTTTGAGATGAGCGGATGGATCTGCAGCTCAAACCAGAAGCTATTTGAAATTCAGGATGAGGATGCAGCCTCATGTGTGATCTGAGCAAATTGTAGTGCATAAATTAAACATAAATAAAAATGCTCTACACACTTCTGTCTAGCTAGATATATTTAGATTTTGATTAATATCTAAAATCTATAGTGGAGAAAGAGAACAAAAAAACCCCCACAACTTTTTTTTTTTTTTAAATGTGAAATCCCAGTGTGTGGCTGCATGTTTAACTTAGAGCAGCTTTAATTTTTCATAGTTTTTATGGTATCTTGGTCCTGCCATCATTGGGATGGTATTAAGGCAGACCTGGAAGGCAGTTCAGTGTTTTAAATGCTTGGAAACCTCAGAGATAGATGGAGAGGGCTAAACCAGGAGCCTTCTATTTTGGCTTAAATTGGAGGACTTAATATTTTTGCCTTTTCCTCCTTTTTCCTTGATGTGCAACCTCTGAGTAAAACTATGGTGTCAGGTTTTTATGGCTGAGGGTTTACCTTTGTGGCAAGAGCTGAGCATCTCTCCTGACATTGTGTGAGTGTATATTCTGGCTGGTGGGGTTTTAGTGCTGATCTAATGTCTGGTCCCCAGTACTGTTTGTGTTTTTGTGCCCTCCTTATGCAGAAATGTAGTAAATCCACTGAATGCTGCCTTGAAATACAAACGAGGATGGGAGTTTAAAGCAGTATTTTAAAGTGCAGCCTGTTGCAACTGATTTTTGGGAAAAATCAAGAGATGCTATCTTAACGCAGACTTCTCCATGCTTGTTAGGAACTTGAGTCACTCTTGAATAATCCAGTTTGTACAGTCTATGAAAACCTGATACTGCACTCTTGCCTATTGCTTCTTTACAGTTCTGTGGCAATGACATAGTCATAAGCATTTAAAGGAGAAACCATAATCTTCTCTGCTTGCAGCCCAAGCCAACGCTAGTCATCCCCTGATGCTATTAAGTAATTCTTTGCTTTGAGGTTTCTAACTAAAACTCTGTTCCAAATGTCTGCTCTAGTGAGCAGCAGAGGGATTAGGGATGGAGTCCTGCTGCCCTCCCCACTGCCTTTGACCTCTCTTCAGACCATCCTCCTGTGGCCAAGGAGACTGCTCCTGCAAAATCAACATTTTCCCTTGACAGCAATCCCTCCTTCCCGCTTCTGGAGCTCTGGAACAAAGATGTAAATGAATTTGCAATGATTGCACAACCTGGTTATGCAATGAGGCTGACGTGGAAGCGTATACATATGTAGAAAATGCCTTTTTGAAGATACTACATTAAGCACAGTTTCACCACCTTCTCCCCAAAGATGAGGGCGACTGCATTACTGGCTTCACCTGGTTAACCTGCATACATAACACACACCAAATACTCAGCTTCTGCTGATGGAGGATTATTGTTGATGGAGCAGAAAAATAAATCAGTTCTTGTGGACTGTTTATTTGGGAAGGAGTTTTTTAGCTTGGGGCCCAGAACCCAGGCAATTAGACTACTTGGTCCTGGGGCAGTGGGCTGCACTGTAGTGAGTTTTTTACTGTCAGCATAATCTGAACCACCTAAGAGTGTGTTTTGTTTCTTATTTTCAAAGGAATGATGGTGTTTCACTTGGAGGCATCCTGTGCTAGTCCAAGAGGTCACTCAGTGAGTGCTCAGCATTGCTTACATCTGGCAATCCAATTCCTTGCTTCCTATACTTTTTAATTTCTCTAGAAGAAGACGTGCAGCACTGCTGACTCCTGTCTTTTGCGTGAAGTAGGGGGACTCGTGGCATGGTGCTTTTACTGCATTTTTGAGTCAGGCTGCTTGGTAAGGCTAACACTGAATGTGATGCAGGCATTCGTTTTGTCACTTCCCTGGCAAGTTACTCTGTGTGCCATGTGGACTGATGGGTGTAATTACTGATACCTTGGGGCAAGGACAGACTTCCTGAGGTCCCTTCTTCCGTGTTTTCCACTGAGCAGATTTGCATTCAGCTACTGGGCACGTGGAAGGTTGTTCTCCCAGCTAAGATGTGCAGTCTCTGAGAAACTGAATCTCTCCCATCTCACCCGAAACGGCTGAGGCCATTGTTAACGTGATGTCCTGTCACTCTTGGCTTGACTGTGGCTGGTACATTTTTACTTAGGTGTGGGAAAATAAACCTTTTTGTGTCCCAGTTGCTTCCCTTCTGCAATAATTCCTTGTAGGTAGAACAAGTAAGTGATGTTATCTTCATGTATAGTGCTTCTTGCTGATTGAAAGGAAAATTCTGCAAACTAAGCAAGTAGACTGACCTGATGACTCCTCATGACAACTGCTTACTTTTAGTTAACATTCAGAATATTTTTATCCTAGTTTACTCCTTAGAGGCTAATAGAGTGTTGCTAGAGTAATTTTCAGATGAATCATGCCATCTGCCATGCATGCTTTGCTGTTTCAGCAGTAGGGGAGGAGAGGGAATATATACATACAGTGGTTTGTATTCTCTTTAAAACTAATTTAAGTTTTAGAGGTTTTTTCTTGTTTTATTTCTTTTTGTTTTTAATTATTTGTTTGTATTTTTTGTTTGTGTTCTGTCCCCCCCCCCCCCCCCCCCAGGCATTCTGTATTTCTTGCTTTGGCTATGAGTTTAACATGAGGCTGCAGTACTGATACTGATCTGTTGGGTGGCCACTGCTAAACTTTCCAGAAGCACTCTGGACATGATCTGAATTGCTAGTGAGTTAATGTGGACCATTGCAGAGTCATTTTCTGAAAACACAGCTCAAATGTTGAGCATTAGGGTTGCCAAACTGGACCAGCTAGGATTTGCACCCCTCTAAAAATAAAAGATAATATAAAATCTGTAGAGCAGTAGAACTGGGGGGTTTAGCCTGAGAGTTTGGAAGGAAAGGTTGCTTGTGGAATGAGTTATGTGTGGCTCGTGTTCAAGATTTCTTCTCTAGGAGCTATCCTGAGCCACGGGAGGATTGTCCCCAGCATGCAGCTGTCCTACCTGTGAGAATGTGCAAACTGGTGCTTGAAACTAAAAGTACATAACCACATTGGATGTGTCACTGTGTTCTGTGTTGTGTTTTGTCCAGAAGCAATTATTTGGGAGACTAGCCAATCTGTTAGTAAGGTTCATGGGTTTGGGTTTGGAGAGGGCTGGGATCATAATCTTGAGGGGTTTGTATGTCAACCCTGTTCCATCTTTGGAACCAGCCTGTGATATTAGATAATGCTTTACTATTACCAGGCAGAGTAAATTCTTCTGTTCTAATATGTTAAAAATCTTCCCTGGCTGGCAGTCCCAAAGATCTTATTTTCTCATAAAATTATTTGGCTGATGGACCATTTGCAAAGTACGAATAGATTGCGTGCTTTGTTCATGTCTTTAAGCTTTTTCCAACAGTTTCAACTCATGTGCTTGGTATTAGTGCCCTGACAACTGTATTTAAAGAAACTGAGAGCAGAATATTGAAATGTGGAGCAATTAAACTGTTTTCTTCCTTTTTCAAACATTTCACCCCCACTCCTCAAGGGAATGATAGGTCTGGTAAACTCCACTTAATTATGTGAGGTCAGTTGAAGGCTTGAGCAATAGCATGCTCTCTTTTTCAGGCAAGAAAGAAAATTTTAAAATGCCAGGAATCAAAAGCAAGGACTGCTTGCCAATGGAGAGGAGTTGTTGCACCAGGTATTGAGATGACATGCAAGCAGATCTCTGCTACCCTTAGATGAGGATTAGTTTATGCCCCGGAGCAAACAGATTATTAACTCTTGTAATTTTATTTTAGCATGTTTAACAACAGATACTGTTGCTTATAAAACCCATTTAATCCTTTTTTAATCACTGCAAGTCATTTTTCCAGCAGTTATCCTGCAGGCATGGGTTCCAATGGTTAGTTATTTATTGGGCAAAACATAGCGAATATCTGTTTGCCTGTGTATACTTAAGTCATTCTTGAATGCCTTGGATTCAAGTTTAAAATAAAAAAGGAAAAGAAAAAGAAAAAAAAGTTGGGCCTCTACTTCTGTTGCCTTTCTTCCATCTTTAATCCCAAACTCTTCAGAAACCTGCAGCATCCCCTTTCTTTTGCTCTTTGTATGCTCTCTGCCACATCCTTAATTCCCCTTCAGTTTTCCCTGGCCTCTGTGTTGCTGATGTGAAACACCAGCAGATAATCCCAGCAGATTTTTATTAGCTTGGGCTTTGCTCTGCACCTCAAGGCATTTATTGATAAATAGCAGCCTTGTATTATGGGATGTATAAACAGGACCATGTGACTGCCCTCTGCATTGGATTTGAGAACATAGGGAATAGCGGTGGTGGTGGTGGCCTGATGATGCTCTTAAAGGAGGCAGTGCCTTTTCTTAGAGCCATGGGAAAAAGGCTGGCAAACTTTCAGGTGTGCAGGAAGTTCTTCCTGTGTGAAATAAAAGCTGTCAACATCAAAAAATACACGGTTGAGAAGAAATATTTCCATTTTCAAAGATGATGAGAGCAGGAACATCATTGGCAAGTGTAGAGCAGGGGCACTAGGGGAGGTGGAAGCCCGAATAGCTCTCCTAAGTGAGAGGGATGAAAGCTGTTGGAGTTTAAAGAGGTTGGCAGAAGCAGAGGAAAAGAAAAACCTGCATAGTTACTGGTATAATTGCTTATCCTTTACCCATGTTTCCTGTCTACTCCCGGGACAAGAGCTGGTATTTCCTCTACTTTCCATTGCCAGCTAGCTGCCATGCTGTGCCATGCAGGTGCTGCAGCCTGTCCTTCAGTAACCAGGCTGGAATGAAAGTGCAACAAACCTCTTAATTATCAAGTTACCATCCACGGTGAGACTGAGGTAAGAAATAACTGGCACCAAAAATCTTACCAGGTTAGGCATCTTTAGCTAGGCATGATGTGTGAAAGTACCAGCACCTGATGGATGCATGGCATACAACTCACCCAGAAAGAGGGGTGGAGAACCTCACACCTTTTCAGGTTTGTTGCTTAGTACTGGGATCTTTCAGCATCTTGCAAAGATCTGTCCTCTCTATGCCAGCCTCTGGGATGCAATGTAGCAGTGCTGCCTTGTGCATGAGGGTAATTTCATGTTCTGTTTAGTGCGTGTCTGAAATGGGGGTGCGTGCCATAGAAACTCAGAATTGTTCAGGCTGGAAAAGACCTTTATGTATCTGTGTAGAAGCCACTTCCCAGCACAGCGTGAAAGGTTACGAGTGAGAAGGAGACAGTGGTAACATTTATGTGTTTCTGACTGTAGGAGCTTTGTTTTTTGGCTCTGATTAAGCCAGTGTTTAGCCTGTGAAAGTATTTTTTCCTCTAACGTTGGGAGATCTGCTATTGCAAGCAGTTTTGCCATCGGGGCCGGATGGCATAAAGTGAATACCTGACTGACTTGAAATAATTTGATTAGTCTGTCTTTTGCTGGGGGAATCCCTTGCTCAGGCTTATCCCAGGGATAAATGAATCATGCAGAGCAGAAGCTGAAATTGCCAATAAAGGCTTTAAGTTTGTTGCTGGTAAGTGACTGTTAAATGAGCTTTGCTGTAGGAGATGTGCCTTTTCCTAGAAATGTCTTTAACATGGACTGAATTACCCTGAAATATTAAACCTTCCAAATTTAAGGAAAAAACCTAGAGGCTGGAATGCTTTTATCGTCAGAAATTTCTGACCTGGTTTATTGCTAATGCTGATGATTTGCTTGAGTACCACTTACACTAAATTTTACTACATGAGGAGTAGAAATAGCATAGCAAAGGATATCTCTACTTAATATTCCCTCTCCTCATTAACACCTGTTTTCCTCTGCCATGTAAATAATGTGTTAATGTTCACACAGGCAACACCAGTAGGAAAAAGAGATCTTACATACTGTTTAAGGTTTTACTTCATCTTGTACTGGTAACCTAAAGGTCAGGTGTGTAACTGCTGATGCAAACCAGTTGTGGGAGAGTCCAGTAAGGTTCTGAAGTTCTCCTGCAGCAGCAAAGCTTCCCTGGCTGATTAGCTGGTGTGGACAGCACAATCTTCTTCTGAACAATGAGTGAGGTTTCCTGCAGATTCCTTCCTACCTCAGAGGAACCTTTATTCAAGCTGATGGTTTCTGTTCTGGTTGTTGACTTTTGTGATTCAAAGAACCTGCTGGTGTTGCAGGGAAAGCCCTTGGGTAGCTGTAGAAGGGAAGGAAGATAGTTAGATGTGAAGAGGTTTATGTAGAGTGCTTTTAGCTTAGAAGGCTGGTCTGTGTGGGATTGGTAGTTGGTGGAGGGGAATTTAGAACTCCTGTTCTAAATGTTCACAAGGAAGAACTTCATCAGGCACAGTAATTCCTGAGAAAGGAGGCAGCCCTTGTGACCTTCCACAGAAGTCTTTT
Source organism: Calcarius lapponicus (assembly GCA_039654755.1). Taxonomy (NCBI): domain Eukaryota; kingdom Metazoa; phylum Chordata; class Aves; order Passeriformes; family Fringillidae; genus Calcarius; species Calcarius lapponicus. Next base: position 37,815,370 of record CM077462.1, on the reverse strand, counting down.
CTGACTCAAATTATGAGGCACCATTAGTTTAGGGAAGAGGCCAAGGGAGAGCCTTAAGTGTTGACAAAATAACCTCATCAAATTCAGGCCTGTAGTTCCAAGTGCATGGAACTAAGATGGTAATCTTGGACCATGTTGTTTCCACCTCATGTGAAGACTTTGCATTTTGACTCCACAGGGGACTGGCCCAATTTGCCATGTTTTCCAGACACTGAGAGTTCAGGAACCTCTGAGGTTTTTTCTGTATAGGCTATAGCTTGGCAAACTGTTTTGGAAACCAAGATCTGAGGATCTTCTTGCCCATACCACAGTGGCCGCTAAAGGACTGGAAAAAAGGTTCTGTAAGAAGGAGTAAAAAAAACAAGTATCTTCCAGTCTGTAGAGAAATCACAGATTTCACTTGCGATAGTAGCAGTCTGCTCCTCCAAGGAGGTAGAAAGGTGACAGCCATACATGGGGTTTAACCCACATCTAACTCCCTGCCCTCCAGTGCTGGAAAGTCTGAACTCTAGTATCCTAAATACTGAGCACAACCACACAATTTACACACAGCAGAGGTATCTTTTTTCAGATAAACAGCATGACTTCCATGCATATGCAGTCCAAGAGGATTGTCACCCTTTTCCCTTTTGAAAAAGACCACACTCAGCAGTGTGATGTGTCTGGGTTGCATATGATGAGAAGTTTTTTGAGCCAGAGATGGCCATGACATCCATCAGTCTTGGGCTTGCCCCCTCCCAGGACAGGTGTAGGGCATGTCTGAGCTGCGAGTTGTTCTGTGCTTTCTAGAAAGTCTGCAAAGGCTGCATGGTCTTCATATAGGAACAAAAGCTGTAACATATTGGTAAGTTCAGTGGGTTGCAGAGAAATTTTCTTGTCTTTGGAAACAGTAGAGTTTTGAAAATCAAAGCAAACAAATTGTTTTGGTTGTGGTGTTTGTAAGAAAAGGCAAGAGAGGAAATGAGAAAGTCTTTGAAATGTGAGTTAAATCACGAGTACAATGAGTTGTTGTGTTTTTATGTTTTTTTTTTTCTCTGTAAAATCCTGCTTTCTGTCATTGAGGCTTAGTTAGGAAAGTTTTACTTTCTAAAGAGAAGACAATATGTGTCACAAAGAGAAGGAATATCTTTAAGGTATGAAATCTCCAACGTAATGGAAGGGTTTGTTATGGAGAAAAACTGCAACCGTAAGACCTTATAGGGTTTCCTATCAGTTTAAAAAAACAATCTTTACCTGGAAGCATGAACTCTTCATTAACATTGTAAATGCAGATGAGAATAAAAGAAAAAGATACAGAATTAAATGAGTGTCAAAAAGAAGGTGCAATTAATAAGGAAGATAATGTGCTATGAGTTGTAGGTTAGGAAATAAATATACCCATTCAAAAAATCAATGAAAAGAGTTAAAGGAAGAGCTTGTGTAGTATGAACCTGGTATGTTTTGTCCAACTTTGCTGTTCAGTACAAGGTATGACAACTGTCTGCAAATCTTGTCTTTAGGCAAATACATTCTTTTCTGTGATCTTTGGGTCAGAAGGAGGGAATTTTTTCTCTCTTACTGATGTAGGATAGAAAAGAGCAGACTTTTGCTTTCTGAAGCAGCGCTGTATAATGTCACTGAACAGATCTGTTCACATCACAAGCCAAAACGGAAATGAAATTAAAGGAAAAAAGTCCAGAAGCTTAAAATGAACCATTCTTCTTGCATTTTAAAGGGTTTGAAGTCCAAAGGGTGAAAGATGTTAAAAATTCTAAATGTATCTGGGGGAAATAGAAAAATCCCAATTTCTTGCCATTCCAAATGCTGAGTGTTTTTTTCTTCTTTGTAGTGTTGTCATCGAAGTTGTTTTGATTTGTAACACTTCCTTATAGTGTAGCTCTGATGTGAGATGTGGCCCGAAATATATGGAAACTTTGCTCAGTTTAGAAAAAACCCTAATGAGTCACAAGGCAGTAATGAGCCCAGCTTCTGTGCTCATCACTGGAATATTCATTATTATGGATATCATAAAACATAATTTAAAAAAAAGGGTTCTGTTCAAGAGTTAAGTCACCATGCTTGGGATTGCCATTTCCTTCCTGGTGGGTAGAAGCTTGCTGGCCAGTCCAAGCTCTTTTATGGACCTGGTGGATGCTCCAAGGAGGGTTGTTTAGGAGGAGCTGAAGGATGCTGTGGAGTTTGGAGGCCTTTCACTCTGGGCTTGTGGTATTTGGGGGCTGCTGAAGATAAAGGAGTGAAAGTAGTGAAGTTGAAGAAGGGGTGCAGATTGTGGGATTAAGGTTATGCCCGTGGGAAGCTGTGGGATATGTGGTAGGGGAGGTGATGGTGTGGGTTAATCTGCAGGAAAGCGTGACGTGGTTTGTTGTGCTTGCATAGCTTCAGTGTATCCACCTTTCACACACCAATATTCTCACTCGCTTTGGCATACGATTCTGTTGAGGGCAGTGGAGAGGAGAGGGTGCAAGGGGCACAACCTTGAATGTATCAGAAGCTGTCACAAAATCCTGTGGAGCCTGGAGAGAGGGGTTCCTGTGTCCTCGCTGGCCATGGTGGGGCAGCTGAGGAGGAGCATGGGCCTGGAGCGCTGTGGGGGCTGGTGGTGGAACCTGGAGCTGGAGCTGGGACCATGACTCAAAGTCCCATGACTCCGTTGCAAGATCATTAGCCCTTTTAAGTAGCTGCCAAGAATTAGGGCTGATGGATAGCACCAGAACAGAACTCAAATTATTCGGGGTTTTCAGCTAGAAAACAGCGTGGGGTGGAACGCAGCACTGCAGCGGCTCACAGGCGAGCTCTGGCGTGGCAAAACGTGCACAGGGTGAAAATGCCTGCCCTGCTGCAGTTGTAGCTCTGAGCCCTGGCCACTGCTACTGGCCGTAGGATGCTGATGTTTCAAAGGTCGTCGTAAAATTGAGTTGCCAAAGTGTGCACAAGAAGCTGCAGAAAGGATGTACAAGAAATGGAAGTATTTCATCTGGACATTGAAACTGTACATTTAAAAAACTTTCAGTCAAGGGACACCACTCTAACATTAATTTTGTACTTTAATCTGCATTTTTGGTATATTATGGACATCATAAAACATATCAATAAATAACAGTTATTTATTGGTCATGAATAACCTAGTTATTGATTACTAGCTTATTAGCAGTAGTACTCTGGTAATTAACATTTGTTTTTTCATACTCCAGTCTAAATTATTAATTTATAATTTTTTTATTCAACATGTAATGCTAAATAATTGGTTTGTGCTGGTGAAGAAAAATGTGAGGATTTTTTTTTCCTATAATAAAATATTGGCGAAATTTTATTTTCTTGGTGCATGTTACTTTAATTCAAAGAGTTTTGTATTCTTTGTAAGTCTAATATAAATTATTGTGTCCTTCAAATATGCAGAGTCATAGAACTTGCAATCCTTTTGGACAGATATTTCTCTGAAAACAGTTGGGGCTGTCTTTGTGATATTCACTCACTTTTTTTTCCTTAATAATTTCTGAAAATGCTTTCTATTTGTATTTTCTACTGTTTTAGGTACTTTATTTTCTTTTTTTGAGAATGGATGTTATTAAAAATTTAAAAATTTGCTTATACGTGTATTGTTCTGGGTTTCATATATTATTCTGTTATTTTAAGTATTCTACATATTTAGGCCACTCTGTGTCTATAAAAATACATGTCCTTCAAATTTGAGCTTGAAATAATGATCTTAATATATCTGTACTTCTTGTCTAAGTCCATAAAATAATGATGCTTATTTTCTTCCACTTGTTACTGTTCTTTCAGTTTGCAAAAAGTGTGGAGGGTTGACTGCACCTTGCTTACAATGATCCTTCTGTTATATATATCTGTGCTAAGTAAAGGATGAGGTTTTTTGAGTTGCTGGCGTTTCATGGGTCTCTTTAGAGCTTTCAAGGGGGACATTTTGTGTAGTTTATGTGTAATGATGGGGCAGACGTGACAGAAGTAGGGCACTGTTTGCTTACCAGCAATGTGCGAAGCGAGAGATGGCACCTTTCTTCTGGAGCTCACAGCTAGAGGTCCTGAGTGTGCAAACACACCACTTGAGTTGTCATCGTGTTGTGAACACAGGGACCTGACTAAAGACAGCTTTTTGGGAGCAGAAGTGCCTCAGGGTTACAGCCTAGACCTTCACCTCAGCTCAGGCAACCTGTTGTTTACAGGAGCCAAGTGCTGGAATCACTTTGGCAAAGAGACTATTTGTCACAAATTTTGTGTTCTTCAGCTGTTTGTGCAGTATTTTTCTTCGGTATTTTTTCCTAAGGTATTGTTTTTGCAGGCCATATTGAAAACATGCTGTTTTTTCTTTTCTAATTCGATTGTAATAAGGGCCTTGTTAATCAAAAATAAGTGCAATAAGGCAGAATGAGTTGGTTATTTTTACATTTTCCTGTTTGAAAAAAAAAAAAGGCCTCAGTTAGTGAGCCACAATGAGCCATGATGTATTTCCTCCATCAGGATGGAGAATAAGCCATTTATTATTTCAGCTCTGACTCACAGTGAACCTGCTGACACCGAGACGTTTTATAATCATAAGGAACAGGTTAGGGCAGTAACTTGGACGCCAGGCTGGGGATTACCTACTTATTACACTGTTTTACAACCTGGATACTTTAAGTTTTCTGGCAGAATGTCCTAAACCTCACACTAAACATCACGTTGTTATTGTACAATTACTGCTTGCAGGTCTTGCTGTAGGTGGTGCCAGCTAGACAGATGCCTTCATTGTAATTATCCTTTTTGCTATATATAAAGATTTCATCCCTTTAATCCATGTAAAATTTACTGCTCTTGAAAGTGACACTAATAGTTATACTTCTCACCCTTCCTCCTTGTCCTACGTTGTTCCCAAACTGACTAGGGCTGGGCTTGTTCAATCCAGAAATGGGAGCTTTCCAAGGAGAACCTGGGTTCTGTGGGAAGCAGCATTGATGACAGCAGACAGTGCTGGTGGTCACTGCACAGTCCCCCGACACAATTTTTGAGAGCAGCAGTGCTAACTCCAGTGTCCTGGCCAACCTCCAGCTGAATAATTACTTTCTGGCTGCCTTGAATTCCTCTACAGCTTCACCTGGAGAAGTTGAGCTTCATTTCCCTTCTTGTAAACAATCTTGTGGTGCTGAAGCGAAGTCACTGCTTTATCACACCTTAGAGGTTGTAACTATTTTGCCATGGGGTGAGTGGCCTTAACCTTGCACTTGTGCATAGCCTGAGAAATGCCTGGGTTCATTTTTGGATGGTAAGTCCTGGCTTTCATTCTTTGCATTTGTAAAATCGTCTACCCATCATCTTTGATGCTTGTGTATGGCCTGGGAATAAAAACAACCAGAATTTGGGTGTTTGATTGGCCAAGCCAACTCCTACAATGCTCCTTTTACTATGATGTGTGACATCATCTTGTACTCTACTTTTTCAGTAAGAGCCTATTTATTGCATTTACTGATAAATGAGGGCATCTGTGAAATTCAGAGCCATGTAAGATAGCTAGGTGTTGAAAGATGACTGGGAAGAGAATACTGAGATCCTCTTTAGTGGATGAGCTAGACTCCTCCCATGTAGCTATTTAAGCACAATGGTCTCTTGCTCTTTGATAAGCAACACAGGAGGCAACCCATGGCTGGATGTGTCTAGTCTGCTCAAACCCACAGATGTACCGAGTAAATCAGAGAAGCAGGAAGCTAGGTCAGAAAATCATGTCTGCTTCGACAGTCTTCAAAAATAAGAGCTTAGGCAGTGCCCTGCTCTCTGGGCATTGGTGTTCAGACAGCCTCATCTCCCACTCTGGGAGAAAGGCTGGCTTACTCTGTGAGAGGGACCAGTCCTGCTTGCAGGTGAGGACTGCAGCTCCTTCCACACACAGGAGCTCTGACAGTATTTCATTGCTCTTTCCTGCAGCAGCAGAGGTCTTATGCTCCTGAGAGTGGAGGTCATCGGTGATTCTGTGGATTGGTTTGTGCTGGTGATTTGGTTTCATCTGATATCTGGCTAAATAGAGCTGCATAGCTCTTATCTATCAGCTGCATAGCTGATAGACCCTCGTGTTGACTTGATTTGTGTCAGAGGGTGACAAATGTGATTCAGATACGCCCTTCCATATTTAACACATGCAAAAGTTATTGCAAGAATCAAACTGCAGACAGAATGGCTGAAGATCTTGGCCTCTTGATTTTCTGTGGGGTGCATAAGAATTGAATTGCTTTTTTATGAGGAAGATGGAGAAGTTAACCTCAGAGTTAAGCTTATGCTGAGGTTTGCTGTTGAGTTAATCTTTTGTATAATATATATAATCTTTTTGTTGCCAGATACTGAGTACATATTTAAGTACAAATACTAAGTCAAGATTCCATTATTCTTCCTATTCATATAAGAGCTAGCTGTTTGCCATTTATACTCCCAAAGAAGTTAGCATGATCCACTCCTTAACTGCCCTTTAGATTCATATACCCACCTCTTCTTGCTAAGGCGGCTACTCATCATTGTCTTCTTGAAGTCTGCTCCTCTATTCAACACATATTTCATTGTTTTCATTTCTCCCTGGTTGCTCAGAAAATACACCAGTGTTGTGTCATTTCTGTCTTGCAATACTGCATCTTTTCAAAATCCGATACTTGATAAGAGTTGGAATAATCAGTTTCTTTACCCCGGTGCAGATTGCTGACTTAGCTGTGCAGAGTGATTTGAGCAAGGGATCACAAAAACTGTTTCTAAAAACTGTTTACACAGTAAATTTTGCTTGGTGTTTTGTTTTTAGATCACCTTTAGAGAGTGTGTGTTACTTAATGTGTTGTCATAATTAGGAAGTAAGAAAGCACACAGTTTAAAACTTAGTAGAGCGAGTCTCCTGGCTTCAGGCTCCTTGGAAATGGCAAAATTTGGCTTAGAAGCAGTTCATTGTAGGAGCCCAGGAATTTCACCAGCTGTGATGAAGCTCCAGGGTGTGCAAAGAATGTATGATGGCTGAAGGGAAAAAAACCTGATGGTGAACATGCTGTTTTGTTAATAAGTAAATGTTAATGCCAGACTTTGTAACTTGCTGTCTATATCTTAAGCTGCATCTTCATAAATCTTTGCATATTTGCATTTAGAAAAAAACTAAAGTACTCAACCAACGTAGTTCTCCTTAAATCATTCAAGGATTCAAAATTGTACCTGGTTTTCTGTAGGCTTGTCAGCTCTCATAGGTCTGCACAGCTCTTCCAAGATGCAGAGGAAATAATAGATTTTGGGCTAAAATACAGACATATCTAATCTGAAAAGTAACAGTAGGTAAAAAAGTTGTGCAAAATATAAAAGTTAAAAGACAATATAAGTCCAAGGGTAAATTTATATTATGAAGCCCTTATTTATCATATAGACCATATTCCTTTAATGACTGGTTTTTGTTTTGTTTTTGTTTTCAATCTGGCCTGAACTTGTGTTCAAAGGAAAACTGGAAGGCACGGGTTTTGAACAGACTTTGTCTATGTTGTTTGCAGAACCAGAGAGCTTCTCCCAGAACAGGCTTAACGTGTGAATGGCCCTGGAGCTCCTGGGGAGAGATGGGTAGCAGGTTTGGAAATAGGATTGTGGTCAATCGCTGCTTTCACTGGGGCCATGTGGCTGTGAAAGTAGGAAGAGCTGCCTGGTAATTGAAAGTAGAAATTACCTTTGTATGTCTATGAACAGAGAAGGTATAAGTAGCTGTTCCTTGGGAGTTAGAAGGTGGCTTTTTAAACTGAGATTTTTGTATTGTCAAAGTACTGTGTATTTTCTCTGTTGTTGTGACTTGGTCTGGTGGTAGCACTGCATTACGTGTTAGTTAACACAAGCCTTTTTCTAGGCAAGCCAGGTCTCCAGCTGAGAGAGTTTTCTGCTTCATGCTTTCCTTTAAACTTAAAAAAGACTCAGGCAAATAATTATTTATGAAATAGAAAAGATGTAACTGCACATGGGAGAAAAAGTGATGAAATAAAAGTGAGAGTTGCAGGACTAAATTCTAGGTACTTACATCAAGGTTAGTAAAGAAACATAGAGTGGTTGCATGTCCCCTTAGATGCACAATGCTGGATAATGAGCATCTTTGTAATCATAAACCAGGAATGTACAGGTGATTAACTCTACACATGCCAAGCATCTTTTTACTACAGTTATTTAGTATTATTAGCTTCACAATTATTATCAAAGACTGGTTTAAGGCTAAGAATGAATTAAATCCTGTGTGTCTCCCTCATAGTTTACTCTACAATGAGAATTTTTGTTGAAAAAACTCCAGCTGGATATATGTGTATATTTTATTCTAAATTTCTGAGGAAAAAATTGAGAACATGCACTAGTAAAAATTTGAGGTTTTCCTTGAAGAGCAAGTATTTATAATTGGATGACTTCTAAATTTGCACTACATACATAGACATTAAAAAACTTCTGTGAGAAGTATTCTGCTAGAGCCTATTTGTGGTAGTTATCCCAAATATTTAATAGAAGGGGTCTTTCTAGGAAGCGTTATTTCATTTAAAAGATGCTAGTAAGCTCACAGTGCAGAGAGAACCCATTCCATAGCATGTCAGAAACCATGGTGTGATCCTTACTGCCTTTGGGTCTCTGCTCATCTCATTTCTTTGAGCTATTGCTGCCTTTGTAACCTACCACTAAGTATCTGGCCAAGTAGCCCCTGTGTCCCAAGGTAATAACCATGGAAAATCAGAGAAGGCAGCAAAGAAGTTTTAAGCTGTTGCATCGTCGGAAGTATTTAGTTGTGGTTTTGAGTCTTTTTTGTTTCTGAGAGATGGAAACAATGCTTTTTTTAAAGTGCATTACCTGCACGCACAGTTTTTCTTGCTCTCCATTGGTTTGTACAACTGGGTCCCATCCCTTTTGCTTTTTACATTTTAAAATGGTTTATTCTTCCGTTTACAGTTCCCTCTATTACAAAAAAGCTGCTCCCAGAAAGGCGTTCTGCATGGCATCTAGTGGCTTTTTCTTTACCCCTATGGGGAATGGACCTTCTGAGGATGGTTTCTGCAGAGCTGGGGTGAGCACACCTCCCTGCATCCTTGAGCTCCAGCCTTTGTGCATGTTATGTGAGGGTGTTGAAGAATTTTATGGTGTGTGAGAAGCTGGCAGGGTGTTGGCTGCCAGTACTGCTTGGACCAGGGGCTGCGAGGACTGATGTGGTGCCCAGGTGGCTTCCCCTTCACACAGCTCTCTGCTGCACTGGGAGGAGCAGTCCACATTTTTGTGGGAGGGAAGCCCCTTCAGCAGCATCAGTCATCACGCTAGCTTTGCAGGACTGTGGTGAAAGAAGAACGCCCAACTCTCAGTCTGTGTACTTTTGCCCCATTCCACTGCCTCTCCCCAAGGCAAAGAAACCCCCTACCTGGTTTCTTCCCTTTTGCAGCAGCCTGGAATTTGCCTGACCATGATTAAGGATTGCAGCGCAACAAGGCGGAGGATTAATAGCTTTTGTAGAAGGAATGAGGCTTGGATGGATCTGGTTAGTTGAGTCTGAGTTTGAAAAGATAGAGGATGGTTGCGCTGCAGTGGGAGTGTGTATGAGGTAGATGGATGGAGGAGGTCATGCTGCAGGGAGTGGGAAACAACTTTTTGGGGCTGTTCTCAGCTTCCCACTTACAAACCTGGTAATGCCACCAGATTCAGTTTTGCCTACGCTGTTGAGAAACCTTGAGCTGGTCCTAGGCAAGTATCAGTCACACGTATTTTGTCTGGGTGAGGATTTGGTGCCAGAATTGCTAATCGGATCAGGACGTCTGGGTATGCTTTTTTTCTCCAGCAGTGTGTGGGCAGAATGCTGTGCCTCATGCTCCCGTGGGTGATTGAACTTGCTGGGTGTTATAGCTTTGAGACTTCGGCCTCTATCACGTGCATCAGCATGAAACTGGTGCCAGGCTAGAGCTTCTAAAAGAGGCATTTATGTGGGGAGGCTGAGTTCAAAAAACAGCCCTGGAGTCACTGGCTGCAGTAACACACTAGTGGGGCTGTGAAATATAAGGGAAGCTGTATGAGAATATGTGCAGTCAAAGCCCAGTGTTTCTGCTCTGAATGGCCAGATGGGAATTTTGACTGAAATGGGGTAGAGAAACACAAGTGAAAGTTGTATTTTTATTCAGTATATATATCTAGGTAAGCTAATTAGAAAATCTGCTATTGCCAGAATAGGCAGCTTTTAGGGGATCTTAAGCTTGTGTTTATATTGGAATTTCAAAACATAAATAAACGGCATGAAGTTACAAACATGGAAAACAGGATAGACATGTGACCGAGTGTTTATGAACATCTATCCTGTCCCAGACCTGCAGTGCGGCATGTGATGTTGTTTCCACTCCAGCAGAAGGTGAGGGGCGAGCCACTAGAAAGAAGGGAGTATAACTTGGTTTAGTGTAATCTGAAATCCTTTCACAGGGGGTTTTTTAACTTAGAGCACACAGTACTCTGAATCATCTAAAATAAATGTATTTATTTTTCAAAGACACGTTTTAGCTCCTTAATATGTGATTTCTGTTGTATTCAGTGTTTAATGGAAGCTGCAGCAGCTTTCAAATGCACCGGAGTCCCTTGGAAGCCTCAAGTCTGTATTTTGGTTTGGCAGATGCTTTTCTTTAACAGACTAACTTGTTGCCATTGTTGGAAGGCATCTTGGGATCCAGAGAAGTCCTTCTTCTCTGCGAAGAGAGGCTGAAATTATTCCCAACTCAGTGAGAGAGATGCTTGAATTCCTTGCCTGGTGCTCAAATGCTGCGGAGTGCGCTGCAGTGCAGAGCCACGGTCAGCGGGCTTCCCTAAGTGCAGATCCTTGGGATCTTCTGTAAATGCAAACATCCTGCAGCCTGTACTGTACAGTGGCACTTTAAAATGGTAAAGAGCAAAATACATTTCCTTCTCCCAAAGGCAGCCCTGAGAGGCCTGTTGGCAGCTGGAGCAGGGTCCTGGTCTCGGCATCGTTTCCTGCATGAACCTTTGCCCTCCTGTCTCGGGGCACCATAACTCTGCGGCCAGGCTGTCACAAACCCTCTTCCTGTGATTGTTATCCCGACATCTCCCTTCCAGTTTGTTTTACAGCACAGTGATAGTGAAGGCAGGGAGGAAGGAGTGGGGAGCTCCAGTTGTAAAAGGATTTCTCCCCCCTTAGTGTTGCTATCTGTCCAGAGAAATCTGTGCGTTCTTACCCTCTGGGGAAGGAGGAGGGACTGGGAGGAAGCAGGCAGTACCCCATGGCAGGGCATCCATGAGATGTAGCTGGCAAGAGCAGGGGATATTCGACCTGTCAGGCCTAATGTCAGGATTAAAACCAATTAATATGAATGCGCTTAGCACTGCCGCAGGCTCTTTTCATTACCCGGCTGCAGTCAAATGATGTTTTAAAAGTGAATTTCAGAATATAAAAGTGGCCTTTTGGGAATGAAGCCTAAGATCCTTCTGTTCCAGTCTTTTTTCTGCCTGGGATCTATTCTATTTGAAGTGTAAGAAGGCATGATCCATCCAGCTCAAGCAAGGGTTTTGAATTTATTTTGTTGAGAGCATGTAGCTGTGACTTAAAGTAGATTGATAACTGGAACACTGAATTTTCAAATTGTGCATATCTCTTAATAAATACTACATTTTTATTTTTTAAATTTGTCATGTTAAATTATAAAGAAATAATGCTATTACTGTCATATCAGTTCCTAAAATATGATGTAGTATTACTGTTAATTGTGTGCATAAAATACTTGTTAAATTTTGCAAGCTCAGAATTGTCATCAAGAAGGTACTTACTGTTTAAGTTTTTGGTAATATTTCATGCTAGGAGACAGAAACAAAAAAGTTATTTAATAAAAATGTGAATCCCATTGACTGCCTTAGAAAAATGTAGTGAGACTCTCTGGTCTTTTTGAACAACTTTCATTAAAATAATTGTGAGCCTTCTTGGAAATGTCTTTTGCATACTACCCCAAGTCCTAGAAGTAAGAAGGCAGAGTGAGGCTGCCTGGCATGTACAGACATGTCTGAAAATAGCAGTAAGGACAGAGTTCACTGTCAGCTGTGAATGGGGCTTGTAAAGACACATTAAAATACTAGGGGTTATTTAAGTTAAACCTCTGGTTAAATCTGAAGTCAGGGCAAATGTGATACACAAAAAGCAATTGAAAACACATGCCAGGCAAAAATATTCAAGAATTTGTGTGTTGGTATGAGCCTTGAATGAAAGTAAGTTATTTGAGCCTGCCTCTGCTTATTCCTTTGGGAGTGGAGCTGTGGAAAAGGAGGTGTTGCCAGCTGTTGTGCAACGTAAGACTGCCTCATCTTACATTACATTTACGTGAGGGTTGCCTCATCTTAATATGTAAGGATTATAAATAGACAGATATATATATTTTACCTATCTATAAAATTATATATTTAAAAAGTAGTGTTTCTGTTGCTGATTTATGTATGACGTGTCTATATGTAAAAAACCAGAACCATGTAAAATGGCCAAAACACAAATAATGGTGCTGCTGCAAAGGGAGATGCACCTATGTGCTCAAATCCTATTTCTGCAGCAGTTATTTTCATGAGGTGGTTTGGAAGCTAAAGCAAATGTGTTGTGCCATTGTCTAAAGATTAAGGTGACTCAGACATGAGACATTTCTACTTGTAATGAGGTCTTCCATTGTTGTAGTCTTACTGATTGGTTACTATATATACAGTTTATATTTTAAAAGAAACTTCTGTTTCTCTCATTTTTCTCTGCACCACAGGTCATAGGTATTTTGATTCTCCCAGCACACACATGGTTTAATAAAGCCTATTTATTATAGGAAGTAACTGAGTAGGAAATACTGGTTGAAGGGTAAGATTTAGACAGTTGTGGCATACAGGAGATTTATCTCTGTTTTTATGAGGTTGCCACTAGGTTTAATGTGCACTCTGGGAAAACTTCTGGTAATATCTATGTAACTATCTCAGCTTTAGCAGTGTGAATGGAGTGAAGGTACCCCAAGACCTGATTTTGTGCATAATCAATTTCCTCTATTCACTTGGTTGTTAAGGATAAAAGATATTCTGAAAACAATAAAAAAAGCATTAATGGAATTGTAGGTAGGAAGAGGGATTTTAGCTGGATCACGGGTAAGAGTAAGCTATAAATTTTGCAGATGGAATCATCTGCAATGGGAGAGCAATGTTTACATGCAGCTCTTCAAAGGAAACTATGTGGGGAGCAAAACTTCGGTGTGCGGTGCTGTTAACGAAACCTTTAGCTGTTACGTCCAGAAAACTAATGCATGCTTGGATTTTGCATCAAAATCCTGGTTTTTGGAAATAAACAAGTCCTCTCCCCATGAATGTCACTGTGGTTTCCCAGCATGGTGGGAAGTAGATCTTCCCAATTTGAGGAGGATCAATTATGACTTGTGGGAGAAGCATTAGCAGGTAGGTGTAGGTGAATTTGGGAGAAGACTTGTTTCCAGCACAGCGCGTGTGGCACGTACTCTGCTCAGTCTCTTTTTGCAGCCTGGTTGTGCTGGGTTGTCAGCTCTGTGGGTCACTGACTCGGTTGCCCTCTGCTCCTGGCACAATGAGGCCCTTTCTGCTCAAGGTCTCCGGGTGCTACTGCAGTACAAATATTTAATGATAAAACATGCTTATCTCCCGCCAAAAATCTGGCAGCGTCCTTATCAAGATATTATTAAATTGTCAGCTCAACCATATGCCGAGCGTTTTAGGCGAACAAATGTTCGCACTGGCTCTCGCACGGTGCGTGAAGGCTCTGGGGAGAGACAGGTGGCCGTGTTTGCACCATCGAGTACTGCCCGGTTCCTCACAAACAGAAACTTGCATTAAGTGCCTCTTGCTTTATAGCAGACTCAAAATTTATGGACTTGATATGCTTGAGGCCGTGTTAATTTGATTACACTTAAAAACGTTCAGTGTAGGTCGGTGGAACCTGCATGGTTTGCATATTAAAGATGTCTCTGCATCGACCATGGGGAAAAAACAATATGGGAGAAGTAAACTTACCAGAGCCTCCCCACAAGAATAGAAATACTTGGCAAAACAACAAAACAATAGTTTAAAGTTTATCAGTACTTTTTCTCTCTGAGTAATTAACAGAAAAATGCCTTTACCAATAAATTTGACTACTACTAGTATTTGCCACTGATACGCACTCAGGAAAATCCTGGTGCTTTTTTAGGCACTTTTTTCATCTTTTCATCCTCTTTCTCCAGATGACATCACTTATTATCACACCTTGGTTCCTGGAATACTTGAGCTTTAAGATCCACCAAGTAGTTGTCAACCTTTTCATTTTGTCTTCAGATTGTCTCTTTTTTGGGAGTGAGAAGTAAGGATGTTGTTCTGTCACTGTAATAGCATTTTTTCCCAGACTTTTATTCTTGGAAGGTAGCCTGTTTGGCAAAAAATCAAAGTAGTCTGATTTTTGTGTACATGCTTGGAATTTTATTTCAGAATATCTCCAGGAGTACTGCACAGTCTTAGCTGTGGTTCATCAAAATGATATATAGATTCATTTCACGGCTGAATTTTTTTCCTCTCCTATGTTCTTGTTTGAAGAATAAATTAATAAATTAGTCCCTTATGAAAGCTGTCCACTAGGGCAGCTATTTGTATTCTTTTCATTAAGAACTGTATTATGTTCTGGGGGACTGCTACAGCTTGTGGAGTTTGATTCCCCTTACTTTTTTCTTCCCTCTCCTTTTTTTTTTTTTTTTAATTTCTGTAAGGACAGACTTTGTACCAAACTTCCATAATGATAAATGAGAGAAGAGAGAGATGATATGTCTTCTCTTGTGTCTTTATTTGTCGATGGCATTTGGATGCATCAGGAGGTAATGAGCTGAAAATGAATTAGAATTTATACTGAACATTTTCTTCGGTAAAAGAAATGCTTTTGGAATGCTTAATGCAATTTAATTTCAAGGAAACTGCTTAGCTGTCTTTATTGATGGATATTACATTGTAATAATTGTGTTTGTTCTGCCTGTGTAATTTCTTCAGGAGAGAGAATTTCACAGGCAAATAGAAGTTTAAAAGTATAGATATCAAGAAAATTAATACTTGCAGTCTTTGATACAGTTAAGGTGACCGTCCCTTACTCAAAGCACTAGTTGCTTTGCCAATGACTTAATAATCTCTTTGACATGTGTATTCCTTTCTCTGCAGCCTTTTTTTTTTGCCAGAATGAGAGCCTCTGACCATAAAGCTGCCCTACAGCTCTAGAGTACCATGAGCGTTGTCACCCAGCCTCCAGATACCTCCCAACACCATTCTTGCAGGTTGGGAATGGTGTTGAAGCTGGAAGAGCTGGACACCACAGATCCTTTCAGAGTAGCCTTACAGCTGATGGATGTCCCTGGGGCACAAAGGGAGTGAGGAGAGGCTTGCTGCTGGCTGGAGCAGAGCTCCTCAAATGCATGCTCTGGGCATGTTAAGGGTGATTTAAACATACAGCAGCTGAAATACAGCTTGCAGTGACTGTGTCTGAACTTTGTTTTCCAAAGCAGAGAAGCACTAATATCTCCTTAACCCATCTGTTCTTCCATCCATCCTGTTCTCTAGAGAGACATCATTATCTCTATTTCTTTATTTCTATAATGAAGAGAAATCATTATTTCTATACCATATTCTACAGGGAAATTCCTCTGTCTCAGCAAAGCCTCCACTGCTCCAGAGTAGTGTAAACCAAAGTTGTGCTGTGCCAGCTCTGTTTCAAGGGGTGAATAGAGTACATTGGAGCAGCAGTGACATGGTTTGGGAACATGAGGCCGCTTGTGATCTTCCATTTAATATTTGAAAATATTTTACATTTTTTGTAAAATACAGAAAGTGGAATTCCTTTGGAATTACTGTGGACCAAGTTGTCAAGAGCAGAAAGGCAGTGTGGATCAAAGTGATGTTTAAGACAGGGGAAATGGCCATCCCTCCTGTGGCAGTGTAGGGCCTCCAGGCTGTGTAAGATGCCCAGCAGTGGAAACAGGCTAAGAGAGACACCACAGAATTAAAGGGTAGCAGAGGCAGGAAGGTGCCCCTGGGAGATTGTCTAGTTCAGGCCCTTGCCCCACAGCTGGATCCACTAAGGCTGTGCGCAGGACCAGATTCAGCTGAGTTCTGAATATCTCCAAGGATGGAGGGCTCCACAGCCTCTCTGAGCAACTTTTGCCACTGCTTGACCACCATCACAGTAAAGGTGTTTCTTTTCTTACAACATAGAAATGATGATCCCCTAGGGAAAATTGGAGATACTGCTGGAGACCTGGTGAGGTGCTGTTATGAAAGCAGATGACTGCTTTCTATTTTGCTAAAGGATATGAAGCATATTTCAGTCAAATTGGAGATCACTGTTGAGAAGTAAGAAGCTGGTTTTTGTTTGAACTCTGCCTCTGACCATGAGAAAAGCACCATGCTTGTATCCATTCACTGTGTGGTTGCAGAGGTAACACCCCATATCCCTAACTGGGCCATGCCGCATCCTTCGTAACCACCTCCTCCACCCTGCCCTGTCACATCTGATCTCAATGGCTCATACTCACTTTCAGGGCCTCATTAAACCTACTGTTGTTTTCCCTTCCACTTTTACTCGCTCCTGTGATATTCACACCAACCTCTAGTGTGCCTGCAGTATCTGTTTCCATTGCCTATTTGATGCACCTGTACAAAACCTATTTCAGTGGTCTCCTGTTGGAGAGAAACCTACAAAACTGCTTCATTATCCTCATTTAAAAGCCTGTTTCAGTTCTTTGTAGTGTTTCAAGGACCTTGGTGATGAGCAGGGCTGCTTATCTGACCATACTCCCTTGCAGATGGATGTTCCCTTATTGGTTCAGTGTTACACTTCTCCCATATCACTGGTTGTCTGTTCCTGTGTTCTGCTATGTCAGATTGTAGCATCTTGACTGAGAGGTTTTTCTCCTCTGCCGAAGGCCTCCTAGAATGGGATGCATTCCCTGGGTTGACAGGATAATCCACAACACAAGAAAATGGTGGTGGATCTATGAGGTTGAGATCTGATTTGTTATGTAGGTGAACTTGGATGAACAGCTCCCTTGTACAGGGAACCCTGTGGTCCAAAGGGTGCAGTCAGGTTTAAGTACTAAAATGAATACATATAAAAGGAGATAACAGAAAAATCTTAAGTAGTCTTGTAAGATGAGTTTTGTTAGATGAAGAGGTCTGAACTCTTCAATAGCCTGGGCTTGGTTTGTGTGTGGGGGTAACAGCTGTGTGGCAATTTCTTTTTTGCAGAGCTGCTCTGCTTCAGTTTAGGCAGGGTTATCAAGAAAGATCAGCCAGATGAAGCCCACAAAAAATAAACTGGAACAAGTTTGGTTACTGAGAATTCTGGCGTAACTCCTGGTGTCTTTATTCCAGTATACTCCATCCCTGGTTTTTGGGCAATACACTGCCCAAATCATCCTTGTGCTTGTGGTGACAAGAAGCTGCCAGTGGTTGGGTTGAAGGCAGGGAGAAGTGATGTAGTTGCTGGTGGGTTGGTGTGGTCCTGTTGGCTGTGGTGACATGACCAGCCTAATCTGGGCACCACTTGTGTTACCCTGTCCTGTTTGTGGTTGTGTTTGTAATATAAAGCAGCCAAAGCAGCTGTGGGCAAGATTTGGTGGCTGTAAGTCCAGTGACTGCTGTTATAAAGTTTCTAGAACATGCTTTTTCCCCCTTTTGAGATGTTATATAGGTAACATCACTACATAGAAAAAACTGAGAGGTCTTGATGCATTAATACAGAAAATTACTTTTCATTCTTATAATGTGACATCTGTCTGTGGCCTAAAGCAGAAGCATGTTTTTGCCACGATTGAGATAGTACAGAAGTAAATGACACTGAAGTTAAATGAATCCACTTAAAAATAAGATTATCTTTATAATTGAATGCAGAAAGTTGTCTCATCACAGCTGTGCTTGATTTTTACTAGCAGTAAATCAAACTTTGGGATACATTAGCAGTCATAGGGACACAGCAATAGTTAAATGCTGGCTTTGAATATTTGAGCCCTTTTTTAAGGGGTGTTCTCCAAAATGGAATAACTCAACTGACAATTAGTAGTGTTTCATCACTGAGATTACTGTTAACACTGATGGCTCTGAAATTCTAGTTTTAATATACTTAGTATTTATAAAAAGCTGGAATTTCTGAGAACTGTGTTTGTTTCTATTCTTTTTTATTCTTATTGCAAAGCCTACATGCCCTGTGACTTGGCCTACTCAAAACAAATATATATTGGATGAGCATCAATTCAAGCCTTTTTGTGTGTGTCTTTTTTTAAGATACATTTTCACCATGGCTTAGAAAAGTCTTCAATGTGTTGAAGCAACAAAAATGGCACATGACTGTCCAACACAAATAAATGTATTTGGTTGAAGTAAGACGAATATGATGGAGAGCAAGTTAAATGCTGGAAAGTGATTGAATTTCTAAAGTCATCAGCTTGATGACTTACTTTCTGAACCCCAAAAAGCAAACAAGTTTTGGTGTAATTGCCATTTGAACTAATTATATGTTGAGAATTGTATGTACTCTACATAGCTGCTCTGGGAACACCAGCAGTTTTGATTTTTCTGGAAAACTCAAGATTGTCAGTCAGAAGTTTATGCTATGTCAAAGAATGAACAAACTTCAGTCTGTGGCTTTGTAATTATTATAACCAAAAATATATATGTGTACTGTATCTGCTGATGTTACGAGGTTCTGAGTTCGTTTTCTGTTCCCCTTACCATATTTCTTTGGACTATTGTGTACAACTGAGCTTTAAGTTTAAGCTCTGATTTTCATGATTACAGAAAGTTTTGCTAATTTCATATATAGAGAGAAATGTGGAAGGGAAGAAAGGAAAGGAAGGACACTGTTTTCTTATTTGCACCAGACTGTAATGCTCTCTGTTACCATGAAATGTCATTATCCCATTCTTGTTTCACTTCTCCTTCTCCCATATCCATATTACATTTTTTAAAGCCTTTTATGCAAATCACTTCAAACCACTTATGTAGTCATCTTAACGGAAAAGTTTGGTCTCAGATGGGTGCTGAATTTCAAAAAAATTATATTAGCTTTTTCTTCTCAGGCTAGAAATGTTAATATGTGCCTGCCTCCTGCCAAACACCACTAGTTTTGCATAGCCTTTATGAACAGTAGTTACCTGTATGAAGTTGGCCATTGCTAGGGAAGGCGAGCTATGGTGAAAAGTTTGTTGAAGGCTCTAGATTGCAGGGATTGGAACTATATTGACTAAATATGTCTTTCAAATCAAGGACCTGTTTTCTTTTCTCTTAGTGCAGAATCCTGGGATTCCCTATCAGGTCAGTATGTATTGACCATAAAAACAACAGAAAAATAAAGTAAACATGAATGTCTAGCTGAGTAAGATTATCAAAACCAAAAAAGCAGTGTGGAAGCAGTGTGTCCCAAAGCCCAGGAATCACTTAAAAAAGGTCACTACCGTCCAATGAACTTTGCTTTTGATTCCCCTTATAAAAGGCGAGATGGAGCAATAGCGTGCAGGTTTCAAGTTTCTCCATCGCTGTTTATGGGAGCAGTGTCAGACATCTGTTTCTGCTGTGGTGTGGTCATGCTCCGGTGCCCCCCGCTGAAGCTTGACGCGTCTCTGTGCCTCCGCACACATGGGCTCCCTTCGGGGAGGGTCACGTCTGAGCTGTGCCTTGGCAGCCCGAGACACCCGACCAGCGTGCCCACATTCCAGCTGCAGGCAGAGATGTTCTGGCCCTGCAGGATCAGATGATCCCTCTCCCGCTGCAGCTCAGACACCCACGGATGGTGGCCGTGGATTTCGGGGCTGCCCCGATACTCCGGTCAAAGTCCATTGGCAATGGGGTGGCTGACCGTGTAATTTCTGGGTTGTGCATCCCGGACGTTGACCTTGGTTGTGTTTCCCCAGCCTCATGTGTTTAGCTGAAGTTCAGACTTCAGAGGCTTGTGGTTAACAAGTGTCTTGTGTGTGGCAAGAGTGGGACCCTGGAGAGGGCCTGCAGTACCCTGCAAAGTGAACATCCAGTTTTTGTTTGAATTTAACTCTTATTTTTGGAACCATGGGTGACTTATTCTTGGAACCCCGTTTTTCAGAAACCCATCTGCATGCAACGTTGCCAGGATTTCTGGTACAAATATTTTGTCATTTGCTCTTGAGACAATCTGTTGTTTCAGTCCTGGATGAAGTTTTGTAATATGTTGCTTGAGATACCATGGAAAAATATCTAAGTGGTAGTGTAATCTTCTAGGTGAAAACACAAGGTTAAGAATTTTTTTCATTTTTTCTAGGAAAAAAATTGATTATTCAGGTTTATCAATTCATATGGTCTATATATAAATGAAACAACAAAACAAAACACAACCCAAGAGATTAGTGCATCTATTTTTACTGTCTGTGAAGTGATTGAGTTAGAAGTGAGCCACCTTTACTTTTCTGAGAAACATTTGGAGTTTTCACATTTGATGCTCATTTGGCTCCATCCCTTCTCACCTATTTCACATGCTCAGAGCATTCATTGTGCTTGGATGCCTGTGTGTTTTCATTTGATTTTTTTCCTCTAGCAACAGAACTCCATCCCTTCACTAATACCTCCCTTAGCATGTGTACAAAATCCTGCTTTTGCTAGACAGTGAGTAGCAGAAGAGTTGCTGGAATTTCTAGAAGTTGGAGATTTGAAAACAAAGTTTGGTCTTTACTTTTGAATGGCAATTCTTATTCTTTATCAGATTTGTGTGATGCTGCACAAACCTCTTCATTTATACAGAGAGAGATGGTATTTTGGTGTGCTCAATAATAAATGGTTTGTCAATAACAAATGGCAGTGTGCTACAAATATGTTTCTTAGGGTACTCATTCAGAATCATAGAATGGTTTGGGTTGGAAGGACCATAAAGATCATCCAGTTCCAAACTACCTGCCATGGTCAGGAACACTTTCCACAAGACGAGGTTCTCAGAGCCCTGTCCAGCCTGGCCTTGAACACTGCCAGGGATGAGGCTTCTACAACTTCTCTGAGCAACCTGTTCCAGTGCCACACCACTCTCGCAGTAAAGAATTTCTTCCTAATATCTAATCTAAACCTACTTTTAGTCAATTTGAAGCTTTTCCCCTTTGTCCTGTCACTACACAGCCTTGTAAATAATCTCTTCCCATCTTTCTTGTAGGCTCCCATGAATACTGAGTCTTACAGTCAAGTGTTTGGTGTTAGTGTTTGTCCCTTCTTGTGTTGCCAGCACTGTGATCTCCCCTTGGGTGATGATATAGGGGGCACAGGAGCATGTTGTAGGCTGGTTGCTCTTGCTACCACCACGAGTAACTACATCAAAGGGATAACTGCTGTAATTCCATTTACTGGAATTACTTTTTTTCTTACTTTTCAGTTTTTGGTGACTCTCATGGACCCTGCTGACAGATCCAAAAACCAGAAGCAGCTCCAATGGAAGCTTTCTATGGAAGAAAACTCTAATTGAGTTGGGTCAGCTTTGTGCATCTGGGAAAGCTGTTGCAGATGAGGCTTCTAACTGTAAAGAGACAATGATCTCCTCCCACACCAAAACTGGAGCATGAGTTGTGTGGTTGCCAGGTTTATTTTGGCAAAATAAGCATTGTAGGTGGTGGCTGATGCTAAAGGTGTGCTAAGAAAAGCACTTTTCAGTGATGAGCAACTTTGAGTTTGAGAAGGCTTTGCATTACCAAAAAAATTTACATAGAAACCTTATGAACACTGCTCCTTTTGGCACTTGCCCCTCTTCCCATTCCTCTAGCTGTGCCTAGGAGCAGGCAAGTGGTGCTCCATGCTCAGTCACTGGCAAGGAATTCATTCTCCTGGTGCTTTGCTTCCTCTTGTTTTGCTCTCTGGATACCTTGCTCCTGGCGAGCTTTCAAGTGCTTGTAGCTCCTTTGTGCAGGAGAGGTGGGCAGGTCTGACCGCACGTAGCTGTGCTGCTGTACTTAACTTTCACTTGTCTTCTCCTTGCAAAAGAAATAAATAATTGACGAGTGAACGGGAAAAGCGTGGGAGGAAAAATGTCAGGAAATTCAAAGGTGAAGCTATTTCCTCCCTCAGTAATATTTTTCTTCTACGTGTTGTTTCTTCTCTTCAAACAATGGGGTGAGTTAAGAATGGATTCAAACTATCAGCCTTGCCATTGTTTATTTAAAGCCTTTCATGTGTGTGACGGACCTCAGGAAAAGCCCACACTTCCACTGTGAGCCCTCTGGGCAGCCTCTCTGTAGTGCAGTGCCAGTACAACAGGGCTCCAGAGTTCTTTGGTTCTCCAGGTCCCCAAGTGCCCGTGAATTAAAATAAATGGTGAAACATATAAGGTGTGTGATTTAAGGGTATTGACTGTGAAATCTGATAGCTCTGACAAAGCCTAATTTTTTTTTTAAAGCAATTATATGGCCCACACACTCAGAACAAGGATTTCAGATGTTAACTACTTAAGCATAAGGTGTTTGTGAACTTTTTGTGTGTGTTCATGTGTGTGAGTGTGTGCACTTCCATTTGGGGGAAGGGGTGTTTTGCTGAAACAGGTGAAAGTCGGTTCTGTAGTATAAAACAGGAAGCAGATGGGTACTAATTAAAGCCCTGTTGATAAAAGCGTGACTGAGCTTTTGAAGCAGCTGCTTTCCTTACTTTATATATAGCCAGTGTGTGCTTCATACGAGAGCCAGGCTCCCCACACTTCATTGTTTTCGCCAAGCCGCAGGAAATGCGTGTGCATGTGCGTGCGTGCTGCCATGGCTGAGGGATGGCGCTTGCTGTTTGCTTCCTTCTCTGCCCCAGAGAAAACGGGGCTTTCCCAGCCTCAAACAAAGGTGCCACGCACCTTTGTCTCCCTCCTCTTCTCCTTCCAGCTTTCCAACCTCAGGCAGGCGCTAGGCTGGCAGGAATGCCTGTTTCTAATGGTGCTGTAGATAAGGGAGGGCAGCTTACTTTGTCTCACAGGTTTTTGTGTCTCCACTCATCGTGGTGAGCTGCAACTGGGAGGGAAACCAAAACACCAGTGAGGGTGTCAGCCTCCTCTGTGTGTGTGACTTCCCATTGTCATTATGGTCTTTAATCTTCACAGGTACTGTTTATGGCTTTTGCTGCCTTTTCTCACTGCCTTTTCTCTTACCTTGGGGTTTGTAGAATGGAAAGTAATTTTCAGGAGGGAAAAAAAAGGAAACAAGAAGATTTAAACATAATGCAGACAAAGAAAAAATTACACCAGAGCAGAGAAGATCTTCATATGGAAGAGCTATCATAGAATGGTTGGCAGGACCTTAATGATTCTGTAGTTCCAGCCACCCCTGCCATCAGCAGGAATGCTTCTCACTGGATCAGCTTGCCCAGGACACCATTCAATCTGGCCTTGAACACTTCAGGGACGGGCATCCACAATTTTCCCGAGCTGCCTGTTCTAGAGCCTTACTACCCTCTGGGTAAAGAATTTCTTCCTAACACCTAATCTAAATCTCTCCTCATAGTTTAAAACTGTACCCCCTTGTTTTACCACTATCTGCTTGTGTAAAATGTCACTCTCCACCTTTTTTTAAAAGCTCCCTTTAAGTGCTGAAAGGCTGCAATGAGGCCTCCCTGGAGCCTTTTCTAAGTAGCAGTGTTAATTTTAGCATTTTAATGCCATCAGTAGAAAAATGTGTGTCGAACATAGAGAAATGTTAAGTTTCTGTTGACTGGAGTCGGGTAAGTTTTGTCTGTATTTTGGGTCATTGAAACCTGTTTACTGGTAGCTTTTTGGTGTGGGGAAATTTGTTCTTTCACTGAGGAAAGTGCCAGTGTTCACTCTTCATGTTGGGGATGTCATCATTCCAGTAGAAATAAGCTAAATTTGGTGTGGGCAGAAGGAGAAAGAGGAGGAAAATTTTGGTCAGTGATGAGATTGAGTCCAGTAGTGTGCAGATTGAGGGGATGGCCTGTGAGGTGTGGGGCAGAATCTTCTGTATGGGGAAACTGTCCTTGCATTGGCTAAGTTTCTTAGTGGGTGGTGCTTGGGAATGGGGATTGTGTTGGGCTGAAGCTGTCATGGGCTACTCTCTGGTCATCTGTTGGAAGCTGCAGCTTTCCATTTTCAAGCGACTGCTGAGGTTGCAAGTTCCTCATTTCATCTGAAGCAGAAACAGCTTAACTTGAGCTGACCCGTTACCAGAGGCAGGTGCTTCTGTCACCCTGTAAGCCTATGACTGCCTCAGAGGAGCTGGATGACCCAGAGTGCTCAGGGAAGCGTTTCCAGGTCTGGCAGCCAATACTCCCTCCCGCCAAGAGTGACTGGTATCTGCTGCGGCTTGTCAAGCAGCTGTGGTGAAACTGCTGTACAACACACAACACAAGCCATGGTCTTTAAAGCCCTGGTCTTCTCTGTTGACAGTGTTATTGGGGACTATTTTCATCATGTCTTTTCACTCTTTTGGAAAGACAACCACAAATTGGTAGAGCTTCTTGACCTGTGACCTGTTCTTGTTTTGTCCCTCAGTGTGGGGAGCCTATAGGTTTTTACAGAAGTAATTCCAAAAGCCTTTTGCCCCTCATAGCAGGAGTGAGAGAAGGCAGCCAAAGCATCTGTCTCTTTCCCTGCGCCTTGCTAGCGTTGCTGATGGATGAACTGTGCACTTCTTTGCTACTGCATCTCTCACTGAGTGCTGTCAGAAGAAAGGAAAACTGGCTGGTCCCATAGTGCAGGGAAGAATGGCAGTGTCACCTTCTTCATTGGACAGTGTGTCTCTCAGAGGATTTTTGTACTCTGAGGTCATCTGGGTTGTCTGCATTTCTGCTTATGGACTCAGTGAGTTGTGCTGCATCATTACAGTCAGAACCATTTGTTGGAGTTTATCAGGAGCCAGAACTTGGACTGGGAGAGCTTTCCTTCAGGCACAGACTGCAGGGTTATGAATCCTCCTGTTAAATGTTTTGGTTTTTACAACCCCTCAGTGTTTGTCAAGAAGCTGTTGCTGTTTGAGTGTACTTTGACATCGTACTTGAGTTAATCTTCTTTGGCCTTATCCTTTAAGTCAGCCTTTTGACTAAGTCTGGGGGCCAGGTTTAATCTTAGATGGTTCTTGCTCTTTTTTCTAGAGTCAGCAACTTAAAATTGTCTGTTTTCTTCCTGTGGTGCACGTGTGTTTAAGCCAGGATTACAGGAAAGCCCAGTGCAAACAGACAGAGGACATTTGACTGCCACTACATCCCCTGGCTGCCTTCTGAGGAATTTTAGAAGTATTTTGGAGCCCCTAAGAGTATGTGGGCTACAAGCTGAGAACAGCTACAATAGAAAGGATGTGAGTTTGTCAATGGACTTTGATTTAAAAAAATTAGAAATCCGCATGGTTAGGGCTATTTGAGTTGTGGGCAGCCTCTGTGGCAGTCTAGAGGAATCAAGCAAGCTGATGCAAAAGTTGTGGTGTGCCTTTAGCTGTGCCAGGAAGCAAATGCCTTGTCACTCACTGCTGCTCTCTGGCAAGTTCTTTCTTAAGATAAAAAGGCCTTTAAACCTGCTTTTGACAGGTTTCTCTGGTGTTTGTTAGCCAACTACACTGCACAGAAATCACTTCAGCCAGGGGATTTGTACAAATCACAGGCTTCTCTTCAGTTCTCCTTAGAGGTGAATATGTATCTTAATATTTTGCTTGATAATGTTTTTTCTTAAATGTTTTCATGCTTAAAAACTTAACACAAAAATAGAAATAGGTAAGAATTAGGAAAAACCCCAATCTTTCAAGTTTAAAATATTACTTCTTTATTTAAAGAGCTGCGGAACACAGATTTGTACTTTTTCTTGTCAAAATTAGTTACTACTCTCCTTGGAAAATGAGTCAAATATATTGAATATATACATGTGTGTGTGTGTGTGGGATAGCTGCTGTTGTTACGAAAACTTTGAGCGAGATAATGCTGCGCTTCCTTATCAGATGCCCCAGAAATGCTTGGCATTGAAGGAAATAGACAGCAGTGCATGAGTGAATGTGGGGTCCTTGAATAATTGACAGAGGAGGAAAAAGGAGGATTAAGCCTGTGGCTGCTTTGCCAGTTTCCATTATTTGAGGAATGTGTTTTAAAGTGGTAGGTCCTAAACTTCTCTGATGCCTTCAGAATTTTATTAAAAAGAGTGTCCAAGAGCTGATAAACTTTCTTAAAATTGCAATTGGTATGTAGATATCTTCAAGGAACTACATCCAGATCCTTCACTCATTGCTCCAAAACTGAGTTTCAAAGTATTTTTTACAAAGCCAGTCTTGGGAGAAATGTTCTTCTTTTCTTCATCTCCCTCTCCTTCTTAGGTAAATGACAAATTCTTAAGGCTTAGCTAACAGAGGAGAGATGGAAATTTTATCATTCCGTGATAACTGACTGCTTGAAATACAATGTTCAACTTGAACCTATAGAAAAAAATCCTTGAGAAATGTTTAAAATGTAGTTCTCTTATTTCTACTTTGTCACATAGACTGTTTTGTGTGAACTGTGTGGTGTTTGGAATGTTGCCTCTCTTTTTTCTAATCCATAGGGCATTTTCTAGGGGTCACAATGAGTTTGGTAATCACATCCACTGCAGGCCGTGATCCTGCTGAGCAGCAGGGATGGCACGTAGTTCAAAGTCTCTTTCCTAACTCTCTGTCGTGGTGTCAGGGTGAATGTAGGCAAACAGTGCCTTGCTGGGGCTCTGCCTCGTCCAACTGTGTCACCTGGGTGCATGTGAACTGACTTTAGAAGAGCTTTGTTGGCTTTCCTATGATTTCAAAACCAGCCTTCAGCAAATATGTTTACTTTATGTTCTGCTCCTCATTTTTTTCTTTTTCTTTTTTTTTCCTTTACGTCCTATTTCTTGCTCCTTTTTGTGTTTTGTTTTGAGCATGCTTGTGAGCCTGTGTTTTACAGGTTGCAAAACTGTAAAATTGTGAATTATCTTGCTGTTGTAAGCCAGCAGAGGACAGGAAGAAAGTGGAAAATACTGAATAGGCAGCATATTGCTGCGTAGGCATTTAATGTTGTTACAGTGTGATATAAGTTAAAATATTGCTTATTTCCTCTTTGCTGTTCAAAACAACCTGGAGCATGTTATGACCGGGATCTAAACAATAACTGAAAAAGTAAAAACAAATGTTTTAACAGAGAAAGGCATGGCCTGCCAAATACTCCGCGTAATTTATGATTGCATGAATAATCAACAAACAGAATACTTCATAACACCTGACTTTCTGGGGGGAAAGACCTTAATTTCTTTTTAAAATCAAATGAAAATGTGCAAAAATTCCCTGCAATATCTTCAAAACTGAAAAGAATCCAAAAATTAAGCACAAGCAGCAAGGGCTTCAGTGTTTCCTGCAGTGGCCAGCGGTTTAACAGATCTGTGAACATAAACCCAAATATATATCAGTGACAAGTCATTATAAAATTTCATAAACAAAGTTGGCTGCCTAATATTGGAAAACAGGCTTTAGTAAACATGCTTTCTTTTTTTCTTGTTTCATCCTTGTTTTTAAAGAGGGCTTTTTGTGACCTGCAGAATAAATAACTTCCTGTGTCTTGATAGCTATTACAAATGACAGCTCCTACTGGTGACATTCCTGCTATTTTTAATCAGATGTAAGTTAATGTCCTGTAGATTTTATTTATTTATTTATTTGAAACAAGTGCCCCATTCTGACCAGCTCATTTAAAGAGTTTGCACATCTTTGGAGCTGCACAGGAGGCTGCATTGCTTCTCTTTCTGTCTGCAAGAGGCAGAATTGAACTGCAGTACTTGAAAGAAGCAAAAGCTGTCAGGAGACAAATACTGAGCAAGTCCCTCTAGAGTAACTTAAAACTTCTTTCTTGTGCCCCTTTGAATTGATTTACAGTGTTTTAGCTCCCAGGGTCAGCTGTGCTTTTGCCTTAATATGCTTTAGTGCATATGTGGGGAAAGCTGGAGGGAAGCTCCACTGCTTTCTTCATCTTTGGGCAAAAGGATGGGAGGCCCCTGGCAGGCTTTGTGATTGGGAATCTGACTGTTGCAGTCCTTAAATCTGAATATCGAGGCTAGCAGGCTTGGGCTGCCCAGTTACATGTGGGCTTCTCTTTGAGGGGGTTTGTGGTGATGGTGGTGAAGCTTGCACCACATGAAGACTGTGACCTCTAGGAGGAGGAAGCCTAATCTGGAAGTTGATAAGAGCTTTTTGGGTTTGAGGGATTACTATGGAGGAGAGGAGGCTTTTCAAAACCATGTTTTCTTTTCGGAACTGATAAGAGTGATGCAGTGTCCTCGCTGGGACGCCTCCTGTTCACCTGGTAAAAGGCACCTTGTGCCCAGAGCTTCCCTGTGTCAGGCTCTGTCCAGGGGAATGGGAGACTGAATGAGGTCTGATCTCTGAGCAGCCGTGGTAAGGCCAGTTTCCTTGGGTATATCAAATGGAAGGGCATAGTAATGAGGGGTAGTTTATTAGACCTAGTTGGTAAGAGAAATCTAGCACCCAGAATGTCTAACAAAGCTCGTTTTTGCACAAGTGTCCCACTCTGGAAGCTGTCTTATTTTGTGTCCACCTCTTATTTGGGGTCTCGCACCTCTAGCAGCAGATGTGTACGTAAAAGATCTCAAGCCACAGTGCTGCTAATCTTCCTTTTCATTGTCCTTATTGTAATATTTTACTGCTTAAAAAAAAAAGGATGTTTGAGTATAGTGATGAGTGCTGGTGCTTCAGAGCTCTTGGGCTTTACTCTGTTAATTCCATTCTTGTCATTAAAAACATGGCTTTTTCTCGTCCTTTTTACTTTACTTGTTTGTGAAGGAGGAAAGCAAATAAATACAGAGCTGATGATTTAAGTCACTGTTGCCAGATGACATTCTATGGGAATGTGGACTTGCCAGTATGTAGATTGTAAATAGTTCTTTGATTTAATAAGGGTCTCTTAAGTACAGAGCACAGCCTACAGTAGTGAAGGACTAGGAATGCTTCCAAAATGGGTGTGAGGGAAGAAATTGGCCTTTAGATTTCCCTCCTCTGAGTACCCATCTTGTTCTGAGAAATACTGCTCTGCCTCCCATAGCCCACTGAAACTTTTGAGCCTGTCTGGGGGTAACTGTTCAGAGTTGGTGCTACATGTTTTGCAAGATTGGACGACTCTGGCTTTATAATACTGAGCAGATGTCATAAAACCCAGTGAGGAGTGCCAGCAATTCTTGAACCACAGCCCGAAGAACACCACAGAAAGAAGCATCTGAGAGGAAGACACTGGTATAAACAGTGCAGCCACGCAACAGGAGTCCTCTGAGTCCCAAGGAAATCTATTAAATCCCTTCTAAGTATTAACCTCACCTTTTGCAAGAGGGTGGCTGCAAGTGGCCAGACAGTGGAGAGGGGCAGTGCATGCTGGATTGTAGCCAAAGGCTGTACTGAAATTTGGATGAGGATGTTTTGCTGGCTTTGGAGTAGTAAATTGTGTTATATAAAATCTGCTTGGCTGTGGGAGCAAACTTCAATTGGAAAGAGCTCTCCTGAAGAGAGTGTGCTGGTGGTCTGACCTGCTTCTGTGGTGGGGGAAAATAAGTACCAAGGCAAACTGTGTTCTAAGAAGCTGGGGAGAAACATAATACCTAGTTTATGTGGTGCCTCTTTGGGATGTACAAAGAGGAGTAGTTGAAGATATATAATTGCTTCTTGTGAATTTGGGGTATAAAAACACAAAGAGAAATGAACAAATATTGACTGTATAAAGCAATATCCTTTACATATTTGCAGATATGCTGGAGTTTAAAGAGAACTTGAATATGATCCTATTTAAGCTATTTTAACAAAAATGTAAGAAATCAATTCTTTTCTGCTACTGCTTTGTTATCAGGAAAATTCTATTATATTTTCTTTTCATGTATAAGACAGATAAAGGGTAAATTGACTAGAGGAAACATAAATAGTAAAACAGCGACTGTGTACTTGACTGCATTCAGATGCAAAAGAAACTAAGGGAAAGATAAATGTCACTTTCTTCTTTCCTCAGTTTCTCCTGTTTACTACATCAGCATCAGATATTTACAGCACTAGCTGAAATTCATGGTGTGGTTGCTGTTTTTAAGCTGACACTGTCCCCTTACAAATTCAGCATCTTAACCATTAGATGCACTAAATGGTTTCTAAAGATGACCTAAGCAAAAAAAAAAAAAAAAATTCCACTTAACTTTGTTTTAGTTTTCTTTTAGTAGTTTGGGGGACTGTATAAAATTTTGCTAGTGTATCCTTGTACTTGTTATAGTCAAAATAAAGATCAAGTGCATGGTGAGATGTAGCCTAAGATATCATTCAGCCTGTAAATAAAAGGTTTTGCCCTTCTTTTCACAAGCCTTGCAGCTTCCTCAAGCCAGGGATTTCCTGTGGGGCACAGCTAACCCTGCTGCAGAGGAAGCTTGCTGCTTTCATTGACTCTTTGTTTCTGAAAAACTGGTATTCAGTGACATCCATGACCACAGAATGTGAGTCCTGTAGTCCTTTGCTTGCTAAATGAAAAGACTGCCTCTGCTATAGTAATGCAAGTGTAATAAGGAGACATATTTACTTTGTTGTATTCTACGCAAAGGCTCAGTCAACAGAACTTTTAATAATGTTGGATCTGTACATCTCCTTTGATATGTTGCTTCTCAAGGTAAGAAATACGGACAGCCCTTGAGCTTCTCCAGGCACGGCCAGCCCATGGGCAGCACAGTGGATGGGGCAAGTGTCCTGAACTTAGCTCGTGTCCCCAGTACATCCTGCTTTGCTTTACCTGCCTCAATTTTAACACATTTTCAACTGTTTGCTTGTAAATCCATCAGGTCTTGACAATAATTCCAACCTTTTAGGCTCTCAGTGGTTTGGTGGAAGCAAATAGCCTTAATTAATGAAAATGAAGATCTGTGGCTCCCTAGCAAAGTATCCAGATGAAACCAAACATACAGGTCTAGGTTTGCTTGTGCCTTTACCTAGACAAGTGGCAGAGATCTGCTTTAATAATGCAGGGTCTGTAAAACTTACATGGCTTCTCAAGCAGGGATCTTTACAGTTGTTTCACTTAACCAGTTAAAGCTTTTTGAGTAATCCTGTCTGGGGTTTTTGACTGTGCTTTTTTCTTGGAAGTTCTCTGTGTCCTCTCAAAGGCCAATGCAAAAAATCAACCCTATTTTCTACTACAACATGTTTTCACCTCTGTAGCTTGCATCTAAGACCTTGGCCTACTTCTGACCTTATTGCTTCTAATTGGTAAGAGCATATTTCCAGTGTTGCTTTTAAGATGATCTGCTAGTCTAATTAGCATTGATATATTTAGCATGTATACACTTTTGTACCTCTTCATTAGAGGTAACAAATGTCAATAAAAGGCAGTTTAGTTTGAGAAGGAAAAAGAGCTGGGGGGAAAGATTTCTATAAAGAGTGCTGTAGTCTTTGTGATGAATTGGGTGTAACAGTGGAGAGTGGCAGAGGTGAAGCAGGCTGTCTGTTAAACAGGAAACAAGTGATTAACATTTTTTGTCCTACTGATCATAATTATTCCCACTGGCTGAAAAAAAAATAAACACTGCTTAGTCTCTCTTTACTATAGCTGCAGAATAAAATTTTGAACTATTAGTCATTCTGACATTATATGGATCAACTGCTACTTTATTAATTTTTTTTTTTCCAGTTTAGTGAACTTTGCCTATAACTGTGATTCATGTTTTCCTTTCAATAACCTGCTTTTGCTCTGCATTTGAGGACAGCTTTTCCTCAGACCATTATGGCTGTGTGGTGCCTGTGTCCCTGCAGAGTTGCATTCCTGACCACTGCATTAGAGCCCACAGTGAATAATTGTGAGAGGGCTGTCTGCCCACCACGAATCACAGCAGCCTTCCTCAGGGCTTGATGGACTACAGGTGTTTGCAATGCTTTTAACTCCTCCGATGGGCACACCTTAGCAGTGATGCAGGGTGCTCACCTAGACTGCACTGTCATTCATTTGGTCTGGTGTTGGCATAATGCAGGTGTTCCCTCACCTTTCCTGAACAAAAGATGCTGGCTTTTGAACGTGCAATGGCAATATTTTGTGGCACTGATTTGAAAGACTGATTATTTCCCTGACCTCTGATGTTTTATTAATTGAGTCCTTTACCAGCTTTTGTGTCATAGTGCCTGGTCTCTCAGGTTATTCACAAGTCCTCCTGCGCTGCTGGTTTTGTGTTACTGAAGTAATTGCACAGGCTGCTTGTGAAGGCCAGAGGTCTGACAGTGCTTAAGGAGAGCAGAGAAGAAGCCCTAGTTTGAAGGGAATTCTGACTTTGAAACATTCCTCTTCAGTGAGGTCTCCTTGTTGGCCTCCTGTTTCACTGGTGAACTCACTTCATCATGAGCTTTATATATCCATATATATGTTTCATATTTGTGGAAAATAGAAATGTTTATTTACAAATATGGAACCCTTATATTTGTCAAACACTTGTTTTCCATCTGTTGGAATAGAAAGCTTGCAGCATCAGTTTTGTAAAGGCAGTATTAGAATTTGTCTGGATCACCAAAAATAGTTAGCCCTGCTATCTTTGAATGTTTTAATACGATATTTATTTTTCCACACTTCACAACTTTTAATGCTGTGATAAATGAAGTCAGTAAATGAAGCCATCATTTATCCTGATGGCTATTTGCTTTTTTTTTTTTGTAATAACATTGTGGTGCCTTCTTATTGTTGCCTTTCTTTAATCTTTGAAAGTGGATAAATTTTAGACAAACCTGTTGGCTGTCTTGGTTCCCCAGATGATTTTACCAGAGGGATGAAGGTGCATTCAACAAGCTTCATTTAAAAATCTCATTTTTTCATGTGCGTTTTTTGTCCCTTCTTTTTCCTAGCCAGTGTCACATAGGTCCCTTGGCTTTGAAATCCTAGAAAATGTCTATATATTTGGTCTCTATGTGTTGATGATACATCACACCTGTATTGTGCTCACAGAAATAAATGTAGTTACAACTCACAGTATTGACACTGATGTATGTGATGGTTAACCTGGCTGTGGCCCTGTCTCTCTCTTGGAGGTACAGAAAATGTAAGAGTGCTCAAAAGTTTTGGTTGGGGTCATCATATGTGGAACAGCATCCAGGTGTGTGCTTGCCCTGTGTGCACACTTGACATACTGTGAACCTGGCTTGTGGTTTTTACTTTCATTCTTCCTAAATGCCTGTGTAAGGAGAGTAGGCAGTGTTATCATCTCATTAGAAATGTCCAAGCTGCCATTATGGTAAAGTGCTTTCAAGGAGTCTACCTAGGATGAGGAAGAGGATATAGGGTGTATTGGGAAATACTCAAATACGTGTCAACAGAGTTGCCTGCTCTGACATGTAGGCATGGACAGCCGAGTCTTAGACATCAATGTCTGAAGCTGGGTATGTATTTTCTGTTCCTGCATGTTACCATGATCCAGAGAAGAACACTCCAGTGGTTGAGAAATCCCCTCCAGTCCCTGGTGGCAGCAGGATGCAACCCAGAGGATGGCCAAGCACCTTCAGTGTTCAAAGTTTTTTAATCTTTGACAGCTATGAGAAGGAATTGGAGGATAGTATAAATCTGTGAACTTGAATGCAGAATGTGAAGGACTTAGATTAATGCCACTGACATGTGGCCACAGGAAGCCCCTTTGTGTTCAGGACACATGGGTAACAACCATATAGCAGTAGCACGCACTCCATCCTGTTCTTGTACACTCATACATGGAAAAAGGGATGCATTGCTGAAATCTTGGAACCACATGGAACAGTTCATGGAAGTGTCTCCATGTTTGGAGGTGGTGCTTCATAGGCAGTGGTCTGGGAAAGACTCTTATTATGCCACCCCATGTAATGGAAAGCACAGAGAAGCAGTGCAAGGTCCCCCTAGGAAGAGGGAAGTATTTCCTCATTTTTTCCAGCTGATACTTCTTAACTGTTTAACAGTGCAGGAGGAAAAATGAAGTCAAACAAAAGCACCTCCCCAAGAACAAAGGACCCAAAAAAGCATGACCTGTTTGGGAGGAAATCCTGCCCTTCCACCTTCATGCAGCTGCAGGTTGCAAGTTTCCAGCATCTTCTAAGTATGACTCTCTGACCTGAGGCTAAGTGACATGCTTTCTGTCCATACTCTTATTGGACAACAGAGAAGGTTTCTGAGCTGCAATAAAAAAATACCACAACTGGGTGGCAAAATTAGCTGTTTCATTAGTGTTTGAGGCCTCTGACACTGCAGTGTGGTTGTGTTGGTGAGCATTGTTGTGTCAGAAAATGTGTGCTGTCTACAGACCAAGTGCTTATGACTGTCCAGCACTAGCTCTGAGGCAAATCCAAGCTCCATGTGCAGCATCGGCATCTGAACTTTTTTGTATCTCATAGTTACTAGGTAAGACAAACAGGCTTGGTTTACGCCAGACTGTTGTACCAAAGGAAATTTTGGTAGGTCTGGAGTCACCAATGTTTTCTTTCCTCCTTGGGGTCTTCATTCAAGTGCCATAAACCTGGCAGCGTGGCTGGAAACCACAGCAAAACGGGTGCAGGCGGTGCCGCTATTGCAAGCAAACCTGCCTGTTTTGCCAGGCATGATCTAACTTAGCCTTGGATAGATGCCACGTTGTGCCACTTGCCATGGTTAGCCCCTGCTGCTGCTGTCTGGCTGTCAGTGCTGGAGGAGCTGTGAGCAAGTGTGCTGGAGAACTTCCTGGCCTCTGCACACCTTCCTAGGAGTGTTAATGACTTCTTCTTTGAGTGGTGCTTGCCACTGAGGCTCCAGGAGGAGGGTGGTGTGAACATCGGGACCTGCTGTAGAGCTCCTATACAAAGACCTAGAGAGACAGGTTGAATGTCTTCTGTAAAAGCATATGGAAATCCTGGGGGATGGGATCTCCACTTCTCTGCTGAAAAACTTTTGCTTTGATATTGTCGCCACAAGGAGATTGTGCTGGCTCAGAAACCTTCTGTGAGCTGTCATTAACAGGATGTGCTACCACAGCTGATAGAACAAGCTGGCAACTTGTGCAGGCCATCTCCTTGGAAGAGGTGTAGAAAGCAGTGGACTCCTGGGATGTCATCTGAATGAAAACTTAGTGGGCAGTCATTAGACTGCTAGTTTTAATGGAAATCCTACACCTATGTGTGATAGAAGCAGTGCTGCTCCTGTGGCCTCCCAGTTTGTTATGACTGCATCTTCTTCCGGAGGCCAACTCCTTCCTACCTTTGTTTCAAATTGTTACATCTCCCTGAGGTGCCATGACATGCCTTATTGCAATTCTGTCAGCATATACACCTTGATAGCAAATACACTTCTTTTTGTAGTGTATTGACTCTCACATCCATTCGTCACTCTCCCTTTTGGTGGCTCTCATGGCACTCTGGTGGGATGAGAGCTGCCTGTGCCCATGGATGAAAGCATGAGGGCGGGAGAGACCATGAGCACTTGTAGGTGCTTTTGCAAATCTGGGGTCTTGCAGCGCCCCAGGTAATCTCAAATCCACAGCTAGGTCCTGCTTGGAGAGGTTTGCAGCTGGGTTAAAGAGGAGCTCTGCTTCCCTCTGCCTTTGGTGCTCCAGGGTCTGGGGTGGAAGAAAGATGGCCAAGTGTCACTGTATGGTCTCTCTTCAGTAAGTACAGTGTTGTCAAGTTTAACAGAGCAACTGAGTTTTCAGGTGTTTAGTAAAACACCAACCCAATTTACTAAAAAAAAAAATGAAAAATAAATACCTCAACTTCAGGTGGGATAGGGATATAATTTTTTTCAGCAATTAGTCAAGTTTAACTTAAGTTGCATGCTTTGCTATTTATATCTTGGGTTTAAATGCAGTATTGGATATCAGTAGTGCTGTTGGAAATGTCAGAAGTACAGCTGAATTATATAAATATGTAGATTCAAGGGAATAATTATCTTGGCTTCATGAGTTTTATTAGCCAGGATGTGCTCTTTACATTGCACGTAGCTGATACTGGTTTTGCATATTTTGAGTCTTAAATCAGAAAGTAGCAATAAGGATATCCACAGTTCCTGGTCTGAATGTTGAAGTAAGTTTACTTTATCTCTGAGGCAAAAACTCAATCCCAGGAAGCTCTCCACAGGTGGCAGCAGCCCTGCTGCCATCCTGACCCAGATTTTGATAAAATTCCAGTGCAGTTACGCTCAGTGCGATCTGGCGTGAACTGCTGCTGTGCGAAGACCTGCTTCAAAATGCCGACTCTTGCCTTTGGAGTCATTCAGGCCAGGTTTGGGAGGCTTTGCTTCGAAGTCCAGGTGAAGCCTGTGGCTGAAGGCATCTCCCCAGCTTGCTGGAGCTGGTGGTGCCGCCACCCGCCCCAGCCACTGACAGCTGCGCCATTCCTCCAGCTGCCAAAATCCACTGCTGAAACTATACTTTTTATCAGGTCATGTTTGCATCTGGCAAGGATTTGTAGACACAACATCATTAACAGCAGTGCATATTTTCACAAGATTTACCTCTTCAACACTTTTTCCAAGTTAGTAAATCATAGCTTCTTTAATGTCCTGCTGGCTGCGTGAAAAACAGGAATTTATGTAACAAGCTCTGGGCCGCAAACCTTTTCCTGTTAGGAAAATTTTTTTTTCATTTCTGGCAGAGTTAGGAGACAGCTCTGTTACTCAAAGAGTGACCTCAAATGTCCTCAGTACAATAATACCAGATTATAACATTTTTGATGACTAAGGAATAGCAGCGATTTCTTAAATATTTAACACTTGTGTAGCAGAGAAGAGGGAGCTGAGCCTCATCACGGTGTTTTCCCTGCCTGATGTTTTGTGTGTTTGGTACGACTATTTTGATAGTAAACAGTGATCCTGAGCCAACCGGGTATGTTTACAAAATACAGTAAAAAAAATGAACTGGCGCAGGAGGTTTTTTAATCAACAGAGCAACTTTCTTGCGACATTTGTAGAGCTGGACCTGTGTCAGGCACAGATTCGTCTGTGGCCCTTGAGTGAAAACAAGGGGCTGCGCCAGGCTGGCCTCACGAGGCTTCCCGGGCAGCCCCTGGGGTGCGGACAAGTCCAAAGATGGACTTCCAGGCTTTCCCTGGCTTTCCTATGTGTTAGCTGCACCTGGTGCAAATAAAATTCCAAGGCCTTCCCTAGCACCCTCTCGCCAGATCAGACATAGTATTTTGGTTGTAAGATTACTTGAAGTGAAGAAATATGGTCTTACTTTTAGTTTCTAGAATGGCTTCCTTTTGAAATTGAGTAAGGAAACACTCAAATCAGAGTCGTCATAGAATGCTTTGGGTTGAAGGAGACCTTAAAGACCATCTAGTTCCAATCCCTTTTGCCATGGGCAGGGTTACCTTCCACTAGACCAGGTGGCTCCAAGCTCCATCCAGCCTGGCCTCGAATACTGCCAGGGATGGGGAATTTTTTGATGGTGTCTGTTTAACTGGGATAACTTGTAAAGATGGTTCTTCAGAGGAGAAGTTGGAAAGTCTTCTGAGTTTGGGCACATGGTTTGACTCAGTGCTGCGCTGGTTGAACAGTCAGTGCCTTGAGGCCATGCTCTGCCATCTTCTGGTGTTAGGGGGTGTCTTGTGCCCCTGTTTGGGGTGAAGCTGTGCTTCTGGGGGCATAGTCTCAGGTCGGTAGCACCTGTAAGGACTGTAGCACCTCCTTGCTGCCCTCATCTACTGAAAGTCTCCTCTGTGATCCCAGAGTAACCACTTCTGCTGAGCTCTGCAGAAAGCCAGTCCTGCTTTGTCTGTTCTTCCATGGTCCAAAACATATAATGGCTCTTGCGGGGAATTTGAGCCTGTTGTCTCTGGTTTAAGCCGTGAGATGACCGTTTGTGCCTGGAATGCCTACTTAAGATCTTTAGACAAGTTGCTGAAAATTACTCTGAATGGAAGGCAAATAGTGAATTACTGATTTCTCTGCCATCGAGGTCTATTCTGGTTTTAAACATTTATTTCATGTGTTGTTTTGTGGCTCCCTTCTCCTTGTTCTGCATGAATTGCAGTCCTAGCATAGACCATGGTCCTGTCTTACCCTTCTATTAACATCTATGGCTGCCTGTTTCAGCACTCTTTGAACTTGTGGCCTTTTGTTAGCAATCGTGTCAAGATGCAGGAAAACTTTTCTGTTGATACAATATTTTTTACATGTGCTCAGCAGAAAATTATAGGAGCAAAATAGGTTTTTTAACAGCTTGGTAGTGCAAAGATTAGTCACTTGTTAACAGGTCAGCCTGTGGCCTTCCATTTTGGATTTTTTTAAAATTTTATTTGTCTGTAATTAAGAACAAAACATGAAACATTAGTCATGGCCGAGGAGGTCAAAAAAAGCTCCTGTACCTCTGGCCATTCTTGGCACAAGATATCTGGTGCCCTCAGGTATTTGAAGGGTCAATTTACCACATAAAAATGTTGATTTTGAAAGAGAATGATGATTTTAAAACTAAGGATTTCATTACAAGCTTGTCTATGTTTTTTACATGCCTTTATCTTCTGTGATTTCTTAGGCAATTTATGATGTCTGCTTGTAAAAATTAGAACTTAATCCTCAACTGGTTTTCTATATGTATTTTCTCATATAACACAAGCGATATAAACCTCACTAATGCTCAGTGGCAATAGTGACAGTTTGTGTGTCGTGTGTCTGTAGGGTTTTGGGATGTGCAGGATGAAAATCCATTGCAAGGACCATAGAACAGGGTCTAACATTCCTGAACTTTGCATAGAATAATAATAATTTTTTAAAAATCCATAAATACAGTCAGGTTCACTCATTAGATGACTCACTATAGTAATCTTCTTGATCTTCTGGCTTATTTTTTCTCCTTTATGTGGAATTTTTATTTCAGAACAGTTCCTGCAGTTTTATTGAACTTTTTATAATGTCAGATGCAATGGAGGCAGATGACAGACAAATTGACATGGCGACTCTTTGCAAGCTTGTTTCAGCCAGTTCAGAGCGATGAGGAGATAAAAGAGGTTTCCAGGCTGGCATGTTTTCTTATTTAATGATTACCCCTGTGTTTTCTAACAAAATGAGAGTATGCTTACAAAAGCAGGTGTTAGTATGCCATAAAAGATGTATGTCTTCTCCATTTCTTACACGCTATTCTGTTTTTCAGAATTCAATCCGTCACAACCTGTCTCTGCACAGCAAGTTCATCAGAGTGCAGAATGAAGGAACAGGGAAGAGTTCCTGGTGGATGCTCAATCCTGAAGGAGGAAAGAGTGGCAAATCTCCTAGGAGGCGAGCAGCGTCCATGGATAACAACAGCAAGTTTGCCAAAAGCAGAGGCAGAGCTGCCAAGAAAAAAGCAGCCCTTCAGTCTGGTCAAGAGGGAAATGGTGACAGCCCAGGATCACAGTTCTCAAAGTGGCCTGCAAGTCCCAGCTCTCACAGTAACGATGACTTTGATAACTGGAGTACATTTCGACCTAGAACGAGCTCTAATGCTAGCACAATTAGTGGAAGACTTTCTCCTATTTTGCCAGAGCAAGATGACCTTGGAGATGGGGATGTGCACTCCATGGTATACCCATCATCAACCACCAAAATGACTTCTACTCTACCAAGCCTTTCAGAGATGAGTAATTCTGAGAACATGGAAAATCTTTTGGATAATCTCAATCTCTTATCACCTAATACATCAATGACTGTGTCAACCCAGTCTTCATCTGCCACCCTGATGCAGCAAACACCAGGTTACTCATTCGCATCCTCGACCACAAGTATAGGTTCACCAAATCCTGACTACAGGAAATACACTTACGCTCAAGCTAGCATGAGCTCCTTGTCCCAGATTCCTATGCAGACTCTCCAAGACAGTAAGTCAAGCTACGGATCGATGAGCCAATACAACTGTCCTGCGGGGCTTCTGAAGGAGTTACTGACCTCCGACTCTCCGCCGCACAACGATATCCTGGCATCGGTGGACACTGGTGTTTCCCAGGCTGGCGGCAGGGCGCTGGGCCAAAGCGTGCTGATGGTCGCCAACTCGGTGGTGCCCAACTACGGCAGCCAGCCACCCCACAACAAAATGATGAACCCCAACGCCCGCCCTCACCAGGGACATACCCAGCCAGCAGTCAATGGCCGTGCCTTGTCACACACAGTGAACACCATGTCGCACACGTCAGGGCTAAACCGCCTGTCGACAGTGAAGACTTCGCTACAAGTGCCTATGAGTCACCCGATGCAGATGAATGCCATGAATCCGTATGCCCCTGTTAACAGTTGCAATGGCTACGGGAGGGTGGGAATTGTTTCCCTCCACCAGGAGAAGCTTCCCAGTGACTTAGATGACATGTTAATTGAACGGTTGGACTGTGACATGGAGTCGATTATCCGTAATGACCTTATGGATGGAGAAACGTTAGATTTTAACTTTGACAGTGTATTGCCTAACCAAAGTTTTCAGCACAGCGTAAAGACAACCACACACAGTTGGGTGTCAGGCTAGGATGTAGTAGGAGGTAAGCTGTGCTTTTCATAATAAATCTGCAAAACAGCTAAAGGGAAAAGAAAGAAATGTCAAGATGCTTAAAATCTGGGAGTTCTTCTGTGTTGGCATGTGAACTCCCTCGGTAACAGTCAGTCACTTTCCAGTCCTTTGTTAGTTTGAGAGTCAGGTTTGCACTGGTGCATTAGGACTGTCAAGTACCAACTTCTCTTACTTCATGTGGAGCGCTAATGTTTTGTCATCGATGTTCTAAACAAAAAACTTGCTGGTTACTAGCCAGTAATGAATATTTTTTTACCCCATTTAAATATCTTAAAGCTAGCTTCAGCATATTTTAATAGATTTATTCATCTGTTGTGAATGTTAATTTGTTCTTTTTGTTGTTTTTTCTTTCTTCCTAGGCTATGGTTAAATTCTCCAGACTTGTCTGACAGCAGGAACTGAGAAAAGCAGTACAAAGATGTCCTTCACCTTTCTTTTTAATATTCTTGACAAAGCTGTGCGCATGCACTAACTTTTTTTGGTTTTTTGGTTTTTTTTTTTCCTTTTGCCTTCCTTTCGTCAGAGTTGGCAGCAGAGAGAGTATTTTCCTGTACAGGATGTTTGCCCAAGGTTTGCAGGTTATGTGCTGCTGTAGATAAGAACTGTGCCATTGGAAATTTCATTACTCTGAAGTGCCAAATTCACTACACCATATAATCACAGCAAAGACTCTTACTTACATCATGTTGTGCTTTCGGTTTTGTACAGTATGATCTGTAGAAGAAGAATTGTTTTTTAAGACTATCTGTTTCGGTCTAAGAAAAGTTTATAAACTTTTGTAAGAATACTGTGATGATCTCATGCCCTAAGTAAGTTTAACCTTCGTTGATGTTACCTGTGTTTTGATGAATTGAAATAACTGTGGACTTGCCTTGCAGCAGTATGAACTGCTTTATTTTACTCAAAATTGCCACACATTTCATATGGGAATAGAATAGGCTGTTGAATATGATCCTACTAAACTCACTGACTATTCAAAGCAACCAGTAGGTTAAATGCCATTTGATAATTTACCTGTATTTGTGTAAATTTATGCAAGAATATATCTGGATTTCATTGTCAGATTAATCACTTTATTGTTGGGCTTAAGATAATTTTTGGAATACTTTCCAGGTTATTTTTCTTATAATTAAAATCTACTTTTGTTACATAGGCAACTTTAAAAAAAATAAATCTGAGATCTGGCAGCATTCATAACCTCTTCATTTTGTACAGTATTTTAACTGGATTAAGTACATGTTTTTATAAATTTCCCTAGCACTTGGGAGTGCTAAAACAGCAGAGCCTAATAAGGATCTTGAATACAAAACATTTCTGTCCCTTTTTTTGTTGTGCGATGTATAAATATAGACAACTTTATGTTTAGAAATATTTAATCAGTTTTATATATGCATTTTTAGAAATGTCATCTGCTTCTATTACCATTTTAACTACCACGAAGTGTTAAGTATTCATTGTTAAGATGCTTGTACAATGCTTCACATTTATATTTATTTCATGGAGGTCTCATAATGTTTGTGCACTCAAGAGCAGGACCTTTTGTGGAAAATTTTTAATTGTAGTTAAAATTAAGGACAAAATTGTCATTTGACTTAATTAGCACTATTGTAGGGTTCATCAGTGTTTCTGTTGTAAAGCAGTAGATTTGAAGAGGCAAAAATGCTACTTTTGAGTGGGAGGCTAAAACTGACCTTATTGCAGGACAAAAATTACTCTTTTTCAAAAAGAAAGATAAAAGTAAGTGGCAAAGTTCTACAAATGCATGAGGTTTAGGATAGGGAAGAGCATTAATAACAGAGATCTTGTTTCTTTGGAAAAACCTGGTCTTGCTGGAGTAAGCACACTGACAGCTACCTGAGCTTTTTCAGGACTAGGTCTTAGAAGAATCGATCTCCTATTTTTTTGTAATTGCATGATGCAGTTTTCATGGATGTGTGAATAAGAGGCCTCCCATGTCTTTTTGCTGGTTGCTACACAACATTTGTGTTACAGAAATCCTTGGAGCTTTTTTTAATGCACTGACAGAATTAACAGTTTGGGGTTTTTTTGCTAGGACTGGCTGTTATGAATAAGGGGAGAAACAAATATTTTTACACTGATTTTTCTTTTGTGTAAACAGCTCACAACCAGAAACTGTCCTAATTGAAACTCATCTTCCCTGTAGTGATGGTGTATGGTGGAGAAGGAAACAGGACGTGCCAAGTAAATGAAGTTTAGTAACAAGCCATATATTTAATGATCCTGTTATGACTTTCCTAAGGCTCTGCAATGTATTTATTGATGTGCTCGCATTTAGCTCCCTGTTGGGCTTAAATCACTACTAATTACAGCTGGTTCTACTTTTTTAGATATGCTGTACGGTTGTCAGGCAGTTCCAGAGGCTGATGTGATACAGGATCTTCCCCAGTGTGAAGTTGGTCTTTGAACTTGTTTTGAGCAAAATCAAATGTTCTTAGTGCCAAAGCCTGAATGAAGCCACCTGCTTTTACAGGCAGATATCTCCAGTAGCATCTTCACCATCAAATGCCTGGTCTCTGAAACATGGTAGTAAATCCTGAGAGTGGAGCAAGTGGAGTGCTCATACAGGGGTTTCTGAAGATCATTCTGTCTGATGCATGTGCAAAAATGTTTGCTCCCAAATAGGCACTGATACATATAGGCCAAAGTTGTCATAAAATCCACCTCTGCATGTAAAGAAAGCAGTAATCAATGCTATGCTCCATGGGGATGCAGCTGAACTTGCTACATTTAACAATATACCTCCTGTTTATTATTTACTGCTACTGTATAACTTCCTGTAAACAGCTATTTTATTCCTTTCCTTTTATACCTATGAATAACATAAATGTAGCTGTACCTTAATTACAACAGTCTGTAGAAAGCCCTTTTAATTATTGTGAGGAAACGGTTGTAGGTAATCAGAGATTTGGGCTGCATGGTCTATTTGGCTTTTTTTTTTTTTTTTTAATTTTGAGGGGGATTTTTTTTGTTCATTTGTTTGGGTTTTTTAGTTCTGTTTTTGGATTTATTTTTTTTTTTGTGGTGCCATTCTAATGTTTTGCAGTTGTAATTCTGGAATACTGTGAAGTTGGTGAAGGAGCATGTTGTCTGCCTTGAAAACAAACATTATGTGACCTCTAGTTATAAATCCTTTTTCAGTAAAAGTACCAAGTTTCTGGAGTAACTTAGTTTGTCAGAATTGTTGTAAATGATTGGTTTGTGAATTGTGCAGATGATCTTACCTATGCAGCCTTGTTTTTGACTTTTCTCTGGTTTGTACTGTTATTAAAAGTTTATTGTATTATAGAGCTGTTGAGATATTTTAAATATAAAGATGTATTGTTTCCATAATATAGCTATATGATATATGTTTAGGTAGTAGATGCATTAATTGGAAAGCTCTGCTTTGATAAACTGACAGTTTGCCTACACTTATAAGCAAAAATCATATTGCTTATTATTGGCTTAGGTCAACAGAGCATCCCTGAGAAGTTAAAATTGGACCAATTATAAACAGTATGAAATTTGCACTTGTTAAACCACTGGATGTATGTTAGTACTTTTTTATTTTTTTACTGATTTGAAATTCCTATTTTCATTATGAAATTGCTAGGATTCTTAATTTATGACTGATTTTAAATAAGGTATTCTCATTATTATTATTATTATTTTGGTAAACATAATATAAGATGCAGCATGGTTTATGCAAGCAAAAAGCAAATTATTCAACATGAAAACTGGCCTCTTTTTTGAAGGTGTTCCACAAACCAGCAATATTTGAGAGATTGGCATGTACATACTGCTAGTTCTATTTGCGAGTGGTGTGACAGCTCTTCAATGCTTCACTGCTCTTAGTCACATTGCAAAATTAAAATTCATACGTGGATATTTTCAGAAAAAGTGCCTGATGTACTTCTACAGACACATGAGAACAATCCCCGACAGTTTGTTGTATAAAGCCATAAATGTATATAAATTATGTTAAAAAGATTTTGTGTCCTTTCTTGTATACAGAGAATGAGATTTGTACCAGGATTCTACTTGTGATTAGTAATCCTTCTACTGAGATTTTGTCGTAATCGCTTTCCTCACCATGTAATCTTTTTAATGATGATGATCCCATTTGGACAATCCCGATGGCATTAGCAATTTTATACAGAAAAATACCTCATGGTACCAAGTCTTGCCTGGTGAGATGATAGCATATTAATGAGCAAACACTAACTGCAGAATAGTTAACAAATTTTCCATTACTTGGTATAAAGGAATTTTTCTCTCTTCGCATTGCTTCTGGATTTGGAACTGTAGCAG
Organism: Calcarius lapponicus; assembly: GCA_039654755.1. Taxonomy (NCBI): domain Eukaryota; kingdom Metazoa; phylum Chordata; class Aves; order Passeriformes; family Fringillidae; genus Calcarius; species Calcarius lapponicus. The sequence continues at coordinate 37,770,645 of CM077462.1, read as the reverse complement.
GTACAGGAACCTAATAGGGCTGAGTTACCAGTGTTTAATCACAACCTAGTGTGCTAAAAGTAACTTGTTTACAAGTCTTTGAGACTAAACGCAAGAAGAATCCATGCCTGGCTCCCGGGGCTCAGGAGACAGCTTTGTGTAGAGGTGTGTTGTTACTGGAAGGTGCACGGAGCAGTGCCAGTGCTTCAACAAGCGTAGTTCAGAGAAAATGGCAAAAAGTCCTGAAATCGTTTCAGAGTGGGTATTTGTAAGTATAAGCTCTTAATAAAATTGCTATGACATGAGATGGTAATTAGTGTATCAGAATGTTATGTAATATATTATTAAAGGGTAATAAAAAAAGGGGATGTTAACATCCATAAAACCACAAGAAAGAATTAGTCTTTTAGTCCAAATTACATGTTCGAACCTAATGCTGTTAAATGTGGAAGAGAGCGGGCCCAAATCCTCTTTGGTCCTCTTTCCCCTGGTTTTTCCCTCTGCCCCTCCAGAAGTCTGTACCTTTGCTCAGAGTAAGTTTTTTCCTTGCTGAACATTTGCCAGCCTTCCTGGTGTTGCTCGTTTTGCAGCCATGCTTCAGGCTGTGGTGATGGGAGCACTGCTGATGCGAATGAGTAGGGAGAGCAGGAATGTCTAATTTTTTTTTTTTTTCAAATTTTTTTTTTCATTTAGATTGTGTTTCAAAACAGAGCTGGAAGAAAGGATGAGAGGCTGCCAAAACAGACAGCCAATAACACCCACGCCACAGTTGTCTTGTGAGGCCCAGATCCCTGCTTGCCTGCAGGTGGGGAGGGAAGGGGTGGCAGAGAGCAGGCTCTAAATGAAGTGCTGGCAAAAAAAAAATTGCCAGCAGTTTGATCTTAAAATGAGCAGAGGTAGACGTAAAGAACATGAAAGAACTAATTGAGTGTAAAAATAGAAATATTTAAAGATAGCTAAAGAATAATTTCTGCTTGTACCTTGCAGTTCCATCTTTATTTTAGCTTCAACCTTTTTCCTTCAGTGTACATTTTGGAAGGTTTTTTCATGTTAGGGGAAGCTGAGGATATCTTCCCTGACATTTTCAAAAGCCTGACTTCTGGAATGAGAGGGTTGTAAGATTCAAAGATAGTCTATCTGGGTGTTCATGATGCTGTTTTTGGAAAGGATGCACATCTAATTGGTACATGACTAGTTACTGTTGTCAGGAGAGATAGTCAAAGCTTGTCTCTTGGGAAGGGACTGGCTAGCAATTTATGCCAATCTGGCAACAAGGGATTTGAATCTGCTGATCAAGCAGGAAAACCTCAAAGCATCTTTGTGCTCTGAGTCAGTTCTACATCATTGTAATAAACATGTTTTTGTGTAGAAACATCAACTACTATGTCACCTCAGTTGATAATCCAGTTAAAACTACAAATTACATTAGGTCTTGCAGCCATTTATTGTGCAGCTGGTGTGCAAAGATGGGATTTGTGAAGGTCCTTGGAAGGAATAACTTGCAGTGATCAGTGACTGTGGTCATGCCCACTGCTGGAATTGCATGCAAATCCCTGTTCATTACCTGATTATGTTTTGCTTGGGGTAATGTTCTGGCATGTGCCAAAATGATAGCTAAAATGAGGAGGCAGGGACAGCGCCCCATCTTACTTTATGTTCTTCTACTTGCTGTTGAACCCTGAGGCATGCAGAAATTTTGCATGTATTTTTTGCAAGTAAACTTCTTGTGGGGATGTTTATCACTGAGATGATGGGAAAAGGGATGAGGGCTTCGTGCAGTACAACTGGAAGAGCATTGCAGGAAGCTTCTGTGGGTATAATAGGGCTGTGGAGGGAAGAATCAGACAAAGAGCTCATTCATAACTTGGAACCTCAACATTTTACATCCTTCCTGTCTGCTCATCTTCAGTTGCTCATGCCATCCTTAAACGAAGGGGCTTTTCCAAGAAAAATTATTTGAGTGTTGGTCTCTTCTCCTAAGTAACAAGAGAAAAGAGGAAATGGCCTCCAGTTGCCCCAGGGGAGATTTAGTTTGGATACTAGGAAAAATTTCTTCACCATAAGGTTGTCAAGCATTGGAACAGGCTGTCCAGGGAAGTGGTTGAGTCACCATCCCTGGAGGTATTTAAAAAGCCATGTAGATGAGTCACTCAGGGACATGGTTTAGTGGTGGACTTGGCAGTGCTGAGGTAAATGGTTGGGCTGGATGATCTTAAAGCTCTTTTCCAACCTAAATGATTCTATGATTCTATGGTTATGTTTCTTTCTCAGCATCCTAGAGTGATGCTACCTGAACAGGCAACAGCCCAGACCTTCCACTAGAGCTTTGCTGGGTTTCTAGTGAACTATGTTTGGCAGGAATGCTTAAATTGTTTCTGAAATATTCAATCAACGTCAGGATAGTCAGCAAAGTTAATGGAAAAGCCCATTATAAAAGTGTATATGCATTGGAAAGAGGGGGGAGAGATGAGAGATTCTGGGATGAGAAAGCTTGTTAAGTGGTTGCTTTAAAGACCAAAGAAGACTGGATTTTCTCTAGGGAAAGGGCTAATGTTGCAAATAAAAGAGCTTTCTTTTTGTTGGATTTTGAAGTTGTGTCCAAGAGCAACCACAGACAGCACAAAAACCTGGCCTGAATTGTTGCTTCAGTTTTTTTGACCAGGTGAAAACAAGTGGTGAGCTGTGAAATTCTGTGAGTACTGGAGTTTCATTTCAGGAGTCCAAATAAGTTACCACTTCCTGCTCCTCCCTTTCTTCCTCCTTCCCCCCCACCCACCAATTTCTAGCAGAAGTGTTCCTGTTTGGTTGGAGTTTTTTAATTCACTCTGCTCAGAGAAACTGGACTATGCAAGACTCTGTGTCCTTCTTTCCATTCCCCACAGTGATGGCTGAGCTCTGCTAAGGAAGTTCTTTTCCTCCTCCTCTCTCAGCCCCTAAAACAGATCTCTCTATTCAATGCCCAAATGACCCCCGAAGCCAAAGTTCATTCCGAGGAGCTTTCATCCATTCTTGGAAGACTCCAGGAGCCCTTTGAAGAGGAAAGTTTTGTCTGCTTGTGGTCTCGGGCTGGGGGGCTTCTAAATTGAAAATAGCCTGGAGCTGACAGGGGAGTCCCTAGGAAGGGGGCTTGTCTTGGAGCCATGCATCTGTTCCACTGCTGGCCTTGTCTCACCCAGCCTCAGTGTCCTGTAACCCTCTCCCTGACCCTTGTTGGTCTGCAAGGCGAGGCTTTCACAAGGGGGCTGTCTGAGTTCAGGTTTCCATGTCTTGTTCTGCCATGGGCAAACCCTTCTGGTGTGAGCACATCTGTCTGGAAGTTAATTTTCAACATGAAATAAGCAGCATAGCACTCTTTCCTACAGGCTCCTTGAGCTGCTGACTGTCTCCATCTCCATGGTCCTGGTGTGGTAGGTAGAGAAAGGCAAGAGCCTGCTGGTGACTGAGAAGAATGCCAGGCAGATAGGGATAGTAGTGACTAATTATATCGAATATGCTGGACTCCAGCTGCTGGGGTCCTGTTGCTTAAATTGGTCCAGGTATATTTAGTTAAAAAAAGATGATGCTGGTCTCTGCAGGAGTTTTCAGTGTATTTTGTGACTAGCTGATAAACTAGCAGATATGATTGTTGATAAATGTGGAATAATGCACAGGAAGAAGGGGAAAGTGAGTCTAGCACGTATGGATACATAATGAACTGTGGATGAGGCGTTACCACCATGAGAACCATCTTAGAGTCGTTGAAAGGATTTCTTGCAAGCTCAGCTTAAAATTAACTGTGGGGAAAAAAAAAACCAAACCAAAAAACCACAGCAGAAGTAATAGTAGGGAAATAGAAATAATAGAAATAAAATAATATTAAAATAATAGAAATAATGGAACTGGCAGAGTCCATAGCAGAGATTAAATAGCAGAAAGGATGAGTGAGGGTGGGTGTAGCTGATAGAGGTGATAGGGGTTTGTAAAACTGAGTGCTGTGGAGAAGGTGACTAGGAAGTGATTAATCAGTATTTCTTATGTCACAATTGGAGGTACCCAATGAAATGATCAGGCAGCAGGTTTAAAACAAGAGGAAGTACTTCTTCACACACTATATTATTAAAATTTGGAACTCATTGTCATGGGATGTGGTGGAGGCCAAAAGTATAAATGGATTCAAAAAAAGATTATGCAAATGATTAGAAGATACATCCATCAGTGGCTGCTAAATACAATGGTCCGGATGTGGCCTTTAGCTCAGGAAGTCTCTAAATGGCCAGTGCTGGAAGCTTGGAGCATGTACCAGGGAAGGGATTACTCAGTCTGTGGCCTGTCCCTTATGCTGTTTTCTCCTCTGCATCTGCTGCTGGCCAGTGTTACTGACTGGACACTGTTGTAAGTGAGCCTTTTGATCTGACCTTCAAGGGTTGTCTTCAGAGTCTTAATTATGCTGGGAATAAGTACAGCCAGAAACAGATGCCTGACACCCTTCTGTGAGGAGGTTTCAAACCTCCACAAGTCCCTTTCCAATTCTCTGTCAATGGTCATGGACATTGTGTTGGGTGTCTTGCTTGGTACCTCTCTCACTGGGAGGCATCAGCTGAGATAATGCTCTCAACATAATACACTGTGATGTAGCAAATATGAAATACCTGGTTAGATTTTTAAACTTTTAGGGCAGAAAAAAAATGCACAGATATTTGTAAAGAGGAAGACAGCAGGGAGAAACAAAATCTCTTCATGCCAAGCAGTTCTTCCCTAGCAGCTCTATGGAGGCTGTCCTAAGGGCAGGCAGGGATAGACGGTGTTACAAATCCATCCTCCCTCCCACACCCATGACTAAAGCGCTACTTTTTTTTCCTCCCCCCACTTTGTTGGCCAGTAAGGAGTTAAAGTCCTTTCAAATGTGGGCATTTGAAAGCCTTTCAGAGGTGGTCAGCAGTGATGCTGGACAGTGAGCCTAGCAGTACTGGTCTAGAAGCAGTGGTGTGTCAGTAGCAGGGGCTTCTCCGGTGCTGACAGCCAAGGTCAGCCAGAAGAGAAATGTGTGTGAAATGTGCAGTTTTACCGCTTTTTAAAGGTTTTAATGATGCAGAATGGAATTCCAGTAAAGGACAGAACAAGATTTTCTCGCCAGATCTATAGTTTGAGCTCTTTCCCATGGATGTTGACAGAATGACAGCAGGCTTGCTAACTCTCAGCAAGTGATTAAGAAGCGCTGACCTAAAGATGAAGGAAAGGTAAGTCTTACCCTGCCCGAAGCTAAAGCAGCCCATTAGAGGACTTCGTGTGAAGAGACGCTGAGTAGACATTGCAACTGAGTCTTGAATGCCAGCAGCTATAAATACTGTGTGAGAGTGAGTTTATACTGTAGCTCACCAGTCAACATGCAGGAAATCACAGACTTCACTCAAGTGTTGAAAATATAATGCTAATGGACTACCATATGCATTGCAAACGTAGCTTTCTTTCCTTAGATCTGTGTCCAAAGCTGCTTCCTCTGTGAAGCTTTGAAATGTGAAGTCTGATCAATGCTGACTGTTCTCAAAACATTCAAAAAGAATTTTTAAGAAAGCTGTCACCTCTGTATGTTCCTCTTCAAGACTGAGTGGTTATTTTCTCTAAATTTCCACTTTTAAAAGAAAAGGGAGATACCTAAACCTCCGTTAATGCAAACTGGTAGGTGTTTAAATTAACTTAATGTTTGGTACCTTACCTGACTGAAATCTGGACTTTTTAATGAATTTCAAATTGAATAATAGAGAATCATGCATTTTATAAAGCACTGTTAGACTTTATTGTCAAGCAGATCCATTCTCTCTTCCCTGTCTTTTCTCTCCACCTTCTCCTTGGTGATAGGTTTGGCAGTGGTTTAGGGACACCCTTAATCATGGGTGCAATGTCAGCATCTGGGCATCCAGAGTTCCTTCCTGTTTGTATTGGCATCAGCTGTTACTTAGCAGCTCTCCTTTTATGTGCTTTGATTAGCAATGTTCGCAAGGTGTTGAGCACTTTCCAAACAGGATGAAAACATTCCTATTTCTGAAGAAGCTTGCAACTGACAGTTTGTAGTACGCAATAGTTTTGCATGACTGGTTCTGAAAGCTTCTGTAGCTCCCTAAAATTTTCTTAGTTTGTTCTGAACCCTATTTTGACTGCATTAGCTATTAGCAATGTTAAGAGGTGTTGAGGTCATTTTGAGAACTTCAGGAAGTTCTCTGCCACCCACTGCAGAAGCTGTGCAGATACTCTCAGGCCATTGCAAATGCAAAATGAAACGTGAGCCTAATCCCTCTGAATAAAGTTAATTTGGAGGTGAAGTGTATTAACTATTTTTTAAAATTTATTTTTATTTGCTTTTTTCCCCCTCATGTGCAATGATCTGCTGGTGTTCACTCAGTCAATTACTGTAGCTTTGTGGAGAAGTTATGACTTCTTTTACCTTTGGCAGGGTAAAGGGAACCCAGAACACAGCTGACCGTGATGGCTCCCTTATTCACTCTTACTGTGCATCCTCATAATTTGACTGAGGAAGGCCTCATAATTCCATAATTTAAGAGGCAACTGCATACCAACATCACAGTTGCCCTCTGCGTGTTAGTTAACTGATTGATGATACAAAGCTGTTTCTGGCAGCCAAGGGGATGAGATCCAGCTGGCAGATCTGCTGGAATGGGGTCTCAGCCAGCCAGCCCTGCGCGCTCTGCGTTCCTGGGGCTGCCGTGCTAATTGCTGGAATGTGACTCCTACCCACGGTGCAAGGGGGGAGCGCGAGCCCTGGCCAGCCAAGGCTTGCCCATCCCTTTGCCAAAGCCATGGCTGTCCCCAGCTCCAAAGGCTGCTGTGCCTTAGGTGAGTCACTGCTGATTCACAAGCACCTGTGAGCTGTCCACGGAGAGCCCCCAGCCCTGCCTGCTCTGGCTGCATGTGGGGCTCACAGTGGCACTGGTTCTATGGGGGTTTTCAAGGATTTGGTTTACCCAGTTGGAAAATACTCATGAAAGGGAGGATGTAGGGAGGATGATCTCTGATTCTGCATGTTCAGGTTCTTAGAGGCTTTAGTGGTGCAGACATAATAAACTGTACTCAGCAGCTGCAAGAGCAACCTCTAACTTCAGTGGCACTGAAAACCATAGTTAAACAGCATCTGTGTTTATTAGGGGTGTTCTCTATCTGTTGGAAAGATGATCCAGTTCTGTAGGGGACTGTTGTGTTTTTTACACCAGTAGCATTTAAAAAATTCGTAAGTGATTTCTTTTAAGGTCAAGATATATCTTAATCATATTTGAAAATTATTTGCTTATTTCTCACTCGAGAAAGGATTCTGATATACCAATACAAACATATTTAATGACTTATTTTGACTTTTTTTCCAAGGCAAGAAAAAAATACAGCTCTGATCAGTGAATTAAAAAAAAATAATCTATTTCTTCATGCTCTTTTAGCTTGTAGAAAACTCTGAAACACATCTATCTATACATTTGAACAAGGCACATCTTAGTTCCTAGGTTTGTGTGGAGAAATAATCAACTTGCTTTTAATTTGACACAGTCCTAAAGAAATCCAGTGTTGTAGAGCATCGATATAAACGTACTCTTTGAAAGATGATGGAAATCAAGGAGGGATGGGCTTCTGGGTACCTGTTTTTATTACATTCCTATGGTTCTCCACTCTTTGAAGAGTTTTATACTCTTGCTTATCAGCACTGTATGTGGCAGAATGGGGTCCCACCTGCCTGAGTGTTGGAGAAACCTTCTCCAGGAAGTAATTTCTGCTTTGCAGTCTCTGGTCTTTGTTGCAAAAAGGGAAACAGGCTGGGAAAAGGGGAAACAAATAAATGGATGAAATAGCATGCTGGCAATCATTGTTATGATCCAAGTCTCATAGGTTTAGGAAGAAAGAAGCTAAGGCGAAGGAAAACCAAAGAACATGACTTGCAGAAAGGAAGGACGGTGAATGGAAGGAGACTGGGAGAGGTGAAGGCCAGGGGGAGAAAGAAATGGCAAAGGACAGACCCAGTTGCTGGTCAGTGCAGAACAGAGAGGGAGAGTTACCAGTCCTTTGAACCAGTGGCTGGGCAAGATGTACCTGGTCTGAGAGTCACTATAGTGCAGAGAGCCAGCCAAAATTGCTGGGAGAGCATCTTCTCAGCCACACATGCAGGCAAAGCAGCTTCTCAGCCTGTTTGTGCAATGTGGCAGTGTGTGGTCTTTCTGCCAAGGCTGATAAAGTAAGCCAAAACAATGAACTTGGAGGAGGTATTCATAGCTAAATGAATAACTATGTCATAGCATGGAGTGTATTTACAGTCTTGTATAAAATGAATTGTCTGGACTACATATGGAGATAATTTGGCCACCAGGCTGCTGAGAAACAGCTCCTTGAGAAGTCATTAGTGGAATTTGTGTAGCTGATCAGGTGTGAACCATAAATGTGAGCACATTTTCAGTCACTGGGAGAGTCTGGCTTCAGGTAGAGATGTTGTCAGTGCAAACTAGGAACCAGTGGAACCGAAATGAGGCAGATGGCAATGGGAATGGAGGCTTTTCAGAACTGAAAGCAGTCTTCAAAAAACAAAATGTTTCCTCAACCCCTAGGGCTACAAGCAGGGACATACCCTTGGTTTAGTTTCCAAGACATCAAATCTGTTCTCAGTTTTTGCTAAATATATCTTTGCTTACTATATCAGCTTCTATATCTATCACCTATTTACTCACAGTGCTGAGGTGAAGCAGATGAATTTGTGATGTGTAGATAGACAGTCTCAAGAAAATGATGGGTGCATGTGCACCTCAAAGACCTGTTTTCAAGGCTGGTTTTCTTTAGGGAAACTGGAAATGGGATTCATCTAGCCAAGCGCTGAGTTTTGGGATGAGGCTGTTGTCTGCTCACCAGCAGTCACCTGTAGAAACAAACAGCTGGGACACACCTTTCAGCTCCAGCCAAACCCAACATCATCTGTGGCTCTGCATGCTGGTGACTACAGAGCCTCAGAGACTCTGGGTACTTGTCCTGACCTTTCTGCTGACCATGCAGGGTAGCTGCTCAGGAACTGGCTCAGGGAGCTGATTCAGCCAAAACATAACAGGCCAGAAAAGAGGTCTTGGAGATTAAGGAGTTAGCAGCTGTGGCTAAGAGATGGAACTGTGCTAGGCCAGCACTCCCTCCAAAGAAAGATGTAGGGAAACCCAGGCATTACTATCCAGCCTAAAAGGCAGGTGTAGAGACCTACACCACTGACTGTGCCTGTGAACCCAAGTGATAGTGAGCACTGGCCAAGCAAGAAAGCTTTCACTTTTGTGAAAGCCCTGAAGGATCATGCTTAAAATATTATTTCTTCCCAGTTGGGTCAATTTTTTTTTCTCTGCAAAACCAGGTCAATTTGATTTATCGAACTACAAACAGTGCTTCTGGTCTAGAAAATCTGGAATAATTTCATCTTTTTATCCTGTTGCCAACCCATTTCAGTTGAGAGTGATCTGGCTGCAACTAAGCAAATGCTGAAGACAAAATCTTAAAACTGGAACATGGCTGTGGATTTAGCACTTTAAATTTTCCAACAAATGCAGTAAGGCATGTCTGACTTGGGGTCTAAACTTATTCCTGGCATGGAAAGTCCCCAGTGCTTCTTTCAATTTTGGTCTGAAAGGTCTAGCCCCATTTATGATGCTAGCCACCACATTCCCATTTATTTGAGAGAGTTCATGACAATTGACATATCCTCTCTAGCCACTTTCCTACCCTCTGGTAGCTCAGCTCTGCAGTTTAGGCCCCTACAGAAACTAGCAGAAACAAACATATACCTTATTTCTATTATAGAAAGATTTCTAGGAGGCCCTTTACTTTTAGACATGGCTAGATCTGTGCAAAGTAAGACTGTCTGTACCACAGTCTGATGCTCAAATTTACTCTTAGCACCTCACAATAATTTTGAAGGAAAAAGTCTGTTTGGGGGAGAAGGTTGAGACTTTTTCCTTGTGCCATTACTTTCCTTTGGTTTTGGTCTGTGCAGTGTTGTTAGAATTTTCTGAGCTTGTGCTTGGTGTAACTGTGGATTTCACTGTCAGAGAGTTGGGCTTCTCCTTGCAATGGACAAGTGCTCCACAACCAGGTGTAGCAAGCTGCTGTTTCCAGCCCAACATCCTGTCCAAACTTTGGCTTTCATGGCTTTGTGATAAGGCATGAGCATGCCCATAACACATGATACTTGAAATAGGTCACAGTTGAGATGTTTTGCTGTGCTTTTATTAAACTGGCTGATGTCCCCAGTTTGAACTGTCTGGTTCTAGCAATAAAACTCAGCAGCTGCGAAGATTATCAGGTGCTGAGGGACCTTTAGGCATAAGTTAAGCCTGATGTCTTTAAGTCTGAGATATTCAGCTTTGGAGACTTCATGCTATAAAACTGCATTTGTTGGAAAATTTAAGCTGCTAAATCCAGAAAAGTGTTCCAGTTTTAAGGTCCCAGCTTCAGCATTTGTTTAGCTTCCAGCCATCTCACTTTTAAATGAAATGGGCTGGTAAAATTAAAAAGAAAAAAACAACAAAAAACAATTACTCCAGAGCTTCTATACCATGTCCCCAAATGTATTTTACAGGAAATGTTGGGAGGTTAGTAAATGACAGTTTATAAATATTTTGAGTTCTTCAGATGAAATTACATAGGAATGCCTAAACATTGTTCCTACAGGGGCTGTTTAGGCTAGAGCTTCCCTCTGACTTGTGTGCACACCATAAAATGGAGATCTGTATGTACAAATGCCATGCACAGGAAACCTGGAGAAGCCTTTTGACCATCCCCTGATACTTTTGAGGGACTGGGCTGGTAAACACAACAGGAGCTTAAGCTAATTTGGAGTTTTGGACTCCAAGCAAACACATGGTTTTTAAAAAGTGCCTAAAAAATTCCTCTTGCAATCCTTTTTTTTTTTGTTGTTGTTTTGTTTTGTTTTGTCACCTGGCACTACAGAAAGTGACCAGACATCCTCTACTCTAAGCAACTTTTCTTAGTAACACTATCCTCTCTCCATGTGTCAGCTCGATCATTTGTCAGTGGATTTGGTTCTTGCTAGGCAGCTGTTCTTATTTGATTTAACAGTGACCCAACAAATCTGAGTTTTCTGCTGGACTGGAGAACAGATTTCACTTGATAGTCTGAAAATAGCCGTGTCACTTTCTATTTCTTTACCCATTGCTCTATTATCTTTGTTCCTAGGGCTGCCAGGACAGTGAGAGTACCAGGACCAAACCAGCATGGACAAGTTAAGCTGATTGTCTGCTCCTTGGTCACACATAGGACTGTAATAGCCCTTGGCTGGATTTCAGAAACCAAAGGTGTGCAATTCAGGGGCAGCTCCACCCCAAAGAGAGATGAGGGAATTAGTCTCCCTAATTTACAATAGCAAGAGCAAGCATTCCCTCCCACAAAGTTGCAACACAAGATGTGAACTGGCCCAGGTAACTCCTGCCTTTCCTTCAGCCTCTGCTTCTCACCGAGGCAGCGCCTGAAGAGCACAAAAACAATCAGCAGGTGTGAAGGTTTTCATTAGAGATGCTAGGCCAGCTTTTGTAGGTATCTTCTTAAAAAATCTCCATTTTTGCTCACAGCATGGACAAACTGAGAAGAACTGGTGGCAACACCTTATATTTAGTTACTGAGCAAAACAATTTAAATGGTCCTTCTGGATATATTTCTCCAGTTGCTCCCATCCCTCTAGATTGAGGAAGATTGTCACTGCTTCACAGGGGATCAATGAACAGTATCAACTAACTTTGCTGATTTTTTTAACACTATGTTAACAAACTGGTGACTCTTCACCACTCTAAGTGTCTAGATGTAAACTCCTGCTGTGCTAAAGTAAGGCTCTGCTTGGTGAGTCATAGAATCACCAAATCAGGGAATGATTTGGGTTGGAAAGGACCTTGAAGATCATCAGGTTCCAACCCCTCTGACATGGGCAGGGATACCTTCCACTAGACCAGGTTTCTCAGATAGATAAACTGCATCCTGCAAGAACCTTTTTCTGTCTGTGGGCTATCAAGGGAATCCAAAGTAACCAACCCCCCTGAAGGTGCTGCATCAGTTGCCTCTGTCTTCAGCCTGTGAATCTTGTCCTTGTATTTTTGATAGTGTGGATGAATCACTGCTCCTTGGTAAAGTTTTCTTTCTTTATCTTTTTGAGGACAAAAATGGAATGATGGGTTGTAATCTTCATAAGGCACATCTTTAAAACCCCTTGACCATTCTGTGGGGTCCCTTGACATCAGAAGTTGATGCACTGAAGCAGCATTAGTCCTATGATTCCCACAATGGATTTAGTACAGATCTGTTCAAAGATCCAAAGTTTGCATTTGTGTTTTGGCCAAAGTGCAGCACTGCAAATTTGCTATCAAATCATAACCTATGATTGGTCAGAGCCATGGATACTTGAGAGGATTCTCTGCCTATGGAGCATTCCTTAAGACTGCTGCTTGATGGTCATTGCCAATAGCAATTGACATTTTGACAATACAGTTTTGATTAAACTTACCACACGCTTTATTGACTTCTTCATCTTCTGTCTTTCCAGCGCAAATGTTGGTGCCCATCAAAATCCTTTATATGCAATTAAGCTGTTCTACTACCCCTATTACTGCTACAAAAATCATGATAGGGCATAAATTTATTTGATAGAAGTTATTTTCCACAAATATGATGATTATCATTATCTATATGTAGTTCTACGTAGTTCTCAATCCTTTTGTTAATTGTGTTGATATTTTAGTAGGGTCACTGTCAGACTGATAGAAAGGGGTTGACCTATTTATTTATCCATTAGCCTGGGGTACTAATTTGACATTACAATTTCTCCATGCTCTTCCTCTTTTGCAATTTTCTTTCACCCTTGAGAGCTGAGGGTTTTTGAAGTCCTGATGCATGTCTGTCTTTAGCTTGCCTAGTACAGCACTAATGTTCTGAATGTAGTCAGACAAAAGTTATGCTACAAATGAATCAGGAATATAAACATTTGGACTGTCTTGATTATCCTACTCAAAAAACATTTCTAGTGGTAGAGATTTTCTTCCTTTGGTAACCTGAAAATGCTGGGTGGGAAGCTTGGAAACCTGGCTTTAAGATGTGAGCAGTGATTGTGAGGAAAGTTGTTGCTTGTCTGCAGAGCCATAAAAATGAAAAGTTTAGACAAAAAAATTTAGGCCATATATAGACTGTCTCTATTAGTAAAGCCTAAGCTGGTGATGCTTAAATTGCAGTTTGTGGATCCTAAGGATCTCTGAGTCCATGGTAATACCCTTGGTGTTTCACTGGCACATCAAGTTTGCCACTTGCAATGTAAGCTCTTCACTTCTGTCAACTGGGAGTAGATCACTTCATCCTCTGACTACAATCTCCCATCTTCCCTTGGGAATAGGATCACAGCATACTAATTTTTTTCTCTGAAATACTTCTCAGACCACCAGATATTATGTAGCCTGCTGCTACACTCCTCATGACTCTGAAATAGCTCATGGCAAAAAGACATCCAGGGACTTAGATTTGCTCGGTGGTTGCCTCAGGACCTATGGATGAACTGGAATGAATTGAGTGTCCTTAGTTCTTTGCAGCCCAGAGACCCCTGCAAAACAGGCTTAATTGCAGAGCACTCACTCAGAGGCATTGAAAGGCATTGCTGTTTGCTGTAGAAAAAGAGTGTGGACCAAGATGTGCTGCTAGATTTTTGTAGAGGTAATTAAGGGGCCATCTACAATGTAAACAGTCCAAATAAATTTGGCAGTCTCTGCAAGAAGCTAGATAGCGAAAACCAACCCAGTTTATGTTAGCCCACTGACTACATTAGTTTATTGTCTTGAATTTAAATCCTTTGCAAAGGATTTAATGATGCTGAGGATATTGGCTTTTTAGTTGTGCCTTTGGGTTATAATGATGTATCCAGCTTAAAAAAAAACTAGAGAAAGGAATAAACCTATAGACCTGTCTGGCTGGATATTTTTTGATGGAAATTGAGTTGTTTAGTGGGAGGAAATGGATATTATCCGGTGGAAGCTATTGCCAAGGTCCTTCTATTATTCACACAATCAACATATTCCTAGCTCTAGGGAAAGGTGCTCCACCAAGCAGGGCTATAATCCAGGAGTTACTTCTCTGGGAACAATAGGAAATTCAAAAATGTCGAGAAACCTGTAGAGGGAATGGAACATTTGCTCTCCAGGATAGTTGTTTGTGAACAGCTTGGGTGCTCTCTGTGGGAGGATCCAGGCGTGTCTCTGCTGGCAGGAGCTAAAGCTCATGTCACCCTGAACACCTACGCAGCAGGATGTTCTTGCCAGCCAGGGGCTCCAAGTCTGGAGTGAACCACTGAAGTTGGACTTGTGCTGTGAATCAGGTAGACTCTTCCCATGGTTTGGCAGAAAGATTGAGGGATCAGGGAGAGCCTTTGTGTTTAGAGTGAGAACTTGCACAACCTGGGTCTCTTCCAGCTCACAATGTAGAATGTTGATTGCCACATCAACACCCTAAAGCAGATTTTAGCTCTGGTGAAGAGGTGATTGAAAAAGCAGACCAGGCAATGGAAAGGTTATACAGGGCCTCCAAAAATCTTCTTTGAAGTGTGAGTTGATGTCTGGCAGATAATACTTTGAAAGTTTACGTTTGCCCAAAGAGGAGCTTAAGACCACCTTGATGCTGATTTTCAGAGTGTCAGCCAACAGTGCAGTGTTGGGAGAGGCAAAGTGAAAAAATACAACCCTAAAGCACAGGAACACTTTAGAAATTGAGAGCTTGCTGGTGCACATATTGCTCTGCTGTGAATTTTATGTGTGCCTGTAGATCAGAACAGGAAGCAAGGCTTTGAGAGCTTCTGTCAGAAAACCTCAAAGCTTTTGATGGTATTATAAATGTCAAGTATGTTATAAAAAGGAGGAAAGTACCAGTCTCTGTTCTGTTCAAGACAATAGGGACTTTATAGCATTACAGGAAGCTGCATGTAAGAATTACAGAGAAGTTAAAGTCTGTGGTATTAATGTACTGTAATAATGGAGGTCTCCTAGCATTCAGTTTATTCCTCTTTCAGTATATTCCCATGCACAAGCAGTATCACACTGGTTGAATTGTGGAGTGTAGACTTGTCATTTTCAAAAGCATTTAAAGAGAATTTTTCCCCAAGTTCCAGTCCTCCTAAGTAAAGAGGCTGAAGCAAAGTAGTGAAAGCCAAACTCTTATGCTGATTGGTACATAAGATAAGTTGGTCAGTAGAGAGCATTGTCTGTAGCATCTGATCTTGGACAGACCCAGTGATATAAGGAGGACAGAGAGTGGGAAGGCAGGCTATATCTGGACCCTGCACAAGTGGTGAGCTGGTAATTATTCACATCTCAATGATGTTTGAATTAAGCAGGAAAGTAAAAACTTCTGTCTCAGACCTGGATATGTGCTGAACATAAAAAGGTAAGATTTCTTTATGTTTGGACACACTGTAGGAAGGTTAGAAAAAGAAGTGACCCTGAAAATAGTTCAGCAATCTTCTACTCCTTTGCTGCTGGCTTTGTACCAACCATCTATGATTCTGTCTTGGCTGAGCTGAAGCAGAACCTATTATAATCCACCCAAGACTAAATTGTCTGTAGATAATTAGACAGTGGAGAAACTGAATTATAAAGTACAAATATATTCATGGGAGAATACATTAAGGAGTCCTGAACAACTGTTCTGTCTTATTCAGGAGCCTTTTTTGTGTTTTTGTTTTTCATTTCTTACCACAGATTGTTGCTGGGGATTTCTGAGTTGATAATATACATGGACCAAAAGCACTATATTTAACATTTCAGGGTTTTTGTTCCCCATTTCATACCAGTAGACCAATGCTGACTCTATAAAGATGGGTATGTGAAGTTTTAAAAACAATTAAATTGTCTTTTTAAGTTGAGAGAGAAATAATAACAAGTGATATGGACTACCAGAGCCCACTGGGGCAATTTCTAGACTTTATTTTGTTGCTGTGAAGTGTTTATCCAGTCTAATGAGTAGTAGGGGGAGAAGTTATCCTGTAGACTTAAGTAAAATCTTGCCTTTCTAAAAACATTTATTTATGAGCCCAAGAAGAAAACTCTACTTTTCACCTTTTTCAAGCATTTTCCTTTTCTACTAGCTTTGCTAGAACATGCCAGCTCTCCCACACCAGTAAATATGAGAACAGTAGATGTGGTGAGTGTAAAATTTCCTGAATTACTGGTGAGCACTTGGCTAAGCTGTTGCTTACAGCTGTCTTGTGTTCTTACCACAGAACAAGTACCGATCTGCACCACAGGCTGCAGCAGGGCTCTGGATCCCCAGTGCTCCTTTTCCTTGTGTAAAGATTCTTCCTGACTATTGACTTTTTCTTACCACATCCCTCTTTGTCATGGGAGATATCTCCTTGGTGGACTGAGTTACCTGCTTTGCATGGCTTCTTGGTCACTTTTCTGTCCTCCTTGCTACTCCCTAGTGACCAAAAAGATGCTCAGAAGGAGAGTCGCTGACAACTCTCCCAAAGCTCACTTGTTTCTGCCTGCACTCATGGTCATTATTTGTATCACAGAATCACAGAATATTCTGAGTTGGAAGGGACCCACAAGGATCATCAAATCCAACTTCCGGCCCTGCACAGCACCATCCCCAAGAAGCACACCATGTGCCGGACAGAATTGTCCAAACACTCTTGAGCTCTGTCAGGCTGGTGCTGTGACCACTTCCCTGGGGAGCTGTTCCAGCGCCCAGCCACTCCCTGGGTGAAGAACCTTTTCCTGATATCCAACCTAAACCTCCCCTGACACAACCTCAGGCCATTCCCTTGGGTCCTGTCACTGGTTGTGAGAGTGAAGGGATCAGTGCCTGCCCCTCCTCTTCCCTCATGAGGAAGCTGCACACTGGGATGAGCTCTCCCCTCAGTCTCCTTTTCTCCTGGCTGAACACACCAAGTGACCTCAGCTGCTCCTTACACGTCTTCCTCTCAAGGACCTTCACCATCCTTGTAGCCTTCCTTTGGACTCTCTCTAACCATTAAATGTCTTTCTTACGTTGTGGCACCCAAAACTGCCCCCAGCACTCGAGGTGAAGCCACCCCAGTGCAGAGTAGAGTGGGACAATCCTCTCCCTTGCCCGGCTGTTGATGCTTTTCCCAGGTCTGAACCCAGTCAGAGGGGTAGCTTAGGGTGATGTAAATTCAAATGCAGTTCCCAGCTGACTCTAGTGGGACTCAGTGTCTCGTTGTACATGTATGTGTAATCGCTTCTCTGAGCAGTGTCTCTTGTTGTAGGGAAGGAAGAGCAGAGAGTAGAAAAAACAGCATAATTTCCAAAAGCTGTTTTGAAGCCTTATAAAACTAGCCTACTTTTAAGTCCAAGAAATTGAACTTCACGGAAATATGGTGATTTACACTTGTGAATTGAAATTTATCGTGTCAGCAACTTGCACAGTGTTGCTTTCCTAATTGTGCTGAATCTCTGTATCTTTAGTTTTTACTAGTCAGACCAAAATCCTGGTGCCTGGAGTAGAATTTGTGTAGCCAAAGAGTAAGGAAGATTGAAGTCTGAATAATCATTATTATTTCAGCTCTGCTTTCATGCTTTTAGAGGTCATAAAAATCATCCCTTGCCACAGTTTTTTTTTTTTTCACACACTAAAAGGAAAGATTAAACTGGGGTTGCTTTTTTTTTGGTCCTGGACTTAGCCAAAGATTTTCAGGAAGTATATTTCCCTTTCTTAAAACAAAAACATGGGGTGATTGAAATGCAGAGGTATCATTTTCATATTTTTAATTTCCTACTGCAGCTCACACTGCAACAATCATACGTTGGAGCTCCTCAGATCATAGAGATTTTGATAACGTTAGAGATATGCTCAAGATCTAGTCACCCTTGAGTTAAAAGGATGCAAACTGTGTCTAGCAAACATGGCATTTCCATAGAAGATTTGAATTGGTTTGCTTTCATAGTGCTGTTGCAAAACAGGCACACAGAACCACCTCACAAGCAAAACAGGGGCATCAAAAAGACAATATACCTTCCTTCCTGAGGCAGATATTTCAGGAGTTGGGGAAACACAGCTTCCTGTGTTCTCACATGGATTTAGATAATGAAACTCTTGACTGATTCAGAAAGAGTAGAGCATTACACAGCTGCTTGAAAATATTATGATGCTACTGTACAATGTGCTGTAGCATAAATAGCCAGATGTAGTGAAATCTTCCCTGTACATGTCCTAGTAAACAATCATAGCCCTCAGGCTGTGACTGCTCTTTTCACTTTATACTCAGGCTGGGATGGGAGGAGCTGGAGATGAGTGGCAGGTGGGAAAAAAAGAAAGGCGCAGTAATAATGAACATAAAGAGATTAGAAGTGGCTGGTTCATTGCTGTTCTTTCAAAGATGTGATTATAGGTGGAGCTGGTGGCTTTGGTTATCATTAAAGTTTTGTGATATCTGGCAGCTCAATATTATGTTTTTAATTATTACTCACGTTCTCAAGGCTTAACCAGGCAGGCTGAAATTTTCTTAATGCAGTGTGCTGCCACAAGGTAAGTGTAACAAGAGAATGAGGCCAGAAAGGATTTTTTTTTCCCAAAGAAGAGTTCAAGGTAGAATGAAAAACAAATTAAAATTTACTATCACTCTAGTGATTTTTTAAAATGGTCTCATTTGCATTCTTCCCTCTGCTTTGTAGGAGAGATTCAAAATACTGTAGGAAATCGTTACTTTTTTATAAAACATGGCTCTTTTTCATCCCTCTGAACATCTCTCAAAGTTTATTCAAGTTACAAATCATGTGAAATATGCATTTTGCACAAATTTGCATGGTAGAAACTTGCAGGTCTTTTTAAAATTCAAATCCGCTGAAAACACCTTCCTCACTGGTCAGCTTCCAGCCCTGGCAATGTCTTCATGTGCAGACTCCATCCCTGCAAAGCATCTGCGTTTGTGGTGGGCTGGAAAGCATCTTCTGTGATGGTGTCTTGAACTGCTCTGGACAGCTGCTGGAAGTGAGAACTGAATGGAGAACATCCTGTGCATGAGGTTTTCCTGGTGCCACAGTGGTATGGAGGAGAAAGCTGTCTTATCAAATTTGGGGAGGCTTATATAGAGCTCAGCAGGTCAAGGTGGCAAGAGGGATGAGAAACAGTGGCATGGAGGCTGAGAAATTCAGTGTAAGCTGATGAAGGATTTAGCAAAGAGGGAGGTGCATGGGAAGACAGCTAGAGTCAGCTCTGTGGCTGCAGAGAAGGAGAGGCTGGGACTGACTGAACAGAGAAAAATGTAATCAGTGAAGTCCAGTGTCCAAGGCTGGATATGTTCCTCTCCATGTGAATGAGAAGGATGAGAGGCTTTTCTCTTCAGACAGGATCCTGACCTGGGAAATGTTTACTCCTTCTCAGGGTCCTGATGAAAGCAGCCGTACTCTGCTGCTTCTACTTCAATGTGACCAGCTACTTTTTCCCAAGCATGTGGGAACCATAACAACTCATATTAATGTGGATTTGGCAGTATGATCTATGAACACCTGAGGGTTTCTCAGTGCAAGATGGCAGCATTACAATACTTGGGGAAAAGAGCAGAAAAGGCAGTCTTTGACTGGAAATGAATTTCTAGACCTCTTGAAATATTTTCATTACTGCTGATGCATCTGTGTAAGAGAATTGGGAATTTTTGTCTTTCACTTGATTCACGTCAGAGTCTTGCTGGAAAGCAAAGCACAACACAGCTGCTATCAAGAGCCTTGAGTTCATATTCAGCTGGAACATTTGGTGTGCATGGGGGTGAGCTGAGACAGCACTGCATCAATGGCCCTGCTCGTCAGGCTCACACATTGCCTCTCAGCATTTAGCTTTTGGATAAACAATTTGTCCTGTCTTTGAGGGCATTGCCATGTCATGTTTCTACCTGAACAGAAGCAAGACCTCACTGAAAAACAGCTACTGAACTTGGCTTAATGGCAAAATCACGAACTTTAAAGCAATTGCAATAAAAATCTGTCTCCAAACAAGTCAGCCAAGACAAGTAAGGCTGCAGCAATTCTGGTGGGAAAGTGAGTTTATTGAGGACAGGGTACCTCTAATTTTAATGGGTGGTCCGTGTTTAAATTTTCTTCTCCCATTTCCTTTTTCTCATTTCAACAGAATTAGAACTGATGTGTAAAGTGCTTATATTACTAGGAACAACAGCAGGAAACCCTTTGTTAACCTTAATTTCCCATCTAATATTTCTCTTCAGCGTCAGCCAGTCTCCAAGGCGATAGGGTTGTTGACAATAACTCCAAATTGCTGTGTAACTGTTAGACTGTGCAGCTTCTAAAGAGCAATTTGTTTATTTTGCCCCCACTCATTTGTGGGTAGTTGGTGGGTTTTTTCCTTTTTTCCCCCAGAGTTTGTGGAATATACAGAACTTCTCACATTTCTCAAATGTTAAGTAAATGGCAGACCTGAGTTTCCTACTTAAGAAACAGTACATTTTTATCAAGGGGTAAATCCAGCAGGTTGCTGAGAATCTACTGTAAAGCACTGAGAATCCTGTACTTTTTAGGAAGCCAAAGAGAATGGGAGAGCACTCAGTACCATAGGAGTTACACAGTTATTTGCAGAATCTTAAGTCATTTAAGATTGAATAATAAGATAAGTAGAAACCCTAGGTAGCAGCACAAATCCCTGAAGATGTCCAGCATGATACATGGATCCATTTCTGCACAGTGTGATGGTGGGTTAAGAGCCCATGTGGGCAGCACAAGTATCCGCATCTGTAAAACTGCCTTGGTAATTACAAGACTCCAAAATGTTTGTTCAGTTTTGCTATTTTGCACAGACATTTTGATGGAAGAACCACAACAGTTCATGATGGAAATGTTCAACTCAGTGAAATGTCAGCTTTTCTAAATGTATCTGGTTTATCAGTTATAGTCTTCCAACAGAGCCTGTGTCACTTTCCTCACCACCTACCTATGGCACCTGCTCTCCAGGGCTGTTGGTGTGATTTTTATTCTCCTGGCAGCAGGAAGTGTCAAGACTTTGAAACTATCATATTTATTTTTTCCTTCAGGAATGGTAAGAAGGTGATCTGCTTGAGATGTTTTACCCATTGCTAAGATAAGAAAGCAAAGCAGAACAGGTCTTATCTCTGTGTCAGAAGAGCTCTTCCACCTCCTGGAAATATAGCAGCTGAAAGAGGAGTAAAGCATCTAAATTAAAAGTCCAAATTGTCATTCAAGTTCCTTCCAGCTCCATGAAAAGTGTGTAGCTCCCCAGAAGGGACATTTTTGGTGAAAGAAAACACAGCGTTTTGGTGTTTTACTTCTTCTTAGCCATTAAATAGATTTATGAAGGCTGGGAAATTCAAGTGTAGGTTTTGGAGCATCAACAAACTTGTCAAGGAGAAATGAAATAAATAACCTTAAAAGAAAAAGATTCAAGGTAAGAAACATGACAAAGCTGAAATGTCCCTTTGGTTCACTCCTGGAGGAAAAAAAAAAGTGAGGCAATGTGTAGAAACAGTGACTCAGAGCAGTAACAATTAGTGAAAGAAGTAATTAGCTTGTGATTAGTCTTTTTTTCCTGTGTGTTCTCATGTTTAGGTAAAGTATATTGTTCTTACAAATGTTGGACGGACATTTATCACATCCTCTGTCATAATTACTAGTGACAAGTCAAGCCTGAATGAAAACAAATGGAAGAAGTAAGTGTTTATCTCACTGTGAATTCTTTCTGATAATGTCTCATGAAATTCTTTCCATCTTGTACTTGCGGAAACTGGAGGAGCATTTTGACCCTGGGACAAACTGACTGTACTACCGCTGTTAATTGGAAAGAGCATCCCCTTTAATTCCCTCAACAGTAGAAGAAAGAGGTCAGTTTCATTCCCAGGAACTTTGCACTTCTATTGTTTTCACACATTTTTTAAACCTGAATTGCACTTCAGTTGACTTGTACAAAGCTCACAGTCGATCCCTCTGATCTGTTCACAGAACACCTAAAATGTCAGCAAGTTTTATACTGGGAGAATTTCCTCCCAGTATGAACTGGTTTTTTTCAGAAGAGGAAAAGTACAAGAGGAGGTGAGATTCCCTCTAATGGGCACTCAAACTGAGAGGTGTAGAACCACGTTTTAAGGATTACTCCAGTGCCCTATATGGTGAGAGGAGCTGAAACTTCTGGAACTCCTGCTCATTCACAGCCTTTCCTTCTAGTGGTGAATTTATGCTCTGAGTTGTACTGGATATCAGCAGAGGAAGGAAACAAACCTGTTTGGCAGAAAAGGTTATTAATGATATTTCCATGTGTTTGCTTCTAGAGACAAGACTGGATTAAGAAAAGGAGGTTTTAAAGGGGAGACCTTCAGAAGAGCCTTTTGATGGTCACTCCTTTTGACCCTTCAAAAACAATGTCTGTGGATTTCAGTTACAGCTTTATCCTAAAGATCCTGAATTGATCCTTCCTTTCTGAAGCCAGCTGGCCTTGTGGGGCAACACAAGTCTCAAAGGACCCCAAAATTGCCTCAAATAGTTTTCTTATTGATTAGATGACATGCTTGAGGATTTTTTTTAAATACTCCAAGAAGTTTTACATTAAGTACAGGCTGAATCAACATTTCCCACACGTTTAAGAAACAAGAGCATAAGCACTAGGTATTGTGTCTATAAACAAGGCTGTTGTGTGAGAGCTGCTGGAGATCACTGTATGGAGCACTGGGACTGTGTAGGTGTTTCACTGTGGGGAGATTGGGT
Organism: Calcarius lapponicus; assembly: GCA_039654755.1. Taxonomy (NCBI): domain Eukaryota; kingdom Metazoa; phylum Chordata; class Aves; order Passeriformes; family Fringillidae; genus Calcarius; species Calcarius lapponicus. The sequence continues at coordinate 37,747,954 of CM077462.1, read as the reverse complement.
GCATTCTTGTGGATCCTGTGAGCCCTCCAGGGCTTTCATTAACTCTTCATTGCAGGGCTACTCTCCAGAACATGCTTGTTGGACTGGGGGAATGCAGAGAGCAGGCAGAAGAAGCAGCTTCAGAGGAACAGCTGATGGTTTGAACAAGGAGCCCCAGTGATGGGTGTTAAAGGCAGTTGGCTTTGGAATGGGAGGGACAAATTCACAGGCAGGCCCAAGGAAGCTGCTGTTCACCTACAAAATGGGCCAAAAAGATGCTTTACTTCCATCTGCTTTGAAATCTACCAATCAACATGAAAAATATCACCAAATTAATAGATGTCTGGCAATTGATCCAAAGCCAAGTGCCTTAAACCCTCTGTAGCTTTACAAGTCCCAGGAGCTCGTTTTGGGCTCCTTAATGTTGAGTACATCAATGGTAAAAAAGAGCCTCTTCTCTCCTCAGCTTGTTAAGAAACATGCTTGGTGTCCTTTTAGCTTCTAGAAATGCTGACTTTTGATGCTTTGTTATTAGATGGGGTGGTTGAGATGGAGATGGGAGAGCTGGAAGCCTGAGTGTGGTCTGAAACTCCAAGGAAATCAAGCCAAAAAGGCAAGCATTATTTAGATGCCACTTTGAGCAGAATAGGTGGAGACTATATTCCCACAGCATGAACATAAAATCTGAGTGATATCCAGTGCAGTGGGCTATTGTGTGGCAGCAGGATTAGGTAGGTCAGCTAGTCTGTGGTGGTTGCTGGTTGTACCCCACAATGTGACTTATGCACCCCAGTCCTCAGTTTCTTGCTGTTTGGGATCTCTGTATAACACTTCCCTGTTTTGGTGGGATCAGTGGTTTGCAGAAATTTTGTGCCTTTAGTACACAAAGGCAGTATGAAATTTATTGGATCTGGTTCCAATATTTTTTCTTGCATTTTTTCCCCCTGCTTCTTCTTTCCTTGGGCCTGCTTGAGAGCAGCTCGGAGATTCCTCCCCTGGCATTCATTTGCTCTTGCATTCAGCATCTTAAAGGTTGTTTATGCAATTGGGCATGAAGTTTTGCCAAGTCAAGGCCTGCACCTGCTTCTGGCCCATATATAAACTTGGGGGGGGGGGGGGGGGTAATGTATGGATGAATCCCTGGGTGCTTGTGAGGAAAGGGTCCTCAAGGCTGATAACCAGCAGTTAGAAGGAGATTCCAGCCAAACTCTGAAGCAGTCACATGCACTTGGGGACAAGCAAGGGCTGAGCATGAAATTTTCATGTTTGAAAGCCAACTGCTATTTAGTTTGCTTGCTTTTTGGAGAGGTTTCCTCAGCAGATGAGTTTCACTGGGTAAAGAAAACAGTCTTCTGGTTTAAGCCACATGCACCCTGGAAAAAAGAGAAGAGAGAACTACTTGATGTTGAGCTATATGAGACTGAACTCAAAGTAATTTGGGGAGCATTGAGTTTGGCAGGACCAGTGACCTCAGGTTGAGTCTGTGGAATCACAGCAGTTTGAAACAGACAGATCCATATTTCAGATAATTTATTACATAACCACCCTTAGTCAGACAACTTTCCTGAGGTGAATGAACAGAGATTACTTTCAGGCCACACTGCTTTCTCTTTATTTTTCCAGTCCATGCTGAGCTGAAAATACAGTAAAAAGGAGGTTTTTTTTCATGCAGTATTTCAGTGTTTCCCTCCCAGTCTGAAGGGAGGGAAGAAATGGGAGCAAAGAAGAATGGGAAAATAAATAAAATCAAGTAAGTTATTCTGGAGGATCAAAAGAGTTTAATTTGAGTTTTGGGGTAGAAGTTTGAATTGCTTTTTATTTTCTGTGAGTTTATTTTCCTTTCACCCTGGCTCTGAACATAGTGTACTTTCAAGATAACATTGTTCAAAACCTCATGAAATTTACACATAAAGTCTCTTAAATGAAAGGGAATATTTAAGTTTGGAGATAGTTGTAAAGTGTCATGATCTAATTACAATAGCATTTTTGAAGGATAACAAACGTCAAAAAAAATAAACTGGATGTTATGGAAAATAAAAGTAGGGCCAAGAATCTAAGGCTAGCCAGAGAAATTAAACATTGAGGCTTTTCCTCTGGAAGGTTTTAAATCAATTTAGTGTTGGTGAAAAGTGCCAGGTTCACAGCAGAGGAAAATGATGCCTTTTATTTATTTACAGGCAAGGCTGGCGTGCGCCTGTGACAGCATCTCTGCTTTAGACTATTGCTGTACTTTGACACTCCGCTGAACTGACCACCAGGAAAAGCAGCTCAAAAGTCCCTCTGTCTCTCTTTCCTTCTGTCCTCTAAGCTTGCCAGCAGCCTGACTACATTTTGCTTTTGAAAGTGGTTTTGATCATGTGGATCTATCCATCAGGAGCTACACTGGGACAAATGACTCCTCGCATTCAAGTCCAGGAACAGCTGGTCAGACAGTTACAAAAAATTCCCAACTTTATTTTATTTTTTGTTTGCATACAAGTTTGAATGCTTGGATGAATAGATAGACTTAAGAGAGAGTTTCACTTTTTGGAGCACACAGTTCATGCTGAAGCTTATTCATGATGTATTTCCTCCATGCTGAGTGACAGGCAAGGAGAACCTCCAAAAAATTTAGCTGCTCTCCAGTGGGGGGCTAGCAAAAGAAAGTGTTGGTTTTCAAACTGGTTGTGAAGAACATAGATCTCTGATGGCAGTAAATTCATCTTTTCTTAGCTCTTTAGAGCAGCTTTCTTTCATGACTGAGCTTTCAAAATTGGCCTATATAGTAGGATATAGTAAACTTTGTACTGTGGGACTCCCTTGTGGGAGTCCTCAGGTGGTAAGTTAAGAAGTAAAATTGGAAGATCAGGAGCTATTCCATATAATACATTTTTCAATGAGATTTTACCTCCTACTGAATGTAGAACTGAGGCCATATGAAGGAATAAAATTTTTTTTTTTTGATTGTTGGTGAGTAGCTGAAAAGAGAGTCCTTTCACAGGGCCCTGGTTTCAGTGGTGGGGCTTGATCACACAGTGAGGAGTGCCTAGGCACCTGGAGGCCTCTCTAAACCACACAGTTCAAAACATTCTACAGCTCATGCAGGAGGTGTTAAGGTATCAAGCACATCTCTTTTCAAAGGAGATGCTGCAGCCTTGGCTGGAGCTAAGAAATCGCTGGCTGCTAAGAAATCGGGGCAGAGATGCTAAATAACTTCATGCCATTTGGTGAGTTGCACACAGTGGAAAGGAAAAAGGCAGTGCCTGTCTGCAGCTGCAGATTACACAGCTTTGAATCACTGGGGCTAATGGGATCCACTGACTAACTGGGTGTTTCCAAGAGACAGCTATTTGCCAAGGAAGTGACGGAAGGGAAGGGAAGGTGTCTATCAGAATGTCTCTCTCTCTGGCATGTGGTGCCACAGATGCTGTGAAATTTGGCCTGAGATAAGACAGAGGTTGCACAGAGCCAGTCTCATGTCTGGTTGTCTAGGGCCTGGGTGTTAAAACAAAGGCTGAAAAGGAAATAGTGATCTGGTTTGAAAATGAAATACAATAAGGCATGGCAAGGAAACTGCGGAGGGAAAATAGTGCTCGGAAGGCTGCTTTCAAGCATCTGAGATCAAATTCATAGGAAAGAGACAAAAATAAATGGCAGGGTGAGGAATGTCCAGGACCTGTTGTGGATGAGGGAACAGAGGCTGGAGTCAGGTTTTGTGCTGCCCACTGCAATCAGTGGAGGGGGATCCACTCTCACCATGTGAGCAGCCCCCTCTGGTCACAGCCCCTTTCCAGAGAGTTTCTGTGCTGCAGCAACCTTGGCAAGTTCCCTGTGACTTGCAGCTCTAGGGAATTGCATTGCTTTCTCGGGCAGAGAGACAGGTTTGCTGCAGGCAGCTCCCAGCTCCTGCAAGCGCTGTTGTCTACTGGGGATGGTGCTCCAGGGTGGCTGGCGTGTCAGGGCTGCTGCTGGGAGCAGAAAGGGCTGACGGCCGGCAGCCTCCCATGGGGGAAGAGTTTTTCATGCAGAAATGTCACAGCTGGGTCTTTCAGGAGAGACAGATGGCTCCCTGCAGGATTCAAGAGGAAAACATGAAAATATTCCTCCCGTGTATGATAATAGACTTGAAATGGCCAAAGGAAAAAGTACTTAGCACTCACAAAAACGTTTGGCTTACTGAAAAGCCCCAGAGATAACAGCACTTCGGTGGTTTGTATAGAGGCTGTGCACTGGCAAAAGAACTTGCCAGCTTTTATGCACTGCCCCACCAATCTAAATTAATTTGAGATCTTTGGGACTGACTCCAAAGGTGATAAAGTTGGTCAGCTTTCATTTCCTCTTACTCTTTGATCTTTCTCCTGAGACTGCCTTCAATGGAATGTAATGAATTGATTTTATTGTTATTCTTGATGATGAGATGACACAACACCAGGGGGAATAGAACAGAAATCGTGAGGGTTTTTTGTTGTTGTTGTTGTTGTTCTTTGTTTTTTTCCAAACAAGATTTCAAGCATTTTAATTTATTGGGACTGTGTTTTAGAGAGGTTGCATTGTGCTCTGCTGATCTCCATGCCTGTGCATTTGGGAGGTGTTTATAGGTGGGTGGTGGGAATCTTTGCCTCTGCAACTCTGCAGCTGCCTTTGTGATACATCCCGCATCTAGCCTTGAAAGAAAAATTACAGAGTGATTATCAGACCCATGTTTGTCTACTTCTGTGATGGGAAATGTATTTTTTGTTGAGAAAATAATGATTTGTGCATTACCTGCATATACCAAAAGAAAAAGAATTTCAAATGTCCTTTACATGCATTTTTCCATGCACCTAATAGAAAATTGACATTATTTTTTCATATTTCATATTTTCATGTTGTAAAATTATGTTACAAGCTCTACTGGTAGTCAATCTTCTAATCTTTGTCCTTCTAGACAGTAGGTTTTGCCTGGGTGACTTTGGGACTAAAACACAACATTACAATCAATGTTAAAGAGCCTGGCAGCTGTTTGGCAGCTGAGGTAAAGAGAGTTTCAGTGCACTAGTCCTAGTCTTTTGAATTAGGGCTGTCACTTCTACTGGCAATTTAGTAAAGAAGACTTTTACTTTCCCTGCCTGTGAGACAGGACCTCTTTGAGCATATGGAAATGATCCTCCCGGTTTTCTGACTTCCCAAGAGAAATGCCTTAAAGTTGCTTTACGCTTCTCTGAAATGTGTCTGTGTTATGCCAGTGTATACAATAATACCTTTGGCTAGGTAGCTTTCCAGCATGTATCCTCTAGTGTTTTAGTTATAAATCCAGTGATAAGTAAGACAGTGACCCTGAAGACTTCTGGCAGCTCTGTCTTCTTTTTTTTCCCTCTTCTCTTGAGTGTGGCGGTAGTCTGATGTTTTATAAATGATGAGACTGGTGAAAAAAAAAGAAAAAAAAACTACCAAAAAGCCCCTTATTCCAAACCAAATCAGTTTTTTTTTTTTTTTTTTGCCTATCTGGTGCCTAGTTACACACTTCTGTTATCTGACCTGTTATAAGCTCCAGTATTTGCAATAATGGTTACTCCAAGATTGTCTACACAAAGAACAATAAATGAGGGGATTAGTCAATCCATAAATAATTGCTTAAATGATTTAACTATTTAATAAGTATAGAATTATTTAAATGGTTAGGGATTATGTAGCCTGCTCCTCCCACCACATTCCTTTGCAGCAGGATTCATGTGGGTTTCTTACTCCCATCTATCTGCTCAAGCTAATTCTTCATCTCGTAATGGCTTGTAACCTAACCAGCAGCAAACTTTATAGCCTTTCATTCTTTATCTGCCTTTACTTCTCTGTGAATGCTTTTGGTAGATCTCTGGGTCCCTGTGTGCAAAGAACTGCACTCTTCATCTGTCCTACAAGGAAAGCAAGCAGCATCGCCCTTGGGAAGGCCTAAATAGAGCCACAGAGAGAGCTGGTGGGAAGCAGCTCATTTGTTATTAAATGCATACCTAGGTGGGGCCTTCCTGTGTTATGAACCTCCCAGTACCTCAGGTAACCAACATTTCACAAACTGACTCGGGCCCATCCTGAAACTAATTTAGTTTTTTGCCCTCTTTTCTGTTGAAAGGCTGTTTCAGCGTCTCTGGGCTTTGTTCTAATCGACAGTCTGATTATATCTAAGCCTCATTTACATACAAACTAAACGTACATTTTTGCCCCTGCACAATCCCAATAGACTTAAAAATTACTGAAAAGCCCCAGTAATTATGTACAGAGAAGAATCATAACTTTTCCTTTAAATTCAACTCATACAATGGACTCTTCATGTCACTCATTGTCTTAGTTTGATTTTGTGCTTCACTTCCTCTTCAAGGTGAAGCTAATGTTTCTTGGGCATGGCTGACTGGAATAGTCATACAAACACTAGATTTATACCCATTAGAAAGCAAAATAAAAATCCCCATCCACATCAAATATAGAAACTATTAGGAGAAGGAGGACACCTCTTCATGACAATAATGTGTAACTTAACCAACCTTGAAAGCTCTTCTTAGCTTAGAAAGGGTCTATTTAATATGAAAGCAAGGCAGCAGGAATGACCAGGGGTACAAACTGACTGAATACATGGGACTTGTTTGGTCTGAAACAGAGGTCTCTGGGAACTTGTGGCAGAAGATTACAAAATTTGGGAAAAGGTTGATGGGCATTGGCTACTCTGTGTGACATCCTAAAGAAGAATTAGGGGAAATATTATGAAATTACTTGAAAGTGGGCTCAAAACATTAAAAAAGGGAGTGATTATTCATAAAAGTAAATGTAAGGAAGTCCTTGCAGAAGGACAAAGTGGATTCAAGAAATTTACACTTGCTCATGAGTAGATAGAAAGTAATGTAGAAGAAAAATCCATTGTGGGTTGCTTAACAGTCAAACGACAATTAACGAAGGAAATCCCCTTAGCTGAAAATGTTTCAAGGCTGTGAGAGTATCAGAAGGAAGTCTTAGATGTGCTTGTCCTATTCTTATTCTTCCTGTTCTTACTCTGGCCACAGTTGAAGAAAGGGCAATGGGCTAGGAGAAGCTTTGGCCTGAACTAGTACAGCCATTTTAATGTTATTACCATTCCTTGTTGCACCACTGCTTTATGTCCTGACAACCACTACCTGTCTTCTCTGGAAATATCTTGGCTGACATATCCACATTTGCTTTTTCTCATAGTTGCATCACCTGGTAGCTTAAGTCATCCTATAATTAACTAATGCTCTCTGCTTCTTCTCCTCAGTCATCTCCAGTTAATGAGCTCTCAGCTTAGGGTGGCAGTTCTCACTGTTACTCCACAGATATATGATCTTGTGTTGAGTAGCTTTGAATTTCATCCCATTTTAGTGTCTCCTGTCACCTTCTCCTCCAGTTCTTGGTTTTGCAAGCCTCTCCTAGAAAAATGGGGCTTGTCTCCTTTATGCTATGAGCAAATACCAGCAGCACACTTGCTTTGCATATCAAGGTCACTTGCAAAAACATTAAAGAAGACAGACCCAGGGCTGCTCCCTGAGTATTTCTATTAGTAGCTTCTCCACAGACTGATAGTTCCCCTTTCATCAAAACTCACTGCAGTCTCTTTTTCACCTACTTCCTTCCTGCTTGAAGTTCTGCTATTTGGACCCTGATTTTTCCAAGCCTTTGCACACGGAGGACCCTCGGGGCAGGGTCTGGGTCTTTAAAGGCAGGCAGCACAGGTTTAACCTTGATCTACTGAAATCAGCTGCTGTCTCCCCATGCCTTTGGCTTCTGTGATGGTGGTGGTGGGCCAGCATAACATCGCAAAAAATGCCACTCACATCTTTCCTTGAAAGAGCACATCTACTTTTACAGCCAAATATGTGTTTTCTTTCATGGAAAACATGGAAAATTGCATTAGGTTAGGATTTTGGTGCTTGCTTCTCTCCCATTTAGAAAAATGACACAGTGACACTCATCACGTTTGATTAAAACTTAATTTGCCTCTGAATTATGTTTACCTATGCAACATTAACTGATGGGCTGGGGTTAAAACCAGAAAGTTATGCTCTCTCATTGCTATGGTTCCATATAATGTGAAGTAAGTTACAGGGATGCTGCTATATTCCTGCAAGGTAAGAGGTATTTATAAGTAGAACACCTGACCCTCAAAAAAAGGGTGACCAGCTTCTGATTACTTTATGGATGAAGATGAGGACAACACTTCTGAAGATGTTGTTCCCCAGCAATAGAAGTTTGTTTAGGATCAGAGTTGCAGAAGTATCTGGCACCTGAAGGTGCACTTGAATACTGGAGATGATGCTTCCAAGGACCAGATTTCACTGAGCAGGGAGCCCCTCTGGTGCTTTGATACCCATTTCCTTCCTTCCAACCTTTTGGGTATTTCTTAGTGTGGTGAGTGACATTTGAAGTTGCCTAAGAGGTCTGCCTCTAGGTCCTGTGCAGTTATTTGTGTGCATGTGGAGTAGTGCTACTTGGGCACTGGTACTGCATGGGTTTGTGTCAGGGGAACATTGCACTGTAGATACTTCCAGATGCTAAGCCAGGTTTTTCTGGAAGCTCATATCCATGCTCCTCTCCTGCAGGGTTGCTCCTAGCTAAATTGCAATCCATCTCTAAGACTTGGTTTCTTAATTACCCAGACTGGACTAAGAAGTAGTTTTAATATAAAGAAGTCTGTCAGCATCACTGTCTCAGAAGAGTGTTGCCTGTTTCTTGAAAATCGGTGTTCTAAAAGAAGAAAGTTGGCAGACCTGGAATCTGCCATCCAAGTGCTCGCTCCCCAAATCTTTATTTAGAGGAAATGAATACCTTTCTATGAAGTTATCAAGAAAAATAATGTGGGGCAGGACAAGTGCTGTAGTCAGAGAGGAAATGGAATTCTTTAAAATTTCATCATGTGTCAGGTGCTTTTTTGGCAGGAGTGTGTAACATAATTGTAGCTTTAAAAAGTGAGCTCAGTGGACGCGTGATTACAGAGGTGAATGTTCCAGAAACTCTGTTTGCATGCATGAGCAGAGCTGCCTGATGGCTTCCCTCCCTGCCAGACCCTCACTGTCTTGCTGGCACTGCTCTCTCTATGGACTCAACAGTGTGGCTCCAGGGGAAACTAAATTACTTGGAACTTATCAAGAGGTTGCTCGGTTACTTAATCATTATAATGGCTCGCTGGTAATTTCCTCCTGCCGGTGGTTTGTGTGTGTGTGTGTGTGTGTGTTTTACAGACTCAAACAATGATAAGCACATTGATTATAATTGGATAGACTTCCCATTGGCATAAAAGGACTGAACACCACAGGTCTTAGGATGTGCACCTCCTAGTAGCAGTACAGGATCTACAGCTGAAACCACCTGCTTGCAGAGAAAGGGAATTTTTCTAGTGTACACACTCAGTAATCACTTGCCTGTGGCTGTTCACTGAGTGAATATAAACCCATCCCTTTGAGAGCACTTGCATTTAATTTTGCATTTAATTTGCAGAATAGAAGCTGTTTAGTTACATTATCTGTCACTGCTGGTGTGCATGTCAGGGACTGTAATTCTACTGTCCCCAGTTTAAAAACAACTGTTTGGGGCAGCCAGTGCTAGTGACACTGATTTCTAAGCAACTTTGGAAACAGCATTTCTTCCTCTCATGTCATCTGGTCAAGGCTGATTTACAATTATGCTTTCAGTGAGTGAACAAGAGGGAGTTATATTTTCTTCCTCTACTCTAAGCAATGTCTTTTCCTCATTGCTAAGGAAATTCCATCATGGCGGCAATGTCTCTTTGAAGTGTTACAATCCCTCAGCTAATACTTAGCACTTATCTCATGCTTTTGTGTCTGTAGATTTCCAAAGAGGCAAAATATTTTCACCTCTGTAAACGAGGCTGGCAAAGACCTAGCTTGGAGTGAAGTGATTTGTGCTGGAAAGAAAACACACTCTTCCTGATGTTTATGCAGTTACCATCACCTCCAGCTCATTGTGAATTGCAGCTCAACTCCTGAGTGGATTAAAGTGACTGAAGCTCAGAACCACAGAGGGTAGCAACATCTAATGGAAACAAGATTTGCAAGTAGGCACAAAACTAAATCTTACATGTAAGGTAATACATAAGGTTTACACATCAAGACAATTAGGAAATAAATTGAGAACTTGAGGAACAGATGTAGTCTCTCAACATGCTTGAGCTGTAATCACAGAAACAATGCCCGTACATGAACTGCTCTGGTTAAGGTGTTAAGGTTTTCTCAAGGGCAGCCAAAGCTCCTCTCCTCTCTCCTCTCCTCTCCTCTCCTCTCCTCTCCTCTCCTCTCCTCTCCTCTCCTCTCCTCTCCTCTCCTCTCCTCTCCTCTCCTCTCCTCTCCTCTCCTCTCCTCTCCTCTCCTCTCCTCTCCTCTCCTCTCCTCTCCTCTCCTCTCCTCTCCTCTCCTCTCCTCTCCTCTCCTCTCCTCTCCTCTCCTCTCCTCTCCTCTCCTCTCCTCTCCTCTCCTCTCCTCCAGGACTTACAAACTTCCCCACTTGGTGTAGCAATGGAAATGGTCACTTTGCTCCTTACTCCCTGGCTGAGGAATCTCCAGAGCTTGGGTGAGCAGGTCATTGCCAGGGAATGATTCCTGGAGGGAATGAGGATGAGGGCATCATAACAGGAAAGTACAACACAGCCAGGGACACCTTCTTGCTTGAACTATTGCATTTGATATCATCACCAGTCCGCAAATCACTGTGGCTTCTGCTCCTTTATGTCCATTTAATCTAATTGTCTAAACCAGAGGAAAGCTATGCTTAGAAGTAGATAAAAGGATTTAATCCTCTCCACTGATAGTGTTGTAAAAAAGCCAAATTCTCATCTGTCCCTGGGTGAAATATGGTACCCATTGATGTGTTCCACTATGGAACAACTTTCTTATTCTTTGAGCTAGTTAGAAGAACATGCTGTGTTTGCTTTTTTTTTTTTGAAAGAGGCAGGGTAAGAGAAGGAAAGCACCTCATGTCCATTCCCAATGCTGGCAAAGCATCTTGCTAGTTTAGATTTTGCACAATAAAATAGGCATTATTGAGCTCTAGAGCTCTGGCCTTGGAGGTGGGAACCTGCCCCACTGTGCCTCGATCCCATTAAAGCTCCATTTTAATAAATTCTTGCAGTAATAACACAAATTTGGCACACCATCTTTTCTGAAAAATATAGGATTAGCTGGGGAAAAAACCAATTAGCAACTGAAAATCACGAATTAGCTTTGTAATGAATAATTTGAAACTATTCAGGGAAGTTGCAAGAATTATTGTTCCAGATTAGGTCTATGGCAAGTAGTTGTCAACACTAGGATTGTTAATGCCTATTGGACCTATGCAGCAAGAGGCGTGTGTAAGCAGAAGAGAACATGCCCTTCACATTTCCTAGTTATACAGAGGCAGTATTTTGTGGAAGAGTTCATCTTATTCAAGATTGTATCTGATGGAGTATTTCAGATCACTTATCAGAGCTCATTTGGCAGAAAATCTACAGTTTCAGGTACTGAAGGAGAATAGCTGATGCTATTAATATTGATTCTTCTGGTGTGTTCCCTTGAAGAGAAAGCCTTGAATCCTGGGAACAGATGGTGCAAGCCCTTCACCAGTTCAGATGGGTCCTAAGCCTACTCCAGGTCAGGTGAACCAGCCCTTTTCTGTTTCTTTGTTTCTTAAATATAATATGGGACTAATAGATTTCTGTGCAGGAGAGAATCAGTGCTGTGCTCATACCAGCAGGAAATGTTTTCTTCTCTGTTTTCTTCTCAGTTAAATCCACCCAGCTGAGGCCGTTCTTGGGGGATTCTCACAGAGCTCCTGTGGCACGCAGATGGCTGAGGTGCAAAATCTCTCAACCCTGAGGTCTCTGCTTTCTGGCCAGTGATGCAAAGGCACTGCAGACACATCTTCAGGTGCTGGAAACAGGCCTGTCCATTTTTCTATCACTGCAGAGTGAGGTTTTGTGTGCATGCAGCTGCAGTTGCCCTCTGCCTGCCCAAAATCATATGGTCCTTTTTTTTTCTACTATCACAGGTATTCTCTAGACATTTGTATTCCCATATAAATGCAGTTCAGTTTCTTTCATTAACACAAACCCTGAAAGCCAAAGCAGTAACTAGGAGTAAGTCATTGGGAGCTGCACTTTATTTTTCACCTCAGATGACACCTGCAGACCCTGCCCTTCCTGGGTAAGAGGCAGGAAGTCTTCAGAACCCAGCACACCAGCCACATACTCATCTGCTCTGCACACTATTAGTATGTGACTTTCCCAAAAACATTTTTTATGGTAGTTTAGTGCAGAGACATGGGGAGGGTCTGGCTGTAGGCTGCAAGCAGCAGCCCTGAGATGAGTTGGCCCAGAGTATTGAGGTTTGGGATGATGTTCTTAGCAGTCTTGCAACCTCACCTCTGGGTTACGAAAGGTTTTGCACAGTAACTTGTCATAGGTGCTGGCATCAGATGTGCTGATATTCACACAGATAGTATACCACATGTAAAAGCAGGTCCTCCACCAGATGTACTTCTTTTGTAACCAGCTCATCTCTACTGCTTTTCCCAAGCATGGGTTTGGCCTCTCAAAGCAGTTTTGGTTCAGTACCATGCTGTTCTCTGACTAGACCTTGTAATTCAGCAGCATCAAACAGCTGATGCCTTTATGGGGCCGTTTTCTAATTTTTATTATTGCTGCATCTTTGTTTGTTCCTGACAGCAGCAAAGGTGCCTCCCTTGTGTGTTTCCCCTGACAGAAGTGGCTTTTTTGTAGTCTCAAGAGATACAGACCCTCAACAATTCATGGCAACACATCTTTTATGTGTCCTATATGATGCTTCTCACAATGTTCTGTGAAGGAATTTCTGTTTCTGCTCTGACCAGGACAGCAAAATTTGCTACAGCAGGCCACTGCCATTGCCTAAAATGGTGAGGTGGCTGCTGGCAATTTGGTGGGCAGGAACACAGAACTGCAGACCAGGGTCTGCACTAGGCTTCCTCTCTTGTTATTTCACAGGGATACAAAACAGGAATAAATTCTCAGGGGAGTGAGCCCAGTGCTATCAAAACTCCAAGAGCACAGACCACTCTGGAGGAAACTTTTTGGGTGGTACAATCTCTCTCAGGAGGCTCTTGTGTCAGGTGCAGGTGCCAGAGCAGTCTGCAGTGCAGAGGTTGCTGCCACAGTCCCTCCCAGCCCCACAGTTTGAGGTTTTTCAGGTTTGCTGGCAGCAAGGGAGGAAGTGCTCTTGCTGCTCTGCCTGCTGCTTCCCCAGAGCTTGCAGACCTGGTCCACAGACATAAAAAATTGCGTGTGCTCCAGACAGCATGTTAGGATCTGTGTCCTCCAAAACTGGCCAAAGGATCACCCCAGGGCCTTGGCAGCTGCTTCTGCTGCACAAGGGCTGTGTTTCAGCTCCTGGTAGTTCTCTCTTAGCAGCACTGCTGTTTGTCAGAGACATGCCAATGGGAGTTCATGGCCACTGGAGGAGAGCTTGTCTTTCCAGTAGCTTCCCTCAGTGAGATGAAACTGGTCTTGTCAAGCAGGAAAGGGTGGAAAGTGTGGCACAGTCCCTTTTAGGGGCCAGCAGCATTTGCTCTTGAGCTCCAAGGATGAAATGTCAGGAAGAGCAGGAGGAGGACTGGACAGAACTCGAGTTCTATTATGATGACTGTCCCAGTCATATTGAGGAAATCTGGCCCTTTTGTGACAAGTGGTGACTTTAATCTGCCCTGGCAGAAGAATTTGGTCATTATTTTTATTTAACAGTGTGAGAGCGCTGTGGGGTCTGGGACAAAATGAGTCTTCAAGCTGGCCTGCCTCATGGCAGCAGTAAGAGACAGTGTCACAAATCAGAGGCAATAAAGGAGGCTTTCCACAAAAGTGCTGATGTTAGGGATGGGCTGAGATCTTTCTGAGCTGGAAATGAACACCTGCAGCTGATGGGATGGAAGAAAGGGAGAAGGCAGGTCATTTGACTAACATGGTGTCTTGCACTGAGCAGGTTGCTTCCACAGGGGTACTATTTGCCACGATCACTAGGCTTTACCATAATCTTCCTGTAGGAATGAATGAGTATGTTTATGCTAAGATGCTTAGCATATTCTAGCAGCTCTTTATAAAGATCATTATCTATAATTAGGTAAGTGTGTTTAACTGTTATTGCTCTTGTGCTAAAAATTGCTGCAAATGGAGCTGAGGAGGGAGAGGATTCTAATTTAGACATCAGATAATTGGACCTAATTTGCTTACGAGAACTACTAGTTGTGGCTGCTTGAAACAGTAAGTCCTAAGCTCAGAAATAAAATGCTTTTCTAAAAGCATTTAGTGCCACTGTTCATATTTGTGTCAATATTTCCACTAGAGATGTGGTTTTGTTACTGAAACTTAGCATATGAAAATATCAGTCAGTGAACTGCTGAACATGATAGTCCTGATTTTGTCTTTTCTCACAGACATGTGAAATGAGAAACAGGCTGCCCTTTCCTAAACTTTAGTCAGTTCTGCTGAACTGTGCTGCAGTTCATCAGTCCTGTTCACACAGCCATCAGATTCCCAGGCAGGGTTTAGAGGTATATGTGCTGTTTCTGCGGTCACAAGTGTGGTAGTGATGGATTCAGATGTAACTAATAAAGGTGTCTGTGAAGTTAATGCTGTTCCCTAAAGGCTGAGCTTCTTCTTTGCACAAGCCTGGCCCTAGGTCTAGATTTCACCATCAGTTTTGTGGAAGTCTGTGCTGTGTTTCCATGCTTTTGGAAAGGAATTTCTAAGTGAATGTAACCCTCCCCTCTCTCATCTGCTGCTCTGCACTGGTACCCAGCTGCCCTTACATTTCCTGAGTCTGTTCTGGGACCAGCCCTGTTCCTGGGTGGGGTGGCTGCCCTAAGTGCAGAATGCTTGTGATACAGTGTGTGTGATGGAGAGTACTCAGGTCTGTGTGGACCGTGAGCTTCAATGCAGCCCAAATTTACTGTAGACATCTCCAGAGATTCAACATTGCTCTTACTCTCCCTCTGTCCGAGCTCTGTAGCCTGTTCAGTACCTTCTGGAGGATCCTGATTATTTTTCACTTCCAGAAACAATGGACCCAGCTCCCATGATTTTGAAGCAATTATTTCTAAATACCTGTACTGCATTCTCACTTTTGTCACTGAAAATTTAAGGTTTTTTATGCTTTCTGATTTACTGTGGCAAGTCTGGAGATGGAAATTGACTGCTTGTCTTAGTTGAAATGCAAAATAAACAAAAAATTAGATATGCTGCTTATAAAGAGCTGTTAGTGTGCAATATTTGGGGCTCAATGTTATCATCTGAGTGTAAGGATTGAATAGTTGTACAGTTTCTTGGGTGCCTTTGTTGGAGCCCAGGTGCTGGAGTGCTGGAGCATGGGGGCAGGAGAGGCTGATGGCTTCATGGATAAGCCAGCAGTAGATGCCAGTGACCCCCAGAGATAGGGAACCTGCTGCAGACTGAATCCTCTGCAGAAAGAATGGAACCCTGACAGTCAAAAGCTTCCTCCATCAGGTTCAAATTCTTCTCCTGGTTGCAAGGTGAATCTGTGGAGAATTATGGTGTGAAGCCTTCTTAATCTCGGTTTTTGAATGCTGCAGAAATGAGTTATGAGGAGGATCTGATCCTCAGTCTCTTGTACCTCAGATGGAAACCCTCTTGAGCAGATAATGAAGCCAATTACCAGTTGACATGGATAAGGGAAGAAGACGTGAAGTAGCTCTAGCCAGAAGCACACCCCAGAATATCTGAAAGCTTAAGAGTAGATGAATCAGGTAGAACAATCTCCAGATTCTTTCTTAGTTACCAGGTAAGTAACCACGGAGATTTATGTGCAAATATAATTTCTAAAATACTCTCTTCTGAGAAAATGATAGAACAGTCTGATAGGAATATATTCTGCATGCATGTTTTTGCTGTCTTTTCCCCCACCCAATGAATTTTAAATCCTTTATCTAATTTCAATCAAATTAAGAAAATTGAAAGAAATCTCAAAGATGCCAGATTCCTCCAATGGTCCTTTACATTGTATAGCCTAGAGATGATGTGTGGCTCCTAGAGCCATTTGTTTGCTCCACAAGGACAGACTGATAGGCTTAGTACTAGTCATGAGAGAGCAACTGGGCAGCTGGAGTGTGGGAATGCTAAGTGGCCAGGAGACACATGCTGCTGATCCATTCAGCCTTTTAGTCTATGTCTGTCCTGCTATTACTGTGTTAATGTTTTATCTTGTTGAATTCTACAAAAGAGATCCCCGATGAAGAAATAGAAATGCAGTGTGGATGCAAGAGGACCAAGATGCAGAGTAAGCACAGAAGCAGAGCTATTAGATAATGAAAACAACCCTTATATGTGCAGTAGAGATGGCCTTTGAGTAAAATATATGTATCATATTTGAATATCTGTACATGTGCCTTGCCCCAATGAGTCCCAGTTGGTCTAAATGGGTTGCAGCTGCAATGTCCTTAATTGGGCGCAGCTGCGGCTAGTAGAGGTAACTGGGATAAAAGGGGGCTGGGTTGCCCAACTGGGGAGGAACCCTGAAGGAGCCTTGAAGAAGCAGGAACAGTCTGCAGAGGAAGGAGTCAGTATGGTGAAGAACAGGCCCGACAAGATAACCCCCAAGAAGGTATTGGGACTTTCGATAAATGTTGACTACAATTAATAATGACTACAATTGAGACTACAGCGTACGGCTACATTATATGTTTTAAGCACCATGTCTTTCCTTTGTGTCTTTGCTAGCTTTAGTGAATCCCAGCCTGGCTGGTTTCCAAGATCTCTTTCTTTAGATAATCCATGCTCCCTAGGAATTGCATGCACTTGGGGATGAGGATTCCACCAGGGAGTGGGGTGCTGTGGGGTCAGACATTACAAAAATAAGAGCTGAGTATTTTTGAGGACTTTGAGTATCTTTGAGGACATTCACCAGGTGAATGGTGGAATGAAGAATGTAAACACAAGCATTTAACCTAGAAGAGATGCTGCACACTGTCTTTCTTTTTTGCAGGAATGATTTTGTTGTGAGACTTAACACCCTGATTAAGTGTGGCTGTGGTAGGGATTGCTTCATCAGCCAGCCTGAGTTATTGCAACCTAACAGAGAAATCGCTGAAGAAGATGATGACAGCCTACTCTAGAACCACTGTGTGTTACCATCATCTGTGGAGAAGAGAGGTACAACTGAGTATCCTTCTGCAATAGTCATTGTTGGCTTATTGACTTGATTATTCTCCTTGGATATGTATTCACCCAACAGATCACAGCAACCCCAAAGAGATTAATTACATGTATTTTTAAATTCCCTAAGTGCACATTTGCATAACTAGCATTTTTAAATATTCATAAATACATATTGCTTGATAGATTGTAGCAGTATCATTTGCAGCTTCAAAAGGGACCTTCATTTAATCAAACCAGAAATGTTAATCATTTCTCCAGGCTCAGACATATGATCAGCATATTGTAGCGCAATAAATATATTGAGTATCAGCTGGGGCACAGTGACTGAGTGCATGCTCCTACCCATGGCACATGGGAGGAAATCTGAACAGCTTAGCCCCCTATTACTGTGGTTTAGGCAGGCCCTCTTTGCATTTGCTGCAGACAGAAAACAGACCCATACATAGCTGCCATGGATCAGCTCGTTTGGTTTAAATGAATACTGCATGCTTGCTGGCTCCTGTTTCCCAGTGACGGAAGCCTTGCAGACAGGCCACTGTGGATATTCCCAGAAAGGCTGTGTGTTCACATGGCTGTCCATGCCCCTGGCCCCCACAGGGTATGTCCATAGTGTTAAAGAGAAAAGGCCAGGGAAGATTTGTGGGCACTGGAGCCATGATTGACTCTTCAGCTTGACTTATTCCCAGGCTCTCTTTTGAAATCTGTCAGTGAGCTGAGTCCAAGACACAGTCCCCAGCAGAGTCCTGGGAGCAGCTCCTGTTGTCCCCCAGGAGGGGCAGCAGTTGTGCATGCCTTTGCCCTGCACAATCACTCTGTGCTCTCAGAGGGCTGTGTGTCCTCAGCCATGCCCACACACCTCTTGTCACAGCAGGAGCATGCAACAGGGGCCCTCTCATAGTGCCACAGCACTATACCTGGGCTAGAGCCAAATCCTCATTGCTTCAGAAATTTTCATTTAAGAAATGTGTGAGAAATTAATAATAATCACTGGAGCAGGCTCCCCAGGGAAGTCATCATGGCACCAAGCCTGTCAAGAGTTCAAGGACCATCCAGAAAATGCTTTTAGTCATATGGTTTAGCTTTAGGTAGTCCTGGGATGATCAAGGAGTTGAATCCTTATGGGTCCTTTCCAAGCTGAAATGCTTTATGATTCTGATACTGTTGTAGGGGACCCCAGTGGAAGAGATCTGGGGCCATGAGCTGTATAACAGAGCCTCTCTGCCACCCAGGGGTAATCCCAGAGCACTGTGAATGTGGGCTGGTCAGCACATCCCAGACCTGCAGTGTGCAGGCAGAGCTGCTGCTGCCAATAGCAGCTTGTGTGTCAAGCACTGAACTGCAGCTCCTCATTCCCCACTCAGTCTGGCTGGATGCTTATCCAGCATCCTGATCACCTTCAACTCAAGAGAAAGAGGAGTGCAATTTTTATTCATGCAAGGAGATAGTGACCAGGTGTTACAAGAGAGGCTTCCCCCCTCTGCCTTTTCTTTTTCATTCTTTGCAGTATCAAAGCAGGAAACCTCAAAGCAGGGTGACAAGGAAGTCAACTTCTGGGTCTGCCTGTGAGGTGGTGAGTCAGATGTGAAGGGTAGTCCCCTCAGCAAGTAACTGAAAAGGAAAAAGAGAGGACAGCTGTTCCCACCAGCTGAGTTTTGAGCTCAAGTTCAAGAAGAGAGGAGCATGAATTCATAACAAACCAGAAATGTCAAAGTTGGCTTTCACACATTGCAGCTCATAGCTGGAAAGTGCAGGAAGTGGGACTATGAGAAAAGCTTAGGAAATGCCTCTCGTGATGTGGGTCTGGTGGGAGCAGGGTGCAGGGGAAAGGCAGAGGGACAGCGGGTTTGGGGAGGGAAGTTACCCAGAAAGAAGGAAGGAGGATGATATGGTTCCCACGCATCATCATCCCTGAGCTCACAGAGGTCGCTGGTATCTGGGCTGTTGGCCCCATATCCACAGG
Organism: Calcarius lapponicus; assembly: GCA_039654755.1. Lineage (NCBI taxonomy): Eukaryota > Metazoa > Chordata > Aves > Passeriformes > Fringillidae > Calcarius > Calcarius lapponicus. Next base: position 37,728,872 of record CM077462.1, on the reverse strand, counting down.
TGCACTTTGGGGTCAGTAGTGACTGGGTGCTCCCAAATCCACTGTGCTGCCCTGTCTGTGGGCTACAGAACATCCTGAGTGGCTGCCAGCTCATGGACTGTTTGTTTGCCTAGGAGGAGAAAGGCCATGAAAGGGGAACCAGTGACCTGAGCTTTTGTGTGATCCCTCCTCATCGGACCACATCCCTGTAGCCCTGCTCTGCTGAGTCAGTGTGGGACACGTGCATTTTGGTTTTCTGCTGGGTGATATTGCATAAAGTGGGGGATCTACACCCATCCAAATCCTCCCTGGCTTGGTGAGTAGGAAGCAAGGCTTTGAAAGCAAAGCCTGCTTGGCGGATTGCCCCAAAGCTGACCTTATGTCCCAATGCTCATATTTTGAAACATTTTCATAACATCGCATCTTAGCAGAAGCTATTTCCTGACCTTAATCCTTCAGGGCAAACTCAGTCTGTTGTTTGGGGCTCAGTAGTTGATGATTGACTGTCTTATTGAGAATTATTGTGGTTTGGTTCATTGTGAATAAGAGCCAAAGTGCAATTACAAGTATATAATTTTATTTAAAAATGGATACGCCTTTGTGACTGGATACGAGCCTCCACCCATTAGACCATCCCCTGCAGTCAGTCATTTATTTTGGAAACACACAAATTCCAGCCAATCACAACAACAGTTTGATCACTGAGGAATAAAAATTTTTGTATTACCTGAAAGCCAATCTTTGAATATATTGCTTCAATATAATTTTGCCAGGAACGTACTGTCCTTTCAAACTTCTCAGCAGGGAATGGTGGAAGACCCTGACACATCAAAGGTTTGGGGTTTTTTTTTTTGTATTTCATTGCTGATAGATCCCTTTCAGAAGGATAAAGCCACCTCTATTTGTAATTGCAATGGTAAAGATAAACTACCCAATAATCAATAAGTTTTGGTTGAGCCAAGACTGTGATGGCAATGAATGTTTAGTATGAATCCCTGATTCAGGGGTACCAGAACAAGCCCCTTACATCAAACAGCAAAGCAGTCTCACATGGAACAAGTTTATCTGACCTGTCTTCATTGAGAAGCAAAGGGAGAATGGAATACTGAAGTGGATTTTTGCTTTGTACACATTTGGTATCTGCAGGAGAGGAATCTGGAGGCTGAGAGTTACCAGACCCATGAATTAATCTTTGAGTTCCCACTTGTCTGGCTTCCCTTTGGATATACCTTTTATAATTTGGATATGTCTTAACCCATAAGGGACCATAGAGCTCTGACCTACCTCAGAGTGTCAGACCTGCAGCTGGGCTGTTTTTACCAAGAATTTAGGAAAATAACTTAATGTTAATTGTTCACCATACCCTTTTGGGAAATTATGACTTTTTTTGGCTACTTTGAAGCCTCCAAAATTCCTGCCTGATCAGATTTATTTTTATCATTAGCAAGTAATCATGGCACAACATGAAAGTGTGCATACTTATTTTTTCTAAATTGAGTTATTAACTAGCCCATATTAGGAAAATGTATGTCTCTGCATGACCTCATGGTGGGAAAAGAGAGACAGATAACTTGTGTAATTTCTTTTTCTGCTTTTGCCGGGCAGTACAAGGGCAACTTTTGCAGTTACATGGAAAAGAGATCAATTGATAGCTGTATATTAGTTATATTATATTTAGCTGGATTTTTCAATCAATAAAATTAAGCATGCCTGTCAAAGCATAATTTCTAGTTCTGTTCATCACTGAGAAACTGAATCTCATTACACTGTACATATTGGTAATACAACACTTAGCTTAATTACTAGTCATGCCCAAACTAAGATTAAAGAATTCTTATATATATTATTTTTTTTCTTCTTACAGACTTAATTGTTTGGGCAAACATATCCGTGGAGAGGTGAGGGCACTCTGCTTTCCCTAAATTCACATCTTGTTTCTACTCCTTTTAATGCTTTGGAGAGGTGACTGTTGTTGGATAATGGCTGGAGATGACAGGGAAGGTGCTCCCAGACCTGGGAGCTTGAGCAGGGAAAGCCCTTTGGCTCAGTCAGGAGCTTGCTCCCCAGCCAGGCAGGGGCAGCTCCACCAGGGCTGCAGGATGGAGTGGATCTCCTGCTTCCTCCAGTCCACACTGCCCCAGGGCAGGAGGGCAGCTGTCCTTCTGGCAGCCCCTCCCTGAGGTAAACACCAGAGACACTGCGGCCGAAAATATCAGCCTCAGGCTGGGGACAGAGAGAGAGAGGTAGCCTAACATGCAACTGAAAAGCCACAGGCTGAACCATAACCGACCCTGCTTGCTGTTGGTAGTCTGGAAGGGCTGAGTTTAAAGGATTAGGGGGTGCTACCGCAGCCTTTCCTGCACACAAGCCTCAGGGCTGCAAAATGACAGGGAATCTGGGGTGCAGACAACCCTAAGCCTTTTTAAATGATCATGTCTGCAATGTGTGAACACTAACAATGTACTGACTAAGTTCCTACTGCCAGAAAATGAGAGGTTTGATTTAAAACCTGGGATGCATTATTTTGGGACAGTCTTGATTTCAGCTTTTTAGATCTTTGGTTCTTGGTGAGGAATCCACAGGGAAAGACACATGCAGACATGCCTGTATGAACAAACACAAAGAGAGCCAGAAAGCAGACATTCAGCTTGGTATATTCAGTTTTGCTCTAGGACCTACCTTGCTGACATTTTCTAATCACAGCTACAGAAATGAACTGATCACTTGGCCTGCCAAGATGGGAACTGTATGACCAGAATCAGAGAGAATTCCTGTGGATGCTCCATGCCTTTGTGGTTACAGCTGTCCTGTAGGGGAAGTGGTCTTAAACACCCTCAAACCAGAGGAGGGCTTGCCATGGGGTTCCAGTGTCCACAGGGAATAATCTGGTTTCTTGCACTGCCTTTTTTCAACTGAGTCTAGAGGAGACAGAATTCCTGTGTTGTCCATGTCATGGAGAATCTAAAAGGGATGAAAACCCCTTTCTGTGCTCTGGGGTCAAGCTCTAAGCTTTCTCAGAGGTTATTTCTTAGAAAAAACTTACAGGCCTCCCTGCTCTTTCATAGGTTCACATGCCCCTGAGATGCTCGCACACATTGCACAAGGCGTGAAGTTGCCAGGGTAAGATGCCCTGTTGGCATTCCACCAAACTGTAAACTCTGATTGTATTCTTATCCAATATTTCCCTGTTAAAGGAAATATCTAATATTTCATCTGGATGCTACAAATTTCTGTAATGGTGGAAGAATGAGCTATCTGAGAGCAACACAGGGCCTGAGTGGACTGGAAATATTTTTCTCCTTCCACTGACTAATGAGGCGACCAAGGTTGAAGAGGCTCTTCAATCACATGCCTGAGTCAGAGGAGTGAATTCATGCACAAGTCCCCTGGAAGTCCAGAACGGGATGACTGAAAACCACTCCAGTGTTCATCTGCTCTCACATCTGTAGTGTTTCATGTGCCATCTGTTTCATTCTAGGAGTTCTAGGATTTTCTTTTACATCATAGCCTCTGCACGTGTTTGAGCCTCCACACAAGCACAGAGCTTGCAGATATTCTTGCCAGATAATGGAAGTAAAAAAAGGAGGTGGCTTAGCCATCATTTGGATGGGGACCAAGTGAATGATAGGAACTGAATAGAATAAAATTTTAATGGAGGGTTTGTGATTGCGACTTGGAGTTTTTGCTTGGCATTTTTTTGGATTTCTTTTTCTTTTTTAACTCTCATTATGTGGTTACCATGGAAAGCTTTTTTCAATAGAGCAGGAGAACAGCTTCAATATTTTTCTTAAAAAATTTAATGAAGAAATAAGACTCATCTTTGTTTCTTTCTTTTTAAAGTCAAGAATCTCAGGCATGGAAAATTGAACTAGCCAAAATGGGTTGGTTTCTCCTGGCCTCCATTTTCCTTCTTGAAATGTGGAGAGTAAATAAGAGCTGCTAGCCATAACAGCATTGAAAATGCCCTTTCTCTTGTATCCTTAAACAACTCTCTCTGTTTTTTTTTTTTTTTTTTTTGCTTTAAAACAGGCATGTATGAAAAAAGCACACATTCACGAGGCTGCCTGTCACTAAAGTGGTTTGATTATGTTGCAGGGAGTGCCAGTTTAAATTGCAAACTCCGTAGGCCTTCTTGGAAGCTTCTTTTTGCTCATTGACAAAACTACTTGGAATATATATTTGGCCTAATCCAGCCTAATCTGATCTTTCACAATGCCATCTGGATCTCATCACAGGCTGGATGCTTTCAGTATTTGATCCAAGCAATTTTTTTCCCCCTTAATGTCTATTCTTTAAGAATTAAATATTTTGGAGAAGTGTAGTTCCCAGTTGATTCTTATTCATTGTGTGGAAGATATCCAGGAGCAGCCACTGAGATATTTATTGCCACTAAGGAGCCAATGGCTAATTGAATCTGAATCAGTTGCTATCAGTTATTGTCTTGGGAGTGGCTCAAAAACATTTTTGTATCTTTCAAGGATGGCATATTCCCTTACCAAATGTTAAGCCTGAGTAAGCACCTGGTGCATTTGGATGACAGCACCGCATTATCTCAAAGCATTTCTCAGCGACTGATACGTCTTCCAGTAGATGATCCTACTTTCTGGGAAGAAAAACTTTCTAATGATAAGGGTAGTTATGCTCTGGCACAGGTTGCCTAGGGAAATGATGAAATCTCCATCACTGGAGGTTTTTAAAAACCGGGTTAGACGAGCAGCTGCCAAGAACTGTTGATGTATAGTCAATTTTGCCTTTGGGCACTACTAGATGACCTCCTGAAAGACTTCTAAATAGTTTGATCACTGAGCTTATAGCTGAACAATGAATCAATCAACAAGAAATTACAACCAGGGAATTGGAACCAATATTTTGCTTGTGTAAGGATTAAAAGAACAAATAGAATAAAGAAGTACACTTTGTATATGATGCTTCATTTAAGAAAAATCTGAATCTTTAGAGAGACATCTACAAAGATACAAACCTAGGAACTTAGTGTGAATGGGGAATTCCAGAAAAAGCAATCAAAAAAAAACCAACGTGAGAAAGCCCAGTTATTGTCAAGAGATTTCATTTATAGGGCTTAAGGGAGAGATGTATAATTGGAGAATGTGTTTTGAGATAGTCTGTTGAAGTATAATTAAGTTACAGCTGCCCTTCCCCTCTTACCCAGACCTTACAGATATAGAGGGCTTTGTGTTCCAGAGCCTTAGACCCATAATTTAAGGCAGAGCTTGATGGAGAAATTTATCTCACATCATTATATAGGAGCCCCTTATTCAAAATATGTGAAAGAAAGAAAATATTTTATGGTATCCCAGCAGGCTCTGACAACTTAAGGGCAAAAAAAGTGTGATCTTGAATAATAGAGCAGAGACTGTTTATGTGGCAGGTGAAGTAATCTGGCATCAGGGTTGGGACATATGGGTAAAAAAATGTAAAGACAAGACAAAGTGAAGGACAGTCATTTAGTTAATACCACAGTTTGTGTTGTGTGTGTAATACATGTGTCTTCACAGTTCAGGAGGAAATTTTGTTTGGTTTTTTAATTTTAGGTAGCTGCTGCTGTTGCTTGTTTTGTGTGAAGGACACAGCAGTAGAATACTGAACAGATGTATGGGTGACAGGGTGGCTGCAGCCGAGCAAACCAGAAATAGGGATGAAATTCAATGTCTGTGGCTGGAAAAGTAAGATGGCAAAACTCCATGAGGAGAGAAAGGCAAAATCTGACTTCTTTCAAATATCTTTACATGCTCACTGAGGGGGATCTGCATGGTTAATGCAAGGTAGTCCATGATAGCTGTCTGTTTCTGTTCAGTTACTAAATGTGTTTTGACATGCAGAAAGCTTTCTTTCTCATTCTGACTGTAGGATATATTTATGTTGGGTACAATGTCTGCTCACTTGCAGCCACAGCCTGAGCTAAGACATCCCTTAGGAGTCTGATGGAAGTCCAGATGAACCATTGCTTGTTTTAGACAGCAGGTATTGGCCTGTGAGACTTCTCTGCCTCTTTCATCCTTACTGCTGTTGTCTTTTGGTTTTTGTTTTTTTTTGACAAGCAGAAAAGATTTGAGCAAAGTACCTGATCCTAGTTCTGATAGGAGCATGGTCTCATTGCAATAGACAAAATTCTCTCTTTTAGCATTACTGAAATTATAGTGTCTCACTGCCTAGATTCTTTATTCTTTTTCATATCACTGCTTTCTTTTTTTGGTATAAATATCAGATTTTTTTTAATCTAAAAGGCCTAATTTTAAGTGGTCTGATTAATTCCCAAATTAAAGGTATAAATTTTTTTTTTATAATTTAAAAGTAAAATAAGAAGTAGAAGAAGAAATAAAGGTATTATTTCTGTTATTGGTTGGATCTGGGCCCAGAGCCCTGGCTGGCCTGTGGGAACAGGACATCTGTTTCACTTAGCAGGTGAAGTTTTAGTCTTGAATAAGGTGGTGGTCCTATTACTTTTGGTTTCACTCAGCAGGTATAATGGCACATCTGTAAAGCAGGACAGGAATTTTCTTTTTTCCTCTGTATAGCTTTCAATTGTAAAAATGAAACAACCACAAGCTTATTTAAATTCACTAATACTTTAATTGGATTATTTCAATTTCAATAATTTGTCTTCTTTTCTTTCACCTGCCTCCAGACTCCATCTTCTCAGAGACCTAACCCCTTCTCTGCCTCACTAACCCCTCCTCCAAGGGGTATAGCAGTCAGCAGTGTCTGTACGCACTGCCTTCTCCTGCTGCAGTGATCCTGGCGAATTCCTGCGTGGGTCTGGCTCCAGATCCCATAGATGGGTGGGAGATTGGACTTGTATATCCAATCTCCCAACCTTCTGTGGGATCTGGAGCCAGACTCACACAGGAATTTGCCATTGGACGCAGCATCCACACTGTGCTTGCTTCTGGCTCCCCAAGGCTCAGCTAATCCTAATGGCAATAAACTGGGAGGAGCTGTTGACTTCCTCAAAGAAAGGCCCTGCAGAGAGACCCTGACCATTTAGAGGGCTGGGAAATCACCAACCATATCAATTTTAACAGGAAAAGTGCTAGATTCTGCAGCTAGGATGGGCACACCTGGATGTATGGACAGGCTGGAGAGCAGCACTGAGGAAAGGACCTGGGGGTGCTGCTTGGTGACAAGCTGAACAGGAGCCAGCAGTGCCCTGTCAGCCAGGAGGGCCAGCCCTGTCCTGGGGTGCATCAGGCACAGCATGGCCACCCGGGAAAGGGAGGGGATTGTCCTGCTCTGCTCTGAGCTGGGGCTGCCTCACCTTGAGAACTGTTTCTGCACCACAGCATAAGAAAGACATTACGCTATTAGAGAGCGTCCAAAGAAGGGCAATGAGGATGATGAGGAAGCTGTATGAGGAGCAGCTGAGGTCACTTGGTCTGTTCAGCCCGGAGATGAGGAGACTGAGGGGAGAGCTGATCCCAGTCTGCAGCTTCCTTGTGAGGGGAAGAAGAGGGTCAGGAACTGATCTCTTCTGGGTGGTGACCAGTGACAGGACCTTCCACAATGGTCTGAAGTTGTGTCAGGGGATGCTCAAGTTTGATATCAGGAAAAGGTTTTTCACCCAGAGAATTGTCAGGCACTGGGTCAGGTTCCACATAGAAGTGGTCCCAGCACCAGCCCTCACAGGGTTCAAGAAGTGTTTGGACAATGCTCTCAGGCACACAGTGTGTCTCTTGGGGATGGTCCTGTGCAGAGCCAGAAGATGGACTTCAGTGATCCTTGTGGGTCCCTTCCAGCTCATGACATTCTGTGATTCTATGAATGATCCTCAGGGGGCTGTTAGAAAAAGGAGAAAAAGGGGTGAGGGGTGAAGTCTTGATGGTCTGCTCTTTTTCCCCTCCTTTTCCATTATGAAGACCACTGAACAAGAGAGTTCTTCACTGTGGGTTTTTTGCTTTGACATCTAAGATCCTTGGCCTTCTGTACAGAATACTTCATCTTTTTATTTGTTGCTTCTCTTCAAGTTGGAGGCACTTAAATTAGCACAATACAGATGACATTGTCAGCTCATAGAAATGTTATTCCAGTAAATAAAAAGAGGGCCACCAACACTTAAATATTTTATCAGGTTATTTTCTTGGTTCTTACTCAGTCTTTATTCAGACCTCCCATTGACTCACTGAAATCAATATGAGGTAAGATTCTGGTTTTTTCTTCCTTATCCGTTCATGTACTTTTATACCTCTGAGGTTGATTGTACAATGAAACCACTCTGATTAGGCCAGGCCTAACTGATTACACAAATCTCAGAACTGTGTAGCAGCAGGTCTGATGGGAATTTAGCTAATTAGTGACTAAAAGGATGTCAGGGTTTAGCATGAAGTGGATAATCCATCTTAATAAATGGAAGTGAAATGTAATGCAGAAGAAGCACTGTTGCAACGCTGAAAAAATATTTCAGATTCTTCCTTCTTATTTGAGGAGTGTTAAGAGGTAAGACAATGGGTAATATCACACGTACTCAGTGGCTCATGAGCATGGTGTTATGATCCTGGCTTCATAGTAGACTGGCTTCCTCTGGCTATAGACTGCAGTTTGCCTCATGAATCTTTATAATCCATTCATTTGTGTACCAGCATTTTTACATCATTCATCTGGTACAAATACAATTCTTAAAAATGTAAGATTTAGACCAGAAAGATCTTGGGTTTTAAAAGAGGAAATGTATTCTTCTTACATTGATGGAAATTTGAAGTTCATCATTGTCAAACATGTGGATGTGTTTCCAGTCAGTTTTATGTCCTGTACAACTTGTTGCAATCAATGTGTGTGTTACTTTTGTAAACAAATGATCTAGTAATGCAATTTGCAAAGGCCATTAAAATGAAATCAAATGCTTTTAAAAGTAATGCATAATTATTACTTTTAATTTACAAGCAGATCTGGAACATATTTAAGACTTAGACCAATTGGATTACTTCTTCCATCTCATTTTCCATATTAAATCCCGGGCTCTAAGAATCAGTTGTATCTTAAACCCATCCCTAGAGTTTAAAATAAATCTGCCATTGTCTATTAAGTTCTTGCTGCTTTTCATACTTTTTAAATGCAAAGCTTTCCTGGGGTGTGCAAAGCTCTGACACAATCTACTGAACCCTCATAAGGGGATGTTTTGGGGTACCAATAAAGACCTATGGAAGTGAGGACAGTAACAAAAGATCAAGAAGTAAATAAGAATATTAAGGAGCAGAGGGGTAATGAAACTGAAGATTTCAACAGGAAGCAAGAAAAGAAAACTGGTTGTAAGGACAGTAATCAAGAAACACATTGTGTGTGAATGAATGGATAGAGGCAGGAAAGGTGGTTTTGCAGCTTGAGTCTGTGCCCTGACACACACACACTTAGAATGGATTTGGTCAGGTACCTAATATTTCTGTCCCTCACTTTTCTATCTGTAAAACATGAATGATAAAAACATTGCAAATTCACCAAGGTTTTTTTGTGACTCGTTTGGGCTATTTAGAAATAGAGTATGGAAGAAGGGGCACCAGTATGGCAGGAAGAAGGGAAGAAACAAACAAGATGAAACAGAGAAAGAAAAAAAGAGAGAATGAAGCTCTGGGAAGACTGAATTAAGACAGGCCAGAATAAATCTGGCTGGTTTGACATCCTAATTTTTAAATTTTTCTCCAAAGATGTTCCACATACTCAATGTGGCTGCCTGCAGCGACATCTGCTTTGGAGGGAGAGGAAGGGTGAGAAAGTCAGGGCACTCAACACTTCAGCTTTTTTCTTTACAATACACCAAAGTATTGTTGAAAGCAGGGATTCTTAGGAGAGCCTCCAGGATGTGGCTGTCTCTCAAAGATGTTATGGGTTTAACTATTTGCAGCACTAACCCCTTGTTTCTTTTCACTGACAGCAACCAATCCAGATATGGTTGTTCCCCTCTATCAACCCCCCGGCTTCCCTTTCAGCTGACACTGGAGATTAGATTCAAGCTCTAAGCTTGTAAAGTCTTTGAGGAAAAGCCTTAATGAGGATCTGATCCTTTTAAACTCTGATCTAATTACTGTTAGTGCAATGTTTCTATTTTGGATGCTGCAAACAGATCAAATTTGCATGTTTGAAGACAGCACTGTTTGGTGGACAAGAAGCAAACCCCACCCTGTAGGTTAAATACATTTTCATACATAAATAAAAACATGAATAGCACCTATGTAAAGCAGCTGGCATAAATTCAGAAGATGTTTGGGAACTGAGACTGGGGAACTACAGGAATACAGAAATATTTTTCTTGCCCTTGCTGTATTTTTACTGGTCTAATGGTAGCAGAGGAGATTTGAGGCCACAGTGGTGTAATCTGTTAAGTGTCTCAGCAGGGAATAAGGGCAAAGAGGACTGAAAGCTATGGACCCAGCCATGAAGATTGCTCTGGAGTGCACAGAAGTATTACCCAGAGGGGTAATACTTCTGTGAAACCTCATGGGCTCCAGCTTAGTGACAGCAAAGGAAGGTGAGGTTCACTCCTACAAGGCAATACTTGATCTATTTCCATGGCCCCAGTGTTGTGTGTGCTTTTGTCATGTGTTTTTATCCCTGCTGGGATATGATTCCATGTGCTGAGCTTCCGACAGTGCGGATGCTGTTCCTGTCACATGCACTGGGTGGTTTTGCCCACCGTGGAGCACATGTGTACATATTTTTGTACAATGAGTGCTGACAGAGGAGACATATCTGAGTTTCAGATATAAGTGTGATCAATTCACAGTCTGTGCCTGAATCCCCCTATGCTTTTTTCAAGGGATGGAACGATGTTGCCTGCTTTCCTGGCTGTAAACCTGCCAGTCACTGCGTGGATGCCCGTGCTGCTGTTTGGCTTGGCTGGCAGCCTTCAGAGTGTGAAATGCTACCACTGACAAGCCAGGTGTGAAGTAAATTTGCCAGGTACTGCTTAATGGGGTGTTACTGTAACTTCAAACCCTCATGGTGACCACTTCTAGGTTAACACCCTTCAGTAACTAACCGAAAGACAAACAGTAAGTAGGAGAAATGTTAAAATGCTATTATGAGCCATGGTTTTGTCCAATTAGCAGACTCTGCTTTAGAGTCTTTTGACTCAAGTGGCTTGTCTATATAAGGATGTATTAGTCATTTTCTTTTTTTATTTTTCTTGACCATAAAAACAACAGATGTGATGCTCTGTGGTCAGCATAGACAAGAATGATTCATGGCTAGGCATATTTAAACCTCCACTAGAAAACTCTCCATCTGAGACCCTTTCCACCTCTTCCCCCTCATTTCAGATAACCAGAGCCAAAAGCACCTGTCACATAGTACATCTCAAAATTCATCAGCAATTCTCTCCATATGTCTTAGTTCTGAGGTGGCTGTAAGATATCAGCTGCTCCTGCCTAGTCTCTTAGGACTGTATGGACTTAAGGAACACTAAGGTAGTGATAGAGAAGAAATTCCTGTGCAGCAATGATGTGGGTGAGCAAAGGAGCTGTTATGGGCTGAGCAAGGATCAGCTCAGAGGTGCTAACTCGGTCTTGTGTAACATGGCGAGTTTGGCTCTGATATCTCTTCTACGGCCATCCCTGGAGCACTTCAGTGAGGAATTTAGAGAATGTTGGAGTCAATGTTTTCAGATGGAGATGTGGAGAGGGATGGGCTCAGAAAGTAAGGGAAAGGGGCTGTGAAAGAGGTCAGCAGTGAGTGCTTCATCTGTGAAGTAATTGTAGGAAGAGCTGGAAAGCAGGCACCGAGGCTGTGTGTGATGCAGTATGGGGTTTGGGAAATAAGAGAATCAGAAATCCTATTACATATGGGCTCGGGGTCTTGGCTTGGGGAGCTGGGTTTTGAAGAAGGATAAGAAGAGGGCTTCCACCAGAACAGGAGAGGAAAACAAGAGAGGAAAGGGCTGTTATGCCATGAGCTTTTTGGGGTTAACAATGAGTCTTCTTGGCTACTCCTAATCTCTGTGGAATTTCTTGGAGCCTTAGGGACAGTGCTCTGCTCAGGCTGGCATGTGTCTGCACACCACTGGGCTCTGTACAAGAAGTTTGGTCCTGCTTGTGAAGCAGGACTGAAAGCTGGGGCTCTATGTGCTCTTGCCCTCCTCTCAGTGCTGCTGTCAGGTCTGCTCTCCTGCCACTTCAGCAGCACCTGGCTATCTGGTGGCCTCCCAGAGCTGCACCCCCAAGGAGTGGCCTGCTAAGGACTCTGCTGAATGGTGACTCATGAATGATGGTGACATGTCCCCAGGAAGTTAAAGTGATTATCCGAGTCTCACTGAGTAAAGAAAAACAGTAAGTAAGAGATATATCAGTGTTCAAAATATGTGGAAAACACAACGCAATGAAATTCAATGTAGGTAAAAATAAGCCAGTCCTGTAGAGGTGATGCAAGGTCTCCTCCCACAGAAATGAGAAACTGGTGGATTAGTAAGCTTGAAAAACTGGGATGGGGGCAGGTAATGGAGATGAGACAGCTCTGATGAACCTTGTCTGACAACTGATCAGATGTGAGATTAGGTACTGTAATGTAGAGCACAAACAAGACAGGCCAATGAACTTTTCAGCTGAAGACTCAGAAGCTGTAAATCACCAAGAAGGAAAGCCCTGGTTTCGCACTCTTTTCTTCTGGCGTGGAATAGGCTGAACCCCTCCTGTGCTCCAAAATACAAACAAATACATGCACCAAGCATGTTACAAGAACTCCAAGGCTGCAAAATCTAGCTCTTCCAAATTAGGTCAAATGTGAAGGCTCCTTCTGGGTTCTAATTTAATAATAATTTTCTGTGTCTATTTCCTGGCACAGCCTTTAACTTCCTGATGAAGGGCTCAGAAGCACTGCTTACTTCAGTGTACGGGATCAACACATCCTTCTGTCTCATCCTGTGCCAAATCTGCCTGCTAGTTCCAATCTTTCTCTCCATGACCAGCCAGCTTCCTTTCCTCATTGTAAGCTCTCCTATGTCAAATTCCCAGTTCCTCATTCAGCAGGTGCTCTAATGACCTCCCAATGCAAATTCCCCAGTTGGTTTTGACTGGAACTAACCTGGTCTAGTGGAATCCCTGTTCATGGCAGAGGGATTGGAACTAGGTTGTTTATTAAGTCCCTTCCAACTGAAAGCATTCTATGATTTTATGATTCCCACCTGGCTTTGCAAAACTTTTTTTTTGTCATCCGTTTCTCTTTGCTGAGGATTTCTTTCCTTTTGCCATTCCCCATCTTCTGTTGTGCTCCTGGTCATCTCTCCAGATTAACTCCAAGGGCTAAACTCCTTCTGAGGCAGCTTGTCTGATGTCAAAGTTTTGCACAGTATGAATCTGCCCAGTTCTCAGGTACAACACAGTTCTTTGTCAGGTTGTCCATTGCCTTTCCCTCAGCAATCTCTCTCATAATCAGTCATGGAATGTGAGGAACTTTCCCCATCTCTTCCTCCAGACTCAGGCTTTTTTGTAATTCTCTCATTTCCAGTTGTCCTTCCTATTTTGCTACACACTTCCAATTACTGTCTCTTGATCTTGCCCGGTTATCAAGACATGGGAACTTTTGATAGAACCTTGGAAAGGAAATAGCAGGACTGTTTATAGTGGAGAAAACAAGAGGTAAATTTAAAAAATAAATCCATCTTCCCCTTTGCTTGAGAGGGTAAGTTTCCCACCACACGTGGGTTCCAATGCTACTCAGACTTCCTGATTTCTTTGGGATCTGGGTGAGCTGTAAGCAAGGGCCCAGGGTCCTGGTATAGTGTGGGGTTTGTGCAGAGCAGCTGCCTGACATGAGCTCAGCCAAAAGGGTGCACATCTGTGTATTTTCAACTTGCAGAAATCACCCATGTCAGAGCCAGGGGCCACATGGTCACTGACGCATCACATAGCATAAGAGTTGCTACTGATTAAATGAAAAAGCTCAGCGACTTACAATGCCCTTCCTCCTGCACTGCTATCCAAAGCCTCCCCTCTGCAGGGAGAAGGGGAGACCATCTATCTCCTCTTGGCTCTACAGCCTGTCTACCCTGCAGCCCTGCTGCTTCTGAACTGATGCTACTGGTTGTCCACTCATTACCCAAAAGTGTCAATGCTCTCCTCTGTATCTTCCTTTCCATGTTTAGGTTGGGATAATGTTATACCTTGTGACAATTTTGGGGGGAGAGCTGGGAAAAACAATGATTCCAGGACAAAGCATGTGGCACTGCATCAATTTTGGGAGTCTGAAATCCAATTGCAAGTGAGACCCAGCACTGAAAATCTTCTCTATTTTTGCCTGTGTTCCTTCCAGTTTTTGCTAAAGTAATGAATGTATAAACCAATCTTATTATATGGTTCATATTTCAGTTGCTTTTCTTGTTTTTAACAGTTCCAAAAGGAAATTCATTAAATCTTGGTGGAAGAGGGAAGAACCCCAGTTTTGTACTTGTTGATTGTGAAAGCTGAAAGCTGAGGTTGGGGTCAGGTTTCGTGTACTTTTGGAGGTAAAGAACATAGTTTAATTAATCAGAAATTGTCATGATCGGATAAGAACTGTTTGACTTCTGAATCTATGCTAATAATGTAGCAAGATGGCACTCAGCAGCTTGAGTAAATTCTCTAAATTGCTCTGAAAAGGTTTTATAAGTGCCTGACAGGCTTTAATGATTCTAGATACAAACTTAGCTAAAATTTTACTCGCTCTGAATGGGACCCTTCAAGCAGTACCCTGTCTGCTTTTTAGAGAGCCTCACACGAGTTGCACTTACATACAGATCCTAAATTCAAGGGAACAGAGAGCTGAAAAAGCCACTGGTTCTGCAGGGCTACAGAGCTGGCTTTTTGTCCAGCCAACAGAGATATAGGGGCTGTGTTCTCTAACCAGTACTTACACAGTGCCTAATGTGGACACTGCGACTATTTGTCTCCCAGGGCTCTGTGGGGAGCCAAGCCAAACTGCTCCTGTCTCCCTGAGCTTTGGCTCCAAAGCTGGAGTGTTAAGGCTATTTTAGGGAGTCTGAATATAACCTTAAGCATGTGTTTATTATATTAGCAGGTAGCAAATGGTTGGAATTAACAACGGTACTAAGTGTAAGCTGTGGGTTTTAGGAGTTTTCAGAAGTCCACTATTAGACTAGTGCTGTTGGAATTAAAAAAACCCAAACATTACAAATATGCAAATATAGCCATACTATAAAACAGACCTTTTGAGGGGGTGGGCAAAGAATGAAGACAAGGATGAGGTGCTTGAGTTGGTGTAGCCTGAGAGATAAACAACAGGCAGATGTGTCAGATATTACCTGCTTGACGACCAGAATGTTTGCTGGGTATCAAGAATGATGAATATACAACTATCAGTTAAACTAATCATTTTTATTTATCAGCAAGAAAGCTTACTGTGCTGTTCCATGTCAATAGGCTCCTGATGTAACATAAAGTGAGTTCTGTTTTCATACATGAATGTTGACTTCTTCCACACACATCCAAAGAAGCAGCAGCAACAGCAAAACCAGGAGACTGATGGAGGCTGAAGTGACCATTGGGGCTGCAAGTGATGGGAAGGTCTGAGCAGGTCTTCACACCATTTCTGCAGAGACAGATAGGTGGGGGACACAGGGGACGCACAGGTGCCTGCCATGTAAGGTCACCCTGAGAGCAGCACTCTCCTTTTCAGGGACCTCCACAACACAGACAGCTCTTGAGCCAGCCTGAGGTGACTGGGAGCCAAAAGCAAGCCAGAAACCATCCTGGTGGTGCAGGTGATGGGGAGGGTTGCCTGATACATGGGTGCAACCTGCATGTCACCATTGGCAGGACTGTGGAAGTCCTCAGGACAAAGGAAGCTCAGAGAGCACCTCCCTCTTATGTGAAACACCTATATGAATCAGACTTAGAACTTCTTGAAACTGGAGTTATTTAGGTCCGAGGTTTTGCCTTGGGCCCCTCTCAGTGTTGACTTTAACTTACATTTGGACTGTCTAGGTCAATACTACATTTTTTAAACCCTAGAATGCACCTACTTTTAGCTACCAAAGGAGACAGTTTTGATCTATTTTTCAGGAAAAGGTACTATAAGGATAGGCTTAAAGCTGTTTATCCAGATCCTGTCCTTTGGAATTATTACAGATACAATAATGCTCCATGTACTGAATTTTGTCAGCCTTACTGATGACTTGTGAGCAAATAAGCTGCTTCTTCACAGACTAACATTGATTTTTCAGCAAACTGCTTAAAATGCAAGAGATTTCAGAAATCTCAATTTTAAAATTCAGTTTTAGGTCAGTCTGGCTTATTATTAATTTACTTTCATAATTAATGGTACTAATAACCAGTTGGAGTTAGATAGAATAGGAATATAATTAGTAACACTGGTAGCTTTATTGAAGCATATTGCTATTTTAAGTATGCTATTTTATTTTCAGAGCATCTGGAAGTCCCAGATATATTGGGACCTTGCAACAGAGAGTAGTATGTAGCCAAACAGCAAATTCCAAATTCTGCTACACAAGTCTTGTGATCTTGGTAAGGCTTTGTCTGGCAACATCTATAAGCTTGTACGAAACTCTGACTACAGTGGTTTTTTTCGACTGAGGAAACATATTTGCCTTTAAAAAATATCTTACTCCATTTGAGGCAGGATGAATGCCAAGTGGAGGACAAAACTCCAATCTACATCTTCGTAAAATTGCTTCTGGCAAGGATGGGAATTGTTTCATACAGCCATTAGGTGTGTTAGCACAGATGGAACCCTGGCAGATGTGTATCACAGAATCACCCACCCTTGCAGCTGGAGCTGCAGCAGAGCAGAGGGAGCACAAACTCTTGCTGCCACATGAAGCAGCAGTGGTAGGACACTGCTACAATGCCTCTACTTTGCTGAGCTCCCCAGGTGCAGAATAGTCTGATTCTTCTCCTTGAAGTCATCTTCAGCTCCATCTCTTTCCAGGAGCTGCAGTTTGGGATTACACATTTCCTCTCCCTTTGTCTTACTGTTTATATTATTTTTTTGTGAAAAATAATTTTATAATTGAGAAATGCAGTTTTGAGCTGACTCAATTATATTTAACTTAAATTTAATTTAACTAAATTTAACTTAAATTAGTGGAACAGATGTGATTGAAAACTTTCCCTTGAAAGACACACAAAATAATGGAGAAGCAATATGCAACTCTTCATCTAGTAGATTTGGATATGTGTTTCTTTGCTTTCTGATGGGTCCTGAATGTTCCTTCCTGTCCTTCAGTTGCCAGGTCGTTTAACATTTTGAGATGGCTTCTTCCCTATTTCTCATGGTTAGCTGTTGCACTTTGCACAGAATGATTAACTAGAACAGTGAAATGTTGTCTGGATCCCTCTGCCCCGGCTCTAATGATCTGGTGTACGGTCAGTCCCTGGGTCCTGTTTCCTTCCACGGAGCACTGAGCTGTTCCACAGTTCAGTGGGAGACTGGGAGACAGCTCCTCATAGCTCTCCAAGGACCCTTGGGCTGTGGAGCATGTCTTAGCCTCAAACCCCACACACCACCTGACTGCAGGTGACTCCATCTGTGCAGCATTTTCATTGGTTTCATTAGCTACCTGCCTTTCTGCCACTGGATTTTACCTATTCAAAAACCATCCATGACAAAATTGACAAACAGCAAGTAAGTCCCCTGTGTAGTTTGCTGCCTGGTCTCTCCTCCATTTGCTTTGCCATGTGCCAGGTAGTAGCTACACTAAAGAGACAGTTGACCTAATAAAAGTATTCTTTATCTCTGCTTAAGGGGAGATTAAATAGAGGTGTATACATCCCTTACTGAAATGGAGTTCATCATGTATTTTTTGACAGATTCACCCTTGAACAAAGACTTTTAAGGTGCATCTGAGTATTTTTGTTGACATGGCAGTCACTGTGCTGTCCCTTCTGCAGTCCTGTTGCACTGACCTTTACTGTACTCTTACTGATGTTCTCTCTTAGCTGCCTGCATTGCTGTTTGGCACATCTATCAATAAAGTGACGTGAATTCTAAGAGTTTTATGGGCCAGAGTTGTGCTGCTATTCTTAAAAGTACGTCTTCCTCAGATTTGTGGAAAATGATAGCTGCAAAATGTCAAATTTAGAAGGAAGTGGGCGGAAACCTGAATTTTGTCACTTACTGCTTCAGCTGGCACTAAACGAGAGTTTTCAGCTCCCCGCTCCCTCCCTCACCTCCTTCATGGCAGCAGAGTGTGATTGTGCCTAAATACGATGCTGTGACAGGGTCACAGTGAGCTCCTCTTCCCGTGCTCCAGGTGGAACACGGCGTACGGAAATGCTGCTGCACAAACATGAGCATTTCACACTTGCAAGCGTTACATCCAGCCATGGTTACAGGGGAAGGGTTTCCGTGATGCATTCCTGCTCTTCTGACACAGTTGCAGCAATTTATATGCATGCTGAGGTTGAGGCGGGGGAGTCTGGGGGAGCAGCAGGTGTTTGGGGAAAAGCTGCTTCCTCTCACACGCCTCTCCAAGCCCTGCACACGGGGGATGATGTGGAGTGGGGCTGCCCTTCGCTGAGCAGTGGGAATCTGCTCCTGTGATCCCAGTGCCTGTTATGGTTCCTTGTTGCTTGAGAAGGGTGTTTTGCTTTAAGGCAAAGGTTTTGTGTGTGGTTCACAGAGACTGTGAAAGCCAATTTGGGAGTATTATATAAGCAGAAGTAGAGATATTCCAGGCTCTGTGGTTTGAGAGGATGATGCGAGGAAAGGCTCGAAGCCTGCTGAAAATTGGTGAGTGTAGCCACGCCAAGTATATGGACACCCTGAAAAAAACACTTGGCAAGGTGCCCTTCTACGGTTTGTGGTACTGATGCAGGAGCCTGACTGGTGCCGTTGGGTGGGGATTACCAGCTCCCAGGAGAGGTCTGGTGGGTATCCTGTCTGCTGGGCACTCATTCCACATGCCCTGAACCAAAAACGAATGTCCTCCAACTGTTCAATCATGAGTCACACCTTTGGGCCTCTTTGTCAGCTCTTTCTCACATTGTTCCAGGGTGCACTCTGCCTATCCTTATTCATCCCCTTCTGAATGACATGTCTTATTTCTTTTTCCACCTGGGCAGGCTAATTTAAGGGCCTCAGTCAATATTCTAACTCTCTTTTTGCCATACAGCCTTGAGAGAGCTGTAAGGACCATGGTAACAGCACAGACTTCATCGCACGGCCCCTCTGTTACCCAAGTGTGACCTTCCTTTATGTGAAGGGAGCCTACAAGAAACAAGGTTGAACAGATGATTTATAAGGGTATGTAGTTACACAACAGGGGGGAATGAGTTCAAGAAAGCGGGTAGGTTTAGATTAGATATTAGGAGGAAATTCTTTACTGTGAAGGTGGTGAGACACTGGAACAAATTGTCCAGAAAAGTTGTGGGTGCTTCATCCCAGAGACTGTTCAAGGCCAGGTAAGATGGAACTCTGAGCAGTCTGGTGGAAGATGTCCCTGCCCATGGCAGGGGGGTTAGAACTAGATGATCTTTAAGATCCCTTCCATCCCAAACCAGTCTATGATGTGCATGGAGAAGTCTTGCCTGACATGCTCCCTCAGTTGTCCGTCCTGCCCACTGTTAGTGGATCCTCAGCTATGACATACTTGGTTGTGGAGACTGGGCTTCATGACAAAAGTCAACCTGTGGAAGTATTCAGAAGAGATCCATGCCAGTGCTCTATGATCTGAAGGTCCTGTGCTGTGTAGAAAATCTGAATGGCAGGCCTAATTTAATGGAAAGAAAAGAGGGCTGGGAATTAGTCGGGTAACTGCCTTCAGATATCTGTAAGATTGTTGTAAAATGGAAGGAAACCATCTGCTTTCCAGGTCCATGGTGGGGAAGCAGGTTTAGTTGAAAGAGCAGCAAGGAAAGTCAGGGTTAGATCAGTGGTGGGGAGAATCAAATACTGCAGGAAATTGTGTGGAAGCTGAATCCCCAGCTTCTAGTGTAGGTTGGACCCTCAGAAATATGCAGCGGTGACTTTGCTTTGGAGAAACTTAAAGACTAGCTTAATGATTCTATGTGAGAAAAATAGCTTATGTGATACTGAGTGTAGGATTTTAGAGGTGTAGGAAGTGAACAGAATCTGTGCAAGAGTGGAGGACCAGAACACAGGGAGCCCATTTGCATGCTCACATACAAGAAGAACTCCTTAAAAGTATATTAGGATATCCCCTGAGCTTTTCAAGCCCTTTTCTACATGTCATCCTTACCTTCTGAGCAAGCTTTAGGAACATTGCTGTGGTTTCTTTGAGAAAGGCATGTTACAAACCACCATGTGTGGGTACTGAGCTGAACTTCCTTAAGGTATGGACTTCATATAGACTCAGTGTTTCAGCATACTTACATCTACTGAATCAGGACCAGGAATAAACCAGATGAAGATCTGGTGTGGGCAGATTTTTTACCTTGTTTATGTAAGATTTGGCATGGTTGTCAGTAAAGTCCATCTCTTTGTGAGAGCAGAATTTGTCTATTGGAAAGCAGGCATGGAAAGTTTTAGAAGCAGTCATATGAGCTTCAGAGCTGAATGAATTTTGTGAGTAAATGATGCTATGCTATGTTTTATTAGCTGGGAACAGCCAGTGGGAACAGCCTCACTGTTACAGAAGTTGGTGGAGACAGTCTTCATAACCATGTCAGAATTTCCTCACCTGTCTCAAGTGTTTTACACTGATGTGGAGAAATGTGAGAAAGGAAAAAAAAAACCTGCCAGACTCATCCATGTCCAAGAGGAACAGTGGGGAAAATAAATATCAGTATTTAAAAGCTCTGTTGGCCTTTTCTCTGAGAATTTGTGCATCCCCCACACTGTGACATGGATTCAAAATTTGGCAGGATGGTGGTCTTGCATCAGGGATGTACCTTAGTATCTGTGTGGAAATCTGCCAGCGCTTGCAAAACTCTCATCCGTTTATAAATGACTGGTTTTGTGACTTACATCCATAAAAGCTTTGCTCCTTCCTGCATGGCAGGAGCAACTGAGAGGAGCAACTGAGGGGAGCAACTGAATGAACAGGGATTTTCCTCCAGCCTGACTGCTGGTTCTCCTGTCACATCCATGTCTGAACATGGACATTGGGACTGGACTCCTCTTGCAGTCTCAATGCTCTTGCAAAGGGGGAACAAGGATGATGGATGGGATTTGGATTTGGATTTGCTGAGTGAGAGGGCTAGTTAGGGAAACTTGGGCTGGGTGGGCTGGATAGCCACTGGGAAGGATTGAAGAGGAAAGGGACCATTTAGGAGAAATTATTGTATGACTAAAAGGATGGTGGGGCTGTGGGGAGGGCTGAGGTTGGAAAAAACATAATAGAAAGAGGCTTAGGATCTAGAAGGGAAAGCAAATGTGAATTGTGGTTCTCATTACTGGAGGAGAATGTGCTTACTTCCATTCTCTTGCTCTTATTTAAGAAAATAAATTAAATATAAATAAATGCATTTCCTGAATATGTGCATAGGAAATAAAGTAGAGATGGGATTATTCTCATACAGGTATGTACCTTCACCTGAAGTAGACACCCACAGTCCCTTAGTATGCAATGGAGGGCAATTGGCACTTGTTGAGACTGACTCACCTGATTTACTTTAGACACCTTGTTGAAGGTGACGAGAATCTCACCTTAGAAAGGCTTGTTTCTCTGCACTGTCTGCCAAGAGCATCCCTCGGGTGACAATTTCATCTGGAAATGTCTCCTCTGTAGAGATTCACGGCTGGGTGAAATTAATTCCATCCCTCAGTCAGGACAGCTGCCAAAGACATGGCAAAATGTTGCCCTGAGCCTGGGCACAGTGCTGGGTGGGATAAAACATATCAGACCCGATGGCTTGACTGTGCAGAAGCCTGTCCTCATGCCTGGCTGGAGGATGCCATTCAAGGATGAAGACACTCCAGGCTTTTCCCTGAGAGCTCCTGAGCTCCAGCAATGCAGGTCTCTCTGCGAGAGCTCAGAGCAGGATTCAAATGCAATCACATTGACTTCATACCTAATTCAGTAGAATGACTCTACCAAGTCAAGAGCATTTGGAACAACAAAATTTAACTATCTTATTTCAATTGTCTTACAAATAATTTTCCTAACTACAAACTCCAGAATTACTATGGCTGGGAATGGTGCTTTCTTTTTCTTTCTATCTCTGTATGCATAATGGGGGAAAGGGAAATGGAGGCCAGTGTGCAGTCTTGCACTCCTTGTTATTCTTACTTTTGCCTGATATTTTCCATTAATTCCTGTGTTTAATGTTTCAGCGCCTTTGTTTTCCTTTCCTCTCTTTTGGGGAGGCTAATGGTGAGGACTATGTTATTATTAGGTTTGGCATAAGTTGATTAATCTTTTTCTTCTCTGCCTCTGTGTGATTGGGATTTGGTTTTTCCTGCCTCTGCATTGTAAATGCTGTGTTTGTTTTTACAGTCAGTACCTTGCTGTGCAGTTTCTTGAAGGAGAAGGAGAGCAGGCACGTTCCTTGGCCCTTGTTTTGTGAGACACTTTTGGTTCCCTTCTGTTTTAGTAACCTGGCCTGCATCTGTCTTCTGACCTTTTCCTTCTCCTCCTCCTTTTCCTCCTCCATTGCTGTTGGACTGATGAGAATCAGTCCCCTCTCTAGGACTGTGTTAGTGCTAGGATTTCAGGTTGGATTGGGTTGACTGAGAATAATGGTTGCTGAAGGAAATGTTTGTATGGGAAATGCCAACAGCTGATACCACTGCCCCCCAAAGCACTTTGTAAGTAATAAAAACAGGTTTGGTGCTGGTGAGATAAAAACTGAGACATTTTGTGATAATTCACTTTAGCTGAGACAATTATGAGCAACTGCAGCTGGTTAGAAGCTGCATTCTAAGGGTTAAACAAATGAATTTTCCCAGTTCAGCTCCCGGTGTTGCAGTTTTGGTTTTGTGGGGCTTGAGGGAAGGGCTCTGTGTGCATCACCCACAGCCGCTGGGAATCATGACCACCCCAGCTCCACCCAACACCCAACTTTTCAAACTCCACATTCATTTCACACTAGAGAACAACATGTTCCCTCCACCAGCCCAGCCCTTGGGTCTTTGTTCAGACTTTCACTGATGGTGGTATGAGTCTCTTTGCATAGAGAGTGGGTGATAGAACCTTCTACTTGCAAACCTCTGGATTGGTGGATCCGTGCCAGCCTCCTCCATAAATCACGTCTTCCTCCTCCCCACTCCCCACCCCTGGAAAAGCAGCCTCCCTTCAGACTGCCTGAGTGCTGCTGGGGGCTGAGCCTGCCCTGAGCATCCAAACAAGTTGCATCAGTGCTGATCCAACCCCTCTTGTCATTAGGGGCAGGGATACTACCAAGGCCGTATCCCTCTAGGCACTCTGAGGGCTGTGCTGTCTAGGAGGCAAGATAGAGGGGGAAGAAATTGTTGTCACCAGAGCAAAACTTCCTGGATTTGCAAATCCATCTACCTACTTGGATGACCCTAATCACCATAACATCTGTATAATTAAATCCTATTTCTAACTTATCTTTTCCTCAACCCACCTTAAACTCCTTGCTGTGCTTGATTTCTCTTCTTTGCCTATCAGTTATCATTTGGCTGTATAAAGTATCTGGCAATCCAGTTTTTAGAAGGTGAAGTGTTTATTGTCCCCTGAAGGGAGGGAGCTCTGGGAGGCAGGATGGCAGCCAGTTCTTTCCTGGCAGTCATGGGAATGCCGATGTGGAGCTGCCAGTCGGTGGGTGGGCGTAGCACAGCTGCCTCCTTAGGCTGGGTCCAGCCTGTTTGCAGATCTGGGTGAGGGGAGGAAGCTGAGGGTGACCAATTCTCCTTCTGTGCCACAGTCAAGTCCCATCTCTCCCTCCAACTCCTTTCTGATAACAAGCTGGCATCTGTGCTTTGGTGTATCAGAGAGTTATAAAGCCAAAGCTAACAACAATTTTCAGAAAAAGTTCTTTCCCTGGTGCACGTGAGCGGCACAGATTTTTCTCCCATTTGTCCCAAGCTGTATGTGTCAGATGTGATTTCCATATGGCACCTATATCTCTCCTACTCCCACACTGGATGTATGCATTGGTATACCAGTGTCTGTGCTGAGCCACAGATAAATGCGTCGCATTCCTTACTCAACTGGAAACTGTGTGTGCATGGTGTGTGTGTGGGGATGAAGCCTGAGGAATATAAAAACAGGCATATGGCATTTTTTAACTTATTGCATAGATAAAAGAGAGAAATAAATATAAGGCAGCATTCTAAAATGGCATCAGCCATTGAAGCAAACTTACTACTGAGACAAACCAAAGCGGAGGCTGCTGCATCAAGCCTACAGTTCCAAGCTGAGCACCTTGCTCCTGTAGCTTTTGGTGCTTCATGCACAGCAAGATTTCAGACTGTGTCCCTTCAAATGAAGGCTTTGGGGCACGCAGCTCTTTCTGCCCCACTGGCATGGCTTGGACACCCCGAAATGCTCCTTCCCAAGCACGTGGACATCTCTGGTTTGGCTTACTGAACTGAGGTTGTAGTTGGTTGAGTACAAAGCTAGCACTTTTGTCCAAGGCGAGAAGTGTGCTTTGTACATGCTGTGGACCTGATTCAGTTGCCTAAACCCAAACATGTAGAGCCATTTGAGGCATTCTTGGGTGCTTGGTATGGTCTCTGGCTGTCACTTAGTAGGGTATAGTTGTCACTGTGCCAATGCCTCAGATGCTGTTGGCAGCTGACAATGGCTTGTTCACCTGTACTTAGGCAAATCAATCTAGCTCTCAGCCTTGAAACAGCAAGTTCTGCTACTGGAGAGGCTGACACTCATCAGACAAATGGCCCAGTGAAGTGAGGGTCCACAAGTGTTTTGTACTGAAGATCTTCAGTGCAAAGAAGGTTTTGAGCAACCTGTTCAGATGGAAAGTGTGTCCCTGCCCATGGGAGGATGTTGGAATTAATTATCTCTAAGGTAGTTTCCAACCCCAAACCATTTTATGATTGCATGAAAGAAGAAGATATGAGGCCATGGAAGAGGCAGGAGTGGTCCCTTACATGACAGTGTGAGTTTTTCTGTATTACACATGAAATTCTGGTGCTTGTAGTCACAGCACAGAAGAGCTACTCTCTCTGCCAGGACATACCTTCTTTCTTGGAAATACTTTAATCTCATGTCCTAGTAGATGCCCCTAGGTATGGTCTTGCATGAAGCAGATTGAAATGTGGGGAAATCTCTTTCTCCTCCAGCAAGGAATTAACCAGAGAGACTACTAACAGATAATGAGAAGGAAGTAGCCTGAGAAAGGGCAGAGGAATTCCAGGGCAAGGGCATCCTTATGGGGTTTATGGGAGTCCTGATTTGCCAAGGCAGTGGCAGTGGCTACAGATGGGACTGTGCTGCTTGCACAGGGCTGGGGCACCTGCAAAGGAATGCCACCACCAGCAGACACCAGCAGGTTCAGGTGGCCTTGTTGAGTGGTTACACAATGAATGACACAGTCTGGGAGATTCTCTTCTGACCAGTGCAATAGCAACACTTACATGAACAGCCCAGAATAAGGCAAAGCAGCTGCTGTGCAGAGCCAGCCTGAAGAGAAGCTGTGTATTTTTGGGAACTAAACCTCGATCTTTGGGAGACTCCCATCTTTTTGAAAGGAGGATCTTCAGCCTGGGTCTTCCCCTTGCATAGGAGACCATGGCTTTTTCTGAGCTCTTTCTTCTCCTAGTTGCCCAAAGACCTTTCTCTTGCTGCTTTTGAGTACTTGGGCCAAGCTAGGTTTTACTGGCTCAGGGCTTGAAGGAAGGAGAACTGCTTGAACAAAGGCCTTTTATCATAGGAAATACTAAATTCATTTTGTCCCTTTGGGACAAGTGAAGCTGTTGGTGTTTGTTCAATGGATTTGAAATAGCAAAGGGAAACCTTTTCTGCTTTTGCCCTGGAGTTGTTTTTCTAGGCAGACAGTTTGAGGTTCAGATATGGGATACCTATATGAGAAAATAGGCAACTCATGTATAGGCAACACAAATAGGCAACCCAGAACATTCCTCTGACTGCCCTGGAGGACTTGAGACCCTGGCAAGGGGCTCAGAGACCTTGGCATGGAGTCAAAAACACCTGTTCCTTTGATTTCAGACCATGGAAAAAATTACCAACTTTGTGTGAACATTTACAAGCCATAAGAGTTTGAGTAGAATGATAGTTAATTTGTCACAGGGTGAAAAAGTAGAATTTTGGGGATTTAGAATGGGGGTTCAAGAGGCAAGATGGAGGAATCTGGGCATGTCCTGTCCTTCTTCTCCTTCTTCTTGTCCTCCATCTTCTGCTGTGATGGTGACACTTTTTGATTAGTTTAGAGTAGAGACAGACTATCTAACATAGGTGATAGGTATTGGAAAATTATTGTAAATTAAGTACATGTAGTTCTTAGTATAAAAAGCTAACATCACCCCAAAGGTGGTCAGGTGTGCCGCAACCCGACCCGCTAGACAGACCTCAGCAGGTCAGAGAAAGAGTGTAATAGATAAGAGAAAATATCAACCTTGAAAAGCAGAGCTGAGGAATCTCAACTTCTTCTTTGGTTGTGGGGCTGGGAAAAAAGACTTTCTAATACCTCGGGAGCCATTTCAACCACAGAAACCCGAGATGAGTGAGGCTGGAGACAGCCCTGCCATGCTCAGGGTGCAGCATGGCTGCTTGTCTGCAGCCACACGGAGTGCTGCATGTTGCTTGGAGCAGCTCTGGGTTGTGTGAAGCGACAGGGTGTCACTTCCTGGTCGGGAATGGGGAGGGCTCCCAGTGGATCTACAACCAGAATATGCAATTATTAAGCAAAAGAGTTTTCCTTGGTTAATGCAATCAACAATAATGCATTGAAACTTCAAATACAAGGTGCTGAAATGTTAACTAATTGTTGTTAGTCTGTAAAACAGCACGGCTTCAAATGCACTGATGAGTACATGGGCCCATATGGGCCTCTTTATTGGTTAAATGTCTAATTGTTTTTCTCTTTTTATGGTATATGAATTGTTTCATTACAAGCAGCTGAAAGATTTGAAAATCACAAAGAAATCTCGAGGCTCGGATGCAAATCCACTCAACAGTGCCATAACAACTTACTGCAAGCCATTGAAGGTCCATGAGTACACTTCCAGCATTTGACAAATACAATGAATTTTTATTATCTAACCGTAGCTCACTATGAAATAGAATTCAATCAAATGACTTTGCATGTGCCATTGGCGAATGAGGCCAATTTAACTGACAGCACACTGGAGGTGACTGGAACTTGGGCCTGAGCTCAGCTTTCACTCTCTAATATTATGTGGAAAATTCAGTGCTTCTTTTATTTTTATGCAAACCTGCCCAAGGGAAAATTTGCTTCTGAGTTTTGAGTTAGTAAGGATGGACCAAGAACTGCTCCTTCATGGAATTTGCAGGATGAGTTGTAAAATTCAATGTATCCTTAAATGCTTTCCCAAAGGGTCTGATCTTTGCAAAAATACACTGCCAACAACTTGGTATTGAACTCAAATACATTCACTGCAAAAATCCCCAAGAGACCAACACTCAATATAGTAATTTCACAAAGAGCAATGCTCCTGGTGGGAATTTTTCTCACATGCTGGGAATTCTGTATTTTGCTGGAGCAGGTCCAGGACAGACAAGTTAGTGCCCTGTGTAGTCTGTTTTCATATTGAGCAAACCCTGCTGAGATGCAGAAAAATAGTGATTTAACCTGATAAGCTTGCAAAAGGGAGCTGACTCACTAAGTGCCATGAAAAAAAGATTCCCACACTGTGATACACCTGAAAGTCTTGAACTTGTACAAGCCCAGTTCCCCACCCTTTTCCTGGAGGGCTTGGGGAATCACCAGATACTTCTCTGGGCCAGGGTAGAAGCTGCTACCTTTATATCACAATACAACTCCTTCCTTCTACTGGTTGTGACCATGCAGATGAAGATGGCCAGTGCTGGTGCTGTGTTTTTAGGGCCAGATGGGACAAGACATTCCAGCAAAGCTCCATACCTACTTTGGATGAGAGCAGGAACATGGTCATGTTATTTAATTTTAGATTTTATCAAGACTTAGAGCAGAATCAACCGTGTGGAAGGATTTAGTTCAGGATAGCTCCCAGTAAGGATACTAGATTGCTGCTTTGAAACTAGACCCAGAAAATGCTGGTCTTGCTCTCCACTAGGAAAAGAGCAGCACAACAAATGTTGGTTTGGATCTTACCTACAGCACAGTTTGAAGCTCAACAAGAGGCACTCTCTCTATTTGCTAATGCCTCTTCCAGACAGGGGACAGATGGACAATGTTCATGGTTGTGATCAAGGATGGACTTGGCTTTGCTAATCATAGAATTATTAACATTGGACAAGGCCTCTGAGACCATCAGGTCCAACCTTTAACGCAGCATGGCTGTGTTCACCCGTAACCATAGCACCAAATGCCACATCCACACATCTTTTGAGCACTCCAGGATGGTGATTCTGCCACTTCCTTGGACAGCCTATTCCAATGCCTGGCCACCCTTTCAGGGAAAACATTTTTCCTTTTATCTAACCTAAACCTTCCCAAATGACCAAAATGGTCACTGATGGTACCTTGCTTCAGTACATGGAGCATGATGGGCATGACCAGGCCCAGGAATTTTCATGTTCTTATACTCTGGCTTCTTCTCAGAAGGGGAGCAGACACTTGTCTGGCTTCCCATGGACTGTAGTCAGGCTGTGGTCTCCTCACCAGGACCTGGAATGCTGTAACTTGGTCTTGCCCCTTTCTCTGCAAATGTTGCTAAAGTGAAGGGCTGGTGAAGTCTCTTTGCCCCCCTTGAGTGTGTCAGTGTCTTTGTCTATGTAGGAGTTCACCTGGAGCCTTGGCACCTGGAAAGGAAGAAAAGCCAGCCTGTATATTGAGGCGTGTCATAAAAAGGTTTACCAGAAAGTATGTGAAGAAAGTTTGGACTGTGGATTTTAGGCCAAAGAGTAGCTTCTTCTGACATGCTCTTTGGAAGTCTTCCCTGTGAAATTACGGGTACAGGTAAATCACAGCTCTGGACAGAACACAGCTCTTGGGCAAGCCTAGAGATTTTCTGCTAGAGAGGATTCTGGCTGTTTTCCTAATTACAAGTGCATTTAAGCGACTTGCCTCACAGCTTCATGATCTAGCATGAAGCTCAGTGGTTAGTTCTAGAGGGGGCCAGCAGTCAAATGCCTGTGAGAGGAAAAGTTACAAAAATAACAAAAGAAGCAATTTTTACTTGGAAACTGTTCTCTGATTAAAATTTTTGCATTGAACTGTATGCTGCTTGTCTTATGCTTCAATAAGCTTGTCTTGAGCTTGAATATAATCTTCCTCTCCTTGGCCAGAACAGCACCTGTCTAATAAACACCTGATGGGAGATTGCCAGGCTCCCTGTGCCTTCCCCAGCAGCACCTGGTTATCAGCAGTTTGCTGTGTATCTGCCCGGCAGCTGGCAGGCTGCTGCAGAGCAGATCATGCCCTGAGCACTGCTCCACCTGCCACGTGTCTCACTTGCAGGCTACCAAAATGGTGAAGGGCCTTGAGGAGAAGTCACACGGGGGGTGGCTGAGGTCACTTGGTCTGTTCAGCCTGAAGAAAAGGAGGCTGAGGGGAGACCTCATTGCAGTCTGCAAACTCCTGGTTAGGGGAAGAGGAAGGACAGGCACTGATCTCTTCTCTGTGGTGCCCAGTGACAGGAACAGAGAGAAAGGCCTGAGGCTGTGTCAGGGGAGGTTTAGGTTGGATATTTAATAAAGGTTCTTCACGCAGAGGGTGGCTGGGCACTGGAACAACTCCCCAGGGAAGTGGTCACAGCACCAAGCCCGAGAGAGTTCAAGAAGCATTTGGACAGTGCTCTCAGACACACGGTGTGACTCTTGGGGTGTCCTGTGCAGGGCCAGGAGTTGGACTTGGTGATCCCATGGGTCACTTATAATTCAGGATATTCTATGATTCTGTGATTCAGTGGGAAGACAAAAGGAGAAATTAACCTCAAAAAAAGCAAAACCTGAAATCTGACAGAACTAATACAAGTCAACTTGTTTCAAGAGTGTTTGTAAAGGAAGCAGAGGCCAGGGGAAAAAATTGTGGCACTCACACAAGGACTCCCAGAGTGAAGGCAGCTGCTCTGGCTTCAGGTCTGTGCTGCTGCCTCAAAGTACCCCCAGCTTTGTTAGTCCCTAAACAAGGTAATCCACCTATGAAAGTCAAGTATGGCCTGTCTCTATAATGACCTGTTGAAAGAGAGAAAAATTATTCTTATTTTGTAAGGTATCTTCCTGAGTCATCTGCACAAGAGGGTATAAGAATCTTGGTGCAATTTGAGCACACATTCCTCTGGCTGTGATGTAAGGTGCAAAGTGATGTTTTTCTCCTTGTTGCGTGCTCTTACCTCTAACAAATCCACAATACTTACTGCATAAGATTGGGTCATTAGGTAATCTAAGTACTTTGTTGGAAATCCAGGACACACTGTCACATTACCCAAGGCTAAACTCAGTAGTTATACTCTGCAGTCATCCTTGGTCTTGATTTACTCATTAAGCCCAAAGAGCAAGGTGTCCCCACAGTTCATAACCCTGGCAGGATCCTCAAACAACATCTGGCTTGGATTATAATAATGCAAGGAAGGGCAGCAAAGTTGGTGGTGCTTGGGAGATCTCTCAGGGTTGTCCTCTGGAGCAGAGAGGAGCAACACTGTTGTCATAGTCTGACCCAGCAAATACATCTCATAGATGATAGATATTCATTAGGAGCCAAACCCAGGCTAAAGTAATTTGGGACAATGACTGAACTGCTGCAAAACAGTCCAATGACACTTGAAAGTGGGTGAGCACAGCCAGCAGCCTGTGCCCTAAGCTTTGATGCTGCCATGGCATGCCTGGCACACTGTGTGCTGGAGTGCAGAAGACCTTCAGCAGCTCATGGCAATAGAATGGGACCCTCCAATAGGCACCTTTTGACTGCAGGTCCTGATGGGACATGTCCTTTGTTCCAGCTGGCTGGCAGAGCCTCTGGAAGGACAGAGGCCCCAGTGGTTCACTACCAGCAGTAAAAGACGTGACTTCCCTTGGGGCACTGTGGCATTAGGTGGCAAATGATGGTGGGTGCTGTAAAAAGACTTTGATGCAACTGCCTTTGCCTCTGTCCCAAGGAAGAAGCTGCTAGACAGAAAACATTTTGTTTCTCATCTGTTTTGGGTATATTGTAATATACACGTTCTTGAGACTTGTAGTTCAGCTTTCTTCAGGATATTGGAACACATGTTTAAAAATGCACAAGAAGGAGGAAATATCTGTTTCAATGTTAATGCTGAAAATGTGCACAGAATTTAATTTTCTATAAAATTAGGAAATGAGAGGTTCTGAGAGGTTTAAATACCACTGTTTGGATTCACTTGCTGATCTGTTGCCAAATGGACTGAAGAAAACTGGAATGGGATAAGATGGGAACTTGACCAATTGCCTGTGCTTGTGCACAGAACCGGGGATCCCTGTGCTTCAAGAGAGAGACTTCTGTCTTGGAGGAACTGTCTCTTTTGAACCAGTACAATAGGGCATTGTCTCATGAAGCTGATGAAGTGAAGAAGTGGGTGGAGATTATGCATAAAGAGGCTACATCAGTAACCAGACAGCTGATTGCATATTCTTCCTTTCAGTCTCTTGTTGGTGCCTCTAGTCAAGCTAAGCCCTGGGTTGTCTGTGTCACTGTGTGCACAGAATGCTGATGTTCAGCTAAAGTGTCAAAATTACTGTTGAGGGAACCCAGACACCCTAGGGGATCAAACTGTCTCCTGAAAGGTTCCTAAGCCACTGCTGGCTTCCGACTGCCTTCACCAGTGAACATCATTGAAGTCACTGGCCTGCAGAAACTCACAAGCTCTCAAATAAGGGAAAGTCCTCTCCCCTGGGAGGGTTTCTTTTTGACATCATGCTTCTCTGGAGGAAAATCCCTTCAAAAATTAACAGTAGTCAGCAAAGTATTTGATTTTGGGATGCCTGTGGACCATAATCCAGCCCTTGCTCATATTTCTGGAGGGTTTGTTCCCATTTTCTGTACCATGGATTTTTCAAGAGAGAACAGATCATCAATGTCCCACTCTTCCTTTATGCTCTTCTTGTGATAGCTTGTGTGTTTCAAGCCATTCTGTGGGTGGGAAAGGCAATGTTTTAGAAATGCAGCTTAATTATAAGCAGCTGATGACGACTGGACTCTGGAGTTGTTTTCTTAATTGGTTAGGGCTCTGACTTTGAAGGTGGGTGGCTTTTGTGTCTGCTTCTGCCCAGAGTCATTTTTGTGTCACAGCAAGCTCACTCCAGGGTATGTCTTCCCCAGGCAAAGCAATGACAATGTTGAAAACAGCACACAGCTGTTCTTGATGATGAGCTGGCATGGTCTCTCACAGGCACCTACCCCTTAACTCTACAGGTAGCATAGAGGGAGAGCAACCTTAGTGTCTAGGTCCTAGAAGATGTGCGTTATCTATGTACCTGTTTCATCCTTTTCTGCCTTCAAAGACTGATGGAGCCGTGTGCTGTCTTGTTCTCATAAAAATGCCCTAGAAGGGTGCAGTATAGCAAGAAGACGAAGTGCTGGAGACCAGAATGTGGATTTTGGTGCTTCTGCTCACTCAGTATGAGTGTATTAGCCTATGCTGAAAGAGCCCAAGAGGTTTCCACAGACTTAGGGCTGCTACAGAGGGACAGTGACTACTGTCACAGGGCTGCACTGGAGCTGGTGGGTCATCTTCTCCCTGTCACCTTTCAGGGAAGGACACTACAAGCTGAACAAGGAGCATGGTGCAGCTATGCAGCAATACCCAGAGGAGTATGTATAGGAAAGGGTCCCAAACCACGTTGTGTTGGATGTCTGATACCTGCACTTTGTGCTGGATGTGGCTGGACAGGCCAATTTCTGACAGTGCACAGCTCCTTGGTGCCAGGTCAGGTGCAAGGAAAGCCTACAGCTAAAAACCAGAAAAGGTGTTAGCAGCAACACCTGGTGTGAGGGCCCCTTCTAGCTCAGCTTATTCTGTGATTCTGTGTGCTCTGGGTTTTCTGGGGAATGAAACTCGATGGAATTGACCATCCATTATAACCACTTATACCATTGATGTTTGCTGTAGCAAAAAAGGAAAACTTAGCAGTAAAACCCCTTCTCATTTTTTTAACAGAGGTAATTTGCTTTTCTGGGAAACTTTGGTGATCTGCATTGGAAAAAAAAAAAAAGAGCAAATTGTGCAAGAAACCCAAAAGAACACCAGTCCAAGCTTTCTGACACACCATGTACTCAGTGACTGCAATATATTTTATATTTTACACAAACCCTATTAGAGAAATGCTCATAGTCTGTTTAAAAATAGCATTTCCCCACTTTTTTTTTTTTTTTTTTTTTTTTTTTTAATGTGCCTTACTTTCTAAGACTGAAATGTTTTTCCCCTCAGGCTAGCTGTCTCAGTCTGGCAGGGAATAGTAGTTTATGGCCAGTAAAAATGTTAGATGAAAATATCCATCAAAACTTTACATGTGTATAATAAGATTATGGTTTTAAAGTCACTATATCTGTTACCTGGAAAAGTGTCTTCCATTCTTAAAGACATTACTTGTTTGTGAGAGAGAGGTTGCTTCTGATCAAAATCTACTTGTAATTTAAAGAATGTTCATTGTATTTTGGGGATTTCTAGAAGGGAAATGGGCAGTAAAGCAAAGAATTTGCATCTTTCACTGATGTCTGATCTCAGCTCTGAGTAAGTTCTAATTCTAAGTCAGTGCCAATTTTCAGTTTGCGTATGGTGGATTACTGGATATTCTGTATCGCCTGACTTCTATGGCACAGTGAGACACTGAAATGGGAAAAATAAAATCTTGTCAGGTAGTTATTTTGCTCTGTATTTGTATGGCTGTCGACATGAAATTTAGGTACTAATGTTGTGTAAGTCAATTATTGTAGAAAGAGCAGGTGAGGCAGCCAAAATCAAGTGGCTTAATACATGTTGGATTATTATGCAGTATCTGCCTTTTTCCTCTGTAACCACAAAACATATGCTTAGAAACCAATTAATCACACAAATATTTGTGTTTAATTTTGATATACATATATATACACACATGTAAACATGTATCTCCCTGTAATTGGAGATGTATGTATATGTGCTTGTTTATAAATGTACACAACACAAATGCATATCTACAATATGAAGTTAATTATGAACTTCATAACTGGTAGTATGTTTACCTATGCCATCACTATTGCTTCAGCCTAGCTTACTGACTTTTCCAGGATGCAGTGCATAATTTTTAACAAACTTACCTTTCTCTACAATTTCTGCTTTAAAAACCCTCAAGAAATATTTGTGAAGTTCGATTGAAGATAAAAGCTCCTGGCTGAAAACAAGTTTCTGGTACATGTTGTTGAACTGGGCACTACAGTGCAGTGAGTAGTAACCAAAATTTCGCATTCCAGGCATAGCAAATCTTTCAATTGATGGCAAAGAGGCTGAGGAAAAACCCAAGAGGTAATGGGGGGAAATAGCTTAAAACTAGAACAAATTGCTGGATGACTCTATTGTCAAAAGGTCACATTCTTTCTGTAGGCAAATGTGTGCAGCTCTGCTGAGGTCAGAAGAAGGAGTATGAGGAAGAGGAAGGCATACTGAGGAAATAATCCTTCCTGTATGACCTCTGGGAGCTACTGCTTGACGTATGTAGAGCATAGAAGAAGGAAAGAACAGGAAGGGAGCACACACAGCACTCTCAAGTGGAGAATTTTTCTGACACTTCCAGCCTCCCACAGAAATGCTGGTTGGAAGGGATCTCCTCATCTCGTCCAGTCCAGCTGCCTGCTTAGAGCAGGACTGTCACTGGTGCTTTGTTAGCTTGGTTGGCCTTCTTCAGTCAAGCCTTGAAGTTTGTCCAAGATGGAGACCCCACAACTTGTCTCAATAACCTGTTCCAGCACTGCATGCCCTGCCTAGCTGATTAAACCTTCCCGCTTGAACCTCCCAATCTATGCTTCTTGTTTGTGACCCCTCTTGCTACAATGTGCCACTACTAAAAGCAGTTTTGGTCCATCATCTTGGCAGCTGTCCTTCCAGCAGGTGGATACCAGATTGTCTCTTAGCCCTGGCTTGAAAATGCTTGCTGCAGGTGAGTGCAGAAGGCAGCCGTGGGGGCACTCTCAGCTGTGTAATAATCATTCCTGTCAGCAGGTGGTTGCTGCAGCTGAAGCCTTCTCAAGTCATGCTTTGTGTGTCAATTTAACTGGGCTCACCTACCCCATGAGTGCGAGTGCAAATGGAAGAGAATGATGGCTGGCACCAACAACATGGATCACAGCCATTGATTTCTTCCAGGAAGTCCTGTCCAAGGTGTGTCAGTTGGCAAAAAGGTAATTCATTGATAGCAGTAATCTGACTCAGCAGTGTGCTCTCCAAAATATTCATCTGTATTCCCCTTGCAATCAAGAGATATGTGTATCTCCAGGGGGTGGTTCATCATCCCCTAAATGGAGTCTAATAGAGACAGAATGAACTACCCTCTTACAGTATTTCTCTCCATTGTCTGCAGAAACTTTTGTTCAATTACATGCTGGAAGTAGCTACTTAACTTTTAGGGTGCTAGCATTAAAGAGAAACTGGTCTCTCCCAGTAGAGCTGGATGTATACCAAAGAAAATATTTATAGACAAAGACTTGCAAACTTGCTTTGGCTTTCAGAACACCTTTTATCTGGTTTCCTGAAACACTATTTCAAGTAATATTTTATATGAGAATATTTTACAAGCAAACACGTTATTGTGGTGCACGTACTCGTGTAATCCCTGCCAAACTGCAGGTGAAAGCTTGGCAGGTGGTGAAGTCTGCAAACTCTCATGCTGTCTCTAAGAAATTGGTTTCAGTCCTACCCTCTGAAGAACTCTGGAATTGTTATCATCCAGGTCAGGGAGTGGGAAGACCATCGTATGTCTCTGAAGACTAGTCACTCTGCAATTTGCTCATACTGAATTCTTAGATCCTTTCCCACAGAGAGCAGGCTGGCATTTGTTTATGGAAAATATTTGCTGGGGTGTTACAGATAACGTGCTATTTTCCAAAAATCTATTCCCTTTTAGTGATTGCAATTCAGGCAGAAGAAGAGCATAGCTTGGTTAGATAGTATGCAAATGGCTCACCTCACTCTTGATAACCTCAATTCTGTCTGAAGTAGTTACTGGAAAAGATGACCATTTCCTTGACTTCTAAGCCATCTGTCCTTAATCCTCCTAATTTTTATTAGCACATTTTATTTTAATCTATTTTAGTTTATTCTGTTTTATTGCATTTCAAAGCAAGTGAGTCAAAATTTGTGTCAGAGAGATTGTTCTCAAAAATTGATTATTGCATTTTAAAAGGTTTTTTGTCTCTATCACCCAAACAAACCGGAATTTAAAGAACCTTCCATACTTAGGATTAACTAATAAAATTTTTATGATTTCTGAATGCACGAGTGCTGTGACAACCTAGGAAACATGACTGTTTCCACTACTACACTCCACCATTGCTTATGTACTTCACTGTAACTAGCTCACATGACTATCTACCTGGGTTTTCATTATGTTCTTATTACAGTCATGGAAATAGCTCATGCACAGAGAGCTCAGCTTGTAAATGACATTAAAATCATTGCTATTAGAATCAGTTTAGAAAAGAGATTTCATTTCCCTTGTGACCAAACAAACCCCAAACCAACAAACCAAACCATGAAAAAAGCGTAGTCTCTTGACTTCTGAAAAATTTTTAACTGCTGTTGAAACCCCAAAAACCAAATACCAGCATATTCTTATTCTGAGCTGTTGAAACATCTTTCTCATTCTTTTTACAATCAACATTGCTTTCTTTTTGGGAATTATGTACACTTTCCATGTAAGATCTGATAGGCTTTGAGGAAGACCTTCTCAGATATGTTTTCTTGGACTTGCCAAGTTTTATTCCAGTGAAAAATAATGTAAAAGAAACTCTTAGTGTGGGTACTTGAAAATAAGTATTACCATTTTATAAGAGGTGCTCATCTTGCTTCCCATTTTCCTTAAGCTGTGCACACTGAAAGCTATTTTCTAGCAAATTGAAACTGTGTTAACTTCCTCAGCCACATATTTCTTCTGTATTCTTCTTATTCCTCTTCTTTTTCCCTCCTCGTTATCTTGCCTCTTGGCTATTTCAGATAACCAGTGTAATCCTGTTCATTCAAAAGAAATAATTTCTCAAAAGCAGTGGAAAAACTCAGGTTTATCAGTCTTCCAGTAGGAAGCCTTATAGTACATGAAGCTCCCGGATCTCCTCATCTTCAGAGTCACCTGCCAGCCATCCTGGCCATCCCATGGTTGTACTCCTTCCCAGGACCTCCAGTTGTGAGAAGGTTCATACCCCAGCAGGTCCCAGCAGCTCAGCGGCCCTTTTATTTTGAGATGAAGATTTTTTGGTGTTCTTCCTCTCTATCCCAATCCCTGTGGTGTCCTCCTCCTCTTTTTCGGTCCTGCTTCTTCTCTCAGGGGTTTCATCCACGTGGTGCACACCAAAGGCGTGCTCGGTGGATCCAGATCTGTGCTCAGTGCTCGAACTGCTGTAGCAGCAGCTCCCTAAACATGGGGTGGGAAAGCTACTGGCTGAGCCAATTCCATGAATTAAGAAAAGCCCCAAATATGTCTGAGAATTTTTCACAGAGGGCATTTTAGTCTTGAACAACTAATCTGCACTTGAGGCAGATAAAAAGACATGAGTCTCATGTTTTTAGTTTTTGCCAGCTTCCTCTAACTACTTAGTATGCTTTAGAAAAAAACCCAAAACCATCACAAAACCCCAAACACCAACAAGAGAGGTTCAGAATAGTAGCTTCACAATATTGAGGGTTTTGGTGGTAATCTCTGGAGACAGTTCCCTCCACAGCTACTCTTTCTTTCACCAAAGCTTTCCTCCCCTTTTGCCATTTTCATCCCTAAAAGCCAAAATCAAGGAAAAAGAAAAGAAGGCAGTTTAACATGAATTATGTCATTTATCCAGGGCATCACACTGTTTTACAAATAGCTGTGTTGCTACAACTGAGAGGTCAGTGACCTGCATGGTAAAGGCAGGAGAAAGGAGAGAATTTCTTAAGCTCATTCTGCTGCCAGAACCAAAGTATTGTGAAACCGTCACACTGTCACACTCTGTAAACACTTTCTTCCAAACATTAACAAGTGGTGAAAATCAGTGGAGAAGGCAGCTCCAGACCAGAATGTTTTGAAGGCTTGATGGTAGCTGCAAAGGCTTGTGAGAAGCACCCCTAAGCCTCAGCCATAGGTAGTCTTTCAGTGCTGTATTAAGACAACACAGATTCTGATCCTTTCAGAGCAAACTCACGGCTTGCACCAGTTCAACAGCTGCAAAACTGAAAAGTGTGAATTATATTCTTTAATACACACATGGCCACCCAAGTGCAGTAATCCTACTGGTTGGAATTGTGCAAATGAGGCTAACATCTGACCACAAGGGCATAAGAACTACCAGCATATCCAATTAGGAGGATAAAAGTAACTGCCCTCCTGGATCACTAATTATTTTCAGTGCACACAGTGTGATGAAAACCCTTCCAAAAGTCAATTCTGTATTACAGCAGTTTGACTTACAGGTGGTGCAGAATGGAACATTACCAAGTGCATTGCAATTAATTATGCTTTGAAATGCACTGACTAAATCTGGCTGTGCAATTAGATAAATAATAACTGAAGGGAAAGGTTATATTTTGGAATTACACATTAGAATAGATAAATACACCATTTGCCTTAGCAGCTGGTTCCTGTGTCATGGCAGGCATCTAGTTATGGAACCCTGTCTGTTGCAGATAAAATGCTCGTGTAAATGCAGTTTCCACATCCATTTCAATGCACAAGTGCCATTTTCATGCACTCAGCATAAATTAGCCCTTCCTTTAATTTATTTGCGTATCTGCCTCAAATGTCAAAGGGAATGACATTTCAACAAGATAATGACCAAGCAGTGACATCAAAGAGCCTGAGTTGGTAGCCTCTGCTCTTTTCAAACAATATTGACTCAAGCCATGGATGTCATTGATTTCAGTCCAGGTGTGCCAAAGTGACCCCTGCATGCTGACAAAGTGGGTAAGTGTGACTGGCACATTCACAAAAATTTGAAAAATTTCTTTGTTTGGTCTCAAAATTACCTTTCCATTTATTCCGCAATTCTTGAACCTAGCCAATATTTAAAAATGTCCCACAGATGTTCAACAAATTATCTTGAAAATATAATTTGAAATAATTGCTTTAGCTCACACAGTTTGAAGCAGTCAGAGTAGTTGGATATCCTTGGGTAAAGGGAATGCTGCAATGATGGGAAATTATATTCCTATCACCAGGCGCTTTGTTGGTGGATTCCCACAAGAACTATTGCTTTTCTTAACTTTTTTAATGTTCAGAATGTGAGTGGCTACATTAATTTTAATCCAGGTGCTAGCAACAAGGGATTGACACCAGTGCCTTTCCTGTCACCCTGGTAGCCTTGTGTCTTGGAAGGGCTCAACCACAAGTTGGCTGAAGATGAGCTGGAGCAGGCAGGAAGATTGGTGAGCAGGGGGACTATATTCCTGTAGCTAAAAAATGCTCTTGAATTCCTGCCTACTCAAAGCAGCATCAGTGGATAACTGCAGGAACACTGGAGCAGGTTGCCCAGAGAGGCGATAGATGCTTCATCCATGGAAACATTCCAGGTCAGGCATCTAAGCAACCTAATCTGGTTGAAGATGTCTCTGCTCATTGCAGGGGCAGTAAAGGTCTAGATGGCCTTTAAAAATTGCTTGCAACTCAAACTGTTCCATGATTCCATGAAAAACAGTCCCCATGGGCTTTGGGTGGATCCAGAGTCCAGATCCTACCCTTAATTATAAACTTAATTCAGTTATCCTCGATTTCACAATGCCTTGGATGGACTGTGACAATTCAGATGGTCTGGGAATAGAGGCCTCTAGCCCTATACAGAACAGAGCCTCTGTAGCAGCACAGGTTGTGCAGAGCCCTTTGGATTTCCTCTTCACATTCTCCACCATGTCTTTGCATGGATCATCAAATCAAAATCTCCTGCTGAGGCCCAAAAGAGTACTGAGATCATCAACTCCTATGGAGTGCCTACTGCCCGCTGACTCCAAGCATGAGATTTTTTGTTCCTCTCTTTAGCTGCCTAACAACCAGGCATCTGGAAAAAGCCAACTCTTTGTAGTTAGTGGGGAGAGGAAGAGGCATCTGCTCTCTTTGTTCCCTGAAGAAATATGTCTCTCCCTATGAGCAGTTGAAAGAACTCAGCGGAGGTACTAAGCTTTTGGATGGATCAAGTGAGGAGAGAGGATTGAATCCCAACAGAAGTCAGTGTGAATGAAGTGCCTAAGCTTGCCCTTTCTGGATGTTCCTGAAGGTTGCTTGAACTGCTGAAGTTCCTGAGTGGTCACCCTTGTCATAGATTTCACTCTGCTGGAATAATGTAATTCCTGGTCATTGAAACAAGCTTCAGCTTGCTATCTGAACATCTGGAATGAATTCCTCCAGGAATTAAGGCAAGTCATGAATCACACCTCCTTCTGCTCCAAGTGTATGGTCCAGTTCTTTACTAGGTCATTTCTTTGGCCATCCCTATCATAAATACACAGCAGCATGCCGATTAAAAATATAAACAGCTTGTAAAAGTGCCTGTGCAAGAACAATCAAACAAGAGCAAGACAGAAACCTCCAAGCCCAACAAACAAAAAGTCACAGATTTCCAGTGTGAGTCACTCCACAGATTTCACCTGCAGAGGGGAGGAAAAAGAAAACACCTCAGGACGTGTATTAGTG
Organism: Calcarius lapponicus; assembly: GCA_039654755.1. Taxonomy (NCBI): domain Eukaryota; kingdom Metazoa; phylum Chordata; class Aves; order Passeriformes; family Fringillidae; genus Calcarius; species Calcarius lapponicus. The sequence goes on along the minus strand of CM077462.1, from coordinate 37,688,140 downwards.
ACACTAAAGGTCTGATGAGGAGTTAAGTATGTGCAACAAAAGAACCAGTTAAAATGGAAGAGGTACTGAAGATGGCAAGAGGCTTGACATCTTTCCAAAAACTGTGAACTGACCTGGAATTTGCATGAATACTTGCAGAGAATGTTTTTCTTTACTTCCAGGGCTAGAAGATGTCTCAAAATCTTATATTTACAGCAGATTTGGGGTTTTTTTGGTTGGCATTTGTTTGTTTGTTTTAAAACTAATTCTTCTTTATTCTGAAGTTAAAGGGTGTTCTGTGTGAGTCTGCATCTGTGGAATACACTTACAGGATGAAAGATCTGGAAATGCATGTAAGAACCTTTTGAGTGCAATGGTAGCATTTACCATTCTCTACCCAGCTGCAGAGAAATCGGAATGTTTCTAATATTGCAATGAGCAGAAAGCTCTGGCTGTTTAACTGCCACTGAGCACTTCACTTTAAAAATGGATAGATTTGGAGCATTTCCCAGATGTCGCATTGTCACTTCTGATTGACACACTGGAAGAGGAAGTCAAACGAGGAAGTGAGTTCAGGAATGGCGAGGGTGTAGTGGGTCCCTCTTGCTTGCAGGGAGCAGCCAGGAATCTAGCAGCTGGCTGGGGGTCTGTGTGTGGGGTGCAGTCAGCCTGTTGATCTTGGGTGCCTAATTTAGATGCCTACTTCTTCCCATTGCCTATATAAGGAATGGAGTCTGGCAGCCATGGAGCGTGGGGAGCCGGAATTGCCCATCAGTGTCTTACTAGTTGTCATGGCAACGCAGGCAGGCACCTAGAGGAGATGGTCTGAACGTGGTCCCGACTGACTTGCAAATACACACCACAGCTTGCGTGCAAGCGAGACAGCTGTACTGAACGTATCCTGGCTGGAGTTCACACTCCAGCACGCTGACAACTGCAAGGAGCCCCGGTTTGAAGCTGCCCTTTGCAAGCCCCAAACAACAAATCTTTGTCTTTTCATCTGGTTTAAGGCAAACTTAAGCATGGGGGACACATGGTGATGCAGGAGGCAAATTCTCCACCCGCATGCCTCTGAAGCTGTGTCGGTGCTGGGAGAGAAATGGAACTGCTTTGTTCATGGGACACACGCCAACGTGGGGAGATACCCTCCTGAAGACAGCGCTGCATGCCATGCCTTCCTCTGTAAAATTACAAGATATGCATTAAGCTCCTTATGGAATTGATCAGTTAATTAATCAGTTTATCTGCCTCTGCCCTACATTTAAATTTAAATCTTCATGGCAATTCCATCCAAATCTCTTAAGCTGTGCTGAAAAAATCAGCAAGCAGAAGAACCACTACACTGTACATTGCTACTCATACAATAAGGTCCATTTCCTTTATTGAATTGTTTGTGTTATTTGGAGATGCTCTTGCACCTGCAAAGACCAAGTCCACTCTTATTGGAACAATTGTGCAAGTGAAGGAATTGGGTAATCTCATAGTGATGCAAACTATGTAGTTTTCTATGAAGGCATTAGCAAAGAGTTGCAAACATTCAGAATTCATTCCAATAATGAGCTGGGATTTAAAATCTAAATATTCAGTTTTTAGCTGCATTGCAAATTCATCCTCAGAATCCACTCTGTATTACTCACCACCTTTTGCACCCTTTGACAATGGTAATGGATTTTTTATTACACTCAAAAAAATGGCAAAATACTTTCATTTCAAGTACTGTTAGCAATGAGCTTGAGCTCAGCTAGGAGCCTAACATATGGAAGCTGCTAAAACCCAATTGTTATGTTTTGTGCAATTGTATATTTGAGGGCAGCTCTGAAATTCCGAGCACGGGCTCAGGTCAAGGCAGAATTGCTGGAGTAGGACTTGAGCTCTGATCTGTGCTTGTAGCTGTTGGGGAGTCTGCATGGGTCTGGAGGATGCTGTAAACTTTGCCTTGCTGCTTGCTTTGGACCTCACTGTCTTCTTGCCTTGTTTTAAGCCTGTACAAGAACTACTTTCATCTGAACCAAAATGTAGTCTCTAGTTATAAAGTCTGAAATGTATATGCCTTTAGAATAGTTTTTCAGCTATTAATTTTAATTTCCAAATTCAGCTATTAATTTCATGATTTCCAAAGTCCTACAACACCATGCATGGATCAGATGGCTATATTGCTGTAGAATGAGATGCAGTTTGATGTCTCTCAGTTCAGGAAAAAGGGATTAAAATTGTTCAGGCAAGTACATGTAGAACTTTATAAGCCTATGAAAGATTTTTGTCTCTTTCGTGCATATAGATACCAGTTTTGATGTTAGCAATTTGGCTTATTAATAACTGATTTACATTTCCCAGACAGAAAATTGCTATCTGCCACAAATTTGTAAGAATTTCATATTGTAAAATTCTCTAGCACAGTGAATCCTTTGTGATTTAAACACAAGGAATTTGTGATTAAAATTTTAATATGATCACTGCAGTCTCCTGAGATGCTTAAGTACAAGAAAATGTTATTTCCTGTATCTTAGAGTTCATTGTGATAGATGCATTTAAATGCCATCAATGGGATTCTATCTGCTCCAAAAACTAAACAAAACAGAAAGTCCTGCAAAGCAAGTAAAGAAACGGAAGGATTTATGGCGTCTGCTGAAGCATGAAGACTAACCCACTACCCAGTATTGTCTCAGTTCAGCTCTGAATTGTCAGAGCAGGGTCTACAGTTCACTGCAGAAACTAAAGATAGCAGGGGTCAGAAAAAGCCAGGTGTACAGTTCCATTCTGCTCCATGGAAAAGCAAGGTTTGCTGGATATTGTCCAGCTTACTTGAATAAATTGATGAGCTGGTTTGCTGCTTATATCAGCTGTTAACTCAGAGCAGGGCCTATGCCAGTAGCTGATGGGTGGTCTTGCTGCACCGCCTTCCTCAGAGCCCTGCTCTCTGCAGAGGGGCTGGTATGGGAGCTGTCACTGGAGGTCATCCTTCCTAGGAAGGTCTCCAGCAGGCAGACCTGAAGCCTTTGCATTGCTGAAGCCATGCTAGTGCTCTGAGGATATGCAAATAGAGGCCAGTTAAAGAAACTGAGTGCTATTATTCAATCTACAATGCCTTTTCTCTACTTATCCATATCTCTGTATTAGTCCTGTTGTGACTGGCTCAAATTTAGCCTTTCTGGGAAACTGTTGGAGGATTTCCTATCCACATCTTATTCTTGGTGAGTACATGTTGTTCAAAAGCTTGGAAGAATTGGCTCGCCTTCAGCAATGTTGTCCTGCCTGTTAGGGGCATGGCTGGAGACAACATTTTGGTGCACATTCAGTGCTGTTATTGGCTGGGCAGCACCCACAGGTGTTGGCCAGGACTTACAAAGATGATCTGTAAGTGCACAGAAAACTGAGCAGGCTCCTGTTGCCAGGCCTGGCAGGACTTTGCTCCAGGGTGAAGGCACAGGATTTATCATGGTCTGGTGACTGTCCTTAAAGCTGAGCTATGGGCATTTTCCCTGGTCATGGGTTTGGCTGGCTCTCACAATTGGGGTCCCCACAAATTCCAGAGTATGACTCATGGGACAGCAGAGGCTGCTATGCATAAAGCCCTTGGGGAAGAGTGTTTAGCTTGATAAAAGCAAAATCTTCTCTGTCATTTGCTTTTAGAGCCGCAGATAAATCCTAGGCCCTTTTCTTTACTAATAGAATCCAAGACTTTCAGGATAGTTTCAAAGCCACATTTAGACAACTGTGATCACTGTTGAGTCCCTGCTCCTCTGTAAGAGCTATAACCAGCTCAAATCTTTTGATAAAACCGGTCTTGTAGGAAATGTATTTTTCTTTTCCTTTTCCTAAGTAAAAAGTACCTGTCATGTTTCAGATGAAAATAACTCTCTGAAGTTCAAAGTCTCTTTTTCCCCGCTCTTTTTCCCTTTCTTCCTGCAATGGCAGATGGCAACAGGATGAGGGGAGGTGTAACCATGAAGGCTTTTCAGGTTTTGCCTCTTGGCCAAAGCAGTGTGGCCCACAGTGCAGTCCTCTTAACGTTTTTGACTAGTTCCCCAAGTAGTGACTACTGTAGGACTATGCTGCAGACTTGCAGTCACCTTAAGGAAGGTCAAGAGCAACATTTCTCAGACACAGAAGGATAATGTTGGTAGGGAAGGGAGTGCCTGTCCCTGTTCTCTCATCAGGTGAGCTACGGCAGGGCGGTGCACAGGATCAGGCTAAGCTGTCCCAATTGCTGATCAGCCGATGGTCAAATACCAAAAACATTAATTTCTACAGCAAAGATGAACTTCAGAAGTATTTTTAGTCTTGAAAAAGCAGTTGGATGGAAGATAAAATGTTTTTATATGTCTGTTTACACATGCAAATGTTGTTTTCTTCATCAGAGGAGTTTTTTAACAGGCTTCTTAAGTCATCTTAATGAACTAAAATGGAAAAATAATAATCTTCAGCTTGGAATCTGGTGGCATCTACACTGAAAAATGGTGCCAGATATTACCTGTTGACCACATTTGAAGAACCTGAACATGGTTCTACTTAACTTCAAGTATGCTGAAAATAAGCCAAGGGTTTAATTTTCAAGTTGCGTTATCATGGTCATGTCACTCTCCAAAGTATCGCTAAATTGTTCCTTTATTTTTTCCTTTGCCAAAGAGGTAGGAGAGTGTTTTGCTGTCTGGAAAAATGCCTGCCTAGAAGTAGAGGTCCAGATCTTTAACAAGGGTAAATTGGCAAAACCCCACTGCTTGTAATGGAGCAATGCCGATTTTTGTCAGTTCAGTATCTGGCCCATCAGATTTTCAACTGTTATCACCACAGGCAGAATTCAAATTGACACGGCGTGGGCTAACATGATTGAGTGCAGAACAGGCTTCCTGGTTTCCTAAATTATTTTAATAACAGAAAGAATGTAGATGGAATGCCAGGCTAAGATCTCTACCTGGATAAGGGCCCAGATTTTATTCATTTTTTTTTTTTCAAATAAGCCTGTTCCAAAGTCATTACTTTTCCATTATAGAGTTTGTCATGACATGGTCTTCAGGAACAAAATTCTCAGATTCCCTTCAGAGCTGCAAAATCCCACAACTTTAGATAGGAACTATTGTCTTGAATAGGTCCTGTAGGATAAGAGGTTTATGGAAAGGGAGAAGGAACCTACATCTCTCCAGAACCTGTAATAGACCAGCGTCTAAATCCATCTCTGACACATATCTGCTCCAGATATTGCATTTCCAATGGCTCTGGTGGGTCACTTCTGTCAACCACTCAAAGCCGCTTAGCATCCTGGAGTCTGCCAGCTCCCAGGGATCCCAGTGGTCTCAGGATCCAACCCATTTGTGGGGGCACATTTCAAGGTGTTTGTTGTGCAGCCACGGCTGCCTGATGGTGCCTGGGGAGTCAGGAACACTCACTCTGCCCTGGGAGCCCTAATGCCCCCTGAGGTGGATGGCACAAGGAAGGTGTTGTCCTGGTGGGACAGATGGAGGAAGCATTATCCACTCTGAGCTTCAGGCAGAGGTGCCATGGCAAAGCAACTGTGAGCCAAGCCCCTGTACGAACAGCGTGGGCTCCAAACAGCGTGGGCTGAAATGTCTGTAGGAATGGTGGTAATCTACACGTAAATAAATTTGCTCATCGAAGGAGCCAAATTAAAAACAAAAACATAACGATTTGATTTTTTCCCCCTAGGGAAAGGAGTTGTGTTTTTCCTCACTTGAAAGGATACTGACATTTTACTTTCATCTGCCCTTGTGTCTGAACAAAGGTAGCTGATTACTCGATATCTCAACTCTGATTTGGGGTATATTGTGTTTTATTCCTCTTAGGGATTCATAGGGTGGTAAAAAGTCTCTTTCGTTTATTAGTATGTCTCCTTTTGACCAGGAATGCAAGGGTATCCTTTTCTGTGAATGTCATTTTTCTCTCTGGGCTCTTGTACTTTAATTTCCTAGATGTGAAAAAAGGAACAGAAGATGAATTAGGTACTGAAATAATACGACATGAACATGACTCTCTTCTCCTATAGAACTTATTCTTTCAAAGAGAAAAAAAAGTTTGTATCTCAGCAAAACAGAATAACTACTTTATAAGTCAATTTTAATGAATAAAATGCTTTTATAATTCAAAAACTTTATTTGGGAGAACAAATTGAGTTGAAAGACAATTCAAAGTCTTGGTGCACTTACTGTTCCCGTGTATTTTCTGTTCTCCCACATACTGTCCCAGCAATCTGGCTTTGCTTCTCAAGTTATTAATCTAAGGTTTGTGGTTTTGGCGGATAACTAACTATTTTATTATGCCTAACACAGCAGTGCCTTGATGTTTAATATCTTGCTGATACACAAGTATTAATTTACAAAGGCAATGTTTGGTATCTAGATGAAGGAGTCTTGGGTGAGATGAGCTTGTCTACCTCTGCTTTCAAATACACCAGGATTAGTGTGAAAAAAAGGAGAAAATTCTCTTCTTGATGAAGGAGGGAATGCATACATTGCTAACATTAAATTTCTTGGATAGTTGGGGTTTTTTTCTCCTTAAAGGTTTATTTGTATTCTACTATGCCTGATGACACAGGGGGTTTTGTCTCATCAAGTTTTGTCAATGTATTTGTTTCCTACCTCCTGCTCAATGATGGCTGAGCTGTTCTGAGGTTAAAATGATCAGTGCTAAAATGCTGCTGGAGGTGTGGGAGTAGGACACACAGGTCCCTGTCATCTGCTCCTTCACTGGCCTCCTACACTACCAGGCAGGTGTAGTCACCTTGGCCAAAGGGCTGGTGTTTGCACTGCTAAGGGATCATGTTATTTTGTAGTAATTCTTCACTTCCCTGAACCATGATGAGTGCCTGCTGGTGATGGTAGCATTGCCTATTGTGGCAGAGATCATCTTTGTGAAGGAGTCAGGCCATTCTCAGGGGTACCCCAAAGAATGTGCAACTCAGCCCAGAATGACTACAAACCTGCTTTTTAGCATGTATAGATTATAAGTTTTTGCCCTCCCATCCTCTGAGATCAACAAAGGTTTATGATTTTTTCTTCCCAAAGGTTGGGCTTGAATATGACCACTGTTCATCAATTCTTCAGTTTTCTCCTTTGGAAGGTGCTCACATAGGGTGTGAAGACCTGAGCAGGTGATGGGGAAAGGCGCTGATGATGGGGAATCGCCACTTTCCTTGGCTACAGGTCCCTTGAGGCCCCTGTGAGTGCTGGAAGCCTGGATGCCCGGAGCTGTGACGCTCGTCCCAAGTCCAGCATTTGTCCCACTCATCCAAGCGCTTCTTGTGACATCCTCCCTAGTAGCCAGAGCAGGGAGTGTTCACTAAGCTATGCTGCTCAGTAAACACACATTTCATGGAAAAAAACTGAGAGACTTTTGTTGGAAATTTTTCATGAATTATTTTTATTTAGGAAAACATGATATCATTCTGATGGCAAGAAAACAAACTGACAGGCCAGCTTTCTGTAACTCCTAAAATATCACCTCTTATTTTTCATCTAGTAATATGAAAGAAGAAACTGAAGAAATGAAATAGCCAAGACCAAACCCTATGTCTACTTCTTAGCTTTTGTTTCTTTTTCTGCCTTTGGCCAGTGCTTCTAAAACAAGAAAGATGAAGAGAGTGTGCAAAGGAGCATGTTTTCCCCTTGTAGTGTGAAAACTCAGAAACTGAAAAACAGTAGCTAGGGTTTTTTCTGATTTTAAAAATTACATTTTCTGGGGGGGGAAATGTCTTTTAAACCAACCCTCTGTTTTTCAGTGAAGACATGCAAACCAGTTTGGCTCACCACATTTCATGGCTCAGCCTTCTCCGACCACAAATTATAGACGTCATAACAAATGTCAAAAATACAGCAGAACATAATAAATTATACATGCAGAGACACAAGTGCAGTCAGTCATATAGACACAGGCATCCATGTGTGTATATATAGTCACCTGTGTGCGTATGAATGTGTCTGTATAAATATATCTTTGCATGTGCACAGCTATGTGTGTCTGTGCACAGATGTAAAGTAGATGTGTCCCTGCTTGCAAGCCAAGGAAGTCACGGAGAGATTCTGCTTCAGGAAGGTCTCCTTTGTCTGTTGGGGAGATACATTTCCATGAAATGTTTACCTGTGGCTGTTTCTGTTTTTACTGGCCCTGTAAAGATGTTTTGACCGGAATAAAATCTACCCAGCAGCACTGTGAACCTGCGTTTCCACCACTGTTTGGCATATTTGTTACCTGCATGAGGAAATCTTGAAAGCTTTGCCTGTTTCATAAGAGTGTGGCAATACAGCCTAGGAATCACTCTTGGGTTGTGATACAAAAACTCAGTCCTTAGAAGTGACCCTTTCAGGGAAGAGTGAAAACCTGTCACACCTGCCAGTACATTTCATCAGGCCATGAGGAGACCAGACAACAGAGGGAGGATATGTAAGCAGCAAGTTCCTCCCATTGAGAAATGCCACAAAAGCTGGAGTAATGTTTTGTGCAATGCTGTACAGCAGCCAAGCAGAGACGGTAAAGAGGAACTCTTTATTTAGTGGGAAAATAAATTCAAGTGAGCTGAATTGTCCTGTTGAATTTATGTTTTGGCTGTTTTAGCAGTTAACCAGTGCCCATACAAAGTCTTGAAGACAAGTCTAAGTTAGTCTTGCATACCAGGTGGTCTCTCAAACTGCCCCCAGTACCAGAGCAGCTGTTCAGCACCAATTCAAACACCTTTCTCACCTGGCTCAAGACAGAGGGAGGGCTCAGGTGCTGGCCCCTGCCCTCCTCACCAACTTCTCTATGTTGCACACATCTCAGCTCCTCACCTCCCTGATGTGCCCTGGATGCTGTCACATGCTGCTAAAAGCTCTGCATTTTATGAAAAGTCTCTATGGGTTTTGTTTCAGGCAGGTAACTCCCTGTCAAATGAACGGGGGGGTTTCTTCAGCCTGCAGCCCCCATGCATGAGATTTGTCTTGAAGAAAAAGTTTCCCTGCCCCTCTGCCTACAGCTGTGCTGACTGCAAATGCCACATCCTCCTCATCATCCTCATTTTCCTAATTCCTCCATTGGACGGCCAAGCAAAATGTGATGTGGAAATCTTTGGCTGAACACTGTGTGACCCTGTGTGTCCTCCCAGCACGACTCTGGGCTCATGGGTCTCTTGGCAGGGCTCTTTCTCTCTGGTGGTGATGTGTTTACACTGCCCCAGTTCCAGTGCAACTTCAAAGGCAGTTAGTTCTGGGATGTCTGCTTTGCTTTGCACCATCTTCAATCCCACCCTGCTTCTTTGCAGCCACTGTTTATTCTCAGGCTAATTGTGATGTTAAACACACTGCTCTTAAAACAACAGCTGCATCTCCTTTTATCACTGCAGGAATGTCTCACTCCTAAAGTAATGCCTTCCTATATGTGTTTCAAAGAGGCAACTCAAGGATCAAGAGAATATGAGGCACTGGCAGAATCTGCCCTCAAATAGTATGATTTCAGTCTTCCCTGCTACTCCCAGTTTTGAAGCAGTTCCTTTGGTTTTCAGTTTGGGGCTGGGATAGCCGACCTTTCCACACTGCCACCCTTCTGACTAACACAAGCTCTGCAGACAGATTGGGAATGCTGGTCTGTCTCTTTATGTCTGGATCCTCCCTTAGCAGCCAGCAAATGAGGAGATGGACTTTGCAGTGTGATTTGAATTTGCCTGGCCTCTGATGGCTCAAAAGGAAGTGGAGGGATGAATGATCTATCCACTAACATGTTCAACTCCAGAGGCCACAAGTCCCTTTCCAGGTACATCTGTTTTGATAGGAGATGGACTAGATGACCTTTAAAGATCCCTTCCAATGCAAATTGTTGTATGAATGAATGTGCCTGTAGAATGAATGGCCTTCATGCACAGACTGGCTTGCCATGCTGTTAGTGTGGAAAGTTCCTGTGTCAAAAAAAAAGGCTCCCTTGATTAATTGTACTTTTGCATGATTATTTTGTATTTTTTTTGTGCAACCGTCCCATGTCAGACATTGTCAGAGCATTTGGGGTTCCCAGAGTGGGGTGTGCAAGCTCAGTACTTTTTATCCCTGTTAAGTATCAAAGAGGAATGTGAAATTCTATCTGTTTTTAAGACACTCGTTGAAATCTATTTTTGTTGCTGCTAAAAATATGTCTTTATTTTGTGGTAGGAAAAAACTTCTTCTGGCTGAGCAGCTGCTCCAAGTGATCCATAAATGTGCTCTCAGCCTCAGGTACAGAGCAGTGTCCCATGGCCCCTGGTGTGACCATGCAGAAAGCAGTGAAACAGCTGTTGGCAAGCCTCACGTACAGTTATGACATTTTTTCTTCCAGCCAGTTGTTTTAGCTACTGAAAAGGAGTTCCTTTTTCCAGGCAAATGCTACAGCCACCAGACTACCCTCCCATGTGTAAGATAGGTGCAAACCTACTGGAATAAATCTGAATGGCCTAGGAGCAGAAAGGCAGGTTAATCCCAGACTCAGGACTGAGACAGCTGTGTGGGTCAAGAAAACAGGAGTTCATAGCTTCAAGAAAGAATGAAAATAATATTCATCCTCATCTGACATGCAAAGTAAACCTACTTTAGAAATGCAGGTCAGCTGAGCTTTCAGGAGAGCCTCCGTAAGGATCTTCATGAGGTGGCTGAGGTGGGCTTTCCTTGACAAGAGAGCACATGGGGCAGCTGTGTGCTGCACCAGACCAGGCTCTCTGGAGAATGGGGAATCTGGCTATTTCCGCCTTTCTGACTTATTCTTTCTAGCAGGTGTCTACCCTGGCTTCTGTCTACCCCCACAGTTCACAGAGCGGGTACATCTGCAGGCACCTGTGGCAGCTTTGGAGAGACTCCCACAGGGATTTGCAGTTTTCCTTGTTTCCCAGCTATACTTCAGGATTACCCAGAAATTCAGCCTAGTCAGGTAATGTATGGGTCCCATGAGAATACTTTCTATTCCCTGCTCTTAATAAATCAGAAATTTAGAGTATAGTCAGATACCAGCAAAGAGGCAATGCTGGTACTTACCCGAAATCATGCATGACACAGTCATCTTCTTGGGTCACTAGGAAGAATTTTCCTTTGATCTAAAGGTGCTTTATTGATATTATTGGCTGGTAGAACATTAGTTTTTTTAGTGGAATAATCAGGCTGTAGAGTCTTACAAAAGCAGAAAAAATACTTAGAGCCCTCTTCACTGAGGGCCAGTTTGGAATGTGATGTAAGTGCTGGGTCACACTTGGAAATCACTCCGTTTATCACACGTGCTGGATGTGCCAAATTTGTAAAGTCAGCTGGAATGGGTGGTGCTTTTAGTTAACTTAATGCTATACTTCTCTCCAAAACAAAACAGTAGTTTTACTCCATTGAAAGTGTTCCTAAGTACCACAGGCTAAGTAAAGATACCTTTGTACATATTCCTTTGTTGAAAAACCTCTAAGCAACTCCCAGCTCCATTTAAACTGCTTTTATAGGTTAGGTGGGAAACACTGCTTGTGGTGCTGAAAATCAGATTTTAAAATTTCTCATTAGGTCTGTAACATTTGTGTTTTTAGAGATTTAAAACAGTTTGTTATTTCCAGTTTTGCGTTCTGAAGGGAATGAGCCTGCATGGGAATGTCATTTGTGTCATTGTGCGGCTGGACCATGAACCTTACAACACATAATTTGCTCCACATTTCAGTGACAACTCTGATGCAATAGAAAAGTCAGAGGGCAATACACACATTGTATGCAAACAGGAAAATAACTTCTCCTGGGATCTGTTAATAAATGGTAAATGGCTTTGCTACAGCCTGTATTTGGTGATAACAGGGTGTTGTAACAAGAACTGTACTCAGAGAAAGGTTCTTGGTTAAGTCTTTGTAAATAGGAACAGACTGAAGGCTCTGCCTGCCTGCTCAAAGACAGAAATCTATCAAAAAGGAAAAATGGGAAATAAAGAGCATAAATAAGCAGCCCATGCTGTCTAAGACTAAGGAGTGGCATGACAAGCCTGGTGTAGAACAAAAGCTACTTGGGTTTATACCTGTTTATAAATTAAGTTACTTACAAACTACAGAGAGAGGGAAAAGTAAACCAAATCCTGGCTTGAGAAAATCTCACGGCTTCAGTGTGAGGGGCTCTTACCTTTGGATGTTGGGCAGATTGTTACTGTTTACACAGTTCCCTTTTCTTCTGGATCATGCTATTTAGTGACCTCTGAGGGGGCACACAGTCCCTACAAGGGAGCCTGCATCCCTGAATAAAAGAGGGCAGGGAGTAAACCAAGGATGAGTCCTGACCACCCACACTGCAGTGAACAATCTGGGAACAACTCTCTCTAGGACTGCTCCCAGCCAGACCCACAAGTGAACCAGTGTTGGGTAAGGGTCCCCCTCACCCCCCATACTATCCATCCCAGACAACACCATCCCTTCAGCACCTGCAGCACCTTCCTCTGGGCATGCAAGACCCTCCATCCACCAGGTCTGTGCTATAGAAGAACCACTCTGCTGGCATTCAGCACAACCCTTGTGTTATCCAGAATCTATAGTTTTATCTTAGGGCCAGTGGGGCACCAGATAGAGCCCAGGAGAAGCTGATGGCCAAGCAGTCCCTGGGGTGGTGACAGGCAGGCTGTTCAGGGGGCAGGGGATGTTAGCAGCCTCCTCATGAGCCAGACTGTGCCCCTTGGCCTGGCAGGAGGCAAGGGTGTCCCTCATGAATTTTATTGGTATAAGCACAAACTCTCCATTTGGTTGTAGCTTTTTTCTGTCATTCTTGTGTCTCATTTGAGCTCTCTGGCATGGCTTCTCTCCTATAAGATGAAGGTGATACCTGTCATCTGCTGCATAGGCAAGGGCAAACCTTCTTCCATGCATCAGAGAGTTGAACGAGAAAGGAAAGGATTAAAGTTGTTCAAGCAAAGATAAATCTGGTATTTTTCTATTTTACAAGTGAAATATTGTTCTTGTGGTATAAGCATTGTTGTAACAAATGCTTTCCCAGGCAAGTGCTGAGTATGAGACCAGGTCATACACTGCTTGACCAGACAATGCTCTGTCTTGGATGAGCAAGTGCTGTTGCTTGAGTCATTCTGAAAGAGACAAAGGAAGCAAGAGAGAAATCATGAGGGAGGATGCAAATAAGGGGTATGGGTCACTGCCGGGTTCCCACAGACTCTGTGCTCTTGGGCAGGTGGCTTTGGATACCCTTTTCTAGAAATGAACCTTTCATGCCTGCTGCAGCTTACCTGGGGATTCGGGGCCCAAATTACACTGAAGGGCTCTCTCTTTTCCACAGAAACCATAGTGTGGGAGGGCAGAAGAGACTTGCTGCACACTCCACTCTTGCCCCAGTGTAGTGCTAGGATGTAGCTGGGGTATGTGTTTGAGTCTGGAGAGACTGTGGAGAGACACATTTGGTGTGATAGGGGGAAGCAGGAAAAATAGCCAACTTGTTTTTACTGAGTCTCTAGCTGTGGTACAGCAAAACCCAACCTTCCTTAGACAAGTTTAGTGCCAGTGATGGTCACAAACTTGGGAAAATTTGCTTTAGTATTAAAAAAAACCCTAATCACTATGTCTCAAGTTCCAGCAAGTGAAAAAACCCCTAAAATATCACAGAATCATAGATTAGTTTGGGTTGGAGGGGACCTCTAAAGATCATTCAGTCCAACCTTACCTGCAATGTGCAGGAACATCTTCAGTTACATCAGGTACCTCAGAACCTCATCCATCCTGACCTTGAATGTTTCCAGGGATGGGATATTCACAATCTCTCTGAGAAACATGTTCCAGTGTTCCTCATAATAAAAAATATCATCTTTATGTCTAGTCTAAATCTGTTTTATTTTAAAACCATTGCCCATTATTCCACGGCAACATGTCCTGATAAAAACTTTGTCTCCATTTTTCTTATAAACCCCCATTAAGTATTGAAAAGATGTCCAACGCTTCCATCTTTTCACCTGACAGAGAGTACATTATTCTTTCCCTGTTCTTCAGCTGCTCCACCATGGCATGTAGGTAAATGCAACCTGTTCCAGTGCTTCACCACCCACACAGTAAAGAATTTCTTTCTAATATCTCACCTAAACCTACTCTCTGTCTGTCTAAAACCATTCCCCCTTGTCCTGTCACTATAAAAGTTGTAAGAAGTCTCTCTCCATCTTTCTTGTAAGGTCCTTTCAGGGAGGCCACAATTAGGTCACTCCAAAGCCTTCTCTTCTGCAGGCTAAAGAATATCAATTCTCTTACCCTTTCCTCATAGGAGAGGTGCTCCAGCACTCTAACAATCCCAGTGATCCTTCTATGGATTCACTCCAACAGGTCCATGTCATTCCTGTGTTGAAGGCTCCAGAGTTGGATGCAGCACTGCAGGTGGGGTCTCACCAGGGCAGAGCAGAGCAGAGCAGAGCAGAGCAGAGCAGAGCAGAGCAGAGCAAAGGGGCAGAATCCCCTCCCTTCCTTGCTGGCCCCACTGCTTTGAATGCAGCCCAGGACACGTTTTGTTACCTGGGCTGTGGGTGCACATGGCTGGGTCATGTCCAGCCTCTCATCCACCAGCACCCCAAGTTCTTCTCCACAGGGCTGCTCTTGATCTGTTCATCCCCCAGCTTGTGTGATACCAGGGGGTGCAGCACTTTGCACTTGCTCTTGTTAAACCACATGATATTCTCTCCTATGAGCCCACTTCTCCGGGTCAAGAAGAGAAATTCCTCCTGGTTTCTAGACTACTGTTAGCTTTATGCAGGCCTCTTCAAAGGGAAGAGGACTAAATCAGTCACTCCAGATTCTCTGCTAAGCTTGTCTGTACTCACTTTTCCCATGATCCTTTCAGATATTCAACATAACCTACTGCAATGAGGGTGGATCTGTCTTGCACCTCTTTTTATGCCCTCTCCCCTGTCTCCATTTCATCCCTGGGATTCCTCTTCAGGCCTCCGTTGTCCCACATGTCCAGGGTGTGGAACAAGAGAGATGAAAAGGTGGTCTGAAAGGTCCTGACTGCTAGGAGAGATAAACCCAGACTGGGCGCAATTTAGAAAATACCATGGAAGAAGAAGACAGGGACAGGGCTGAAAACCACACCTACAAGCAAGGGGCTCTTCCAGTGAAGAAGAAGAGTTGATCCTTTTTTGGGTGAGGTCTGTATGGTTTTCACTTTTTCTTTTTCTAATTTCTCTATTCATAGTATCTATCTGTGTTGAGATGCAGGCCCGGCATTCAGATCCCAGTTCCATTCTTGTGTGCTGCCTCAGATTCACCACTTCCTGTGTAGATGCTCCTTTTCTGTCAAGAAGAGACTGTTGCCAGTGGGATTTCGGTTTGGCCTTAGTGGTCAAGAAAACCAGTGATCTCCCTGTTTTTGTTCAGATGTCTTCTGTTGTTTCTTTGGTACTTCAGAAATGATTGTGGCATATGACTCAGACAGCAGGGTCAGTATCTTCTTTTTTAAGGGTTTTAGGGAGTGAAGAGGCGGCAGATTTAGAGAAAGAACTGATAACAATTTTTATCTACACTACACTTTTTCTACTTCCTCCCCCTTTTTTTATTTTTCAGTGATTTTCAACATTTTGCTTTATCCATGGCTTTGTCTGCTCATGCATTTACCCTAAAGCCAAGCAGCCACTTACCAACGGACATATGTGACATCTGTGTGTCTTTTATCACCCAGTGCCAAGCAGGCAGCACTGCGAATCCACTCCCCCTGAGAGGGGCCCCTCCTCACCTGGATGATCACAAGTGCAAGGAGGCATTCTCAGCTAGTACACATTTCATCTCAGGAGAACTGGGGAACATGTGGTGTTACCTTGTACCTTGTGCATCGTGACAGCTGAGCCATCATGCCTTGTGTTCCCAAGTTGCCTTGTTGGCCTGTGTAAATGTGCTCTCTTCAAGAGGATTTAGGATAGCAGTGGTTACTTCCAGGTTCTGGCTACTGCTTCAGATCCTTGATGTGTTTGGGAGCAATAAATTGACTGGATATTTCTGCTGTCTGCTGGATGGCAATCAACAGATACTGCACTTTGATCATGTCGGATGTGATTATGTCCACTTGACTTTGAATGTATTTACAGACACGGGTTTCATCTCTGCCTGGTGTGGCATTAGCATTTCCAAACTGTCTGATTTTGAGATGGGAAATGTACCTGTGTCCTTTAAGTAAGAAGAGTCTAGGCTTGACTTTCTGTCCTACCATGGAGAGAGTCTTGCAGCAGAAAAATTCATAGGGTAAAGTGTAGGGCAGGAAGGAGGATGAGGGCAGCAAGCCCCTAGTGACTCACAAGGAGGAAATTGAGCCTATGTGCAAAGCACACAGTGCAAACCTGTGCCATGCCCTTGAGGACCATGTGACTGGCTCCTGCCCTGTGTACCTCAGCCTGAAGTTCATGTATTTGCAGCACAGCCTCTCCATCATCACTTCAGGCTAAGGCAGCTCTTGAATCGTCACCTACCATTTAAGATCAATTGAAAGAGTCCATGCAGGGATATGTTTTAAGGAGACTTTAGTACCTATGTGCAGGTGAGGATGGGTAGCTTGGCTGCCAGTCTTTACCAGCCACCTTCTGCTACTTAGTCCTGTTGCATGATCTGAAGCACAGAAAATGCATCCACTGAGCTGCATGGGGTACATGGAACAGGCAGCTCAGACACTATGAAATTTGGGAGGTCTCAAGGGTCTTTAGGTAGCCTCCCCTTTCTTCCCCACTCAGGTATTTTGCTCTGCTTGGTTGCTCCTCCAGCACCCATGCCTGGAAAAGAATGAGTTTAAATCAACCAAAATGTCTTTTTAGACACTCTTTTCAGAGGATCCTTTGGGTGCAGTTAATGAGTTAATGAGGAGAGAGAGATATTATTATGGTAAGGTTTTATTTTTCAGAAAAACACAGTTGAATTCTAAAAAAAGAGATGAAAACACAGGCCAAATATCACAGGGAGAAAAAAATCCTGGCCATGAAACTTATCTAATCTTCCAAGGGAAATGGTGGAAACCTTATCACATAGGACAGTAAAATAGGCAACACAGAGCACTAGAAAAAATGTTGTTGTGAAATTCCCTTCAGTGGCAAGTAGGTGGACTTTTATTACTTTATGTATCTTTTACATTTATCAATCCTTCTCAGAGCTATCCTCTGCATCCCAAAGAAATATCCCTTGGCTGCTTTGTCTCACAAGTAATTAAGTAGAAATGAGTATATCACTAAGTACATTTCAATATGTGTCCTCAGCTGGCTGGAACTCAACCCGGGGATTCAGGATCTGCTTGTAATTAACATTCCATAGTAAGACTCCACACCCTCTTTTTGTCTCTTCCTAATTATGTGTTGGAAATACACATTTCTCCTACCATTAGTGATTTCAGCAGAGAAGTTTTAGCTGGGCTTTAAATTGCCCTCTACCTCAATTTAAATATTCCCTGTTATTTTAGGTTTGTAGACATTACACAAATAAACCTTTTCTCAAGGCGTCGCAGGGAAACAAGCCACTGACTCAAAAAAAAAAAAAAAATAGCCAGCCCCAAACCCAACTGCTGAGCTACCTTCTGGGTTGACAATATCACGGATTTAGGCTGTGATCTGTTGGCCCTTGAGGGTTTCAATACTGGTAATTAAAGGTGTCACTCCTGATTAGCATGAGAGCCTGTGGATGTGAAGAGTAATTGTGAATTGGGCTGCTCAGAGATCTTCTTTCTGTGAAACTGTCTTTCCTCCCAGTTCATTAGAGCAGCATTTTCATGGCAATACATCTGCTGGGGGTGCTTTTCATCATGAAGGTTTGACTGCATTAGAAAATCGAAGAACAAAATGCTTCAGCTGAAGAAGAATGGGGGCTTTAACTTGGGTCTGTCAGCAAGCAACTGAATGGCTGCATCTCCAGGTGTGAGAACAAAGTTGTGCCCATTGCAAACTTGTCTTTAACAAATTTGCCAGTGATCACACTGCTTGCCAGTTCTGTCTGTCTTTCCTTCAGCTTATCCAAAGGCTCATGTTCCCTGAGCCTGCTGTGGCCAAGGTGAGGCACAGCTCTCACATCTGTCTAGGGACAGACAGCAAGAGCATCCAGACTGAACTTAGAAAGAAGCCAGAACATGCAACCCTGGATTTTCAGGGAGATGCATCAATCCCTGTAAGGGTCCTAAGAGAGTGCCCAGGGATATGTGAGGAAGCTGAAGTGTCAGCCTCCCCTCTGGTAGGTAGGAAATGGATGAGGTCCCCTGGCTGAAGCCCCCTGGCTCTGGTCCCACTGGAGCTCCTCCAGCTGGGTACCGCTACCATGCAGCTTGCGGAGCTGTGCTGGGATAATGTGTGTCTGAGGGCAACCAAAACAGTTTGTTCCCAGACTCCACTGAGTTTTTAGTGCCCTCGACTGTAATGGTAATTAAAACCAAACAAATCTGGATGCGTTTTGTGGGGCTGCCAGATCCCACAGAGATACCTCAGCTTTCCTTTATGTTTTATATGGTAATGGCAGGCCTGGTGGTGAACTCTGTGCTGCTACTAGTAAATGGTGACATATGAGATGTCACTCTGGAGACAGTGGGTGAAAATGTGGCTCTGCTGGAAGCCAGTGGCAAAACTCCTGTTGACTTCAGCAGAGCCAGATAATTTTGTGCAATTATTTTCCATGCATAATTCACAGGAGGCAGGGGCAGGGGGGGAACGACCGATATCTACCCTCCCAATACTTCTCTTTTTCTCTAATGATTAATAAGTTAGCAGTAAGAAAAAGACTTTTTTTCTGGAATGGTTCATATTTGGGAAATCCAATTCTGACCTACTAAGCCTGCTCTGACTGTTTAAGCCTTGAGGCAAATTTGCAAACTGGCCTAGGGAAGCTGGTACTTGTTATTGTTGCTTCAAAGACTGTCTATGTGGGAGAGGGAATGTGTTGGGATGAAAATACCCTAGCTGTAAAAAGCAGTAATAATTACTGTCTACATGTGGGCAAGTCAAAAGGGGTTATTACCAAAAGAAATTTAAACTCCTGTTTGCAGAGAAAACTGCCTGAAATCCAACATTATTCATCTCTGCTGTGTGGATTGTTTTTAAACAGTTTTCTTCAAACACCACTTTTGCAAAGCAGAGTTTAAAGGGATCAAGACAATGTTAAGAGGCTTGGCATCAGGTAAGTGATGGTGTAATGGGAATTACAAAAGAGAGGTGTGCTCCCAGGAGCCCTGGGGTCTGGGGGGGCCAGCAGAGCTGCCTCCCATGAGAGTGCACAGCACACAACCTCCAGTCAGGCTGTGTGCTACTCATCTGATCTTGCTCTGCTGCTTGAGAGCATCAGTGTGCTCACAGAGCAGCTGCTCTTTTTAATAGAGCATTTTGCTGTACTCTCCTGAAACAATTAATGGATTCATAGGTTTGAAAAGCATTATCAAATCATCTAGTGTGATTTTATATAGATACTGTGCACTTCCATGTATCTCCACCTGCATTCCAGTAACTTGTGGTACACTAGTTTGTACTTTCCCAAAATGCATCTGACCTTCTTCTGAGAATATTGCTGTTCAGTACATTACATAATTTCATGTTAATTATTTTCACTCAGTATTCTCATTTACTTTAATGAAAATCCTCTTCAGACTTGTTCATGAAAATGGGAGGAGAATCAGTCCGCCCTGATGTCTGTGAGGATAACTTCTAATGGAGAGCAGTTGGCTTGCTGCTCTCTGGTCTTCTGCTTTCATGGGCTTTCACAGAAAGGCATGAGAGCTCTATAATTTTTGGGGGCCTTGAGCTTCTCTGCTTTTTCATAAATTAACCAGCTCAATCCCAATCATGAAGATTGTCCTGCGTTGTTGAAAATACTCATTGAAAAACTTTAGAGCATGAAGAGAAGTGCTTCTCCATCTGCTATAATTAATAAGAGAGTTTCCTAACCTACAGCTGGATGTGTGAGAAAATTCCTGTGCCTGAAAAATACTGGCTGATGATGCCACATGACATTCCTTCAGCCTCCAGTTTTGTGTTAGAAGTTCAAAGAGGTAATGTGTGTGTAATACCACTGCCTCATTATAGCTTCTACTGACAGAACACCATGCCACAATTCTGTCAGCTCTGAGATTAAGATATTTAATAGCATCATTTGTGTTGTCTTACAGCAAGATTCAATCAGTTTTCATTGCATACATTGTTGGCTATCATTTGATTGGGCAATGCCTAAATGTACATTCAGTTTGGAAAAGCTGTTGCACAATGCCATATTCCCTGTTGCTTCATGGAAACTTGGACTTCCTCTTAGCTTCACTTTCTGTGAGTTATACGCTGTTGGGGAGCTGTCTTTGAATCAGAAACCAGTCATGATGAGAGCATCTGTTTTATTTGTGGTTTTGGGTTTTTTCTCTATTCCAGGTCCGCAAACTCAATCCAGTGACACATGGTTTTCATTTATATGGTTATCAAAGCCTATTTCTTCATTCACAAGGCAGAAACAAGAATATTTTCCTTCCTTAAGATCCTTGTGTGTAAGTCTGGCAAATAGCTGCCTTTTATTTTACTCTTATACATTCCTTTTTCTTACCAGCTGCTAAAAAGATTGAGCTTATATAACAACCATTTTCACAATTTTTATCACCAGAAATTCAAAATCACCTATGGACAGAGATTTTCTTGCAGTCTCTATTTCACACCCACTTGTATATGAAGCGCCTTCAGTACATGTAACCTTGGCAGTTCATGGATCCAAAAATATCCAGCTGCTTTACCGATCTAATGAGAGCTGTATTTGCAGACATGAAGAAATACCGCCCATGATTTTTGCTAAATTTTCACAGATTCTGCTGATTCACGCTGGGATGACCAAAGAGGTTTCACAGAGTGGCTTTCTCGTGCACTCCATCCAGCTCTGGGGGATGGATAGGTAGTGCTCCTGCTCTTCTATTCCCATGAGTACCACTGCCTTCTCTGCTGCTGTCCATGAAGAGAAATAGCAGCTCTTGGGTTCAAGATGACTTGCTTGCTAAAAAATTATCTATTTCCCTAGCAGTGATTATAAAGGTCACTGTGATGTTAGGTCACTGCCTCATATTTAGGTGTCTTTGGTGTTGACATGTTAAGCAGAGGAGACAAATCCTACACAAGCATCCCAGCTGAGTGGACTACAAGTGCCTGTTTATTCTTTATACTACTGCTGGCAAAATCCCGGGTGCCCCTTGTTCTGTGGGACCATGCAGCCTCTGGAGTTCATAGTCTGACTCATAGCAATTGATGAAGAGCAAGGGTGGAACCATGAGGCCAGGAGCATGGAAAGAAGGTAATTTCAAGTTAGTGACTGAGGCAGTCTATGCTGTGTTGACTCCAAACCACCCTATAGAGATTTTGCTGAAAGCAAACTAGACAGCTGTCCTCCTGAGCTTTTCCTAGCCAAGCTCTTGTACAGAATCAATTAGGTTGGAAAATACCTCTGAGAACATTGAGTCCAAGCTTTGACTGAACACCACCATGTCAACAAGACTGTGGCACTAAGTGCCATGCCCAGTCTTTCCTTAAAAACCTTCAGGGACAGTGACTCCACCACATTCCTGGGCAGTTCATTCCAATAACTAATCTTCCTTTCTGTGAAGAAATTTTCCCTAATATCCAACCTAAACCTCCACTGGTGCAGCTTAAGACTGTGTCCTTTGTCGTAAAATGGTTTCCTGGGAGAAGAGACTGAATCCCACCTGGCAACACCTTCCTCTCTGGTAGTTGTAAAGAGCAACAAAGCCTCCCCTGAACCCCCTCTAGGCTAAACACCTCCAGGTCCCTCAGCCATTCCTCATAGGGACTCTGCTCCAGACCCTTCCCCAGCTCCGTTGCCTTTCTCTGGACACACTCCAGCCCGTCAATGTCCTTGTTGCAGTGAGGGGCCGATGACTGAACGCAGGATTCAATGTGTGCCCTCACCAGTGCTGATACGGAGGGACAACTCCTGCCCTGCTCCTGCTGGCCACACTATTGCTGACACAGGCCAGGATGCCATTGGCCTTCTTGGCCACCTGGGCACAGCTGGCTCATGTTCAGCTGCTGCTGACCAGCACCCGCAGGTCCTTTTCCATCAGGCAGCTCTCCAGCCACTCTGCCCCAGCCTGTAGCAGTGTGTGGGTTTGGTGTGGCTGAAGTGCAGAACCCAGCACTTGATTTGTTGCACCTCATGCTGTTGGTCTCGGCCCATTGATCCAGCCTGCCCAGAGCCCTCTGCAGAGCCTTCCCGCCCTCCAGCAGACTGACACTCTGACCCAGCTTGGTGTAGTCTGAAAATTTGCTTCCTGGTGTGTTTAGTCTCAAGGTGCCTCTATTTTGCAGAGGGCCCTGCTCTGGCCCTCCTCCAGGGGCCAGATGGCCAGTTGTGGCAGTCCAGTTGATCTGTAAAATAATGCAGCCACTGGTTTAGCTCTGGGTGTGTAAGTCCTAGGTAGCAGTTCTCTCATATAGTCTTGACCTTCTGAGGCTTTCTTTCCTATCATGAGTGCCACAGTGTGTGTGAACATGGTGAACTGGGTTTTCTCTTGTCCCAGCATCCTTGTCATAGGTCTGTCCCTTTTGCAATCTCACTGTACTCTGCAAAGAGTTTCCTCTGGTTGTCACCTGCAGTGTCTCTTGTCTGAGTAAGTGATCCCTTACAATACTGGAAAATTGCCAGTAGGTCCTCAAGGGAATTGATGTTTGTGTCATCATCTGAAGATTGCTTAAATGGCCCGATATCAGCACTTGCTGCCAGCTGGTCACTTTGAAATCAGTGGGGCCTTTGAATCAACAAGCATTTACTGTCTCCAGTGTTTGCCCTATGCCATGAACTGAGAAGCAGTTGTTTGTTTTTCCTGCTTTCTTCCCCAGCTTGCATTTGTGCCCTAGCTGTGCAGTTGTCATGCTACTCGCACTACACCTGTATGAATTTCTTCACTGTCACAATGCAGCAGCTTTCCTGGGTACTGGTGGCTGGGCTGCCATGAGTGGTTCACAGGTTGGAGGGTACCTTCTGCTGTAGGCAGGAGGCAATTCTGTGAGTAAGTCAGAAGTGAAATATTCCTTGGTATCCACCCTGTGGTATTAATATGTTCTTCAATTACAGAGAAATCTGCTGGGAAGCGGTGATACATATATAAGGTCCTGTCTTGGGCAATGGGTGTTGTTGGATCAGATGATCTTTCTCTACCTCCTTATGCTCTCTGTGGTTCAGTACCATGCTAATGACTATACTATATGTGATCTGGTCTTATTGATGGTTGCTAATTGCTAAAAATAGAGCAGAGATGGAAAAAAAACAGCCATTACTTTAATATTCAGTACTCCTAACTTGAAACCTTTGTCTGATGAAAACAAAAGTGTATGCTGCAGCTCTTGCTCTGCATGTTCTGCAAAGTCAGGGTATCCCTGGCATAGATTGCTGAAGGCCAGGTTGTTTTAGTTAAAAATAAACCCACAGCAACCGTGACAGGTTTGTAAATTAAAGTGGTGCATTCTCGGAGCACCAGCTCCCATCAGGGTTACTCTGGAGATCTCTCAGTGTCGTCCATCATCAGAGTCCTACCGCTCTAATGATGCATTTCATGTTAAAGTGGCTCCAGTTGCTGGGAAGAGATTCTGCTTGCTCAAATTGTAAGAAGTATTACTGTTGTTAACCTCAGGTGTTCTCTCTCTTCTTACCTATGGTGCCCTGGAGAATAGGCCAAATACCTTCCACAGAGAAATCCTATTTCAACCTTCAGCTGCATTCAAAACAAAATGTTTTCCTTCACTGCAGTCTGTAAAACTCAGTCAAGATCTGATGATGTTTAACAATGAACTATTTTATAAAGCTGACATTCCCATCCATATTAACCTTTATTAAAAGGCTTTTAGGCTGGCCTTAAATAATGCAATCTGCCCTTGAGACAGAGGTAACCCTGTGATTGCCTTGGCCAGCAGCACCATGGGAAAAGAGCTCTGACTCAGTCTCACTTCAGTGGCTGGTTCCCCTTCGGTCCAAGGGGAATTCCTATCTATGAACTCTTTCCCAGACATAGGTTACTTCCCTCTTCACATGGGCTCAGCACTGCTCCCTTGCAGACTTTGCTGTGTTTTCCCCCTCTTCCCCTTCTCCTGGTCTCTGTGCTCCTCTTCCCTGGTGTGTGAGGCTTTGTATCAGTGTAAACTGTTACCACTCCTTTAGACAAAAACATCTCCTCTGTACATGCAGAAGCAGGAAGTCAGACGTCTGAATAGTCTTCCCACAAATTTCAAGAATTACTCACATTCATTGTCATCTTCTCTGGGCTGCACTGCCTGGGGCATCTGTGGGTTCTGACGAGAGCTGGGGTCACACCCATCCACTGGAGGAATAGCTGAAACCTGTTTAACCCAGGGCACACACCTGACACTTGTCATTTACTCACCCCAGATTTTGTCCCTGCCTCCCATGCCCCACGAGGTCCTGAGCATCCTCCCAGCCCACCTTTCACACCTATCTACCACTTTGTGTGGTAAAGGGCCTGAGGATAGGCTTAGATGTGTTTAAAGGTATTGCCCTTGCGTTTTCTGCCTGCATGTTGTGTTGGCCACAGCTTGTCTGCCTTCATGGTTTAATTGCATAGCGTTCCTCTTGTGCTGGGAAAAACCCAGCTCTGCTTTGCCAGAGAGGACATGAGGCCATTATCAAAATGGGCACGTGGGACGTGTGTGTTTGAGCCCTGCAGGCTGACTGCATGGGAGAGCATGGATCCACATATGGGGTGCACATGCTTTGGCTCCTTACCTCCGATGATCCCTTCATGGGGCTGGTCCTCAGAGCAGGCCTGGATCAGCACCTTTGGGTTTTGTGGAACCACTCGACTGTGTGGGCTTGACTGTAAACATCTGCCTGCTCTGATCAGTTTGAATCATGCCTGCCCTCTTACCTCTGAATTGGCCAGCAACCTCAATGGCCCTCTTCTGAATGCACTTGTGATGCTTCAGAAGAAATACCTGGTTCAGTTATTGCAGATCTTCCTGCTGTGCTTGCTGGCTCCCTACTGGTCGGTATAGGTCCAGCCATGAGGAAATCCTTGGTGGATGTAGCCTGAGTTTCCACAGTGGTCTGTACCAGAGATCTTGGTAACACGCAGCTGGTCATGGCTCTTCATACCAGAGGCACATTCCCTAGCGTGGGAGGATCATCCTTCAGAGAGAAGGTGAACTTCATACCTGCTGTGCATAAGGTAGCAGACACATCCCGAGTAGCGTGTGCTGCAGTTCGACAGCAAAGAATCATCAACTGAACATCACTGTGCCAACTAAGTCATAGCACTAAGTGCCATGTCCAGGCATTTCTTGAACACTTCCAGGGATGGCGACTCCACGCTTCCTTGCGCACCCTGTTCCAATCCTTGACCACCCCTTCCATGGAGAAATTCCTCCTGATGTCCAACCTGATCATCTGGTGCAGCTTGAGTCCATTTCCTCTTGTCCTGCTGCTTGTTGCCTGGGAGAAGATGCTGACCCCCACCTTGCTATAACCTCCTTTCGGT
Organism: Calcarius lapponicus; assembly: GCA_039654755.1. Classification (NCBI taxonomy): domain Eukaryota; kingdom Metazoa; phylum Chordata; class Aves; order Passeriformes; family Fringillidae; genus Calcarius; species Calcarius lapponicus. The sequence continues at coordinate 37,662,761 of CM077462.1, read as the reverse complement.
CACTTGTAGAGAGCAATAGGTCTCCCCTGAATTTCCTTTCCTCCAGCCTAAACAACTCAGATTCTCTCAGCCACTCCCCATATGACTTACTCTCCAAGCAGTTTGTCTTATACATCACAGAATTAAGGCCAGAAATTCCTCAGCTCTGTCCTCCAGGCTGCCTTCCTGGAGCATTCCTGTATTTCAGACTTCTGACAAACACAGTGATGGTGGGAGTGGATGGTGGCTCAAGCTGTCTCTGAACATCCTGCTGTCCCTCTGTTACCTTTTGCATGAGAAGCTGCTGTAACATACATTATTTGGAATGCAAGGCATCTTTGTTCCCTGTCCAATGCAACGACCCTGCCCAAGGCCAGCACACAGGCACTGACCCATGTTGTTAGAGTAATATAAGTAATAATTATTTGAAGTTTGTGAGCCCACGGGATGAAAACCACATGCAGTATTTGCTACAAAACTGTTTTGATTTGAGATATTCAGTTAAATACTGACTCAGTGGTTAGGATATGTAGGCTGGGATTATGGCGATAAACAGTTCAGCATTACATCAGTTAGTCAGAAGCAGCAATGAAAAAGGGCCCACACTATTTGTAATGCCTCCTTGATGTCATTTAATTGGAAGGACTTGGGCTGCCAGAATGCATGTTGAGATGGCCCATGCATAATCTCTGGTGGGTGGGGGACAGATTTCTGCTTTTATGCCATTGCTTTTGCCACAAGTAACGTTGGAAGTGACTTCTTTATCCTTGTCTATCAGTTATGTTTTACATAATGAAGTTTAATTATTAGGTATGTATAAATCTGATTCTGGTGGGAATAAGTTGTATTTACCATATTTATTCTCTCCATGACTGACCTTTTCTGTGAAAGGCTTCAGAAAAAAAGGTGTGCTTGCTTCTGTGCAGAATGGTTTGTTGCGCAGTCCAACACACTTCCAATTAGTCACTAGAGTGTAAAAATCTCCTGTTGACTTCAGGTCTTAAAAGAGAAGAAAGATGAAGTCTGTACAACACTCTGAGGCACATGGTGTGATTCTTGGGGTTGTGCAGGGCCAGGAGTTTGACTCCTTTTGTGTCCCTTCCAACTCAAGACGTTTCATGCTTCTATGAAAGGAGACACATGGTTCTGGTTTACAGGCTGCCCATCACCTCACTGGTTGATACAGAAGAAGGAACTTTAGCTGCCAGCCTAGGAAGCAAGGCTAGTCTGCCAAAGACATTCTGATTGTTCATATGTCTGCTTTCCATTTCCAGCTATTAAACAACATGAAAAGACAACTGTCAACAGTGCAAATATTTCCTTTGTTTAGTGCTGCCTGTGGTCCTGGGCCGTTGGCATCACTGGGATGTTATCCCTTCAGAGGGGCTGTGACTCCTGGAAGAAGCTGGCATAGTGGAAGAGAATTCTCTGTGAGATGTTGTATTTTTTAGAAGACATTCTTACACTTGACATCTGTGGAAGAAAGTGTATCTATGAGGGCTATTTCTCACTAATGCATGGCTGCCAGAATCTGTGGTCAGTGTGGGTCAGCAGCATTTGCCTCTCCATGAGTGAATCCCTTGGCTATTAGGCCAGATCCACTGGTACTCAGAGGGTAAGTGGTACCACATGGCTTACATGTGGCTGTCTATAGGGCTAAACTTCTTTGCTGTCAGAAGCTGGGTGGTCTCACCCATGTTCCCTATTAGCAAGGATGCTTACTTTGTGCCTAAATTATGCCCAGGCACTGCCTGAGAAATCAAGCAAACTGTAGTAGGGAGGATGGGAGCCTTTAAACTCTTTTGATGATTTAATGCTCATGTTTGAGCTATGCCCTGTCCTGGGTCAGCTTCCCAACACAGGTGTAGCCTCTGAGACTCTGTATGGCCTCTTTCCTAATTTCAGATTGCAGAAGCTTGAAGAAGAGGGTGTTGGGTCTAGCTAATCATATCTCATGTGACTGGGGCAAGTTTTGGTGGGATGCCCTTCTGGGAAGAAGGTGCTCTGTGATGCCTGACCTATTTTTGCCTCGTCACCAAGGGGTGAAGTCGTTTCTGTACCCCATTAAAGATGAGAAGTCTGTGTGAAGAGGAGAGGGAATGACCACATGGCTAAGGCTTTTAGCTAACTGCTATGAACATACATATTTTTACAGACTTTGGTCACAGAATATCCCCAAAGTGTCTTAAAATAGAGAGTTTGGAGTGAGACAGGAATTTCTGGAACTCCATTGCTTCGTGTTTGCCATTCTTTCTGTACTAGACACCTCTATTTCCCAGTGCTTTCTGAACAGGGTAAATTACCCTCAGGTGGAAGTGAGAGCTGAACCTAGGAAAGATTGAGAAATTCAGATTGGGCAAGCAAACTCCCAGTTCTCTCACCCACTCAGTTCACACTGTCTTCAAGGTGCCCTTTCCCCCTTCACATATCCACTCTCACATGGGTTCTCTGTGTCCTTAAGGACGAGACCCCAGGCGACTTTTGCTCACTCCTAATTTAAACTGAGCCTCTGTGGTATGAAACTCCAAATTTGCTTAGCCATTGGAGGTGGAGATGCAGAACTTTCCATCTATCTGATGGCCTGGTGGGCATGGATGTGTTCAGGAGAGTAGAGACAATCTTATGGCTACTGGGTGAAATCTTGACTGGTCTCAGTGCTTGCCCTGCATGACCTGGGAAGGAATCTCCTTGCAGCCCCTCCCCTGTGGTCATGGTTGCATCTGACCTTGCAGCTTTGCCAGTCCCTGAAAGGTCCCAAGGACTGCTGGGCTGTGCCCTGGGGCTGACTGTGCTTGTGAAAGTCCTGAAGAGGCAGATCAATGCTCCTCCAGCCTGTTTCGTTTACCATAATGAAGATTGCTCTGTAGGAAGAGAAGCAAGCCTCTTGCCTATTCAGGAGTTTCACAAGCGTGGTGCACTCATGTTTCTGGTGGTGGGAAAGCCCCAGAACGTGGGTTGAGTGAAGGGACAGTGCAGGTGATTTTACAAAAGTCCTCTCCCTACCTCTCTGGGTAAAGCCTGAGTTGCATGAAAATCTATTTTCACTTGAAGGCTTCCAGCTACAGCATTTAGATATGTGATGACTACAAGGAGTGACTCAGGTCTCTCTAACCACTGCCCCACCTGGTATCTGAAAACGGTCTGAACAAAGAGGAGATCCTGGGTACTGTTTCCTGAGACACATGCCAAAACCAGGTGGGAAATGGGGATGGGTGCAGTCCCAGTGACAGTGGCAGTGCTGTGCAGGCCCTTTACCTTCCTCCCCTCTGCCCTCAGATGGCAGTGAGTCTGCTTCTGACATACAGCACACACTGACCACACGTGCCAGAGTAAGCCAACAGGGCAGCTGGGAAGAGGCAGGAGCAGGAGAAATAATGATTTAATTTGAACGCCTAGATGCTGCATTGCCCTGGGCTGTGTAACATTATGGCACAGGATACACAATCCATTACCCATCCGGAGGAAATCAGTGTACACAGAGCCATGCATGGAAGCTGTTCCAGCTGGTGTCATCAAAATTGCCCATCCCTAGCACAGCCCACAGAGAGCTGGATTTGGGGGCAGAGGTATTCCCAGAGATTAGCATGGCAGATGGAAATAACAGAGACTGCTATAAATAAAGAGTGTATTTGATCTAAAGATGTCACTTTCCCTTACCTCCCTCTTTGAACAGTCTGGGGAGAAGGATGACTCTGAGCAGGAGCTCTGCAGAGCTGTAAGGTAATGTGAAATTCCTGCCAAAGCTGCCTCTCACCCTTCATTGACTCCAAGGGAAACTTGTGGAGACTAGCCTTCCCAGGCTAATGCTAGCCTTCGTGATTGTTGCTCTAGGCTCCCTCCATAGTCATTGAAGAGAGAAAACAACCCACCCATGAGCTGCTGTTGCATGACCTTTGGAGACTTCATGTCTTCAGGTTAGGTATAGAGTGGAATTCTCAGTGAAGGCAACTAAGCAGGATCCTCTTAGATGGTGGTGTGGATCCTCCCTAAGATCTATTGTGGTGCCTTTGGATCTATTTCATTCTGTGGATCATTCTCCAGATTAATTTAAGTAACAAACAGAGCTTTGCATCTCTGTGGACCTTCTGATAGTTTCAGGCCAGTAGAGCATGACAGATATCACCATGAAGGAGAGTGGTTGCATAAAGCAGACTTTGCTTGGTTGTATTCTTATTTTAGTTTTCAGTCCAGAAGCAAACTTTTGGAAGAAAAATCAGAGATGTTCAAGATTCTCTATTTGTCATCCTGACAAGCACAACTCAGTTTTTTCATCAATCAGGTCAGTTTTCAGCCCCTGAGGGATGATTTTAGGCTCCAAAACGGGGAACAGATTGTGCTGGCTGTATGTGTAGGGCAAATTTACTCTCACCCTAGGGGATAGTCTTGGAAGACCTCTGAAGGATTTCCAGGAGGAAATGAGACACTGTCTCTGTCTTGATTCAGCTCACATTCTGGGTCTGAAGGACATGGTACTTGGTGTTATATCTGTGTGCTTTTCCTCCAGATTTGGGAGGCTGGTTTTCTTGCAAGCTGTGGGCACAGCAGTAATCCTGTGTCTTGGTGATCAGAGGGGCTTGGTGAAGGACAGGCAAGATTTCATTGGGTGATCCTTCATGCCTTATATGTATTAAGTCTGATTTCACTACATAGCCTGCCCCGTATGTCTTGTGTTTATTTTCTGGTAGGGCTCATTCCCAGCAGCTCACGTGCCTGCTCACATACCGCTGCAGAAGGCAGCTCACAGACAACAGAGGAAATAGCTCTGTTGGCATGTCTTTCCTATCTCATTTCCACCCTCAGATTTTTCCCTAGTTTTAATCCCTGTGGTCTGGATTCCTTAAGAGTCTCCAGAAAACCTCACCCTTTGGTACCTCCCAAGACTTCTCACCCAGGAGTCCAAGGGTTAATATCATTGGAGCATCGCGTTGGGAAGCAGCGCAAGTCTGTTCATGCAGTTGACAGTGCCCTTTTATTATTGCTTCTATCTCTTCTATCAGATGTCTCACTCTTAACAGAGTTGTTATTAAGATAATTAGTTCATGGGGGTTATTTTATTATTGTAGTCTTATTTGGTTTGATTGCACGGTCAGCTGACACATGTCATAAAAGCACAAAAGCACTAAAAACTCACGCAATTGGCAAAACTGAACTATCAGTGTTGTGGAGTTCAGAGATTTGCAGACTCCATAGAGACATGGGTCCTTCTGTGAACCTTGGATTTCTCTTCCTGGCATTTATTAGTCAGGAAAATGATTGGCATTTCCTCTTCTGTGTTTTAATTTTCTCTGCTTGGGCTGTATTTTCTGATCTTTGCTTTAGCCTGCAGAGGAAGGCAGCTTGGTCTTGTTTATCTTTGCCAGAGATTCCTTCGTTTTGGGAACCACATAGGAAATAACTTTGAATGAAGGCAGACAAGAGGCTTTAAAAAGCATCTATCAAGTAATCAAGTGGGTCCATGTGTCATATTTCCTGACCATCTATTGCCTTGGTATCTGCCATTGGCACACGTCCCAGTGCTGTCAGAGTAGTACAATCCTATTTTTATTTACATCCAGTGTTCTTCTATTGAAATATTTTATCCAGCTTTGTCAGTGCAAAATCCTAGAGATTTTCATCTTCTTAACCTTTTGAGTTTTCCTTGTGCACAATCCTGACACATATGCTTGTGAAAAATGTTTCTTTCTTCAGCCCTGGTCTGAAAAGCTGCTTTTCAGCCCATCCTAGTAAGACTGTTCTGAGACCTGTACAGTGTTGTCTGTGTTTGTGTTGGTCTTCTCTAGGCTCAGGTTGAAACTGTGAGTGGAATATTCCCCAGGGTCCTAAATTCTGCCCAATTTGCAGCCATGTCGACCTGCAAATATTTCCTCCAGTTTGAGATTTTTGGCATCCCAAGTTTCCTGGATGTGCTTACATCATCCCTGTGCGGAGGAGGACTTGGCTGTATGGCTTAGAATGTGCTCTGTGTAATTGAACAAGTTCCCTCAAAAATACCCCAGCAATTTTACCAGTTCTTGTCTGGGGTTATGAGGTATGTGATGTAGCCCTGTGGGCAGGAAAGGAAAAAGCCCTCCCAAGAGGCTGCTCCTGAACTGACTTGATAACTCTGGGGTTTGAAATAGTGGGGGAAGAAAAATCTGAAGCGAGAAACAAGTTGTTAAAGCAAAGATATGCACAGGCATATAATAAATGATACATCTGGATTTTTTCGACGGTGGCTAGAGGAAATCAATCCCTAATGCAGTAAACAAGCTCCAGTGGGTTACCAGCAGACAACATCCAGAGTTACTCGGTTCCAAACATGGGCACCGCTGCAGTCAGAATTTGGCCTCGGAAATTTTGTATTGCAGTTGCTGCTCCAAAAGAGGGATTTTAGAAACAAGCCCTGCTGCACGCAAAGAATGCTTGAAAGTCCCTTCACACACATTGCCTTTTCAAGGTGCGCTGCTAAAGCTCAAAGCACTGAAGAGGAAGGCTCTGGACAGCTTTCCAAGGCTCTGAACTTTGGACATAATGTTTTTAGGTCATTGCTTACAAGCCAAGAGCACCAAGCAGGGCAGACAAAGGCGTATTAGCTGGACCTCTTCTCAGTCTCCTGGGAGGGACAATGGGTGCAGTTCACAAGCAGAGGCACACAGCTGCAGCTTGCTGGTTGGGAGGCTGCACACAGAGGAGAGATCAGAATTCAGAGCAATTAAGCACGTCGCCTGATTGTTACTGACAGATTAAAAAACCCCCTCTGCCAGCTTTACACATTTGAGGCCTCTTGTCTTTGTGAGTCAGGAGGCAGTTCCCATCGTGAGACACGCTCTGTAGTACAGGATGATTTTTGGCAAAGTCCGGGTGATTGTGAGCCAGGCGGGGCGGGGACAGCATTCCAGTTTTATAACACAATTCCATAATAGGAGACAGCATTCTTTTCATATTAATGTTCATACAATAGGAATTTTAAACTCTAGTTTTTGGGTTATATGGGGGGCAAAAGCCTCTTTTAATTGCCACAACAACTTTATTCTATAATTCAATGAACAGGGCTGCTGGTGGACCAACCACAGAGAGTGCAGTGGGTATTTTGAAGGATGCTTTCATTCCAAGAAACAGCAGACTGAAAATCACTGATGTAGTTATGCACTAGCTGATGTCACCCTGACCTCCTCTTTGGCTGAGTTACAGGCCTCCAGTTTACCTGCTCTGGCCCCAGGGGAAACGCATGTCACCACTCTGCACACTCCTTGTGAGCACAGTGAAGTACCTAGCGCTGCTTCTTTTGAGTTATCACACCAAAAGATGTGCAGGCATTTCCATGCCTTTTAGTAGCAAAGGTTTTGCAGAGTGCAATGTGGGGCTTCTCCAGGACCATCCCTGCCATGCATTCCACCAGGGACATTTTCTGCCTTGCCTGTTCTGGTAGTGCAGAGAGGAACCTGAGGCTTTCAAGATGTTACTTATCTCCTGACTTACATCTTGCAGTGTCTTGCTGGGCAGGTAGAAGTTTTAAAGATAAATTTCTCCTAGTGAGGCTTTGACTGATCTTTGAGTTTTGCACCAAAAATACCTTGTGGTTTCAAGAGCCCTTGCTGCTCTTAGCTTAAGGCTGCAGTTTGACTCCTCAATGTAGCTCAGACAAATACCTCACTGCTGGCATTGTTGGTAAAGGGTGGGGAGGATAAAGGGACTCTAGGCTTTTCTCCTTTGGAGTGTGTAGTAAGAGAAAACACTTTAAGGCCCCTAGAAACACCTTGGACCCTCCCCGGGTCTCATGGTGAAAAGGCACACTTCATTAAAACCTAGTTTCGGCCCTCAAGCTGACACCCCTTAAACTAGTGTTTGCCAGGATGCTTGGCTTCTAGTACTCCAGAGATATGAAGTGTGTTTCTCACTAGTGGCATTTATAACTGAGATTTCACAGAGGGCTTTGCTGAGCCAGGCTGTCCAGAGCAGATACAGGGAGTGCCACTACTAGTCACTAGGAGTTCACATTGTCCTAACCTCAGCTATAAAATTCAGCTTTAAGTGAGCAAAGACATCTGCTCTGAAAAGGGCAGAAGGCTCAGTACTATTTAGAGACAGATTGGAACACCCAAAAAAGCAGAAGAGGGCTTGGCCTACTGAGAGATAGTTCTGTGCCTTGCCGGAACAGCCATGGGGCTGTGGGTATCAGTAAGAATTTACGTGCATTGGGGATGAAATGACCCTTGGAAGAATGGTGGAGTGGCATTTGAAAACAAGAGAGGGAAAATCTCATTAACAGGGAAAACACACAGGATAATCTGGTGAATGCCAAGAGTGGTCTGGCATGTGTGTCCCCACACAATGCCAGTCTGAAAGGGGATGTTCAGTAGAGATCATTTTATAATGCTGGTTTGATATTTGGATACTGCCAAATGATAGAGAAAATGGAAATTCTTGGGGTGTATATGCATGCAGAAGAGTGCAGCAGTAGGGCAGTTTTTTGTTTTGAGGCTTGGTGCTTTGGATAGCTGCAGTTTTGAAGTGTGGTAATAGAGAGGCTGGTCTGCATGCATGTCTTGACTCAGCCTTAGCCAGCTCAGGAGAACTTCTTAAAGAAGAGCTTAGAGAGCAAGGGCTGTGTGAGAATACTTCTTCCAGACAGCTTGGCCGTGTTCTTCAGAGCGAGCCTGGCCGTGATGGCACTGAGCCTCTCCGAAGGCAGTGCATTCTGAGCTGAGGGTGGTAGCCCTGGCTCAGGGTGAGCTGGGGATGGCCAGCTGGGGAAAGGGGTGGATCAAGGCCTGACATGAGTAGAGCCCAATCTTTAACAAAGAGACTTCCTGCCTGAGTTGAAATGTCTTGGTGTATTTCCCTGCCCCCAAACAAGAGCTGTGTGCATCTGACGTCACTTCCCCCGGCTGCCCAGCGGACAGCAGGATGAACCTGCACTGACTCTGAAGCAGACATTCCACTCTGTCACAGGTTATTGTGCTCTTCCACGGGGCAGGAGATTTTACTACACGGCTGTTTTAGAGGTTTCTGCTGCACACACACTTTCCCCCTCTGCTCCCCAGCAGTTTGAAAGGAAGCAGCGTAGGAACTTGTGCGATGTGCTTGCAGGCACACAGCAGCAATGTGACTCATCAATAGGCCAGGCTTTGGGAACTGGTGCCTGTTACAGCGTGAAGCCAGCCTGCTTCTTCACAGAGCTCCAAAAGGCAGCTGGCTATGTCAAAAGGGCAGAGAATAAAGAGTGTAGTGTAAAATGGAGACACAATTAGGCAAAGATAAAAAGAAAAAAAAAAAAAACAAAAACCCCAACCCTATAACATTTTTCATCTCTTTACTGAAAGTTCCCTCGGGTGGTGTTTGCTGAAACAAATAGTTCTGCAGCTTGCTGGTATAAAAATGGCACATAGATTTTGCAATAATGCTATGTTATTTTTAAACATCTGAATGAACAGTCATAAAACATCTACCTTGGTATGGACCAAGTTCATAATAGGATATGTCTTTATCACTTTGTAGCACAGAGGAAATGGCATTTAAGTGATATATCTCTATGAACCTGTTCCCTTTAAACCTTCAAGTGTTTCAGCCTCATTTTATGTCTTGTACTAAACACTAGTCAGGGAGGACAGAGAGGCTAATTTATTGTAAGTCATTAATCAGGAACCTTGATATGGTTTTGTATGTTTCAGAGCATTTTGAAAGGAATCTGGTTTAGCACTGTCTGCATTTTAGAACTGGGAAAATTTAGGCACTTCTTTGAAGGGACCAGTAAATATTTGGTGCCTTCATCTAATTTCATAAAACCACAGAAAAGATGCAAAACTTGGACAATGACACTATTGCTTCTGCTTATCTAGTAGGTGATTCTACAGTAAGTCCCAGTAATTGGGTTATTTTGGGTGGTGTAGTTGTGCCTGTAGCTGTGGGTTTCTTTTATGTCACTGGGAATCTGTGCTGTTTCCACTCAACAATGGAACTTGGAAGACATGGAGAAAAGTGTATGTCAGACATTTGAAAACAAATATTGTCCTCTATTTGGACATTGCTTTAAACATTAGTCTTATTCCAAAATGACCACAAGAGTCTGCAAGATGTAGATTTTGACATTTCTGATTTCTCTGTATTCAGAGGGGTTTTGCAAATATGATTGCATTATTTATTTCTCTACTTTTCTTTAAATTTCTACAGAGAAGGAAAATTCATGAAAGTGAGTGTTCTTATTTGGTTCCTGGTTTTTACCTGTGCTGCCCACAGCTGTGTTCACATGTCATGGGATGGCAAGGTCAAGTTGTAAACACAATTTATATTGTTGCTCAGGGTTATCACCACTTGGTTATCATTCAAGGTCATAATCTGCTTGTCATTTATCATGTAACAATACTAAGAAAATAGTCACTTTAAGCATAAATAAGAATAACATTAATACTAATAATTCACCACGCTGACAAACCCATTGCATATTTTTCCCCATTTCCAAGCCTTCATTTAAAAAAAAAAAAACAAAACCAAAAACAAAACCAAAAAACCCAAACAAAACTGTTTCTGTTTACTTTAAAGGACAAGTGTCAGGCTGCTCTGTTTCTGGACATCCCAGACAGTTTGCAAGTCCATTGCCTTCGTGTGGTTACTGGTCCTATGCCTTTGGTATTGACATTCAGTAGAGAAAATTCTTCAAAGTATCCAGAAATATTTTGTTGTAAGCTGTGCTGTCTTGGCACTACCACAATAAAAAAGTTAGTCAGCTGCTAGGAAAAAAATCTTACTCATGAGTAGTTAGTTACCTGATATGACAAATGACAAGGTTTGAAACAGATTAGTCAACCACTCATCATCTTGGTTTGTCCTTTTGACAATTTTCAGTGTTTCTTTGATTATCTAAAATTATGTTTTATCCATAAGCAGAATTTGGTTGAGACTGGTATTCTCAGGACTTTTTCCCTCCTTTTGTTCTTCAGAACACATTTAATTTTCAGTCAGTGTTCACGATGAAGGACATATTCTCTGAGTAAGCCTATTTATCTCTCATGTACTTCACAGCTTCTACTTCTTTTTTATCTTTCTTGAAGGATACCTTTTTTTTCAATATCTGTTTGTCACTGGAACTGGAGAAAATTTACATTGACAAGATCTCTAATATTCCACTGGTAAGCAACTTAAACCTCGATGCGTTCCCTGGGGTGAGTGAAATGGTGTGATTATACTGTATATTTGTGTACCCTTGTGATTTATCTCCTTTTATAGTCTGTTGTTCCCTCTAGTTCCCTTGAGATAAGTTAATGTTACCCACGAAGGAGCATGTCCCAGCCCATCTGCTTGTGGGGTGTGACAATGATATGCATCTGAATGATGAGTTCAGTGAAATGGGGCCCAAGGAGTCACTGTAACCCTTACACTCTTGGTATTTATTCCAGATTAATCTATGTCAGACTTATGTTGATTAGTTGCCTTTACAATGAAGAACAGAAGACATTCCTGAACTTGTGAATTTTCTGAGGATATTCAGGATGGACTGCAAAAAGAAATTAAGACCTCTTTTACAAGAATGAAGTCCTCAAAACATTTGAATGGACAAGAGCAGTACATTTTCCTTGGGCAGGTATTTTCCTTTAATTATCATGTAATTTGTTTAGACAATTTATTAAGGATGTGTTGGAAGGCAAGTTAGAAGTGAAATTATCTTCCTAGTTTAAAAACAGCTTGTTTAACATTTATTCATGCAGGGCTGGGCCTCCAGATGGTATAAATTGGCATAGATCCATTTAATTTAGTGGCTCTATGCCAATTTCCAGCAGCTGAGAATCTTGTCCAGTAAGTCACTTTTAGTCCCATGACTTATGTTTGGTGCTAGAAAGATGGAAAGATTCAGCCCCTGGGGTGATGACCAAAAATTCTTAACTTTACCAAAATGAAACATTCTTTATCAGTGATCATCACAGAGCTGAGTGAGCACATGCACAGTCTACTCAGAACAGACAAAATGCCCTTTTTTCCCATCTGCCTTTCATTACTGGTGATGTTACAGCTTGAGGTGAGCTTCACCTTAGCCTTAGAGGTCAACATGATAAGTTTTATTGTAATAGCAGGGCCCTGCATGGTAAGCCTGGGAGCACAGGGGTTGTGAACTGTGCTCCCACAGGTACAGAAATTGGAAGTTACCAATGGAGTTATGCCACTCAGTCCATATGTGGATCTGGCCTATATGATATATTTGCTTTGGGAACTCATCCAACCATCACAGCAATTGTTACTTCACCATCTCATCTATTATTGTACATAACTTTAGACACTGGTTGTGTTGTAGAGATCTGTTATCAAGACAACGACATTCAGACCACAAATGTCAGACTCCTCTATGATAAAATTGGGACCCAGCACAACACTGGCACCTGAAACAAAACTGAGAGAGCAGAAGAGACAAAAGTCTCAACTGCTTTAGAATAATCAATAAAATAACACTTAGATTTTTGGAATAATGTGTTTCCTCACTAAAACTTACTGTGGGGTGACCCTGGGTGGCAGCTAAATATCCACCCAGCTGCTCCCTCAGTCTCCCCAAGTGGGATGGGGGGAAGAAAATAGGAAGAGGAGAAGCAAGAAAAAACCTCATTGATCTAAATAAAGACACTAAAGATTTGGGTATTGAAAAGCATCTAAATAAAGATTCAGGTATTGAAAAGCAAAGATGGCAAACAGTCAAACACTTAAGGAAAGCACCTCCCTACTCCCCTTCCTATAATTTTGCTATTGACATTACCACAGATGACACTCAGTCCCCTTGACAAAGCAACAGGCAGCACAGGGCATTAGGGTCAAGGGTGTAGCGCTTTCTTTCTGCCACTCCTTGTTCTTTACTCTTTTCTTCTGTTCCTCCTTCCTTCTTACTCTTTTCCTGTGCTCTGGTGTGGGTCTTCCATGGGCTACAGCCTGCTCACGGAGTTCCTGCTGTGGCATGAGTCCTCCAGGAGCTGCAGTCCCTTTGGGTGACTGTTGTGGAGTCAGCTAGAGCTGACTGGGACTGGCACAGGGCAGCCCTTTACCTTCTCCCATAGGAGGGGTCACCCCTGCAGCGCTGCCTTCCTCCTCCCCCCTGCTACCAGAATCTTGCCAAAAACACCCAATACAATCTATAAGCTTCCTTCTTAGCTGAGCAGAACACTTAACACAGGTCATTGTGTGGTAGGAATAAAACTACTCACTTTATATGCACTGCATTAAAGGTCTCTGGTAGGGTATCTTAAGAGACAGGATAAGGGGCCACTGTGCCCATGGTCTGACTGTATGTTATGGTAATTTACCTGATGTCATGTTGCCCTTCTTTGTTTCAGTCTTTCAGTGAAGATTATGGGGATTCCAGAGGTTGTGTAGAACCAAGCAGAGGAACACACAGCTGTCTTTGGAAGTGGAGAGTCATGGTCCCCTCCTGGGACCATGGAGGTGGCAGTGTTCAAGCCAAACAGCTCCAGGGTAAGGGCTATAGCAACACATAATTTTCATTTGTTAACCATAATGCTGGAATGGAAAAAAATCTTAAAACCTTTTTCCATCTTCATCCCCATGACCAAAAATCGCCACCATTTCAATAACATTAATCTGGGTGGTCATTAAGCTGTTGAATGAGTAGATTTTATTTCTCTCAGCTTATTTTCTACTCCTCTTCTAGCTCTAATAGCTATCTGTTTAATATGAGACTTGTTCCATTTCATTACCTTTCTCCTGTTTTTTTTCTTGAGGTGGAACTAATGCAATGCAAATTGTGACGCCTGTCTCTGATTTTTCTATTAAGCAACTTAGGATTCTGTACAGCCTGTGTTGTTGACTGCAGAGCTAGAAATATATTTGAATTTATGATGAAATCCTGGAGTTTGCAGTATATCAAGTTTGGTGGATTTTTTTTTTCAAACAAGTAATAATATTCAATGATATTCAAGTCTTTGATGGAGGCCTTTTCTGCAAAGTATGTTATACACATATTTCAGTTCTTTTATTTCCACCTGATGCAATTCTATAGCAGCTGCCATACAAAATTTATGACATGGAGCTAAGCACAGTACAAGCTCAGCTGGGCACTAAAGCTGCAACAGTGCAATGTGAAGAAGTTCACAGACACTGTTGAACTGCTGTCTGGGGTTGGTGAAACCAAAAGTAGGAAAAGAGTTGTATCACATCAGAAGCACTGGGAAGGTAACTATTGACACATACTGGTGCCTGGAGAGCTAGAGTTGCTTCAGCAATCAGAGCAATTTCCTCTTAAAGTAAAGAGGAAAAAATTTTTGGCTTAAGCTCTGCAATGTGTGTGTATGCTCTTCTGAGTACATAGTCTGGTGCTGGAGATGCTGCAAATTGCTGCTTTTGAAAACTATGAATGAACTATGGTGTGTGTCTCCACTAAGGCTTTGGATGTATTTTGTCCTCACTTTTGCTTTTATTTCACTGTATAAAATTCAAAGGAATTTTCTAGCCTATTTTGTTCAATGGCCTGATCAGTCATATCAAAGACATGACTCCTTTCACCTCTGTCTTAAAAATAGAGCTTCTTTACCCTAGTATTTTGAAAGAGAGGATGTTCTGCAGTCTTATTTTTTTGATGGTTGGGGGCTTTATTCCCAAGTGACATTTCCAAATTATGTATAGCCAGACTCTCTCCATTTATAAAACAGTTATTCTTTCCCTGCAGCAAATGCAAGAATCAAAGATGTTTTCCCTTGAGAAGTTTCCTGCACTTTTTGCAGAAAGCAATACTGCCCCTAGTCCCCTTTGCTTTAATGCTGGGCCAAACTCTGCCCAATTGACAAGAGTGGTGATCTTCCTGGTAGCAATAGAAGAGACTGGTGTAGTTCTGTAGTCACATCTGGACTGTCTTCTCCTAAATGAGCACCAGCTCATCTCAGAACTTGGCAATTCCTATCCTTTCCCAGTACTCTGTCAGCTGAAAACTTGCTTTGCTGATTGATAATTTTTCTTTTGTTTCCCCTGTACCCTTCTCCTTATATGTTGCAGAGGAATGGATTCACCAGTTAAGGTGTCTAAACCCTTCCTAAAAGCTGATTTCCTTCCTTGGAATATGGGCATCATCACCTGGATTAAATTGTGACTCCTTTACTAGAATGTTCCCCTCATCCATACCTAGAGATGACTGTTGGAAAATGAGTAGAAGTCACCATTTTAGGAAAGGGAATCTATAGGGAAGTTTGGAAATACAGAAGAAACAAAATGTGTAGAATACAGGAATTTGCAATGCAGCAGAAAACATTTTTCATGTTACTATTTCCAGGACGTAAGATTCTTGCTTTGCAGCAAGGCCTGTAGGAAATCCTACAGAAGTGTTAGACCATAAACACACTTGGTAACTATGTCTGAAAGGAAACTCTCAGGGCAAACCTGACTTGTGAATACCCTGTGATGCTGAAGAGAACCTCAAATAACCCTCATGATTCAGGAAATATCAGAGGATACAGATGTTGCATGAATGAATTTGTCTAGCATATGGAAGGAGGATGAGCCTGATTCTTGAATGGGACAATCCACTTCATCAGAAGAGAAATAATGATGAGAAAAACCCTAAAGAAAATATATCTATTCTTGTGCTGAGTTCAGGAAAAAAAAATTATAATCAATATCTCTATATACCTTGATTTGAACGATCTTACTCTTTATGTCAATGACATAGTCAACTTCCAGAGAAACTCAGAGAAGTTCTATAAGAACTGAAATGGTCAAACTCATCATCTTGAAACAGTAACACAGTGTGATTCTTTTCTTAGAAGAACGTGTGTAGAGGCTTTTGTTAGGGTAAATGAATGCGTGGTCTAGGAAAGCTGAATTTGTTTCATCCTGGAGTTGTGTTAGAGATCATTGCATACTTCCTTATTGTGAGGATGAAAAGGCTGTGCAATATATGGGATTCAAAGCTGTGTGAGCAGATAAAACACAAGAGGAAAAGTATCAGCAGACTATTTTCCTATTTGGATTGTGTATTTCTTCAATCTCATTTCAACACTTAAGAGATGATCCAGATGAAATCTTTGGCTGAGAAATTTCATATACAGACTGATGTGGAGAGGCTTTCTATTTTGAAGCAGTTTGTTTACTCTTTCTCCTAATGTCCCCCACTGGCTATTCTCAGAAGACGTTTGCCAAATTCACTCTTTGTCTGGCCAAGTGCAGCTGCTCTGATACTGCATTCTCAACATTCCTTGAGGATGGATGTCTGCAGACTTGGTCTGTGTGAGGAGTTATAATGTCTCTTAGAAGGAGCATTTTCAGCATCTGCAGAAAGTCAGCTCAGGCATGAGTTGTGCTGCCTATGGGTCCCAAATGGCAGGATTACATTTTGGAAGCGGAGCTTGCAAGATGGGAATGTGGAAGCCCTTCTACAGAGTCCAAACCCAAGACTCAGACAGCTTTTAAGGGACAATGGGAGGAAATACAAAGCACTACAAGGAGAGCTGGAGAAATGCACCTGATGTTCTGCAAGCTATATACAGTGCCTCATGACCCAGATCTTTTTTGGCTTATGTTACAGGCCAACACTGGGTCCTCTCAGGACTTCTTTGTCCTGAGAGGATTTGTAACAAGAGTTTTAAACCAGTACCATGGCAATTGATGTAGGAAGCTGCTTTTATGACAAGTTCTGACTCATGCTGAAACCACTAGGAATACTTGAAGAAGTAACAGGTTACTAACATGGGCAAAGGTTTTGAAATTTGCATCTACTGCCCCCTAACTTTGTACTTGTCTGGGATCATTTTTATGAGTCATTGCTAGTTTCACCACTCATGAATACTGTGATTTCCCCCAAACTCATGTCATTTAATTGTTATGACAACAATTTGTAATTCAGGTATCACATATGTGTGTGTGTATTTGATCAACCACAACATGTGGTTAATATAGCTGTTTAAAATAAATTACTGAGGCCTACTGAGCTACATAAAAACCCCAAAACTCTAGCATTTTTGCTAGTTTCCCACATATTTCATTATTTTAGTACTTTTTGAATGGATTTCTGATCCATATTGATGGAAAAACATGTGAGCAAAGTAGGTGAAATCCTTGCTGAAATATTGTCAGGGCAAAACATGTAAGGCATTGAATTCTACTAAAATTCACAATGTGTTTTTAACCATATTTGACAGAGTGGGGATTTTTTTCCCAGCTGAACCACAGGGGCGTCAGTGATGCTGCATACCTGACATGGAAGTCAGGCACCCGATACCTGACAACAGTGCTCTGACTCTCCAGCACAAGCATCTCATTGATGTTTCCCCTTACTTTGGAATAAAGATAGTTTTAAAAATCTGGCTGTGGTATGAATATTATCCTATTCGATGCTTGATGTTGAAAGAACATAATCAAGCCTGCCAATTCACACTACAGTGAAAAAATAGAGATTATTTGAGGTTCAAAACAATGGAGATAAAACTATGGTTCCTGTGTTGATGTTTCCATGACTTTTGACCTGAACAATGGGTGACACCCTGTAAGAAATGCCAGGACAATATTACAGTCCTAATTAAATGCTGATGTTTTACTTTGAGAGGATTTTTATGTTATTATTTAATTTTTAAAAATCCAGATAGAGGAAATTGCTCAAGTGAGGTCATGATTTTAATAATGTAGGGTATATATATTTGTACCTTAGTATGACCAAGTGACCAACACAACAAAAAACCCATGTTATAGATACTCTGCTGACTGGATGCTACAATAGTATTGCAGTGCTGCTTCCTTGTCAAGTGTCTGAAGTGGCGGTGTGCTGCTGTACAGAGAGATCTCAAACCCAAGTCTTTAAAGCTTGAGAGACACTCGGTTTCCATTAAAACAATCCTTGGCTTGAGAGGGCATTAAGCCACCTGAGGATCTCTGAGAATTTACACTCAAGTGACCTATCCAAAGTCACAAGGGAAAGCAGAGGCAAAGCAAAGGCTTCTCACATCACTGTTTTGTGCTCTAAGTAGCACTCACCCTCTTATTCAGTAACAAGGTCAACTCCACTCAGGAGTTCAGTCCCGACATCGGGAAGGACTTGACAAGGAAGCTGTTTGCTGGGAACAAACAACCCTAAAATTAAAGACCAGAAATAAGCAAAAATGCAGAGCATAAGGGTAAATTCATTTGTAAGGTCAGTAATCTTTGTGAAAAATCATGGGTCATTACAGTTTTCTCATCTGCTCTTTTTTGAACCTGTTAACTTCTAGTATCATCACATAAAAGAGAGAAGTAATCATTGCCCTTGCTGTTCATAATAATTTTTCCTCTACCTTTCCTGCCAGAAAAGAAAGAACTGAAGAAGTTGTGTTTCATGTTTATGATGGGCCTGGTTTCAGACTGCAGACCCTCATTCTCACTCTGCCTTTCTCTGCTTACAAGTTCTCTGTCTGGTATTGTCTTCTCATAAATGTGCTTACACACCAACAAAATCAGCTCTCAGTCTACATTTAGAGAAGCTAAACTAGTAGATCTTGCTAAGACTCTTACTGTAAGGCACTTTCTACAGTCCTTGAATAATTTTTCTAGCTCTCCCATCAATGTCATCTACAAATTTTGCCAGAAGCAGTTCTGTATTAGACCTTAGATTGTTAAAATGCTGCAGAACATTTTATCTGTCATCCACCTGTTCAGGAACATTTATTCAATGACCAGCATCCATCTCTTTTCAAGATTGCTTCAGATTTTCCTTCCATTAATTCTTTGGTCATTTATCATCACTTTGTTCACATTACCATAGAATCATTCAGCTGGGAAGAGATCTCTGGAGATCATCTAATCTAACCCATACTTGAAACAAGGCCAGCTTTAAAATTAGAGCCAGCTATTGTGCAGTGCTGCTCTTTAAAGAGTGTGTTGTGCTAAGTCAAATGCATTATGGTCCACTCTATTTTACCTTCACCAACCAAACAATGCTTCAGTGAGGATATGAATTCTGAAGTTCCTTCCATACCTATTTTTCTGTGTTTCTAATCACCTTAAAGTTGTTTGACAAAACCTATTCTGCATCATCTAGAGGACTAACATTTATCGTATTTCCCATTAACTGAACCTCATAGCAAGAAGTAAACAGGAAACTATTTGGTGGGAAAATGTGCACTCATTTAGAAACAAAGGAGTTTTTGCTCAGAGTTTTGCATCACTCTTCTCTTGTTTCCCTCCCTTTTCCATGATAATTGTGATTTTTCTATTAGTTTCTCAGCATTTCCTTCCCCTTGTAACTCTTAAACTTGCTGTTTGTATTTCATCAGTGCTCTCTTTGGAGATCTCAGGAGTGAGCTTACATAAATTGACAAATGTTCACAATATACAGTCCATGCTATGCATTAGCTCTACAGCCATAGGTGTTTTAGCTATATCCATATAACACATACTGGCATGTACTGCACTTTCTGCTTTCAAGAAATTACATTAAGTTTTGGGGGGAAAGCAGTGCAGAGTCATCTTCATGATCAGAGTCCAAGCAATGTCACAAAGTGAGACATGCTGATGAAAATGTTTGCTCCATACACCTGGGTGTATTAATTTTTGTGCTCCATCCCATAAATACTGTTTTCAGACCTCAGGCTTTTTCTGAATGTGTGTAAACTGAACTTTAGTTTAATAGGTCAGATGACTACTACTGTTGTGACCTACAGTGAGGGAGACTCCAAAGGGGTGAAAATGCTTGGGAGCCCTGCAGAGCTACACCTGAGCAAAAACTCAGCACATGGTTCTTCACCTAGAAACAGCCTGTATGATCTGACTTAGAACAGCTACAGTGAGCAAAGTACCACAAAGTGGAAGGAAAGGCATCAGAGCCGTAAGAAGGACCCACAATTTCACAAGGACTCTGCCTGAAGCTTTTGGCTTATGCCTGTGCTAACAGATTCCATGGGACCAGGCCCTATTCTCTGGCCAGACCAAATGGCACAGCATAGGTCACCTCTCCTCAACTCTCTTCATCTGGTAGTAGTCTGGTCTTATCAGTACTGCTTGGTGGGCACAGAAGCAATTCCCTAGTCCTGCATTTCTGTCTGACTAAAACATTAATTAGCAAAAAATATGTAGTCTCCCTTAGTGGCTAACAAGATGAGAAGTTACCCTGATCCTTATGGTCTTTACCCTCTGCCTTTAGAGCTGGAAATGCCATCCTTTCCACCCCACAGATCTGGGATCCAGCTGAGGTGTGAACTTCTGCGACCGTTTGGTTCTTCAGAAATCTTCACTTAGGAGAATGTCCTTCCTGTAAATAAATGAAGGTCCTATGAATGCATTAAGTGGCTTAATTTATATAAGTACACATGGAACCTATGCATCTTATAAAAGGCCCTTTCTAGTTCTATTTCTAGTCTGCAGTAAAGCAGATTGATTCCTTTTCACATTCCCTTTTCTAAAAGGACACTTCCTTTTGCAATCCTCCCCATCTTCTTTCATTCCAGATAATCAGTGAGAAAAAAACCCAGATAATTGCCCAACTTTCAAGTTAGGCAATTTTAAGTATCATTCTATTCAATAATATTCTTAAATTACATTAAGAGTACTCAGAGAAAAGGATGGAGATAGATTCGTTTGGAGCAGAGAGGCCAAGAAGATAAAAAGCTGGGGCTGTTTGATGACCATTGTAGTTCCAACTTTCTTTCCAACCATTACTGCAAATTTCAAGTGCTAGGTCTGACCTGTGCTATTCAGTTGATTCAAGGAACATAGAAAAGATTGAGTAGGTTCTCATCAGCTGTCGGTTCTGACATTAAGCAACTTGTTTAACATCCCAAAACTTTCAAGCAGTGTTAGTAGAGATTAGTCAGATGCCAGCTTATGTTTTTAACTTTGCAACAGGGTCTAAAATGTTCTTACAGTCTTTTGAATATCTGTGGTAAGGACAAAAGCTTGTCATCATGGTACAGCAATGGAAGCAGCTGATAGATTCTGTGCCTGGTGATGATCAGAAAAAAAGCTGTAATTATACCGCTAAAGGGGAAAAATGTTTGTTGCTCAGAAGTGGTAGGATTTCTCCTTGTGTTTGTATTAGCAGAATTTCTATTAGCATTAGCACTGTTCATTTGTTAGGTCCAAAAGCAAGAGCAAGCAAGTTTAGACTTGAATTTCTTTCATTTTATATAGGCCAGAGGCATAGTATTACTGGAAGTTTTTTAGTGCTAAATGTGCCACAAGGATGTGAGGCATGAGAAAGGGTGTGTTTTGGAAGACTGTAGCTGAGCTGGGTAAGGGCCACTGGCCAGCTTCCTTTTCACACCAAAAGTGCAGCTGGTTTGTCGTACAGACCTAAGGCCAGCTACAGATTCAAGCTGCTAATAATATGTTATTTTTCTCCTTCAGGCCTCTTTAGAGCTTTAATTAAATTGTACTTGCATTTGCAAAGTTTCACTTCCCGGCATGTGCAGTTTTGTCTGTTCAAATGCTTTTATGCCAGTAGAAAAATTACAGATCTGCCTTACTACACTTGTTAAGGCATGGGCCCAAAGCTCATCTCGGGCAAATCTCTTGGAGTCAGCTTAACCACAGAAGTCTTCAACCCAGAGATGGTTTGCCCAACAGAAAAAGATGGGAAGGACAAAAGAGTGGGGAAAAGAGACCAAGGTTTCAATAATTTCCCCTTTAGTCCTGGTTTACAAAGAAAGGATAATAGACCATAAGCGCCAGGATTAATGGACTATCTATCACTATACTGTTCAGTCTCCGTGCAATCACATTCTACTCCACAGAGCTTCTAAAAACTTTGACCTCTGTCAAAATAACTTTATCTCTTATGGAAATGATGCTGAGTTTCCACTTACATGATCATTCAAACCTTGGTCACAGAGTAAAGTGACCAAATTGTTTACCTTTGGATGCACATGGAGCACAATTGGATTGCAATGAATTTCAGGAACTGGCAACCAGAGTGTATTTGAGGTGAGTGACCTAGAAACAAACTTGGTATCTCATTACTGTAAGCCATCCAGTATGATTTACTTAGTGGGACAATTTGTGGCTCATCCTGCTTTCAGAAACTGCCAAATTCTAATGGTTTTTGACACTGACCAGTGAAATGTTTAGCTAACACTTTAAATGAGGAACATGACTAAACCAATGAGAAAGCTTTAATTATATGGGATTATTCTTAACATCTACTAAATTTTCCATAACCTCAGACTTTAGCACTCAGCATTTCTGATTTCAGTAGTTTTCAGTCAGATAATATGATGTCTGTGAGCAGAAGGGATAAATTTAGATCCGAAATGAATGACATACCTTGTAATAAGGTGCAGGCAAGGTAAGGGATCATCAGCAATGAGTTATTTAGATGGAGATGAACTGAAGTTTATCCAGGAAAGATGAGGCAAAACAGTGTGTTTGAGGATAGATATTCCCATCACTTTAAGGAAATCACAAACAGATAATGTAGAAAATGGCTAGTAAACCATTTTCAAAAGATCATTTTGTAAGTGGTAAGGATATGGCAGAGCTAAACGTGGAATTAAGGAATCTGGCAGCTCCATGTTGAAGGAAAACATGGCAACGAAAGATATTTACTTTGCAGGTCTGTAAGAGTATTTTAATATAAGAATTATGCAAATATGCTTCCAGATGTGATTAATTATTTAAAACTTTTGTTAGGTTATTATTCTACTTCAGGCCCCTTTACAGGGGGTCCCCCCAAAAAATTACTATTGACAATCAAATGGCTGGTACTCCTAAGAGACAGTCAAGTCAGTTTTGATCATGAGATACCTGTTGTGTTCTTGAGTGCTGAAGAAAGGGAATAAAAAAGGTCCTAAATTTTACTAATTTTTTAAAATAGATTTCATATTCACATATTTTTTCTACATGTGTTTGGTTAATATATTTTATATATATATATTATATAATTATCAAGTGTGTTAATAGTCATAAATTTCGATTCTTTTAGATTAGTGTTATGGGCATTATGCATGTATCATATTATGTGTGATGACTAATCTGGTCAAGAATCTACACTGTCCCCTACCATATGAAATTTTAAATAGTATGGAGGCAATGATTAATAAATCTGAGACCAAAGGTCATGTAAAAAATGTCATTCTTCAGAGAAGTAATAATTTGAGAACTTCTGTAAAGACTGCTGTCTCAGTTGAGTAACAAAGCTGAAAACTGAGCAGCCAGCCTCCACCTTCCTCCTGTGCTGGGTGGTGTCATTAGCTGACTTTCAGTACTGACACAGAAAGTGAAGAACCACCTATCTACTATCAGGAGGCTTTCCCTGCAAGAGCTCATGCAAAATGCACTCCGGGTGACTATTAGATGATTCACCGGTTATCGCTATCTGAGTCACGCATCCCACTGAGTGGGTGAGGCTATGAACTTCTTTGTCTTCTGACAGGCTGGTTTGCCACAATGAAAATTTACTGTGTGGCACCCAGAGCTGTCACAAATCCGTGTGAGGAAGGGATGTGGCAGAAGGTCTGAAGACCAAAATTCATCACGGATGTTCTTCTGGAGGTGAATTTATGCTTTGTGGGAGCTGACTGGCCATTTGCCTGCAAGGCTCAGTGCCTTTGGCACACTTGGCTGTGATGGTGGCAGTGAGGAGCCTTGTACAGGTGTGACTCTGAGAACAACTGATGGAGAGCTTCTTACAGCTAAACACAACCAAGTTTTATCCTCGAAAAAGGAAGTTGAGCTGCCTCTGTTTATCCTGAAAATGGGGTGGGAGGGGGAGGAGGGGGGTTTTGCAATAAAATGTGTGGGCCACAGGAGGACTTCTGAGACACAAAATTGAATATAAGGAACAACAGGTATTAGCCCAATGGCAGAGACAGGGAAGTAGTTATTATCCAAACTAGCCTGTAATGCTCAGATTCTTGACCTGTGCCATTAGACACGTGTCAGAGTGGAGGAAAAGCTTGTGGAGTCCAGGAATGGTGCAATGATCGGAGAGACATGTTAATACTATGTTAGAAATTCTGGAGGAACAGCAGCAGCTTTTATTGTACATGCTGTTCTCCTCTCACATTTGGGCTGACCCAAAGCTACCACCTGCCAATGGACAAGAGCTCCTTTCAGGAGTAGGAAATGCACTTCCTATAGATGTGATATCAGGAAGAGCAACGCTGCTTCAGACATTAACTCCTGCAAATATGTGCTGGCACAGGAACCAGAGCGGCAAACCTTAGCCTAACATCAATTTGCACTGTAGTCTCTTACTAAAATGGGGGGAAAAAACCAAACTGCAGCACATATCATGAACAATGGGCCAACAGCATCCTTCACCTGCAGTAGCTGTCTGGGAGGGGAAGTGAGATTTTCCATGAAGATGCTATACATTTCTTTTTTTTGGGGTTTTTGTTTCTGAGCTTGGGTTTTTGGGGAGGGTGGTTGGGGGTGGGGTGATGGGCTGAGTATAGTGCTGTTTGTCAGTTTTGCTAAAATAAACATTTGTAATTTATATCAAACTTACCAGCCATATAAGTCTTCAGCGTCACAGTATCTGGCATCTTTTGGCTAAACTAAGTCTTCTGCCACTGAGATTTCATCTTCTCTAAACTTGGAGAACCCAACAAGATATGTAGGTTTGTTTGCATCTGTTTGTAACTATTTTGATGGTTTCTATGTGGTCACAATTTGAAATATTATTGCTCTTCTCCATATAATTTGCCTGTAATATAGCAGCTAAATATATCCTTTCTCAACAACATAATGGAAAGTTGCAACTACTGCAAAAGTTGTCAGTCCATGGAAGAGTTCTGGGATGATTATCCTGCCTCACAGAGCATTGTACATGCAGCCTATATTTTATTATTTTTATGAGAGGCCAGGTGCATAGGGAGAGGTAATGGCTTGTATTAAGTGATTGATGTGCTAGGGAAAATGACACATTTCCAGGCACACACATCCTTAACTTTCAATGTGACTAATGAGTACAATACAATACCAAAAGAAATGAGTGACCAAACACTGAAGGTTGAAAGCAAGGAGTTTTTAAGTTGACTTTTTCTTTTTTTTTTCTTTATTCTAGAAATTGGCTGTAATTACCTGGTTGGGGTGATACTGCATGCACAGAGCCAAAAGTTGATTAATGTTAATTTCAGAGCAAACAGAGACAGGAAAGGCCAATGTGCTCCACAGCTAAAAATACACTTTCACCAAGAGACATGACATCTGTAGATTTACAACCCCAAAATTATTTGTGAATAATGATTAGCTGCCCTCATATAATTACCTTGCTTCAGCAGTGACTGGTTATCCTTAAAGGCACCTATTGCTTTTGACTTTCAGACCAGAGAAGTTAATCTGAAACCATCTATAAGTCCAGGTGAGTCTTCTTTCCTCTTAGGACATAGGACTAGAATTGTGCAATAAAGCAAGGGTATTTTCAAATAACCATCACAGAGATGCAAACACCTATTTTTGTCTCCCCCAAAATTAAGTTTTATTAGAGACATTTGGATTTTTCTTTTGACAAATTGTGTCCTCATTTATTTTATGCTTTGCCAATACTCATTGCTCTGAGGGGTATCATCTTATACACAGAATACCACTCTAGACATGAGACAGAGCTAAAAGCTGGGATAGACTCCTTCAGACATCTGGTCTGATCTCCATAATCTGGGGTTTGTAATTATGCTTATGTATTCTGTACCACCTTCAGATTTTGCTGTAGAGCTGTAGCACATCCCTTGGTCTGGGCTTTTCACACGACGGAAAACCCACCATGCCCTTCATTAAGATTTTTCCAAACCATCCTATCTCCTCAAGGTGGTATGTATAATTAAATCAACTCCAGACTCCTTTTTGTTAAATCAAATGCATGGGAGGGAAGTGTAGTCCCTTGGGATGAGATGTATCTTCTGCTACCTAAACATGAGAAACATCTAGCCTAAGGTAGTTTTCTCCAGTCCTCCTGCAGTCAATGAAGAAAGATGACTCATTCAGAAGACTCATCCAACTTGTTTGAGACACCTCTCTTAGAGTGGGATGAATCATTCTCTGGAGACACCTATCTGCCTCCATGGATTGCACTTCTATTTTGGACTAGGCACCTAGATCTTTGGTGGCTGAAATTAGATGAGATGACTCTCACCATCACTGTTATGCAGAATATTAGCTCCCTTCTCTAGTTTCACCATAATTTTTTTTTTAAATACATCTAACAAAACCGAGTAGAATTTGTAAATGTCTCACTAGCACTATAAAACCCTGTTAATACTGCTTCCCCAGTTCTGCATCACTTCCCCTAGCTTATATACCCAAAGACAAAATTAAGTCCTTTAGGTACCACATTGTGTGAAAAGCTCACATTCTGCTAAACACTGGCCAAGATTGCTGGCTCCATGTTTCAGTCATCAGTCTCAAAAAATGTTGATGTGTTATATATTCTCCATTTATATTGAGGGACTAAGCATGCAAAAATAAAAAAGCCTGCACTTTTGAAGGTGAAAAAGAAGCGGTGTGACCTTTAAATAAAAAGAACATGATTTACCTTCCATATAAAATACACCATGCATCCTATCAATTTCTCTGTCTAATATAAAACTCTACCACAGGTTAGAATATGCTTTTGAAATACATCTGATGCAACAATTCCTAGTGCTCTTTGCATCAAGAAACATGTGAGGAAGAGAAGTTTTTTTGTTCTTTCTCCTGTACTTTCACGTTGTAAATGACAGGCCTGGTGGCTTGAAACTGTCTCAGAATTAGAACTCATCCACACTATTTTTTTTTCAATATCTTACTCTTGCTGTTTGGAGAAACTTAAGACTTTTCTATCCCAGTTGTAGTCAAGTGCAAAACAACACATACAAGATGGCAGAGATATGAATGGCCAAGTAGATTCAGCAGGAGCAAGAATCAATCATGGTAGAAAATACAAAGAAAGTAAGTAAAAAGTAGGTTTAACTAAGAAAATACTAGTAAGTGCTCATTAAACCTGTTAGAACTGAGCAAATTTAACATTTGACTTTTAATGTTCATCTGCCATTTGTGTAACTTGAAATAATTTCTTTTTCCTGGTTGGGTAAGATTTATAGCATGAGAATGAATACTGAATGGTAGTTTCTGTAATGTGGAGACAAATTCCCTTGTTTACTGAAAATACTGATATTCAGCTAGTCCCAAAAAACTTACCTAACAATAAAACTTGATTTCCATTGTAATCTGAAAGCACACCTAAAAATTTTCTGCTGTGAGTGTCTATATGAAAGTGGTGAAGTTGCTCCCTCTGTTTCCATTTTGAAGCCAATCTTGTCTAAACCTTAATTACTTTAAAATAACGAACATCATTATGGCCTGGTTTATTTGCAGAGAAATGGCTCCAGTTGTCAAGTCCTAATTACCAGTGTAATAGAAAATAAAAAATCTGGGGCGTTTTTTGAAGGGTCTGAGCTGGGCATCTGGATTAAGGGAAGATTGGGCTACTTGCCTTTAGAAAGTCAAAATGTTATCCTGCTTTCTAAATTGTGTTCCTCTAAGGAAGGAATTTTGCATGTTTGCAGCTGCTGTGTTCACCATCAGCCTTGTAGTCCCTTTGGTGCACTCAGACATGAGCACAGTCTTTGGACACTCATGGTGTCTGTCAGGGAAATTGATGGAGAAAGGAAACCAGTGGAGCTGGAAACCAAATGACAAACCTCTGCCTATCAAAAATCTTTAGGGGAAGACCTTTGCCTAGGATTGAGGTCCTGCTATCTGACCCTCCTCAGCTGGGAAATTAGCTTTAGCATGTGTACTTTTGCTTCTGATTTTTTTAACTGCTCGCCCCAGGAAGAACAGAGCCAGTATTTTAGATTGAGAACACTAGGCTCTTTCTTCTACATCTGTTTTTCCTGCTGTCAGATGTCAGCCCTTGCAGCTGAAGTCACCTGGTTAATCATTCCTGCCTGGGCCAAATGCTACCCGCTCTGCCTGACCTGCTGGGGTACAGGGCATATAGCAGAGAAATCAATTGATTGAAGCACCTGTGATGTATATCAGAGAAGTGATCTAAGCAAAAGTTGCTATTTCTAAAGTTATATTGCTGTTTAATTTTTCAATGAGTTGTTTCCCCTGGTTTAGCATTCTCAAGTGCAGTACCCATATCCTGTGGTTTGGTTTTGTGCTGTTGGCTTTGGCTGATTTTTTATGGTACAGTCGCTTCATTATTTTTTTGCAGCTGCTCCTTAAAGTCAAGCTCCAGGCAAGTGACTGAAATCCTCTCTCCAACCTGTGTATTAAAAACCAAAGTCCAAACAGCACACGGGGTTTGTGTTGGCCACAGCTAGCTGCCAGTAAGTGTACGGGACCTGGGCATCTGTGTGTCAGGCCCACACTGCACTCAGTGTGCAGAAATGAGCTAGCTAGTGATACTTCTTTTCCTTATCTTAGGATATCCTTCAGAGAAGGGACAAAATGTGCCTGAGGCAGTTTGCAGCACAGTGAGACTGATTTTTTTGGCATCAATACACAAAGGAAAAATCTGCATTGCATTGTCTGCTGTGGAGGGGATGTTAACTCTGATGGCTCCTGCCCAGCACCCAGGCAAGGAGGATGCAGTCCAGCACCCTTCCATAGTGCTGCACTGGGCCTTTCCTCCTGCCCTGTGACCCCACGTCCCTGCACAGCTGGCAGGGGGACACTGATCTGCCATCCATGCTGTGGGGCAGGACCACCCACAGCAAGAGCCTGGGAAAGTAGGCCAGGACAATTACTCATGGCCTGTATAATAGCTAAGCTTGTGGAGGGCCTTGCAACTCCCCTTACAGCAAGTGTCACACTCTATTGCCCAGCACTCTCTTTGTGCCACACATGCATCTTCTTTGCCTCGCTCTTCTAGTCTGAGTTGGTAATTTTGTCATTCTTCCTGCAGATTCCTAAAATAAATAGATTCTTTTAGGACAAAATTTGCCTCATGCTAATGAATGCCACATATTTTGCACTCTATAAGTGCAAATTGTCCTCTACTGACTGTGAAGAAAACTGATTTTGTTTTAGATACCTACAGCTGGCTGGGTGAGTTCTACCTGCTTAGGTTACCAGGTATTTTCTTCTGCAAATGTTTCTGTGGTGGTTTTACTCCTAGGCTATGCTTTGGGAGGTTGCTAAGACACTGAGGAGAAAATTTGCAGTTCTTATGGAAAAGCCCTCCAAGTAAGACAAAGATGCCCATTTATATCCAAAAGCTAAATACTTAGCTCAAATCTCCAGCTATGGTCTGGCGGTGTTTTAAATGTCACTCTTATTTTCCAAGAACCTGATGCTGGCCTGTTACAATCAGCCCCTGGTGGCTCAGAGGAGGCACTTTAAAAACACCTGCACTCTTCTGGACCAGAGGTACATTTCTGGGCTGTGAAAGGGGCCAAGGGCTACAACACGAAGCACTTGTAGGGCCTGGAAGACTGCACAGTGGAATTATGGAGATAAGAAGTGGTAGGCAACTGGCAATACAAACAGCTCTCTAACTCTGATCCTAACTAATGAGTAGACAAACCTATTAATTCCTGGATGAACAGGGTACCATGCTGGGAAATGCTGGATAGC
The DNA here is from genome assembly GCA_039654755.1 of Calcarius lapponicus. Classification (NCBI taxonomy): domain Eukaryota; kingdom Metazoa; phylum Chordata; class Aves; order Passeriformes; family Fringillidae; genus Calcarius; species Calcarius lapponicus. The sequence goes on along the minus strand of CM077462.1, from coordinate 37,633,361 downwards.
TGGAGGGAGCTGAGGCTCCCACCTCATTAGACAGTACAGATGTCAGTGATCTAGGAGGTGCCAGAGCTCATGTCCCTTCTCATTTGCTTCTGCAACATGGATGGGATGATATGCATGTGGAAGGAGTTTGGTGTGGATGGAAATTTGGGGTTTTTCCCAATGCAGAGATGGGAGATGGAGCTGGATGCAATATGGCAGAGGAGTTCTGATGCTAAAGACGTCTAAAGACAAGAGGGCCAAGTGGAAAGTTTATGGGTCACACAGAGAGAGGGAAAAAGCAAGATTTTTTAGCATCATCCCATCACACATGTCTGATCACCTGTTTCTGAGAACTCAGGGGGGAAAAAAGAGGATAATTTTGAAAAAGCTGTAAAGAAAATAAAAAACTGTTTTAGGACAGATCATTGCATCTGTAAAGGAGAGAGTTAAAGATGTGGAGCCTGTACAAGGGAGGAAGAAGAAAATGGGTGTGTAACAGAGTACCTTTGGAACGGCATATCCAGACAATATTTCTTATACCAGAGATAAGACTAAAGGTTGAGATGAAGGAATTATTGTGCTAGGTAGTCAACACAACAGAATAATTAAAGGCCGGGAGAGAAGGAATATGAGAGGGGATGAGAGTGCAGGAGCTTTGGGGTGTCCAGATAGCTCTAATTGTTGACATTTAGCTCTCAGAGAAGATGCAGTCTAGTTACTACTTGAACACAAGAATGGCACTGAGATTTTGGAGGCTGTGTGGACTGCAGATGTGACACATGGCAAGCTGCTATGGACACGAACAACAAACCCATCTGAAAGCATCTTGCTGGCAGATTCTCTGATTTACAGTACTCTTGAATAGATGTGACTGCAAGCTGCCTTTCTTCCAGTCTGTCAAGTCCACAACATGCACTTAAATGTCTGTGTATAATTACTCTTGGTTTTTCTTGAGCTGAAGCCAGGCTAAATAGACTTGTTTCTGAGAAAAGTTGCTCACAGTCCTGCTCGCAGGCTGCTTATGACTCGGGGGTGGTTTGGCACTATAGGAAACAGGACTTCTCATGTGCTGCATCTGAAGCGGTTTTGTGGAGTTTCTTGACTGAGGACTGAGAGGATTTTTATGTGAAGAGGGGTGTCATCTGGGCATGCAGTGTGGGCATGTGTGCAAATGAGGGTTTCTGTGTTCACGGGCACGTGTACACAAGACTCCTTATGTAATTCTTCCTCAGAACTGCGCTGCTCATCTGCCCTGCGCAGACATGGCCGCACAGAGGCCTTTTATTGTGCTCTATAAATACGCGCCCTTGTTGTCCCATGCCCTTGTAGTCTTGTTGGTTCAGTTTCCAAGAACAGGAATGGATAACAAACCGCCTATTCTCTCTTTATCTCTTTTTTCCCTCTTCTTGGATCTCTTGAGGTCTTTTTCTTCTCTTCAGTATTCCAAAGAATCTAAAGCATTTTTGTGGTTCTCTCTGTAATGATACCATGTCTAGAATGCCTGGCAAACCACAAGATAGAATAAGCACACATAACTGGAGTATTAGCTAAACATAATGAAAAAATCAGTGGCATTTAACTAAATTAAGGCCATTTTTCCCAAGAGGATGTCCTATGTCAACAACTCCTTCAGCTGAAATATCTACAATCTGGCCAAGCCAAGAGCCACCCCAACACTACCTGCTATGCTGTAACTTACCCATAATCATCATGTTTCTTGCTGCCTTCCTAACAATTTGATGACCAACCAGTTAACAGCTATTCCAAAATAAATGTGTAAATAGCATCAGTTTAGGCTTATGATGTTTTTTCCCCATACAATCAATATTGTTATCTGAGAACTACAAATCCCATGCTTGAAAAGCAGAATGACATTGGAAGTTTCCATTAAGTAATTGCTCTTCACCAGTTCTTTTTGTCACTTCTCCCTTAGTGAAAATACTTATCAACCACAGGGTCCATGAGCTTATATCCCTGGTGCCTGTTCATGGTTCAGCCCTGCACCAAGCCCTGTTTGAGCACCTGTGGCACTGCCAGACTCTGATGTACAAAAAACTTCTGATTCTTTGGAACAGGAGCAGTGAAGAATGGACAGCCTGTGAGCTTGGTTCCAGAACACTGCAATGTACTTGGACACTGCAAAGGTATGCAAGCAAGTGGGCAGATCTCCAAAGCCTGGATGTGTTACTTCAGTTCTCCCTGGGGCTGCTATCTCACCAACCACCACAGAAAACATGTGTCTCATGAGTCAGAGGGATTTTCTTGCACAGAAGGAACTTGAATCGAGCTTTTTTATGTCCCATGGTGGTGCCCTAGCAACAGCAGCTTACTTTCCCTTTCTCTTTTTGCTTAACAGGTTTTAACATGCTTCTCATTGTCCAAAAAGCCAGTTGCATCTGTGCCTATGTAGTCCTTTCCCCCCACCTCCAATTTGTCAGTGTTCTGCCTTGTAACCAGCCCTGCCTATACAGACAATCTTAGAATAAGGTATGACATAAAAATCCCCTTGTTAAAAGGGAGAAAGATGTGGAGAGAAAAAAAAAAAGACAAAAATAAAAGAGAAAGCTATGATTATCTAAGTATCTCATTTTAGCTTTGATACGATAGTACATGCATGCAATCATCTAAATTACAATTTATTCATGCATTACAGTTGAATTATATTAATCAGGAAGCAGCATATTTTTAAGGAGAGCCTTGTAATGCAGCTTCATAGATGTTTTTCCTTTGTGCTATTTAAGTGGTCTTGTGTAAGTCTTGCAGAGGAGTTCACTTTGCTCTTGTTGAAGTTCAGATAAGTTTAACAAAGAGAAAAATAACTCTCCTTTGTGTTTCAATGGATGAAAATGAACTCCTCATTTCTGGGAAAGCTAAAAAATTGTCAAACTTTCAAGAATCAAAGGAAATGAATGGAAATGGTAGGAGGAATTTAATTTTAAGCTGTTGAAAATAGGACTCTTTAGGAAGTTGTTAGAATTTTGTATCCTCAGAAAGCCTATTTAAAACAAGTACAAAAGTACTACCAGCCCCCTTAAATTTATTTCAGTATGAAAATCTTTCTAGTAAATAGAAATACCCAAGTACTGAAATTTAGGAAGATATATATAATTCTGTATAAATTTCAGATAACCTCTAAAATGGGACCTCCTCTGCCTGAACTTCTAAGACACTTGTAGGAGATCCCTGAAAGGTTTTATGGCCTGTTCTGGTTTGTGATTAGCTTATCTGTATGCTTGTTATCCATCCAGTAATGCATATTCAGTGAAATTTATGGGATACACCTTCTGAGATAACAGAGAAAAGGTAACAATTGCTGGGAGGTTTCCAGGTAGTTACCAGTCACAAGGGATGTGAAGAATAGTGTCAGCTCCTGCAAGCATCTCTTGATTCACACCTTCTGATGTGAATTCTGATGTTCCAAACTTAGGCTGACTCTCCTGGTGGAAAAATCCTTGCCTTCTAGAAGAAATGCTCTAACCAGATATCAACCAAGTTCTCCCATTTCTGGGTAAGAGTCCTTGCCCAGGTATGCCCAGGACTTCTCCACAAGTCAGCGTCAACCTTCCTGTATTTTTTTAAATATGTTTGTATTATATTATCACTTGAAACTGTTTGCATTTGGAACTGAGAAGGTAAGAAAGGATGCTGAAAGGAAGACACACACTGAACAAAGCTTTCCACTGAAAATTACAAGCTTTACCATTAGAGAGAACTAAAGACTTCTGCAAATTTTTATTTTTAATAGACATAATTTTACAGAATGGTAAGCATACTGTGGAACAATGAGAAGTTTTAAGGAAAACATTTAGTTATTGCCTGAATTGTGTATATAGCTTGCTGAACTGAAGCCACGGGTAGAGAAACAATGTACAATGCTTGGAAGTGACTTCTTCCACAATTATAATGAAATAAAATAAATCAACCTCCTGAGAAAACAGGGTTTGTCAATTTATTCACCCAAAGATTGGCCTGAAGCTGCAGGAAGTGTTTGGGCAGCAGCAAATTACTAATAGCACAGAGTTGTTATCTGCACCATTTGAGGAAAGAGGGTCAAGGACCGATCCTGGCCCAAAGCTAAATTATATGTGCTGGCCTACATCTGTATCAGCCAGGGCCAGCCTTCTCTGTGGCAGATGTGTCTTGGGGACAACTAGCTGAAACTGCCCAAAGCAAAGCCAGGGAAAGCAGGCAGCTGAACAGCATGGCCAAAGACTGACACTTTTAAAATATAGTATTACAGATACACCCAGAAAACAGCTGGCTTTTTTTTTTTTAATATAATAACTAATAGAGTTAGTAATGTATCCAGAGGTTGTATCACCATCGGCCTCAGGTGGATCACCTCAAACCTTAGAATGAGTTGGAAATTTCAAAATGTATCTAGGAAATCAGTTTCCTTGCAATTTAGATTCAGAAAACTCAATCACTGAGGCATTAATGTGCCACAAACATGGTAAAGATATGTCTCTGTAGCCCAGGTCACATTCCTCTCAACAGAACAGTCTATCTTTCATCTGTGGATGAAGTTCTTTTTGGTATGTGAACTCTGACAGAGTTCTCCCTGTGTTTGCTCTTCCTTCATGAATGGGGTATCCAGAAGCTTTCAGAGAAGGCTGATGTTAGAGCTGAACAACCACAGTCACTTGGTAGAGAGTGCTGGTTCCTTCTCTAAAAATCATATGCCCATTCCTCCATTCAGTGTGGAACAATGTGTTTAAAACATACAGTGTTACAATAGTTAATTAGAGTTTATGGCATTTTCATGAAAAGCAAGAAATTATGATAAATACATGAATAATGACCTGGGAATGGATCAACTCTTTTATCATAAATGAATGTCAATGAAGTGTAATTTTCTGCTTTAGGAGGATTCCTGCACCTGGTAATATCCTTAATAAACATTAATTAAAAGGTTAATCTGTTGTAGAAATTGCTTTTCTCTGAAGCCACCTGAAATCAATTTGAACCCAATTACAAGCAGTTATCTATTGTTTATGTGGTTAAAGATTAGAGAATACATTTCTGCTTGGCAGGAGCCATCAGAGTGAGTTTTGAATGTCATGATCAGAGGTGATTCTGAATATTTGAATGCACTTTAATGAGCATAGAAAAACCATTAGAGAATGTAATCAGTCATATTTGATGATGACTTGACCTTGGAACTTTGATAACAAGGGGTCTAATCATTTCTGTCTTAAGTACCAACAGGATTTGCTCTTGAAATCAATTGACCATTGCTTGCTTACTGAGAGGGTAATCTTCCTCGGCAAAAAAAGTATAAATTGCAAAAATACAGCAACTTATATAAGTAGGTTCAGAAAAAAATGTCTCTCAGAGACTTGTGAAATATGAGATGCAGCTGAAAAGTGATCAAAGATAATACTCTTCAAAGACATTTGGAGACAAGCATCACTTAGTAATTCAGAAAGTTCTGCTCTGCACATCTACTGAAGACTGAGCTGCAAACCATCCTGCAAGAGCAAGGGTGTGTGTGTTGCCTTATTTTCATGGAAAAGTGAGGTTGATAAATGCATAATTTGCATCCATTTGCATCCCATGTTGATTGAAACTTGTTCTTCCTGCTGGACAGGAAGACCTGCACTTTCACACTTAACACATCTGGGTACAGGAGCCAGTTGAAGAAATAAAGGACCAATGTCTTACTGCCTTTTCCCACAAAGGATGGGAAGAGTTCTGGGCCTCTCAGTTTAATGTTATGTCCATATTTCTCATCATAGGTTTTCACAGAATTAATTACCCTTTAAGGCCTTCACTGCCCTTTTCTGGACTTGTTGCAGCACCTGAATATCCCTCCTGAATTGAGAGGCCCAGAACTGGGCACAGTATTCATGGTGTGGCCTCACCAGTGCAGAGTACAGGGGAAAAAATCACTTCCAGAACAAGTGGGTGCTTGAGCTTGGCTGTAGTTTCACCCAGATGAGTAACCAGGCTGAAGCCAGTGTATGCACATGTTTAAGCGCAGAACTTATGCCAAGTGACTTTGGATGTTGAAGATTTAGGCATCTCTTCCATCATCAATGGAGGGAGGGGGCGGGGGGGGGGGGGGGGGGAGAGAGAGAGGGAGAGAGAGAGACAGAGAAAGTTGCAGCTTGAGAAAACACTTCTCTTACCCAGAGATAGGCATTAAATAAAACTGGAAGCAATTTCCCTCTGGAAGGATTGAATTTTTTCTTCATTAACAACAAAAAGAATCTAGAGGAAAGAGATTAGGATTTGGCTGACTATGGGTGAGATTTTTAGCACTTAGATTCATATACATAGCAAATTCCAGCCTTTCTGTATTCACTGAATTCTATATTTAGGACGATGATTTTTTGAGAAGCCAAAAGAATTAATTTAGGCATATGAACTTGAGCAATAGATATCTCAGGTATTTCCACCAGGTTCTCCTATCATAATGAAAGAATCTCAAAATAAATGACTGCCCACTTGTATGGAACTATGACATTTCTGTATGTAGTCAGCAAAAACATACTCAAGCACGTGCATTAGAACTCTTGTAATGACTTGGAGTAGTTAGTGGTAAAATGCAGGCATGTCATGAGAGCTAAAACACACTTTCTTCACATTTGTGATAAGGTAAAGAGGAATCTAAAATTAAAATCTAATTTTAAAATCCCCTCATCCAGCCTTAAAAGCTCTTCCCCTAAGCCTCTAACCACATAGAAAGGCAGTTTTCATTGTAGGCATCTTGATGCATTTCTTGGCTATATTTTGCATCATTTGATAACATTGGTAATATCCAATTAGATTCTTAACCAGAGATATTATGACTGGTAGTTTCAGAGTAAGTGAAAATTGGCAAAATCATAATCAGCTTGTTGATGGTAAAATTTCCATTCTGTGATCCAAAATGCTGAATTTCCTAAAAATCAAGCTGTATAAAACTCCCAATGTAGAAAGTAGAAGGCTGGAATTGAATGAAATAATTATGAATGACCTGGGTTATTTTATTTATTTATATTTAACATGGGGGTGTCCTTTGAAACAAGCAGTCTGACAGACAACCTCAATGAGTACATCTCAACAACAAAAATAAGTACAGACTGTACTATGTTCAAGCTGGGCAAGCACCAACAGCACCTGAGAGGACAGGAGGCAGGAAAAAAAAAATCTGAACATTCATTTCTCACAGTGAATTTCCAGTTCAAAGTGCCCGAGAGCTATGCAGTGATTTTGTGGAAAAGTATTGTAATTCAGTTCACACAACTCTCTGTAGGTGTAAAATGTTGGCTGTACAGTCCATTGACAGCTACAAAAGGAACCTACCTTCTGGCCCGTGCTTGTTCCTGGGAGCCACAGTGGTGGTATGTCCCTGGCTGTGGTCCAGCACAAGGGCTGGGGGGACTGGTTGCTCTGGCTGCTCAGGGTTTTGGTGAGAAAAGGGTCTTTTTTTTTGATTAAACTTCAGCAAATTATGTAAACAATGTAAATGAAATCTAGGGAGGAGTTACCTGCTCTCTTTGTCAATGCACCGACCGATCCATCCATCAATGTCCATCCCATTTTAGATCTTGTCATGTACAAATCCCAGTTTCAGTTTAAATTGGTCTTATCTTGTGTATTGATAGATTGATATGACTGCCCAACTACCCTCACACTGCACGTTATAAAGAAGGTTTTTATTTGGTTTTACTACATCACTGGGCTGTTAAAGAGCAAGTTGACATTTCCTATGTCAAGTGTCTGTCTGCGATATTGCTACCCTGTTCCAAAGACTTCTGAGAGTTTAAGGGAAGATTCTGTATTACATCTTGGTGAACTTTTTCTCTCTGAAGTTCTTGCATTCTCACAGGACACGGGTAAAAGACTTGAAATTTGTCAGGAGGGGGGCTCTGAAGCAGAAATATACCTTTCTCTGTGCCCAGGATAATCTGCAGCAAGTTTGGCCAAGTTGTAAAGCTTTGAAAAATGATTTGTAGACTGCTGGCAGCAAAGGACTCTGACCACACAGAGCATATTCCCTATGGAAGGAGGGATGGAACACACACTTCCCTGCAGTCATGGGCACAGGATGTACTAGGCTCATCATAGATCTCTCTGAGTGTTTCCTGCCTTCTTTCAGTGTGGCCATGCTCCTCTCCATTTGCTGATTCTGAGGATTTGAGGGAAAGGGTTGTGTGGAGGGGAGGGCCAAAGGAACCTGAGATGAACAAGGGAGAAAATCAGCATGTTGGCTGAGGGCTGAGAGAAATCACCAGGGAGGAGAAGCCTGAAACAGTGACAGGCTGAAGGTGATGGGGAAAGACAAAAAGAAACAAGCCTGAAGAGAGTCAGGCAGAAGACTGCTGTTTTGTAGTGGTGTTGGGAAGAGACCCCCAAATCCTTGGTACCGCCATTCTCCTGCAATCAGCAATGCTCTGCAGAACATTCTGGACAGGCGTTGCCTCTCCAGCAGCATGAGCTCTTGAAGAGCACAGTAACCCTCCATGGTGTCCTTCTGGCACTCAAGTCAGGGCTCTGGATGGGAAAGCAAGAGGTCTCACTCACCCCAGCCAACATGGACACAGGGTGCTCTAGGCTGCCATTTGCCTGTTCTGTCCACTTCTGCCCTTCTTGCCTGAGGAATACTGGCACAGAAAATGGCCTGAAAGAGCATTTATTCAGGCCACAGAGTCAAGCATTTCAGTGGTAGAAAATGCTGCAAACAGTTGCTGAGCAACTATAGGCCTGAACCTTAATTAGTGCACACACCTTAAGAGCCAACCATTAATTACATGATCACATGCCATTTTTTCCCCCCACAAGTTACAAAAGATTAATTGGCTGAGCAGTCCTGAGCATGTTTTATACAGATTCCTTGGACCTCAGCCCAGCTGTTACCCAAGAGAGGTATGCACAGAGCACACGGCCATATACTTGGTCTAGCAGACCAACCTGTGCAGAGTGCACAGGGAAAGGTCTATCCCACCACAAACATTTCAGTGCCAGTCACAGAGTTTCTGCTAAAATGCAGTGCTGTATAACAAGCTGTCTTTTTTTAAGTTTTCTAAGGGATCCATGAGGCCATAAGCAGACTTATGAAGCCCTCTGAAAACAGTGTTTGGTTGTCTTGCCAAAAGAAGACCCTGGATCTTTATCTGGGACCTAATTGGCTGATGTTCCTTGCTGCTCCTCCTGCCATACCTGCAACAGGTAAGGGTTTGGCCAGAAGTGGGGCTGATCCTGTGGTATTTCGCTAAATCTTCAGCCAAGGGCTTGCCAGCAGCAGCTGGGTGAACTCAGTGTGACCTTAAGGGATGTCTGCAGAGCCAGGGGTGCTGTCACACCCATGGTTCAGTATGTACTGAAGCAGATCATCGTCACAGTACGTAGCACCCATCTAGGTGAATGTACACAGTGCACTTGGAGGTGAATGAAAGACTGGAACTGGCAGATAAGAAGCTAAGATCTGATGTGCAGGGGTCCTTCCCCATGGATACTAATCTAATTTGGGCTCACTAATGTTTGCATAATTAACCACAGTGACCTAATCCAGGTTTTTGTGAATCTTCAGAAGGTCTTTCCTGCTTTCCCTTTTGCTGTGTAAGAAATCCCAGTCTTACTTGCTCCTGGGTGAGAAGGGCTTGTTAAAAGATAGCATCCCTGTGTGAATGCAAGCAGCATCACCAGATCCTGCTCACTCAGTGGAGATATGTTCTGTGAAGATGCCAAAGCATCAGCTCTCAGTTTGTGGGTTTTCCATTAGTCACGTGCTCAGGTGTCAGCCAGATTAAAATAAATAAACACATATCCTTACTTGCACCTCTCCTACAATCTCAGCCAGGTCCTGAGATCCATATTTCAAACCCATCCTCACAATGTCCTTGCTTCTATTTCATGGGAGGTAAACCTTACTCTGCCCTTTCTCCCAGGAGCTGCTTTACCCATGTGTTCTGCTTCCTACTGCTGCTGCCTCATCACTTACAAATCATGTTACTGACGCTTATCTTGGCCACAGGCTGCATCCCTTTTCCTTCCCCTGTTTTAGCCTCACATCCAAAAGTAGGAGAAGAAGGATAGCCAGCGCTGCTCTCCATTCCAGGTCTTAACCTGACCTCCCACGTTCCTTGGCTCTTTCCTTAGTCTACTCCTGAGGCAAATGGTGTACAAGAGATAAGAGTCTTCTTCCCTTTTGTTGAAGAAGTAAGAAAAAATATTTCCAACAGCTCAGCCTGGGGATGTCTTCTCTTTGACTCCCTTGGTATCTTCTTCAGTGATTGGCTGGTTTCATGCAAGCTTGGCAGTGGGACAGCCACAAAGACAATTATCTTCCCACACGAGTCAGCCCTCCCCGCTCCCCCATAGCTGGGGACAATAGTGACCACACTTCAAACTCCTGAAAGATTTTTTACACCTGTTTGCTCCCTACAGCTGATTTCTTTACCATTGAATGGAATAACAACTAGTGTGCTGCCAAAACAAGGAGAAAGACTCTATGGAAGAAGGCAGAATTTTGTACATGCATGTGAAGGAAACGGAAAAGCTTCATATAAAATAATTTTAAGCCCTTCTGAGACATAAAGCTCTAGGCACTGCAGTCTTCATTTTTTACCTGGTGGTATTTCTGGATGGAAAGAACCTGCACCTTTTTCATCAGTGATGAGACAGATCATCGCAAGTTTTTAAAACAAATCTCTCCCTCTGTCTGTCACATTCTTCTGAAATGGTGCATATCCTTGAAGCATTTGTTTCTCTGAGAACATGAGGTACCGCCAGAAAACTACTCAGATCATTTATTACTCCTGAATATTTAGAAATCGTTAACCTTTACACTCTCCACCCAAGGAAACACTGGGAGAGGCTGTAGCATTTTTTTAACTCTTTCACTTCTGCTTCTCCTTTTAACCTCTCATTCTGTGGGATATCTGCTAATGACCAGGCAGCTTTATATATGTTTTATGATCTGAGTGATTCAGCAGAGATATAAGGATATGGAAGACACAGTTTTGCTTAGAGGCAGAGAGAGAACAGATTTGAAGGCTGTTTCCACTCTTTACAGCATTAATATATTCAGATGTTACCAGAAATGGTGAATAGGTTCAGTTAAAATGCACAACAGATGGGATCTTTGCCCTAGAGTCTTTTAGGGTCAAAAGCCAAACCTATTCCCCGTTCTGCTATTTCATGTGCAATTAGAAATGGAAACAATAAAACAAATCAGGAGGCTCTTTTCCCTCTATTTCTTATAGACAAAACCCACAGACAGATTTTAAGCCTGAAAAACCCCCTATACAGTCAAACTTTCCCACTGTCTGATAAGCAGTGGAAGACAAAAGCGGACTAGGTGAACAGCTCCTTATTTCCTGGACTGAAGTGTAAAGATCATTTCCAGATGCACCCAGTTCCCAGCACCACACAGCTGGATCCCCCTTGCCTCATGCCCAGTGTGAAGTGGCACTTTGGCCAGCTCAGGATCCGGGATGCAGCCTGCAGAGACCAGCGATAGAGGCTGACATTTGCTCTTTTGCCCTGCCTCCAGGGCACATTAAGGACCACACCAAAAGCAAGACCCCTTCTCTCTTTCAACCCCTGCATGAGTTATTATGAAGAGAAAACCAGTGCATTCTTAAGATTAACATGGTTTTGAAAGGCCATTGTATTAAGAATAGTGGTGGCAAAATAGCATTATTTTTCCAAAGTTTTTTAGGGTGTGAATTCAAATAATAGGTAAGTGGGGCCAGGTGAAATCCTTGGGATACTGGTTGGTGTTGTGTAAAACCTTTTGTGAATTAAGCCTGAAATCTAGCAAAGAGTTTCAGCCAAAGACAAAGAGGGTAATTCTGAGAAATTGCAGTCAATGCAGTGTGATGATTTCAAAGGGAAACAGCTCAACTTTTCAGTTTGAAACATTTGTTTTTGTTTTGAGGTTTTCCTGCCTGCAATAAATAAAAAGGGGTGAAAAGTTTAAACACAAAAATGAAGTGTTTTGTTTCAGGTCGAACCAAACATTTTGCTTGATCCAAACTGCAATTTTTGGGTTTTATTGTTTTACCAAGAAAATACAGTTTAATTTCCTGTCAACCCAAAACATTTTTTGTAATTGTAGCCTTTCTGTGCTGAATTCAAAAGCCAGTTATTCCTACTGCTCTTTAGGAAAAAAAAATATCAAGAATTAATTTTTTCTGGGAAATGAGGTGAAGCTGCACAGAACAGTACATGTGTGGGGGGGGGGAGGTGATGAGGGAGCAGAGCTGGCGGTGAAAACTAGCAATTGATGAAGGGCCAGCTAGTGCTGTAAGGAAGGGATTATTGCTGACCAGGTCTTGGAGCCACCCTGAACAGTTATTGTTTTACAGCAGGACAGCATGCTCTATAGGGCTGGGCCCCTTTGGCACAGCCCAGCTGTTGTCCAGCTGAGCACTGCTGCTCTCTCACTGTGCCCTGTATGCAGGAAGCTGCCGCTGCTGTTGCTTGTGGCCCTGTGTCCCTGACCCATTCGCAAGTTCCCCCGAAGAGGAAGTGCCACAATCTCTCCCCAAAAGGGATAAACTGAGTAAAGGTATCAGTGGCACCAAATGGATCCTCTGGAGAGCTGGGCACAAATGCCATTAAGTATAACCGTGGCTGTGAGACTGCATTGCAGCTCAGATGTGTCTCAGAGATCGCTTTCAGCTGGTGAAGTATTTGGGATTATGCATTACCCTGTAGGGCACAGAGAATGCCATACTCCGGGAGTGAATTCAGCCGGTGGCGTTGTAATTACACTAATTACACTCTAGCCTTCAGTCAGGGTAACGAGTTGCTGCTACGCTTGCTTGCATTACGCGGCACTGTAATACATGTCACGGTATTTCTGTGCGTGCGTAACCCATGCCTTCCTCTTGCTATACTTTGACATGGTGGTCCAAAGGTAGGAATATCACCAGCTCCATACACTCCTTCTCATTTATTTTACTCTTATTAAACTGTCAGATGGACCTGGGAAGTTAAGGGATAATTTCTGGAGCCTTTCGTCTAGTAGCCTTTTGTTTGTGTGTGTATGTGTGTCTGTGTCTTTTGCACAAGAGCCTATGTACCAGAGGAGCTGGGGCCATCATTCTCCATGGTCACTGTCCTCACTGCATTAACCAAGAGGAACCTTTCCCCCAGCTGAGCACAGGGCTTAGCTTGTCTCAACTGGAAACCAGACTGGCTATCTCACAAATTACTATGTTAAAGAAATCCTTACAAAGTGAGGTGTTGGTAAACAAGAACTTGCTGCTCGTATGATTCACTGCCTTCTTACGCACCTTAAGAGCAGATTTCTCCACCCTCCTGTGGCTGTGGGGAACCGCAGACACAGTGGAACCAGTGCCCTCCTGTAAGTGTCCCCCAAATGCGTGAGAGGCTGCTGACAGCAATTTGTACAGCAGCAGAGGTCAGGGGAAAAACACAATGCGTGACAGTTTGTCAAGGCAGGAAAGGAATCCTCAGAAAGGCCTGAGCAGGGTCCAAATCACGTTTGGTTCTGTCCTGCGAGAGCCTTGCAGGAGTGTCCACGGCTGTGGTGGAGGCCAGGGAAGGCAGCCAAGCGCCGCTGGGCAGGCGGGCAGGGCGGCTGTGGGGAGGGAAGGGCGAGGCGGGCAGGCTGGGCTACAGGACAGCACTGCCCGCGGGCTCCCTCGGGCAGCTCCAGCCAGCCTCTCATGCTCCAAGTGCTCCGGCTTTCCTCTCCAGCAAAGGAGAAGATCTCGTGCTCTTTCCTTCACCGTGGGTGTCACAAAACTTCAATGCATAGAGGTCCTGCTGTAAAACCCTTTCCCACGCAAATGGACACAGAGTGATGTGCAATTGGCTCTTACAAGCTCAGTGGGCTCATTCTGGAGAGGGAAGGCTCGTGGATATGCACTCTGCCCAGCTTCACATGGCATCTCCATGCTAAAGTAAGCTGCACATGATGCTTGCTGGTTCTTGAAAGTGGTATAGTCACATCAGTGTGGCACTGAACCTAGCTAATTAGCACTTCTTGGCAGGTCTAATTAGGCTGGGCAGGGAGCCATGCTGATAGAGTTGTACTTTCGTGGGTTCCAGCTCTTGCTCACTCCTAGTCAGTGTGTGCATCTCTGCCCCATGGTGCAGATGTCCCACAAACTCTTCCCATGAGCCCAGGACCCTGGCAGCAAAATCTGTGGAGAGGCCAGCTGAGGACTGAAGAGAATAGCTGGATCTGGCAGGCTGGAATGCTGCTTCTTGTTTCTAAGAAAAATTTTTGGAAGAAAACGGAAAAGAAAAAAATGATACAGTTTTTTTGCTGCTCTTTTGACTTGTGGCAATGTTTTTTGAAACTACCCACACCCTGGGGTCCCAGATGAGGTCAGACACTTATGTTCAGCTGAAACCCTTTGTGAGATGGAGGCAGTGTCTCTGAGGTCAGGGTTTCTAGGGGACTGGCAATCATAATAATAAAGTGAGTCTGTGCATTCCCTTCACATCCCTTGCTCGAGGCTTTGTCCATTTTTTGCACTGAGGGTTAGATGGGTCCCAGTTTGTTAACAGCTAAGGATCAGTCTTGATTTGGCTGTAACCACTGCCGTGGCACAGAGCCAAGGTAGTCTCTGTATGATCCTTGGGGTCAGTCTAACCTGAGGAGGACAAAAAGCAAGGATGAGAAATGAAAGTTGGGTTCCCCCAGCTGTGACAAGACCCAACATGGGGAGTGGCTGGAGGAAAACTTAGCAGAATTGGTCGACAGGGAAATGAAGAGGTGGAGATGAAGATGGGGTGAAGACGGGGCTGGCAGTGGATGCAGGGATCCAGATGGCCACCCTGCTAGATCAACATTGCAAACATGAGAATTGAAAGGAGAAACTGTCACAAAAGCAAACAGCATAAGAGAGAGGGTTATAATGTAATGCTTGGACTGGCCGTTGTCCAGGTGTCCACCCTCTTATCACACAACACGTTGTGGTCAGACCCAGGAGCCAGTCCTGAGCATCTGCACCCAAAGCACCCAATGAGCGTTTGCAGGATGAGCTGAGAGGAAGGCTATGGCTCTGCAGGGCAGAGGGGTGGGAAGGAGGCTTTCAAGCACGTGGCAGGCTGCCTGGCCAACACAGCATGCAGCAGGGAGGAAAGGCATGAAACAAAAGCCTTCCTGCAGGAGCAGAGAGAAAAGACCCACTGCTGACAGAAATGAAACAACACAGCCTGCTGCGCCGGCCAGCGCTGCTGGGGCAGGCTGGGCCAATAGTTGTAAAAACAGTTTTGAAGTAGGAAATGTAACATGACTACAAATTGCCTCTCTTCCCCGCTCCGAGGCTCCCACCACGTGTAACAGGACACGGAGCAGCACGGCAGGGAGCTGGCAGAGGTACAGGCAGGCCCTGCCTGCACTGGCATGGGGCACCCACTGGACAGCTTGGCACCCCACACCTCCATCTCTTCCCAAAACACGTAACTGCTCCAAATAGAAATATTCCCAACACCAGCATTGCCCCCTCCCTCCCAGTGGGGAAGCTGGTTTTGTTTGGAGACTATCCGCCAAAACCAACAATAATACAGTACTGTCAATTCCCATGGGGGCCCACTCACAATGGCAAAACTGGACAGATAATTTACAACTGATGTATCTGTTATGGAGACAGGACACAGGCATTTTTACCAACAGGTCATCTAAGCCCCAAAGCAGAGTCAAAACACATGGTGAAAAATACATTTTCCTCCTGTTTCCATGCTGGCTGTGACACATCTTTTGGCTGGGCAGCATGATGGTGGAGGACTGCAAGTTCTTTAGTCGCAGCTCTGGATGTTGCCTAATCTTTGTCTTCTGTTTCAGTGGATCTTTTTACCAAAATATTTGCTGTGAATGGAAGCAAAGGAAAAAAAAAAGTTGACTGGAAAGGGTTTCTCCTGCAGTGTTTACAAATTTTACACTTTCTTCAGAGACACAGAAGTTAGAGATGGAAAAGCCATAATAAGTCATAGAGGCTGAACTTTTCCAAGGCTTTTAAGTCACTTATCATGCTGACAAATGACCTCCAGGGAAACTCTGTGTGGCAATTCCAGATATTGCAGCCCACCAAAGTCTTTTCCATGCCATCCCCACAGCAGCTAGAATTAAGAAATCAGGCAATAAACTGTGACTAAAGCAAAATCAGTCTCCTGCTGACTGCTCTGGGAAGGAGCAAGTGCTGAGAGAAGGAAGCATAGGAGAAATGGGAGTAATTTAGGTTGGTCTTTTCTGCATCTGTCAAAGGTTTTTGAGGCTTTAATGTCCATGTAAAAAGTGACCTGTGGTGTGGTGAAGGCTTATCAAAGTTCTGATTCTAGGGTGAAAACACTCAAGGTCAGGTCTGCAAGGAATTACATGAATACATAAACAGGTAGGAATTGAGGAAGACTTGTAAAAATGCTAATCAGGCTGGACATTCAACTCTAATTAAAATGCAGAGGAGGCAGACACAGGAAAGCAAAAGCAATGCAGCTTGTATTTTCTACAGTAGAACAATTTTGAAGGTGTTTAGCAGCTTCTTCTCATTTTCTCCTTCCTCCTAAATTTATTTCTCCTTCTTCATTCCCTCTTTCCCGGGATTTCCTCTCCCTCAAAGACCACTTTTATTTTTTTTCACAACACTGTTTCAACATGGAAGTTCACTGCTAAACAGAACAAAGACAGTGTTGACTGAATCTCACCTTGTATTTCTTACATCATGATCATGGAAAGAAAAGTGGAGCTGCACAGCTGATGAGATTGAGCTGTATTTGTTTATTCTGTGAGCTGTTTAGATACTATCTCGGACCACAAGGATACAGTCAGCCCTGTTAGGGTCTTGTAAAAAACTGTCCTGGTGGGAATCTTTCAGCTGGAGTGTGAATGAGTCAGATAATATGGGATGTTTCACCTGGCCTTGGGAACTGGTGACACGCTGAGTCTAGGCTGGATGTTTTGTTTCAGTGGAGTTACCTATCTCTACAGGTAACTCCATAGGACAGTTTGTACCATGTATTTTATACTTCTTTGACAACTTGAACTTCCATTTTCAGAGAAAGCATCCCTTTTAACTCAGACCCTTTTTTTAATATTTAGCTTTTACGTATCAAAGAGCACATGAGGAACAAATACACTTAAAGAAGGTGAAGTAGGCTGTTACTACTGCAAGGAGACAGTGTAAAGATCCTCAAACTACACCTATGTGGAAACTGACATTTTCTACCTGTATGGATAAGTCACCTGTGGCATGTAGCTCTCTTGTGGTCCCTCTGAAGCGTGGGAAGGAGCAAGTCATGGAACTGGCAATCTTGTCTTACCCCTGGGATGGGAGAACCTGAACCTAGACTTCACAAGCAAGCAACGGATGGTGTTATGACTGCACAACCTTTTGGTGCCCCATGTTATGAAGGACAATAAAAATCCCTAGACAATGTTTTTTTCCCATCTTTCTCTTGCTGTAGAGGGCAAAACACTTGCCCAGCAGTGTTGCCACCGAATGCCAAAAATTATTTCCCTCTGTCCCTGCCTCATCTGCACTACCAGTTGCTTGAGCAGTGTGAGAGGTGAGAAACCATTGCCCTCACTGTATCCCAAACTGCTTTTGTGCCATCAGCTTCTTAGCATGAAACCCTACACGAGGGCCCTGGAGGAAAATATTTATTCTGATTTTGTTCAGAGGACTCTGGTTTAGCAGGTCAGAGAAAATAATGCAGTGGAACAGAGAGTACTGAAGAAAGAGTGGGAGAGAAAGGGCAAGTGGGTACAGATTATTTCATTATGAACTTCCCATGAAATAGCAAGACATATAGACAATAGAAGAGCTGGGGACAGGAGTATGTTAATTTATGGCAGAATGTTGTTATTGCAGCCCTTCTTCAACCAGTCATGTTACAGGAAGATAAATAAAGCCCAAGCCAAATCTTCCCCTGGGCTAAGCCAGCTAGCTTGGAGATTTATGTGCAAGTTGTATCCAGCCTGATAATTCTGCCGTGTGCCTGACCAAAGGTCTCCCCTTGCAGGGTAGGATGTTGCTAAAGGCACCAGCACTCGGAACTGGAGCACAGCAGGACGCTGCCTGATGAGGTCCTCAGTAAATTTCAGTGGCCAAGAGCAACTTGTTGATCTCTGTGAATCGTTGCTTGCGGTGCTGGATACGGGGCTATCTCACAGTACAGCAAACATGAGGCTTTTTTTGTCAGTGACCAGAAAAGCCAGGCTCTGTTTGTTCGGCTAGAAAGTGCTTACACTAGCTTATTTTTTTTCCCTTGAAACTCAACTCTCCTAATTCTGTACAGGAGGGCTTTTTTTCCAGGCTTTTTAAAGTAATATCAGTATTATGGCTAATGAGGCAGTGGAAAGCAAGCTGGTCCATTCGCTGTAGCTAATGACTCCATTCCCATGAGCCTAATCAAAGATTTGTACATCTAATTGCTGTCAAGTCAGCTCCAGCCACCTGCCATTTCTGCCACACCTGAGCTCCCTTCTTTGTGGCCTGCAATTCTAAATGAATCCATCTCTTTTGCTAAGGGAAGGAAAACAGAGCTGCCAAGCAACCCTGAAATGGTGCTTTACCCTTAGAGCAAAGATCAAACAGTCTGCTTTGCCACTGAGAAATATATGTGTTAACTGACTGTGGCACAGATTTTTCAAAAATTTATTAGTCTCATACTGGAGATAGGGGATCTGAGAAATACACCCTTGTCTGGACATGTCCTGGACTTGAGACAGACCTCTGTCAGAGGCGAACATGATTTTTGTTGGCTCACCACTGAACAAAAAGTTGAACTACACTTATTTTTGGTTTTCTCCAAAAAATGGAAAAATGTCACTGAAGCCATTATTCCATTTCTGCAGTGGACAGATACAGTGTTTTGACCAACCTTTGTCTTCAACATCACGATTCCTAAACATCCTGCCTTCTCCATAGGGAATTAATGCAGGAAATGTTTTGGGGCCGTGTTCCCATGAATGTAAGAGATAATTCCTGCTCATTGTTCCAGGGGAAAAAAAAATTAAAGGGAAAAAAATCCATTTGCTGTTAATATATTGTGAAAAGAAAATGTAAACCTAGCGTTGGGCTTTAATGAACTGCTCTTTTTTTAGCTCCATTTCCTAGTGAAATGAGAATTATGGGATCATGTGGTGTGATCATTCTGTCAGATCATCCCTCAGTAATTGTTTTTCTGTTCTTGGCCAAGCTGAACCCTAGATAAAAAAGGAAAACAAATGTAATAGAGCAACATTACTGTTTCAAGAAGGTAAGTACACAGGTGGAGGTGTAAAAGTCCACAAATACCTCCTATGAATGGCTCAAGTAGAGGCAGTGTGGCAAATGAATTCATATGTTGTCAGCAAAAGAAGAAAGACAATACAGGTGCCCCAGCCACAGAAATAACTTTAGTTGCAGATTACCATAAGCCACAATACACACACAGATCTGTGAAATATGAGGCATCACTGATATCCATTCTCAGAGTGCTACTTCATTTCTCTTCTCAACACATCACAAAAAGCAAAGACACTTTTAAGATATATAAAATGAGATTTTTGCAAGTGGCTTTGATCCAAATGCAAGCTGACACCCCCTTCCCCCCCATTGTAACAATGTAGAAAGGCTTTATATTAGATTTTAATACTATTTACTCCAATGTTAGGAGCTCTTCCTCTACCAGAGGAGTTTAATTGGCCATGAAGTCCTGTGAGTTTTGGCATTGTAAGTTGACAGATGCATAGATCAATTTACCAGAAAACCCAAAGAATAAGTTAAAGGGTCTGAAAACAATTAAAGGGTCTGCAGCTATTTGTACCAGACTGAGAGCTTTAAACTAAAGTCTGATGCTCATTTTGTCACAGGGCTAACCATTTTTGTACCTTACTGCAATGTAAACCTATAGAGAACTTAACTTTTTAACCATTTCTGGATAAGGTGTTTAAAGCTTCTGATCAGAATTTCCTATAATGTCTTCAGGAAAAAAACCCCTAAAGCTGCCATATGGGAAGGCGCCTCTTTCCTTTCCTCTGAGTTGTCAGATAACAGAGTCACATGCACACCGAGGGGAAACAGATGCAAAGGCTGACTGGGATGCTGCCATGCTGAATTCTGCAATGCCTGATACCTTGGTTGGCCTGTGAGCCACCCCGTAAAGATAAAAAACTGGGTTTCTGTGCTTTCCTGTCCTACTGAAACAGACCAGGAAAGGAAGAGGACAGCTACTCTTTCCATCAATGGCTGAAGCATCCTACTAGACTTAGGAGAGCTGTGTTGTGCAAGTGCAAGTGTGCACACTACCCAAAAATGTTTCAAAAGATGTCTTATTTTCTAAGGAGAATAATAAACGTAGGGCTGGGGATTATTGCACTTCACCTCAGTCATCCGTTCCTTTACACACAGCATACTTAAAGCAGTCCTGTATACATGAAATCTTGATGGCTTTAGACTTTCTTTTGTAAAGGAGGAACTGAGGCTTCCATTTACTTTTGCTTGCCTACATTCAGGGTGAGATTTCTATCTAGTTAATTAAAGTATATAAGAAAAGGATCAGGTAAGTGGTGCATTCCCTTCAGTGGCATTCTGAGAAGCTGTCACTGAATCTTGCATGGGTTCTGGTTTGGTCAGTCTGTGGGGAAGATGTCCAGAGTGTTCCTCACTTGGTCAGCAATCCTGGGAAAAGGAAGCCAGCAATCCTAACAGCAAAGGAAGCTCTAGCTCTTGGCAGCCAGCTGGGTTTAGCCCCAGTGAGGTGCTGAGATGCAGCAGCTTTGCTTTTGCCTGTACCTCTTTGGGGTTTGCCTCCCTGTAGCCACACGCTGACCATGCAAAAGCCAGGCTCCCTGCTGCTGATCCAATGGTTCACAGGAATGCTACCAAAGGTGGAGCTGGGCTGTGACAGGAAACACTGAAGTTCCTCCTAGTGTGTGCAAGGCCATAGTGTTTGCAATACTGCTGCAATGTAATAATGACAGCATTTATGGGGAGGCACAGTTTCACATAGTCAGTTGCAAGACAGAGGTCTTTGACCTTTCTCAGAACTGTCTTGCAAAACCTGTTGCCACAAGATCTTTGTGGGATTCATGGAAGGGCTCTTCAGGGATATTGCTTAATTGGGAGCCCTCTGGTCTGTTTCTCTTGGTCTGTTTGCTCAGTGCATAGGTGTGGAGCTATTCAGGGCTTTGGGATGAGTGAGGTAATGCTCACTGGAGGAGCTTCCCAAATTACAGAGGGTGCACACAAAGCCGAACAGAGACGGTAAGTAGGTAGATTCAGGGCCTCCTCCATTTCCACAAATCCCATCAACTCCAGCCATTAATTAATGTACTAAGGTTAGAACACATTTCCCTGTGGCCTCTCTGGGATGGCCCAAGAACTGGGAAAGAGGTCATGCCATCAAGACTCATGCCATGGAGTATGGGTGAGGATGTTATTTTCTACTGCAAACATATCCCTAGAATCTCATTCTTCCTTGCCTTTATCTTCATAAGGAGTCCATAAATGAGGGTACAGAATAGGATACAGAATATGTAAATACCCTCAGCTAGCAGTGAAGAAGACCTTCACAGAAGGAAAATATGAGAGGGCCTAAATGAACTTCTGCCTTGCTTATTTGAGAGATAACAGTCTCTGGATGCAGGCTCCCTTTAGGGTTGGGTTACTGCACTAAAGATACCAGAGGTGCCACAAATCACTGACTCAGAGGGGCTATAAATCCTCCCAGATGTGGAGAGAAGTCTCAGAAGCTGATTAGGGCATTCAGGAGAAGCAGGGGCAGACTTCTTCCCCTGCTGTGTCCCTGGTGAGTGGGACACATTCTCTTCTACTTGTCCAAAGCACTGTAGGACCAACTGCAGAAGGACATAATACAGGCCCAGCAGGTCCACTGAGCCAGGAGAGTATCAGTAGTGCCTTGTGAGCATGGGGAAAGTCAGAAGCAAACAACAATGACAGCATGGGCTAGGCCTTGTCCTCACTTGGACACTGATATACCACTCTGCAAGTCCTTTCCCATTGCAACCTGCAGAGCTTGGGATTTTTGTGCTGAATAACTAACAGGCCTTAAAATAAATTATATATACTAGCTCAGTTCTTTGTAAGTACTTTTGTTATTCCTTTTACTGCTCTGGCTGTGTTTGTCTTTCACTTGACACCATTGTCAGTGCTGAAGACAAATACACATTTGTTTTAATTTCCTCCTTAGTGTACATATAACTTACAATGGGAAAGGCTGGAAAGTCTGCAGGATAACCTCATAGATAGCTAAGTCCATTCTAAATGGCAATGAAAACACAATCTCCTAATCAGGAGGGAGAGTGTACCTTTAAACGTGGTCCAAAAATGCTTTCTTGGATGGTAATACAGTAACATGGTTTTTGTTCAACTATCAGCCAGGGGCTCAGATTTCTCCCCGGGGTCCAGAAGCTGAAAGTCACAAGGCACTTGGCATAATTTCATAAAGACCTCAAAGTATAGTTCCCGTCTCTTTAACTCCAGGAACGCATTCTCACAGTCAGCTGTTCCTGAATCACTACCTAAAGCACTGCAGGAAATCGATGAGGGAACAACAGGACAACCAGCTAGTGCATGGCAAAAACAGGGATCTTCATCCTGGAGATGATTGGAACCACAGCTTTCCTTAATTGGAGTTGAAAAGAATGTATTTTAAGAGAGAGGATCCTTAGAACATAAAGGCAACATTATTAGCTCTTCTACAGCAGCATTCAAATGGTAATTTAACCTTTGCCTGAGCGAAAAGATTAAAGGAAGTACTCAGAGTAATCTTTATTTTCTTCAGTTACTCCTTGCTCACTTGCATAGCTGTCTCTGACTGCACAGAAGCAGAGCTATGAAAACTGAAGCCTCCAGGAGGTTCATTTCACTCTTCCTCCTTTTCCCCTGTAATTTAGGCACCTGCTTTCCTCCGAGGAAAGGGAAAATTTCCCTCTAGGGCTGGCAAATGCTGCCACAGAAAGGAATAAGGAGGGAGCTATGGTGAATGGAAGGGTCAGGGCATGAGACAGTCCAGCTCCATTTCCTGAGCTTCCCAGTGTACTGTCAGTATGACTAATAGCTCTTGCTCATGTGGAAAACTTCCACTGACATTGTAGTTTCTACAAAATCCAAATTTTCCATAACTCTCTTCTTTTTCTGCATTTGTTCTTCAGGAAAATCAACCTCTGTTTTGTTTTGGTATTTTTTTAGAAATGTTCCATTAGACTGTCTGTGCATTCTGAGAGCTGTAGCCTGTACTAAGGGAGCTCTTGCAGACACATTAAGGGAAGTTGTCTAGGAAGTTCAATCCAATGGGGAAAATCAACAACAAAAGGCAGTGGAGTACCAAGACCTTATTGAAGCATTGAGTGTAACTTAAACTGAATGGACTTTTGGTGAAATACGTTGCATACACAATGAAATATTTGAATTTGGAAATAGTCTGACTTTTTATTTTAGTTGATAATATTGAAATATCTTTGTATTGCATTTAGGAAATAATGTGGAATAATTTGAGGGGGAACTTGAGATTCTTCACATAATGTTAATGCATTAACTTGTATTTTGATTAGAGACAAAACAAATAAGGAGAAAATAATCTGAATTTCTCTTAATTCCATGAGTCATTTGTTTTTCTTTCACTGTAACACTCATAAAATATTTAACACTCATAAAAAGTTGATAGAGATCCCCAAGACTCCACAGGAATCTGCACAGAGACAGTGTGGTACTGTCCAGGAAGGGATACTGTCCATCTTCAGCCCATATTTCCTGTACTGCCACCAAAAGAGTCTGCCTGTGGTTGGTAAGAGGGCAGAATTTATGACACACAATCTCTGCCACAGCATTCAGTGGAGTACACTCGTTCAGAGAAATTAATTTAATTTCAAACCTAACACAATGTTGCAGGGGAAAAACAAAGTATTTCCCTGTAGGTCAAAGAATCCTAGAATCTCTTAGGTTGGAAAAGACCTTTAAGACCATTGAGCCCAACCAGACTATATCCAAACAGACTCTGTGGCCAGCTCAAAGTGGATCACTTGTGTGGGTGTACCCAATGAGCTCACATCCAGCCAGTTCCTAGTGATGAACACCCATTTCCCAAATATTGCCAAATTAAGTGCTGATTCCTTTGAGGGCAGTCCAGCAAAGAAGCTAAGTGTGGGAAAAACATATAGATTTGCCACAGGGACTTGTGAGGAGATGGCATTGGACAGCCTCTGCCTTGCTTCTCCCAGCTCCAGTATAAACCACAAGCTGATGCACTCTCTAGAGGAGGGTCCAGTCGGTTTGAGACAGGCACTGGGCATTTGCAAGTCCAACTATAAAGTGGAAAAGATCTTATGGGGGGAGGGAGAAGTCTTAATAAGACAGATTGAACAACTTTAACAATTATTCCACCTACCCCACATTGCCAAGTCTTTCAATCACCATTTACACATGGAAGAATGCAAACACATACTGTAGAGTTAGTGTAGTCAAGGCAGTACAAGTATTTAACTGAGTGAAGAATTGTGGTGTCCTTTAAAAGAGAGCCATTGGAATGGGAGGAATGGACAAACTTTATGTATATGCATCCTTCCCAAATGCATCAAAAATCTTTCCCAATGAGAAGGAAGTGTTTCACCTCAGAACTGATTTCAAAGCACTTTGCTATCATTTTTATTCTGGCAATAAATCCCTTCAGTGTTTTGCTCCATACACTTTTTTTCTGTCCCAAAAGAATGGTCTTATTTCATTATTATTGGTTATTGTTGTTATTAGTGCTATGCTGAGGAGTGTTAATATGCATCAATTCTTCAAAACATGATTTTTCAGTGTCAACTGCATAAGAGCTGGGTTCTAAAAGGCAATACATGTAGGATCACCTTTCACAGCCTAGGTTTGGAGCAGCAAACCCAGGAGAGCTTGCAAACCTCCACCTCCACATCTGTTCTCTGACCACATCATCCCATCCTCTCAGAGCTGGGCTCAGGTAAGCTCACTGGCACCCCTGGTGCCCCAGAGACTCTGCAATAGTCTAGTTTTTTAATCAAGCACAGGTTAGAAAAAAACCATTGAGACCTGGGGGTTCCACTTGCCATCACACACAACCAAGTTTCCTATTTATCTCTCATACCTCAGAAATCTTGTAAACGTGATGCACACAAATAAAACCAGAAGTGGGAGTTAGGGCTGAATATAATGAATATTGCAAACCATTTTTTAGCTTTGGACCTTGCCACTGAAAGCTGACCTATCAACCCCATCATATTAATCTTGCTTAGCCTAGCTACTCCCAGATTTATCTGACACAGCTATTACTAAGTCTGTGTGTGTGTGTGCCCAAGAAACCTCAGCTGAAAGTAAATTATTGCCATTTTCTACAAGTGCAATGCCTGCTCAGTCTTTGATTTTCCATCCTTCAGAGGACTTTGTGACTCAAGGATTCTTTGGCATTCAAAACCAATATAAGTGTGGAAATGGTATGGAAACACACTGGTGAGGTGATAAGGCAAAAAATTCATAGAAATGCCAGGGGAATTTAGAGAAGGAATTTACAGATATAAATTTAGGGTGACAAGAATGATACAGAATTATAAGGCACACTCATTGCCCTATTAACACAGTATCTTACACTGACCGGTTTTGAATGAGCTTTGTCATTAAATTATGTCTTTTCTATGTAATCCGCTGACATATAGGAAAAAGAAAAACAAAACAAAAAAAAAAAAACAACCAACCAACCAACCAAACAAACAACAACAACAACAACAACAAAAAAACCCCACAAAAAACCAACAAAAAAACCCCCAAAGATCCCAGCCTTGAAACCTGACTGTGACACTGTGTTTTTGTAGATGAGTAACACTGCTGTAGTACTTGCTGAGAATTTTTTACTTTGGATGTCCCTGTTTTTCAGAGGACTAGCAAAACACTCAATTTCCCTGGAAACATGCAGGTGTCAGAGGCAGCCAATATCCCTCCAAGGCAGGTTTCTGCTGTTTGGGGGCAAGGCTTTAAGATTTGTGGCTAGAGCCACGAGAAGGTTTAGATGCTGTATGCAGAAATATGACTCTCAAATGCTCAGGGGGTGCTGCCACCACACCCTGGTGGCACCTGCCATCCCAGTGGCCTTTGTGCACAAGTAAATTTCCACAGATTCATCAGGCTCTGCTTCTCCACACAGGAGTGCTTCAAACTTTCAAGAACACCTTGTTCAGAAAGAAGGGAAGGGACACCAGGGAAGAGACATGAGGAGAAGCTGCAGGACACGGGGTAACACCCCTCATGTATGAATCTGAGACTGAATAGAGCAAAATGAGCTGCCTTCTGAAACAAAGGCTAATGATGTGGGCAAAAGGGAAAAGAGCAGTAAGAAAGAATGGGGCACTGAAGCAGGTTGTAACAGGCACTTTGGGTTTTATCTCTGATTTCAGCCATTATTTAATCAAATGGGACCAACCTATCACCAGCACAGCTCTGTCTGCATATATTCAGAAAGGAATCTCTCTTGACTACAGTGGTATCACCTCAGGATCTGCTTTGTCGGTCGTCTCTAGTCCTGTTGTGTTGTCTGACTTCCAGCCCAGCTTGGCAGCGAGAGCAGAAAAATTTACTGGAGTGATGAGGGGTCATCCAAACCAGTTGTTGATGGCAGGTTTGTGACTTACAGCTCTGCTCTCCTTGTCAGTCTTGCAGGTCAGTCCTGTCAGGGCCTGGGGGGAGCATGGGCTTGGTTCCCTCCACTGCCTGAGAAATAAAGGTATCTAGTTGTGCTCTAAATGTAGAGCTAATGGACAGGAGGATGATGTGGTTGTGAACCCTACCTTCTTTGGTGGTTGTTCTTTGGGAGAGATTTTAAAGGGCTTGAATGACTCCAGAAAAAAATAATAGAACTGTGGTTTCTATGTGAAAGGAACCATCCCCTTTTCAGACAAAAATAAAGCACTCAAGTCCTTACCAGAAACAGGATTTAAGACCCAGCTTTCTCTGTGGCATATCCCATTAGTGAGGTAAGGTGTCTCCTCATGCAACTTGCTGAAAATTGTCCTTTTACCCCCATTCACTTCACAGGCACCCTCAGCATCAAATTCATTATGTGGGTCTGGTCTACAGCAACAGAAGAACTGTCTTAAGGCAAGCCTTTCACCTACTTTCTGTAGTAGTGAAGAGACCCC
This sequence comes from Calcarius lapponicus, assembly GCA_039654755.1. Classification (NCBI taxonomy): domain Eukaryota; kingdom Metazoa; phylum Chordata; class Aves; order Passeriformes; family Fringillidae; genus Calcarius; species Calcarius lapponicus. The sequence goes on along the minus strand of CM077462.1, from coordinate 37,606,327 downwards.
TGAGACCAGCCTGTGGTTCCTGGAAGGCATCCTTTTGCTTGCAACATACAGAAGAAAGATTAAGTAAAGCACCTTCTAAATGCCTACTCTGGCTGCAATAAAAATGGCATTTATGATGGAGTAGAACTGCCAGTGTTTACATGTGTGATGCACATACATGTCTACAGATAACCATGATAAAACCAGAGCCAAAGAGAACTTAGCCGAAGGAGAAAAAGAATGCAGGAAAACAAGGAAGATGGTTGCAGCAAGAGTCCTTGAATTAAGTTCTCAGATTGTTACTTGCATATATTTATAACCCATGCTGGTGAGGAATCACAGAGGGTTTGTAGACACCCACAGCCCCTGGATACAAAACACAGCAGCTGCTGGGTGCACTGCAGAATCTCCCATCTGGCCAGGCTCAATACAAACAGAAGAACACAGGAGAAGATGCAGGGTTAGACCCCAGAGCTTCAGGCTGCAATGTCACAGCAGATGGAGTGAGATGCTCCAGTTACAAGCAAAGAGAAGCCACTTTTAAAAGTCAGTGAGGGGTAGACATTTCTGAATGCCAGAATATCTCCATGGTCAGAGTCTGCATGGATTGCCAAGCAATACTCAGGTGCCTCAAAAGCGCCTTATTACCTTTGTGGCTCTTGCTGCAATTAATCCCTGGAGTAAATGTCCTAAGATAAATGGAATTGCAGCGGGGCTGCCCTGGCTGGGTGACTGCCCAGTGGTGCTCCACCCAGCCCTGCATGCCTAGCCTGTTACTCACGCTGAGCCTTGGACTCTGGAGGCCTGCAGCCTCCCAGCTCTGCCTCCGCTCGTCTCTTCTCCACATCTTTTTGGTGGGTTCAGATCTCCAACCCCTGTGCAGGCTACTTCTCCCCCTGTGCCCTGGTTTGTCTCCTGCCTCTGCTGACTTGTTTTCTTGGCCTGCATGGTGGTTCTGTGGTCATGGGCAGCTGTAGATGCAGCTTTGTGCACAGTCTGCTTCTGCTCTGTGCTGAAGTGTCCTCAGAGCAATTACGTTCTTGCTATTTCCTTGCTGTCCTGAAAAGTAGCAAAATTGTCATGCTCAGACCTAAGGACTAGGGATCCTTAACAGCCTCTGGCTTTGCATCTTCTGATCCTGTGTCATCATCATACCAATCTTGCAGGAAGCCTACACATCCTTCAAGTTCCAAATAATCCTCCTCCTCCTAAAGACCTGTATTTATTAATTAGGAATAATCCCTGTTAATTACGAGGAAATACATACAGCTCTGCATGTCTGCACAGAATATTTCACTAAGTATATAACATTTGGCACCAAAGGTTTTTGGGAGAATTAAATATGAGAACATAATTGTTTAAGCCTTGAGTGCCCAGGATGTCCACAAAGATAAAAGACACTTTTCAAGGTCATCTCAGACTTTGTGACCTTTAGGCCCAGTCTAGAATTTGAAGACTTCCTGATTAAATAAGGTTTATCATTGTTTGAAAGAATTTGGCCTCTGGCAAGTAAAGGTGAAAAGTCATCTGTGTTTGAATGTTTTCTGTATACAAGCTTGGTGGCTGCCCATGATTTTAAAGTTGCCTACTGTACTCACAGCCTGAAGAAAGCTGTGAAAGGCATAGGGACTCTCTAGCACAATTAAAAAGTCATCAAATGTGGCATTAATAAAAAAACAAAGGGACAGATTCGGCCTCTCTCCATACAAGGGTGTGTTGGGAATTGCTTTGTTGAAGGCTATGAGGTTACTCTGGATCTAGCTCTGAAAATGAGGGTTGGAGAGCCTGGAGAGGAGAGCAGGCTGTGCCACATTTACATCCCTGCTGACACAGCTGTACAGTGGCATATGTGAAGCTGATTTTGGAGGCTAGTCCTGATCATTTATCCTGTCACCTCCTGTTGTCAGCAGCGTGCCCAGAGTCCGACCTCTGTTCACATGTAAACCCAACAAAGACTGAAGTAGCAGAAGGTCAGATACTGCTGTCAGTAATACCAGTACAACACCTTGGGAGGAGAGAGGCAGACTCTGAGCACAGTTGTGTAATTCTCCCACCGAAATCACTCTGCTACCTGCAGAGGTGTGAGAGCCGAGAGTCACAGCGGTGTGACTGAAGTCAGCATCTGACACATGAGGGTTTCTCTGACTCATCCAAGGCAATGCTGATTCTCCAGGTTCACCTTAGTGCCTTTCCAAATTAAAATTCATTGAAATGGGCTTAAATAGACACAATCCTGCATGTGGAGTGACTCCATCTGTTTAAGGAAAGGGGCAAGTCAGGTCTGTGGATTAATTTTTCTCTTTATTTCCTTGTAGGCTTGCAGTGTCTCTATCCCCTGGGTTAACTCCTACTAGCACAACTACCAGGAGAGTCAAAATGTAGCCTGATGTTTCCACATCTGTCTGGATCCTCTTGTGATAACAGCCCACATGTGAGACCAGCATGGGGTAGAGCTCTGCCTGGTCTCCCTGTTCTTAAAGAAAGGAGGTTGTTCCAGACTGTAAATCCTGATGGGCTCTGAAAAACAAACTATTTCCCTAAAGTGTATTGCCATGGGGCCAATAGCCCTGTGCTCCCACTCCTTCATGCCAGCACTTTCTGTTGACATCATGTTGAATGTGCTACCAGAAGGCACTGGGAACATGGGAATATTTGAATTCTGCCTGTCCACCCCAGCTCCTGCTGCACCTCAGCCCATGATGGAGCTCTTCTCTCTGAGATGTGGCTGGCAGCACCCAGACGCCTTTGCCACGTGCAAAGCAGTGCCAGGGAGAGGGTGATGTGCCTGCTGAAACCAAGCTTGGAGCAGCCCAGGGCTGCCAAGTTCACTTGTGGGGCCAATCTGCAGTGGGGTAGATTTGTGGGGGGAAAACATGCACTGGAAATGTGTAATTACTGGATTGGGGTTTTCACCAAGGGATTGCTCTATATATTGCAAAGCAAGGCTTGCTTTCTTTTTTTTTTTTTTTTTTTTTTTTTTTTTTTTGAGGGAGCCCTTTGTTAAAATCTTGGCAGCACATTTCTGCCGGGAAGACAGAAGTGCTCTGTGCTGGAGAGTGGTGTTGGCACATCTTGCCAGGGCGTGCAGAGGCGGTGGGGAAGGCTGCCATCTCATGGTGAGCCTCGCACGGCTCCTGCACTCTCAGCTCACCTTCCCTGCTGTCAGTCTCCAGGCCAGGTTGCACCTGAGGGGACTTTTCTCAACAAGTCTGCAGCTGCAGAAGCAGCCGATGTCTTTTGCCACGGGTTTTGTGCTTCAGCTTTGAGACCAAATCTGCCAGAGCCTAGAGTTTTCTGGTTTCTTGCCTTGTCAACATTTTAGGTGAGAGCAAAATGGTAGTTAGTGGAAAGCCATGGGGGCAAGGCAAGATCTGAGAAGAGGCTGCCTGTCACAGATGGTTTTACTGGCGACATCAGGCTGATATGCCATTGCCTGTGACAGCAGCTTTGCTGAATCACAGTCCTGAATGGAAACTCCCCTGAAACCGCCTGTGGGTTACAACTCATAATTTTGGGATTCTTTGGTATTCATCACTAACCTTCTGCCGCAGCTCACACATCCCACGCTCTCGCGCTCGCTGTCTGCCCTCCGCCCGCTGAAAACGTACCAGCGCCTGCCCAACACAAGCTGGATGCTCCCTCTCCACTCCATGAGATGTGGCAGCTCTGTGGAAGGCTCCATAGTGTCTCCAGAAGTTTCCAGAAAACCCTGGGGACATAAACCATGACTAAGAGGTACAGCTTTGGCCAGTGAGAGTTTCTACACAGAATGAAAGAGTCCTTGCTGATGAGGGGAAGTCCAGCATAGCAGTGTGGGAACAGGCAGATGGCCAGCATCCATACTGACAGCAAGGAGGATGGAACAAAAAAGGGGATTTTTAAAGGTGATAAAGGTCTCCTGTTCAGGGAAATGGTCAAAAATTTTATCACTGTAAGAGCTTTGAATGTGTCTGTGATGAGGAAAGGGAGAAACTGCACTTTAAAATGTTGTTTAAGCCACACCAGCCTTGCAGCTGTCTAAAATACATGCTGAATATGCACACTCCAGACATATGCATGAATATTCTCAGAAGTGAATGGCTCCACCCACCACTGGCTCCCATAACCACACTCCTGAGTCCCACATGTGGGCATCTCTGTATCACAGTATGCTTGAAGGAAGAGGATACAGTCCTTCTGTAAAGAACCAGTGGGTTCTGGCTGGAGAACATATATTGACGCCTGATTTTCCTCTGAATGTAGGTTATTTTATTTTTAAAAGCTGCTTCTTGGAGCAGTGGATGCCAGGGTTAGTGGGTAAGCACAGGATGTGAATCAGACCACTCTCAGCTGAGGCGCTCCAGGCTGCTCTACCTTACACGTTTCACCTGTGAGACTTTTGAGTGGATCAGAAACAAGAGAGAGATGAAGTTAATTTCCACTCGTTAAAATAGAGTAATATTTTATAAGGAACATGTGCTCAACCCAAAACCTTCACAACTTTAATTTCAGCCAGTAAACAGAATAAAGGTGTCAAAGGACATTCCAGAAATGGAAAGAAAAGCATTCTATTTTACACCAGGATTTTCCCAGTTTCTTTTGTGTTTCTGCACAGATATAGAAGGTCAAGCCTCTCCAGGTGTCTTTCCATGTTGTATCCTAATCATATGTTTCCGTCCTGTCTCCCCAAACCCTTCCTCTCAGTTCCAATTTTACCACTTCTCAGCTTGGCATGTTTGTTTATAATGACCCAAATCACTTCCTCTCCTTCTGAAAAGGAAAAAAAAAAAAAAAAGAAACAACACCCATCCATTTTTAGATAGTAGCCACATGCTCAGTTGAATCTACACACTGGGAAGGACAGAGCAGCGAGCAGCTGGGAGTGGGCAGGTGTAGGAAGCTCTTAGTCAGGTTTGTCATGGAAAGTCACACTGTGCAATTACAGGGCACAGAACAGGGTAGCACACGCTGCCAGGAGAGTCCTGCAGTTGGGCTGGCATAATGTTGTTACACAGTATATATTGACCTCAGTGGATTAATCCAGCCTAAACTTTCCTGTGCTCTGGTGTCTCAGCAGCCCATTGCTCACCCCCTCCTCAGCTGTTGCCAGAGCATCCACAGGCTGTGATGGTGGAAGAATAAGGCTGAAAAAGTTGAACCACCCACAAAGGGATGATGTACAGATAAAGAAACAGAATCACAGAATCATTTAGGTTGGAAATGGCCTCTGAGATGGAGTCCAACCTTAGACTGGTCACCACCTTTGTCAACTAGACCACGGCACTAAGTGCCACATCCAACCCTTTCTTGAATACAAAGAGGTAGATATAGAGGGAAAGAGTTCAGTTTTGCTTTGAGTTCAAATGACTTCACTGGGTCACTTTAGACTGAAGTCCTGTGACCAGTATTTCTGGGAGGCAAGGACGGAGGGAACAACGCAGATTTATACCCCAGTGAGTGGAAATGAGGACCGCTGGAGAAAGCAAAGGTAATCTTTTGCTAGGCCTAGAAGCACTCTCAGTCTGTTTCTAGTGAGGATGGGGGCAGTGAGCCAGAATAGATGAGGTGTGACCAGTGTGGCTCCCAAACTTGTGCAGGGCCAGAGGATGTGCCAAGCACTAAGTGTATAAAAACCCAAGCTAGAACACATAACGCTCAGTGTCCATCATATGAAAACTACCATGGAGCCAGGAAAAGAGAGACAGTCGTCATCCAGGATTCTGTGTTGGTAATAGTCCTTCCTTGCCTTTTTCTGGGGAATGACCTTGGCTCTGAGCTCTGTGGGATGACAGAGGGGACAAGATCAGCCCTGCCATCCCCACCATGCTGTGAGGATTCCTCAGAGGTGTTTGTGCAGCAGAGATATTGCAAACACAGTGTCTGCTGTGGACAGAAAAAGAGTTCAAGTCCCACCAACCACTCAAGGTGTAGACTTGCTGCTGATGAGATTTTCTTACCCAAAAAGGGGAAAAAAAGAAAAAAAAAGAGGAGGATTATTTTTTATTCATGGGGACTGTGTTATGGTTTGGCAGAGGAGGAATTTAGAGAAGTGAAAGTGATGTAAAATAGTACATGAATAGTATATGCTATTCATATACTGCAGCATACACTCCCTATATATACAATATACAAATCTAGCATAACAGGAGCAGACTTTGCACTAGTTTTCTATTAAAAGCTTCTTTACAAGAGGGTTTGGGAACAGCAAGGGTGATTAACTAAAAAGATCTTTTCTTCTTGGAAATACTACTTTACTTCAGGTTATTAGGAGAAATAGTTCTTCCCCATACACACTCACATATGCTGCTCTCCATTTGTGATAAAGTCCTTCAGTGGTCTTTCCTGGCTCAGCTGAGAATAGAGCTCATGTTCCATACTGATCCACCAGGCTGCAAGGACTTCTCCAAGGTGTCAAGGGTGTGACTATCTACCTTCACTGTGGTGGGTGTGGATTGACCATCTCTCTGGAGCCACCTGCTCTTGCTGTGTGGACTGCTCTGGGAGCTAGCAGGGCTTGGTTAGCTTTTTGAATATTTGAGGGGTGTGAGAACTGGAGCTGGAAGGAGAGCTGAATTAGGTGATGGTGAAATGAGAGAGAGAGAGAGAGAGAGACAGAGGAGAAGAACTGTGCTGCTGATAGTCAGGGAGCTGCTGGCCTGGCTTGACCATCTTACCAATCCTCACTCCTGTGCATACCACAAAGTTCCAGATTAAGTGAGCTAAATATGAGTTGCAAATGCTGCATCTTACATTCTGTTTTAAAACAGACTGGACATGTAGTAGGGTACATGTGAATGTCGGGTTCTTCTGATGCTTCTGGAATGGGGGTGAGAAGTCAGCATTCATCAGGTGCTGAACATATTGGGGCAGTTTGGCTTTAGCTGGCACTGAACAAGAAGGGGCAAACCCAAAGCAAGCATGTGGGGAAGAGGTATGAATTGTTTATGCTCTGAACTCACATAAAAGCAGTGGCAATATCAGGGGCATGGAAATGACACCACAAATGGGAAATCAGCTCTTGTGGGCCTGAGCTAGCAGGGCATTTCCAACAAACCCCAGCATTTCCTGCAGGAATCAGATCAGAGCTGAGTGAGGTTAGGAAACTCTCCAAATTCCCATATCACTGAAAGAATCTTCTGGCCGCACAAGCATGAGTTTTACCAAGAAATGGGGATCATGCAAAGGCAATAATTTCAGACCAGCCTCAAAAGGTATTATCTTGGCATTAGCAACAGCTAGGCTATGGAATATTTTCTTTATTTTTCCTCACTGTAGAACGTGAGTCTTACTTGCTGAACTCCTGGGGTGCCAATCACACCTAGGCATGCTTGACCTGGCCTTTTGCACTGCCATGTGCAGGACAACATGGGGCTTCAGGGGTCCTCTTGGGTCTGCCAGCTCTGGAGCTGTTTTGCAGCTGCTGGAGGGCTGCCAGCTTGAAGGCCTTTTAATGAGTGGTGTCGTGTCTGGCAAGTAACTTGCCTTCAAGTGAGTGTGACTAATCATGAATCTTTTCAATAACGCTGACGACCCAGTCTCTCTTTTCTCACTCTGCCCAAGCCCTCTGAAATAGGAGTAAATTGGCCTTATTCTGGCAGAGGCAGGAAATTATGAAGAGCCCCTAAAAGGCTTCCAGTGCACCATGCCTAGGTTTTGCTGTGCGTGTAATTATCAGAGTTGTTGTGTGTGTGTTTTGAGAGCAGCTAAATAGCTGCAAAGGTCTGAAAGATTGCACTCTGTCACCAACCCCCGGATCATTTGCCTGAAGGCCTAATTTCTGTACTTCACTGGTACAGTGTGCTCCTGCAAAGGCAACAAGCTGAAGCCTATTGGAGTTCACAACTCTGTGTTAACTGTTTATTTTTGTTTTATTGGAAATGTCCTTATTGCCTGAATGAGCAGCAGAGCCAGAATGCAGCATTGTAGTTACTGGTCTGTGCTACACTTCACCTGGCTTATTTGATTGGAGAACGAGATATTTGTCTCATTAATGAGTTTCCTAGATGTATTAGGAAACAAAAATGCAATTGAGCTTCATATGATATGCAGAAGAATATTGTATTATTTTTTCTCCCAGAGAAATGACAAAAGCATTTTTTCCACAAATAAAACACACTGAAAAGTAAGTGCATACAGAAGAGAAAGCAGAAAGTTTGGGAAATTAAACTTGAGGAGGAGAAGAATGGGAAGATATCAGTAAATTACAGGGGAAAATCTGCTGCTGGGAAAGGAAAGGAAAGGCAATTTTTTTGGTGAGGGTGTAATTCTCAAAATTGTTATCAATATAATTTAATGGGACTTCAAAATTAAATGGTATCATTGGTCTGAGTCATGCTGCTTCATATGGCATGGTGGATGATATATGTTGAGTGCTGGGGATCTTATCCACCTCTTTTTTTATCATTTCGGCATGTACTACCTTCACAGCAAAACATATAAATCTCAGCAGACAAAAACATAGCTCTTGCTGACACCAGTTGATCCCCATTGATCACCACTCTGGTTTTCCCTCCTGGTTTTCTTTTTTGTACCTGTGGTTGTGTACCTACCGTTTGTGTGTCTGCTTGATATTTCAGCATCCCCTCCCCTTTTCACTGCGCTTGCAGAGATCTGGAATAATTCCTGATGTAGTGTGGGTCTGCTCTTTCATTCTCTTCCTTCTTTTTCTTTCTAGACCACGGCATTTGTTCTCTAAACTTGAGAGACATAGATTTTACAGATGGACCACTCGATGGGTGAGGAATTGTCTGGATGGTGGCACTGAAGTACTTGCAATCAATGGTTTAGTATCCAAGTGAAGAGGAGTGATGGGTGGTGTTCCTCTAGGGTCTGTATTAGGATTGTCAAGTTTTAACATCTTTGTGAGTAACATGGAGAGTGGGATTGAGTGCACCCTGAGCAACTTTGTCAAGCTGTGTGGTGTGGTCAACATGCTGGAGAGAAGGGAGGCCATCCACAGGGGCCTTGACAGGTTCGAAAAGTACCTAAACAGAGCTAGAGAAGGACTTTTCACAAAGGCATGTAGAGATAGGACAAGGGGGAATGGACTTAAGCTGAAGGAGGGAAGATTTAGATTAGGTATTAGGAAGAAAGTCTTTACTGTGAGGGTGGTGAGGCACTGGAAAAAGAGAGATTGCAGACTCCCCATCCCTGGAAATGCTCAAGACTAGGCTGGGTGGGGCTGCGGGTAACCTGGTCAGGTGGAAGGTTCCATGGCTGAGGGGTTCGAACTAGATGAACTAGATCATCTCTAAGGTCCCCTCTGACTAACCATTCTATGATTCTATGATTTTGGTACCTCTTCATGGAACCAATCAGGAGGACAAATGGAAAAGTGATATTGTGTTGTACAAATCCTACCAATCAGAGCCAGCCTAGTGGGTTTCTAGTAAGTGGATCAGTTGCCAGCATTGAAAAATCTTTGCAGAAGGAAGAGTGGGACTTAAACTGCATTAGTCACACCTAATAATTTCCACTGTTTACATCATACTGTACATCAGGTGGAATTGTGCGTTTTTGTCACAATTTTGGAAGGAGGTGAGAGGACAGATGTTACAAATTAAGCTTCCTGGGGCAGGGATGCATGATGATCTCTTCGAAGTTCGCTGCCAATCCCAGAAGTTTATTGTATGAGTGTTTGTTGGAAGGAAAAGGTATTAAATGCTAAAACTCAGGAAAAACAAATTACTTCTGCATATTAAATGCATTGCCAGCTTAATGGAAAGAAGACAGTCCAGAGAGGCCACGGAAGAAGAAGGCTTTGCCTTAATAACAACATAAGAAGAAAAGGAATTAAAACTCTATGAGAATCAAAATGTCTATGTGTCTCCAAGAAATTTCTATACCTTTCCCTTGCTTGCCTGATCTTTTCTTTGAAGTTTGATTGCTGTCATTTCAAGACAGAAGATATTTAGCAGTTTTAGAGGCTATATCTCTGCTCACCAAATAAATACATTAGTCTTTCCCTAGCTTTTGTTAGTCAAGATACATTTGAAGCATTTTTGAGATTTTTATTGCTCAGTCTTTTAAGTTATCACTTGTTCAACTACAACAATCAAGAAATCCAAGTTTGCCTAATTTGTATTTTTACTATATTCACCAATATTTTCTCTCACAGCATCAAGACCCCGAGTTTAATGTAATGCATTTGCTTAATTGTTTTTATGTCTTTCGTTGCTCCACAAAATGTGTCCAGATTTTTGCATCCCAGGTCTCTGTGCGGTGTCAGTTTGGCATAGTTAAGTGCATATAAAATTGAGGCAATTTCTGCCGCTATTGGTGGGACACAAATGCATCTATCTGCCAAGGAGTCCTCCCCCAAGAGATACCTGCATGCTTTGCTTCTCATGGAGATGAGATCTCAGGGGTCTCAGGTCCTAGGATGAGACTTTCATATACGCTGCTGCTGGAGTGGGACATGGGAAGAGAGAGGACAGGAATGGGTGTGGCACTTAACATGTTATCCTGACATTGCAAAAACATCACTAGAAAAGGATTTTATGTTGTGCTTCCATTCATCTTCACCTAATTGTACTGCAGGGAAGATCTCTCCCAAGCCTAATAAATGTGAAGTTAATTACAGGCCAGTGCAGGATTTCAGCTAGAGCTAAAACCTCAGTAACTGTTTCTGCATCATCAAACTACCAGGGAAAGGCATTCTGCTGATGGTGACTGAGCTTGTGCTTACTATTCTAAAAACTACTCCAAAACAAGTCCTAAAACTAGCCCTTCCCAACACCTGTCATTGCCCTGGGCATCGGCCTGTTCATGCTGTGCTTATTGAAATAGCTGTCACTTCTGGCATCTGCATTTCTTGCATGCTTTTTCTCACTTTTACCCTTTCTTTAAATTTAATGTCTTCTCTTTCACTACTCCTTTAGGTATGTGTTTTACTGTGCAGTGAGGATACAATAGAAGCAATATTTGTACAGGGATTGTCCTTTGATTGTCAGGTATTGGGAGCAGAGCCAGTGAGGCTAATTTTATTTCTGTTGAGTTCAATATGTTTACAAGGATTTGAGTGCCTGGAGAAAGAGAGTTTTCTGTGAAGGAATTTTTTTTCCTTTTTATTTTTTTTTTCCTCCTGAGGCTTATTATGGAAAAAACTTGGGTGAGAAATGAGCACCATTTCTCCCTCAAATTTGATTATGAAGGAGTTTTTACAGAGTGAGAGGCCTTATTGATGGAGCAGGTTCTCAGGTGAGTACAGGTGTTCAGAAGATGCATGTGGAAGTATTAACATGTCTAAGACCTCAAATGAAAAAAATACATATTATTTCCTTTTCTCCTTTGCTTTCCTCTCATAGAAGTGCCTCTTCCCAGGGTGCCAGAAGATATACCAATGAATATTGGCCTAGTAGTGTATAACACAGTTCCCAAAAGGCATGGCACACATATCATTAGCAATAAGAGATCTACATCAAAGTTATAGATGAATTACTGAAGTAGCCTAACTTTTTTTTAATGTTCATGTATGCAGCTCTGCACAGAGCTCTTGCCTCTATGTATGTAGCAAAGTACCTCCTGGAGCCCCACATGGAGTTACTTTGAAGTGTGCCCTTAAGTATGGCTGCAAGCATATTTATGCTACTTTTTTCCCCCCCTTCTTCTTCCTTCCAGTTAGATTAGACTTAATTTTTGATAGACAGAGTCTTATCTAGTTTGTGTTTGTTTTCAGAACAGCAGTGTGCAAAACACTGAGGAACAAGTGGGCCCGGGGAAAAAAAATAAAATCAGGGAAATTAAAGCACACTTAGACCTGAAAAGATGAAAAATTTCTATACTCCTCCACCTGTGTAAAGCTTAATATTCCAATTCCTGATTCAGTGGAAGGAGGAGTACCCAACGAGCCCAAAAATGTGTGAAAGCAGGAGACTGCATGCACAAGGCTGTTCCAGTCACACAAACATATTGCTTGGTGTTCATTCTTGAGGTTTGAAAAATCACAAGGAATCTGATGAAAATGACAAGTTTATTTCCATGCCACGTGTAGTATACATTGCACCTTGTGTGAGTTGCTGTAGGGAGGCAAAGTACTATTCCTGGATCTGCAGGGCACCCCTGAGCTTTGATATATGTGCTCTTTGATACTGTCAACTGTGAGAGCTCTTCTCATGTAGGAAAGGCAAAACATCAATGCTGAGTGCGACATGCACTGATCTTGGAGGAGAGCCTTGCCCAGAGAGCATTTCAATGAGCAGAATTTTAACTGTTTCTTTGGATTCTGCCAAGACAGCTATTGGTTATGGATCACCATGGAGCCTGGAGGGATCACCCTCTGAAAATGATGCACTGTAGGTATATCTAGGGTTCACTTTGTTTGGATTACTCCCAGTTTACACCCTGAAATTAGAAGCAAGACTGACTTATTGTGGGTAACTTCCCGTTACGTTTCTTGGTATGGCCAAGTATCCACTGAGCCACCCTGCAGAGTCCTGCTGAGCTTTGTGAAGTTGGAAAAGGGAATGAGGTTTCCACTGAATAGAAACCCTTCTAAAGCTGAGCCCGAGCTCTCCCTTAGGATGTGTGTGAACTCAGCTGTAGCAAAAGAGAGTATATTGCAAATAGTCCTGCAGCCTCTGAAGCCAGCTGGCCCTGGTTGTCTCTTGTGTTCATCTGAGTTGAACACAGTTCAGACACCCTGTTTCTCCAAAATGAGTTTATCAGTCCAGGAGTTGAAGCTCACCCTAATTCCCTGAGTACTGCTAGTAGAAAATGAAGAAAACCATAAGCAAAGCAATGTTTTAGTAACTAAAGCCTATTTTCCTTCCAAATTGCATAGAACAAGCCAATCTAATGCAATTTTGTGAGCAGTTAAAAAAAAATTGAATGACTTGCACTGTCAGACAATGCAGCTCCAGTAGTATTTTATATGATGTCCATGGGAAACGTTTTGTAAATAACCAAAGACTGTTTATTCAAAAAGCAAAGATATCAGCAACTCATTTTGTTACCTCTTCTGTTCAGAAATTGTCTTTGCTATATGTTCGTCATTAAGTCCTTTGTGATTAAATATAAGATTTGGTATAGTGAATAGTTGCAAGAAGGTGGGTTGTTCTATTTTTAATCCCTTCACCAGATCTTCTAAAAGTCTCTGTAATTTTTCTTGGTAACAAGAACCCTTGTTTACGCTGTGTTTTGAAACTGTGATGAAGACCCATTCCCCTTAGCCTTAAATACAGCCAGAAGGCTGTAAGAAATCTCTTGGATTTTGTCTACTCCTGTTTTCAAAACACTATCATCATAAGTGAGTGGAGCTTTGCAAGCAGTAGGCTGGCTGGGCATCTTTTGATCACTTGGAGTGAGTTTTAATTTAATCTGGCACTTGGAGTTGGTAGCATCATGTCAATAAAAAATTAATTGCTTCAGGTATTTTTGCGGTTTCTCGTTTTATGAAGCCTGGCTTATTTAGAAGGAGAGTTAGTATGAGCAAAGTAATCACATTTAATGTGGTTACATGCTGGAGTACACTTTGTGCCAAACTATGGAGCTCATAGCGCAGGGCTGCTAACTGGGGGTGCATTTCTGAGAGGCTTTGTGGGCTGATAAAGAGGTCTGTCTACTGCAAAACTAAGAGAGCATCCCTTTTATTCTGTTTGTGCCTTTCTGGACAATTCATAGGGCACGTGAGTGGCTGCATGCCCTGAGGCCCTGATCTGCAGAGCACAGCTGGAATCAGCTCTGCTGCCTGTGAGCCTGAGACCTGAGCATACATACTCACATGCTGGTCTCTTTTGGTTTGGGAGGGGATGGAGAGTATCATGCATTTCCAAGTCTCCTAGCTATGGCACCCTCCAGGATGAACTATCCCTAGTAATCTCTTCAGTGTGTTCAGGGATTTAAGCTATCAAAACTACAAATTATAGATAAAAGATAACATGTTGGAAACTTAATAATAGCCAGCCCAAACAGACCCAGGGATAATCATATCAGTGCATTATTACAACAACAGGAGATGTTGCATGCCCTGCATGCATATGCACTCATATCTACAAATGAACCTGCCTGTGCATGGTCCAGAAACTGTGAACTGAACTTGGCCATGGCACCAGAGGTTTGTTTTGGTTTGTAAGGCAAATGGTAGTTTTTACAGAAGTGTAATATTTGCTAAGCTGACATTTCATACGATGGTATGAAAGACAATGTGTTGCTAGCTGTTACACTTTGAATGACTTTGTTATATATCGGGGTTTAAACTGGCAGTGTGTACACAAATAAATGTTTGTCAAAGTTTAAGCTGAAATATATTACACCATCTCTTTGAAACTTTTAAATTTACCCTCTGTTCAGTTTCCATTTGGATCCATTTGGATCTCCTAGTGTTTCAAGTTACACCTGAGGTACTCCGACTAAACAGAGTAGAAGGAACCTTCCCTCTTATAACTCTTTGTGTGTGATACAGTTATTTTGTGTCTTCTGTACTCTCCCCTCTTTTTCTCTGTTGCTTATAAAGCAAAAAGGGGGGAAACTACACAAATCCTGATAAAAATATTATAATCCTTGGAGAACACAGAGATGCAATATGGTCCAGCTATATTTCAGCATTTCTTTAAAACATCACCAGCAGGTTTTGTTTTGCACTTTATTTTTTAAGGCGCAGCTTTGTCAGTTTGAGTCTTCTTGGCTCCATTTGAATTAATGCAAAACAGTAAATAGTCTTTGAAAAAACAAAAATTCCACTAGGAACAAATTCTTTTGACTTGACACTTAACCTGCACACTTCCTCTGGCTCTGAGTTCCTCAGCCCTGATTACTGACTAACAGAGTATAACTTTGGACTAATTTGAAATGCAATTGCAGAACACACCAGAGAAAGTCATTTAGCAGTGTATCAAGACAAGAAGGGCAGACTGTAAATCTAATGACCTTCTTCCCTTCCTAATTTCTAAAATCCCAATGTCACCAGTATTGGCAATATCTGACACTCACACGTGGCAATGTATCAAGTGGTCTATTAAGATGAAAATAATTTTATAAAAGAGTAAGTCTCTCATCCCTCTTGGATACATAGATGAGCTGATGAATGCTTTGAACAAAGCTCACTGTTTACTCTTTTACTCTTTTCCTGCTTATTAAACCAGTTTGATACTAAAGCAAGATCTAAAACCACCTACTACACCAAATATAATTCAATAATATCCCTTCAAAGACAATTATTAACTTTTTATTGGAATCAGCTCATCTGAGGCAGCATTTTGTAGCCACAGAATATTAACACATAACTTTGTCAATCATCACCTGTAACTGGTGAATGCCAGTGATTTTTACTTCATAGTGCAACCATCTCAGAAAGCCAAAACTGAAGAAATGCAGGTATTTCCAGGTAACAAAACATGTCTGATAGTGGTCTTGAGCTGAGAAAATCTGGCATTTTAAGTGTACCTTGGAGAGGAGACTTGGGAGAATTCACATTCTCTGTTTTGAATCCTTTCTAAATCCCCAATGACACTATCTTGAAACAAATCTTACCTGAGGCAAGTGTCCCCTCCAATATATCTATATAAGCTATTTGTTCCAATATGCACAAAGAGCACTTTGAGTTAAATACTTTTCTAGATCTTACAAGCTGACAGCATTAAGTTTCATAACAAACAGATGTTCATATTTTATAAGCCTCCTCCATAAAAGACTTTCAGTGTTCTCTATTTCAACAGAGGCACAGTGGAAACTTGTAAGGGGTTAGAAACAGTACTCCTGTGGGAACCTGAAATGACTGAGTTTGTCTACAGCAAAACACATCTACAGCTGTGGAGACATTGATAGTGAATGGTAGGAAGGGGTGGATGGACAAGATTAGAGAAAGGCCAAAGTTTTAACATCCTGATGCGGGAGGGATTTCCACTGAGAGTGGAAAGAAGCGGTTGCCCTGCTTCTGTGGAGGCACTGGCTTCCAAAGTGACATCTGGGAGAGGCAGTTCAGGGCTGCTTCCTGATGCCAAGACAGGTAACAGTGCAATAATGTCCATGTGAATTCAGAGGCAGTCCCATGTCATGCTGTCCCCCCTGAGCTGGTGTTGCTGACACCTTCCCTCCACAGACTCCTCTTTTTATACAGCCAAGATGCCAGCCAGATCGTGGGGCTTATCACAAAGAAGCCAATCTGTCTCTAAGCCAGCTCACAACCTTTTATTTCTGCTAGCTCAGCTCATCAGTCAAGCTGAACAAATCAACCAGAGTGCCAGGTGTGAGGGAAGGAACCAGAGGGCATGGCCAGGGCTGGCAAAATAACTTTTCTGGCAGTGACACAGCCCAAAAATTGTCTAAAATTAACCTGGAGCAGCAATGGAAAAAGATTATTTGCCTACTCTTTGCTATTTAAAGGTCTCCAAAATATAAAGGGATTTTTTTGAATTTTTTAAGTCAGCATTGTCTAATCCTTAGGCTAAAAGAGAGGACTCAGATATAATGAGATCTTGTCAATGTGAAATGTATGGGCATTCCACTAATGAACTCAGGGGAACTAGGATTTCACCTTTGAAATAAGACCTGGATTTCTTGTTTTGGATGTGTCACTTCAGCTACTTTGTATTCTTCCAGCTTCTTGACATCAGGAATAAACGTAATACTCTTGAGTTTTTCTTCTGAAGCCTTGCAGAAAGGCAATGTAAAATTTCCTTTGCATGTACATTTGACTGCTCATACTTAATATTTACTTTGAAAAAGACTTTGTTCCAAAAAACTTATTTGCATGAATATTTGTGGAAAGCAAAACCAGACCAAATGCAAACACAACTAAGTAGATTCATTAAAAATTTTCAACTGTTTTTTGTATAACTACTTCACAGCATTTATCTAGTCTGTCTTGTAAAATGAAGCATTTTAGATCTTTGAGAGAAAAATAACTCTTGAAACAGATACTTTCATGGACAAACAAGTTTGAACAACCCATTCTTTCTTTGTAATCTCTTCCTGACTAGTTACAGATGGAACAAGAACTAAGGAAAGAGGCAAGAGAGATTCTTACCATTTGTTTTCTTACAATTGTGGAAATTAAATTAAAATAAACATAGAAAATTGCCTTCTGTCACTTCTCCTAGCTCATGAGGACTTCCCAGCGCATGTTTTCCATTGGTTTTGTTCAGACTGCTGCTGCTGCCAGTTTGTGATAAAACAGAGGGAAAAAAAAAAGCTGTCTTTTGAAAAAAGTGAACTTTTCACATGATATGGAAGCCAGTCACTTCACAGAGCTCTTGCTTTGAGGTGTCTCAGGAAGATGTCAGCTGGAGAGTTATGGAACAAAGGAGTAGTTGGTTGTAATAGCAAAAGCTGTCTGTACATGTGCAGATATTTCAACTGTGAAATTTTTTGTCCAACAGTCTCCTGGTAATCGTGAAATTAGTCTAAAGGAGCCACCTGGGCTCTCTGTGAATGTTCCTCTGGGTATCCTTACATCTATCACTGTAAATGCAGAAGACAACTAGCTTAAATGAAATGTCCAGTTCTGAGCTGGGATGAATCCCTCTTTTCATGAACTCATCATCTTTAGGTGGAGCATGGCAGCAAAGCAATACTTATATTCTGGATTAACCACAACTAAGACCTGATTCAATCCAAGTGTCACAAGAGATGTGGTTCCTGCAGTGCTCTCATGGTGTCAGGACCTGCTAACCTCCTCTATAAGTTGGTAAGATGAAGCAGGGTGAGTTCCTGTTCAGACTCAGCTGGAGGTAAGTTTCTTCTGTTTAGTTCTGGTTAAATTCAACAACATTTTCAGAAAGCAGTTCAGGTTATATATATATATATACACAGAAAGCTGGATTGTTTCGACAAAATTCAATTCCCTTTTCTATGTTAGTCTGGAAGGGAGCTGATCTTCATAAACACAAGCTGAAATGGAGAGCTTTTCATCTTTCATGTATCACCCCATTCATTCAGAATGGAACGGAAACTACGCTTGGCCCTGCATAATTTTACTGTATAATATATGCCTGCCATCATGACAGAGATCTAGTCCAGAAAATAACCCATGACCACTATGGATCTGAATTACATTCCTTTTAAATAACAAGAAGACACTGGAGAAAATCTGAAATACTTCAGGAGATGATCAAGAGATGCTTTCCAACGTTAGAGATTTTATTCTCCTAATAAGGAAAAGTAATATTGAACAACTGTATAATCTCATCCCCTCAGTAAAGCCTATAAAAAATAGACCAACTCATCTTTTCTTACACCATATATATTATGTTGATGTATGTCAGTAAGTACTAATATGTTAAGTTACTATCTTTGTGCAAAAATGGATAAAGCAAAAACCATCTTGGAGTGATGCCATTAGAACTGACTTGCCCTGAATCAGGCCTTGTTGCAGTGTTCAGATGCAGGATTTCAATTAAAACAATAAAAGAACAAAGTTTCCAGACTTTATTAATTAAAAGTTTCTGCTTAATCTCTGTGGAAGGCACAAAATCAACATTGTCTTGGTTCTTTGAAAATCATTGTCCCAGCCAGCTCTAGAGCTTATTTTCAGAAGTTCAAGTTGAAGAGAAGCTGTGTAAAAGGGAAACACTGAGAGTGGTATGGACACACTGCCTATACGTGGCATCCCCACAGCCTCTGTATGAGGGGCCACCTCTGTACATGGGTATGTGCTTTGCTCACTGAAAGCCAAATTTTCTCTGAGCATTCACCACCCTTTGTTTGTCTACCTTCTCCCCATGGCACATAACCAGATCTATTATCATTCCCAAGGAATAACCCTTTTCTACAGTCAGAGGGGAAGCACAGAGACAAAGGGAGCTTGAAAAGAACCAGCCTCAAACAAAATTCTGCAGACATCAAAGAAAGTTTTTGCAGGTGAAAGGAAATCAATACGACTGAAAGCAGCCAAATTGGTATACACACCAAGCTGGAAGAACTTTCTATTTGAGTAGTTTTTATTTTTCTGTAAAGGAAAAGTTAACTGCATGCCAAAAATAGCATATAGCTGTGATGTGAATGAGCCACTGTTCCCATCTTGCTGAGAACTCACTGGACTCTGCCTGCTTCGGAGGGCTTTATAATACCAGGTAATACTATAGCCTAACATTTTGCCCATGACGTCTTTACAGGAAAAGGGACTTTGAGTTCCTGCTAACGCGTATGTCTACCAAATAAAAAACAGCAGGAGAAAATTGTGCTTCAATTTTCATTGGTAGGGCTTCAGTAATTTTGGCAACCTTGTGTCAAGGGAGTAGAAACCAAAATTGAGCACCTAAGCTTTCCAAATCAACATCAGCAAAATTTATTTCAGTGTTTGTCCAGACCCAGCCTTAGCAATTGAGGCCTTATAACCTAAGCTTCACCTGACCTGTTAGTAAGCTGGAGTAATAGAAAACAGTTAAACCACTGAGAAAAGAAATAATCATCATGTGGACACTGAAATGTACGAATTGTCATCCCAATTCTATGGAGTGCGTAACTGAACAAACTGAACTATGAATCAATACCATGGTTCAGTGTCTGCTCATGTCTTCAGGAGAGAAGCTGCTTCTTCCAAATTACACACTAATTCAATTTGCCCTTGATAAATGACAATGGGCTTTAAACATTGCAGAATGCCCAAATGCATGCTTGTAGGCTGTACCCTCTTGGTTGATTTGTTGGCAGGCAAGTAGTAAATGGAGGGCTTCCCTTCTCCAGACAATATCTAAAGATCTCTCTAAACCCTTGAGAACCACAGATCTGAAAATCAGTGCCAGCTAGAATTAAATTATTTTGATGGGGATGATAGTTCAGCCAAACCTGCACCTTTAGCACCAAGGGCTTCTTCTGTGTATTACTGGTAGACGGTGGTACAAATTTTGTTTCACTGCTCACTTTAATGTATTTAAGTCTTCTCAGGTATGGATATAAGGGCTCTTGATACATATTTATTACCTTTCTAATGCTGCACTTAAATTCATACAAGTGGTTATGTTGGAAAAGAATTCTAGGATTATCCAATCCATCTGTTAACCCAGCACCACTGCGTCCATTACTAAACCATAACCCCAAGTGCCCATCCACAAGTTTTTTCAACTTTTTCAGGGACTGTGGTTTCACTACTTTACTGAATAACATGTTCCAATGCCTAACAACCCTCTCCATGAAGAAATTTTTCCTAATATACAATCTAAACTTTTCCTGGTGCAACTTGAAGCCATTTCTTCCCCTGGACACACTCCAGCATCTCAATATTCTTCTTGTAGCGAGGGGCCCAGAGTTAACTGAACTCAGGGTTTGAGGTGTGGCCTCACCAGTGCTGAGTACATGGGGCAAAGGTTTAGTGCATGGGGAGATGCCAGACTGGCATCCTGCTACTAGGAGGCTCTGCAGGGCTCCATCCTTGGCCCTGAGCTTTTCAGCATCTTTAGTAATGACTTGGATGCAGGAATGGAAGGAATACTAAGCAAATTTGCAGATGATATAAAACTGGGAGTATTGACTACTTCAAAGGCTGATAGGCCCTACAATTCAGAGGACTGGACAATCACCAACCATATTAGGTTCAACAAGGGAATGTGCTCGATTCTGCACCTGGGATGGGAAAACCCTGGATGTATGGACAGACTGATTGAGAGGCTGGAAAGCACCACTGAGGAAAGGGACCTGGGGGTCTTGGTTGGTGAAAAGTTGAACCAGAGCCAGGATGGCCAACCCTGTCCTGGGGTGCATCAGGCAGAGCATGGCCAGCTGGGAAAGAGAGGGGATTGTCCCACTCTGCTCTGCGCTGGGGCAGCCTCACCTCGAGTGCTGGGAGCAGTTTTGGGTGCCACAAAATAAATAAGACATTAAGCTGTAAGAGAGTGTCCAAAGAAAGGCAATGAGGATGGTAAAGGGCCTTGAGGGGAAGCCACATGAGGAGCAGTTGAGGTCACTTGGTCTGTTCAACCTGGAGAAGAGGAGACTGAGAAGAGAGCTCATTGCAGTTACAACTTCCTTGTGAGGGGAAGAGGAGGGGCAGGCTCTGATCTTTTTTGTGTGGTGATCAGTGACAGGACCCAAGGGAATGGCCTGAAGTTGTGTCAGGGGAGATTTAGATTGGTACTGGAACAAGCTCCTCAGGGAAGTGCAAGAAGTGTTTGGAAAATACTGTCAGGCACATGGTGTGGCTCTTGGGGATGGTTCTGTGCAGGGCAAGGAGATGGACTTGATTATCCTTGTGGGTCTCTTGCAACTCAGCTGATTCTGTGTTCTCTGATATTAAACAGAACTGGCCCCACTAGTGAGCCCTGGGGAACACCACTTGTGATTCTGTAATCAGGTAGTCCCTAGTAACTAATAGCATCAGTGTCATTCTCATCTTTTGAAGACTAGCTGGAGTGTGACACTTGGAGAGGCATATCAGTTACTCCATTTACAAGATTCATTACATTATCTGAAGGGTTTGACAGGCTTTGACTAGCACAGTTAAGTACTGTAGCTAAGGCTTTTTTCTTCAATAACAATCTACCCTAATCTGAACTAAAATCTTCATCCAGCAAACCTTCCAGCTCCCATCACACACGGATTCAGGGCTTGAAGAGCAGTCATGACCCTGACTTTGGCTTGTGGTCACAGACCAGACAACATATTGGTCTGGAACCCATTTGTTTCACTGTAAATTGAAGAATATCTGAACACAAATGGTGTAACGGGTGGGCTTACTGTTGCCTATGAGGCTGAAGATTCAAACCCAGTATGCCAATCTCTTACACCAAGACACATCAGTATTTGCCAAATACTTCTTAGAAGAAAAAGTGAGATTCACCTTTGCTCGGAAAAATATGGGCAAATGGATGATGTTCATACAGTGCTTTTAGGCTTCCATGCTGCTTAAAAAAAAAGGAACTGATTTAAGAAGGAACATCCAGATCTCCAGACAGTAAATGCTCTTGTTTCTGAAATGTATATACTTTAATTATTTTTTTTAATGAACTGTCTTATGAGCTGCTTCTTACAGAATCTGGCACAAGTGGAGAATTCATGTTAATGTACAATCTGGACTTTTGTAAACAATGTCAGTAATTCTGTTGTGACGACAAGACTTCACTTGAGGCATAAAGGAAGGTTCTGTCTGTGAATACTCAGACTGAGAAAAAAAACCCAGTCTTGTATCTGGGCAATTCATAGAAGGATAGTATTCTATAGATCTGAGAGGAGACATTGCCAGGTCCTCTAGGAAAGAAATTATGAGCTTGGGGACAGTGTGAAAAGATGTGTTAATAAAGATTAAAAAGGCAAATATAAAGAGAAAGGAGAGCCAAAGCTCAGGAGGGAGCTGTACGTGGTGAACTTGCCAAGACTGAGAAAAGAGACATCACATAGAGCTATAGAGATAGGGATCTTTCCTACTCTGCAAACACAGTTGAGATGTCCAAGTCTGACAACCACAGGACATTTATGGCAGACCTCACACAGCTGAGAGCTTATGAGTACTCTGGGAGATGCTCATAAGGACATGGTAGGGGCACTGTGGGCTCCTATGTCTCCTTTCACATCTGGGAATGAGGATTACTTACTTGTACAGATTTACTGCAGGCTATGGTCTTTTACTTTGTCCATGTATGAAATCCTCATGGGCTGCTTTTGGCCCAGAAGTCACACTACACTGTTGAATCTTTTAACACTCTCTAGCTGTGGCATCCTAGAGACAATGGAAAGGTTCCAAAAGTATCTCAAACACAAGAAAGGGGAGGAAAGGCGCTAAATGTCTGGAACTATTTGGGACATTACTTTTTTCATTTATATGCACACACACACATGCACACACACACACATATGTATATGGATATACACATACCCATACGTAGTGGATTTCATAGAATCCTAGAATAGTTTTCTTTAGAAGGCACCCCTAAAGATCATCTAGTCCAACTCCCCTGCCAAGGGCAGTAACACCTTTCACAAGATCAAGTTGCTCAAAGCTCTTTCCAGCCTATCCTTAAGCACTTCCAATGATGGGACATCTACAACTTTTCTGGGAAGCCTGTTCCATTGTCTCATCAGCCTCATGGTAAAAAAAGTTCTTTGTTACATGGTCTAAATCTACCCACTTTCATTTTAATACCATTGTCCCTCATGCTGTCACTACAGGCATTGCTGAAAAGTCTTTCTCAAAGCCTCCTTTGTGTGTTGAAAGGCCACGAGGGTCTCCCCAGAGTCTTTTCTAGACTGAACAATCTTTCTTCACAGGAGAAGTTTTCTAGTCCTCTGATCATTTTGTGATCCTCCTCTGCACCTGCTCCAACAGGTCCATGTCTTTCCTGTGCTGAGGATCCAGAGCTGGATGCAGTACTCTGGGTGGGGTCTCATCAGAGTAGAGTAGAGAAGAATTGAATTCCTCAGCCTGCTGTCTGTACTTGTTACAATTGGCTGCAAATGCACACTGCTGGCTCCTGTCCCATTTTACACTCACTGATATACCCAAATTCTTTTTTCATGACGGATTATTCTAGGATTCTATGGTTCTCAATTCATTCCTCACCCAGTCTGTACTGGTTTTGGGGATTGTCCTCATCCAGGAGCAGGACCTTGCATTTGTCCTAATTGAACCTCACAATCCTCACGTAAGTCCACCCCTCAAGCCTGCCAAGATGTCCCTGGGTGGCATCTCTTCTCTCAGGTGTGTCAAGTGCGCCACTATATTTATTAAGATGTTAATCAGCATTGGACCCAGTACTTCCCTTGATCTTTGAGTCATTGAGTGGACATCCAGCCAATTCCTTACCCATCTAACAGTTCATCCATCAAACCCATATCACTCCAATTTAAAGGTAAAAACGTTGTGGGGGCCTTATCAAGGTATTTACAAAAGGCCACAGGTATCTGTAGCTCTTACCTTTTCCACTTATCCTGTCACTCAATATTAGAAGACTACTAGATTTGTCAGGCAGGATTTCCCCTTGGTGGGGCCTGGCTGGCTCTGTATAATCACCTCCCTGCCTTCTGTAGGTTTCAAAATATCTTCAAAGTTTATCTGATCCATGATCTATAAAAAAAGGTAGTGCAGGGGATGAGCCTCCTACTGGAAAATCTACCTGCCTGATTATGGTGTCTCCTCTATCACATAAGTATTTGCTTCCTGAAATTTTACCCTATTCTCTGTAATAGGAGACTACATCACAGTTTTGAATCTCTTTGGCTTGAAAGTAACAGTTAAAATCAGATTTTAATTGTGTCTTGACATTTCAGATTATTGTGTCACTAAATAGTTATCAGCCCAGACATATAGTGAGGAAATGCTTTGTGTTATTTGGACTTCAGTGATGTGACAGTAGAGAAGAGGCTGGGAAAGCAAGAGCATTTCCAGTGTTGATATTTGTGTAGTAACCCAGGGATTTGCGTTCTTCCTGAATAGTGGGAAGGGATATACAGACTAATTTTTCTTTTTGAAAGACTTCATTCTTTTCATTTTATGCTAAAATACTCCAAAGGTGCAAAAGCAGTCAAAGTTTGAAGCGAATGTCAGCAGATGTTTACATGAGAGACCAGAAATTATAGAGCAAGCTTGAGTGCTATTTTCATTTCAAAAGTGTGATGCACTTGACTCTATCTCTCAGTCTTTTGAAGAGAATTAGGTCAAGAAGAAAATGTATTTCTCAAGGACCTACTTAGGAAAGCCTTTTACTCAACAACAATGACAACATAGACACCACATTTATTTTAACAGATGGTGTATGTTGCAATGCTGAGCTTCTCAACACCTTGATGATAAGATGGCCAAAAGACACAACACCCCAAGAGGCAGAACAGCGGTATGTGGTAATCACTGTTCACAGGATCTGCATGAAGTTCCAGACAGTTTGGGGGCTAAGGGATATGAAAGCTTGGAGTAGGATAAAGCAGCAAGAGAAAATAGCACATGAAGAAGACCAGGGAAACCAGAGTTAGGCTTGAGACAGCTCACAGTAGTGTATCACTCCCAGGGCCACAACACATCAGCATCTGTCCCCACCCTAATACCACAGAGGCCCCACGCATATGTTTGTCCCTTTTACCACTTTTCCCTTAATAAACAGAAAACCAAAGCCTGCCACAAACTAAACCAAGCAGACTGCAAAATTTTTGCTCCCTGGTGTAAATACTGTCTCTTGTACTGTAAGGGCTGCCTGTCCATCCTTACATTTCTACCTTGAGCCATGTTTTGTCAAAGCAGAGCCTGTTACAGGTTATACAGGGTAGGTACAATCACTTCAGTTTTCACCAATGCAAATCACTGTTTCTGCTGGCTAGAATAGCTCCAGCTAATTTGAAAGCAAGAGCTAATTTTCAGCAAAAATGTGTGAAATCTGCAGGCATCTGATAAAACTAGAGCAGACTTCCACAAAACACTGAAAATAACCTTACTATGAATATTGTAAAAAGCCTGGGAATGGAGTCTGGACAGGCCCTGGGCTCAGTCCAGGGCTTGCTGGGGAACAGCTGGGGCTGAACCTTTAGGCAGTTCTCCCCTGCACTGCACCGTGCCTAGGGATGCAATTCTCCTGGACTGTGCACCCCACATCTGCCTTTTCCAGCCCATGAACACAGTGCAGGACACATCAGAGAAATGGCACAGAAAGACACTGCCAATTACAACTGCAATTCTTGTTCTCATTTAATATATATTGATGTCTCATCTAAATAACATCCAAGGCAAAATATTTTTTTAAAGGACTACACTGCTCTGCTCCCATTATATCCATCTCTCTTCAGACTACTGTCCCTATTACCATGGAGCTGAGCTGTGGTTTCTCTTTGTTGTCAGTCCCAAGCTGGCACAATGGTCTCTAACCTGAGTCATTAATATCAATTACTGTAAGGGCAGCTGCCTTGTTCTCCTTGTCAGAACTTCAGTATGGAGGGTAATAGATGGTTTCAGACTGGCTTCTTGCCAAGAGGGCTCCATTGTTTTCATCTGTGATACGCAAGAAAATAATGGGATTAAATGAATTTGATTAGAGCAAGCTCAGCATAGCATAATATTTAGGCTCTAATTTTGCTCTTCCATAGTATGATTTTACATCCCTAAATTTGCTTTAACCATGGATTTAAAGCTTATTTAGAAAGCCAGTGACTCCTTTTAAGCTTTGTAACCTCCATCTAGTCTCTCTCTGTGCTGGGCATGTTGAGTTCATTTATAGTATATATATTTTATAAGTTTTTAAAGAAAAAATGGAGATCTGTTATTTCTAGACACTGACACTTTTGCATCTTGGCAAAGCAGTGAGTATTTAATACAGAAATTCTTCCTTCTAAAAGATGTCATGTGCTTCTTTTTTCCTTCTTATCTGCATCTGTAGCATCTTCTGCCAGTTCTGCATTTGTAACAGTCATGTAAGGCCCACACACCAGCAAAGCAAAATTTTACAAAATAATCAAATAAAGAAGAGTGGAAAATTTCTTACACAGCTCTTCATCACATACAAGAGACCCACAGTGTGCACCAAGGAAGAAAAATTTTGCTGAGAGAAAAGGAGACAAAAATTGACAGCATAATATATCTACTAGTAAACTCAGTGGAAAATATCCAAAATATTTTAATCAGTGCCAAGAGGTGAGTCCCTCTCTTTTATTACAGAGATTTTAGGTTCTAAGACCAATTTAGAAGTGTGGCTGACAGAGTCCCTTGGGAGGCAGTCCTGAAGGGCAAAGGAGTCCAGGAAGGGTGCACATTCTTCAAGAAGGAAATCTTAAGGGTGCAGGAGCAGGCTGTCCCCATGAGCTGAAAGATGAGCCAGTGGGGAAGAAGACCAGCGTGGCTGAACAGAAAGTTTTGGCTGGAACCTGGGGAACAGAAGAGTTTATCACCTTTGGAGGGAAACTCAGAAGGACTACAAGGATAACATAGAGTTATGCAGGGAGAAAATTAGAGGGACCGAGGCCCAGACTGAACTTAATCTGGCCACTGCTGTAAAAGGCAACAAAAAATGTTTCTATAAACACATCAGCCACAAATGGATGTCTAAGAACAATCCCCATCCTTTATGGAATGTGGGAGGAAACAGAGTGACAGAGGATGAGGAAAAGGCTGAAATATTTAATGCCATCTTTGTCTCAGTCTTTAATAGTAAGACAAGTTGTTCTTCAGGTGCTCAGCCCCCTGAGCTGGAAGACAGGGATGGGGAGCATAATGAAGCCCCTGCAATCCAGGAGGGAGTGGTCTGCAATCTCTTATGCCACTGAGAATCACTCAAGTTTTTGGGGCCCAGTGGGATCCATCTAAGGCACACCGAGCCACTTTCCATCATTTATCAGCAGCCCTGATGGGAAGATGTCTCTGTTGACAGGAGGCTAGAAAACATAATGCAAGAAAGGCTGAAAGACGGATTAGGAGAATACAGGCCTGACAGTATGACCTTGGAACTAGGTAAAATCATGAAGCAGATCATCTTTTGTGCCAACATGTGGCATGTACAGGACAACTGGGAAACAAGGCTCAGCCACCATTGGTGTGTGAAAGGGATGTCCTGCTTGAGCAGCATGATCTCTTTCCATGAAAGGGTGATCAACTTAAGGGATGAGGGAATGGCTGTAGAATGTCTTCCCGGGCTTTAGTAAAGCCTTTGACACAATTTCTAAAGCCTTTGACACCATTTCCCACAGCATTCTCCTGGAGAAACTGGCTGCTCATGGCTTGGACAGGTGTACTCTTCACTGGGTAAAAACCTGTCTGGAGGCCAGGCCCAGAGAATCAAGGTGGATGGAGTAACATCCAGTTGGCAGCTGGTCACTAGTGGTGATCCCAGGGCACAGGATGGAGGCCAGTTCTGTTTAATGTCTTTCCCAACAACCTGGACAAGGGAACTGAGTGCATCCTCAGTCAGTTTGTGGTTGGGCAGGAGCTGATCAGCAGACCAGTCTTGATCTGTTATCTCTCCAGATCTGCTGTTCTCTATAGAACCCTCCACAGGGAAAGTTCTAGAGAGGGCTCTGGGCAGGCTGGACGGATGAGCCAGGCCCAATTGTATAAGGGTCATTGAAGTAAAATGACAGGTCCTGCACTTGGGTCACAGCAACCCTGTGCAACACTACGGCCAGTGAGTGCCTGGAAAGCTGCTCAGCAAAAAGGGACCTGGGGATGCTGGTCACCAGCATCTGAACATGAGCCAGGGTGCCCAGGGGGCCAAGAAGGCCAATGTACCCTGGCCTGTATCAGGAATAGTGTGGCCAGCAGGACCAGGGCAGTGATTTTTCCCTGTACTCAGCACTGGATTCAAACCCTTTGTCCAGGTCTGGGCCCCTCACACTGAGTACGACATTGAGGTGATGGAGCAAATCCAGAGAAGGGCAACAGAGCTGATGAAGGGTCTGGAGAGCAAGTCTGATGAGGAGTATCTGAGGGAGTTGGGGGTGTTTAGTGTGAAAAAAAAAGTATCAGTAAGGATTTTGCTGCTCTCTACAACCACCTGAAAGGAGGTTCTAGTAACATGTGGGATCGGTCCCATCTCCCAGGTAATTTGTGATAGGACAAGACAAAATGGCTGAAGTTGCACCCGAGAAGGACTAGATTGGATATTAAGAATATTTTCTTCACCTAAAGGGTTATCAGGCATTGGAACACACTGCCCAGGGAAGTAGCAGACTCTCCCTCCCTGGAGGAATTTAAAAGACGTGAGTATATGGCACTTGGAGACATGGTTTCGTGGTGGATTTCATGGTGTTAGGACAATGGCTGCACTGGCTAACCCTAGAGTTTTTTCCAACCTAAATGATCCTTTGATTCTATCCTTGCTTGGTGTCACTTGGCATAATTCCATCTGTCTACCCTTCTGAATGTGTAGCCCATGTGAAATGCTAGCTTTACTTCAACATAGGATTAACTTATTAAAGAAGAAATTTACTACATGAAATTCTCAAAGAGAACATGAGGTCAAATCTGGCTCTGTTGCAGATGCAGAGACTCCACAGAAGTATTGTAAAAGAGCTATTCATGTTTAAATATGCTGGCAGAAAAAGAGAGGTTGTGGCATAGAAAATAAAAACTATTTAAAGCATTTACGGAACCCCAGTGAGGCCAGCTTGGGCAAGTTTACATTTTCAGTTATAAATATTCCTATTTTCCAATTCACATAATTGCTACAGCAAAATGTATATAATTCTGCAATGACTGACATAGCTTCTTTGACTTAATGAAATTGCTGTTGTATAGTATTGCTGGAAATCTATCAGGGTAAAATTTTGGATAACAAGGATTTCTTGTGCCATTGGATTTGAAGAAGGCTGTATGGACTCTCTTACTAGAAAGACCAACATCAAAGGTACTGACGTACAAAAGTGACCAGGTCTAGATCAATACACTGCTAAATTAAGTAATGAATTAGGAAAAACCACTGGGAAGATCTGCACCATGGAGAATGACCTCATAGGACTTTGTTCCTGTGGACAACCATATGACGCCAGGCTGGCCTGCTTAATGACAGCTCTCCAGGTTTGTTGGTTTTTTGTTGTTATTGGTTGCTGTTGTTTCTTTGTTTGTTTGCTCTTTTAAAGAAGCAAAGACGGACAAGCAAGATTATTGATTAATTCAGTAAATCAGCAGTACTTACAGACATGATTGCCCTATTATCTCTAACAAGCCACTACTCGTGACAGTAAAAGAAACCATATACACAGGGTTTTTTAGGTTTCACCTCCTAGCTATGCATTTCTTGTATCAAGGACTATTTTTTATTATGTGTGCAGAGTCAATCTGCTGCAATGAGCTTCAGCAAAACCTTATCAAAAGTTTTAGGGCAAGCATAAATGAGTGAGTGTGCTTTTCTACCTATTAGGACCTCTAGGACTGTCTATTCACAGCTACACTGCTTCAACTGGTCACATTTCAGACTGCACAAAGAGAAAAAACAAAAAGAGGAGAGCTTTTCCCTACCACTGAGAAAATTGAGAGGTCTGACATGAATCTAAAGTTTCTTGACATCTTCCTTCCTGCTATCCAGACTGTCAGAGGAATAACAAATACTTTTGTACATTAAATTAGGGGAATAGGTTTTTTATATCTTCCAGTGGGTGCTGTGGATGGATTTGTAACTGCCTCAAGTAGCTGAAGGACTAATTAAGAGTAGATGCTTAGGCATACATTTCTCTGTAATGTAAGACCTCGCCCAGCTGTAAAACCTATTTGTGCAGAAAAAAAACCACTGTGAGGTATCTGAGGATCTCCTGGAATTATGGTTACTATAAATTCAGAGTAAGAAAGATCCTTGGTTGGGTTTGAATAAGGGGAACAGCATTTGGTCTTCTTAGACGTAATGGAATTTGTAATCAGAGACATTCTGCCATCACCATTTCATCCTGTAAATGTACAGGCACTTTTACAAAAACAAGTGCAAAAATAGTGGAGCTGAAGGACATAAGGCAGCAAGATGATTTGTGTCTGTCCCTATAGCTTCCTGTTCATGTAGCATGAAGGAAGATAAAATGTCAAAACAGAACCAAGAAAAGAAAAAGTCATGAGAAGGGCCATCCTTTCTGTCTCGGGAGCAGATTTACCCTCCCAACAGCAAAGACCAGCCCTGGGCTCTCTGTGTATTTTGTGGAGGAGCTTGAGGCAAAAAAAAAACCTCCTGAAGCTGCAAACGTGGCAAAGCCTCCTGGAAAGTAAACACCGCACAGATAAAAACAGGTCCATTGAGTATTTCAAGAGGAAGAAAAATATCAGTTATCTGAAGGAAAGCAATTTATTTATGTTTCTGAAAACAAAATGAGGGTTTCTCACTAAGCAGCTCAGCAAGCTGCAAAACATCAGCAACTTCAAAGAATCAGGGGCTGCTGTTGGTTTGCTGTGTTCAGTAGGAGTGCTTAGTCTGCTCCAAGGAGCAGGCCTGTTCCTGTGACAAGAGCCCACCAACCCCATCAAACCTGCACATTCCCAACTCCCTTCTTATATCTCCTGGTTTCTTTGAAGCCACAGCAGCAGAAAGAGAGGGGTGCTGGGGAGTGCCTGTGTCTTCTGGGTTAGTAAGCCTGTTTGAGGAAGTGACAGCCACGTGAACCTTTATAGTCCCTGCAGAGACATGCTGACCTCTGCCAGTTGCCTGTGGCACCAAGCTGCTCTTTGTCATCTCTTGTGCTCTTTGCTGTGTGTTGGAAGGGCCCTGCTGGGGAGCTCCCCATGTCCCTGGTGCAATGCAGACATCAAGTTGCAGGTGCCACCAGTTCCCCCTGCAGATGCCAGGGAGGGAAGTAGAAGAACACAGGTCCCAGTACTCGATCCCACAAGGATTTCCATGTGACAAGAAGTTACAGCTCTGAATCCCTGGTGGCAGCTGTGGTAAAGGCCTGGGGAAATTGGGAAGTACAGCTCCAAGGGCCGGGTGTCTGTCTCACTGAGGTGAGAGGTGCAGAGAAGAACAGCTGGTGCTGCAGAGCTGACTGCTCACCCTGCTTGGGAAGATGCTCCAAGCAGTGATCCCACACAGAATAACAGGCTGAAAGGGACCTCTGAAGGTCATTTAGTCCAACTCCACTGCAGTGAGCAGACACATCTTCAACTAGATCAGGTAAATGTTTCCACCCACATGGACTTGAGCAATCTGTGCTAGTGGAGGGTGTCCCTGCCCATGGTAGGCGGGTTAAATCCAGGTGATCTTTGAGGTCCTTTCCAACCTGACCATCCTGTGATTCTATGTCCACCAGTCATGCACTGCAGGCACATGCAGAGTGTTTGGGGTGTTACACATCCTGAAATATATTTAAGGGTTCAGCCTGTTCACCATGGTTCAATGCAAAAATTATTTCAATCTTCCATCCTGGCATGAAATATTTTCTTACCACAGCCTGCGCTTGCAGGTGCCGTGCAGCAGAGCTGAGTGCTTTGTGTCCAGCGTGAATCATCTGGGATGGAAAGCGTGGGCCCCGAGGGGGCCACATCAGGTGGCACACACATGGGGCTGCTTGGCATGCAGCGTTAGGCCCCACTTTGCAATTTCGTGCTACATGAACCACTGCCCTGGTGCTGGAGAGCTGCAAGGAGGCTCTGGCACACACCAGCACTTTACCTGTTTGCTGATGGTGCCACACTGGAAAAGCTTTTTAGAAGAAACCACCTGCAGTGTCGCCTGGGGTTTTTGGAAGCTGTTCAACATTGCATCCGCATTGCCAGGAAAACACATGGCCCAGACTTACAAGCTTAATAATCACTTTAGCCCTCAACCACAGCTGATAGTGGCTTATCTTCTCAGGCTCATCTACACTGCCTACTAAATGATAATCCTAATAACAGCCCTAATTATGTTTCTGCCCAGACTATTTGTAGATAACCTTAACTCTTGATCTGTTTAATCTAGTTTTCCAGGTGGCAACAGATTTAAAAACAGGTTTTTAAAAAAGATATGACTATTGCATTTCTAATAATAGGAGAGTGTGATCTCAACATTGCCTGTTATTTAGTGACACATGGTACAATCAGTTGACAGTGGTGGTTGTGAACACAAACTCATAAATACGAATTCATTTTTAAGTTATTATCCATCTGTCTTGCCTGATTTAACTCTTTGCATATTGAATTAATTTTTTTTTTCTGAAATATTCTTATTTAAGATACTTTTGGTATTTTAGATTCCTTGCTTTGAAGCTCTCCCCCGGAGGAACCACTCAGCATTCCTGGGGAACTCACATCTTTTTCATACCAGATCTTTAATCTCTTACAAGAGTATCAGAAGCAGAGCCACACTCTCATGGGTTCAACTCCCACTCTCCAGAGGTTCTCTGAAGCACAGTAATTGCATCCAAGGTCATAACAGGAGCCAAAAAAATGTTTTGAGGTCTAAGAAAAATGCTGCATAGGGAGAGCTAGGTCTGTTTATCCAAACTAAGGCTTAACTGCAACCTGGTTTTTGGAGAATGACCATAATAGATACTGTTGTCCCTTGGGAGGGCAAAACATCATATGGAAAGGGCTTTTGGTATGGTTGAGAACTCAGGCCAATGTACAGATGTAGAAATCAAAAACCTTCAGATCATAAAGGCCAAGATATCAGGAGACAGGGTTATCCAGTGGAACAAGATATGGAAAGATATGGAAGATATGGAAAAAAGATATGGAAAGAAGTAATGGTTTTGCCATCTCTACCTAAGGATGAGGAGGTTATACTACCATAGGCTATTTCAGAAAAGATTTTTCTCATTTTTAGAATCTCAGAATCTCTTAAGTAGGTCCATCATGCTGATATGGTACTGTCTAAGACAGAACAAACTCCATTTCCAGCCTTTCCTTTGAGCTGGTACACTCCTTCTTTGTATGATTTAGAGTAACATGATAATAGTTATTGATGGTATTTTTTTTCTTTCTCTAAAAGACACAGTACACATTACTGTACCACTCTTTCTCCCCGCCCTGCACCCAAATTCCTTCCATAAAACACTGCCATGTTGTGCAAAACTGACCAGCCCAGACTGGCTGCTGGAAAGGGTGATAATGAGTTTAATTTCTGCAACTATTCTGTCCCTTAGCACTCCTCTGAGCCCTCCTGCTATCCCATATTGAGTTAACAAACTTCTTTGAGGTCTGTTGTAGACTCATCAGTCTTGTGGGATCTGGATTAATCTCTTTTAGAAGTGGCATGTGCAGATCTGTGTTGGGGGTTACCTTTGCTCAGTCTTTCAGGTTGAGGAAGGTTTTGAACAGTTTGTATTAAATGATTGGAAATGAAATCCCCTTCATGCACCTCCCTTGAACAAGGAAAAAGAATTGCTTTTGTATTTGCTCTACTTCAGTGCCAATTTGTAAAGCTTGTTACATTACATTCTTAAACAGAAGGAAATTTCATTTCACATGAAGTTTGCTATCTGCCCCCAGCCTGATGTTCAATTCATTAAACAGCCCTCTCAGAAAAAAAATCTCAGGAACCCTGTTCTAAAGCCTTATAGTGTGAACCACTTAAGCATCAGTACAGATGCTGAAGGAAGTGCTTTCAGCTACCTCTGCTTTGTCTCTGCCTTAGGGAACCTCTAGTTTTTAAACTTGTCCCAACAACTGGTGACTCAGGCAGGCTAAGGCAGACTCTCTTATTTGCTTATGCCTCTCTCAACATACTGACCTACCATGTGCTAGTTTGGGGTTATGAAGCAGGATTTGTCAAGGCACTTTATGTTTTCCTGGCATATTTTGAAGGGCAACTAAGTCATAATGGGTAATCATCTGTAGGCTATTACTACTACACACTAGTCCTTAAAGCCACAGAAATCTTGGTGGCTTCAGTAAAAGTTTTCAGTGCCCAGAAGCTGATTAGCAGATCAAATGAAAGATTTGAGCACCTGAGCAATAGGAGTGTGACAAGGTTTCAGATCCCTCAGGGACTCTGCTAGTTACTGAGTGAGAGCTGGCCTTTGCACCACAGACCACAGCATCTCAAAATTGAGCAGCTCCATCAGATGTGAAAGTTTTTATGTCTGTAACTGAGGCAGTTGTGGCAGACCTGAGACAACCTCCTCTCAAGTCTCATGCTGTACTCCCAGGCCATATATTTTCCTATGAAGGTGGAAGTCACAAGTTCTCAGCTAATATCAATCAGAATAGGTGGCTGGGGTGATGATGAAGAGGTACAGATGACTCTGGGCCTTCCAGTTCTCCCAGCAGAAGGTTTATTCCAGTAAATTCCATTACCTTAGATTGGTCCAGACATGATAAGCCCCTCTCACCTAACTTTTAAAAAAATCTCCATTTTCTCTTTTAGGGAAGAAAAGAAGAATGAAGAAACATTCTGTTTCAAATATGACTTTCATTGCAGAGCTGCATCCTCTGTTTCTGTGCCTTTTGTTCTGTTTCCAGTGCTTGGTATCTCCATTAACACACTAGCTGCAGGTCTGATAGACAGCTGCTATTCTTGGTCCTTTGACACATTTCACTGTAGTAAAATGACAGTCACAGCTGCGACTTCTTACAAGAAAACGGCCTAAATATAAAATAAGGGTTGGGTCAGTAAAACCACAACAGTTAAAAAGTGGCTGGGACTAATGGCTTGACTGGAAACAGGTCTAGGCTTTGTGCAGCAAATGAGAGAGGCTGCTGCTGCTTTCCCTGTCTTCCAAATAAGTATAGAGTCAGACTTTCCAAGAAAAGGTTTCCCTTCAAGGAGTGAGTGTGTCAGCCCTCCCCAGGTGCCTTCAGGCACCTGTGGACTTGGTTCCTGAATGTGCCTATGCAGAGTGCAGAAACAGACTGAGTTGTGGCAGGAAGATAACAAAGTGACTATGTGCACCCACAGTTTTGCTCTCTTTTTATGGGAAGTTAGTCACACTTTACAGTGCATTATTCATTAATAGATAAAGAAATGATTCTTACACCTTTTAATAAATGACTAATTTTGAAGAGTCCAACACGTTCTGAGTCACTTATCAGAAGAACTTTCAACCAGCTTTAACACTCTCTCTGTCTGTAAAACTGCCTTAAAGTCTTACTGTTCATGTCTGCAGCACTGTTTATGAACCATTCTATTCTCAAGTCTAAAAGAGAGGCCAAAAAAAAATGACAACCTAGTGGCAACAAGTGGTTTTTACGCAGGCTTCAACATCATGGGTGCTTGAATTTTGTATCCACCCCTGCTAGTGACTCACTGAATAGTGCTGTCTGAGGAGTCATTTCATTTTCTTTACCCATGGGTCCCCAACATCAGTGATCTGGGGATCCATTACAAGGTGTCCAAAATTCCTTCAATATAAATAAAGGCTCAAATTTGGGGCTGTGGTGAAAATTTCTGGTTTTTTTCCTGAGGATATTGTAGAGCTGTTTTACAAAGTGAATCTACTAGTCTAACACTCCTCAGCTCTTACTAAAACCTAAATAGTAAAGCTGTTCTCCCATTCACCACATGCCACAGAAATTTTGGATACTGTGAGCAGTTTGCTGTGACTATGGCTCAGGAAAAAACTGGATGTAGGATTCTCCTTCTGCTCTGGTCCTTCTGCCTAAATATTAGACATTTGGAAAGGCTGTAGGTTCTCCACATGCCTTTTTGCCAGTATCAGAGATGAATATAGTGTGGAGGAGGAGAAACAAGGGCTAGGGATTTCAAGGTAAAGCTGAAGAGAAGCACCAGAGGACACAGAGCCTGGATAAGTCATGTAGCTTGCTCCCACACCACCGCCACACCAGAATGGAAGTCCTTGTCTTTTCTTGCACATATTGCCTCAAGTCATCCTCCAAAACCTTTCAGCCAAACGTGAGACAGTTCAGGTGTGGGAACACACTGCCCCATGCAACCTCCTTGTTTGAAAAAGGAGAGCCAGGTAAAATTTCAGCAGGTGCCAGGCACTGGCTGGATCTGGTCCTTGTGGAGCAGTGTGTAACACCACAGGGGCTTGCTGGGTCTCCATCTTCACAAACAAGCTGGAGGAAGGGTGCACCAAACAAGCAGCCAAACTGGGCAGCAGGAGGGTGAAAGCTGAGCCTTTTCTTGTCATAGTACCTTGTTCCTGAGCTGTATTAGCAACAGGTCCTCGAAATGGCCAAGGTCAAATCTTTCTCCAACAGTTCAGCTCTGGCCAAACTTACAATAATGACAGATGCATAGCACATAGCTTTGAGGTGCCCTGAATGCTGAGGGTACCATTGGGAGCAGCCTTGAGTCTGGAGCTGGCTACAAACACACAGCAGTGAGTGACCCAGCCTCCTCACCAGGGCAGCCACCTCCTCCTACACAAGGTTCTCCTTCTGCTGACAAGGAGCAAGAGCAGAGTGAGCCCTGCAGGGTCATACCCCACCACTCAGGAGTGTATTCTTCCTTTTAAGTGTAGAGACTCACTATGGGAAATCAGAACCAAACAGAAAAAAACCCTACCAAAAACAAACAAACAAAAACCACCCAAAACCAAAAAACCAACGGACCGAAAAAAACCCCACCAAAAAACAAAACCCCAAAAAGCCCCTAAAACCCCCCAAAAACCCCAAAACCCAAAGACATGCTTTGTAAGAGACCTGAATAGCCTGCTTTATGTAAGCTTCTTCAGGCGTGTGGGAACTGCTCTGCCTTATCCTATCTCTGCTGTGTATCTTCTCTTTGCAGCAGAGGAGTATTAATAAGCAGAATAGCCAAGATTTATCCAATTTTTGCTAAAAAGTAAGAATTATTTGAGAGAATTTTCACCCCATTAACTAGTGTAACAACCTGTATCCTAGCGCCTGTGTGACATTTCCTGTTCTGCTCAACTTTAATGCAGCCATTCATGCTGGTGCCAGTAAAGGGTCATTGCAAACACATGGCAAGAAAGATGCAGGGATTGTCCTGTGGAAGGTGTGGACCCATGTGAAGCCTGGTTTGCATATTAAGGTACTCTCATCTGCCTCACTTTGAGCACAGGGATTGGCCTAGAGGATCTCCAGAGGTCCCTAACAAATTCAAAGGTTCAGTGATGATTCTGTGATCAGGAAAAGTCTGCCAAACACTTGGAAAACAGGTAAAATGGAAAATTTGCGCCATGCTGGTTCTGTGACTTTACTCCTTAGGTGTTGGTGTTTCGCTGGTGTGTGGTGTAGGGTTTTGGGGGGTTGGTTTTGTTTTGTTTCATATTTTTTTGCTAAAAATAAAATGAAGTGAAACATTTGGTTTCTGATTGAGCTCAATGTTCTTTTCAAAAAGAAAATGAAATATTTCAGTCTTTTATTTTGGCAAGAAAGACTTGAAAATATTGGGTTTGGCTTTAGCTGTCTTCTGCCATTGGACTCCAAAATCAATTATTTGCATAGCCCTAAGTGTAAGGTAAACCTCATCAATCTCCATAAAGTGAAGAAACTTAACAACCAAATCTTTTCAATGAAAGGATACATTTACTGTCAGAGGTGCAATACATTAAGACTGTTTTCCAGCATTTAAGAATCCTCAAATTCTGCAAAGCATGTGAAAACTGATAGTGGAAGGCAAAGGAGTTCTTGTGCTGTAATAACATAAACTACAAATATAACCTCTGGCACTAAGTATGGCCCTTTGGATGTTTTCTTCTTGAGGCTGCATCTGCTGGTAAGAGAGAAGTAAATAGGAATCTCCAGTAACAAATGTATCCCTGCCACAACCTTTCAGTTAGGATCAGAGGGATGCAATAGGAGATTTTGGCTGATGCCAAGTGCCATGGACTGTCTTTAAAAAGGTCTGAAAGAGGAGGTGAGGTGGGGAGCTTCCACTTTGGATAAAAGAGTGGCTTGAGAGCAAGAAGTTTGCTATGAAATGAGTAGCGAACCAGTCAATTGATTGTTGGTTGGGATCATCCTAACCATAGTCCCTGGGAAGACACAGGAGCAAATTATTTGTAAGGCATATCCAGACAGAGAGAGAAAGAGAGAAGGATTACTGACCTGGCATCTTGATCATAGAATTATCATCACAATCATAGAATAATAGAATATCCTGACTGGGAGGGACTCACAAGTGTCATCAAAGCCAAACTCCTGTCTCTGCACAGGATGACCACAATTCTATGTGCCTGGACATGGCTTCCAGGAGAAGCCCCAGTACCAAGGGCAAATCATGTCTGACCTGTCTGATTCTGTTCTTTGGTGAGATGACTGGCTCAGAAAACAAAACCTGTTAGCAAGGCTTTAAATGCACTGTCCCATAGCACCATTGCGCTCAAATTGGGAAGGTCTGGATGTGGTGGGTGGGTCACAAAGCTGGTGAAAAAAATCCATCTGGGCTTTCCAACTGAAATAATAAAGGCCAATAGCTTGAACTGATCACCAGTGACATTCTTTAGTGTTTGATAAAGGGGCTGATAATGTTTGATATCTTTATTAATAGCATGTATGATGGAACAGAGTGAACCTACAGCAAGTACATGAACAACACCAAAGTGGGGAGAGGAAATAGAAAGTAGGGCTCCTGTTCAATGCTGGGTCAGCAAGCTCGTGAAGCAAGCTGGCAGAAACCTCATGAAGTTTAATGAAGGTGAGTGCAAATGTGCAAAAATCCCAACCAGCACGATGGGTTGTGGACAAACTGTCTGGAAAGCAGCTCTACAGACAGCAACTTGGGGGTCCAGGAGGACAGCAAGTTTGGGTGAAGAACATCAGGAGGCTCCTGAGCTGCATCAGGGAAGCTGGTTCAGGGAAGTGATTTTCCTCAACATTTTGTGCTTGTTAAACCACTTCTGTAGAACTGGATCAGGTTGTCCAAAGAAGCTGGGGAAATCTACATCCTTGGATATAAGCAGATCTTGGCTTGCAGGACACCTCACCCTGAAATCTAACTTAAGAATTGGCTCCCCTTTCAGTACAAGGCTGGATGAGGTCACTGCAGTGTTCTCTATCACTCAATTTTTTTTCTATCAATGTCTACTTAGCTTTTCAGTCAGGTATTGTTGTTTGAGGCCCCAGTTACAGTATTGTTTCAAATGGCTGGTGGTTTTTGAGGATTAAGTGCTCACAGATGCAGAGGGTAAGCAACAGATTCTTCATTGTGTAAGTTTATTCTTGCCTAGAAGAGCACTGAATGCCTAAGTACATCCCTGAGCTGCCTTAAAGACTGAGAAAAGTGCACCAAAGGTGGTGGAAAGCATCCTGGGCCAGCTTGAGGAGGTTCAAATCATCACTTCCCACTGCCTGGGAAAGAGCTCTCTTCACCAGGTTATCTGCTACTCTTGGTTTAGGCACTGGGAGTGAAACCAAGAGGTCTCTAGGAAACTGAGGCATTTCCAGCCCACATGATTGTTGGATCAGGCCTTTAGTGCCATCTGAATGACACATATCTGAAGTGCTCAGATGAGTAGCAAATGAAGCATATTTTAGCACAGTACTGCAAAAATGTCAGTGACACTTGATAAGCTCATCTGTCAAGCAAAAAGAAAAATCAGCACTAGCTCTTGAGAAAAAAATGCTCTTTTATATCTACAAAAACCCCAAATGCCTATGCTTTATATCACCAAAACTATTTTTTCTTGGTTTTAAAGTGTTAAAAATAATTCTAAGACTTTAGCTCACAAAGAAATTAATAATTTTCTTTTTAATAAGCAGTTATGGCATTAGTCATCTCTTCTGATTCACTATGAAAGCTACGGGGTGCAGTGGGATGTATTTACCCAGAGAGGTGTTGAATTTTGTCAGACATGTAGACTTTCTAAAGTATTATTACTTTAAGTTTTATACGTGAAAGAAGAAAGGCACAAAGGCTTCAAAACTGGAAATGGCTGAGTGCAGCCCAACAAATGGTGTGTCAGAAAGAAAATTCTTCAGAGAGTCCTGGCACTTTTTACGTCAAAGGTCTTTTGTGGGTTTTTCTGCACATTTGTACCTCCTTTAAAACTTCCATGATTGACAGCTCTGGCCCTCCTTGTCTTGGCAGGAGCCTCCTAGAGGATGTCTCTCAGCCGTGGCTCATGAGGATAATTGTCCTTGTTTTCCTGTGCTTTCTCTCCTAGCTGCTACAGGTTGCTCAGAGTTCACTTTCCTGGCTGTGCAGGAGTTCAGTGTTGGCAACATGGATGAGTTGTATTCAAATAACTCCCAGCAGGGTATGTAACTTCTGGGAACCAGGTTTAAAGACTCTATGAAGGCACACCTTCCCACCTTCTTTCAGGAGTGCCATAACCCCCAGCTTCAGTACGTCCATCAGGATATTTGATAAGGGCCAGGGTGCTGGTCCACTTGCAGGAGGTCTGGATCATGTTGTGATGAGGATCTGTAGCAGACCTATCTTTATGAGCTCTCTGATTTCTTGCTGATCATTGGGAGGAGTTTCTAAACCCAAAACTTAGCCCAGACAACACCAACTTTTACACATATTATGTGTAAGTTCATGTGTACCACTATCATCCTTTAACTTAACATGGTACCTCTGCAGCTAAATTGGCTTTTCCATCTATGTGTGGTTCTGAAGAGGAATAAAAAAATTCCTTCCAGCTATAGATAGTATGGAAAAACAGCTGAATAAAAACTACTCACAAGACTTATTTTTCTGAAGGAAAGGAAACCTGTGTAAATGAAGTAAATTCTAAAGCATAGTTCATGTTGCAATGAATTTGGGATTTTTTTATTGATTGCTTTAAAGGAGAGAGTAGTACCCTCTGAATTAATATACTTTAAACACTACAGAGCTCAAATTAAGAAAGGCTGGACTGGATTACAGCTAAGAAGTAAATCCCTGATTAAGTCAAGTTAGCAAATCACCTTTAAAACAGTATACACCTGTATAATGCCTTGAACATTCTAGGTGTAGACCTTCAACTTTACTCTTGCACTGTTACTCTTAAATGGACCCAGTTTTTTCTTTTTCTTTTTCTTTTTCTTTTTCTTTTTCTTTTTCTTTTTCTTTTTCTTTTTCTTTTTCTTTTTCTTTTTCTTTTTCTTTTTCTTTTTCTTTTTCTTTTTCTTTTTCTTTTTCTTTTTCTTTTTCTTTTTCTTTTTCTTTTTTTCTTTTTTTTCCTTCTTTGCTTTTACTTCTTTTTCCTTCTGCCTTACCTGTGTTAAATTTTTTTTAAAGCTTGCCTCTATTACCATGCAGACATTTTAGCTGGTTAGTCAGTTGAAAATCCGTACCTGAAATTTTGGAGTAGTTCAACAGCTGGCAAAGAAGTTTAATGCTTATAAAAGTGAAAGAGCAACAGCACTGGCCTGACTCATACCCCGTAGGAGTAGGTGCTAGCATAAACCTCCCTACATATATCTGCTGGTTCATCTCTGGCCTTTTAACAAGCTGCAGTCTGTATTAACTCATTGCGGTGCAGTAATTGCAAGCTTTGGTAACACAGTCTTTCTTTTCCCAGTTGAAATCAGCTTTTTCAGCAACTACTGAACTGAAGTTTTACCATCAGCAGTTTTTGTTATTGTATACTGCTTGCCCAAAATATGACAGACTTTCTGTTAAAAATTACTGCATGTGTTAGTAAATGTATAGCTCACCATCCCCCTGCTAAATTTGGTATTTTCATGCGGTATGTTCCCTTGCATGCAGTATGTTCCTACCCCTCAAGTGTCTGCTATGCCCTAATGCAGCCTGACTTGTGACAGGAGCTCTGACTCGGGACTCTGATCAAAAGGAGCATTTCTGCCCAAACAGGGCAGAGATGGGAAGCACACTGGTGCAAGGAGCGCTCTGCCGAGCCTCTGCCCTGGTGCTGCTGCAGCAGACACAGGCAGATGACTCTCAGCTGCCCCTCTCCCCATGCAGAGGGCTCTGGGTGTCAGGGCATGCCAGGTCAGTTGTGATGTTTGGCTTGAACCTATATTCTTCCTCTTGCTGGCACTGACCAGCAAGGAGTATTTATTGTGGATACCGCTGTGCTGCTCTGGTCTGTGTCCAAGAGACAAAAACAGGAGGAGGACCAGAAATCCTGTGCTTTGCTTTGAAAGTTCCTCCATGGTTGCATTTCCTCTCCAACAGGGCCCTAGAGGAGATGAGATGAGCATATGTTTATGTTTCCCAGTTATTTTCTGAAATGCTCTTCACTGGAATGTTCATTCCAGCTTCGTTAATGAATTTTTAGTTTGCTACTCAATGTGTTCAAAGTAATTTTCCCTCCTCCCCCTTCCTGTTTTCCCTTTTTTCTTTTTTTAATTTCTTTTGTGGTGCAAACAAAAGTTTTTGTAATTACTGAGACAATTCAAAAGTTTAGTCTTTCTACTTGACTTCCTAAGTCCCTGTAGGACTGGTCTAGAGTGTGGAAATCCACAGTTTTGAGAAAACAGGTGTAACAAAGGATGCTTGTTTAGGGCACTTTGGGGTTCAGGAAGATCGAGGGCCCAGATCACTAACAGGAGTGAGGTAACTGAATGGTTTTAACAGCCTTGTCTATGGCATCTGGAGCCGTGCAGTACCACAGTATATAATGGGAGACAAAGTGGCAGAATCTTGTCCAAAGTCACCTGAGATACTGCTGAGTTTGTAAACCATTCATGCACTTAAAAAAACCCCTAACAAATAAACATGCAAAGGCCTGGAATGGTTCTTAGCAGATCTGTGAACAGCCTGCTCCACCATTACCTCGATTTTCTCATACTGATAACATCTACAAGAACAGGGTGTTGGAAATGAGAGCAGATCATTTTTCAAAAAGAGAAAAAAATACACTCATTAATTTGCAAGTGATATAGCTTTTTTTGGTACTTTTCCTTAAAATTAAAAACACTTGTCAGGCATATTTCCAGCATGGCATGAGGTGAATTAGTAGCAAGATTATGATGAACATAAAGAAAACACTGTCAGGTTCAATTCTGCTCTATATTTGGGGCTTGGGGAAAAAAGCCAACAAAACAAGACACCAAAACCAATGGAAAGATTTATGGCTGGTTTGTTTTTCAACTTTAACAAAAATGGTTAAGGAAAATCATACTGCAGCTCTGTGTTGGTGCAGAGGCTCCCCAGCCATGGGATGAGGTCCTCCTGGAATGCAGACCACTGTGAAGTCTACGTGACCCAGCACAGGCTCAGCAGCTATGGCTTCCTCTGGCATTACCTCTCCTTCCCTTTCCCAAAAAAATGGCTCCATAGGCACCTGTCTGAAAAACATGTCTTAAAAAAGCTGCTTGGCTAGCAGCCACCTTCTTCTCTGGGAGGAGCAAGGGAGAAGGTAGGGGGAGTTTAACAGTGTAATTTAAGTGTAAGGTTCAAGTGCTTGTTAATAACAATCAAACCAGCCATAGCCCGATGGCTGCGAGTGCACTGTGCAGGCAGATCTGCCTCTGCCCATGATATTTAACCTCTGAGCAAGCCCCCAGAAAGCACCATGGTCTGCTAGGGACAGCCTCAGATGACAACAGCCCAGGGTTTGCAGCAGCAAAATGTTTCTCTCATCAGCAGATACGGAAATGTTAAACCTAGCACTCCCAGGGTTTA
This sequence comes from Calcarius lapponicus, assembly GCA_039654755.1. NCBI lineage: Eukaryota > Metazoa > Chordata > Aves > Passeriformes > Fringillidae > Calcarius > Calcarius lapponicus. The sequence goes on along the minus strand of CM077462.1, from coordinate 37,562,693 downwards.
TGAGAAGCAGAGGACAAGCTGGCAAGGAGAATAGCCCTCCACTGCTCTGGAGAGACCACACTCAGCCTCCTGAAGCATTTTTCTCTGTAAAAATAGCCACTGATCACTTGGGTTGTGTAAGTGGGTCAAGCTATACTATTCAAGTCCAATTTTAATGAGCTGAGTCCTCGCAGTCAGTCAGTCCATGGCCATCCTGTAATCAGGCATGGTTATTTTAAAAGCCGACAGCTCTGGTGGGGCAGAGGCAGACATCAATTCAGCCACTGTACCTTTCCCAGCCCCTGCCAAGCATCCCAAGGTGGGCCAGGGATGCACTAATTAAAAGAAAATACAGCAACCTCCAAACTCAGAATGCTACAAAAAAGACATTAAAGAATCCACTGCATAACCATAAGTGAGCAATTTAAAAGACAAATTCAGAGTCCTAGGGTGGAGAGAGCCAAATGTTCCTTTTCCTGTCATCAAATGTTATTTACTCTAATGTGCAAACAATGAACAGAAGCTTTTTTTCCCCTCCAGAACTGTGTAAATTACTGTTTAAAAGAGTTTTTCAGGGTTGCTGATCAAGTCCATACACAGAGTTAAAATACAGCCCACCACACTGCAGCATTTATTCCTCTTACTACCTGAAGCCCTTCTTCAGTGAAATACACAAACTAGACTTCTTGTTATTTGTCAAAGAGAGCCTTTTGTCTTCTCAGCACGCACCATCAATCTGATCCTTTAAAGATTGCATGCACCAGTCAATTCACCACCCTGAAAGTGTATTCAGAAGAGCTTAGCAATAGCAGTAAATAAGATGTTTTGCTCAAGCTGTTAATTATATCCAGGACAGGCTAGGAAATTCTTCACGATAATCGTCAATATTGAGTGCTTGAAAAATAGCTGCTCAGGATACTCTCCTGCAATTATCACCAATGTATGTGAATGAGAATCGTGTATGCCAACAGACACCCCATTACTTGACAAATCAAGACATTAAAAATCAGCTCAGTGAGATGCAATTTTGCTTGTCTGGCTCATACTTCACATATTATGGTGAACAGCCTCAAAATAATAATAATGAAGAATATGATCTGCTGTGTTACCACTCTGAAGGTCACTTGAAAGCACTTATTTCATGCAAGGTTGCCAATAGAATGTGTTTATACTCTGTTGCAGACTCAACAATATCAAGGCTATCATATTTTGGATGGTGTTTTAATGGTAGCAAAGAGTTTTATTTTATAGCAGAAGCACTTTAAAAACATGACAAAAACTCAGTGACCTCTGATTTTCTTCTTGAACATTCTGCATTTTTTAAGGTTACATGCTGATTTCCTTTAGGTCAAGAGAAATCTCTTTGACTTTCACAGGTGATCTCTTTCCACATTTTTAGGATACCCTGGGGGACTCCAGGTATTTGTACTACATCATGCTTCTCTGAAATATTAGTTATATTGTTATATATCCAGTCTTGCAAAATTTTGACACTAGTGCCCATGGTTTAGGCTGATGCATTCAAGTTGAGGTTGCAGTGGAAAAGGCCACTATGAAATCTGTGATAACCACCTGAAGGGTGTAGTAAGTAGCCTGTTGAAAGTCTTATGTCTGTTAATTTTGTGTCCATTCAACAAATAATTCATTTTGCAATAGGTCTAATGGGCCACTATTAAGAACTTGTGAATGAGAGCAATCTGGGGTGCAGGCCACCCCAAACAGAGGTACTGCCAGAAATCTGAGTCAAGGGCAGGACTTGTCTAAGCCCACATCTCCATTTGTAACAAATTCCCACAGGAACTTCCTACAGAACTGGAGGCAGTTCAGGCATTACTCTCTTGTAACCCAGCTGCTTTCCTGGTGCACCCTAAAATGAAGTTCATGGATCCTGAGTCCTCTACTTGAGCCATTAATCAGTAATCCCATTATAATGATGGAACAGGTTCAGGAAGAGGAGAAAACTCAAACTATGAAAAAAAGTTTTCCCCACAGGCTTAATTTCAGTTTGCTCTCCTTTGTTACAAAATTTTTGCTTGGTAATCTATCTTATTTAGAGAATTATCTCCTATGTAGCTCTTAAGTTAATTCATTGTCTCTGAGATTTGCTGAATTATCTACTCCACTTAATAGTTTTTAAGAATTACAAACAGAATACCCTATTGAATTTCATTTGGCAGAAGAGTTCATGCACATGGTATGAATTTCCCTTTCTTTAAACTATATCTGAAACAAGACAGTAGTTGAGGAACTGGAAGAAAATAAGATTTAGGTCTAATCTACATGGGGAAATGACCAACAGATTACGTGATTCCATGATAGTTCCCTAGGTAGACATTATGTTCTGAAATAGAAGGGAATTTATGCTGGAATAATTACTCCGGTCTTATTCTAAAACTTAGTAGAAGAGGTCAAATATTCAGGGCTCAGATACTCTTTACTGTTCTTGTATTTCTTATGCCCTCTAAGGATTTGAATAAGGGGAATTTCTTCCTGTTACAATTATAAGGAATTATCTTGTATAAATAGTAGTTAATTGGTAAAGGCTTTGCAAGCCAAGGAAAGGTTAAGCTCTCTTTCATAAAAACTTCAGCAAGATACAGAAGGAATGAATGTGCATCCCTTGGTGACTGCCTTCTGTTGTCTGCTTGCTTCCTAAATGTAGTCATATGGTTGCCTGCAAGATCCTCCCAGAATATTTAGAAATATTTTGGTCAGGGGAATGGAAGGACAGAAGATTTTTTTAGTGACTCTCACAGGAAGCAGTGAGGTGGGCTGTGTGCAGCTACAGCTTTCTGCTTCAGAATAAATTGGCCCAATGTACACAAAACATTCTTATCTGATGAAGAATTGCAAGCAGGATTGTATGTTACAAGGTTGGAAGGCCTGTTGGATTTTGGCTTTGTACTTAACTGGATATTCAAAGGGATTTTAGCTCTAGTTGCATTGGTTTCTCTAAATTAGAAGACCCTCTAGCCCTATTTTAGCAATTCTCTCAAAGATGGAAGGTGCATGGGCAGGCTGTTCTCTATGGTGTGACTCGGAGTGTTCCTATGGAAGAGCAGGGTTTGTGTGAAGTAGCCTGGCCTTATCCTGACACCAAGAGTGGGACCACCTTGGCAGACAGAGGAGGCAAGCAGATATGTCTGTATTTGGTCCCCTGAATCTTACTCCAGGGCCTACAACATGCTAGTGGCATAATGATGGTGTTTTGCTCTCCTCCTGCTGTCTCATGCTCTGCTTCATGACATCTGTCCTTGAGAATAATAATTGTTGTACAATAGAGCTGAAATAAAAGGCAAAGTAAAGTCTGCAGGTAGAGATACTTTCTCTTATTGGACAAACAATGCAGTTTGAAAAAGCAGACAGGCTGTCAGGTAGGCAAGAGGTTTTCCAGGCTTGATAGAGAAGCAGAAAATTTCAAAGCTGAATAGGGACTGTGAACAAATGCCCTGAGTATAATCAGATATTTTTCAGAGGATTAGAAAGGAGGTTGTTGGGACCTGTAAAATAGACTTAATTTTAGTAGGAAAAGAGGGACAGTCTCCTCATTTATGCCTATGGGACAGGGAGAATGTAGTGAGGAGAGGAACTTATGAAATATTGTAAAAGCAGTATCTCCACCAAATCCACAGTATTCAATACCCAGTGAAGTTCTGAATCTCTATTCCCAGGCTTAGTAGGAAGTGGGATTTGAGGTCAGAATGAGTCTGCTGTGAATGAAGAACAGAGATCTAGAAACAATAGCGAGCACCAGCAGAAGCTTATGCAGAAAAGGAAATTTAAATTAAATTACTTTTAAACCAGTTTTTACTGGAAGCTCCTTATGGTAGGAGAACTCACTGAAATATATTCCCTCTGTTAAAAAGGTCTCTGTGGGAACAAACTTTTTACATTTCAAAGGACAGTTGATGATTCAAAATTTTTTTGCTTTTTGGGAATGGAAGATGAGAAAATTACAAAAAGAATAAACCATTTAGAAGACAATGTTGAAAAGAGAAAAATAATGCTTCTGGTCAGAATAAGTTTTGGGAAAAAAATGCTATGTTTTTCTGGGACTTAGAACATCTGAAAAGTTCTTAATACTTTTCAGTTCTTAATGCTTTTCTTAATAAAATTCCTTTGAAATGGAAAATAAAATTTCATCTCAAAAAGGTTGAATAGAATGCTTTTGACTGATGGCTTCTGACAAATTTTTTGAAAATAACTTGCATGCAAAAAACCAAAATTTTCTAAGAAAAAGGTTGTCTCAATGCAAGCAGCATTTTCCAGCTGAGATACATTTCACTGTAGAACCAGATTAGCTCATGAAATTTAAATCTCAGCATCCTGATTGACAGTGGCTGGTTTGGAGAGCAGGCACGAGGGTCCTGGGCTCGGTCCCCCCGACGGCCGCTGTCAGCTGCCCGCGGTGGCGGGGCACGGCGCGGTTATAAATACACACAGAGATGCCTGAAGCCCACCCCACCTCCTGGCAGCACAGTTGCCAGCACTCAGAAGTGCAGACAAGTGTGACCAAAGGCCCACGGACAAATTAAATTATCTCCACAGCTGGTGCAGGGAAAAGCCGCATGTAGCGCGTGGTGGGGGCTTACATCCCAGCCACGGCCCTGGGCTGCTCCCAGTGCTCTTGTGGCTCTGAGGAACACACAGCCCCGAGACAAACAGCTCTTGTGCCCACAGCAGGCAGAGGCAAAACAGCAGCAGAGGCTGCAGATGAGTGAGTTGGAGTGATGGCAACAACCACGCAGAGCCCTTTGCTCCAGCTGTTGTGGTCCAACACGGCGCTCGGCTTGCCACCGTCATTTTTTGTAAGGGGTCTTTTTATATTTAGCCTTTTAAAATGTATCCATTAATTAATGGCCAATAAAAACAAGTGCTACTACTACCACTGGGTCAAGCAATTCAGCAGCTAAATGGTTTTCAAGTTTCTCTCCATGTATTTTTGCTGATTAGAGTAAGTGAATCATCTGTTCGGGCTTAACTATTCAATCAGTATAGCCTTCCAATCATTCCCTAATTTCTGGGAATTTGTTGATTATTTTTAAGGATTACAGGAATGTGCTTTCCTGTAGGTTGCTCCTACCCTGGATTTTTACATATACAATAGTTGCTCTTAATGAAGTGCAATCAGTAACTCAAGTCATGCAGTATTTGTCCTATCCCTACTTTAGAGAGATGGCACTAAGCTATGATATATGTTTGGTAGAAATAAAATTTCTCTGAAACAGCAATATTTGAAAACCTAATCTCTGAAACTCTTGAAATTTGCAAGAAGGAGCTGAATCTGACATTGCTATGGCATAAAGATATCACGATATTTCACAGTCAACTACTTTGGTTTCCTATGTTTTTTACCCTTCTTCCAGGATTCCTGCTGCTGTTTGAGGCCACAGCCATGAGCACCTTACTATGTCTTGAACTTTGTGTTTTGCACTTCAGTTTGAGATACAAGAGAAAAGGGAGGGGAGCATCAGTAAGCAATTTTCACCACTTCATACAAGAAGAGCTCATGGAGGACATGAATAAGAACAGCTTCTGTTCCCTGAGCCATAGATAGCTGGAATTTAGGAGAGTACATCTGAGAAAATGCCTTCATATTTTCCACTTTCTCTGAGGAACTGCAGGTTGCAGTAGCAGGGATGGGGTGCTGAGGAACAGGGAGCTTTGGTCAGGGCATGTATGGCTCAATACTGCCTTACATTTTACATGTTATAATTACCAGATGACTTACTGAATGAAAACATCACCAAACCTTCTCCTATTGGTTTGGCACACTTCTCACCATCATCACAACTGAGTGAAACCTTCTGGAATATCACAGCTGGCTGGTCCCCTTTTGAGGGGATAAATCAAAACAAACAAGTGCCAAAATGAAATGCTAAACCAGACCTTGAAATTTTGGAAAATCCCCCTGATAAGGCTACTTCACTGCTGTTTCTCAGTGAATGTAGGGTATTGCCTACTCTTACTTTTTCCATAATATACATTGTAGGGGAGAGAGGGAGGAGAGGTAAAACAAAATTGCAGCAAAGGCAACTTTTCTCTGGTGACAGCTGGAGCAGTAGTGGACCCACATGAGAGGGGACCAGCATTGGAAGAATCTCTCTGAGCTACCAATAATCCATTTCTTAGCCTTGGTGCTGCCTGGCATCTGCTGCTACTTATTTAGAACTGGGGAGGTGCTTAAGTAAACAGAACAATATCAATCAGGCTTTAGGGGGCATAGCTGCTGTGAGTGTCCTTCTGCATTCAGAGGTCAGAGAAATTATTGTCTTGAAAAATCCTAGAAATCCTTCGTTGCTGCCTGTCCCAAGGAGAAGATTCCGAGCCTATATCCATCACAGCCTTCTCTGTCCAGACTGCCTTTGTGGTCAGGCAGACGTGCTGCAGCCTGGTCGGCATTCTAGCACACAGTCATTGCATTGGCATTTTACACAGCTGATAAAAAATATTTGTACTCCAAAGACTTTTGGGGAAGGCCATATCCAGTCTCCTTGCTGGTCACGGTGAATCTTTCGCAACTCACTGTCTGGCAGCAGCTTGTAAAATTATGCTTTCATTGCCAAGCTCCTTGCCATTGGAGTAGTGCATTTAACCTTTTTAGACTTTTTTTAGGATCATTATTGTGAAATAAGTGACGGGGTAACATTCTGATTAAAAGAAGATGAAGCACATAGGTGATACTGCAACTGATTAGTAGAATTTTGCAAAATATCTCACTAAAGTGTTCAAATTGTGCTTATGAAACACACACCCCAGCACCATGGTATCAAAGAGTGTTTGAAAGCATCATGGCACTCAGCTAATGCAGTATCTGCTTTCCCACTGCACAGCTCTCAGTGCTAGCCTCAGCTTTGGACTCATCCATCTAATGCAGCATCTGGTTCTGTGTGGTCCTGAACTCCCTTAACCCCAGAGGCTCAGGCCCCAGAGATTGGAGCGATAAGACGCGGCTGAGCTCACATGCCTTGGGAGAGCAAGCAGGAAGAAATGTGAGCTCCCGTCCAAGCAGGCCTGCTTGTCCTCCTGTGCTAGGGGGAAAAGTGAGAGGCAGTATTCACTTGGACAGAGTTCAAGTATTTCTGCTGGGAAATAAACCCACAGCATTGTTGAAAGGTGTAAGACTGCCTGTTACCTCAACAGCTGGGCCAGGCCAGCTGAACTGGAGCTCTTGCTGTACAGTGCAGTCAGTGATCAGTCTAGCTAAACAAAATTTCACTGCTAATCTTCTTGACCTCAGACGTCTTGCCTTTCTTAATCCCAGTTTAAAATACACCTGTCTACCCAGCCCTGGAAGAAAGCACAATGCAAACCAAGACACAAGGGAAGCTTCCTAAGCTGTGGCTGTCAATGAAGAGGGCAAGTTAAGTTTACTTACAGGAAATTTATTAGTACAATTTAGGAGAAAGTTCTTGCTTCCAAATCTTTGAGATGAATTTCTATTGCCATCATATTGTCTTTGGCTGTTGGACAGTGGAATGGGCTGTTTTTATTTCTCAGCAACTCTGGCCTTGACCTGCCTGCACTGCAGGAGCCAAATATGTAGAAGGGTCCTTCTCCTACTTTCTGAGTGTGGTAAAAGTGAAGTCCCTAAGGATGTGAGTCTTTGATGCAGAAGTCTCCAAGGTTATTTTAGCATCCTGCAGGAGCTTCTGTGGCTTCTGGTATGAGGAGGCTGGAAGAGATGTCCTTGTGCTTTCTTCAGGTCCAAGTGGCTTACCACAGCTGCTGGCAGCAGCATGAAGTGACCAGAGCTTCCCTCCAAGCTCTCCATTTCTCATGGATTTCTAGAAATGGAAAGAATGAATGGTCAAGTCATATTTAGAAAACAGGTATTTGCAATAAAACCTGCCTAGCACTCGATGGGTGATAAAGAGGGAGAGAAGGGGCTACTTCAGAGGCCAATGGTTCTGGTTTTGCCATGTTCACGTCTTTGTATCCTGGGTTTGATGTAGCGGTTCTTCAGGAGTAAACCCCAATGTGAGAGGAACGCAGTGCCAGACTGGGAACTGGGTTGTGCCCAGGAGAGGTAAGGGATGAGAAATGAGGGTCTCACTTGCCTTCAGCCTACTGCCACCCAGATGACTTTCACAACATCTTCTTCACCCTGCTCGGCACCAGGGAGCTGTCTGGCCCAGGTTGTGCAAACCCTGGTCACACAGCCCCAGCACACACAGGTCACAAACACCCCTGGGGCTGTCCCAGAGACAGATTGCTCAAGTGGCACTGGCTCTACGTGCAGATGCTTCAACCAGCTTGAGAAAGACACAAGATGTTTAAATACAGGAAAACAGCCAGATGCTTTTCCCTTCCTTGATTTCTTTCACACGTCACAGCAGGAGTTCAGACCAGAGGTAGAAAGTGACATGTCCATCCCTCCCACCCAGACCCCCTTCAGCACACAGCTGCAATGGAAAAATCTAGTTTGACAGAGGGTGCCATTATTTTGCCTCTTTGTTTGTACATGACATTTGTGAAGGTGATTTTCATGTCTACAGGTGATGCAAGAATTTTCTCTTCCTATGGCTTCTTCCTACATATGGAAGTTCATATGTAAGATGAAAGAGAAAGAAAGAAAGAAAGAAAGAAAGAAAGAAAGAAAGAAAGAAAGAAAGAAAGAAAGAAAGAAAGAAAGAAAGAAAGAAAGAAAGAAAGAAAGAAAGAAAGAAAGAAAGAAAGAAAGAAAGAAAGAAAGAAAGAAAGAAAGAAAGAAAGAAAGAAAGAGAAAATAAAAGATGTGCACATCCCCACACACACAGAGGCAGAACAAACACCAGTGTTAAAGTCTTACAAAGATACATTCAGACAAACTTGATCCTCCGAACCAAGCTCAGAAGATGGACACAGGTAGATTTCCCAAGTTGTAAGAGTACTAAAGGATCAGATTATTAGGCGCCAGCCCACGTGGTACCGAGGATGGTGCCAATTCTTCTGGAGATGGACAAGCTTACGTGACAGGCTCATCTTTGGGTTTGTGATGCTGGTCTCCTCTGCAGTCTGCATGCACAGGGCTATGCAGTATCCCTTCACAGGCTTCTCCCTTTCTCTAGGACAACCTGTAAAGGATATGTTTGTTTATCTTCGAACGCTAGGACTTCTTGGGCAGTTGATTAACAAGTGAAGGTAATGTGAAATCTGTAGTTCATGGGCTGAATTGCCTAGGAAGGCTGGAAGTCTCTGTCATATGGAGCTGGCTCCTTTGGGTATAAGTCACACCAGAACTATTGCAAGGGTGGACTGTCTCGCAGTGTTGGAAAAACAGAAAGCAGAAAAACAGAAATGAAGACAAAACAAGCACATGAACATAATATAAAACAAAACAAAAAACAAACAACAAAAACCCAACCAACCAACCAACCAAAAAACCCAGCAAACCCAAACAAAACCCCTAACAATGACAACAACAGCAAATTAAAATTTAAGAAAACAAACAAACAGAAAACCTCCCCATATCTATTTGGGCTGTCATCAGAAAGACTATGCAAATGTTATGTAATTCAGGGAAATTTAAATTTCCCCAAATTTGCTACTAATAATTGATCATGGTCATTGCTGGAGCACATCAAACCTGGATGTGCAGCGCTGTGGACCCTACAGCTCCCAAGATTTGTTGCTGTTGGACAGCAAGCTCATAATTCTGGCCTTCAGTGCCTATGGAGGCACCCTCTGGCCCTGAGAAGCATTGCAGATCCTTTTGCACTTTTTGCCCTTCCATCAGTTATAGGGTATCAAGGAGTTGGATGAGTCCATGGGCTTCTCTGAGAAGAGACAAATTCCCAACAGCATGGAGGGCAGGATAGGGGTCAGACTTTACATAAAACTACATCCTTACCACGAGGAGGAGTGTGATACAAGGCTAAGGAGGCAGGGATGCAATTTTCCGCATATGCAGCCCAAATAGCTTCAGGGATCTGAACTGTATGAAGTTGGCATTACAGGGCACTAAAGAGGCTTCTCAGATGAGGGTGTGCTGTATGAGGTTCATATGTGACCTGAGGTGTCCCAGAGTTAAAAAATCAAATTAGCTGGTAGAAGTTTAGGTCCAGATGCCTAGTTTAGGCTGGTACATGCATGCTGTCATTGATCTCCATGGCAGCTATGAGCATTAGCCCACAGAACAATTTCTGTGAGGTCTGGCTTGATAACATAAGAGGGTTTTGCAGGATGCTACAAGTTTAGTGGTGAATCAGGCAGTCTGAACTTGCAGACTGAAAGGCTGAGCTGTCATGAGAGCAGGCAGGGGTGGGGAGGGAGCACCTAACCCAAAAACATCCTGCTCCCTCCTGATGTGTGTCCGTCATCAGCAGTAGGAAGGCTGTGTGGGTGCCATCGCCCTGTCATCCCAGCAGCCCTGTCACTCTCAGTTACTTTGGGCCACAATTGCGTGGAGGCTGGGGTGGGGATTTGATGGGGAGAGGAGGGAGGGAGCCCAGGCTGCATCCCCAGTGCTGCTGTGCAGTCGGAGCTCAGCATTGCTGTGTGCCCTGTCCCTGCTCAGCCACGGCGGGAGCTCGTCCCCAGCGCGCCGTCTGCAGTGTGTGCTGGAAAATGGTCACTGCTGCTGATCTCTCACATGTGTCTTACTCTTCCTGCTGGCATTTGCTGCTGAACATTTGAACCAGAACAGCCCCACAAGCAGATCATAAAGCTCTTTTTTTTCCCAGCCCAGAAGCTGATTTGTCTTTGCTGAATGAATTGCTGTAACCTCGGTGTTATCCTGGAGAGAATTCCTCTGTATTTTGCCTTGCAAATAATTCACATGAGTTGACACAAAGTTCTAATCTGAGTACAGTATGCAGCATTTGGTACAGTATGTGGTTCCTTGCAAAGCACTATTGCATGTACATGTCTGGGATCAATTATTGTCATTGAAACAAGGGAAGCCGCGTGATGAGTAAACCCTTAAGTATGACATTTTATTCCCATACTCGGTGGATATATACAACAAAATATACTGCAAAAGAACACTTTAAAAGCATCTGTTAATGTCAAACCCACCAACTTCTTATTTTGTCTTTGGAAAAAGAACTATGGTGGATAATAATGCCTTCTCTCAACTCACAATACCTAAACTTTAGAGGTAAAAAGAGATCTCCCCGCAGAGCAAACTCCAGTTCCAAAGAGTGACTTTGTTGCTGTCATTTTTCTTTCTTCATATTCCAGTCAAAGCTACAGGCTCTGGCCAGTGTGGGGTCTCTGTCACGCCAAGCAGGGTGAGAACACACAGGGGAAAACAAACCCTACACCCCTGTAATTGCTACCCTAAAACACTGGTGACGTGGATCTCTGGCACTGTCCTGTTCCAAGATAAGGGGTGGCAGCAGGAAAGGAACACTGACCTTTTCAAACAGCCCACTGCCATGCAGAGGCTTTCATGAAAGTGGGCACCATGAGCCCACTTACATCTCATTTCTCCCAGAAAGGAACGTGTTCCATGCCCATGATGCCCAGCACCATCACACTCCTCAGAGACAGGGGCCAGGGAGCCTCCTTCTGCCCCTGCTCCCAGGGGGATCCTGCCTGGCCACTGAGGATTTTCTGAGGAGCCTGAGCTAGGTGTGCAAGGCATGAGCCCCAGGTGCCATCAAAAGTCCCAGCCTTTCCTCTCCTTCCAGTTTGTCAGGCTGAGTGATCCAGGGTGTATTTTTGAAGCATTAAAGCCATAAGAGGCTTAAAGTGATAAAGGATTTGGGTAGGATTTAAGTATGTTTAAGCCTTTGAATAGGATCAAGCTGTGTGCAAGGTACCAGCAGCCTGTGCAGGCACATGATCTTATCTCTGCTGCCCTCATTATTATAACCCTCTTCATGCTGATAGTGTTATAATAAGTGTAATATGAATAAACAGAAAGAAATATCACTTCACCAGGAAACAAGTCCTCTGCTTTATTGTATCCATGGCACCTATTAACACCTCTATCCCAGGAACTCACTGAGATGCGTGTTCATACACCAAAGCACAGTTTTCACTTTTGACTTCACACTCTTCACAAGAAATTCATTCTTTCCCAAAGAATTCCAAAAGCTGGAAACTATCCTGTTTTTTTATAGTTGGGACTCTGAGATACTACGGACTAGCACTTGAAAAAAATATGACTAATTCACTAATCTTCTCCCATGAATAAATTTAAGATGTAAAATCCCACTTAGCAGCTGGCTCGCAGTCCCTGGGTAGCTCTAGAGCTGGCCATGTTTTGTGTGTAAAACAACAAGTCAGATAAAACCAAGCTGGGATCAAGAAATTCCATTTCTATCACATCTTGGTGGTGAGAAGTTGGCAAGGGGCCTTGGACTGATTTTACAGGCCAAAGGCAGATATCTTCTATTCCCTGCCTGCTCTGAGCTGAAAGCATCTTTCCTGACTACCTTTTGGGCAGGGTTGTGCTCTTCTCAGCTGAAGCTGTCCCACTTCCCAGACACTGAAGGGGCAGAGGGCAGGGGAGGGTGGCTCCAAGCACATGGCTGAGGCACAGTTCAAAGGAAAAGCATACCTGCATATTTGTGCTCAAGAACCAAAACAAACATCCCTTAGGAAGTCAATTTAAGTGCAGTCTTACAGGTCCTGACCAAATCTGCTCACGAGAACCATTTTTCTTCCGTCTCCCCCTTAGACCTCTACATGAATTATTAACCATATATGAGATGTCTTGTTCTTTGCTTTTCCTGTTGTGTTCCACAGAACCATGAGATGCTCAGCTGTCTCCAGAACCATGATCCTGTGCACCTTTCAGCATGTTTACAAGTACAGATGCAGCAACATGCTTGTAGTCAGGGCTACTGTGTTTTGAAACTAAGACCCAAATCAGTACAAATCCCAGCACAATGGAAAAGCTAATGCTTATGGTGGCAAGGAAAGGCTAAGAAAGATCCATAATCAGCTAGAGGAAAGAAGAGATGGAGCTCCTCCTTGTTTTATGCCAGGGAAGAGGACAGAAAAGCCACTGGTGTTGCCATAGCATCATAGGATCATTTAGGGTGGAAAAGATCTTCAAGATTGTTCAGTCCATTAACTCAGCACTGCTAAGTCCAGCCCTAAACCCTGTCCCTCAGCATCACATCTGCACATCTTTTAAACATGTCCAGGGATGGTGACCCCACCACTTCCCTGGGTAGCTTGTGCCAATGCTTGACAGTCCTAAAATCCAACCTGAAACTCCTCTGGAACAACTCGGGGCTGTTTCCTCTTGTCAGTGAACAGCTGCAGTAAGGCATGGCAGGATGCTTTCATTTACAGATGGGGTCTAGGAATTTGTATCTGATTGCCTTGGGTGGAATGAATTGCCTAAGGAATGAACCAACAAATACCCTCAAAGGTGTTGGCTGCTCTGCTACAGTTTTATTTATTAATTCTAGATTTCTGTGGCTGTTCATCCAAGGGATAAGAGACTCAGGTCATACCCTCACTGTGATTTACATTTGGCTTCAAATCAATTCCTCTCTTTTTAATTCTCCTCAGCCATCTCTCTTGTAAGAGACCTCAGAAGTATACCTCTCTCACTTAAAAGTTTATCAATAAAGAATAACTATTCAATAGTTAAACATTAACTGAGAGATGAGGACAGAAAATCCATAGGATCCGTAAACTGGCAGCTGGAGACCAGAGTCTGCTTCAACAATTACCAAAATATTATATATTCAATAAATTACTCCAGAAATAGACACCAGGATCAATAACTGAAAGTATTCCCCAGATGATTGTTGCCATATTGCTCAAGGAAACAGCCAAGGCAGGTTCAAAATTGTCCAGGCAGACAGAGGTAGTAAACCTGGAGAAGCCCAAAGTACCCTGGGGTGTGAATAGAAAAGGAAGTATCAGCTTCTTTTAACTATTAGAAATACACTAATTTCTTCATTTCACTAAATGGTACCACACACAGCACTGCTGAAGCACTCTCATGAACTGATGGAATTGAATGGTTTGATCTGACCTTAGTTTGCGTTACTGGGTCAGACCCAGTGGCCTGCATCTGTGAAGAGCACTGGCTTTTTCAGAGACTACCAGTTCACAAAAATCCATTTGTGCTGGTGTAATCACCTCGCAGGTGTATCTACAAGGAGCTAACAAGTGCATTTCTGGCTGCCTGCCTATGGGCTGGTGTGTGATGAGCTCTGTGAATGAAAGCCTCAGAGACAGCAGGCAGCACCATCACACTGCAGCTGTAATTCCCACATGTGCAGGGCTTGCTCCAAAATCTCTTAAAATTAATGGAAAAGATTGCACCCTTATTAACTTGGCACAGAAACAAAGTTTGAGGCAGAGCAGTGAAGTGACTGCATACCAAGGTGAGCTGAGGTGAAAATTGCAGGAAAGTAGCCAATTACTTGCTGTCCTGTCGATACAGGGCATGATTATACCTTACATTTAATTCTCTAGTTGCACTGAGCCTTACTTCATTTAAAGTAATTTGTTTCTTATTATAAAGCAGCACTCAGATATTATGGAGAAAATCCCCCTCACAGAGCTTGCAGCAAGGGAATGAACTCCTAACTCCCCCAGAATAACTCAAGCCTGACCTCAGCCATGTATGGAGCCTTCACAAAGGAGAGCTCCAGGCCTTCAAGCACACTTACCTGACAGAGCATTAGACTTCCCCAGACCCAAGGATGGCTCCAGCAGTGCCAACTGGCAGGAGGAGCAGTGGCCCAGGATGTTTTGGTCCATCTGCATCCCTGTCCCTGCACAGCACACTGCAGCCATCCCCTGGGAATGGTGAATTTCAGACCCATGAAAATCGCAGTCAAAGCTCCTGATGAGAGGAGTTTTCACAGACTCTGGGCACCTTATGGCCCAGTGGATGTCTTGTTCCAGCCACATAGCTGGGGAAATGACGCTGGTGTTCACTGAGGCAAATTTCACTGGGTTAATGGCACAGAAACAGGTGTGTGGTGAAAAGAGTGGAAGATCTAAAGGACGGTGATGCATGTCCAGCTCTGCAGTGCAGTGTTAGCACAGCAGGGCAGTGTGATGCCTTGCCATGATGGTGACCCTGCCATAGACAAACAGATGGTGTTCTCCAGGAGGTGGCCATCCTGCATCCATGCTGCATGAAATGCATGGAGGGTATGGACAAGGGAATTGTGTGGATTTTACCTACATTTGTGTGGATTTTACCTACATTTGTTCAGCATGCTGATGACCTCCTTCTCTTACATTGCATGGCTGGACAGGAGCTCACTGCTCGCCTGACTGCTCCACTCAAGTGCAAGGAGATTTTGTCTTTGATTTCACTGACATCACGAAGTGGGGAGCTGTGCATGTGTTTGTGCTCATCAGGGAGAGGAGCAGGCAAATCCTCTGCTGTTTGTAGGGGGGAAGATATACAGCAAAGATTCCTCTTAGCTAAAGGAATACACCCTGCTAGGTTTTTCAGTCAGCACTTCTGATTTTAGGAATAGCTGCTGTACCATTTTCTACTCCAGCAGATTAATAACTCTTTTTTCCTAAGGTTAATACATAATCTTAGAAAATTTACAGGCATGTGTGTGTCTCTCCTGTCTCCATAATGTGTGAATCCAGTGGTTTCATTCTTCCTTTAGATGAGAATTATCAAGAAGGGAGGTGATGGATGATAAACTCATTCTTGTCTGGGCATCAGAGAATCCACACAGGCAAGCAGTGCTGGCAGGAAGGTTCCACACACACCTGCTCAGAGAGGTCTGGTTTGGTTTCTGCTCTGCCTGGTTAGTGTCATGGATGTGTGAGATGGTCCAGGCTATCTACTCCCTCTCTCTGGGAATCCATTTTGAGTTTGAGAAGGTAATTTCAAATTCATAAGTCTCAAAGTGATCTTAAGCCCTGACTGCATGTTGGGGTGAGTTTTTTCTTTTACTCTGTGTAAGAGGTTTCTGTGTAATGCTACAAAAAAAAAAACCCAAAAAATGTAAAAACCCACTACTGAAGACTTAGCAATTTAGACATCCCATTTAGATAGAGACATGTGTGTACTCAGACAGGGCCAGCTCCCAAATGTTTTCACTTTCCCCCCTTCAGTTGTGAAACAAGAGCCTCAATCTCTTCTAAAGGTTGGCAAACAGCCCTTGTCCAAAGAGCACCACATCACATATTTACCTGGTGCACGTGACAGTGAGCAGGGCCCAAGGGTCACCCTCCCGAGGGACCCTGTGATGTGCCAGTCCCATGGGAGAGCACGGCTGGGCTGCTCGCTTATCTCAGTTCTTAGAACAGGCAAAGCCCATGGTATTGGAGGTTCCCACTTTATGGTGATTCAGCTGAGCACCCTGTGAGCCATGAAAGAGACAGACAAACTGCTTTCTGCCAACTTCGTGCCTGAGAAATGACACAACAGGTCTGCTGCAGAAGCTCTGTAGGACAAATTATGCCTGTTAGATCCTGGTACTGGCTTGGAAAGAAAAGGCAAGATAGAGCTGTGGACCAGGCTCACCAGTGGCGTGAAAGCCAGTGCAATCAGCTCCTGCTGCTTGGCAAACAGTGTGCTTTCCACATGGCAGCTCTGAAAAACAGACAAGGGCACATGAAGGTCTGATAAACTGGCTGGGCCTCAGCAAGTTCAGGGTATTGGTTTTTACATCACTTGGCAGGGGGGTACTGGCCATGAAAATGTGGCTAATAGCAGAAATCCAGAATACAGAGACCTATACCCATGTCCCTTCTGTGGTCTGCAGGACAAGAAGAAATGGGGTTGTTTTCTTTCCCTGATCTCTGAACTAGTGTGTTTGCTCCATGTTATTCTTCTGGTCTCCTAAATTATCAGATTAAGCACTCTTAAAACCATATAAAGCAAGTCCCCACTTTGCCATGCTGTTGTCATCTCTAGCATTTGTTGCTATCTATTCATTAAGGTACATCCTCTTAATAAAAACATCCAAGAAACCAGCTTTTGTGTGCTGATTTTGCATTCAGGGATTCCAGATTTATAGCATTCATTTACCTTAATTGAAGCTTATGATGAGAACAAATTTTCTGCTGAAAGGAAAAGACAAAAGAACAGAATGGTATAGGACAGAGTTCATGTAGAGATAAAGCAAGGATTGTGTCATTTGTTTTGGAGGGTATGTTTGCTATTAAGCTGAAGTCTAAAGTAAGGTACATTGATTTACAGGAAATAGCTCACTTACACACATATTAGACATTTACAAACCCTACTTCAGAAGTCCCTGAATACTGATAAGCCTTTGTGATTTCAGCCAAGTATGTCATCAATAACATCAGCCTCTGTTTATAAACATTTTTTCCCTGATTCAGGTAGTCAAAGTTCAGGAAAATATTTGTCTTTGGTCTCTGCAAATGAATGGCTTGAATTCAGTGACATTGTCCTCTTCAAAGGGAACCGAAGGAACCCAATCCTGTTTCCTAGAAGAGCCTCAGAGGAGCAGGAGAACCAATGTGATTTCCAGAGAAGTGGCACCCTTCTTTCTGGTTTTGCCATTTAATGGAAAAAATAATTATTTCCTCTTATTGTGTCTTTGCATCTTGGAAGTTTTGCAAAATGCTTTTTTGACCTCATGGATTACTTGTGGAAGAGTTATATGTATGACTTGAAAGAATGC
The DNA here is from genome assembly GCA_039654755.1 of Calcarius lapponicus. Classification (NCBI taxonomy): domain Eukaryota; kingdom Metazoa; phylum Chordata; class Aves; order Passeriformes; family Fringillidae; genus Calcarius; species Calcarius lapponicus. The sequence goes on along the minus strand of CM077462.1, from coordinate 37,545,186 downwards.
ACTAGTAGATAAAATACCTTCCTATAATTAACACAAAAAATTTGGACCCAGCTGGTCCCCGTCTGATTGCTGGCCCTGGGACCTTTTTCCTGAAATGCCTTTGGCTCCATTTGAAGGTCCTGATTTAGCAAATCATTTAAACACATGCTGCTGTGAAGCGGATGTGCTTAAGAGCTGCTGAAATGCAACCCTACTTGGGTAGCGTTTTGCTCATCCTCCTGTGTGCAAGATTGCAGAAAAAAAATGTGGCTTTTTTTCTCTTTTGTGCTTTGGGAGAATAAAGCACCTTCAGCCAGCAGGTAGTGTCCCTGTTACATTTCAACACAGAGAACACAGGTACCTGGAACCCAGGTAAAACACAAATAAATATCATGTGGTGCATCTATCTGCTACTCTAAAGCAAACATTAGGAAATGGAGAGTGTAAATAATTATGCCCAAGAGGGCAGAGCAAGGCCCACCACGATAGGAACTTCCTCTGCTCAGAGGCAGCCGCTGGCTCTGCAGGGTTTCCTTCTGAGCTGGCTGCCCTCCATCCCTTCCTGCACAGGGCAGTGGCCCAGAAATACCCATTTTCTCTGTTGGCTCTGTAAGCAGCATGGGAACACTTTTCCCACTGGGGGACAGGATGCTAATCTGTTTGCTCTGCTGAGTTTCCACACCCCATTCCCACCCTGCTGTTCTGTGCTCACCTTCCAGCCTCTGGTGAAGCAAAGTTATTCCCCTCTGCACCCATCCTGAAGAGATTTGGCTGACACCAGCACAAAACCCAGCAGAACCAGTGGTAACCAGTAGCTCTTCTTGGGACAGCTTTTGCGGCAGCTAATGCTCTAGAGAGGTGACTTCTCCTCAGTGCTCTGGCTATTTTGGAGTTTCTCCTGATGGTGGAATCTCATCCTGACACAGAGAAAAATGGGGTTAACATGGGAGGACCTGAACCATTAACTGAAAGAATCCCACACTTGCTCTGTGTACCCAGAGCTCTAGCATTGTGGTGGTATTTCTCTGAAGAGGTTATCCTGCTGGTTTTGTCACTACAAACTCTGAGGTGGACGCAGGTGTAGATGCCCGACAGTTTCTCCAGTTAGCCCTCCTTGTCATGGCCAGGAAAGGAACAGAGGGGTGCCAGGGGGTCTGACAGCAATGCGGGGGGCACAGACCTCACAGCCACGCTGCTCGGGCACCGCCCGTCTGTCTCCTGCCACAGCAACACTTGCTTCATCTGCAAGCGGATGAGAGCGGGAAGCAGCCGCTGAGGATCTCCTCTGAATGCCCGTGAGCGACGAGCCAGGCTTTCCCCGAAGCCCGAGTGCCTCTGTGCCTAAGCTTTTCATCTTGTATCACAGAATTGTGCATACTTTCATTACCCTTGTTGGTGCCTTACCCTCGTTGAGTGGCACAAACTAATTCCCTCTTACTGCCCAAAAGAAGGGGCAGGGGAGGGAAGGAAGGAAGGAAGGAAGGAAGGAAGGAGGAGAAAGGAGAATTGGTTGTCTCTTAGTTTGCCCTCCTGTCAATCGATCAGCAGCAATTCCTTTTAGATAATAACACACAAATTGTCTGTGCAGCTCAGCTGCTGCTCTGCCTCTGTGAGAATCTGCTGGGACCAAGCTTGAAATCAGCGAGTTAATGAGCTGTGAGAGCAAAGGAGAAGGGGGAGAGGAGAGGAGAGAGGGAGGGGGAGAGGGACGGAGGGAGGTAAGTCTGAGGATCCAGCTCCAGCTCTGCTGGGAGTTAGGTGCTCAGCTAAGCTGTGCCTACAGAATCCCAGCTCTAGAGCCACGAACGGGGGATGTGCGGAGGCAGCACAGCAGCTGCGTTAGGGTAGGCTGAGAAAAGAGGCAAAGCATTCGCAGTGCCTGCTGTAGCCACATCCTGCCCAGGTCTGTCTTAGGTCTGCCTCTCCCCACAGCCTTTTTTTACCTCTTCAGACCATCACTTTGTGTTTAAGTGCCTCACTGGAGCTCCATTCTAAAGCAGATGTGACTGTGCATCTATATATCTATATATATAGCTCTATGCGATACATACATACATGAATTGGAATGGGCAGAAGTGATGCAGCCTTTGACAAGCAGTTTCATGCCCAGTCCCACCTCTGTCATGAGCAGATGATTTTTGTGACATTAAAGGTTTGCAAAATGTTGTCTCGGGGTCCCAGCAGTGATGGTCCCCCATAAGATGACAGCAGCTCCCCAGGAGGCACAGGGGCATCACCTGGGTGCAAGCCCTGCTGTCCATGGCTTGGTTTTGTGTAAGGGACACCGGCTTTTGGAGATCATCTCCCACATTTTGCAGGCAGCACAAAAGAAACGCAGAGTTTGTTGCTTTCTCAGCTTCATAACAAAGCTATCCAGTTCTAAAATTATCAGAGTGAAATGGAGGCTTGCTTAATGCATGTGTGGGTGTTAATGGGGAGAGAACCGCTCTTATAACTGCCTTAAAAGCTATTTCATAAAATAGTTTCATTGTCAGGGACTTTAAACATACAGGATTAATATCTTAACTGACTGTGCCTCATTTTGTATTATCTCAAGGACAAATTTATAAGATGATACACACTATTTAGTCTATATAATGCTTGCATCTGTAACTGCCATGCTTTGGGAGAATTTTACCATCATTACTACTTACAGAAACATATTAACTTGCCATAAACAACTAAAAATAAATTAATCACATTCAAAAATGTGTTAAGGAGTTAGCTACTATATATAAACTGCCAAAAGCAACCTGAAATCTATATGAAATGAGGCAAATATTGCTTAGAGATATTAAATAACACATGTATAAATCAGCTTAATTTAAAGCATCATTGAAACTACTAATGCTATTTTGACTTGTAACATAAGGTTGTGTGTTTTATTAAAATTCTTTTACTGAAAAGGCTTAGATTTAAAAAAAGTTACAATTATTTTATGGATTTTCCATTTATTGACATTTCATTTTAAGAATTGGAATTGGTTTTTTAAGACATCTATCAATTTTAATAGGTAGCCTCAATGTGTTAAGAAGAAAAAGTAAAAAATGCTGATTATAGGATGCCTTAAACCACAGTATTTTTCAGAAATGTTTCATGCCTGGTACTTTTTTATGCACATCATAGGGATTCCTTGGCTTCTCCAAGCAGAGTTCTCACAGTGTGGGATGCTTGAGGGAAAAGAGACCTTTTCTATGAATGGACAGAGAAAGCTGTCAGCTTGTTTAGTCTTGCAAATTCAAGGCAGAGAGTAGATATGTTTGTTGCCTGTGAATGTATTAGAGTAAAATTCCAAACAGCTCTTTCACTGAGTGGAAAATATTGGCATAGAAATAAATACGAGCATGTTAAAGAGGTGAGAATTGACAGACTTGTGCAGCCCAGAGATCCTGTTTCTGATGTAGTGACACTTACCTAAGGAAGAGTACAAAAATGTACCCATTCTAAGCTATCCCCAACACCCCTCAAACATTTTGAAATATTATGGAAATCAAGAAGAGTATCACAAAGCTCTGAGATTAAAGAGGGAATGCGATGGCCCAGTTTTCTCAGAAAGAAGAGGTACGCTACCCTTGTCTCCGTAGTTCACCACAGCACCAGGCACATCTCTGCTTTTGCTTGGCAGCAGCTCTCCAGAGCCCCAAAGGGAAGAGCAGTCACTTTTCTGGCCTGAAAGAGCTGGGTGGTTCTACAGGAAATGCATCAACACTCCTTACAGTAGGAGGTGAACAGAGAGGGGGAAGATGCAGCAGGACTGATGCATGCCCTGTGTTTGATTAGCTGTTCAATATTTAGGACACTGGATTACCTTCTGAAGGGTCTTTCTGATCCATAGTGCTGGACCTAGGCACTTTCTCCATCCCCACTAAGGAGAACAGGCACCAATTTATCCATGACTGCAATGTATCTGCTGGGAGTTGAAATAAACTGCCTTTGAGATTATGGATCAAACTGAGCCTGTTGTGGCTCAGTTGTGCCTGTGGTGACATTCCTGTCACCAGTGTCCTCTGGAAGACACTTGCATAGATTGCTGGGGAGGACTGTATAAACTTTGAAAAGAACACTGGAGAGGAGATCTACTGGTAAATATGGTGTCAGAAGAAGGTATGCCCTTGCTGCAGACACAGCTCCTCATGCTTTGGTACCCTCTCTTGCACAGACTCATCCTCCCCTGTGTGACACAGGCCCTGCTCCATCACTGCTGCCTTCTGACCTTTTGGGGAATGGCCTCCAAACCAATTTTCTCTACTTAAGTTTGGACTACACCAAAAAGATGTAGCTGATTCATGACTGTAGGTGCACACTCCATGAGAAGGAGATGCACCTCCAGGAAACTGTGGTTAATTTAGGAGTTTCATTCTTCTCTTTCTTGACTGTTGGGATGTTAAGGTAATTACACCCCTAATTTACCAGCTGCTCTTGGTGTGCTAATTGTAATGAGGATGACTCAGTTTAAGATTGAAGGTGTTATCAGCTGTCAATCATGTGTCAGTTTGGTGGCAACTTTTATAGCTGAAATGGCTCCAGCCGCACAAGGACTTATGTTCCAGGCTTCTCTAAAAACTGGCTTGCTGAGGGTCTGCTCAGACCTCATGTTGCCACATTGCCCCCTCTCCTCTCTCCACTTTGGGCAAGGCCTTAGCCCCACTGAGAAAGCTGCTGTGTCTGCTAGTCCTGTTTTGGACCCTGGTCCCATCCCTGTAAATGAACATCAATTAATTGCTGGAAATTATTTCCAAGTGCAGAATTGTTGCATTGCAGTTGTCTAAGGTTTGAATTCCTTTTGTCTTATTCATGACATGATGGTTTTGTTGCACCAAGAGTACTTCGCAAAGTAGCTTTTAGGTGACCACAACCTTTTATGCCTGAAGCTCTCAACAACTTGAAGATAATGATAGACTTAACTTCACAAAAGTTACATATAAGACATCTCCTTGAAAAAGTCCACATTGTCTGAATGATACAAAAAGGGCAGAGAAGAAGAATAAGGGAATTGCTCACCTTTTCATTGCTATGCCTTCTAAATGGTCTTCCAACTTTCTGTCCTTTACCTCTGGGTTTGTATGTATTGGTGCTGCCTAAGCCTTAATTTGAACTCACAGACTTTCTTTACAGACTGCACCAACTAGTTGGAAGAAATCTGCTCATAAAGAAGACTCAAAAATCTGAGCTCTTGTGGAAGGCCAAGGCAAGAGATTTGGAAGGTAAGCAAGGAACTGGCGCACTGAGGGATAGTTGAGGTTAGGCACTGATAGCAGAAATAGCCACCCTCATCTAAAAATACCTTGTAAGATTACATTGAGCCCGAGGCCCCTTGTGTGAGAGCTATTGTCATGTGAAAACCATGTCTGTGGCTTTCAAGGCAAGTGTATCTGTTGTTTTGCAAAACCTTCATCTAAAGAACTTTTCTATCTTCTCCTGTTGCCTCATGCTCTCAACTCCCATCATGTTTTTGTTCTTTCCACTGCTTAATGTTTATCTTCCTTTGCAAAAATAGAAGTCAGACGGGAAACCATCTTTTCTGGGCATTCCCACAGTGCCTATTTGCATTTTAGCAGTATCTCAATAGCATGGTGTTCTTCAGATAACCTGAAATCACAGGGGTTATGCAGGTAGCAATCACAATACTGTGCACAGCTGTGGCTGACTATTCTGAGCAAAAATTAACAGTGCAGATACAAAACAGACTGACTGAAAGTACAAAGGTTAGGTAGCAACTTTACCCCAACAAATACATGCAGTCCTGCCTCCTATAATCTGCAGGTTAAAGGAGTTACAGAGTCATAGAAAGGACTGGGTTGGAAGTCACCTTAAAGATAATTAAATTCCAATCCCCCTGCCTTAGGTTCCATCCAACCTGCTCTTAAACACCTTCATGGATGGAGGACCCAGAATTTCACTGAGCAAACTGTTGCACCTTCACCGTGAAGATTTTTTTCTTAATATCTAAACCTACTCTCTTTCAGTTTGAAACCATTCCCCCTTGTCCTGTCACTAAATGCTCTTGTGAAAAGTCCCTTCCTTTCTTGTAAGGTCCCTCAAGGTGCTGAAAGGTCTCAGCTGGGTCCCCCCAAAGCCTTCATTTTTCCAGGCTAATCAACCCCAGTTTTCCCAGTCTTCCCCATAGGAGAGGTGTTCCATCCCTCTAATCATTTTCATGGGCCTCCTCTGGACTCACTCCAAGAGGTCCATGTCCCTCCTGCGCTGGGGACCCCAGCAGGGCTGGATGCAGCATTCAGGTGGGGTCTCACAAGAGCAGGGGGGCAGAATCCCCTCCCTCACCCTGCTGACCACACTGCTTTGGGTGCAGCCCAGGACACTTTTGGCTTTTTGGGCTGGGAGTGTCCATGGCTGGGTTGTGTCCAGCCTCTCCCCTGCCAGCAGCCCAAGTCCTTCTGGGCAGGGCTGCTCTCGATCTGTTCATGCCCAGCCTATGTAGATGCTGGAGGCTGCCCCAAGCCAGGGGCAGCACCTTGCACTTGGCCTTGTGGAACCTCATGGTATTCCCCAGGGCCCCCAGGGGTTGTCCAGGTCCCTCTGGATGGTATCCCATCCTTCAGTGTGTCAACTTTACCAGCCAACTTGATGTCATCTGCAAATTTGCTGAAGGTGCACTCAATAATGACATCCTGGGGTGGGGATCTCTTTCTCAGCTGTCCAACCACAGTGAATGTCAGGCTATATTTCACAGTCCTTGGGTAAAAGGAGAGAAAGACATCCGTTTTCAAGAAATTCTTTAATCTGAAAGTGTTTCAAAAGTCTCAGATAACCTTCATGTAATCTGACAAATTGCAGCACCTCCAGAGGATTTGCTCAACTTGAAACATTTCTTTTTTTTTTTTTTATTTATCCTCAGTCATGATGTGAAAAGGTGATAAAAGTGCCTCCCCTCCCCTTGCTGAAATGAAAGGTATCCAGGTTCTCCAGCGCTGATGTTCTGACAGGTTGAATAGTAGGTAAAAAAGAATTGGGGAGTTTTTGTTTGTTTGTCAGACTTTTTTTTCCTACCTGCATGAGGGCTGGGACTGCGTTTAAAAGCCACCACCAGACTTTAGATGGTAGAAATGCTCTAGAATAGAAATAAAAAGAAATTATAGAAATGTCAGTGGTGAGGGGACTTGTTGCTGGGGCCAGCCCATCTCTGTGTGGGTCTTAATTAACACAGGCAGATGGAAGATTTCTGTAGGAGGGAAAGATGCTAACACAAGTGTCTGCCACCAACCAGGAGTCAAGTGTCCTGTTTTTACAACCTCTGGCTTGTGTCCAGCTTTCAACCTCCCAAATTCCTGCAGATTCGGTGTGTGGAGACCAGCAATGCCTGGCTCTGGCTGAGACTTGGATAGCTTCTTTGGACAACTTTGCTCAGCACCACTGATGCCTGCAAAAATCCCTGCCTCAAGGTTTTCCACTGGAACCACTCTTTCCTGGTGTCCTGTTTTCTGATAAAATTAGAGCTAAGCAAACAGCAGCCAAAACAGATTTAAAGGAGCCCCAATATAAACAGGAACATTTTGCTGCTGTTTTCACTTGGCTGGACCAAACACAGCTGCCTGTTGGACTGGGTAAATAGGGAGCAGGGTAGTATTACACTTCACCTCTTTATCAGGGTTCAAGGCAAACCTTTCTCTCCTTTTTTTTCCCCTATGTTGTGCATATTTTGGAGTTCTTTTTATAAGTCAGTTTTATTTTAAGTTTCAGTTTGGGTTTCTGGAAAATGAACTAGCTGAAGCTGATTGTGAAATTACTCCCTAGCAAAAGGCAAAGAGGAATCATGCAGAAATGCTGACAGTGGGAAGAAGTTTGCACCAAAACAACAAAAAAAAAATCTGTTTTTTATAAGATTATCCTTTGGTTATTGATTATGTGCATGTTTTAATATTCTCTGTATTACAAATAAACTAGAGTTGCAAATCTTCCATCCTGGACCAGATCTAAAGTGGAGCTGACTCCCCTCCTGCTTACAATTGTCCTGGAGAAGGGCCAAGCAGGGTGGCCAGGATTTCATGAAGGGGAGTGGTAAGAGATCCACCTTCACATCAGGTCCCAGCTCCATTACAGGCTGGAGATTTTCTAAACATGAAGTATATTATGTCTTGCAAAAGACACATATTTGAATAAACAAAGTTTGTTCACCATGACAAACTTCTGATATTCACCTTGCACGTGCTCAATGGTGGTTTAAAACCTCAACATTTCTGATTCCCAGAGGTTGATTACACACAACAGGAAAATGCTTCTCTTTCTCAGTAATGACTTTCCCACTTTAAAACATCAGTGGATATATTTACTGGATTTACATTCTCTGACATTACAGCACATCCATTCAAAGGAAAAAGTACTTCTAGAATAGCATTACATGCTAAATTAAATCATCTTTCTCAGGTACTAGATACAAAGAGATGGTCCCTGGCTGTAACTGCTCACATTTTGGGCAGACAGAGTTAAAGACCAGAGGGCATAGATACTGTTTTTAAAATTACAGATTGAGCAGTCCTCATCAACCCATAGAGGAAGGCTGGGTAAAAGCAGAAACTGGCTTTAATTGCAAAGTATCCTTTTGTGTGCAACAAATTTTTCTCTTTAACAAACAGCAGGTCTGTTTTGTAACAGTTTGCAGGAGCGCCATATATTTCCTTTCTGGATTATTTTCATTATCACTGCAACCCACAGTGAGTTGCAGCGGGGCAAAACTACAAATCAGTTTTCCTCTCTTGCAATTTTTATCTAACAAGATAATTTGGCGTAGAAGGAGACCCATTTCCATCACATCTTCCTCTGCCTTCCCCTGCTGAGCATCCCAGGGTCTCAGTCTCACCCGAGCCCTCTGAAATGTTGCTGACTCCTGTTGACTCTGCCATCCTCTGAGCATCCATCCTCCCCAAAAGGCCACGCTCCTGCTCGTCTTTCTTCTCTCTGCCTGGGGCTGCTCCTGCTGTTTAATGATCTCTAGCAACAAACAGGAAAGGCAGGAGAGTGCAGGGAATGCCCTCCCAGATCAGATCAGATCAGATCAGATCAGATCCATGTCTGGCTGTCTGGGCACAGCACACAAGCCTTGGCACCCCTCAAGGCCCACTATCCGTGTAATGCCCCACACAGCAATTACAGGATTAGGGAGGTTAGAGGGGACATCCTGGCTTATTTTCTTTAGAATCTGTTCACTGATCTATTGTTAATTACTTTTTTTCTCCAGCCCCTTTGCATCTTATGGTACTGTCCATTTCCACAACCTCCAGTGGCTACAAGTTCCCAAATGTCTCTATTTTGTAAATATGTAAAATTTTTCTTGCTACTTTCTGCTACAAATTCATTTGAATTTCATTGAGCGCCCACCACTTCTGATATTGATGGAAGAGGTGAACAAGAGCTTTTCATTCCCCTTATAGTCCCCTTCATGGTTTTTAAGCTTCTGCCATATCCTTCCTCTGGCTTCGCTTCTCCAAATTGAGGCGATCCAGCCTTTTCAGTTTCTCTTCATATGCAGTTTGCTCCATTCTCCTCATCGTTTTAATTGCCATTCCCTATAGCTTTTTTTGATTCTACTGTATCTTCTTTCAGGTGTGGAGAACACAAACTCATCTGCCTCAGATCCAAGAGTGCACCAAGGTCTTACAGGATGGCTGTTTCCACCAGTATGAGATGTAGGGTCTATCTATTAAAAACAAAACAATTAACCAAAACAAAACAAATTAAAAGCTAAAACAAAACAAAAATCCCCAGCAAAACAAGTACAGCCAGCCTGAGAATGTCATCAATATTCTAAAATGTCTGTAAGTAAAAGCAGTGCTGAACAAGAAATGGAAAAGCCACTGAAAAATGAAGATGCAGCCTAAAGAGCACAGGAAGAAGATGGTGCTCAGAGCAATCAGGGATTTGCTATTGAGGCCTTAGGGAAGGCACTGCTTGGCACAGTACCATGTGCTCTGGGGGCAAGGAGTCAAGAGATAGAAAACAGGAGAAAGGGCTTGAGCAACTTCTGGATGCAGGAAGAGAGGGAAATTAAATCAAAACCTTCTCTTCTATGTTCAGCCTTTCCTCTTCTCTTCTTTTCTCTGTGGTTGTTAAAAGAAGCAAACAAACAAAAACAGAAAACAAAAACAAAACAAAGACAAAGGCTAAAAAAGAAATCCAGTTTTCTAGAGAATACACCTTAATGGTCTTCAAAATAAAGAAGTTAGAGGAAAACCCACCCTGAACTTGATTTTTCACAGTGAAAAGTAACTGATTGAAAGTAGTAACAGCTGAGAGTGGAGCTACTGAAATTTAGATTACCACTGAGTAAATGCCTATGATTTTATGAAAGCAATCCAATTAGTCACAAGTGACTAGGACTAAGGATTAAAATCAGCCACAATGGGAGAAGGCTGAAAGATACAATCTGCAATTTGTGATAGAAGATGATGCTCCTGGAAAAGGGCACAAAGGCAAGGAGACTTCGCAAGGGAAGGGAGGTAAAAGAGGGAAACTGCATTAGCAATGAAAGAAAGGAGTCAGAGTAACAAGATAGTCAGATGATTCTGATACAGAAAAGATAAGGGCAGAAGAGAATAGGAAAAGGGTGTATCATGTAAAAAACTCTCCAGTTAGGCAAGAGATTTTAAGTATTTATAAGGACAACCTATGTGAGTGTAAATATCTGTGCTATCTGTACTCCCATTCCCCACCTCTACTCCCCATGACCAGCTTAACAATGTCTTTGTAGGATGAACCAGCAGTATAAGGGGCTGGAGAAAGTCAGTTCTGCCCCTAATATACAAGAAACATTATTTAGACAGCAGACACAGCTTTCAGTGAAAAATTTCATTTGGCTTGGTGGAAATTTAAGAAAGAATCTCTTTCAATAAACATGAACAGCAGCAAAAATATAAGAAAAGCCTTAAAGCTGCAATTACTTTGGGTGAATTCTCAGGCAGGGCCAAAACTGTGGCTCTGTAGGTGTTTATAACCCTGGAATTGTCCTCCACAGGCACGTTTCCATGCTTTAGACCCGAGCTACCTTCTGAATAATTTGATGCTAGGCTGTTCTTGTTCTGGCTTTAGGACCTCATTTAGTATTTAAGCATGCAACTATTCTTACCACTTTACTACCTCATAATCTTTGCTAAATGGTGTTTCAGATGAGGGCAGAGATCTGACATCCATCTACAACACTGCTGGAGAGGCAGAGTAAGAAGGGCAGGTGAGCAAATTTAATCTCCTGCTGCAAGCAGACACAAGTGGATGGATGAGGAGGGCCGGGCAGAGCCTCCTCCTCGCCTTTCTCCTGCAGCTTGTGGCTGGATAACAGGGCACAAGGAGAGAGGAAAGATTCAGATCAGACTGCCAGCACCAGGGTAATAAAATATCTGCTTATTCAGAGCTGTGGTTTTGGATGCCAAGCGCAGCAGAGAAGCCTTTTCCTCACGCGTGTGCGTGTCAGGCTCCTCCCACGCCGCCAGCAGCGGAGCTGCTCTTGACTCCAGCCGAGAGCTTACAGCACCCAGGGTGGGGGAACTGAAGCACAGAGATTAAGTGACTTCCCCACCAGTGGTGACAACCACGAAAGAAACCCAGATTTCCTGCTTTGCTGTTTCCACCACAGGCTCTGCAAACCTCTCCCTTGCTTGTCCCGCTGCTCCAGGCAAATCTCTCCACATCATTAGCAAACAATGGCATCAGGGTTGCTGGGGCTCAGGCAGGGCAATTTCCATCTGTTCTCACTCCCCTTTCTCTTCCCACAGAGCTCACTAACTTCTAGTGCCGGTGCCAAAAGCAGAAAGGGTCCCACTGGCCGAGTGCATCCCTACTGCCTCTCCCAAGCATCCTCCAAGGCTCTCCCCAGCATCCTCTCCCTGTCTCACAGGGACAGGGGACAGGCACAGACCCACCTGTGTCCAGCACCTGCAGGCTGCATCATACAGCCTGTGACAATGCAAATGGGGGCAAGGATCTGCCAGCTGTGGGGCATGGAGGCTTATGGAAAGGTGAACGTGGCTCTGGTGTTTTCTAAATGAAAACCCCTTCATTTAGAAAACATTTGTGCCTGGCATGTGAACATCTGCAATGCACTGTGCTGATGTTTCTGACATAGATGGGCCTGTCTGAACTGTCGTTACCTGAAACCCAAAAAGTCTTTATTCTTGCCTGCCGTTTCTAGCACATGGCAGGATCCTTCACTCCGCAGTGATCACTGGCTCCCTGTTAATTTCTCCTCTCTGTTTCACTGCTCAGTGAGCACCCTCTGATCTTGCCGCTCACTCCCCCTCCCCATCTCTCTGAAACACTGGAAGAGAGTGCCCTGCTATCCACAGAAACACCTTTCCCTCCTTCCCTGTGTCCTGGCAGCCTCTGCACAGTCCCTGTCCCCACCACTCAGGCTGCAGCCACCTCCTCTATCTGAGCTTGCCAGCCTTTCCTCTGTCTTTCACTCTGCCATCAAGGTCTAGAGCAGCTTCCTGTCATGTTTTCTGGGCCGCTTGTATCTTAATTTCTGCCTCAAGTAATCTCAGCCTCTCGTGAGCATTTTCCATGTCATGTCTTTCTGCAAACCGTATCTTTCCTTGCTCCTGTCCCTCACACTTCCTCTGATTCTAGGGAATCTCTTCTTTACTGACTTGAGATTTTAGGGTTTCCTGTTCTCAGGAGCTGGGATGTACAGGCAATGAGATAGTAACTGCCAAACCAAATTGCTTTCTACCTTCTGATTAAAGTATTTAAGCTAACTCTTGCTCTGTTGCATTAGAAGAGCACACGTTGTTTTCTCCTGCTTTTTTCTCCATCAGGGTTTTTGGACCAAAACCTGGTTTTGATCATTGCTGCAGTTAAGACTTTTCACAAGGAATCAGCCACAGGCAACGCATTTATCAGCTTGACTCTAAAATAACAATATGTATATAGGAGAGTCATAAAGCACTTGCAAATGTTCTGTATTATGTCTTGAAACTAGAAAGAATGGGCATCATGTAAAAATGTGAATCTAAATTCACAGCACTCTGTGTATTTCCACTTGCATAGCAAAAATCAGGACATACTGTGAAGATTGAGCTTTAAATAAGTGGACTATTGAAAAGTAGGGTTTAGAAAACAGATAAATGGAAAATAAGTGGGCCGAGGGATTTCCATGTCTGTGCTCTTTTAACACCGAGCAGCATCAATATCCAAGTTACACAGTTTATTATTAAATTTGTCTCTTTTTCCTTTTAGGAGGGGATAAAAAACACAGTGAATAGATTTGTTTTAATCTATTGAATCTGAGGTTAATGGGAGATTCTCTCAAAGGGTAAACAATGACCAATATACTTATATAAATTTTTGCTCATATTTTTAACACAATGAGATGCTGAAAGGAACATTTTTTTTTCTACTGGTTTGTTAAAATCTCACTGTCAGTGGTCTTCTCCATGGAGAGAGCTGGATTGGGAGTTTTCCTCTATGTACAGTTGCTGGATACAGCCCTTGACCAGAAGAATGTTATTTCTCTGTCTTCAGTTGCAGTCAGAAAAAACTCAGGTGTGATGGTACACTCTTAAAGGTTATTTCAGGATTGTACCTCTGCTGAGAGACCAAACTTCAAACAAACACAGCCTTTCATGTGCCTGCGGGATGGAGGTCACGAGAACAGGCGTGTGCACGTGTCCCCTTCCTTTGAATTCACCGGCTGCATTTGAAATATATCCATGCAGTAGGATTACTTGTGTGCTGAATTGTGTGTAGAAACTTCTACAGCTTTGGGAACTCAATGGAAAAACAAACTGTGAAAAAATCAGGCAGTCCCATGCTTCACCCTCTGCCACTGCACCCACTTCAGTCACCTGCAACAGAGCTCTGAGCTGATTCTGGTTCCCACGTAGGCAACACTTGTAGCAACTTTTCTGGACCAAGAACGTGACTACAGAAAACGTATCCAGGGTAAGTGCACGTGGAAAGAGAAAAACTTTCTGCTTCTGTAAATCTCAGTACCCAAACAGCACATTTTAAATCCACTGCATTTCTGCATCCAGAAAATCAATAAAATCCATCTCAGAAATGCTGGTGCTGCTCAGGAGCGTGTACTTGCTTATCTGGTGAGAAAATACAACATCAGGGGATGGGAGAAATTAATGCCTACTAAATCATGTAAAGTCATCTCTGCTCAGGAGTTTGGGGTTTGCACTGGCTGTTGGGTTTTTCAGAGGGAGGAGACAGAGGCAATTAGGGGGCGTCAGCCTCAATTCTGCTGTACAAACTCCTGTTGCTGTGGCTGCAGTCAGAGTGAGCACCTGTTGAATGAGGAGTGTGGAGCAGCAGGCTGTTCATGAGCTGGGCTCCAGGTTGGCACTTGCAGAGCTTAGGTCTCACGACATCCTGGATGTGCCGAGGAGGATATTGCTCAAAAATACCTGGGAAAGGTTGCAGCCTACACATTCTGTCCAGAAAAATACAGACAGGAGTGTGTGTGTGTATATACCTGGCTGGGTAAGTGCCCATCAAATTATTTTGTTTCTGCTGGGATTGTGGCATTTAAGGGTATTTTAGGCCATGCTGGAATCCCTAGTTACTTAAAGCTATGCCAACCCAAACAAACTCAGTTTCCAGTTTGCAGATAGCTGTCTCCAAACTGGTCAGCACCGTGTGTCTGTGGGGGGAGATAAGCAATTCCACAGCACAGTTAATCTCTTCTGAGGCAATTTTCTCGACCTGATCAGAAAAGCATCACTCTGACCACCAAGTCCTGTGCTCCTGACATCAGTGTAAGCCCTCAACAAGAGGTGTCTTTTGGCCTCAAGCACCTGTTGGACTCCAAGTAAAGTACATGTTTACATTCCCATGAAGTCACTTGGTCTTAATAATATGCTGAAGTTTTGCAGAGTTGATCCAAAGTTTGGGTGTTTGGAGGTAACTGCAAAGACTTACAATAGAAAGTTAGGAAAAAAAAATCAATTGCTCTTCATATAGCACCCTTATTTATCCCCCTAATTAATTTACAAATCTACCTGACAGATGCAATTTTTATTTTCAGCTGTTTTACTTGTGATCTCTTTAGCTGTTTTGTTTCCTAAAGTTAGCCTGAGTAAATATTTGACTTTGTCTTCTAAGTCACTGCATACCGTTGTCTAACCTAATAAAACCTTTTATTTCATTAGCACCAGTTTATCTAATGTTCCAGACTAATTGAGAGTGGATTTCCAAGAAGAAAAAGGAAGAACATGTTCACAACCACAGACACCTCCTCACCTGTTTATGAAAGACAACACAGGCTCAGCAGGACAGAAAAAATACCAGTAAAAAATACCACATCTCACCTCTCTGCAATTTTCTCAGTCCATATCAATTCCCCGAAGTAAAAGCTAGGTCATTCATTCAATGTTTACATAAAAATGTGAGCTTGAAAGGAAGGTCACTGTTTTCCTCTGCCCAGCAGGGATTACTGGAACAGATTCTGCACCTCCCTGTGTGGAAATCACCTCTCTTCCCAGGCTCTGCCTTAGCAATCAGAGGGGAGGAGGTGCTCCTTTCCAAAAGTCCATGTTGTTCTTATGCTGGGGGCCCCAGAGCTGGACACAGCACTCCAGGTGGAATTTCACAAGAGCAGATTAAAGGGGCACAATCAACTCCCTCACCCTCCTGACCACTCTGCTTTTGATGCAGCACTGGGTATGCTTGGCAGTTTTCAGTTCTTTTGCCATTCTGGATATAGAAGCATAAAACTCAAAGAACTTTTTAAACTGATCCTGTTTAATTAGAAATCTGACATACTGTTACCACTACTGTGATATTCCTGACTGCTGCCAAGAAGGCCTGAGGAAGAGGATCAACAGAAATTTGTGTATTTTATAAAATAACCAAATGTTGCACGAGTGTGTTCAAGTAGAAATTGTTACTGAAACCAAAGGGAGCACAGAAAGGATAGAGCATCCTCAGATTCAGAGCCCTTTCCACATCAAAGTGCTGGCAAGCTGATCTTGGCTTTTGCTTGGGCCACTGTCCTGGAAGCCCGTGGGATACCTCAGCTCTGCCTTGCAGTGTTAGCAGGGCTGCTGTGAGAAGACACCCAGTCAGTTCTGCTGGGGTGGACTGGAGCACCACACCCGAGGCACAGGTTTCTCTCTGAGCCACAGCTGGGGATGGATCTTCAAAGGGATAAAATTTTGTTGTTCCCACAGTATTTAGGTATGAGACAGCAGGGCCATCAGATCCAATGGCAGAAGGATTGGACCTGACACTCAGATTTCTGACTGAATGGCTGCTGAAGTGAAGGCTTTATTTCACCTACACAAATCAAGCAGCTTATCTGGTAATTTTCCTGTTCTTTCTTTACAGCCAAGAAGGAGATGGACAGCCCTATCCCAAGCTCTGAACTGCACTCAGGACAGAGGTAATGGAGGCAACAGAGAACCTGTCCTTTGTGTACAGGGGCAAGTCTCTCCTGCCGAACTAGGCAGGTGTCCTCAGAGGAAGGTGAGGAAGGGCTGGAGAGGGCAGATCTGCTCTACAATCTCACCCTGGCAGCTGGATGTATGACCAAGGCTTCTCACCTCTGTGCCCAGGAGATGTGAGGTCCTTTGAAGCCACTGGATGCAGTAATTCACGATTAGAAATGTTGCACTTGGACAGTTTCTACAACAAAGGCTACAAGGAGAATCAAGAAACTGGGATGGTCATGCAAAACTGCTACAGACAATCAGGAAAAGACCATTAAGGATTTCCCCACAACTTGGTCCTTCTGAGGAGCAATTTCTGAGACATTTTCAAGAGAGAAGACCTTTAGGAGCTTAGCCGTCTTTTAAGAAGCCTTCTCTGAAAATCATTCATAAATTCCTGTTAAAAGTTCATGAAGCTGCCAGGCTACAAACAAGGACACCAAAACACTAAGAAGAAAGGGAAAAAGTTATGATAATAAAATACATGCCCTCTTCTGACTCTTACCCACTTCTGACTTTCTGATCTTTCAAGGTCAACTGCAGATCCAAAGAATGATCTCATGTCCTGCCTCTGCAGCCTAGCACTGCTGCCAGGACCCCTCTCAGAGCCAAGACTCAACAGAGTTTCAGCCCTATGCTCTACCCCTGCAAAATTTGCCCTCACCCAGCAAGAGGTGCATGGCTGGCCAGGGACCAGCACAGGATGCACTCAGACAGCTCAATTTTCTTCCCTTTTCACTTTCTCTGTGACTCCTGGAATGTGTTTGCACATGGTGGAAAAAATGCAAAGAGGAGAAGCAGCCAGGAACATCACCCTCCCTGCTGGCACTCAGCTCTGGGGTTGGTAGCTTGTGCCAGCACTGGTAACCAAAAAAGTTGGAGATCCTGATGCCTGGAGCAGGTGAAGCACAGATCAGATTAATTTTTGGGGGTAATCCTTTATTTTTTAATTAAAAAAGAAAAATGTATAATCCGCACAAACTCAGTTAACACAGGCTTGCAGTGAGAGGCAAAATCTGTTTTGATCAGAAAACTGGCTTGCAATGAGTACAAAATTTTTCACAAACTTTCAAACCCATCTTTTCCTCCCCTTTTTCATTAATGGGCATCTTTTATCCTGTCCTAAGCAACAGCAACCAGACTAATTAGTTTAACGAGTACAACAAATGGTTTTATTGACAAAAAAGAACCCTTTGAAATATACATTATATTCACAGAGGATTAAATTACACCCTATTATCCATTTTCCATAAAATAAAGATTACTTTGATAAATCGCAACTGATGTTATCTTTGGCTGATAAGAACTCAGTACTTATTTGTGTGGCTTCTATAAATAGTGTGTTCTGATTTTTTTTCCTCCCTAAAATAGTCAATGATACAGTCTGCCAGGCATTTTCCTGCAGTTTGACAATGCCACATCTGTGAACGAAGCGGCAAGTGAAAGCTTCATTGTCTGAATATGAAACATGCAACAATCTCTTTCTTTTCCGCCAGCTCCTCTGCAGTGATCTATCAAACACCTTTCAGCCATATCTTGCTCCATCAAGGTTTCCTTATTACTAAAGCAAGGTAGTCAAAACAAACTCATTTTGTTAAGAGCAAAGCCTTTGTGGTTCATCTTTCCATTGTATGCAAAGTCAGTGTGACAACTGTAGCATGAGGGAGTCGTACCCTCATTTAGGCCTCAATGCACACAAGCTATGCACAGTAATGTACAGAAGTGTGCATTTTCAGGTGTAAAGGGCTCCTTTGGGCTTTGCCTTTCCTTAGCTTTGCACCAGAGGATTCTGCAGATTGCTGGAGATCTACCAGCACCATCTCCGGGTGGATAAACAGTTGGTGGAGGACCAAGCCAGGAGCAATGTCCTGTGTTTACTTCAGACCTGCATTAGCACTGCACAAAGCGGCTCTCTACCGAGGGATGGAGATAGTTAGGATATTGGAAAAGGATCTTTGTGTGCCAAGGGTTTCACCCACCTTTTGAGCATTTGGCAACAATGTACACCAGGCACGGACATCCATCCCCATGTGATCACAGCTCTGCAGCCTCGCTGGGCAACCAACAGCTTAGCACAGCACAGCGGCACACCAGCACCTTTAAAAACTTCCAAGGAGTTTGATTCTGAAAAACTAAAGCCAACTTCCTACTGTGTAGTGGACCACCAGAGATCTGCCCTGCCGCATGAATGGCATTGCAGGACAAATACCCAAGTTCAAATTATATTAATTTCTCATTTTTTGAAATTCTTTCAAGAAACACATTTGCTCTGAGTTCAGCTACTGCTTTGTATGCACTGGCTGACTCAAAGCATCTCATTTTACTCTAAATATTCAAGGGTTAGAACTTGTGTAGCAGTTGCTGGATTGGCTTGAAATAAAGTTTGCAAAGTTCTTAAGACTGGTGGGGAAAAGACGCAGCAGTTCTGGAAATCTTTAACAAGTAAATTCAATATGTGAGTTGAATATACAGTTTTTGAAAATACTCTGAACTTCTCAAATATAACATCAATTTAACATCCATTTGCAGCATCTAACCCTAGCTGGGCCATTCTGGATGGTGTTCTCAGCATAAGCAAATGTCTATTTTCCCACATTTTCCCTCAGAAGCAGGTGGCAGTGGATTTCAAATAAACCTCCACCCATGTCTGTGTTCCTTTCTGGAGGGTGTGTTTTGTTCATGGAAATATGTCTAACCTCTTTGTTTAATTTTCAAAATTTTATAAGTGTCCCACCCCCTGGGTTGCCCACAAAGTGATTCAGCAAGTCAAGCAAAGGGATCAAAGAACAGCTACATTTTTTTAAGGGAATGGAAAAGTTTAGCAGTTCTGAAAGTATTTTCCCTCAACACATATTTCAAAACATTAATAAAAATAATTACAGCTGAGTCTAACAGACAAAATGCAGGGCTAGAGTCATAAATTTTAGAGAACAGGGAGGAGCACTCTGAAATGCTGCAAAACAAATAGATTATCACCTTTCCAAACCTCTGCAAACTTCTCTTTTCCTGTAATAGAAAATAAAAAAAATCACCATGGCTGGGCTGCTGCTTGCTTGCTGTAATTAAAACAACTTTAATACTGTATTTCCTCAGTGGTGTGCACATTTACAAAGCAGGAAGGAGGAAATTGGCCATGTAGGAGTGAACACATAGGAATTGCCACCAGCACAGACCAATCACCTTGGGTCCAACCCAAGTCCAACTCTTTTATTTTGATGCTCACTGGATACTCTGTGAGTTATATAGTCCTGGGAACATGATTCCGTTTCAGGGACTCATGTATTGGAATCAAAGATAAGGTCCTGATGTAACAAATGGAGGAAGATCCAGACCTTGGAGGTCTCAGAGACCCCTTATGTATGTGCCACAGGGCCACACTCCTCCTTGCTTATTCCATCTCCTGCCTCCCATATTTTACACTGATTTATGCACAGCTGCTGAACTCAAAAGAGAAGAAACAGACCTGCCCCATCTCATACTACACAGCAGTCAGAGGGCTGGGTGCTCGCCAGGAAGATGGGATATGTTGATTCCAAACTCCTTTGGCCCAGAACCCAGCTCTCCCACTTCCCAGGAAAGTGCTCTTTGTACCAGACAACACATCTGTTCTCAGAACGGGGCTGTCAGGGTGTCACAGGCAGGGAGTGCTGCCTGCTGTGGGCAGTGTGCAAACCCCTCTCTTTTCCCACCTTCCCCCGTCACGGCCCAGCACAGAGTGGGGAGTTGCTCTCTCCAGGAAAAGCCGTGTCCCTCCAGGAAAAGTGACAAGGACCAACAGCAGAAGGGCTGACTGACTCAGCCCAGCCACGGGAGCACCTCTTTTGGCATGGGGTGCTCAAGTCAGAACTGCAGTAACTGGTCTGAAAACAGGCCAGGTACCAACACCCAGAGAGATTTCATTTACTGCAATGGATCCTCTAGATGATCAGGGGACTGCAGCTTCAAGGTCCCTAGGAAATCCTGGGAATTTGTAAAATAAAAGGGTCAGAAATGCCAAGATGGAAAAGGCAGGTCAAAATCTAAACACATTTTCCTTCCTACTCACAGGAAGGCAAGCAAGAGGAAGTAAAAACATGGAAGACAGAGTCAGTAAATCAAGTATTTTTATTTATGTCCTTTCTTATTTGTGACTATTGGTCATTAACTTTAATTGCACAGACCAAAATTAGCACTTGACTTTAATTTTCCTAAACTACAACTTTTATAGCTTTTGCATTTTTACCAAGAGAAGAGAAAATGAGTAAGTCTCTACATAGAATCAAAGATTGGAAGCAACTTGTTACCAATCCTCATGCAAGCTACTGATTATTGGAGGCTGAGGTCGAGCATTATTCCAGGAGAAAATTCACTCTTATGAGTATGCTCTCAAGCTAATTTATAGTCCTTTCACAACTGATGTAATTTTCATATATTAGATAATAATTACAGGCATATTAAGCAATATTAACATTATTAAACAACAATGAACAGCCACCTGAAGGTATAATATGGCAATGCAAAATCTCAGTAATATAAAGAGACTTACCTGGTAATTTTCCATTAGAGCTTTTCTAAGCTTCTGGAATTTTTTGTCTTACAGGTCTAGAGATTTTAAACAGAATAAATCTAACATTCATATTTACAGAAAGATTTATGCCTGGCCCAAGAACTCCAGGGACATTTACACTTTCTATACCAACAAATTACTCCCATTTGGAAAAGGAGCTATTGCTTTATTGTGGCATTACCACAGAAGCTGCTTTCTGAGCGCACTGAATGCATTTTGTGCAATGAGTCTTCCAAGAGGCTAAAATGTATTGCTGCTGCTCTTTATGTCTTGCTCTTTTGCAAGCATACACTAAGCTGCAGACTTGGCTGCCACTAAGTATGTATTTTATATGTGGACTATTACTACTAATAAAAGTAAAATAAGTTATTCAATATGAATGACTGCTCTTCTCCCCCTTGATGTACATAAAATAAGCCACATATAATGTGAGACTAAACACAGGCGACTGTAATAACTCTGTGGCACTCCTACAGTAACAATGAGAAGAAAAAGTGAAATGCTTCCAACAAAACAGTTCACTTAAATTATCCTTGAGAAACAAATGAACAAAAAAACCTAGTCATAAATCCATTTTACTAACTTTTTGTTTCCTGCAGGTTTCTCTTTAACAATACTTAAAAAATAACTATGTTTAAGGAATTGGCTATAATTATCACAACACCCAAAGGAGAACAAATATCCTACTTACTTATTTTTCTCTTTTCCTGGAAGTAGAAGTCCCCTAAATCATTACTCTGTAATATCAGAGCTTCTACACAGGCAAGCTTCAGCTTGCACCAAAGGAGGAAGGAAATGAAAGCTTCACTTATGGCTTTCTATGCATCAGACTGGGAAATCTACACTCCCCAGCTCTCCCACAAAATCTCAAGCCATGTAAACCATGAAAATCTCTTGGTGGATTATGAACTGAGTAAATACTTGTACTAGAGCAGATGGACTTTTTCCATACATAAAAACAAAAAACCAAAAATCATGTACACGCGAGGGAGGAATGGCCATACTGCTGCGCAAACTACTTTCCTAACCTACATTGTTACTGGTCCCAGCCTTAGGAGATCAGCATGTTTCAACTCATATAAGGATTCTTACTGAAAACAATTGCACTAAACCAAAACCCTTCCAGTAAAACAGAATTATAAAAATAATTTAAGCATTAACTTCCAGGTTATATACAAGCGTGTAGTTCAAACATTTCTTTTTCTTACAGAAAACACCAGATAATATATTGCAAAAACACCACACAAATTTTGCCTCAAAGATTTTATCAACAGGATTTGCAAAAGAGCATCAAGTACTCTGAAATGATTTATGAGCTGCAAAATGATGCATCAGTCATTCAAAGTGTATCAGTTGTATTAAAATTTCAGTTATTGGTCTTTACTGATGGCAGGCTGAGAAAAAGAGTGAGAGAACAGACAATAGAGTAAATAAAAATATTTGTGATGTCATAACAGACACTGGTTAAACCTGTAGTTGAAAGGATTATGTACAGCAAGGAAAAAAGCTTTTCTCCTTTTTCAAAGAGATTGCACATTTTCAAGGTCCACTTCCATCAGAGAAATACATTAAGATAATTTTCAATCTATATTCTATTTTCTGGCCTATTGAAAGTATTCAAAGACACAGGAAAGACTAGACTTCTGCCAAGCAGATTAAAGAAAACTGCATTCCTACATATTTTAACTATACAGTTACACATCCAAATTCAAAGCAGAAAAATAATTCAATGCAAATACTCGAGAAATACAGAATTATGGATTCTGATTAATCTGAGGGATGCAAGACTATGAAAGGAGTGCCTGAACTTGATGAGGAGATCTGTGTAGGATGGTCTCTGGATCCTTGTATTCATTTGAAGGATCCATCACAGCTGCATATAACTCACTGTAAGCTCTGCAGACGAGTTCTGTTGACTGTTTTATTATCTGCTCTCTAAAAACCAAAACAAAATAACATAATTTGCAACTTGTAGGGAATATAACTCTACTACAAATAAGGAATTAAAGATATACATTAAAAATAAACATTTGAAATTAAAAAAAAGAGGGCTCTTTCTCTCATTGTATCATACACAGATAAACTCACATATATGACCTGATAACCAAGACAGGAGCTTCTTTATTTCTACAGTCAAGCAAAAGCTAATAGAAGGATTTAATTTGCATACATCAGTTTCCCACCTGCACTCACCCATATCTTTTAAAAGACTGATAAACTTAGTGATCTGTCTTCTACCTCCAATGGCTTCTCACTGTGTTTGTAAATACACACTTCTTTTTCATCTACTAGCAGATATATTCTATTTGCTTTATCTTGACAGCAAGATTCCATTATGATTCCATAATCAGACAAAAACTAGTGATAGTGGTCAGAGATTTAAAACACAACCTTTTACCAACAATGCTATGAAGTCTGCGTCCTATTATTTTTTCTTGAAATAAATGAGTAACGACATGAATGCTAAATTTAACTGGAAAGTTTAGTATTTTTTAAAGACAACCTAATAATTTTATTTTACACTGTCCATTGAATCAGTTTACTTTAATCATCATGGTGATGGTGCCTACAGTAGCAGATGAATTTTTATCTATTAGGAACAGTGGCTGCAACTATTTTACAGCCAAACCCATGCAATGGGAACTCCGCAGAAGCTGAAGAAACCAAGGTAACCACAGATTCAGCCCTGCTGTAATATGCAGCAGAGAAACAAAGACAACAAAACTGCATCCACTAAAATCAGGGCTGAATTCACAGACTGTTGGGAATTGACAAGTTAAAGAAATTTCAAAGATCAAGTACAAAAATCTTAATTCTTTACAAGAAACATTAAGGAACAGAAGCTATGAGAAAGCAGATTAGAAGACCAAACCTATATTTTATTCTGACACACAGTATCCAGTTCTTTTATATACAGCCTCAACTGCAATACTTCTAGAATACCTGAAAAATAGACTGTCCTTATAATAGCAAATTCAAACCCACTATTATAAGGGAAATATATTCAGGGTGTTCAGGTAAGACAACTGTCTCTGACCTCAGCTTGGGATCACTAAGGTACTGTAACATGACAATCTTTTATGAAAGCATTGCACACTGAATTTGTGTAGAACTAACGCACCAAATGAAAAAATAAAAAAGTTTGTTAAAATATTCAGAGAACAGAACAGAATCACATGTGTTGTTCAATCAAATAATGTCAGTGTCATTAATCAGTACATTAGGATTTCAGTTGCCATAACAACGTGATACATTTATTACTAACACAAATGGCAGCACTTGCTAAAAATAGTAATTCCAGCATTCAGTTTCTGTGATCCAACACGAATGAAAAGAGCTTTTCAAGACCAACAACCATATGAATACATAGCTTAAGGCTTTTTAAATGAGTGAAGGAATTTGAAAGACAAGAGCATGCACTGGTAACGTTGGAAGGCATGTTCTTCACAGTTGCAAAGCTTAAATGATATTGCCCATGAGCATATAATATACTAGTCCCTCATCAAAGCGTGTGGTCTGAATCTGAGAACCAAAGCCCTCATAGGTTACAGCTATCCATTATCTGATTTCAGGAAAAATGTCTTCAACATTTAAAATTTCAACTACTATAGTGAGGGATTAAAATTATAGCACTGGTTAAATGTTTTGCTTCAATTTTGAGAAAATTCAGAATTTTCAAGGCTTATTTACTATCAAAAATATTGACTATCCACACTGATTCTACAAGCATCTCTGGAAATGGGTATTTTAATTTCAAAAGGATTGCTTGTGTTTTAAGCTAGTCATTTGAAGGCTAATGGGCTAACTGATTTATTTTGTTTTCATTCTGAGCAGAACTTGACCTATAGCACTGATTATAGCAGGTTAATAAACTTCTGCATGTTAGCTGAGTTGAAGCAGCCATAGCAATCACCATCACACAAGGCTTCCCTCTTACCTCTCAACTGTCCCCTGCTGCAAGATGATATGAATTCAGCTTAACATGCGCTGAGAGGTTTAAAAAGCTTATCAATGGGATAAGGCTAAGAGTGCCTACATAACCAGTTTATCTTGGTTCCTCTGACAGAAGGACTGATTAAGTTCAAGTAATTTCACTGTGCCAGAGTCGTTATGGTAGCATAGAGTCTACCTCTTAAAATTGCCTCTGTGTTAGCAATGAAAAGTTGAGGCTTTCAAAATGCATTTACTCTCATTATGATTTTTAAATAGACCTACATTTAAGAAAATATATCAAGAGCTAAAATACAGGTTTAATGCCCTGACACTAAGAAGCAGAAATTGTGATGTTTCAATGACCTTACTGGTCAAGCTACCCTGTTTGATCTGTACAGAGATTAGAGCTCTCCCACAACGGGGTCAGCTCTGCCAGCTGAGCTGTGGGAATGGTAAATCTGGCAGACACCCAATGCCAGCTGAAAACCACCAGCATTCCCTGTGGCCAGCCATGCTCCACCTGTACGGTGTGACACTGGAAGTCTTTGGATGAGGAGAATCTGAGCAATGCAGCACGACAACCTGGCAGCTGGGCTAGCTGATCACTGTAGGTCCCTTCCAAACAAACTGTTCCATTCAATTCCCAACAATAATTATTTTTCCCTTGACACATCCTTTTTTCATTGCAAGATGCTGTAATACAACCCCACTGAGGACAAGCACTAGTAACGAAACTCCAAATACTGTTGCATTATGTAAAATGTGATGTACTTGTCTCAGTTTCTGGTATATTCAGTTACCTGCATTCTTCACAAACCGTGAAAAATAATGTCAAGGAAAGTTTTTGATCAGTGCAACATATAATTCTCTGAGTTTAAGTACTAGAGAAAGTTTTCATGTGGTTCACATTTAATTGGAAAGAAATTTGTGGCACTTTCCCTAGCCTTAGGGTTCAGTTATAGTCAAAAAACAAGGTAAGAGATAAATAATAAAGCTCTTACTTCCATACTTCAAAGAAGAAATCCCTGAAAAAAATACATTAGGTGGAAAGTAAAATAATCTCAGCAAAATATTCAATGAGACAGAATGCCAATATTCTACAGCAGAAGAAAACAAAGGTGAAAATTCTAGAACTGACAAAGTAGTGGGGATAAAAGAAAACTTGGAGAATTATATATTTCACCTGTCTTTGGAAAGCTTACAAAATAGTTCTAAACCAATTTACAACTAAGTTGACAAAAAACTGCTGACACAGCAAAATATGTTCAAAATGTAATTCATCTTGATGGGGTCTCTTAAAATCAAAGGTAACGACTTCAAAAAGTTACAGAATTAGTTACTCTTCACTACTTATTCAAAAAGAGGAGAGTAAGAACACAACTGAATTGTGACCTGAAGGACAATGCAAATATCATCACCACTGATAACCTGAATTCTCATAATGATTCACTAAAACCTCCTAATCAAACTCATCTTTGTGATTGTGATCATTATTCAGGCATCATAGAAATTCAGAGGCAAGGTACTTACTTCACAGTGGCACTCAGAAGGAAATTCAGCTGGGACATTAACAGACTATCTGGAGCAGACAGATAGCGATCAAACTGAGCCTGCAAGAGGAGAATATGGGAGCAACATTGCTATGGGATCAACACCTTGCTATTACACAAAAATAGGTAAAAAACACTATTTCTGAAAAAACATCACTGATTACTTTAAAAGACATAACTTGTCCAAAACAAATTACTGACCTCAGTACTTCTGCCACCAAAATTTTGTTTCTGATTCAGAGGCATATGAGTGGAGGACAAATAATGAGAATCCAGCTTCTATAATTATCCATCTAAGCTTCCTATGCATCTGGTAGAGGTACTTATACATCACTGAAGATCATACCGAGTCTATTCGATGCAGAGGGAATACAAGACAGCTTCAAAGCTATCTTCTATCTATTCTGTCCAAATTAGACATGTTGCTTGACTCTTTTTCCATGTTTCTTTTTACTTTTTGGCAGGGAGCTGCTGCTTATGCTGGGAAAAATAAAGAGCAAATCCTTCACTTCAGTCTCCTTGAACTGCTTTTAAGCTTACTTCTCTTTTTCACAGAATATAGTGATAGGAAGAGCAGTGCTTTGATTCTAAGAAAAAACATTACTCCCATCTTCAACAGTCAATCGGAAAAATTGTGGCTGCCCCATTCCTGGCAGCGTCCATGGCCAGGCTGGATGGGATTTTGAGCAACCTGGTCTAGTGGAAAGTACTCCTGGCTCATGGCAGGAAGGTTGGAAGAAGATGGTCCTTAAGGTCTGTTCCAACCCAAATCATTCTGTGACTGTGTGGTCAAATGGGTGACTACTGAGAAGATGAAACCAGTCTTCTCACAGCTGAAACCACAAGGAATACTGAATATGTATTACACTAGGAAGCATTTTAATTAGATAGTGAGAGGAAAAACTCTTATCAGAAATGTCATCAAATATTGAACAGATTATCCAAAAAACCTGTACAATCTCCATCCTTGGAATTATTCAGTAAAACAAGGCCCTAAGTAAGTTTATCTAATGATGGCAACCTTCCTGTTCATTCATTCACTGAATGAATATTCCCGAGCTGGTAAATCCTAAAATCCCCACTGATCCATCATTTAAAATATAGACAAAATTGAGTAATGAAGCCACAGTTCTTACAAATTAATCTTTTGGGGTTCTCTGTCCTTGTTTGGAAAGCAAGGGAGCTTTCGCTGAGAGGGGTATGAACTTAACAAGCACCCCATTTGCAAGCATGTATGAACAACTTAAAAGGCTGGAACCTGGAAGACTTTCAAGCATAAATGGGAGACAGTGAATCTGCCTGCAAGTACTCCCCCCTGGTTTAAATTCTGAGAAGCCAATAGATTTGGTGATAGATGGGATTTATGTGGGTTTGATTTCAGCACACTTGGTTCCATTCTAGTTAAAGTGTGTTCACAGAAGATGATGTTAAGTAATGAAAAAAATAAACAGCTGGATTCTTCTCTTAACTATTCAAGAGAAATTATTATGTACCACTACAGATAACAGTGCTACTTATGTATAATTTAAAGAGAAGGTCCCCAGGCTGCAGCCTTTAAATTTGTTGTTAGTCTACAAGACCACAATAAATAGAAGATACTTTAAATGCAAAATAAGTTTCTAAGTTCCTAAGTTTTAATAAGAATGCATGCTGATATGAGTAAACCACTGAGTGCTCTGTGCCAGAGCTCTGTTCATGCAACCAGCTTGGGAATTGCTGGTTTAAATCCTGAACAGAAAAAAAATGGGTTACACTATCACAGTTGGGATGCATTCAACATACAAGTTTTTAAAAAAAATATTTTAAAATCTCTTTTGTTTCCATGGGTGTGTACATACACTGCTGTATGAGCAGGTCTTTACTGTTAAACTTTTAGAATAAAGCTAAATTTGGCTAAGGAGGAAGAGTGAGAGATTATACATTATTGCCTACTGAACTGTGGCATTGCTATCTCTATGCAAAACAGCCTTCACACACTCTACGAAAAAATATCAGCTGATAATTTGCTTTAAAATATATTGTAGTTTTCAACTTAAAAAACCATAACTGTGACATATACCCAGAATCTAACTTCTGAGTAAAGCTGAACTATTTGCATAAAATCAAAGCCTTAGGACTAAGATTATAAATGATACCAGAACCTATATTTCAAAGCATAGAGGCAAAAAAAGAAACTTTGGTGATTAAAACTAATTAGAGCTAAGTATTTGCTTTTAGCAATTTAAGATGACTCATGGGACAGCATTCTTCTAAGTAAAGATCTGCTTCTCAAGGCTTAGAAAATAATATTCTACTACTACCTCTTCAGAAATAATTTATGTATTTATTACTTCAAGTGGTCAAATTACTACAAATGAAGAAATATTCCCAGACATGCAATTCATCTATTCTCAAAGAGTAGGACTGATTAGATGAATATCTTCTACTACAGATGAATATCTTCTAATCACATAATTAACAGTATTCTTTACCATGTCACAGCCATCAGCACCATAATATGAAAGTTATAAATGCTTACCATTGCAACCTTCAGGGACACGGAATCCATACTTGACAAATTTGAAAGAGGACCCTAAGAACCAATAAGCAAACAAGGGGATTAAAAAAGGTCATACTTGCATATAGAAAAAGATTAAATAATAAAGTCTACAGTAGGTTCAGTACTTAATTTTTATTTGGTCCTACTACAAGATCTTAAATGTTTGGAAACTATCACAATTTCAGTACTGAAATGCTGTTAACATTTCAACATTTAACATATGAGTGGAGGACAAATAATGAGAATCCAGCTTCTATAATTATCCATCTAAGCTTCCTATGCATCTGGTAGAGGTACTTATACATCACTGAAGATCACACCGAGTCTATTGTATTCTACCATTCCCTTAAATTAAAAGTTGAGAATACAGAATTCTTAATATGTCCTTTCAAAACCTTTTCTTCCTTCTTCACCATTAAATAAAGCCAAAAATAGCATTCCACAAGGTCTAGAATTAAAACTGAACTGCAAACTGGCTACATCCCCTTGGCAATCTGGACTTAAGAGACAACAGCCTTGCTCTATCTAGCTGTTCTTTGGACCATGAAGAATTCAGACCTGCTTCCCAGTAAACCTTCTGTGCTGGTATGGCAGTACAATGCACAAATGCTGCTTACCCCCCTAGCAAATTCTGCAACATCACCACCTCTGCAGCCAGGCAGCTGTACAGAGAGAAATGAAAATTGCTACATCCCATTAAAACCTGCTCTAGTCAACTTGAAATTGGTTTGAAAACAGGAGCTAGCTTGTGAATAGAAAACCAAGTTGAGTTATTAATCAGATTATTTAGACATTTATTTATTCATCTTTATACATAAAAATCTGTTGAGTTTAGGCACTTTATGCAAAATTATTAGCTGAAGAAACAACATAAAGCTTTCCAACAGAGTTCTGCTTTCTCCAGAAAACACTATTTTTTAATTCTACAAAAGATCACAAAAGGACATAAGCACAGCTGAAGGGAAGAAGGGCTGTATTAACACCTACCACACTGCAACTGTGCTTCACAAGAAAGGGAGAGCGTGAGCTCTGAATTCCAGTTTTCAGCTCCTCTAAGAAATCTCAAGTTTTCACTTTGAGAATCTCACTGTCTTGGTACCAGAATAGCTACAGCAACAAATAACGGCGAAAGAAGAAACTATTTCAAACTACTACTAAACTCATCTGCCAGTTTTCCACAGAAGAAAAAAAGCAGCAACTACCAAATGCATGCAGCTATCTATGGACTCCATGTGTGGAAGCAATGAAGAAGCTGAATGCTGCTTACATACACAGCAAGTCTAACATGCCCTAGGGGCCATGGGAGTGCTGGTATTCAGACCCAGAGTGTACAAGACAGGACTGTTGCAAACCAACCCTGCTGGGCCTTCTGAACACACACTAAAAAAAGCTGTAGCTACAAGGTGTCTGCATCTGATAGTCCTGATCCCATGTGAAAAACCAACATTATTGAACCTCTGCTTTCAGAGGAAGGTCAATTTGCAAAAACATTAGTGCCAAAATTCTACTAGCTGGCAAGTGTGTGGTAGCCCCTCAACAAGTATATTCTGTAAGCTCACCTGCTCTGGTTTGTGCTGCTGCAGAGCGTTATAAATGTAACTCAGACCAGCTCTCGTTAGCACGTAGGAAGCTTGCTCATTTATGAGTGTATCTAAATGAGCTTCAATCTGAAATGTTAAGCATAAGGTATTTATAAAGAGTGTGTGAGAATATTAAATGTAACGAGTTCTGGGGTTAAAACATCTAGAAAATAAGAAGAAAAAAATACACAAATAAAGAGAGTGATCAACAAATAAGGAAATACTACAAATACATACATACATAATTATTTTATCCATTTAACATCTTTCATATTACAAGCAACCAATAATAAAAATGCAGAGAATTCTTTCAGGTATGACTAATAAAAGAACCTATATTTTTGTATTTGTAAATACCACATCACCAAAAATGAAGACTGTAGCCTTGATCTTAAAAATTCCGATATAACTTTATTTTGCTATAATTCTTTGAAATTATTAAAAAAAACATTCCACTCTTATTGAAGATAATGACAATAACATGGCAGTTTTACAATAAACAAGAAACAGTCTTTCATAAGGAACATAAAACTGAAACTAAATCATACTCAGAATTGATTTTAAATACAATACTAATAAACATGTATTTGAAAAAGTCAACTGAAAGTACAATAGACAATGAAATTACAGTTATCTGCTTTGTTTTAATTATCTTCATATGAAAAAACTTTTAAGAGTATTTTACATTCTTAATATAACCTTTACTTTGCAGGAAAACCTAATGCCTAAATCCAGTCACAGCAGCAGCAAACATTTTTCAGTTTGAGCAGTCTCAGAAAGACATTTGGTTATATATACATTATTACTTCATTTTTAAAGATAACTACCCCACAAACTTTTCTTCCAATCCTAAAGAAAAGAAAAAAATTATAGTGTATTAAAGTCTAGTAAAATGTAAGACTCTTTTGTCTGATACTTAAAGAGTTCACCTTTTTACTTCCTAAAATTGTTTAGAAGAATACACTTTCCTTTTTAAATCAGAAGGGAAATCTTAATATTTCAATTTGTAGTTTTTAACTGTCTTAGTGAGTTATTTTTCTATGAAAAATGTTTCTCCTATTAAATATGCCATTCTAACTCCACTTGAATAACCTACTTATGTATAATCTTAAAAGATTTTTTTCAGTCTGTTCCTGTATTTGTAAAATGTTTGAAGAAAGTAAATGGTATTAAATGTGTAAGCTTGAGGTCTACTGCTTTTCTGAAGAATAAATCAATTGCAACATTTACTGTGAAAGGAACTCTGATAAAAGGAATTAGAAATACCCAGCCAATTTGGTGAGGTTGTCTGTTTGCTTGTTTCAGAGCTAAAAGGTGCTAGAAATTCTGATTAGGATTAGAAAGTGAAAAATGGCTCTCAGCCAATCCTTGCTGATCCCTTCAAATAGGAATTTGTGACTTTTTTCAAGCCCCCCAGCTCCCAAGGCTCTCCTGAGATAAACTGCAGACATATTCATGCAGCAAAATGTAAATGGGCAGCGGCCAAGTTTTTTTAAGTCAACAGTTTCTAAATGTTGACCTCCGTTTCAAAACTGCACCACATATGAACGACTATCCCAGGATGTGAGGGGAAATCAAACAAACGAGAAAAGAGAGGCAGAAAGCAGGACTGAAGCAGTAACTTCAGCTGCACAAAATACTAGTACAAAATAGATGATGATCTAACAGTAGATGATGTACTAACTGCATGATGGAATACAGTCAGCCATTTGGCTGAGATTTCAATTTCCATTTGCTCTTCTCATACAGTTTGCAGATAAATATTAGAATGATTATGATAATGAAAATGTTCACTGGTCTGGGTTTATCTGCAACTAAACCAAACAAACCCAAATCTTGCACTAATTTTTTGTCTGTTTAAAATGAAAGATGCTATCTGCTCATGGTCTCTGATAAGAAGCCCTCTTAGCCCATTTCCCTGATTTTGATAATGTTGGCTTTGGGGTGATTTTAAGATAAATATGTTTACAGCACAACTTACAGTGTGCAAAAATCAGTAATAAATTCATTTTCTTTTGGGGGTGCTAAAGCTTACCTGAAACTGCAACATCTCTAGACGTTTGTCAGTGAATTCAAAGAGAGCCAGAGTAGTCTTCATCATGTAAAGCGAATTTACCATGTAGGTTGCCATATCAGCTGTGCCCAAATTACTAGCAGACATAGTACACATCTGTAACAATGGATCTAGCACACAAGACAGAACCTAAAACAGCAAACACACAGAAAAGAGGGAGGGGAGGGAGGAAATCATGTCACACGAGGCTTCTAACCTCATTCTGTCTCTATCACGTATTTATTCCCCAAAGCAGAATAAAGAGGAATGAGAGTTTCCAACTGTGAAAGCAGTTTTCTACTGGATTTGTCAGCAGGTGATCACCTACCACAGTGATGGGGAAAGTATAAAAACCTGACAAGAACAGATTCCAGCCTAGCAGGAGGAAGAATAACCCAGATTAGATAATTGGTAATTGTGCAATCTTGAGGGTGTATTTACTTAATGGAGTAGTAATTGGATAACTGAATTTAGATACTGTGTTAAGAGTAGCACTCCATACTCAACTGTAATTATCCATATTGTTAGTCACCCTGTTATGCACATTACAAACTCTGGTTTGACAGGGAGCTCCAAAATGGGACCAGACAAAAGATTAATGCTCCATCTACCTTTGTGCACTGAAGCTAACTTACACATTCTTTTTTTGCCCCTCTCCCTCCTCTTCACACACACAAAGCAGTCAAACATTCTTGTACCTGCACAAAGTCAGCCTGACGGGCATCCAGTGGAATAACAGATGAGTCATGAGATGCCAGAACCTCCCGGAGCAAGTTAAGTGTCTGATTTAGAGCAGAGCTTGGGCCAAGATCAGGAGGTGGGAGCTCAACCTGAAGAACAAGATTATCTGTTTGTGGGGACTTTTCTTAATCTCATTTACAGCAAATATCATCCAATCTGTCAGCACAAATGCAATGAGATAATAACAAAATTACATATAGGCATACAGAGAAGAACTTTAATTTGACACTGGACAAATCTAGCACATTTCAGACAATAACTGCCTGCAACTTTCAGCATAACCATCTAATTCAGTGCCAAAGAAGCAACACTGAATTTCTCATTTAATTCAGACTATACCTACTTTACCATTTGGAGAAACCCAAACTCTACTGGTTTAGGCAGTGAAAAAAAAATGCATTTACTAGATTAGGTGCCAAAGAGTAGCCACCTTGTTGGCACCACTGAGTTCACTTTGAGCAGGACCTCCTGCAAACACTTCCAGAACGTAGTGCAGGCAGAGCTCTGGGAGATGACAGCCATGCTGCAGCAGATTTTGACAATACTGCACAGCTCCTGTGATGCGGAGTAGAGAGCTGCAGTCACAAATGCAACAGTCTCAATCCCCAGCAAGCTCATACCTTGTGTACTGCCAGTACACAAATGAACTGCACACAAGCTAACTCATGTACACCTACATGAACTGCAAAGAGACTATACAAACTGAAATGCAAATGCAACATAAAGCAGGTAGCACAGATGTTTAAAAAAAAAGAAGGAAAGTTTGTGCATATTAGAGAAAAATACTTTCCAGGTCAAATTATGAAAATTGGACTGAAACTCTGCTATTTTTAACCCAGGCTCATACACTTTAGCCCTTTCTTTGAAACAGGCAAATACTCATTAAACACTTAACAAAACATCTGTAGAAAATCTAGCTCCTCTTTTCCCCAAAACACATTTCTTAGGTTCTACTCCAAACACATCTACATCTTTTTGTCTCCAATGCTGCCTCAAACTGGCTTCCTGCTGCCTCCAAACCCTTACTATCACCTCATTTCCTTCTGCCAGCAATCCACTTTCCATCTTCCTCTGTTCTGCCCATGCAAGGGCAAACACAGATGTGGCTGGATCATGTGAGAGTAAGGAGACCCTCAACAATACAAAGTAAGTTAAGACTTAAAAGGAATTATCTTTCCAGGAGGAGGTAGGGAGAAGTAAGTTTGGATGGGACTGGCCCGTGTGAATCAGTCAGGGTATCTGGCCACAGCAGAGCAATGCAGCATGCACTTCTGCAGTGCTCTTAAAGCTCTAAAGAAAAGGCAGCAGCTTTGGATGGCTCCAAGTCCTGGGCAACATGTTCCATACCTTCCCAAACGAGAAATACTGATTAATGGCATAGTAATATGGATGCTTGAGTCTTAAAGTTAAAAAAAAACTCTAAAATCCAAGGGGCAGAGACTGATGGCCAAAGAAACCAAGGAGAGCACAGCAAGTATCTTTAGAGCAGAACATAACAGAGTCTTCTGGAAATGAATCTATACCTGATGAACATGCCAGCAAAGAAAGGAAAAAACCCATCTCTCTCTTTGAAACCAGGCCAAACTTTCACACTTTGTGCTCTGAAACATTTGAGATACCATACATGTCCCCACATTGTTACCAAGACAGATTTAATGAAAACTTTTTTCATCCTTCTGAATAAGAAATGTTCCTCTATTCTCACTTTCCAGAAGAGAGTATACTGAACTCAAAGAACTAATGGAAAACTAAATCTAATGGGTTCAGAGAACAGTTTTTCAGCCCAAGTGGTCTTGAAAGCGTGAAACAAATATTCTAGCAATAAAGTCACAGTAATTCAAAGAGGCACTTAGTGCTGATCAGCAGTAAAGTTTACTGAAATTTACAGCACCGAATGACTTCCTTTTTCTTTCTTCTCGTTCTTATTAGGGCTATTGATTGTGTCCTGAACACACCATTCTCAGACTTGAACTGGACCTGTTCAGCGATATTTTGGCATTGCTTTGAGACTAGAGTTTGATGAAGTTTTCACTTCCAACACACACATAGATCATGACAATTATAATTTCAGGCTGCTTTGCACAGAATTTTTGTCTCCTGAGGTAGCCAGTTCTCAGAAGCTCTTAAATTAGTTTCATCTTTCACTTGGCTGTTCCTTTACAGTCCACTGTCTTCTAGGTAAGAAGAAGGAACAACAAAATGGAAGAAGAAAATATGACAAGGAAAAAAGATTTAGATCATTAGATTTTATTTGGGTTACCCTGAAATTCCTGACTACTGCAGTAGAGACAATATTATCAGTAAGTGGAAAGAGAATCAAAGTAGTGCTATATTAATTTTGAAAATTCTAACTTTTGACAGATGAATACAAAGTGAGGACTTTTTTTTCAAAATCAAAAAAGAAAATTTAAAAACAGACACTTCAAATTTATACAGGAACCTATGGACTCCAACTCATGAGCACTAATCACTATTCTAATAAAAAAGTAATTGATGCCCTGAATGTTTTACAGACACTAAGAGATCATTATAATTTATCCCATTTCCAGAAAAATAGGTTTCAAATACATGCTGAGTTCTACTTTTGAAGTACCTCTTTCAGATGCAAGCTAGACAGCAGATAACTAAAACATGATTAGGGAAGTTCTGCAGCAGCGAGTTGAACTGCATTAAAACATACTCTAACACAGTATCAAGTCTCTAATTTGTTCTGACTATCAGTTCAGTCATACTGGAAATTAAGCCAAACAGCTCTTTAGCCTTTCAAAAAACCCAAGAAATTGTCTATTTTTAAAATCCAATATGCAAAACTGAAATGAATTCTGAAATGGGTACGAAAAGTTGTACATAAGCTTTAGTACAAAAATTTCTATCTTCTTTTCTGCATATTAATCAATGGGGAACAGATACCAAGCCAGTAATCTTCCTCCAAGTATATACCAGAGCAGGTTCCTGTGTCTATGAGAGCAAGTAGCTCAAAGGATGCATTTTAGAATTTTACAAACAGCAAAGGAAAATACAGGAAAAAGAAAAGGCAGCATCAACAAATGAGAAGTGTGCATGTATGTCAATCATTTCCCTTTCTCATTTACAGAAAAAGTTACATTTTAAAAAAAAAGGCAAATTTTCTTCTGAAACTACGGCACAGTTGAGCAGAACTTCATATACTGCAGTACTTTAACATTAGAAAGTTAACAGTTACAATGCTCACGAAGGGAATGGAATTCCTCCCACACAAGGAGAGGCTGTGTTCTGCCTGAAGAAGAGAAGGCTCAGGGGGGATGTTATAAATGTGTATAAATATGTGAAGTGAGGGATCAAGATGGAGCCAGACGCTTCTCAGTGGTGTCCAATAACAAGTCAAGAGGCAATGGGCACAGATTAAGACATAGGAAAACAACTTTTTTACTATGAGGTTAGTCAAGCACTGGAGACAGCTGCACAGTGAGGTTTTAGTCTATCCTTTTGTGATATTAAAACTTCAGCTACAGCAAGTCCTGGGCAACCTGGTCAAGCTGACAGTCTGTGTCATGAGCAAGATGGCTGGACAAGATGGGTTCTAGTTTCCTGCTGAACTTATTCATTCTTTAATTCTGTGATACTACTATCAAATAAAACAAAATGGTAATTTAAAACACAGAACTCCACAAAGAAAGCCCTACTTACAAGTCTCGAATGGAAGGTTAGTGGATTTTATAAGAGCCTAATCAGCTTAAAATACAGCCTTTAAAAAAAAAAACCCACTGGCTGGATCCAAAGTCTACAGAGGGGAACCTTGTAAAAATGTTATGAACTTTTCATGCTGTCAGTTAACACTGAGCAGCATCAACTGCAAAGTCCATTCTCCTCAGCTGAGACAATACTCACCAGCACTCCAAGAAACCTGAGCACGTGTCTTATCAGAGAAGCTGTTTCAAGATTTTCTGGTCCTATTAGGATCCTACAGAGGTCAACAAAGTAGAATGCCTAATGGCATGCTTTTCTTTCCAGCTATCAAGCTGGTCTTGGAAAAAAAAAGATAACTAGGTTTTGCTTAGTTCTTATGGATCCATCTAAAAGTACAATAGCATTCAGAACACAATAATCAGTCTTATTCAATCTGCCCCACATCTGATTTCCCAGAAACCTAATGGGTTTCATTCTGGCAGGAATCAAATTATGAAGGACAAGTTTACAATTATTCCCATGCAACGTTTTAATATCTCTCTCACTGACAAACTTAAAAGATAATGCAATCACAGCATCTAATTAGCATACATCTACTCTAAAAAAAACAGCATTAAGGAATAACAATCCCAAAAACTTAATTTGGGATACTCCACTAATAGTCTTCTAACAGCTCAGACAGCAGATGACTGGAGTTTGGCACCATCTTCATTAGTGCCCTTATGATAATTCTCATTCCATTTTATTAAATGTTTGCAATTATTCTTTCCTTTAATAATTGTTCTGGAACACTAGTGAAACCAGAGGAAGGACATGTGGGCTTGAAAATTCCCACTCTCCTAATTTAACAGGTGGTCCAATAAAACATGCTGACATCAGTTGGTCTAACACACTTGTTAAAATGCCTCACCAATGGATTCATAATATTAAATAACTCCCATACTGAGGGGACTGCAAGAGCAGCCCATCCACTCTAGTCCATTAGGTCCTCTGAACTTTACTTCCAGTTTCATTGGAACAGTTTCTGTCATTCTGATGATTATTTTCATTTACTGTTTTCTCCTGGATTTATCATCATCTGTAAAGTGGTCATCTGTAATGCTGTTCTTAGAACCAGACAACGAGTAACAAGCAGAATCCTGAATTCCTATACATTTGTTTTATAAGCAGAGTGAAAAGAAACATGGAAAAGGATACATAAGGATTTTAATGATAATTCTGATCCACTTTACTAGCATTCTTGGTAGACCCATGGCTGGGTCCAAAAGCTGAAAAGCAACAAATACAGACACAATTTTTTTTCAGCATAAGGACACCAATACTGGCGAAAAAACATTCTACATCAACCAAGGATCAGAACAAATCAATTGCTACCAGAACTAGAAAGTACTGGCAAGAATGCCTAACACTGGCTCTGAAAGGTAAGAGCCCCTAAGGCAAAGGAGAGACAGCATCTGCAATGAACTGATGCACCAAACCTTCAGTGACACAGAAGGTGGCTGGTGATGAACAGCTTCTGTATGACAACAATGAGCTCTGCAGCAGCCTGAGAATCTCAAAGCCATGAATGGCATTTTAAACCCTAAAAAAAAAGTGGCTCTGCAACAACTGTTACCAAGCTTCATGACAGGTTTCAAGAAGTGTCGGAACCAAAGAGACTCCCTTGTGTACTGCATTTCTTTGATAACAATGGATCTGCTTTCCAGCAGTCTGCTGAATATTTCAGGGATTTCAGCTCAAACAGAGCTACCTGAGAAGCTGGAATGAGAACACCATAAAAAAAGCCTTCTCAGAACAAACAGTTTGAAGTTGAGAGCTGCTGAGCATTTTATTTTCAGATTCTAACCAGGATGCTTGAGATTTTCTTATGTAATGAAAAAAAAGTTCATAGCAAAGTGCTTCTGGGCAAACCAGTAAGTATTCTGAAGTAACCAGGGATTTCCCTCTATCATTTACACCGATGGCTTGACAACCAAGAGAGAAAATCCTGATCTAAGACTGCTTAAAAGCTTCCATACACCTCCACACTAGTGACACTCCTTATGTAATATGGGACTCTTCTCAAAAATAGATGTGAAGAGGAAGCTATTTTCTTGTCCTAGAAAGAACAGCCTGAAGTCTCAGTTTCCCACTGAGCTTTAGAAATTAAATCCCAGGCAGATTGAAGACAATGCTCAACTCAGTATAATCAATAATCTAGGGAATTAAATTGTCTGTGGCGATGAGGACATCCAATTACCACCCTGTCATTTGTCTGCATCCTAAGGCTGGGATCTTGACGAGTTAGCATATTTAATGAAACCTGTTTTGTCTAAAAAATGTTCCCAACTAGCGATACTTAAGTGAAAGATTTGCTTAAATCATATTCTGGTCTATCAACTACTAGATACCATGTAGATATTAAAAAAGAGAATTATCAGCAACAATAGAAGACACTGAGGAAATATTATTGTTAAAATTGTTTACTTGACAGGCCATTCACCACTTTCCAATAATCTAAACAGAAGAGGCACTTAAACATATAGAAGTATTTTTACTTTAGAACATCCCATTTGCATTTTAATGTATTTCCAAAATTATTCAAATTATCTTAAGGATCATATTTTAATCAACGTATTGGACAATTTTTATTCTTTGAAACAGGCTTATCAATGCCTTAAGATGCATAATCTAAACTGAAGTAAGAAACCACAATTCCCAGACTGTTTGAGTGAAAAATAATTTACTAATTTTCCCAGCAAATATTCTCTAGCTGCACAACATGAACAGCAATGAAGCGTTTGTAACTGCCTATGTAAGCACAAAAGGTCTATCTCCCAGGGGGTAATCTTCTCTGAAAGTAAAAAAATTCTAGAAGCAATTGCATTACATTCATAACCGGCAAGAAGCTGGAAAAAGGCTGGGATGTGAAGAAAATCCTACTAATACATACACACAATTTTGGTCTGAACACTCATTAAAAAAAAGCATGGTAAAAAGCAACCTTCAGTTTCCTCAAAATGAAAAGGCATTGTGACATTCACTACTAAATTTACAAAGACAAATGAAAAGGCATAAAACCTGCTTATCTGGACATAACACAAAACAGTAAGTAACAAGAGAATTAAATTCTTGATAAAAGAAACATCTTTATCAGATGGAAACTAATGTTTCTCTAACTGTAATCAGCCTATAAATTTTGTATTTTTTATGAAGAAAAACTAATTTCAGTCACGAAGAGGTAAGACATCATTCTACCAATGGAGTAATCCACTCACAAAGGGTAATAATAGAAGGTGCTACAGAGGAGTATCAAAAACTCAGTTACAAGAACTACACATTAGAACAGGAAGATTTCTCCTCAGACATAGAGTTACCTCACATTTAACTCCTGAAGCAGATTAATAAATAATTGTGGAAGCCTTTGTTACCCATATATCTAACAGTCCTCTAAATCTCTTTAAGCTTTTGACCTCAATTATATTCTGAGGAAAGACCTTCATAGGGCACATAGGCAATGTAATATTGTCAACATTTCAGATTTAATTTATAAATGTGTTTCTGAGAAAGAGCAATATTATGATCTTTTCCCATTACATGGTAGGCTCGGTATACCATTCATTACTTGTAATAAAACACCACTGAAGGTGGCAGGGCAATCACTGCCTTCATTTAGGGCCAGTAAAAGCAAATTTGACTACTTTATAAAACAATGACAGCATCTAGAACCAGTTACATCCAGACTGGGGGCTGAGGGAAGGGGAACCAAGAGGGCAAAGAGGAAAACACAACCTTCTCACAGCGACAACAGAAAGAACACATACTATGGACTGGGGGATCGTAATTCCTTTATCGTCCTTCTTCTGAATTCTACACATTTCCAAACTGAAAACAGTGTATCACCCAAAACAAAACCTCACAGACTGTGAGTTACATGAGTAGGAAAATCATGCTGGATGTTAATTAAGTATAGATGTAATACTCAACAGGATAAATAAATAAAAAAGAGATGAATAAAGAGATGTTTTCAAGCCAAGATTTTTTTTCCTTAAGCACTTTGTAAGCAAAGAGCAGTCATTTTTGCTATGGTCCATCACTGATTTCTTTTCATATAAGGAAAATTTACACAATTTTATTCTAGCTTACATATTAGGAAATAAAATGTTTTTTGGTAAATTCATGTTGTCCTTGCCCATTGCATGCTTTAGGAACAGCTTGATCCTTAAAGAAGCAGTAATAGCAAAGGCACTATATGATCCTGCATTCAAATGGAAATACCCAACAGCAACAATGCATTAAAAGGACTTCATCAGTATGGACTGTGGGTGGTAGCAGCTAAGGAGTAACCCAAGGAACAAATGAAACCACTGAAAGGGGTCACTGGGGTATCTGGGAGAGAAGAGGAGGAACAACTGCTTCTTTGAGAAAGTCATTCCCCAGCTCCTGCAGAAAGACAGGAAATTAGGACCAGACAGACTGTGCTAAATGAGAAAACTTGTTTGGAATCACAGAACAATACTGACAAAACTCAGAAAACCTGACTGAGTGGCCAGCAAATTACAAGCCTGCACAAAGAATAGTTTCTGGAAAATGAAGTATTCTTTTTCCATTTTTTTGTAGGTTAAGTAATTTAGAAATGCATTTACAAATGTTACAGCAATCTTCATGTGGTAAAACTACTTTTATAATAGACAGAAAAGCCCAAATTTTCTCTTTCCTTAGCTTATCATTTTGGGATATACCTTGAAACTTCAAAAAAGGAATGATGCACAATTAACCACTGATCTGATGATGCATTAATACAAATTATACAGCTCAATCGCCTGATTTTGCTCTATTGCACTTAAGAAAATTTCCTACTTTTGTTTCTTCTTGTAGATTTTAAAAATATGTAAACTGTTCTGCCAAAGAATATTGCTAACCACGGGATTTTAGACACATATCTACAAAACCTCCACCACTATTAGACCTAAAATATTAACAGCAAGTTTGTAATGTAGTTCTATGACTAAAATATTGAAAATACGAGACTTCAACTTTAGGAAAAGCTGACATATAAACCAGCTATTTACCTAGTAATATTACTAGACAGAAGGGAAATGCAAGCATGTTTTGAAACATGAAAGCTGTACAATTTTGAAACAAACCTTGTCCATTAGTTTACTTGCATGAAGACTCAGGCTATTAAAGAATATTTTCTTGCTCAACAAATGCATTTCTTCAATTGTTGTCAACAGTGTGGCTGCACTGTTTCCTACAATACCACTGAAAAAAACATAAAATTATTTAATGAATCTAAAGTGGAAATAACATGATAGTCAGATACTTAAATATAATTTTAAAAAATATGATTTTCAAAGTTTAAAATTTAGAACAAACAACTGCAGGGAAGAATCCCCCATAGTAGCTAAGAGATAAGCTCTCTGTAAGAACAAGCATCATCAAGTATGTCATTAAGCAAATATTAAACACAGGCTATCAAACTTGCACACATCTTTTTTGTAGAGTACTAAAATTTACCAGATTTTTGCTTTCTTATGCAATAAATCTACTTCTATTATCAAAAACATATTACATAACAAAAAGAGTTAACATTCTATGATATTATATAATATATAATATATAATATATATGATATAATATATATGATATATTATAATAATATAATGATATATAATAATATATATGATATATAATAATATATATGATATTCTATCATACTGCCTGTTAGGGATAGCATTACCTCTCTCATTTCTGCACTGAGACACTGGGCATCCCCAAAACTGTAAGAATTCATGCCTTGCTATTCTGAGTGTTAAACTATCACACTTAGCAGAGACACCACATAACCCTTAAATGGCACTACAGGACTATGCTCCTCTCACAGATATAGCCTCCCTCTGGCTATAGGAATTGCACTTTTAGGCCACAAACTGTCAGTGAAAATTCATTGGGTCATAATAGGACTAAACCTCTATCTCAATTTTCAGATTGTAATCTTGTGTTTAATAGATCATTTCTTAAACTGATATTTCCTTTTATTAGTAAGGTGCACCTTTCCTATGCAGAGGAAATTATTCAGCTAGTAGAAGGTACTTCAGTGGTCTTTAAACATCGTACTGTTAACAAGACAGAAACCAAAAGACAAGTCTGCCTAAGACTTTCCATTTTAACATCATATTTTCAATTGCACCAAGTTTCATAACCATGGGGAAACGCTAACTTTGGAGACAGAAAAACAACACCAAATTGTTCCAGGATTTTTGGACAATAAAATTAAGACTAGGTCTTACATGTGTTCTAAAACAGTCCTGCCATCACAATTGAGGAATTTAAATAAGGTGGGAGGTGCCCAAGAACCACTTATCCCAGTCTGCCTGACATCTGAAGTATTTTCAGACAGAGAAGCTCAACTAGCAATATTAATGTTTCAAATTCTCAGCAGTTCAGTCCAGGGCTGTGGAGGAAGATTTTTCTCCTATTGCTCTTTCTAACCAGCAAGATCTACAGCATATGCCACAACATATAAATTATATATAAATTAGCAGCTCTGGCTTATCTCCAGTTCCTGTATTCCTAGTGGCCTCTAAGAGGTTGGAAGGTGATCAGTGCATCTTCAACACTGAGATAAGGGAATACATAATTAGAGAAAAAAAGTTATCAAACCACAACTATTTAAAACAAAGCAAAACAAAAACAACAACAAAAAACAAACCCAAAAAACCCCCAAAAATCTGAAGAAATTTTATTTAGTAACATTTTCTCAAAAGGGACTTGACTTTGTCATATGAAATGTTGTGGAGAGTTTTTTTGTATACTATTTGAATCTACACAGAAAAATAAAGAAAGAGTTATTGTGCCAAATTGATGCTTTATTCCAAAGCAGTTTTGATATGAACTGAGGAATGGCAATGGGTAAATGGTTTCTGCTTATTATCACATATCTTTCTACTTGATGCTGTAGTGCACAGGAACAACTAAGCAACAAAAGCACTCCTCCTAGCAGATTTGTTCTTACATATACAATTAGGGAAAAAAGGCATTTTTAACATATTTTGTAATTTTGCATACCTGATTGTATGGTGGTAGAACTTGAGCAAATTAGAAATCTTGTACAGTAAAACTGCTCCTGGCTCGGCAACAATCACCTGCTCAATTCTAACCTGTAGCATGAACAAATACAAACATCCTTCAGGTCATAAATTCTGAAAGCCAGCCTTCTAAGACTTTATATGCAATATATCTCCAATTTTTGAAAAAGAAATTCAATCAGAAATATATTTTAAAAGATAATGTCGAGTTAACTTTAATGTTTGGCTTGAACTGAAGTGCTTCTGGGCTGCCAAGCATCTGGGCAGAAAACAAAAAGGTATATGTAGTCTTAAAAAAAGAAACAATCCAAAAACAAACCCAAACCCGAAGTACAAACCCAAAAACCCTTCCAAAATCCTACAGTCCCTACAGATTTCTGCTGTTATTAGAAACTTAAAAATACTGAGATCATTTTATGGATTAATACCATAATGTACATACTGGAGTCTTCCCCAGCACTGAATAGCAAGAACAGCTGCAATGCTGCAGAATCACTAAACTACAGCAGCAGATTTCTAGCATCATGCAGGAATTCAGAACATCAAAGTATTAGGTATTCTGCCTAAGAAATTTCACCTGGATGAATAAATTCTTCCCTGAAAGGAGAGCACATATATCTCCTACC
The DNA here is from genome assembly GCA_039654755.1 of Calcarius lapponicus. Classification (NCBI taxonomy): domain Eukaryota; kingdom Metazoa; phylum Chordata; class Aves; order Passeriformes; family Fringillidae; genus Calcarius; species Calcarius lapponicus. The sequence goes on along the minus strand of CM077462.1, from coordinate 37,500,524 downwards.
AGTATTTAGTTAGAAATATTTATAAGTAATAACCAGCTATGCTGATTGTTTATCTCAACCAGGAGATGCTGGCTACACAACAAAATGGTGCTGAGTGTCTTTACAGTTGGACAGCTGATGTCTTGTCTCCTCGGTACACACAGTCTCAATCCACTCACATAAAGCTGCCCCAGGGTCAATCTTTGTGCACTTCAGAAGCAGAATAGACAGTGACTTATCCCTGCTCTGCTCTCCCACAAGCCTGAGTGTGAAAGGGCTACACACAAATCAGCAGCAGAATAGACAGTGACTTATCCTTGCTCTGCTCTCCCACAAGCCTGAGTGTGAAAGGGCTACACACAAATCAGCAGCCACCACCCATTCTCCCAAAGTTATTTGCTGTTCAATGGAACATGATGTGCTGCAGTCCCTTCTTCTCAGACCCAGCTGCAGGGAGAATCAACCAAGATTATGTTTTCTCAATCCTTTCAGTTTGCATCTAATTCACAGACCAAATAATACTTTTAAACTCTTATTCACAGTACTTAAAGCATGAAGTTTATTTCAATACAAACGTGAACTTTGCTCTTCAATGTGTTTGTTTATACAAAGGTCTATATACAAATATATGTCTCCAGTGTTACCTAAAAGGTCCTGTGAGCATGAGTACTGAGTACATTCTAGTTGTACAGCAAAAGAGAGTAAGACAGGCAGGGGAAAATGAGGGAAAACAATACATTAACTAAAAAAAAAGGGAATAACTGCAAGTAAATAAAATAATTAAAAAGTGAATGAGAGAACAGGCAGAAGAAGAGGGGAAAAATGGAAAAAATAAGATTTTAGGATCACGAGAGAAAAATAAAAATTAAAAAGACAAAGTGGGAAAAGAAGAACTGCTGCTTCCCATACAGAAGTCTTCACTGCACTGGAGAACCAAAATTTGCAAGCGACACAATTTAACCTTTTTGGGGAAACTCTGGACTTAGAGCTCTTGCTATTTTTTAGTTCTGTAGGTCCTGTTGTTAGCTGACCATAAAAGACTACCTGCAGTCCACATAGGGCATCAAAGACATTTTGCTTTGAACTCATCTTAAATGTTATGGAAAAGATGAGGAGTTTAATTTAAATGTTTTTTAGGATTCTCCTACCTCCATCTGAAATGAGAGGCCTGTGCTAAGATCTACCACTAAGGAGTATTCAAGAGTCACTTAAATGCCTAAAACACAAACAAATATGTTAAGATGTGTCTTAAGATGTGTTTTAAGATGTGTTTTAATGTGTTGCCCACATTAAGAAATGTGGGCAATTTAGATTGCATGTAAGTATAACCATTCTACAATGTACTGTAGAAAAGACTCCTCCAAACTGAATCAGTTACTGTTGTTCTCTGAACATGGTGGCTTGTAATTATCTAATTACCTACTATGCATTGTATTAAGGCTCTTCTGCTTGGGGGGTTCTCAGGGGGGATTTTTTCTACCTTTTTTTTTCTTTCCCCTTGGGAAACAATAAGTGTTTCATACTTTTTACTGGAAAGTCTAGACTGTCAGTGAATTAATGTAAGTTGCATTCTATTCAAATACAGAATACAATGGGAAGTCTTTAATTGTTCTTTTAGGATTTTTTTTTTTACTAGCACAGTAACTAACCAACAATATTTCAGGGGATTACTTCTAAAGAGACTAGCAGCATGTAAGTGTAAAGAGTTTGGCAACTGAAATTAAAGTTACTGTGTATTTAACTATAAAAATCACAAGCACTCAGATCAATACCAAAACTTCCTCAGACTTACACAGGAGTTTGATTTCATTCCTAATTACTTTGCTGGAATTCAGCACAGAAATACTGAACTCAAACATCAGCATTCAGTATTAACAGAACTGATTCAAGAGTACAGAAAGTTTGGAAATATCTTCCAAAAAAACAAAGCTGTGATGACTGTCCTATTAGGACAGGTGTCTTCCAACAGATCAAAAACAAACAGGTTGTGAAGGATGATCGTAATTCTGTAGCAACAGGCACAAAACTGAAATACAAGAGATTCTGTCTGAACATCAGGGAACACTTTTATTTGACTGTGCAGGTAGGTGGCTGAGCACTGGCATATGTTGCCCAGTGAGGCTGTGGAGTCTCCATCCTTGGAAGTATTTAAAGGTCAGTGGGACACAGTCCTGGGCAACCAGCTCTACGTGGTCCTGTCTCAACTGGGAGTTTGGACCAAGCGACCTCCAGATGCCCTTTCTAATCTCAATTCTTCTGTAATTCTCTGGCTCTCTAAATGGCACCTTTTTGAATTTTACCTCTCTCCAGACCTTATCCTTTTCTTATCACAAACTTACGTGTAGTATCCAAAAACTAGCTGTCCACATTTGAAACTGAGTATTTGTCAAGTGGATACGGTTGTTATAGCTACAGAATCCTAAGAGAAATTTATTATAATCATATTGAGGCACAGTAGATTTTGCTTTAAAACCACCTGGATTTATACACTGCACAGTCAGGCAATAATTGGTATCAGCTTCATCACTTTCATTACTTCAGTGCTTATGTGAAGCACATACAATAGACAAGTCAGGCAATCATTTGATGGATCATCATTAATGATTTCTATCATATGTGTCCCCTAAACTTACTAAGGCTGTAGTCTGAAAAAAAAGACAAGTATAGAAAGATGTGACAAATACAAAAAACTGAGATAGCATAAAGATGGTAATTAGGAAACAATTTTTCATGGTGTCTTTAAAATACAAGAGCAGGAGTTACCAAAACCAACTCAAAAAAACCAAAACACCAACACAAAAAAAAAAAACCCACAAACCACAAAAGGAACTGGCTTTTCACACAAGAGCTGAAATGTTCAATTGCCTCCTGAAGGATATGTTGTGAATATCAACAGTTTATATCAATTTGACATCAAAAGAAAATATCTACTGAAATCTATTATATACAAAGAAGTTATGGCTCAGTAAGTCCTTACTATTTCACAAACAGGCAAGGAAACTATCCTACAGAAGTATGACACAACTACACAACCTGTACACTCTACCCTAAGCATCATGATCACTATGGAAAACAGCTTAGTAAATTACATTGATTTTTCATTTGACTACTACCACCACTACAGCTATCCCCATACACTTATCACAAAGCTGTAATTTTATACATCAGCACTCCTCAACATAGGCAAAGTAAACCAATATCAAAACTCAAATTTAGTGTCCTAGTATCTCATTATATGACTATTATAAACCAGACATCTATGAACAAAGGAATCTTTAATTTGAGAAAAAATCCTCAAGAAGTCAACAACCTAATTCTTAACCAAGGGCAATGAAAATACACTGAAGAGATGGGAGCACAAGTTCTGAAAAAACATGACAGAACAGCTTTTGTATTTAGAGTGCTAAGGAAAACAAAATACTTCACCTTCAGAGGCCTGCAGACACCTTCTGTGATGTGCCCAACTACTTCTTGAATATTTTCTTCCACACCTATAGTTAATGCAAACACATGCTAAGATTATGCAAATGTAATTCTCTTTTCTTCAAGATTATAAAACAAATAAACAAATGTAGGAGGTACTCCTCCATAAAACGCATTATGAACTGTGTGTTCTTTTCTCCACATGCCTAGTTCACACCTCCACTGTACCTCCAATCTAACCATTAAGAAATAGCTGGATGGCAAAACAGTCCCGGAGTCATTACCTTTCACTACGCAACTGCTTCCTAGGGCAACACAGCGCGTGGGAATCTGAGGTAGAAGCAGCAAGGGGAAGAATAAATGATTTAGCAAGAAGCTAGCTCAGTAAGGCTCAATATTAGCACTTCAGGAAATTAAACTAGAAAAACACCCAAAAACCCACCAGGCTGGTGAGACACTCGAGGAGCAGCAGCACAGCCCATCTGAAAGGCCTGACTGGCAAACACACGTGTCTGTCAGCGCTGCTTACTGACGAGCTCGTGGCGCTGCTACTAATGAAGTGACATGTGCACCTCCACACTGCTGCGTGCTGCAGCGCTGGCAAACGCTTCCTCCCCAGCAGCAATTGAAACTCATCTTTCACAGAACCATGTACAAAGGAGAATATTGCCCTATCTTAGCACAGAACACAAATGAATTGTTGCATGGCAACCAGTGCTGTCATAAATCAATCAAGCTGAAAGCAACAGATCTTCAAGCTCTCACTTCAGTAACAACTCAGAACAGATTTATGGAGAAAGCAATCCTTTAATTCTAATTTAAAACTTGTCAACAGGAGTTCATCTTCAGATGGGACCCATGCAATGAAAGTAAACAAACTGACTGTGACATGTGACAGAAATCAGGTGACCCGAAGCTATATTTTGCTTATTTCAGACTGAGACAGATTACCTCAGAGAGTAAAAATAATGAAAGATCAGAGATCTGTGCCAATGCCTCTTTACACCAAGTTACATGAAAAGCCATATAAGCAGCAACAACTGAATTCAGTGTGGTGGCTGTAAGAATTTCAACATACTGAATTGGTAAGGTAATAAAAATACACTTATATACTTGAGTACTGATATCAAGGCAAAAAGCAAGATTACAAACCACAGCGTGCATGCTCTTTTACGTAATGGCTAGCTCCCAGATAGACCTCAGCAACTTACACATTTTTAGCAGGAACAGTCACACTTGTAGCGCTCATCAATGTAACAAGTACCTAGCACATATTTGCAATAGTGTATCTAGACCAGATTGACTTAAAAACAAGTTGTTTGGTATGAAAATTTTAGCTCAAAAAATATACAAGCTCGAATACCAAAGGACATGGAATAAAAATTCTGAGATACCACATGCTTGTGCCTTTGCATGTATTTTCATGTCCAATTAGAATATCTGGATTCCAAAAGCAGTGAAATCTTCCAGCAGAATGGGTTATATAAGTGGTGCAAGTTTGACATAAAAGAATTACAGAATAAACAATTCTCAAAGGTCCAAAATAACTTTTAGAATACAGCTCATAACTGAAGATACACTTCCAACTCCTTGCTACACCATATATAATTTTTCTCTGACTATCCGTCTATAAAAGGAGAGATCTTTTTTGGACTTTGTTTAGCTTCTGTTCTCCATCTGGGCTCCTGTAACTCCACAAAAAATGGGTTTCTACTGCATCTCTTAAAATGCCTGCAATTCTCAATTCCTCGCAAGAGAAGATTTCTTTATGACTGGGAGGCTCCTGCTAGCTATAGAATACCTGAACTCTGAAGAGGAAAACCAGGTGCTTTATGCTTGTCCAGCAAAAGAGTTAAACTTTTCTGAATGTGTTTTCAGCACTTAAAAATTTAATAGCATTTTTGGTCAGATTAATCTGAAACAGCTAATTTTTGCAAGCTTAACATTTTAAAACTTTTTAAAAACTATCCTTGCACACTCTGGTTATGGGCTACATAGTTTGGTCAGTTTAAAGTAAAACCTGGGATGGAAACGTTTCTCAAAAAAAAAAGCTCCACACATACAATTTTTCACCCAGTAGGACCATATCCACCAACATGCATACAAGTAGCTTTTTTTTTGGCTGTTTTTTGTGAAGGGAAATTTTTGTCCAGCTGTGATTTACCACTCTCTCCACAGTCCTGAAAGTACATAGAGCTTATAGGAGAATTTAAACAGAAATCTGAACTCAGTACAGACAGACACACCTGAAGGAAAATAATAGAAGTGGTTCCATCTGCAAAAAACAACTCAAGCTGAAATTGAAGTGAAAACATCTGACTGACCGGACTTCAGACAGCCAGGCAGGTGTTTTATCTATGGCAGTTGCTTGGGCTCCCTCTATAGGGAAATGGAAAAAAATCGCAGTTTGTGATGAAAGTCTCCAGAAATGTTTACATTAGATCTCAAATTTTGTTAGGAAGCACTGCACTCTGAAGATGCAAATCTCTGTCCTTATCTCTAACTGCAAATAAACAAGATGTCCACTTGTTAAATAGCTACATGAAATTACCTCAATTTTTACTCTAGCCTCGCAGTCAGACACCTAAAGACCGCAAAACAGCACAGAAAATTCAGCTTGAGTTTTTCAGTACCATAGATGCTGTCCTAACTACCAACTCAGGACCTGAATTTATAAATATATAATCTCAGGGTACTTTGGGGTTGCACTGCCCATAACTGTTTCTTCTTAAATCCAGTGGTAACCTATTAAGTACTGTTTTGTCTTACAGACCTTATCACATCACTATCCTTGTCATCAAAAAAATTTCCCCCAAAACACAGAGGAATAGTTACAGACAGCACCTCCCAAGCTCCCGGTTTGTTGCTCCCAGCATGAAAGGAAGAATTCCTCTTTACATTTCTTGAAAACTGTGCAACAGTGATAGCAGACCCACTCCTGGAGAGCTTTGGAAAACATATTTTTTTCCTTCAGACTGAAATACTGAATCTCTTGTTTATACCAGTCTTTCCAGAAAAAGGTTTTGTCCTGGTGACTTTTTGTTGAAAATCTCTCCCCCAAATATTTATATTCTCTATATTATCAAGTATCTTGCTCTGTGGCTGAAATGCTCTAAATATATCTCATTCCATGGTCATATCACCTCAGCCCAACATCCTGTCAGGAGGCCAAAGAACTTCATAGTTAAGCAAAGCACTACACAAAGAAGTGGGAGAATTTCAGAATGAAGCACAGCAGCAGAAGTCCAGTCCACAGCAGAACCAGACACATTTACATGCTCCATGCAAATGGAGCTTGTCCTGAAGGCTCCCCAGTTACAGCAGAAGCATCTGTCAGTCATCTACGAAGAACTGCCATGTCTTTTTCTCTACCATAAAATCATCATGAGGTCTGCTTTCCTGTCTCCCTGGAATACTGTCAGCAAGCAGTATTCAATTCACTTCCACAGTACACTGTAACTGTACTTAAAAACCAGCATTCCTCCGGTTTGATTTACAACAGTTCCTGAACATCCTCCTTTTCTCATATAACAATAATAAGGAAAGGCAATCAATACTTACAGCATTAAGGAAAATCAGAATACATATTCACTTTAAAACCCAGAGTAGGATTGAGACATACAATCTGAAGAGCTCATCAGATATTGATCACATGTAAGTTCTTACAATGAGTTTGTTACAATTAAGTACACATGCTTAATTCATAAAAAAATATCTTTGAAACTATGGTGGCAAAGCTTCTACAGGATAAAAGTCTTTAAAGTATAGCTTCAATCTACTGAAAACAAAGCAAAGGGGCTGAAGACTAAGCATGAAAATCTGCAGTTCTGAACTGAAGGAGAGTTTTGATATTAAAAAGCTCCACCTATTTGTGAGTGGCCTATGTCAACCTCCATAAATCTGGAATGATGTTAAATGACAGATGAAAATTCCATTTTCCTTGTAGATAAAAGAGACTTACAGAAACAAGGAATTATATTTTTAAAAAAGAAAAACTAAACAAAAGAGCAAAGGCATGATGAAAATCCTCAACATAATATGTAATGTTTTCAAAGAGATATGTATTCATATAAATTACAAACAATTTCTGAACTCTAAAATGTCCCTTTGTAAATTTGATGTAAATCTATTATAAGTACAGTAAAATAAAATGAGTGCATTTTGAAACACTCTTCTTTTGTTACAGACCCTCTTTTGGTAGAATGCAACCACCAGTTATTCTGAGACTATATTTAGGAAAATTTAAACTCAGACTTGTAACTGAAGCCCAGCCTAAGAAACCAGTCACACTTTCTTATCACAGACTTACTTCACAATTTATGTTTTAAAACCAGTACTACCTTGAACAGTGACAAGCTTTAACATAGCTTCTAAGTGTTCTTTTTCAGAAGCTGTAGCTTGATGCAACCAGGCCAGCATGTCTCCTACATACCTACACAAAGACAGAAATTTCTGCGTAAATTAGTGGTTTACGGTGTCAGGAATTCAAAATGCCAACAAAATAAGGGTTATTTCATTACATTCTTGTTAGTACTGTACCTCAGAGGATCATGAGAGTGCATTTCAATAGGGCGGGGAGTACCTCCCAGACCTCCTCTAGTAAGAGCATCTATAAAGCCACGGACCACAGCACTCCTTCTAGCTGTCCCAAACTCATCCAACGTGTATCTGTTATTGAAACATGAAAACAGGTTAAAAAAAACCCCAGTCTGCCTTACCACAGTTGATTAGTTCAGCATCACAGCTCATACAAGTAAACATTTTTATAGTTCTATAAATCTTGCACCAATGCTTCTACTATAAAGCATTCTGACATCATCAGATGGTTAAATCTGATGATGTCAGAATTCCTATCATCCTGCTCTATGGTACCTCTGACAAACAGGAGAAAAGAAGACAAATTTTATGTTGTCACCTGCCAGTCTGCTCTAAAGCAAATGTGTAGGATGAGACAAGACTTCTGATATTGCAGATGGATGCTGAAATATATAGTCTTATATATATATATACACACACACACACACACACACACACACGTATACATTGTCCTTTTCTTCTTTCTTGGTTGGATAGCTCTTAGTTTCCAGGCTAAGTTAATTACCTGTCAGATTATTATTTGCGGGGTTTTACTACTGAATTTGAACATTTTTTCTCGTCTATCTCCTCTGATACCACTACAAAATAGACTGAAAGAAGTACTTGGCATTGTGTTTCCTACACAGGAGCATTGGCAGAGGCCATAGTCTTGCCAGGATCAGGTTAATATTAATGAAGAAAGAAAAGGGGGTGAGAGAAGAAAATGAAGTGCCTGCTTCTGCAGTGTCCTGGGGGAGCACCAGGCACAGCACTGCCAGCCAGGAAAGGGAGGGGATTGTCCCACTCTGCTCTGCACTGAGGCAGCCTCACTTCAGTGCTGGGGGCAGTTTTGGGTGCCACAATATAAAGAAGACATTAAGATGTCAGAAAGTGCTCAAAGGAGAGCCACAAGGATGGTGAAGGGCCTGGAGGGGAAGCTTCAGGAGGAGTGGCTGAGGTCACTTGGTCTGTTCAGCCTGGAGGAAACTGAGGGGAGACCTCACTGCAGTCACAACTTCCTCATGAGGGGAAGAGAAGAGAAGAGGCAGGCACTGATCCCTTCTGTGTGGTGACCAGTGACAGGACCCGAGGGAATGGCCTGAAGTTGTGTCAGGCGAGATTTCGGATGGATATTAAAGAAAAAGTTCTTTACCCAGAGCGTGGCTGGGCACTGGAACAGGTTCCCCAGCAGAACTGATCACAGCATCAAGCCTGACAGAGTTCATGAAGTATTTGGACAATGCTCTCAGGGACATACTGTCACTCTTGGGGACGGTGCTTTGCAGGGCCAGGAGCTGGATTTCATGATTATTGTGGGTCTCTTCTAACTCAGCATACTCCGTGATCTTCTTGACTCCTCTGAACAGACACTAAAGAGAACTCTTCCTTGACCCTCCCATTCCCTTACCCCCCAGAATTAAATACATGAGAACTCAGCTTTCCAATTTTTGTACACATAAGCATCTTTGACAGGTTTGGGGCTCCTGTTTGTGTAAGATCCAGCTGACTGACAGAAGCAGCAATTTATTGCACTGCAACACAAGGCTTCTTCCTTCTAGGCTACCACAGGACTCATAGGAACAGACTTACATTCGTTTGATAGTTGTTCACTGATTTTAATCAAAGCAATTGTAGCTGGATATTTAACGGATGAACAATTACAGCCCAGAATGTATTATCTCAAATGGCTTGCTGGTGGTAGAGGAGGTGCCAATAACTTACACATGGCTAATTTTTGGAGCAGGCTACCTTTCTGTTGGCATTGAAGCATGAAAGCAAGTAAAGGATGGGAAATGAACACTGGAAACATCCCAGTTATATTTGCAAGCCACAGAACACTTCTATTTTTTTAAACTAATTCCAGTATTTGAACAACATACAAACTAAAAAGGAGAAAAAGAAAATACACATTACAATTTATTTTTCCAATGTAACTGAAAATTGTCAATGAGTGAGCATGGTGTCACTTACCAATGACACCCAGCAGAGCAATATATATATATATATATAAAATAATGTTAATAAAAAGAATGTTATTCACTGACTTATTTAAGTCTGCATTTAATAAGCAGTACATTCACTTTTAATAGATGTAGAGAACAAAATTTAAAGAAAATAATACATGGCTTCAAAAATGTTTGACATTAAATTCAATTAGATTTCTACTCTGCTATAAGAAGCCAGAGGAAACCTTCAGTTTTGTTTTTTTCAACCTAATTATTATATTAAAGAGGTGAGGAAAGAGCACACTGAAAAATCTGGAAATTTCTGTTGAAGTGTTTTTCCTCATACACTGTACTTGTTAAGCTGGAGAGTAAATATCTGCAATTGATAGAAGTCTAACAAAAAATTCTAGTAAATTACTACTTACAAAAATAATGCAACTAAAAGTAGAATAGATCTAGCATCTGACAACTGCCCACTGTCTAGAAGGAGCAAAAAATCTCAAGCATCTGTAGAAACCAGTTAGCCTTTTTTTCCTCCCCAACAAACAGCTATACAATAGATCATTAAATATAGAGCAGTGAAACAGATCTTGTGATCATTATTAGTTCTGAAAACAGCATTCAATAATGATAATTTTGTTTTAAAAAGGAAACTACTAATTTTCCTTTTGCTCTCAGCAGAACAGGGTATAACCATTACAAAATCCTGCATGTTAAAAAATTCCGCAATAACTATTATTTACACTAGAACACAGTATTTACTACGTTATTACACATACTCATGTTCAGAGAAGAAAACATTTGGATGTTTTTCAACCCAGCTTTAACGTTTAAAATAAGCAGTAATGATCACTGGGGAAAGAGGAAGAAAAAAACCTTTGTAAACCTGAGTGGATGATGGAAGAGGAACACTGCTTTCAGCTATGTCTCTGTGCATTTTCTAGGAAACAGCTCTCAATTTTTCTGTTAGAGCCAGGAAGTGAAAACCATTTTGAAATGTTTCTTTTACATCCCCTACTGACTGCAGTTCCAAAAAGTCCATCCATACTGCAGTCCTTCTGACACTTTTAGTTAGTAAGTCAATATAAGAAAACAAGAATTTGTAGAGTTGGTTCTAAACTCTTGTCCTTTTCCATCTTATTCACTTTCACCTAACTGAATCACAATCTTTATCAGATGCAAGGGCAGTGATTTGGAGGGAAAGTGTTTAGTTCACACAAGAGTGCTAATACACAAAAAAACTATTTAAAATTATTTTCTCCTGTGACTTAATTTCTACATTATGAACTCAGCAAGTTGTTACTTAAAGGTATACAAAAATTTTTGTAAGGGAATAAACTAAATCTTGAGATTTAAAATGTAAAGCATCAATACTGCAATTTTGATAATATGCTGTAGCAAGTAATTAAGGTTGATAATCTATGATGAGAGACATGTGTCTGCATCATCTACAGTAATAGGGGTTTTTTGCCCTTTTGGCAGAGGAAAGGTCTTACCAATCAAATTCTATCTTTGTTAACACTATTACTGCTTTTTGTGACAGAAGTGCCAGAAAAAAATATCTTTTTCAGATTCATTTTAAACTGGCCAGCAGTGGATTTATGAACAAGATGGGGTTTTCCTCCCTTGAAGTAAGAAAGCAAAACAATGATTTTATGAAGTTTCAAAGTATCATAATTCAACAAAGTATTTATTACAGAAAATAAAACTGTACCTAAAAAGAACCCTGTAAAATGTTGTGAACAGCATAGTGACTGATCTTTTGCAGCTGTAAAAGAGGGTGTAGGGGAGAGAACACAAGAAACTGCAATTCCCGGCTATGGCCTGAAGTACTGCAACAAACCATCCAACAGCTGGGGAGGTCAAGTGACACCACTTCTCCCTCACCTTAACCAGCAGAGCTGACTGAGCATGTCCAGATCTGAGCTTTCTCTCACACTGACAGCACTTTTCAGGTCCACATCCCCCATGCACTTTTCCTATGAAGGGCTCCAAGGAACTTCACAGCATCATGTACCTACACCTTCACACTGACACTCCTAAAGACAGGAGTGGGCCTTTGAAAGGCTGCCCTGGATACCTGTGGCTGAAAGCAATTTTTCAATGGTTGCAAAAAAAAAGACCAAAAAACCCCCAAACAACAACAACAACAAAAAAAAAACAAAACAAAAAAAACCCCAAAAAACCCCCCAAAAAAACCCAAAAAAACAACCAAAAAACAACGAAAAAAACAACCAAAAAAAAAAAAAAGCCCTACGAAAACCAAAAGCCCAAACCCCATGGTTATCCCAATAAAGAGTTCTTACAGTGCCACCTGGTGGTTCACTCTCCTAAGTACCATTTATTTCCTTCAACACCAGCAAATACAGAATAAGAACAGGAGTATTTTACTCAGATATAGATATATAAATACCGCTACACTTTAGAGGTCCATATGCAGGATTTTTAAATAGATTACTGTATAACTCATAATGGAAGACATTCTTACTACCACAGGCACTTCAGTAACAGCTAATTAGCCTTTACCAATTTTTTACTTTGGGGACTCAAAAGATACAATCACATGTTTTGAACAGGATTTTTTTACTTCAGAAAAATCCTAGAATGAGAGCACAGGAATTCACAATTAATTCAAATTAAAACAGCCTGACATTTTACTTTAATTAGAAACTTTTAAGTTAGAAAAGTCCCATGACATTTCCTGTATCATAATTACGTCAAAAAGACTTCTGAAATTTAAAACAGTCAAAATATCATGTTTTATAACTTAAGTTTCTGGGTAGTTTTGAATTTGGCACAGGACCAAAGTGCCACCAGTCTTGGCACTGTAATTCATGCCCATCTTTAAGTTTTATAAGCTGAAAATACTAGCTTCTCTTAGAGATAGCAAACACTTACTTGTACAGGACAGGTCTATCTTGTAAGGCTTCCATGGCTTGAGCAAGAACTGGAGAAATGTCACATGATTCTTGTGTCAATGTCCTGCATTCATCTATAAGACACCAACACAAAAGCACATTCTTTACCCTGTAATACATTTTATACAAGCTGTCAAACAAGAAAACAAGTTAAAAACCTCAAAGGCTTTTCATTTTGAAGACTTCAGAATAGGCTACCTGGGCTAGTTAGTGTTAATACAATTAAATTCCCCTGCAAGCAGTACTGTAAAATGCATGTCCATCACCAATTTCAACAATAAAAATGATTAAAGGAAGCTTACTATTTGTTCATGCCCACATAAAAATGTTGACTCATTCAACCTTCAGAATTTTATTGGGCTCCTTTATAACTGTTTACCACACTTCAGGTAAAGTATTAAGAAAAAATGGAGCAACTAGTTAAGCAAGCTGTTTGCTTTGCCATTTGATTCTGTTATTTTTTCTTTCATCAAAATAACTATATAATCTTTTATATTCCAGGCAAGAATGTGGAAATCATATAAACTAGATCAAACACTGACAGAAAAATTATGACTTTTCGTAAGGGTGTAACCACAACTATTATTTGAGGTTTCAGCATCCACTGAAGAACAGCTAATGAATATAAAAATCGCATTGCACCATTTTTTCCCCATGAATCTTACTGGCAGTGAGACAGTCTTGCTTTGGAGAAGAGCAAGTATATTTGATGTATTTGAGGCTATCAAGGTGCTGGATGATTACATCCAGAGTACATATAAAAAAAAATAGCCTACTATCATTCAAAAGAGCATCCTGTCAAAAAGATTTTTTTCTTTTCTAAAAGTAATCACCACCTCTCCCACTAAACTAGATCTTATTATCAAATCATTAAAACCAACAACTTCCTCTAACTTGCAAGGCAATGAAATTCAATACAATTAAAATTTTGTTTGGACTATCAAACTGTAGTAGCTGTTCTTTGTGGAAAACCATCTACTTAAAACACAAATAAATAATCCACTTTAATAATAATGAAATTGACCCAAAAATCTAGAGAACTGCTAATTAACAGTTTGGTTCCCTAAGAAGGAAACCAAAATGTTAAATATCTTGGAAGGAGTTTGTGCTAAGTTCAATCCACATGAGGGAATTATAGGAATCATCATCATAATAATCATAAACATAAAAACATTCTTAGTCCTACTTTGAGTCCATCTGTAAAGTCGTTCATAAGATGTCTCTTGCAGTAAAGCCATCTGTTCCATAATTTCCAAGCTACAAGACAAATAAAAAGTTTATTTACAAATTCTATTTTAGACAGTACTAGCAAAGGCATTTCAAGTAAAATTAAACATACCATTATCAAAATTTTGAGCATTTTAAATTTTTTTGGTGAAATATTCTGCATATTTCTGTATATATTCTGTCATATGAAGCAAAGAATGAGAGCTTGCTTTAACTTCTGCTTTTAATTGTAAATGGTTCTCTTGCACTCATTTAAGTAGGACTCACCCTGCCCTTTGCTGATTTGTTCGGAGGAGAATCTTGACATCATCATGAATTTGTTTTACTCGTCCCAGAGCCTTGAAAAAATCCTAAATAAATTTAAAAACAAAATACAAGCAGTGTGTAAAAGCAGCAATTTCTATTCAAATCTCTAGCACTCTATATTACCTCTTAAAAAAAAAAAAAAAAGCACTTGAGATGTGTTTTTAACCTGTCTTGTAAAGTATGTGTTTTTCACACCCATTAGGTAACTCTAGGGAGATTTTGTGGACACTGCTATGCATTACATCACTGTCTCCCATTACTGCTAGAAACTACGGAGCTAAATGAAATATTGTAAAGTACAATGATTACAGGTTGATATTTTTTATACTCATTAAATGGGATAACTATTTCTTTAAAAAAAATAAAAAAAATAATTTGCAATTGACCAGACTAAAGTTTTCCAGAACAACCTTTCTCTGTGGAGTAACTCAACAGCAGCAGTGGAAAAAAAAAAAACAAAACAAACCACACCAAAAGCCTAGAATAAAGCCTAGAAGCAAGTACATATGGGTAAAAAGGTTACTTTGTTAGTTTCAGAGTGCAAATGAAAAGCCAGTAACATTTTCAAACAGGCTTTTCTATGAAGACATATTTAAAATGCCTTGGAGGAGACCAGCTATTTCAGATACAACTGTTTGTTACATCTTTTGTGATTTGAACACATTTTGCCCAGGAATGTTCATTCTGGTTCAAGTCACATAAAAATAGATATATTCTGAGTAAAAGAGGCCAGCAATTTAATCTACTGCCTTACATCAACTGTGTTAAAGACCATGATTATAAAAACCCAAAACACTCTTCCTTCGGGATAAAAGAAAGTTTCCAAACCGCAAGTCTGACTAAAGGTGTTTTAAGGACATTGATTGACTCTATCCTAGGGGAAATGCACACACATGATGTTAATGAAGTCTACCAACTAAAGCAGAAGTACTGTTTTATCTCAGTTACTTATGCACATTTTTTAGATGAAGTTTCAAAAGGACCTCGCTGGCTGCAAACCAATCATGCAGTAACTGGCACAGCATTGCTGTCATTGCTCCCTGCAATAGGCACTTTCTAGAAACTTGAATGTTCTTTAGTGGCAATAGTGGTACAAAAGCATACAACAATTACTCAAGTGCACAATTATTTAGCACATTCTATTTATGCTTTCATTAGCACTGTTTATGGTTATCAGTTCCATGTTTTTAACAGTGCTTTTAATGCAAACAGGATGCCTGTGAAAATGAGATAAATCTGGACTACCTGCTGATACACTACGTGAAGCTTTCCATGCAACTACAATGATAAAAAAGTATTTGGTATGCTCAGTTCTTTCATTATTTAGTTCGCTTTTACTGTAGAACAAGTTTCCTTTTACTGTGTCTTCTTATTCAAACCATATCATATTCCAAAACTTGTTTTGGAAGACGGCTGAAGTGAATCAACACCTAGTATCTTTAGCAACCAAATAACATTGAGGGAAAGCCTCAGCTCATATTGTCTCAAGTTACTGAATACCTATATACATGAATATGCAAAATGTACATACACACGCACAGTGGCAGTACTAGAGAGCTGCTAGCTTCTCATCTGCTTTGAGTGTCATGAAGTATTAAAATGTCTTCACTGAAAATTCAGACTTCATAAAGGTCTTTTTGAAGTGTAGAACCCTATGAAAACTACTTTGCCTCAAACTGATTACACGAGAGCTCATTTGCCTCAAACTCATTACATCATTACACAAACTAGAATTTAATGTTGGTTTTCTGTCTCTTTACTTGAATCTTTCATCACACATTTCAAACTCATCAGAAATTCACCATTCTCTAAAAAGGTACATTCTCCCATAAAAAATTAAATTGCAAACCGAAAATAATATCTCCTGTACAATTCAGTTAGGGCATTTCTACATTTTAGTTCAGGGTGAAGATTTTAATGTTCATTGAGCTACCTCAGTAATTGGCTCATCTTTTGTGCCTCGAAGCAGATTCATTTCATCTGGTGTCAGCTGGAATTTTGCTATGAATGCATCTGCAACTTGTGCTTTCATTTCTAATCTCTGACTGTAATAAAACAAAGTGAAGAGGATATTAGCTTTTTATGCTTATCTCAAAGACTTATTTTTCATATTTATACCTTCGGAAATACAACCAACATCAGAAATTGGTATTATTAAATTACAATAGCACATTCTTGCCATCAAACACTTGAGTTGTTTTTTCACATAGGACTTTCTATTAAGCTTACACATATTATTCAGTAAAGACAATATAGAGGTATTTTAACAATTTGAAAATGACTAAATTTTTCAAAATAATATTCCTTCAGCATTTGTGTTTTAAGTTATCTAATCCAGATACTTTGTACTTGCACATTTGTAATGCTTGCAGTTATTACCTTTCAAATTCATTAAGGAAAGGAAAAGCCCATAGCATTCAAAATTAACCTTACATTAACCTACTTTTCTGCAGACCAGATCCATTTCTTTGTAACACCATACAGTTGGGATATCAATTTACTAATGTCACAAGCAATCAAAATGCAATGGCTAATTCTCTTGTTCCTGAAATAAACATAGCCAGGATGCAATATGCAAACACCATCTCATAGGCAGCATTTTCCTGCACATGTTTTGTCACACTCCTTACAACCACATGAGGACCCAAATGGAATGGACTGGGATTCCTGTAGCAACAGAAAACTTGCTTGAACTGTGGTTTGAGCACACAGTATTCCCGGAAATAAAGACTACTTTTTCAGGACATTGAGAAGGCACCAATTAGTTATTTGCAGAAGAATAAAGCTCAATTTCTTTAAGATCATTTCATCTTTCAATGTGATATAATTACTAAAAGACAAATACATTGTTATTACAGGATGGTAATAAGTATACTTCTGTATACTATATAATTAAATTTCCTTGCAAGATCAAAGCTTGAAAAGAAAGCTTTCACTTACTTACTCCTTCTCTACTATCCAACTCGTGTCTGAATTTTATGCAGCTACTAATTATGGAAAACTGGCTTCCCTTCTATACACATGGATGACTTTCCCACCCTGCAGTTCCACAAAATCTTTTAGAGATCAGATTAAATTTTTGCAATTGTCAATGCTCTAGCACACTGAACAATGAGAGGGAAAGTAATATAAAATCCAACAGTGCTTTAACAGTAAAATCTATGAAAATCAAAGAGGAAAGTAAGCCAATACAAGTTACATGACAGAGACCTAATCAAAAAGGATAACCAAAAACTTATATGCTTTAATATCACATCTTGAATTGATAATTCAGGTTTCAGTGGGGTCCTAGGCAAATATAATGATTTTATCTTTACATTGACAGTTTTGCAATGCTTAAAATAAAACTACTTAATTTTCTCTAGGTAAATTCTACAATTCCAAATTTTGAGTCTTCAGGAAGCCAAATGTTTCTCAGGGAAGGTACAAGAGTAAAGGAGGATAATTTTAAGCAACTCTACAGGCAGATGCATCCATGAAAAGTCCTGGCACTTTCCAACACAGTGGAAGGGGAATGGAACAAGACCATTTGGAACAAATTCAATACATTTTCAGCCAGAAGATTTATGTGGTGAAATCTGAAGAGAGCAAGTCGTCCTGTAAGAGGCAAAAAGGCAAGTGGTCTACACTAAGTACAAGAAAGAGACAAGAAGATATTAACAAAAGAGTATTTTAAAATCAGTATTAAGCCTGTGAGAGATGTTCTGAGGGTAACTATGAAATTCTCACAACACAGATGAAAGATGGGGCAGATCTGCTCTGCACTAATATACTCACTGCAATTATGTGTAAGCCATGCTACTCAGGCTGCCTCAGCCATCCCTGCTCATCCCTGACCTGTACTGACCTTCCCCTGTGACAGGACAATTGTTTACAGCATCATGTAGTGAATTAGATCAGGGAATAAATCTGGCAGGAAAAAATCCAGAAGTTCTTACTTCTTCAGGGTGGAGACTACATGTATTTTCTAATTTAGCTGACCACAGCCTGTGCTAAGGGACTGGGCGTGTGCCAGCAACAGGAACTGTCACAGGCAAGAGGCATTGACCTCACTGCTGCTACAAAACCCTCACAAAAACTACACTTCAGAACTCCTCTGAAGCATAAGAAGAACTCATTTCAATTGTCAGTTACAACTACTAATAATAATCAAAATTATAACTATTATGTCTCAAGAAACCCCTAGAGGCATCAAGATAGCTACTCAAATTGAAAATCACCCAAGGACACTTAAAATTTAACACAATGATGATGCTTTCAACAAAGCATTCCTGTTTCACACTTTTTGCTGAGCAAGTCTAATGCCTCAACATCACCACCACTGTATTTCATTTAAACAACAGAAAATGTAAATTAGTGAATTAGCTTCAATAGTTGCTCCAAGTGTCTCCTCTTGGTATGGAAGTTTCAATTGAATATAAATCCACAAAACTGAAAATAGACTGGATTACCCCTCCCTTTAGGTAAGAGAAGGAAGGTAGCAAAGAGATGAGAGAAGGCAAATGCAAGGCCTTTGGGTTCAATTGAAATAAATCTTCCACAGAGGAGCAGATGGGATGCTGTGAAACTTTTCTGTTCTTGGAGCATGTGCTTCTCCTGAGTGCATGAACTTTAAGGTGCTCTTACAGAAGATTTCCATTTATTATTATTTTCTGTTATTCAGATTTTTTTGAATCTATACTTCCATCAAACTGGGGGTGGGAGGAAGTCTGATTTTAAAAAGTGTAGTATACTGGGCATAATGGTTTTCTCAGTTTTCAGGTGGAAATAGGGCTGTGGCAGAACAAGGAACCGAGTCAGGAACTGTCCAAAGAGCATGCTCATGAGTCAGCCCTGGAACTCTGTGCCCTGTTTTACTCCTTCTTCATAAAAAAAGAAAAATCTTGTTAATCAATATCTCTCCTTCTGCAAGTCCTCACTCTTCACAATCCTCCCTCCATTTTTGCTGTTATGGAGAACAAGGTTTGATCAAACACTGTACTTTAAAGCCATTCCCATCCCTGGCTGTGTCTTGAGCTAAGGCCTGGCATAATTGCACACTGATGGACTCCACACACTCCTAACAATTAACTTTTATGATATAGACTCAATACATTAAACTCAAGTACACTAGGCAAGCTAAGCTTCATAATATACTCAGAAAATAACAACCTCAAGGTGGCAGCAATGTTTCATTCACTTTTCTCAAGATCCTGATTGGGAAGTGGTGACAAACATCTCTCCTAAACAAAAGCACATGTCTGAATTTTGATAAAGCTGTTTCTGTTGGGCTCTTTACAAAGCACACAGGATTTCAAAGAACTACTCTGTTTCACAACCCAGGTTAGCCAATTCTGCTTGAGATGACTGGGAAAGTTGCCTTTATTATCAATCTGCACAAGAAAGAGACTCTATAGCCTAGAGGATGGATTAGGAACAAAACATGTAAATTGTTCATACCTTTGATTTTTGCCTGGCAGTGTAAAGTATTACTGAGACCAATACACTCAGATTTGTATTCAATTTTTTTCCATATATATTTATTTATGTATTTTTCCCCACATACAAGCTAACGGGTATTTAACTAGAATTTAATCTATCTTACTAAGGCAGGGCAATAGATTAAAAAATCACTCAAGATTGCTCAACCATTTCACTACAGTAAAAAATACTGTAAGTGCCTAACAAAACACAATGCGGGTAACAACAAAAGCCAGTGTAAGTCTGTCTTACATATAACGCACAGCAGTCAGTACCTCTGTGCAGACAACAGGACATTTTAAGACCCACTGGCCTTTCTGTAGATATCATAATTTCTAAATTCTAAGCAGTGCAGTACAGCTGAGGAAAGGCCATATCATGTCCCATTTTTTTTTCTTTTAACACAGTTAATCCTGCATAAATGAATGAAACTAACAGCTTATGGGAACTCTGCATTGATGCAAAAGGGGAAGTGCCAAGTGTTAGTAGAATTCAGAACTTGGGCAAAGGACAGGATTCCAACAAAGAGCAATTTCCCCAGTTTTAATCGTTACCAGGGAGACAGAATTCTTTTGCAAGAGAACTCAAAAGGCTGGGAAAACTATGCACTTCATGCACTTTTCCCTTGAACCAAATACAAATGTGCACTGTTTGTTAGGATTATCACCTAGACAGCTCAAAACTGAGGTGGAGAAGAAGCAGACTTTTCCAAATCTTATCTTGCCACCACATACAGCATAAAAATCTGCTAGTTTCTTCTACTTAGAATGAATCAGAGCAGTCATTCTGAAATTACTTTCAATTTGTGGTACTGAGGATTCAACACAGTTTTAAAGCCTCAGGACAATGGAGTATTTCTAACTCATAAGTAAGTAACAATCATCTTTAACAGACTTGTATAAAGCTGCAAAATTATTTTTCTGTCATGTGAAAGGCAAATATACAAGCTTATGTAACAAAACAGTTACACACAAGCATTAGAAAACCATTCTTAAGAGTAAGGAGAGGTGAAAAAGTGCATTTGTAAATGCTGAGAACAAATGTTTTGTTCTGCAATTTATCTGTCAAACACATCTCTTACTGAAGCAGAACTGAAATTCTGTGAGGAGGTATTCAGTGACCCATTCCATCATTATGAATTATTATGAAATATTCTCCTTACTTAAAAAATAGGAAGACATAAAAAAACAGTGAACTGTCTAATGTTTCCAGGATACAGGAAAATAGCAGTAATAGTAAAGAAGGCTTTAGTGAGACCTCATCTGGAAAACAGATCACAATCCTGATCATCTGTGTGCAAGAACAATGGATTCCCATTAGACCACAGCTAGCAGGATCATCATGGAAATGGAAAAACTAATTTATCACAGGAGATGAAGGCAGCTCTTAAGACAAAGGACAAGATGAGAAAACAGTCAATTTAAATCCAATAATTAGGTTGGAAATCAGGGAAAGGCTTTTACTGGAAAGAATGAGCCTTTGGCTAAGTGTTCCATGAATAGTAACACACACAACATGCAAAAATACTGCACTAGTTATGTGTTGAATAGTTGATGAGTTTACCAAAGTCATTGTGCAAAGAATAGGTGGCAGTGGGAGAGTGGACTTGAACTCAGAAGGTTTCTCCCATCTGTAAAACCTATCTGAAGATAGCCTGCAATGCTGCAGCCCTGCCATCTCCCACATTCTGTGATAAAAATAAATGGGGAAAAATTGAAAAGGCTGAATCAAAAGTTAAGCAACAAATCTGCACTGAAATGATTAAAATCTTACCAAACAGACTGCCAAACACTAGAATAAAAAAGTTTACACGCTGTAAATAAATACAAGAAATTCAATCATTTCTACCTTTGTACTAGTACAGCTTCCTCTAAATATGATGGGTATGCATCTACAGAATATTTCTGAAAAAATTTTCATATGCAGAGCTTTGCAGAAGTCATGTGATATATACAGATATAGATATGTGAACACACACAGTAAATCACTGTTTGGCAATGGTTAAGATCCATGATCCATGGTTTCTAAGTTGAGCACACAGATTAAGTTTAAAAGGAGTGTGTTTCCAATGAACATATTCTTTTCCATCTTGTAGAGATGAGCTATTTGATATTTCCATACCAAACAGACTGGTATCTTCAGTTTATCTTTTAAAAATCTGATATAAAGTCACTGGAAAGGGGCCTGCTTAGTCTAGCTTCAAATTTGCCATCAAATTCAACAACGTTGCCAAAGGCATGGAAATTACACACTGTTCTCTACATCCACCTGGAATAAAATCAAAACAAGTGAGCTTAAGCTGCAGCAAAAGGAGAGCTAAATCAGATAGTAGGAAAACAATAAAACCAAAATCAATTTCCAGTGAAGACCACAAGCTCTCTGATCCTTCTGTTCCTGGGTTTTTCTTCGCAGAGCAGACCAGACAAACATCAGTCAGAAATGGTACTATGTAACTGATTCTGCACTTCTGTTGAATGTTTCTCGACCTGTAAAACCACACCTCATTTCATACTGACCAAGAGTCCTTCATGTCTCAGAGTTGCCAGGAAGAAAAGCTGGCAAGAAAGTAAGGCTTTGCATGTTCTCTGCTGGTCATGACTAGAATGTGACAAGTTAGTTTTGGTTTTTTTCTTTCAGATCCATTTTAGCTGGTTTTATTCCTCTGCAACACCCTGTCACCTATGCTTTACTTTGCTACAAATCAGGATAGAAAATGAGCCATGGAACTTCAAGTCTTCACCCTCTTCCACATGGAATTATAATTCAGTTTAGGCAATCACTGCTTTTTCTCATGAAGTACATTCCTGGGAATAAATTTAAATACAAGTTTCAAAAGGTCAACACATGAAATACATCTCAGTGCAAACCACCAGATCACCAATTTTCTTAGCACAGGCTGATAAAAGCAAACCTCTTTAACCTGCCCCAAATAGTGCTGAACTTCCTGCCTAAGTTCCAAATTGACTATGACAAAAAAGATATTTGTTAGAAAAGGAAAAAGGCACCACCGGATGAGAGATCAGTAGTGTAGCACACTGAAGCAGACTCACTTGTACACATTTTTCCTAAGACTTCTAAGCTTGTATTGAGCACAAAGTTGAAAGTCAAATAATTGACTAATTCCAAGAATGGTGTTTGTTATTTTTTAAGTAAAGATCAAGCCTGAATGTAATGCAATTCAAATAAAACAAACCGAAGTACACACTTACATTCCTTTCTGGGAATCATATTTAATTGTCTTTTAAAAAGTAAAACAATCCCAGGGCTATGTAAATGGCTTTTTTTTTTCTTTTGTGTAATTGATATAACTAACAATGATTCTGACACCAAAATACAAATTTCACCCTGTTTAAGAATGCAATTAAGAGAGCATAGCAAAATAAGATACCTTGTAAAGGTGTCCAAGTGCATAATCTCCACAAAAGCTCTGAACCAGTAGCCTGACTCAAGAAATATCTGTCTGAGCCATTTCCATTCTTTCCTAAAGTTTTCAGAGCATTGTGGTTTTTACTTTTAGAACACTAGTTCTAGCCCTCAAAAACTTTTATATTTCTGCAGACTTACTTTCAGTGAAGCCCCTGAGCACATACACACACTTACATAACTGCTCTTACTTAATTTTATAAGTATTAATATTGCAAGTATTATCTTCTAGTCTCTCTTCTCAATCGTTACATTGATGACTGTAACTTGTGGCTAACCTCAAAAAGAGCACAACATCTTGCACAACATCCCAGGCTTCTACTATAGAGTATTTGGTACTAAACAAGTTATTTCTCTGGTGTGGGAATTACTGAACTCTGGGATGCTTGTCCTCTGTGCAAGGTGAAGTAGTTCAGTATTGCAAGTAAGTTTTTAGTCTTACACCAAAAACAAAACCCAAACCAAACCAAACAAACCCCAACACCAAAAACAAACAAAAAACTCCAACAAAACCGGAGTCAAGTATAACAAGAAAACCAGAGAACCAACAAGTCAAAGGAAGCTATTATTAAAATCTCACTTCAAGGAGCAAGATCCTTTTTCTGTCAGCCTACTAGTAATAGCAATTAAGCAAACCCACATCTTTTAAAACACAACAGATGATCATTGTTTGAAAACTAAGTAATCTCCTCATTATGTATAAAAACCTAATGCAACCAGTGCTCAAGTAGAATTATAAAAATCTACTAAAGATAACTGAAATGGAAGTGGATTTTTAAAAATAACTAGAAATTGCCTAAATTAACTCAGTTTTTCTTTATTACAGAAGTTTGTTATTAAATTGAACACTCTATTCAAGACTCTATGTAACTGAGAAGCAATAACTTAACATTTTGTTATTAAGAGATAGATGGGTTGGATGTCCAGACTACTTTATTTCACACTACATGGTTCTATTAAGTTATGGTAAGTCTCAGTTTTAAAGGAAAAAGGAAAAAAAAATCTCAGTTCCTATGCTAAGCAGATTCCATAATTTAAGTAGTGTGAAGGAAAACTGTTTCCAATGTACAGTAGTTTTAACTAGACTTCATAGAAGAAATAAATTTAGAATAAGCAACCTAACTGACCAAAGAAATGTACTAACTCTGACATATTGACAAATATAAAAATGCAATTGTATTAATTACTTTTATAATGCCTTATCTAAGTAAGACCCTACATTTAGCATTTATGTCAAAGCAGGTCTAAAGCTCACAAACTAACAAGAAAAAAGTGCTGCAAAGCAAAAACCCAAGAATGCATAAGTTTTAACCTCAATCTGAGACAAAAATCTAATTTTCTGTCCCAAATATTTACCTAGATATCTTAAATTCACACATTTCACCAACAGAGGAAGTCCCAAAGCCCTCATCAGGACTACCTACAGGAAACTCCAGGTGAGCAGCTCAACCTTCAAACCACAAACCTGCGAGACCAGGATAACCAACAAGAGTTCAGGTAAGAAGCTTTGAAAACTGAAAACCATCTTGAACTACAACTAATTATACAGATGATAACACAGTGACAAAACTGCTTAGTATAAGAAACCTAGTACCCACACAGAGCCGCTGAGACAGCCACTCCTTTTTAAATACAGCAAAAAAAGGAAAATAATCTAAATCCCTAGTTAACACTTATACATTAAGTGCATCTGGAAGTTTACAGTCTCCCTTCAGTTTCAGATCATTGAATAAAATCCTAACATTTTTCCAGCTACAAAAACATGGTCAGCTAAAGTAAATCATATAAATGCTAAGCCTAATAGAAGAACATATAGAACAGGTCCAGTTTTCATCTCTGTATTTCAACCAGACAGCATTTTGGAACAACCTTGAGAGGACAGAGAAGCCATGTTCTTCCAGCTTCACCACTTACTTGTTGGCAAAAAAACGTCACATGAAGTTGCATCAGCAATTTAAGACCTATACTTTTTCAGAGACCAGATTTCAGGTGTTCAAGAATCCCCTAACATCTGGCAGCAGATGCCTCTTCATATGCCTGATGTAAACCAAAGGAATGCATCAGAACAAACAGTCCTTTAACAAGTTAAAAGAACAAATGACTAAAATGTTCCCAAATGGAACCAAACAGTTTTCACAATTTTTTGTTTAGGCAGGGAAAAATTCAACTCTGCTAATGAATGGTATTATGGATCTTCCATAAGTCACAAGTAATTTCTGGCTTCTGCTCATGGGTACTTCATGGCATACTTAAAAAATAAACTTACAAATTTTTTCCTACATGTACACTCCAAGGTCACACAGACGCTTAGAAGGACAGATTACTTCCTAAACATTTTTCCTCTTCACACTAGGGGGATCTTCTGTCTTTTAAAGGAATTAGCAGAAAGCCTTTTAAGTAAACTATAGTGCAAGTAAGGACTATATTGCGGAGGTACAGATGTACAGTCTGCATAATCTCCTTTAATGGAATTTAAAGCCAATTAGACATACACCACTTGGGACTGGTCTTGGTATCTCCCATTCTGCTTCAGAACAAGGAATCAAAGCAGCTTTCCTTGTCTTGAAACTACAAAATATATGACCACTTCTCTGTTCTACTACTTCACATACTCATATTCAAAATGATGTATTTTTTAAGACTTCTGCTAACTTACTTTAAATGTCTTTACCAAATCCTTCACCTTATACGAAACAGCATTGCATTTTATGCAGTTATTCTGCATTCAATGTTTAAAATATGTACAGATTTTGTGCTGAAGCTCATATCATAAACCTACTGATTTTGAAAGCTCACCGAGAGCAATCCAAAACCATAATTTCCACTAGAAACTTACTGCTGGAAAATAATTATTTCTAACCTCTAGTGAACTGCATATAATTTTCTGAAGAAAGCTCATAAAGCAAGGGGAAGCATTCTTCTACACTGAGAAAACCTGAAGCTATAAAACCATACATTGTAGCCATAAAAACAATAGACTGCTTGAATCCGTCATTGGCTGTTATCCCCTTCTCAGGAATAAAAATAGTGAAAAGTGAAAAATACAAATCTTTTCTTCCACAGGAGGCTGGAGAACCAATGGAAAATCTATGCTAGGCTCATTAAACAGCACTCCTGCATTTTACAGTCACCTTTAAATATGGCAGAGTAGGTTAGAATCCAACTCCCTCATACAGCCCCTGAAAAAGAGCGATTTCTACTGGATACAAAACACTAATAACAAGGAGCCTGTCAAACTGATGGGAAATTGAGTTGGTCCATGTCTGTTATGACACAATATAACTTACATTATCAACAGACTTTAGGCAAAGCACATCCATACTTAGCATGTGCTACCACTGTAAACTATTGTTTTCCCTAAAAAGCCAATTTTTATTGAAACAAACACTAATACACATTCTTACCTTTTTGGATCATTTACCAATAATCTAAGAGTGCAATTGAGCTAAAAACACATATAGTATTGAAAAAAAATCCTAAAGTCATATATCAAAGTGTCAGAGTCACATCTAAAAGAAAATTCTATCAAATAAATAAGGTAGTATACATACTTTTCTGCCTGGAGTTTTGTGGTTTTTACAATCAAGTCCTGGGTTTGTTCCTTTGCTGCCTAGAAGACAATTAGAATTGTTAAGCATGTTTAAAACACAAACATATCAACTGTATTAAACAATCTTTAAAAGAGGTAACACTTTTGAAGCTGAGTATAAGCAATTTAAAGAGTATATTCGTTAAAATAAAAGGCCTTCTTGAAACAAGTATTCATTAACTCTCCCTATGTCCAGGTAGTAAAATAAATAAATTTTTATCCTTATCCATATATATTTTCAGGTTCATATACACATATATTCACACAGTTTATTTTTGATTTATATTTAATAGAGAAATGCTATAAATATTAATGAAATAGTTCTGATTATTTTGTTTGCCCATCAACTGTAAATCATTTGCTGTCACAAAATAAATAAAAATGGAACAAATACCTTTGGATGCTAAGCAGCCCAGTACCAGTGTCCACTCAGACTTTTTAGAAAAGATGATGAACACAGCTCTGCTAGTCTAAGCAAGCCTAGCTCTACAGTCCAACAGCTTACAGAGCTGCATGGACCAAGGACAACTATTAGGAAAAATAACTTTACATCTTTACTAAAAAGATAGTCAGGCATTGGAACAGGCTGCTCAGGGACATGGCTGAGTCACAATCCCTGGAGGTATTTAAAAGATGTGCAGGGGTAGCACTGAGGGACAGGGGATGGCGGTGGACTTGGCAATGCTGGGTTGGACTCAATGATCTCAGAAGTCTTTCCCCATCTAAATGACTGTACCATTCTAACTCAGGAAATTCAACACAGCCCTAAATACTGAGTGATGGCAGTGTAAGGGAATCCATGCAGAAATAACTCTGCATCAGACAGCAACTGCATAACTAAAAGGATTGCTGCAACTAGAGAGTTCTGAAACTTATTGCTCTATGAAAAGCTAAAAGACAGCTGGATTTTTTGGCTTCACATTGGATGCCACCAGATCCCTTATGCAGAAAAATTGAGACGATTTAACAAAAAAAAAAAAAAAAACAAACTAAAATCAAAATGTATTCAGTATAGAATAATATTGCAAGTGAAGAGGTGGAAATGGCAATAAAGACATTCTGTGAAAAATTTCAATGCTGTAATACAGCCATATTACAGCTTGCCAAATTGAAGATGCCAGTCTTGAGACCCCTGAGAGGTTTAACAAAAGCATCTATTCACACTGATTCATTTCAGCCTTTTTATCTGCCACTACATTAGTATAACAGAAAAGCAATAAAAGTACAGGAATGCTTTGAAAGGTGAAAGTAGGACTGCAACAATTCATGTCCAACTTAATTGCAAATTTCAATAAACAAAGAAGAAGAAATTTGCTTTCTTTCCAGTACTTTCTGGGCAGTACTGTGTATCACTAACAATGCCAACAGTAGGACAGCAGAAAAGAAGGAAAAGCATTTTTTCTAAATCTATCTAGATACAACAGGAAGCCAGTATTTACATAAGTGCATTCAAATACACACCAGATATTGTCAATATTTTATGTATGAAATATAAGAGTTTACATCTAACCTAACCAGGTAACAGTCAGAAATGAGCTAGACATGCTAGAGAAATCAGAAAGTTGGTATTTGATGTTTCTTTTATATTCAAAGCAGAAATATTTTTCTCTTCCTCCCCACCTCAGTATATTAGTTAAAATTTCATTATACTTCAACCCCAGTGAATTCTATTTAGCACTTGCTCCTTCTCTCCCTTTCATCCACTGTATTTCTCAAGTCACTGTCCTAAAATCAGATGTGACAAAATATGGCTATTTGGATCAGATGGTACGACAAACTTAAAAAATAACAAAGATAAAAAGCTTTTTGGCTTATCCAAATATATTCCCTTTCATGTCCTGCATTTGTTCTGCTTTCTTAATATACTGCTCTCTTTGCACACTTTTCTGCATTATATACCCCAAATCCCCCTTTTTCTTTCTTCTATTTGCTCTATTTAGCTCATTTGTGTCTTCTTACTCTTCTGATTTATATATTGAGCACATGCCTGCAAGTCTTCCTGTCTTACTACAGATAAAGTACCAGAGTATTTCACAGCTGAGGGCTAGTTCATGAGCTTATTAACTTTACATTCATACAAAAAATATGGATTGAATCAAGACAAGTTTTGAGTTCTACAAGGCTCTAGAGGAAACCTCCTGTGGGGCACAGAACAAAACTACCTACTGACTTTAGCAGTAAAAGAAATCTCTGCAGGGTGGCTCTACTCTGGGAAAAGAAAAAAAAATCACAGACAACAGTTACACTTCATAATCTAAAGACAGAAAAGAGCAAAAATCTGCATGGACACTTGACTCATTTCCACATCTAAGAGCTTAGTCTAAAAGTTCCTGAACTGCACTAGGGAATATATCCACATTAACAATGTTCAAAGAGATCTGAGACCACTGAGGTGCATTACCCAGTTCCTTCCAAAATTAAGTACTGCAGTTGGCTACACTGCACTCTCACATCTTTTGGTACAAGTTCATCAAGCTACAAGCATTTGAGCAATGACTGTGAAATCTATTTATCTAGGTAGGAGGACATCTAATATCCACATACACACACATATGGAGAGGAAAACAACTGTTTTCACAGGATTTTTTGGTGAAGGATTCCTATTCACATACTATAACTTATGTGCTGTATTGGGAACAGGCTTGGCTTGGCAACCCATCTACACTTCAGCATCCATAAGCCATTTATATGCATCACTGCACTGGATTTTGAACTTGTACCCTAAAACCAAGCCAGATTTAGTAATGCACCATAAAACACAAATTTCCTACACTCCCCAGCTCCACCATGAACATTACGGACTCAGGATTAAGATGAAACAGAATTGGTTTTGTTGCATTTTTTTTGGCATTCTGAAACAACATTAAGAAACAAAACCAATATACTGAAGATGCACACCAGATCTGCCTCCCTCTTTGAATTACCAGACATTTTCCTAGGAATATACTTGAGATATTTGCATGAACACATAACTCAAGAAACACAGTCAATACAAAAGCCATTTTAAATAGAAATACACAAATTAATCCTTAGATCTCACATCCAATCTAATAAAATATTTTCTCTCCACTGATGCACACATGGATTTCACATTGCTGTTATCAAAATAAGTATATGGCTGCATTTTGAACTGCAGTTTGGAAGAAATTAAAATTACTTCCTTGATACATTTTTCTAAACAAATAAGAAGAAGCATATTAATATCCTAAAGTAACATAACATGGAAACATCTTGCTGCTGCTCTTAATCCTCAAAAGTAACTCTTTGTCCTTTTAAAAGGACGTCGTCACACCTCAAAATGAAAAATATTCAAAGCACTTCCATTTATATATTACCTTCAAACGACTGGACATGTCTTCACAGCAGCTGCTCATTGCTTGCACATCTTCATTTATACTCTCAAGTTCCTAAGTAAGTTGAAATAACAGTAACTGTGTTTTTAATCAGAAATGCTGTGTCGAGGCCCAGCTTCCCACCCCAGTTTCAAGGTACATTGCTGCTCAAGACTCCCTGTTTGTCAGTGCAGAGTAATGCACCCCCAAATATGAAGAAGGACTTGGATGTGTTTGAAACGTCCAGTGCAACATGTCCAACAAATGAAACGTTTTACTGTAAAAGTGTATCTGTCCTGGAAAGTTAAAATCTCTTTTCATACTTTTTTCTTTTTTTAAAACTTTAAATCATGTAGCAGTACTCTTGTAAAATAGCTAATCATGATGCAAAAACATTACCTCTTTAACTTGCTTGAATATGTGCACAAACTCTTCATTGATGGCCAAGCTTCTTCGTTCAATGTCCCCACGCAGGTTCCTCCGGGTGCGCAAACTGTTTTCCACAAAAAAGGTCGAGAGAGCTTTGAGTGCTTCCAGCATTTCCTAGGAAATAAAAAACGACCTTCAGTTTGCATGCATTTACAAAGAAGCAGGTTAAACAGTCTGTACCCACCCCAAGTTCATGGACTTATTAAAAATAAAGCAAACCTAATAAATGGTTAGAGGAAAAGCTACCTTAACACACTCCACATCAGTTGGCAAACAACTAAAATAATTGTTGAGCCTGTCTTCTTCTCTTATAACAGAAAACTTTCTCCACAATTTTTCAGCAGCTTTAACCAATAGGACTATTTTCTGTAAATGAATGACCTATCCACTGCAAGAAAACATTTAAATTACAAAAAGCCTGAGAAGTGCCCTTCCGAAGCAAATAATACAAACCTCCCTACGATCAGAAGGGATAAAGTAGGAGCGTGGCATGTTGCTGGAGAAGCGAAAACTAATTTTATTCGCAATTAATGCTGCAAAGGACCGCCCGCAGCTCCGCAGCGGAACTGAGGCTACGGCAGGACTCGCCTCCCCGCCGCGAAGCCTGTTGGGGCCCGCGGCCCCTGACGGCTCATCCGGCCCCCACCCCCTCCCGCCGCCGCCGCCCGACCCACCTTGTCATTGTCCAGGCGCGTCTCCAGGATCTTGTTGAGCTTGCGGGACAGCGGGTTGGTGCCGGGAGCTGCCGGGAGCCCCGGGGCGGGAGCGGCGGGCGGCGGCGGCGGCGCGGCGGTGTCGGCCATGGCTGCGGCCCTCCCCGGCCACAGCGGCGCCGCTCGGAGCGGCTCCGGCGGAAACGCGCTCCGAGCACTTGGTTCCGGCCTAACGCAGGCCGGCCGTGGGGCCGGGCCTCGCCTGGTGCAAGGTGGCACTCGGGGTTTTTCTGTTTATTTCCTTGTTTGTTTTTACTGATAAAATAAAAAGACATGAAAATTGAAATATTAATAATTTAAATAATTTACTCTCTAAATAAAGGATTTCGAGTGGATGATAGAGGGTTCACTTCATGAGAGCAGATAGCTGTATTTATTTCACAAAACAAATGCTTTAATTATGAGCACAGCTAGAAAGAAAAAAACAAAGGCGATCTCTGTTGTATAAACTGACAGCAATGGCTGTTATATGTGTCAAAATGAAGATGCTGTCTTGGTTCTGCCATGCATTACTGACACAGAGGTGACCTCGCAAGGTCTCCTCACAGCTCCAGAGCACAAAATCACTGAGCCGATGAAGTTGAAGATCTCTGGGATCATTGAGTCCAACCAGTGACCTGACAGCGCCATGTCAGCCAGACCATGGCACTGAGTGCCACATCCACTCTTTCATTAAGAACCTCCAGGGACAGTGACTCCTCCACCTCCCTGGGCAGCCCATTCCAATACCCAGTGACCCTCTCTGCAAAGAAATTCCTCCTAAGGTCCAACCTAAACTGCCCCTGGTGCAGTTTAAGACTGTGACCTCTCGCATTGTCACTTGTCCCATCTGAAATGCTGAGGTGCAGCAGAGGGATTTCTGTGGGCTTTTCCAAAGGATGGAAAGCAGGTACACAGATCAAGGTAAGATGCCACAGAGAGAGGATGACTGACAGTGCACAGATATTATATAATGTGAAAAATGCATATTTTATGATTGGCTTTTTTCAAATATTAAAATGAATATTACATGTGTTATGTTAGAAAGTTATGCTGTTATAATTTTCTTAAGTAGTGTGTTATAGTTTTAAGTTATAATGATAAAGTAGAAACTATGCTATGTAAGATAGATAATTTTTTTAAAGAGAGGACTCGCACCACATAGCAGCCACAGGACACCTAAATCTTTCAGAGAAAAAGAATTTATTGCTCTCTTATCGAGTTCTTCCCACCTTGCTCAGCCATGAAGATGCCTCAGGATTCAGAGGAAGAAGTTGACACTGACCGGACAGAATCCTTTGTTTGAATGGAATTTATGCATCATGTATGAGGTGTATGAACATGCAACAGGCTATTGCTTTTAAGGGTTAATCCTCTGTAAATGTGTGTTCTTTTTTGGGCTTATTTTGCCCAGAAAAGAGGTATCCTGTCTGTAACTCTTTGTTCTTATTGTCTCATATTGTCCTAAATCCTAACTGTCCAAATTTTTATTACTCTAATTTTATTACTATTTTCATAAACATTTTATTACTATTAAACTTTTAAACTTCTAAAAACAAATTATTGGCGTTTTTCACATATAAGAAGACATAGGTTCCACCATGGTATTAGCTGTGAAAACAACATCACCTTTCCATTTGTCCAATGGTATGTGGTCAAAACCCAAAGATTCAAGCAGTAGTTTAACTCTTTGGGAGTTTGGGGATTTCACATTACTCTTCTGAAGACCCTTCCTGAAAATAACTGCAAGCAAGTCAAGTAGACGTTGCCTTTATGCCCAAGGTGGAGCACTGAGCTTCTGAATTCATTAATTATTTGTTCTTTTAGTTTGAGTCATTTACCTCAAGGAAAAACTGTGTGACCATAGTCCTTGAAATCTTAGGGTGATGGAGACAGTGATAGGATATTTTGCTATTTAATTTTTGTTTGTTTGTTTTTTTGCTTCCTCACATGGATCCTCCACATAAAAGGACAGCTTTTCTGAACAGCCTGTGTAGTGCCTTGTTTCTATTCTTGGCTAGTCAGCAAGAAGGATTTCAAGCATTTTCAGACACGTTGTTTTCCTTTGTTTCTGTTTCTCATCCACCCTATTACACTGATATTATCTCCTTCTAGATGTCCTTTACTTCTGACTAAGCTTCCAGGAGCCAGGATCTCCCTTCTCCATGTCAGAAGAGATAAAACAGCCTGCAGTCATCACATGTGTAAGCAATTAAAATTTAAACATGTCAAGAAAATCCTATTATTAGAAAGATCCCCTCCCACCTATAAGCTGGATGTTGTTAGCTGTTTGAACAATGCTTCAAATGTTGTTAACCTGATGGATGAGTTGACAGAGTGAAGGCACACCTTGAAGTCAGAAAGGCTCCAACATCTGAAACACAAGTGTCAGATAAGTCACAACCATTGCCAAGTCTTGTCCAACAAGTTATACCACAAACATACAAGGAGCCAGAAAGAATTCCCTCTATTAGTTGGTACATGCATTTTCTTTTGAAGCAACCAGTTCTGTTTTCAGATGCTTCTTCATGGGTGTGCATTTCTTCAAGAATGTGCTTCCTGAGCCAGAATGCTTCTAGCTAATGTAAAACATTGGGCTGACAGGAACCAATGGAATTTTGAAACAGCATGTGTTCTTTTGAAAAAATTAGAATAATCAAGGGAGCACTTCTTTACCTCTAACAAGTCTAAAAGCTGTTTGTATGAGGATACCAGTGCTTATTATATCTTGCTCATCTTTTAGGAATATTAGATGCAGCGATAAAAAGAAATCCTCTTTTTTTCTGATAGGAATAATTTTTGCAGCATAGATTTTTCCTCAGAACAGATTTTTTAAACAGAAATGTAAATGTGACTGCAATGAAGTCACCATCTAAAACTTAGCAGGTTTGCATGTCTTGTATTCATCACGAAAGTGGGTGTGGCATGACATTCTTACCAGTCTGCTTGCCCACCAGCAAACATCCTGTTAAATCAACTGAATGTACACTGGAGCATAAAATGCTTGGGATTTTGTGATCTGTAACTCCCAGAAGGTACTTTGATTTCAGTGGTCAGTTTCTGTGTGTCAATGGTAGACAGTTTGTGTAGTGTGTATAATTTACACCACTACAAGTTCCCTTACCAAAGCTCGACACAGCAGCAGAACTGCATTTGTCAGTAAAGAAATGCCTGGCACAGGGTGTTTTCTGTTAATTTGCTTAGTTCCTTACTATGGTGGTTTCTGGTTTTGTGGGCTTTCCCTCTCAGACAGCAAAACTGTTTGACAGCTGTTACTGCTGTGCAGCTGGTGAAAGTGTTCACAAACCACTCATGCGGTGCACAGACAGGAGCAGAACAAGGTGTGGCCAGGAATGCCACCTGCTGTCTACCTAGCCAAAGCTAGTCAGTGCTGCTGTACTTTCAAATGCTTGGGAGTACATGTACTTTCTGAAGACAAAGACAGAAAAAGGTTTGTAGTAGTAATCTGAATTTGTTCCACAAAAGGCTAAGTAGTAATAAAACTTCAGTGGATGAATAGGTTGACTGGGGTCAAAGACATAGCTGGATGTATTTCCCTACCCTGTGACAAAAGAGGAGGGACAGAGCAGGACATAAAGAAAATATTTTAAACACAAAGAAGAAGGAATAGCTCTTATTTTGAGTGTTGTCATAGGCAAATGAGAGTGAGAAGGGAAAATTTCTGTGATGAAGGAAAAAAGAAAATATACAAATACATTAAAAGAAGGGAAGGAAGGAAGGAAGGAAGGAAGGAAGGAAGGAAGGAAGGAAGGAAGGAAGGAAGGAAGGAAGGAAGGAAGGAAGGAAGGAAGGAAGGAAGGAAGGAAGGAAGGAAGGAAGGAAGGAAGGAAGGAAGGAAGGAAGGAAGGAAGGAAGGAAGGAAGGAAGGAAGGAAGGAAGGAAGGAAGGAAGGAAGGAAGGAAGGAAGGAAGGAAGGAAGGAAGGAAGGAAGGAAGGAAGGAAGGAAGGAAGGAAGGAAGGAAGGAAGGAAGGAAGGAAGGGCTAATGCAGAACTTCTCAGTATGATGCACAGAGCACATAGGAATGGAAAGCATTATGGAGTCAGGGACGTAAAAGGTCATATCTCAAATGCCCATTATTAGTATCTGTTATACTGTTTTCTTACAGTATTATAGATAAAAAGAATTTGACAATGATATTTTGCATACAATTTACAGGTCCTGCAGTTTGCAGCCCTTTATGCTTACATCCCTATAGATGACCAGGTGAGTGGAACTTGGCTGTGCCAGGCTCTCCACTGCACACAGCATACTCCAAAAGAAATCCACCACTGCCTTAATATCTTCACTAGTTCTCTGCCATGAAATTATTCCTTGGCTTTCTCTAGTATTTTGATGGGTTTTTTTTATGCTAAGGTTGGACTAGAAAATCCAACCAATAGGCAGGAGCACATGAAAATGTTCTGTGTCTTTAAGTCAATTAGAGCTGGGTATTTTAGTGATTTATTTTCTTAGAGGCTAATATTGTAGAATCTTTTCACCAGACCAAATCAATCAATTTCCTGAGCTAACCTTTTTTCAAAAAACTCAGACATTACTGACATCATCTGGAAACTGAAAATATGACTCTGTGAATGATTTGGCCAAAGGTCACCCTGACAGCAACATGTAGTCATGCAGTCTGTGTCCCTTGAAGGTCCAGGAGAATGTACAGTTCTGAAGTTTTAGGTTAGCTCATGCTATTTCGCTTGAGGATTTATTGTCATGCCTCACACTCAGCAGTAGTGGCTCTAATATATGTGATGCTGAATCAGCCACCTGGCTGAGGAGCTATAAAACTTCTGTTTGTTATAACTCACTGAAAAGATAACACGAGCAGAACAGTGTGCACTTTAATACATACCAAACCCATGAAATCTTCCTGTTCATCTCCTGCTAAAAAAACTCAACCATTGATTTCAAGGGAAGTACTATATCAGCAAAACTAATAGGGTTTAGTCTAAATTTGTTTGCAGAATAAAGGACCTTTCTAAGCAGATGGTAGTCTAAACTATGTGGCCACATCCCTGGCAAGGTCAATTACATTGGTCATGGCATTGCCACTTACTTCAGTGACGGCCCAAATTTCACCTAAGAAAGAAAAAGAAACAAATTATTTAGATCATGGAGCCATGAGAACAAATATCTGCTTGTGGCTGATGAACTGCATCATCTTAGTGACACCACGTCTCTGTGCCTGAAGAATAAAGCTTATCTTCCTTTGCATATGCTCACTAGTATGCTTACCATGAAAATAACAATATAGCAAAAAAAAAAGAATATTTTTGCAAAAAGAAAATAAAAGCAGGACATATGAGAAATTATAATGATGTGTGCCAGGCCTGCTAACCTATCTCTTCAAGCAATGATGGTCTGCTGGCAAAAAGTCTCTGGAATCTGTTCTGTTTTATAGGTGAAATAAAAATAACCCAAACAACTAAACAAAAATTGCAACTATTCAGCATCAGACAAAAAAAGAGTATCCTTCATTATGTCCTGATCTCAGCTGAAATCAATGTCTAGCAAAGAAAATCTAGAGAATGAAACCTAAATTACTGGGCAGTGCCCTCAGATTAGCTGAATACCATAAGGCTCTCTGAGATCCTGACAGGGTCATGATGTGGATCATGACAAGCCAAAGGTAGATCTAATAAATTGCAAGAATGACTGCATTAGAAAAATACCTTTGGAGTCAGTACATCAGCCACACAAGTATTGACAAAGACTGCTGCAAACTTTGACTCCAACTGCTGTATTTTAATCCAGACCTGTGGGTCAAACATCCATGTCTTATGGATCTCTGTCAAATCTCTTAGTGTTTTCCTCCTTTGACTTTTCTGGTATGTTTCTTGTGAACAGGCTCTTCTTGTGATGCCTTAGTGGAAACTCAGGCATTCCCTTAAGCCCCCCCAGCATTTTTGTTATTCCCAGAACCCAATCACTATGGTCACTTTGTTTTTGGAGTTCAAGTTGCTGAAGATGTGTGAAAAATGTAGCATATATTTCTGTCACTCAGGATTCATACAGGACTCCAAGATAGTATAACTCCACTTGGCAGGACAAGAGATGCATAAATGTAGAATGCAGCCCTTTTTCTCCCTTTTTAAAATTGCTTTGACTGGGTGGTCTGTGTTTTGAAGCTGATTTGAATTTTCCAAAGCTCCTTTTAAACTCCTGTTGTACAACTTCTGCCCGCTTGCCCTTTTTGCACCTACACACACATAATTCTTCCATGCAGGCAGGGTAGTATGACAGGCTTCTCCCAGCTCCTGGCAGTTTCTTTACCAGAGTCAGTATCCAAAGTCCAGTCCTTAGTGTTAGTAACTGCTCTGCTGGATCTGGTAGCTGTTCATTGGGATGTAGTTGCATAAGGTGATAGAATTCTCAGCTTGCTAGCCCAGAAAATCCTGCAAAAATGCTGTAGTGGCGTTGAACAGACAAGATTATATGATCAGGGACATCTGGCATGTAGAAACTCCCCTTTAAATAACAGCTAACAATTTTGTCAGGCAAAAGTGTATCTGGAGCCATGGACACACAAGGAGCTCTTGAGGGTAAAAGCCGTATTACGGCATGAGTCAAAAATTGTACAGCTTCACCACAAAAGCCATTGTCTTGTATAAAGAGCACTTGAGGGATGTTGCTAGTAAAAGTTACAAAAAGCATGTTGATGATCACAGCGATTTTCATAACAGTAATACAACATCAACCTAATTTTACAGGTATGGGTGTCATAAATAGCTTTTCCTAGTGCTCATAACAATTCTGTTTGGGTGACTTTAATGGAATTTTATTGCTACTTCAGGAGAAATTAGTTTCCAAAATGCCAGAAGTCGCACTCTCAGACATCTGTCAGGAGCCTAGCCAAACAGCTTCTCAGCAACTCCAGTGTGGACCTACCTGGTGCATTTGGATTTGATTCTTTCTGTAAAGATGACTCAGAAATGTCATCTGGGCTTGCCTCAACCATTCATCTTTGTGTGTCAGCTCATAGAGCCCTTCCAAAGCCTTGGCGAGATGCCATCACCCTCAGAGATGCTGGAGAGCCGCTGTGTATAAAAATAACTCATTACTTAATGCCTGACACTGGTTGCAGTCCCTGCTGTTGGCTGCAAATTGCAAACAATTTCTATGCAAAGATCTGCTCACCTCCAGATGAAATATATTTAAGCCTTCAGTTTCTTGCTAAAATGACCTGGCATCCCTTCCTGGTGGTCATTTCTGCTTCATGGCATTATTACAGAGCTAGCATCCCCATGACTGATGCACTGGAAACAAGTAATTGTGTCCACAAGGGCAGGCAAGTGTTGTTTTTTAAACTTTGGTGTATGTGACTCATATTTAGCCATTTAAAATCTGAAATAGTGGGGATGGAGTGAGTCTCTGACAAAAACTGGCAGCCTGATGGGGACTTAGTGTGTCCTGGGGATCACCAGTGGGCTGCAGGACATAAGGGGGAACATGGTGATGGGCTGGGTAGTACTGGTGTCACTCTGTGGCTGCACTGGAAGGAAAAAGCATTTTTGTGTTTGCTGCTTAGATGAGAGTTTTGACAAAGCAGGAGTTCTGTGTTAGCATTCTACTGCAGCTGACTTGGTTGGTGAGGCTGGGTGTACAGAATGGTGTCAACAGTTTGTGAAGCATTCACATTCCCTGGCAGAAGCTCAAGGAGCATTTCCAGCAACCTCCAATTACAGTACTAATTACAAGAGATTATCAAGTTCACCAGAATAGGACCCCAAGCTCCCTTTTGCATGCAAACTAGCAACAACTTTCTTGTCCGTGCAGGTAAAGCTCTCTTCAGAGTATCATCAGTCTGCATGTACATCACTCATCACTGTCAACTTTCTTTAAACAATGCCATCTTAAAATACTGTTGTGCATGCAGAGCACATGCTTGTCAAAAAGCAAATGTCATGTTGAGTGAACTGCCAGTCTAGAGGTTTTGAAAGGAATATTTTTATGTTAATTTTGATGATTAGAGGCTTCTTTCTGCTTCTGTCCCATACATGTCCTTTTATATGATAAAGTCTAGAGTACTAATAATATAGGCAAGGTAATATCCCAAAGAAAAGCATCAGGTGCTTTAACCAGATTGCAGCGCTAACTGGCAAAATTAACATATTTGTGCCTCACTGAGAAAGCTTATGACAAGAAATGCCCATTGCTGGCCTGGAGCTAGACTTTCCTTTAATGGTCAAAAAGCAGATTATTTTGCTGTGGTGTAATTGCTGATCCATTGCTGATACAGGGAGCTCTTAGTTATTAAGCGGCCTGAATCTATTCTTGCTCTCTTCAACTTGAAAATCCGAACATTTGCAGACAAAATTAAGAACTTTTAGAGCACTACAATCTCAACAATCTCCTACCACCTTAAAGTCAGAGGTAGACCCCATAGCTAACCATCTACCAGAGTATGGAAAGAAAGACATTGTCAGAAATGCAATTCATCCTCAGATTCCTACCCAGTCTTCTCATCTGCATTGAAAACTTGTGCACTGTTTTGGGACTGTTGAGTAGACAATTTTTTTACCCCTATTTGTCTGATACTGACTTTTGATTTCTCTGCAAATAATCCCTAAGAGTATGACCCCAGCTTCAGTACTGTGGAAATGAAATACTGTGTTTGAATCCCAGTGTAGCCCCAGGTTCTCCTTATACTCATGGGGGAAAGGAGTAAAAAACCCAGGGAGGTTTGATGTTACAATTAAAAAAATAAATGTCTTCTTTTCACAGCAGAATGATCTAGTTGGTGCCTGTAGGCATGTGACATATCATGGAGATGTTTATCATTTTGGATGACATCTCATGGACTTGCCAATTGAAAAGGTAGAACTGCCCAAGGGTTCGTTTAATTTTTGCACCTGAATCAGAAAAATGTTTACATTTTCATTCATAAATCAATGCTGCAGTCTAGTTCATACCTGCTACTTCTGTTCTCTCTTCTCCGGTGCCTCTTCTCTTCATTTGTCACCTTCTCTCCATCTTCCCATGCAAATCCCTCTCTCAGAAGTATGTGTTTCACTCTGTCATAGACATGCCCACTTAGAATGCATTATTCACCTTCTCAGAA